>CM057455.1:1246540000-1247790000 GCA_016271365.2 Neoceratodus forsteri | reverse complement strand
CTCACTTGAGGTACACAAACCTCTTCACACATCCATAAAAGAAAGTACTATACCAGGCAGGCTGCATCTGTATCCGATCGCAATTACTGCACAATACCGGGAGAACACACAGCAGATTCAGTTCCTGACAGACCGAGTGCAATTTTCAGCAATTCTTCCAGTCTTCTACAGGGTGAGCCTGGTTTCTACTCTTCAGAGATCCTTTGATTCTTTTCACAGGACGATCAGTCCTAACAAGCTGTTACACAAGCTGCAGACCGAACTCTGGGCCTTACACGTTTTTGACTAAAACTGCACACTGAAAAGCACAGGGCTCCTTCCTTCTTCACTGCCAAAGCTCAACTGAACTCCAACTGACGAAAACGGCACTTCCTTTGAGTTCCTCCCAGTTCTTGACTGGATTGGCTGTCACTCACAATAGACTGCTGCTGTTGGTCCAAAAGGCACTGAAGTCTAAACTACATCTCCCAGAGTCACTGCCCATACAATCCTCTTGTGGCTGGCTCAGATTATGAGTCCAAGTTCTGATTACGTCCAAGGCATCATTTTAGAGCTAGCTTACCCCACACTGATTGGTCCAGTTCAGCAGTTCAAAACTAGAATGGGGAACTAGCAGACACAGTTCTGACTGCAAAGAAAGCAGGTTAGACAAACTGTAATTTCATTATTACTCTAAATAATTTCTGGCAAACAGTTACATCTTTCAGATAGGTTCCCTTTGCACTCCTAGTGACTGCAAAAATGAAGTGAATTGGCAGCAGCTCGAGTGGTACTCAGAGAAGCACACAGTCCCCCCATACAAACTAATTATGTCTGCAAGCAGACAGCTCTTAAAGAGACAGTACCAGAGGCTCTAAAAACACTCACTGATAAATGGCTTAAATGCCAAACACCATTCAGGCTTGGAGCATTCAAGCAAGCTCCTGGAAGTCTTTTGGGAACCCCCATTTGCAGGGGGGTTACATACAGGTCCTCTGCTAATTTCTCATGGCTCAGCCAACATTTGAATTCTGACTGTCATCAACTGGAGGCATGGTTCCTGGCAAATTACTTGTTCCCGAACACTAAAAAACTAAATCAGTGCTTTTCCTCCCGCACACCTACAGAACTGATCTCTCACCCCAAATCTCCATTACCACTCGCAACAGTGAACACTCAGAACAGGTACACTCTTTTAAATATCTAGGAATCTTGCTAGACCTGAGCCTCTCTTTTGAGGTCCAATGTCAACAAAACCATCGAAACTCTTCTCCAAAAGCTAGGTCTGCGCTACTGGTTCCGCCCCCTACTATCAAGAGTATCTTGCCTAAAAATTGCCACAGCCTCTCTCCTTCCTCTATGTTTCTATGGCTCCCTCCATTCCTGTCACTTAAGTCCTCTCTTATTAACCAACTAAAGCAATTATACCATAGGTTATGATGCTTCGCCTCTGGAGCTGCTCCCCAGCAGCATCACTGCACTGTACTAACATCTTTGGGTTGGCTACAACTGGAACATAAATTCTGGTATTCCTCCCTCTGCCTTATCTACAAGCTACCTCACCTATACACTTCTCTGAGTCTATCTAACATTGTAAGAAAATTGGCTAGCCAGACCCTCCACTCCTCCTTTCTCTTTCCCACAGTTATCGTTGCCGTCGACATGCCTAGCTGCGAGCAGTAGATCATTTGCCTACACAGCACTTTGGGCTTGTAACTCCCTCCCTACGTCTATCCTCTATTGCCTTTCCCTCTGTAGTTTCAAGTGCTCTACACAGCTACCTGTATGACTTAGGAACTTGCTTCTGTTTTGCCTAAATTACCCCATATATTTCTGTACTCATGTCTGTTCATCCCGACGAGCCTACCCCAACTATGTCTCATCTCTTTTAATGTACAACTGTCCTGCACCGTCTTGTATACCTGCTGTACTTAATGTGGTCCTAATTGCAAGTATCTGCTTTGTACTTCACCATCTAATACCCTTTCTCATATTTTGTGTGCATTGTGTAGCACTGATTTCCACTGTACAGAACTTTGTTTTATATATTTTGTATTCCTTTTTATATCAGTGCTTCTTGTTGTATGTACTGTACATGGTTTTGTTTTATATTTTGTATTTCCCTCATCCTCTGTATCTTCCCCTGGGTTGGCCCTTAAAAAGGAACTGCATGGTCTCAGTGGGCTTACCCAGTTACCAAAATTCAAATAAATAAATAACATTAGAGCAGACAGTGAAGAAAGGGGACAAGATATTCTATAGGTGCATCAACGAAAGAAGAAGAAGAGCCGGGGAGGATTTTAAGGCTCAAAGGGAATGAAGGAGAGGTAAGGAGGAGACCTATGTTCAGTATTCAGTGAAGACGGGAAGGGCAGAGACCACAGTTGGGCAACAGATGCATGGGGTGGACACCAGTCTATTCACAGTGTAGAGAGTCCTGGAGGAACTCACGAAACTGATGGTGCACAAAGCAATGGGGCCAGATGGCATATACCTGAGGATATTAAGGGAGCTGCGAAGGGAGCTGGCAGCGCCTCTGGCAGCCATGTTCACTGAGTCACTCAACACAGGAGTGGTTCCAGAGGACTGGAAGAGAGCACATCTAGTCCCTCTACACACAAGTTTTAGTAGGGAGGAGGTGGGGAACTATAGGCTGGTCAGCCTTGCCTCAGTAGTGGGGAAGATCATGGAGGCACTGCTTAAAGAAAGAATAGTGGGACACCTGGAATCCAACGGTACCCAGGATCCAAGGCAACATGGCTTCATGGCAGGAAGGTCATGTCAGACGAATCTGATTGATTTCTTTGGCTGGGTGACGAAGGACGTAAATTGGGAGGGGGGGCAGTGGACGTCTCCTACCCCGATTTCAGCAAGGCCTTCGACACCATCCCACATGAGAGGCTGGTTAATAAGATGGATAGTCTGGGCTGGGATACAAGGTGGTAAACTGGGTTAGGAACTGGCTAACAGACTGGAGGCAGAGGGTGGTGGTGATAAATGGGATGCAATCCAGGGAGAGGGGGTGACCAGTGAGGTACAGTACCTCAGTGACCAGTCCTTGGGCCAGTCTTGTTCAATGTCTTTATTAGTGACATTGCAGAAGGGCTGGAGGGAAATGTCTGCCTGTTTGTAGATAACACCAAGATCTACAACAGGGTGGATACTCCAGACAGGTGGAGGAAATGAGGAGGGATCTGGGGAAGCTTGAAAAATGGTCTGAGGTGTGGCAATTGAGGTTTAGTTCAAAGAAGTGCAAAATAATGCACCTGGGATAAAGGAACCCTGGGGAGAGCTACAGGATGGGGGGAGATGTTGCTGACAATCACCAAGGAAGAAAGAGACCTAGGGGTTATTATTTCAACTGACCTGAAGGTGTCTAAGCAGAGTACAAAGACTGCAGGGATGGCCAGTGGCATGCTGGGGTGCATAGGCAGAGGTATCACTAGCAGAGGGTGGGAGGCAGTGCTGCCATTGTATAAAACACTAATGAGGCCTCACCTAGAGTACTGTGTGCAGTTCTAGAGGTCACGCCTTCCTTAAGACATTGACAGGGTGGAGGCGGTTCAGAGAAGGGCGACTAAGATGGTACAGGGCTTGCACCACAAAACATATGAAGAGAGATTAAAGGACTTCAATATGTACTCGCTGGAGGAGAGGAGGGATTGGGGACATGATAGAAACATTCAAGTACCTGAAGGGCATTAACAAGGTGCAGGGGAGAGGCATCTTCCAATATAGGAGGAGTACAAGAATGTGGGGGCATGATATGAAATTGGAAGGGAGCAGGTTAAGGGGAAATGTGAGAAAGTTTTTCTTCATGGAGAGGGTGGTGTATACATGGAATAGTCTGTCACAGTAGGTGGTGGGAGCGAGTACAGTGGATGGATTTAAACGCACCTGGTACAGGCATAAGGGAGCTTTAGAGGTATGGAGGAGGGGGAGAAGCCACTGACCAGATAGGGTCAGAGGCCGCAAACAAGTATAGGGCTTATGGGCAGACTGGATGGGCATAACAGTCCTTATCTGCTGACAGTTTCTATGTTTCTATATTTAAGGACCTGAATATGTACGCACTGGAAGAGAGGAGGGAGAGGTTGGATATGATACAGACCTTTGAATACTTCTCGCTGGTAAATAATTTTCGAGGGAAGTATTTTTCAGGGAAAAAAAGGTGCTAAGAACAAGGAGACATGATTTGAAGCTGGAGGGGGGTAAATTCAGGAGAGATGTGAAGAAGTACTTCAGAGAAAGAGTGGTGGATTCCTGAAGCAGCCTTCCAGCAGAGGTGGTAAGGGCAAAAACAAAGGTGGGGTTCAAGAATGCATGGGATAGGTACAAGGGAATCTTAGGGGAAAGGAAGTGGGTAGGGATAATGGACCAGAGATTAAGTAGCATCATGGTGATACTGTAGGTAGAGAAAAATGGGCAGACTAGGTGGGCCAAGTGGTCCTTATCTGCTGGAAAATTCTATGTTTCTTGAAGGAAAATAAGGGATGACAATAATCTTGGTTTTACGAGGGACAAAGCATGTACAACAAACTTGATAACTTTAAAGGGAAGGTCTCAGGAACCATTTTTTGTTCAAAACCATGCGGGCTGTAAAAGAAGAAGAATCAGCAGTCCTTAAGTGCTTTTCATATGTAACCCCTTGGTGACGCTATGCCAAGGTATACTACCCCTGCCTGCATGACTAAGCGCAGGTTAAGGGGCCTGGGTACTAGAAATGGGTGCCTCCACCTTGAGGATAGGGTCGATGGTAGCGTAGCTGCCATGGGTACAACCCTCCAGGACACTATTACCCCCCTCTTTTCCCTCTAATGGCCTAAATTGTACACTGGATACACAACTGCAATTAACACCTGACAACAGATTTAACCCCACACTCGTTGCACTTACCACCAGGGCTGGTTCAGCTGTCTCAGCCCAGGAGACCCCCTGTAAAATAAGATTTAACACAACAACTAACAGTATTTCAATGCTGTCTGTACAGAGGTACACCACAACCAGTTTCAGTGCAAAAAGATTCAGATCTGATTTATTTAGGGGGCAGTAACAAGGAAGGGGGCATAATCTGGAGCTTCATTCTGGTACTGATTAAATCAGGTCTAAGCATGCATGCCTCTAAGAGTACCTCTGTCACAGTCACACACACTCTGGGTACCCAGTTGGAGTTGCAGGCTAGCCTGAAGCGTTGGCCGGGGTAGCCCAGTGTTACAGCTGTTGTTGGGACCCTTAGGGAAGAAAACACAACATGCACTTTTAACCCAAAATTTGTATTCTGGAGCTGGAGGGCTCAGTTCATGAAAATCAATCAAACAATTAAATCAGATGACACACTTTGATTAGGATTTTGTTGCAGGGAGCTACCCTGTGATTTACTCATGATACCCAGATCAGGTTGCAGGATGGATGAAAAGGAGACCTCAGGATAAAGTGCTGGTTTGCCAGGAGAAGCAGGGCCCACACGATTCACCGTGGTGTTGTTCCTGTTCGATGGCGTTGAGCAGGGAGCCGAATCCCTGGGCAGGTCTCTCGTCGATCGAAACTCTGCAGCTTCAGCGGCAATCAGGGTCATGGTGTTGAGGCCCAGACAAGTTGAAGGAAACGGATTCGGTCCGGTCAGAGTTACTGGATACTGTTTCCAGCAAGCGTGACACATTCAAGCAGTGGGGAACAAAATTGCGACCCACTATTTGCATTCAGCACACTTACAGCAAAGGCAAAGAAATACCACAATTCAGATGACAGTCCGGTTGCAATATACAGGATTTTCTGTGCAAACCGTATGCTCTGCTGTCGTGGTGGTAGTCCTGACAGGCCAATCACACAAAAGCAAGTCTTTGGTCCTCTTCAGGCACAATTTGTCACAGATCAGATGAAAGTCGTAAGTTCAGATAAAATCAGATTCAGGTATCAATTCTCTTCACTTGGGGAAAATGGTAGCAGGCAGGCCAAACACAGCCTTCCCATTGATTTCCCCTGCGCACTACACAGGAGCAGCTGCTCAAATTTCTCGAGCATCTCACTCTCTCAACTCTTACACAACACTGACACACTGCTGCAGGCAGCACTGGGACTTCCTAGTGATCCAAAAGGTTTGGTTGGTTGATCTGTCTATCACTGCAAGGGCTCCCCCTCCAGGTCCATTTAGGCGCCAAACTGCAAAAAAACAATTCCCACAGAAATTCACTCCCACAAGACCCCGGGGACAGTCTCCATTTTATGGTCCCCAAAGGTACTGATTGGTCCAAACTGGCAGTCCAGAACCAAGGCGCAATGCAGAAAGTCCATGCTGCAAAGGAAGGCAGGCCAGACAAACTACAATATTATTATTACTACAGCAGATAACCAGCAAAGAATCACAGTTCTTAATAGAGCTCCCTATGCGCAACCAGCAATGGCAGAATGAAGCAGTAGCACTGCAGCCCAGGCGGGACTCGAGCCCGAAACTACTCGGCCCCCACCCAGATTAACTACAACTACAAGATAGGCATCTCCTAAAGAGACAGGCATGGAGGCTAACAGTGCATTCGCATGCTGACATTTTTAAATATGTTAGGACACAGAATGCCAACCTGGCAGTGGGCATTTAGGCAAACCCAAGGAAGACATTTGGGAACCCCCCATTTATAAGGGGATTACACATACACATTGTGTCCCAAAGTGCTCTACAACAATTAGACACTGGTAGTGAAGTGACTTTAAACATGTAGTGGCAGCCGTTTCTCACATCACCACCCACACATAGCCTTGGACAATTGCATTAACTAGTTTTGTAGGCATGCTGGTCAGAACACCAGGGAAAATACCTACTTTTGCAAAAAGAGCCTTAGGTTCTTTTACTTTCACCTGGACACCCACCAGAACAGCACCAGCGATAGAAAGAGAGATCTCTGTTTCATTTAATTTTATTGATTATACTGGAGAGCAAGATGCGCTAAAGAGCCAGGTTTTATGAATGACCAGTTGTTCACAGGCAACCAGTTGTAGGAAACCAAAAATACAGTACATGGATGTTACAACACAGGAATAATCACGGTAACACAATACAGGCAGGTAACGCATTGCGTAAGTAGTAGCAGACAAATGAGGCAGAATTAGAGTACATGTTGCTGTTAGATGCTGGAGGAGGCTGGCACTGAAGGAGGTGATCCTAACAGCTGAGGTCATTGGGGGTCATTGGGGTTGTAGAGGCCTACAAAGAAAGACAGTGCTCTTTGACTAGTGGTCATGCTTCTAAGGGGAATTGGAAGGTGAATCTGGACTGGGAGTGAGTCACCAGCTTGGCACAGCAAAGAAACAATGTGGCGATACATGAGGGAACTTTACCTAGTGCCACCTTGTGAAGAAACACCGCCACCCATCGGTGAATTGGTTTGCCATGGAGAGGCAGACAACAGATCTGTACAACTGGGTGTGATTAGGCAGGCCAGACAGGAAGAAAAAGATACTGTTATAAATAGTTCACACCTTGGCGAGGGCCTCAGAAGGAGCAGCAGCATGCACAAGAAAGCCATAGTCAATGATAGAGAACAGTAGGCTGTAGGCAAGTAAACTCTCTGTTTCTAGGATCAGGAACCTTTTGACCCTGTGCAGGGCTCTAAGCCTTTGGTATAGTGTTATTGCCAGGTTGCTGATGTGGGTGTCAAAGGAAAAGGTGCCGTCAAGAATGACACCTGGGTATGTAAATTGAGTAACGAGCTCAAGCACAGTGCCTTCTAGATCAGATTGCGAATCAGAAAGGGATCGTGAGCTGCTTTCTTATAAAACCCTGAGTAAATCATGGATTTTTGGTGGGGGAGGGTTGAGGACCATTTTGTTGTCTAGAAACCAGTTTGGAGGTGGTCAAAGTCATGTTGTATGGTTTTGTTTAGGGATGCAGGACCCTTCCTGAGCTGAAGATGATGGCATCATCCACATATAGTAAGGTTTCAGTGGTTGTGAAAGCATTTGGGAAAGAGTTAAGGAATAGCGAGAAAAGCAGGGGACCATGAATAGAGTCTTGTGGGACCCTGCAGGTGATGGTACAAAAGTCTGAGTGGATGTTATAAGTTGCTGTCCTGTGCGCCCTGCCAGACAGGTAGCCACTGAACCAGGCTGTGTCATTGGGAGAGAAGTTAAGAGAAGCAAAAGCAGCAGTTTGTGGTCCATGAGGTTAAAGCCATTTATGAGGTCCACAAATATAGTGGTGGCAAGATTCCTAGAGTCTAAGACTTGGTGCACTTAGTCAGTGAATCTCAGCAGGGCAGCATGAGTGCTGTGCATAGGGTGGGACCCATGTTGGGCACTGGTCAGCAGGTCGTACTGGTGGATGTAGGCAGACATCTGGTCAAAAAGATTCCTTTCAAAGTTTTTGAGAGGTGGCAAGGAGAGACATGTGATGGTAGTTGAAGTTGAGGTGTTTAGGCACAGATTTGTGGATGGGGATAATGGTGGCCATCTTCCACAGTTTGTAGTAGGTACCCATGCAAAGTGAGAAGTTAAAGATATGGGTGATGGGGTAAGCCAGTGCCTTGTTGTCATTTTAATGAGGCAGTAATCAATCCCATCAGGGTCAGAAATAGGTTTAGGATTGAAGCGTCTCAGGTATTTGGTTACCTGTCCCACAGTAAGGCATTTGAAGTAAAATTTGGGTAAGGAGGCTCCAAGTGACCAAGCAAGAGACGGTGGTGTGGGTGAGCTTTGTGAAAGATGTCGGTATTTATCTAGATCTTCAAAGAAATCATTAAACAGTGAGACAATAGCTTTGGGGTCACAGGTGACCCCGTCCTTACCCTTAGTGGTCCAGGACTGGGAACTCTTTGATTTTCCCATGATGTTGTTGATGCTGTTCTTTAATTGTTTCAGCTTACCACAATTTGAAGTTAGACCTTATTTAATGTGACTGATTGCAGCCTTGGGAACCACAGATTTGTGGTTGTTATGCAAAGTATTGTAATCCTACAGGTGGACCTGGTCGTTCTTTTCTTACACGGGTCCCACATTTTGTCCCTGGCTTTGAGGAGCCTTAGGGGATCCCTGGAGACCCACTCCTGCTTGTTGCCTCAAATTCTGAATCACTTTGTGGGACAGAGGCTATTCCAAATCCTAGTGAAGATCTCACGGAAGCCCTCGTAGGCGAGTCAATGTTGACTATATTATTGAGGAAGAATCAATCAGTGGAGGACAGAGCAGAGGTAAAGTCCTTCATGTTTAACTCTTTGAGGCATCTGGAATTGATAAAGATGGAGGGGTCATAGGGGAGCCTGGCGGACCAGCTGCAGAAAACCGTGTAGTGGTCACTTATTGAGTTTAGGAGTACTCTGGAGTTGCACATGTTGAAGGGGTTAGAGGCTGCAGTCCAGTCCAGAGTGGAATTGTACCCAGACCTGTATTTACCTGGCAGGGTGCTGATAATGATATGACTTAGACGAAGGTTCACAAATACTTAGTTCAACATCTCATCTGAAGAACAGCACACCCAACCGTACAGCATCCCCCATTACTGTACTCAGGTGTCTGCATTTATGGTAAGAGCCCAATCCTGGTGTGGGACTAGAATCCACGATCTTCTGGCCCAGAAGCAGGTCTGCTACCAGCTGAACCATGCTGACTCCTGTAGGCTATAGACTTGAACAGTGACTGTCTCTGTTGCACTCTCCTCATTTCATCCAGATATAAAGTTAAATAATTTCAGTTCTGCTGCTATTTTCTGGGATTGAAGTTTGTCAGACTTAAAAGTGCTTTGAAAGGAGGCTGTGGTTGTCTGTGAAGTGTTAGGGCCATTAGGGTCGAAGACCCCAAGGTACACCTCAGTGCCTGTCACTGGCTGCAGGGTGGGGGGTGGAAAGGCATGAGCATTACGGTTGACGACTCCAAGTCACACCCCCGACACCTGTCAGTCTGTACAGGGTGGGGCATTATGGTCGGAAGCCCTAATGCCCCAGGCGTTTGTTGGTATTTTTGCTCCAAATTTCAACATGGGCTTTTTGGGACCCCACCATCAACAGTGGCACTATCATTTCATTATTCAGTCCCGAAAGGTGATTTCGCAAAGTGACTACACCATTCTGCGCCACAGGTTGAAAAACACATTTCAGGCTGGGATGTGAAAAATGACAGCTGTATTGTTCATGAGGAGGTGTGAAAAATGCCAATGTTGAAAATCTGGAATGAAAATATGAAAAATTGGTGAAGTTATGAGCGTGGGTAGAAACTGCACAATGCACACTTGTAACGCAATCATTTTTTGGAATGTTTTCACCATGGGCATTTTGGGACAACCCTTCATGAACATTGGCATTGTGATTTTGTTAACCTGTCCCAAAAGTTGATTTCCCACAGCGACCATACCATTCTGCGCCACGGGTGCGACAACACATTTGGGAAGAATATGAAAAATGACAACTGTACTGTTCATAAAGAGGTGTGAAACAATGGCAGTGTTGAAAATCTGGAGTAAAAATATAAAAAATCGGCAAAGTTACAACCGTGCGTAGAAACTGCACAACACATGCTCATACCGCAGTAATTTCTTGGAATTTTTTTCACCAAATTTTCAACATGGGTTTTTTGGAACCCCACCTCATGAACAATGGCACTGTCATTTTATTAATCTGTCCTGAAAGTGATTCCGCATAGTGACCGTGAAATC
This sequence comes from Neoceratodus forsteri, assembly GCA_016271365.2. Taxonomy (NCBI): domain Eukaryota; kingdom Metazoa; phylum Chordata; order Ceratodontiformes; family Ceratodontidae; genus Neoceratodus; species Neoceratodus forsteri. The sequence continues at coordinate 1,247,779,388 of CM057455.1, read as the reverse complement.
ACCTTTTGGGACCAAGTAATGAAATGACAGGGACATGTTCATGAGATGGGGTCCCAAGAAACCCATGTTGAAAATTTGGGGCTACAGTTCCTAAAAATGGCTGAGATATCAACCTAAATTGAAACCCCCCATTGACTCCTATTATACAGCGCTTACCTGATTCCTCAGTTTGCAGTTTGGCTTTGAAGAGTGCAGACATGTCCTGGTCCAGAGAAGATCACTGCTCCTGACCTCCAGAGGGTAAGTATGGGTGAGGGGGGGTGCGGGGAGGTGGGTGCTCAGTGGGGGGAGGGGCAGGGGACTGAGGGAGACGACAGCGGACCGTTTTCTTTTTTACAGGTAAAAAAAAAATGCTGGAGGGATGGTTTTCTTTCTTTTACAGGTTTTAAAAAAAAAAAATTCATCACACTGGGGTGGGCTCCCAGTGTGCCACAATAGTGGTGAGGGACATGCCAACATGGGGATTGGGCACCCTGATGTCAGCAGATTACAGATGGGTTTTGGGGGGCAGTGCATCCGACACCGGGACTGGGCATCCCAGTGTCAGAAACAATTTGGCACACTGGGGTGGGCTCCCAGTGTGCCAGGTTAATGGAGGGAGGGGGGATACATCATGACATGGGGATTGTGCACCCCAGTGTTGGCTTTCCTTGGAGTGTGTGGCAGGTGACAGGAGCCACGGCTCATTACTTGTTTCACCAAGAAAGGCACATAGAAAAAACAAGTTGTCAGCGGAGCAAGGGCCAGGGACAGAGTGCTGGGTGGCTGGAGCTGACAAGGTTGTGAGGGAGGGGAAGGTGCTGCTTCAGTGACATAACTGTTCATGACTGCAGTGGCAGATTCATTTCAACTCCTTGGCTCTCTTTGAAGCTGCTGTCATCGCCAGAGTACCCCTTGATTGGTGGCTGAGGGATGCACCCAGTAAAGTGTTTGCTGCATTGGCCACAACACTGACACGCCTCTGAAATGTGGTACTGTCCTATCAATAATACCTAAATTAGTGTTTCCAAAACAGATTACTGAAGTAATTAAAAGCTGGCTAAGCAATAGAAAGCAAGTGGTCAGAATTAAGGGGAAAATGTTAAACACTGGGCTTGTCAGAAGTGAAATGTCGCAAGGTCTATGCTAGGCAGGGTCAGTACTTTTTTCAGGTATTCATATCTGAACTGGAGAAAGATGTAGATTCCTGGGTCATTAAATGTGCAGATCACATAAGAATACAAAAGGACAGCTGTGATAAACTTCAACAGGACATGGACAAATTAGCAAGGGGGGGATGAGGTTGAATCTAGACCACTGCAAAGTGATGGATTTAATTCATGGAAAGGAACGACACACTTAAATGATTCATAGGATAAGATTAAAGGTAGCGGAGGTTAAGAAAGAACTTGATGTACTTTTAACAGAAAGCCAGATAATTCAAAATAGACAGCAAACAGACTGCTAGGATGCATAAAGAGAAATAATGTCTCCCGAAATAGGAATGTTGTTGTTCTACTGTACAGGCACTACATCAGACTGCATTTAGATTATGCTTCCTAGTACAGTGGAGCCAACTTATAAGAACATCAGATATAAGAACATCCCGTTTTTAAGAACATTTGCTGGATGTTCTGATTTTTACCGTTTGTTTTCGATGGCAGTAAAGCCCATTTATAAGAACAGTCAGCCTGTTTATAAGAACATTTTTTCCAGAAGTAGTAGTAGATGCTCATTATCATGTCTGAGCGTGCTAAGCCTGGACTGAATCATCGTCTAGTTTCCTCATTAACAGTCACTTAAGTAGTGAATGGATGCATGAAAGATGCACTATGAAGAAGGGCAGCATATGTTCCTCCATACTTAAGTGAGGCATTGTATGAATTCTGCAATATTCTATTTGAGCAAGAATTCTTTTAGAAAATGACGTTATCCTACTTTTAATAATGAGTTCTCTAAAATGTAGTCTGAGCTCAGTTTCATCATGTTTACCATAGATTTTCATTGTTGTCAAAGTAGCCCTCTTATAATAACATTCCAGTTATAAGACCTTTTTTGCTTGGCATTTAGGGTGTGCTTGTAACACGGCTTCACTGTATTGACCCCCAACCAGGAAAAATGTTAGTAGAAGCTGGAGCACATCCAAAGAAGGATAACCAAAATAATTCATGGTCTGAAAGGCATGGAATTTGATGAAAAACGTAGTGAGAAAGAGGAGCAGTGCTTCACTTTTAATGTATAATATTAAGAAAAGACAAAAAAATCTGCAACAGCAAATTGGATGAGAAATGAAAAATAGTTTAATTCCAACAAGAAGACATTCCAAGCAGGTTAAAAGTGAAAATTCAGAACAACAAATAGAAAATGTGTCTTTACTCATTGAATTACAAGGTTATTGATTATTGGTTATTAGCAGACTTTGATGAGCCAAGAGGTACTTATCTGCTGTCACATTCAGTGTTTCTGTGTTACGGAATAGTCTACTGCAAAGCGTAATTGATGGGATGAATATCAAAGTTTTTTTTTAACAGGAATGACACTTCAGTCCGGGATATAGTCTCTCCAGACTACTAAAACAGATCCTGAATAATCCTAAGTAATACATCAGGCATTGTGCGTGGACAATGTGTCAGCGATTGTGTAAGGACACTACAGCGGAACAGCCACTGTGTATAATCGGTGCACCAACCATCGAGTATGGAAAATGTACCAGCCATTATGTATGTACAATGCCACGTCTATTATGTATGAACAATGTAGCAACTAGTATGTATGGACAGTGTGAAAGCCAATATGCATGGATAGTATGGCTCATATACCAGACACTGTGTATCGGGAAATGCAGAAGCCATTGTGTATGTACAGTGTACCAGCCATAGTGTATGGCCAATATACTAGCCACTGTGTATGGCCAATACACCAGCCATTGTGTATGGCCAATATACCAGCCATTAAGTATTACCAATGTACAAACCATCGTGTATAGCCTGTGTATCAGCCATTATGTATGGCTAATGCACCAACCATTATGTATGGACAATGTGTAAGCCTTTATGTATTGACAGTGTACCAGCCATTGTGTATGGACAATGTACCAGCTATTGTGTGTGAACAGTGTACCAGCTGCTGTGTATGGACAGTTTACGAGCTATTGTGTGTGGACAATGTGCCAGCCATTGTGTATGGACAGTGTGCTAGCCATTGTGTATGGACAGTATACCAGTTAATGGGTATTGACAGTGTACCAGCTGTTGTATATGGACAGTTTACCAGCTATTGTGTGTGGACATTGTACCAGCCATTGTGTATGGACAGTGTGCCAGCCATTGTGTATGGACAGTATACCAGCTAATGTGTATTGACAGTGTACCAGCTGTTGTGTATGGACAGTTTACCAGCTATTGTGTGTGTGTGGGCATAGTACCAGCCATTGTGTATGGACAGTGTACCAGCTATTGTGTATGGACAGTGTGCTTGCCATTGTGTATGGACAATATACCAGCCGTTGTGCATGGTCAATGTGCTGACCATTACACATGGTCATTGTACCAGCCATTATGTATGGTCATTGTGCCTTCCATTGTATATGGACAATGTGTCACCCATTGTGTATGGGCAGTGTACCAGTCATTGTGTGTGGTCAGCATACCAGCCATTGTGTATGGCCAGTGTACCAGCCACTGTTTATGTTCAGTGTACCAGCTATTGTGTCTGGCCAAATTACCAGCTATTGTGTATGGACGATGAAAAAACCATTGTGTATGGACAGTGCATGGCCAAAGTACCAGCCATTGTATATGGACAGAGTACCAGCAGTTGTGTATGGACAAAGTACCAGCCATTGTATATGGACAGAGTACCAGCTGTTGTGTATGGACAACGTACCAGCCGTTGTGTAGGAACAATGTACCAGCCACTGCATGTGGTCATTATGCCAGTTATAATGTATGGCCAAATTACCAGCCATTGTGTATGGACCGTGCACAAGCCATTGTGTATGGCCAATGTACTAGCCATTGTGCATGTCCAGTGTACCAGCTATAGTGTATGTACAATGTACCAGCCATAGTGGATAGCCAAATTACCAGCCATGGTATATGGACAATACACAAATGTATTGTGATATCTGCCTTTTGTCTCCTGGGGCCAGATAAAACTTTGTCAGGTGGGCAAAGTGGTTGTGGCCTGTTTATCCTAGGGTTTACACCCCTGTGTAATATTCAAAGGGGCTTTTATGCACACTGTCAGGGTTAGCGTACACACAAAAGAATGTATCTGTTTGGCAAACGGAAGAGCAGGACAGGAATATTGGTGCAGTGCGCTGCCCAAAGGGGTTAGTGCAGACCACTTTGCACAGTGCAAATACCATCAATTAAAACCCCAACTTACTCCGGGCAACCTCACTGCAGGCAATAACCACATTGGTGGCTGGGGGAGCACGCCTGCCCCCTGGTGTCCAGTGACAATCCTATCCAGTGATCATCATCCACAGTAAAGTAAAAAATGTCCCTGGTGTCCAGTGGCCCCCCCTGCCCTCTGACTGCCAGCTCCAGTATCATAAAATACCTCCTAGTGCCTAGTGGTCCCCCCCCCCGATCACCATCCCTGGTGCCTAGTGGTCCCCTGCCCTCTGGTCACCATCCCAGGTGTAAATGTGATCATCCCTGGTGTCCAGTGGTCCCCCTCACCCACCGATCACTAGCCCCTATGTAAATGATATACCTGCTGTCCAGTGGATTCCCCCCACCCACCGATTGCCAGCCCCATAGTCAATCACAGATTCCCTAGCATCTAGTGGCAACCTCCACTGACCAATCCCAGTGCCTATACCATGTACCCTTCCCTGGCATCTAGCAACCCCTCCACACTGTGGGCAGTGACAAACCAACCTTGCCACCCCCCCACCTTCAGCACTGCTGCTGTAGAACCATATGGTGATGGCACATCCCCTTCTCTCCTCAGCCGACCACCATATGGAAAGACAGTGATCTTATGTCTAATATACTGTACAGGGCATGTATCCTCTGTATTGTTCAGGGAGAGTGCAGCCTGTGTTCTGTACAGGGAGCATGTGACCTTTGTACTTTACAGGGAGTATGCAGTCTGTGTACCTTACAGAGAGTGAGCGAGTGCAAACCTGCCTCTGCTTCCCATGCAGATGTGCAGCTGTGCCCATAAGCGGCATTCAAATAACCCCTTAGTGTCTTGCATGCTCAATGGGCTCATTTGCATGGGATTGTCTGAATATCACGCTGGGAGCTACTGGTGCTATTGGGTCTGTTGGCGCTTCTTCCTGCACTGCTGGGTGCCATGTTGGAGTAGCACTACCTGGCTTAGCACTGCCATGAGATGCCCCTGTATTCAGTCCGATAGCATCCTTGGGGTCTTGGGTAGTGGGCAAGTGCAGTGCAAAACTTTGAACTCCGCTTTTCCTATTTTTGAATAACGGGCCCCTGGAGTTTGCTTGTAAACCAGATGCATTTTTGAAAGCTTCACCTGGTTGGTAACATTTTTATCCATTTTAAATAACATGGAGTCCTATTTCACTAAAGTGCCATTCATCCACTAAAACTTCATTACATTCAGAGTTTCAGTTTAGCTGAATTGAAAGTGTTTTTATACACTGACATTTTCAATACAGCTTTTAATGAAGGAAAATAAGTTAGTTTGTTCTATAAAAGTTACTCTAAAATCAACAAACATGTAAGCTGCCTACAACGGAGAAAGTACATCAGTGCTCCTGACTGAATTGGGAATCCCTCTATTGTTGCCCTGACTGAACCAGACACTTAAGGGCACCCACACAAGACTTGCCTGGGACACAAAATATCATTTGCAAGCAGGGCTTTCTGTAAATAAAGACATTTTGGGAAGTCTGCCCCTGGACTAATAATGTGGCAGCCATTTTCATTGCCTCTGTCCCAAACCAGCATGGCAATGGGGTCAGAGGGTGAAACTCGAAAGCCTGCAGGGCAAGTCACCATGATCTTATAGTCTTCTGATTAACCTAATTAATGCATGTGCCTTGAAATCAGTGTATCATTCACTGAGTAATCAACATCAGATGTGTTGTGAATGGTTGACAGCTTTGACAGTCAGTTGACAGCTGCAGTCCCCCAGTGAACATCAGGGAATGCTTCAGAGCTCATTCTGTGAAAGAGGGCAGGTCTGCTGCTGAGAGAGACAGCTTATCCACTGCTGAAGTGTAAATGAGGCAGACCATGCATTCGTCCCATTGTCAGAGACCAAGCAAATTGTCTGCAACAAGAGAAAAGGAGGTAACTGCATGCTTGTACAGCGAGAACTGAAAGCTGACAGTACAGCAGCAAAACAGAGACTTTGCTGTGCATCAGCTCTAAAGCTGCCTGAGCATGAACACTGCTGTGTTTTGGTGGCCACACAGCTAGTATTAGTGCTTGGTACTGGTCATCGCAGTGCACTAGGGACTGGATGCCAGGACGTGGTGTGCTGATCTGATGGGGTTCGGGCTTTAAAGGCTGAAGCTGCTCTGTGCTAAAGCAGACTTATCTGCTACACGTGGAGGTCAAGAAAGCCCTGACTGGACCTGTGGTGGACAGCAGCCATCATCGCACAGGAAGCAAAGCCAGCCAGAGAAGGATTTGTTGCTGTTCTTCTACACCTTATGCATCAAGCAAAGTCCCACTGGACTGGGTAAACTTAGAGTCCTTCAGGGCTTACCCCTGCAGCACCACCCCAGTTGTTGTTTACATTTTTCAAAATAAGTTAATTGAATAGGCCATTTGTCCAAGAGTACACATACTCATATTAGATTTGGATTTAGTCGGGTTTAAATTTGCAGCCAAGTAAAACATCATTTAATTCTCGTAAGTGTATGAACACTGGCTGATCACTTGCAACGTTTATTGGTCCTACACCATTTATACAGCTGGCTATCCAGTGAAGTACCAAGAACCCCCATAAAAATATATATATTTTTGTAATACTTTGGTAACCACGTAAGACCCAGTAGGCACAATGCCTGTTTTCAGGAGTGACCGAGGAGCACAGGGGAGGTTAAGTGACTTGCTCAGGGTCACACAATATGCAAGTGGAGGTTGTGGGATTAAAACTTGGGTCTGCTGGATGTACCAAGCTCATTCACAGTTTGTTACTCTAACTTCTAGGCTAAGCTGACAAATGTATATACCGGTACCTATAGGGCAAGGTAGAGCCTGATCAGACAACTGGGCAAAAAGTACCATGCATGTGTGTTTTGCGGTGGGATACCATATGTTTGGCTGAAACTGGACAAGCAGTAGAACAGTGAGGGCACTGCAGTCAGTTCAGGTTGGGCCTAGATGGGAACTGCAAAACTTGCCAGGATATATATACTGCTACCTCATTTTCTTAACCCCCTTTTCTCCATTAGGCCCCGATCCTGACCCTAAATAAAGTCCTTTTATTTGTTGTTTTTTATATATAACTGATGCCAGAGCATGTATCAGTTTAGAGTGTCAGCTTGCATTCTTTGTGGGACTGTTACTGCACATTGGGTTATGGGTGGATTGATCTTGTGGGGAGGGGGGAGGACCTGCATCCTAGGGGGTGATACTGCGCTTACACAAGGCCCACTTAAACCTTTCTCTGGGTGGATGTATGACGCTGGTAATAACTAACTCTGGATACCAACCCCCAATCAGGTGTAACGACAACCCAGGCCCCTCAACCTTGTTTGAGCCCACAAGGCAGAGGTAGTAACCACAACAGCAACAGCGAATAGATAACATATATAGTTGAATAAAACCTATGCTTCTTGTTTCAGAAGCGATACGCACATGCTGTGAGGATACTTTGCACAATGGGTAATTCAAAAAGAATGAGTCAACTCTGTTTTTGCAAAGCTTTACTTTTACTCTTGAACCAAATGGCCAAATACTGGGATATTGAAATAATCACTTTAAGCAGAAATTCATGCATAACAGTCCTGTATGAGAAGATTTCACTGTAATAAAAAAATATTCTACGGCAGCAGATCACAGTCAGACATAGGGGATTATGAGTTCGGGTGTAGAATAAACAGCTTATCATGAAAATATCTGTAGTAATAAAGAACAAGGAACATAAATGCAGTAGGTAAGAAATGTAAGCCGAATGCTGTCCAAATATTATGCTTTTAAGTTTCCCCCAAGGTATCAGTAGCTCTGAAAGTAGTTTCTGCTGCAAACTATGTGGGCGTTTTGTGTCTGCTAAGGAACTGAGCAGCCTCAGATTCAGAAATTCACATCAGATGGTTAGGATCACAATATTTTATACCTATTTGTTGCACTTAAAATGGGGGAGCAGGAATTTACTTAGAACTGTACCTTGTGCCTCTGTGGTTTGGAAATTACCTTTGTGGTACCTACAGAGTCAGCAAGACAGGAGCACTTTACCACTTAAATGAACAATTTATTAGAGAATATAAGAATAGCCAGCACACCTAAGTCTCTGCTGATTAAGTAAAGGGACTTGAAAAGGCTGTTTCACCAGTAGCCTGGGTTCTTCCTGTAACAATAAAAGCTGAAGATGCCAGGATACGGTTGAAGTGGCCTTTTTTGATGACATGGTGAACACCCCCTCCCTAACCTGAAAGACCACAAGTAGCCCTCCCCTGCCCTGATCCATGATGGGGGAGAATAATTAGCAAAGAAAGATAGCAGGTAGCTCAGTGGTCCCCTCTCAACCTGAAGTATGTCGCCTACATCTCTGTATGCCCTGTCAATGCCAGCCGATGCAGCACACACTTTGGGGCCGGGGAGAGCTGTTTGTGTCATTCAGAGATGCTAGGATATTGGTCAGTCTTTGTAGGAACATTTGAATAGAAACAAAGACAATGACAGAAGAAAAAAACCAATGGTCCATCCAGTCTGCCCAAGTTCCTTATTTAACTGTGGAACCTACTGTCCATCCAGGGTCCTAGCCTTCCCCCTACTCACCTCATTCTCCTTCCCAAATCTGTCACTCCATGTGACCACTACACCTTTCACTCTCTCCCAGCTGTGCTTGAAAGAATCAACTGTTATAGTGTGCACCACTTTGGCTGGTAGACTGTTCCATGGCTTCACCACCCTTTCTGTAAAATCATACTTCCTCATGTCCCTCATGAACCTCCCTCCTTCCAGTTTCCACTCATGCCCTCGTGACCTCAAACCAGCATTCAGCCTAAATAGTTCCTCACAGTTCACCCTGTTTAATTGTTTTAGGAACTTAAAGGTCTCTACTCATATCTCTTTTCTCCCTTCTGGTCTCCCGGGAGTACATGTTCAGTGCCTTGAGGTGCTCCTCGTAAGACATGCCTTGTTGGCCCTGACTGTGCCATCTCCAGCCTATCTTTATCCTCTCTGAGGTGAGGGCTTCAGAATTGGGCACAGTACTCAAAGTGTGGCCTCATTAAAGATCTACAAAGTGGTAGTATTACCTCCTTCCTCCTGCTATCAGTACCCCTTCTTTGTACATCCCAGCATCCTAAGTGCCTTACCATAGGCCTTGTTTCACTGGCTCAATTGCTTGAGGGTGTCAGTGATGATAGCTCTTAGGTCATGTTCCACAGCCATAGTGTTAAATCTCATTCCACCCATCCAGTACTCTGTCTTAAGGTTCTTATTCCCTAGGTGCACCACTTTGCATTTTTGGCATTGAATTTCAACTGCCAAAGCTTAGACCACCACTCTGCCTTTTGTAAGTCACTCTGCATTTCTTTGATTCCCTTGTCACTATCCACCCTCCCACAGAGCTTAGTGTCCTCTGCAAAGAGAAACTACCTGCCCCAGATGTGTTGCTGATGAACATATTGAAGAGGAGCAGGCCCAGGACAGACCTCTGTGGCACCCCACTTGTGACCTCCCTCTCTTCTGAGTTGACCCTGTTGACCTCAAGCCTCTGCTTCCTACCCTTTAGCCAGTTTCCTATCCAGTTCACTGTGCCCTTAGCCACATCCAAATCCTCCATCTTCTTCAGCAAGTGTCTGTGGGACACTGAGTCCAAAGCCTTGCTGAAGCTGAAATAGAAGAGATCCATGGTGTGATATGATACAGAATGCTCCCCCCAGTGCACACTGCATAGGCTGTTGCTGAGAAAGCATAGATGGAGATTCGGTCAACGTGCTTCAGTTGTGGATGTGGACCACTGATCTAGGTGGGATCTTTGCCAATTATCACCCCCCAGTCATGGACGGGGGTGACTACTTGTGGAAAGTTACCCTTAGGGATCCTTGAACAAGTCAGGCTCGCGAGGGAGTGTGATCTGTCACCAACTCCCCAAATCAGCAGTTTTTTTTTTACTGTTTTCTATATGTGAGCCACAGAGGGGATGGAGTGGGAAAGCGAGAGTATGTGACCACTCAGGGGGAGGGATTGATGGCCATTGGGACTAGCCCTGGGGGGAAACATCTTTTTTAATCTATTTTGCATTTTTTTCGTTTTTTTAACCACTAATAACTAATACAGTACACTGTCATAACGGACAGTCCGTTATAGCAGACAAACTGATTTCCCGAACCAAATATATTAAATCAATGCATTTTTCTCTGATTATAATGGACAGAAACATTGTTTATAATAGACACTGTTTGTAGCTTTTATCGGCAGTTGTAGTGCTCTTTTTGGGAGGGGGCTGAGGAGATTTGGTGAATGCAGATTTAAGATGGATAAACTACCAAGAGGAAAAATTCTTACAAAATAGTTCTCCACAAGCTGCATAAACTTTTATTCATTAATTAATTATCCTGAAGGGAAATTATTTTATATTTTAATAAAACCATCACAGTATAATTGCCTTCGTTCTTACTGTGCTAGAACCCCAACATCCAACCACTAGTGTTATTATCTTCTTCTTACCTTTTGCAATAAACTTCCTTAAAAAAGTCATGTTCCCCAACTCTTAAATAACTATTAATAAACACACAGAGCACAGAAACATCTATGCTAGGCAGGTTTCTGAGTAATCTGTGAAGTTTTATAATACCCCTGCTCACATACATAGACACAACTAACACATAGGCTGCACCTCCTCTGGATATAATGGACAAAAGTTGTGTGCACAGATGCCTCCATTATAACAGACTTGCACAGCACCCAAATCTTTGGCTCGTAAATAAAATACTCAGCCAAATGCTCAAATTAAGGTATTTGCAGACCCCGTACATTGTAGTAGTTAAGAAACTGTAAAGTTGTAAGCAAAGCATATTTTTTTTCTTGTTAATGTAGTTTGCCCATTTTAATCAAGTCTGTCTTTCCAAGCCTGTTCTGAAGCAAAAAAAAAAGTGTTTTTCTAATGTACATACCCAGTCTTTACTATTTGTCTCATCTTTTCTAAATTATGCATTCTGCAGAAATCGAGCCATCTACCTCAATGACGTGGCGGTGCTTGATGTTGGCTGTTGGCTATATTTGATTTTTTGATGTGTACTACATGTGCAGATTCCACAAAAGGTGCTGTATGAAACATTGGTTTTATTGATTGTAGTTGAATCTTGATCAGAAAGCAACATGCAGAAACTTTGAAGGTCTACTGATACCTCAGAGAAAACTTATATTTTCACACAGGTCTGCCTATCTTTTGCATATTTGTATTTCCCTGATTTTTTTTTTATTATTATAAAGGATATTTGCACAGAAACTGCTATTTTTTTATAACCTGGCTTCTCTTTCGTATACAAGGTAGAATAATCATCATATGGACCTTGAGAGTGAGGCTTGAGAGATCCCTGATGTCATCAAAGCCCTGAACTAAAAAGTCAGCCAAGTCATAGATGGTTATCCATGCATTATGTTGTGTAGTTTATGATTTTATATTTGAAAAGTGTGTTTGCTTTAATTCTAGCAACAAGAGTTTACTAGTGATGTCATTGCGTTCTGCAGTCAATTCAGCCTGAAGATGGAATTTGAACTCTTATCAAATTCAAGCTCTGCATACACGTGCACGCACACACACAAACACACACACACACACACACACACACACACACCCTAGTGTTCTAACATCAGATTTGTTTCTCTGCTGAAGAGTACATTGGCCCAGAGTCCTATTCCAGTACTTGTTTCTGAGTTTTGCCTATAACTTATTTTAGATGGCTAAAAAAGGTTTTAGTTATTTTTCAGTACTCTGTGTTAGTTTATTGTATAGCTCATTTTGTATATTTGTCACTTTTTGTTGGTTCCTGTATGGTTCATTGGAACAGGGGGAACTGCAGTTTCAGTTGTTCCTGATTTGATGTCTTGTTAATATGAAAACCACAAATCTTACATAAAAATACTTTTTATTAATTCAGTTGGATAGTGGTTGCCATGATTTCATGAAAGGCAACCTCAGACTCTAAATTGGGGATTTCTTTTATTGAATTCGCATAACTGGTCCAAAAAGACAAGCCCAGCGGGATTTAAGAAATGTGCATCCATTGACGTGTTTTTGGTAAAAGTAGATTGCAATAGCTAATGCTTTGATTGTCTGGGCTTGGTAGGCCCACGGTTTTATTAACTGTGACCTCTGCAAAGCTTTAATGTCTAAAACACAGAAGATAAGGGCAGCAAAAAGGCAGTCTCCATCAGCTTCAGCTTCCACATCAGCATCCTTAGTAATCTCCACCAAAAATCACTCACAGTATAATGGAGGGGGTCAATTCTGGTGGTGGAAGGCATGCATCACAGGTCTTTCACCCTCACAATGACCCCTGGTTTTAAAGGGGACTGAAAATGCAGCAAACAGTCACCTCAATCAAAAGAGATAGACAAGGCTGTAAAGGCATCATCAGATCTCGGTAAAGAGCATAGTGTGCCCAGCAGGGGGTGCTCTCATGATACTAATGGTAAGAAAATTAAAAGACATTCTTACTGGCCTTTACCAGCAATGTCTGGTAAGAAGAAACACATGGTGCCCCCCTCCCAAACAGCCTCATTAGAGGATGTATAAATGATGTGGCTGTTTTTCTAGGCCATGCAGACCATGAGAAACCATGCCACTGTGGCTGACTCCCCAAATCCTATACCCAGTATATGGGGTGGGGAAGAAGAGGAGGAGCAGAAGGAACCAATACAGCCTGAGGTTCATTCTTGTTTGGAGAAAAGGCAAAGGCTTACATGAAAAAAGCTGGCTAACAAAAGTCCATTTTTAAAAACTTAACTGAAAAAGAAAGGCCTGTTACCACCTCTTGTAGGCTACACAGAAGGGAAGCCATGGGAAGGGCTTCCTATCCTAGACCCTATGTGCACTATGAGTACTCTACTCAAAGGGGAACAGGAAGAGGCAGAGGTAGTCAAGGAACAAGACAGAAAGCTGACTCGGCTCCTCCAGCTCAGGCAAAGCCCAACCCCTGATAATTTTGTACAGGTTACAACATCATTGCCTGTAGGGCAACTCCTATCTCACAGTCTACAGGAATGGGAAAAAAAATCCACACAGACAAGTGGGTCCTGTATATAAACCCCCTATAAATGGGGGTTCCCAAATGTCTTCCTTGGGTGTGCCTAAATGCTCACTGCCAGGCTGGTGTTCTGTGTCTTTACAAGTTTAAAAGTGTCAGCATGTGAGTGCACTGTTAGCATCTGTGCCTGTCTCTTTAAGAGCCACCTGTCTTGTAGTGTATATTAATCTGGGTAGGGGCAGAGTAGTTTCAGGCTCTAGTCCCGCCCGTACTGCAGTATCATTGCTCCATTCTACTGTCGCTAATTGTGCAGAGGGAGCCCTGCTAGACTCTGTGATTGTTTGCTGAGTATCTGTTTTAATAATAATGGTAATATAGTTTGTCTGACCTGCCTTCCTTTGCAGCATGAAAATTTTTGTTTTGCACCACCATCTTGGTTCTGGGCTGCCAGTTCGGGCCAGTCAGTACCTTCAGAGACCTTAAAATGGAGTCTGTCCCCAAGGGTCTTGTGGGAGTGAATTTCTGTAGGAATTGTAGTTTTTACAGTTTGGCACCTAAATGGACCTGGAGGGAGGAGCCCTTGCTGTGACAGACAGATGGATCAACCAGTCAAACCTTTTGGATCACTAGGAAGTCCTGGTACTGATTGCAGCAGTGAGTCAGTGTGGAGGAAGAGTTGAGAGAGTGAGGAGCTCGAGAAATTTGAGCAGCTGTTCCTGTGTAGTGCGCTGGGGAAATCGGCGGGAAGGCTGTGTGTGGCCTGCCTGCTACCATCTTCCTAAGTGAGGAGACTTAAGCCTAGAATCAGTCTTTATCTGAACTTGTGACTTTCTTCCCGACTTGTGACTAATTTCACCTGAAGAGGAACCAAAGACTTGCTTTCGTACGATCGGCCTGTCAGGACTTCCAAAATGACTGCAGAGCTTACGGTTTGCGCAGAGACACTGTGTATTGCAACTGGACTGTCATCCAAACTATGATATTTACTTGCTTTTGCTATAATTGTGCTGAATGCGAATAGTGAGTCGCAATTTGGTTCCCCACTGTTTGAATGTGTCATGCTTACTGGAAGCTGTATCCAGCAACTTTAACTGGACTGTATCTGTTTCATTCACCCAGTTTGGGCCTTACCACCTCGGCCCAGATTGCCAATCATGCCGCAGAGATACATCCGATGAGAGACCTGCCTGGGGATTCGGTTCCCTGCTTAACACCAACGAACGGGAATGACACTACTGTGAATCATGTGGGTTCTGCTTCTCCTGGCAAACCAACACTTCATCCTAAGGTCTCCATTTCATCCATCCTGCAACTTGGTCTGGGTATTGTGAGTAAACATTAGGGTAGCTCCCTGTAACAAAGCTCAAATCAAAGTGTGTCATCTGATTTAATTGTTTTGATTGATTTTCATGAACTGAGCCCTCCGGCTCTGGAATATAAACTGTGGGTTAAGCTGCATGTTGTGTTTTCTTTTCCTAAGGGCCCCAACAACAGCTGCAATGCCAGCCTACCCCGGTCAACACTTCAGGCTAGCCTGTAATTCAACAGGGTACCCAGAATGTGTGTAACTGTGATAGAGGGACTCTTAGAGGCATGCATGCTTAATCTGATTAAATCAGGAACAGAATCAAACACCAGATTACTGCCACTCCCTTGTTCAAACCCCCTCAATAAATCAGATCTGAATCTTTTTGCACTTAAACTGGTTGTGGTGTACCTCTGTTTAAGAAATACTGTGATACTGTTGGTTACTGTTATAAGCCTTATTTTACAGGGGTCTCCAGGGCTGAGCCAGCTGATCCAGTCCTGGGGGTAAATGCAACAAGTGTGGGGTTGATACTGTATCCTGGTGTTAATTGCAATTGTGTATTCACTGACCAGTCTAGACCACTAGAGGGGAAAGAGGGGGTAACAGTGTCCTGGAGGGCTGCACCCATGGCAGCTACGCTACCATTAACCCTGCCCTCCAGGTGGAGGCACCCATTTCTAGAACCCAGGCCCCTCAACTTGCACTTAGTCACACAGGCAGGGGTAGTATCCCTTGGAGTAGCACCACCTTGGGTTTACCTGTAGATAGTGGGAAACGAATTAGCACTTCATTTCATCCAGTTGCCAAAACTAATTTAAAAAAAAGTGTTTGCAGCTCTTGGATTAGAGAAAAAAAAAAATTGCCGGTTTTGAACGTGAAACAACTTCTGCAGTTACATGCAGTAGAAAAAGTCTGCACCTCACAGTGGGGGAGTGGACTTTTCGCAAGGGTATCTCATCCTTAACAAGAATGGGGAATGGAGACCCATTTTAGATTGAAGGCATCTGAATAGACATGTAAAGAAAGAGACAGTCAGGATGGTGATGCTGCAAACAGTAATACCATCACTGCAAAAGGGAGACTGTCTGGGGTCTCTGGATGTTCAAGCTATTGCCATATCCTCATAAGACCAAGTCATAGAAAATATCTCGGGTCCAGGCTGGGCGGCACCTAGCAGCAGTTCAGGGCAGTGCCTTTCATTATCACGTCTGCTCCAAGAGTGTTTACAAAGTGCTTAACAGTAGTAGCAGCAGATTTAAAGAACTACTGATGGCAAAAAGAAAACTTTAAAAAACATAACAATTAGGTACAATTCAGCGTGCATTCCATATGTATTCTATTTATTTCTCTTCCTTGTTATTTGTTACTAAGTAAATTTGCATGAGTACGTGATTCTTCCCCTTAGATTTCCCCTTACAGTTTATCTGCCTCTGTAGCTTACACTCTACTTCAAGTCATAATGCTCTGCTGTGACATCACAATATGTTGCCATGGGAGTAACTGTGATGTTACAAGCAGGGCATTATGACCTCGGGTAGGGAGAAAGCAATAGGAATAGATGAACTCTTCAGGAGCAAAGCTCCTGTTTTCATACAAATGACCTCAGTAATAAATAATGGGGAGGAAGAATACAAAACTAATGTGAAATACATGCTGAACTGTGTTTAAATGTTATGTTTTGTTAGAGTTCTTCTGAAGGTGTCAGTTGCTCTTTAAGGCTACAAGGGGTTGTAGTACTCCCTTACTTAGATGAGGGGATAGTAAGTGGGAAAACAAAGGGGGTGGCAGTGTATTCCATAAGGAAAGTAAATGAAATGAAACACTGCAAAACCTTGGGTCCCTACTGAATCTGGAAAAGTAATAGCAGAAAATAATACCATACAGGGGAGAGCCATACCTGCTTTTCAAAAGAACAGAGACCTCATTCCATGTGCAGAAACATTCTGGGTAGGCCAAAAAAGGACTGCTCAGCCTGCTCTGTGGCATCGAGCGATAGGCAACCCAGGTTCACACCTGAGCCTGGGACAACAGGGGCAGAGGCTGGTGGGAGGCTCGAGCATCCATGGGATGCTTTGCTCCCAGGGGTTAAGCTGCATCGCTCTTGTGTGGCTGCTGGTGGCAGGTAGCGGTGATGCACCTTGTGGCGTGCCTGACCACATGCTGCAATGCAAAGCATGCAGCCATTTTAGGGTAGGGGTTGGGTGGGGAGAAAACAGAAAAATGCCCACTTGGCAGGTGGATGATGGCGGGTAGTCCCACCATCCCCCACAC
This sequence comes from Neoceratodus forsteri, assembly GCA_016271365.2. Lineage (NCBI taxonomy): Eukaryota > Metazoa > Chordata > Ceratodontiformes > Ceratodontidae > Neoceratodus > Neoceratodus forsteri. Next base: position 1,247,762,472 of record CM057455.1, on the reverse strand, counting down.
AGCCGAGGAGTGCCTATGCCAATCCCGCTGCATGCCCCAAGTGAATTCTCCGTGCATTCAGGCAAGTACTCCCCTCCCCAGTGTCTCTGTACAGGAAGGGGTCCCCCCCGAGATGGGATACATTGGGCAAACTTGGGGGCTGTGGTCAAGGGACAATGGGATGGTGGTGGAGGTGACTGGCAGGGTGGCCCTAGGAGGCCCAAAGGAGTAGCCAACTCGGGGGGGGGGTGGGGATGGATAAAAACACCACACACACACACACACACACGCACACGCACACACATACTGACTGCCCAAGAATTTCTCCACTTGTTAGGTCACATGCCGTTCACCATATCAGTGGTGTCATGGGAGAGGTTTCAGATGAGGGACATCCAGTACCACTTAAGCAGGCACTGGAAACAAAGGAATGTTCCTCTAGACCAGTCAGTGCCAGTAACCAAAAAATTGTTTTGATCACTGAACTGGTGGGAAGAGGTAAGCAATCTCACAGAGGGCATTCCCTTTCACCAGCCCTCTCCAGTAAAAGTGCAGACAACACATTCCTCATTTATGGGATGGGGAGGTCATCTGCAGGCACTACCAGTAAATGGAGTAAATGAAGCATGGAGCTCAGAGGAAAGAAAAGACCACTCAGAAAGGAACTCCATTTGATTTTTTTTTCTGCTCGCTCTTTTGAGGGTTCGTGTTTTGTTGTAATTTGTCGCACTATTTGGATTGTTGCCCTATTTCTGTCAGTAATAATCTTCAGTTATTACTTTTGACTGACTGTAGTATCATGTTTTTTCCATGTCAACTGCTGTTTTACTGTTTCTTTGTTCACCTTTCCCCAGGTCGTGCCTGGAAATGAACCTCGGCTAAATGCGCCTTTTCTTGTTACCAATTTTCAAATAAATAAATACATTTTTATCCCAGCTACTAGAAGGTTGCTATCACAAAGCTTCCTTCTACCTATCTTGGATTACGGTCTTTTATTCTACTGCGCAGCTGTTGAAAATACGAACATATGAGGAAGCCAGCAGAAAAAGGCCATTTGGTCTATCTAGTATGTTCATATTGCAGGGTCCTCAGCTTAAGCTACTGACCCTGCCCACTCTCAATCTACCCTTTCCCTCCACCCTCCCCTCCCTTGAACCTTATTTTCCTACTAACTCTATTCCAGCCTCTCTTGAAACTGCTCAATGTCTTCGATGAAACCACCTCTTCTGCAAGAATATTCCAACTCATCACCACCCACTCTGTGAAGAAGTGCCTCCTAGCCTCCCTCCTAAACCTACCCCGCAATTTGAGACTGCCCCCTCATGGTTTGATTTCCATTAAGTTTAAAGAGACCCTCCTTATCCACTCTATTTATTCCTTTCAAATACTTGATGGTCTCAATCATGCCCCCTCTCTCCTGCCCTCCAGGGAGTACATGTTCATGGCCTCTGACCTCTCGTATGTTCTGCTTTGCTGGCCCATTAAGGAATGGGCACCAGTCCTGTACACTATACTCCAGATGCGGCCTCACCCATGACCTGTAAAGGGACAATATTATGTCCCCTCGCCTGCTACTTATCCCTCTGGCAATGCAGCCCAACATTTTATTTGCCTTTGCTGCTGCTTTCCTACACTGAGTGGGGTGCTTCAGGTCACTAGTGATCATCATTCCCAGATATTTCTCCTCCTCCAGTGCAGATACCAGATCCCATCCCAGGCGATACTCATTGCTGGGGTTCCTGGCTCTCGTGTGCATTTCTTTGCACTGAAGCCAAGAATGCAAGAATGCTCTGTCCAGGATGAGAACCATTTACAACAACATTGCCAGCTGTGCCTCCAGCTCACACAGTGCACACACTAATTCAAGCTGTATAATTGTGTGCACTGATTTTTATTTGAGCAAAGATTTGTATTTCAGATTGCTTCTCTGGCCAAAAAAAATGACTTTTGGATGGGTGCCGACTTCATTCCACAAAATCGTTCAGCTCCACAGGCAAACTGTTCCCTCTAGGACAAGGTCAATTACTCGTAGTGCGTTTAGTACACACACAAACAAGGAACAACGGTCTTTGTCATTTAGGTTACCTAAATATTTAAACTTTTTAACTGTTGCAATTTCTGGTGCCTCTTTATTGGGAAACTTCAAACAGGTTCTTAAAGCGCACATGCTTTCCAATGCTGAGTGCAATCGTGTTATTTTATTGTTAATATTCTTCTGAGTCGTCACTGTTTTGCATTTGTTTCTGGTCGAACCATGAAAACAGACTATCTAGTTCATGGACTTACCAGTTTAAAAAAAATAAATCAAACACATAAAACTCCTGGAACTCATTTCATTGTTCCTATCGATGGAGTCTTTCTCTTACATCTACTGTACAAGATCAGACCATTCTGATCAAGTCAGACAACACAACTACAATATAGTGTATGGTGGAATGTTGTTGAGGATGAAAATCCATCGCTCAAACAGCATTGTTGTGCAGCACTAGCTACATCTGCTAGTTTGTTGTGCTGCACAAGCTACATAGCTACTACAGCACGGCAACATGGAACTCCTTTGCACATGTGCATTCTGCAATCCGATCCACTCAAAACAGCCACAGCAGTGAGACTGGTCCCAGAAGAGAGCTACATGTAAAAGAAGTAAAAAGTAATGACAAATTCATAATTTTATGGTTGCCCATACACAATAAAAGACAGTGTTTGAGGAATCATACACAACAGGTCTATTTTGTGCTCTCAAGGTCTCCTGTTACCACGGAAACCTCTCAATTGAAAAAATAAACCTGTTGTGTATGATTTCTCATACACTATCCTCTGTGTTCTAATAAAAAGTGAGGAACTAGATCCTCAGAACTGTTCAGAGGTAATGAGAATATAGAATCTGATATACAGAATACACCGAAAGCTCAAGTATCTGCAGTACACCTGACAGGAAAGGACAATATACCAGCAGATTCACTGAGCAGGTTGACTCAAGGAAAACCATTAGTGGTCCCTGAATCAACAAGCATTAAATATTGTCTGCAACAAATGGAGACTACCAGAAGTGGATCTCTTTGCCGCACTGGAACACAAGAAATTCACATATTTATGTTGCAGCCCTCTGGCTAATGGGAACCATCACTTGGGATGCTTTCTCACTTTCCTGAAAGAGAAGTTCCTGTATGCATTCCCTCTGTTCCCACTAATCCAAAGGGTCCTGTTGAAACTCAGGAAGGAATCAGGAATGATGCTGATAGTACAAGACTGAGCCAGGCAAACAATGTACTCTCTCCTGTTAACAGTGTCTTAGAAGACTCCCATATCTCAAGCAATGAGGCAGGATCGCCTAGGTCTGTCTGAGGGCTGAGTAACTCACCCTGATCGCAGAACTCTCAGACTGAGAGCATGGTTCTTGAAGTCATCGTGTTTTCAAGTTGAAAACTATCCAGCAAAGTACTGAAAGTTTTGAAAGTGGCTATGAAGCTAGTGACTAGGAAAACCTGTTCATCAAAATAGAAAAGGTTTTCCATTTGATGCAAAACCCAGAAAACCACAACCATGGCAGCAAAGTTGTGAGTGGTTTTATATTATTTAGTGCACCTACAATCTCAAGGTTAAAGTCTTCATCCCTAAAGGCATAGTTAGCAGCAATTTCAGCTTACCAATCAGCAGGAAAAGAAAAATATTTTGCTGCACAACTAGTGTTTAAAAACTTTTTCAAACAGTTAAACCACACATTCTCTCTAATAAGGAACCCTGTCTCTCTATGGGGTTTGAATGTGGTATTGGTGTATCTCATAGGTCCACCAATAGAGCTCATGGATACATTAGAGCTCAAATATGTAACCTGGAAGACCATATTGCTGGTAGCCATGAGGTTTGCCAGGAGAATCAGCGAAATGCAAGCTCTCTGCACAGATCCAAATATCATGGTCTCCCATAAAGATGAGGTGATTTTGTGACCTCATGTAAATTCCATCCTAGAGCAGTTTCTTGAATTTTACTTGAATCAGTCTGCGACTTTACCTGTGTTCTTGTCAAGGCCACACACAAAAACAGGTGAGATAAAATTACACAGATTGGATGTGAAAAGAGCTCTTAGTTTCTATATGGAAAGAACCAAGGAGCTGAGAACTGGCACCAGTCAGTGAATTGTCACTTATGGTAAGATAGGAAAGGAAAAAAACAGCAGCTAAGAAGACACTATCATGCTGGATAGTCTCTTGCATCCAGTTTTGCTATGTAAAAGCTGGACAAGAGCCACCAAAGGGCTAAGGGCTCATTCCACAAGAGCTGCTGCTGCCATAGTAGCAACACTGAATGGTGTACCCTTCCAAGAGGTCTGTAAAGCGGCTACCTGGTCAACAGTTTACTCCTTTGCCTCTCATTACTGCCTATACAGCCAGTCTAGAAGTGATGCCAAGTTCCAAGCTTCAGTTCTTCAGATCCTTTTTCCTTAATAGGTTCTAGACTCAGCTTCCCAAGGTACTGCTTGAAGTCTGCAGAACTGTATGACATCACCCGTAAACTCCTGTTGCCAAAAGACAAAATTACTCACTGTAGTACTGATAGTTCTTCAAGAGGGTTTACTTGTGATTCATACAAGTTCTTCCCTATCACCCCTTCAAGATCTTCAGTAAAAAGCATGTATTTTTAAACTTTGCAGTCGTTACAATTTCTGTCAGATATGTTGGTATTCTTTTTCTCTGTTTATTATAGAAAATAATACTTACGATTGTCTAGATAGATGGTCATTGCTCCCTTCTGGCCTTCAGCTAAAAATCTGACTGTAGAACACTTGGTGATCGTGACCACAATGTAGAGTTTGAATTTAAACGATTCCAAATTTCATCTCCGGGGCAACATCTCAGTGCTAAGATGATTGCAAAACTGGTAGGAATCACCAGTAAACTCTCTAGAAGAAACATCATTACTAGGAGTATTTTTTTCTTTTGCCCCCCCAAAAAAACTTCTCATTTGTGTCATAGTTTAAAAACATAAACCCACCCTGTATCCAGCTGCTAACAACCCACACAACCCCAGCAATAGTAATTTTATAAAATACTGGTTGAAGTACATTACTGTTTGGAAAAGACCACTGTCAGGTGGTTACCAAGACCACCAATGCAGGCTGAATGTGCTTCTGTTTCAGTTATGGAAGTATTTTCATTAAGGATCTGGGATCTCAGTAACCGCTCAACCATTGATCTTTTACTAATTTGCTTCTACCCATATTTCATGAAGAACAGTACTATTGCTGGGGTCAGGTTTGTTATTAGCAGTTGGGTGCAGGATGGGTTTATGTTTTTAAATTATTAATAAAACAAGTTTTTTTCATCATGGGAGAGATGGGCTAAATCTATGTGTGGAGGTACTGAACAGAAACAGCATGTAGGAAAATAATGGCAGATGGTATGAGCTTCGAAGTAATCAAAATAATGGTGTACCATAAAAGGGTACATCAGCATTGCTGGCCTAGTGGCGCAGAGGACTGAGGTACTGTGCACCTTACCTCTTACCTTGCTGGTGACTAAAGTTCATGGAAGTGCATGGGGCACCAGGGGTTGGCAGAGAGGCGGGGGGGAGAGGATTGAGCGGACTGCTCTCCTCTCCTGGGGTTGGAAGTGATGCCATCTCGCTCCTTGGCTGCCATCTGGTGGAGGCTGGGTGGCAGCACCAGAGTCTGAATGCCATGCAAGGGTGGGGCCATGGTTCTGTAGCATAGGCGCATGCTTATGTGCCGCTGCAGCAAGGGGTAAAAGGGAGAAATCAGAAAAAGGGAAGACACCGGCTTCATAAAGCCGTGCTTGCCTGCCCTGTTCCCGCATCACCACCCAAACACCTCCTCAATTCTGGATGAGAGTCTCCAGGTGGTGGAAGGACACCTTCCCCTCCCTGGCCCCGCCACAGTGGGCAATCCATGGGGGAATTCTTAGGGTGGATAGGTCGGGGGCTGGGTGCCAGAAGAGAGTGGCAAGGACAGGGCAGAACAGCCGGCCGGAGCCAACCCGAGAAGGAAAAAAGCAATATGGAAAAGAAAAGGGTACAACAGCTTTTGATGATCTTTGAACTGTGGTACAACAACATTTTTCTTGTGTTAGAAATGAGGATGCAATAACCCCTAACCACATACTATGTACATAAACATCTTTCTAGGGGCGCTGATATGGTGAATGCATCCACACTTCTGACACAGTTCCTTTCCCCTTTAAGAATCGCTGGAAGGTCTTCAAGCTGGCTGCGGCAGCATTACAAGGAGCTTATGTGGCAGCAGCTACTTCTGGGTGCCGGGCACAAGTTGGTGCCAGTTCCTGTTCCAGCGCTTTCATAGCTGCCTCCCTCTCAGCCTGAGCCTACTTCTCTGGCTCAGCCAATTCTGGCCTCTCCGCCATTCGTGTGGAGCCCCACTGATCCAGCCTAAGGAGGATCCACCTCCTTAGGATGCCCATACTGTCCCTGGGCTTTCTCATCAGCTGTCGGTCACGGTTGCTCATTGCTTATGCCGCTGAGCCCCGCCGAGTTAGCAGGGACTTGGTGGGGGGGGGGGGACAGTTACGTGGGATTCCTCCATACATTCTCACCCTACTCCTGGGTTTGACCATGAGTCAGGGGATGATCTGTCGGTGGACCAAAGTCCGACCTCCTTTGGGGCCATGCTTTGTGTGATCTCGGAGGTGATGGTGATCCCGCTGGAACCTGTTGAGAAGCAGGCTAAGTATCCACTCACCGAGATCAACTGGGATGACTCCCCGGGGGTCACCTTCCTGGTTGCTGAGGTCATTCTTGAACCTGTGTTGGAGCTCTGGCAATGTTCAGCCTTCTGCCTCATGTTGTCGACCCGAATGGCTTGCAAATACACTGTACCCACAGGTTTTCTCTCCGGCTTAATGGACCACCCTTCGGCTGAAGGGCTGGTTGCTGACTGGGTTTTTCAGTAAACTGACAATATCAGGGATGCTGATAAGCCTCCTAATCAGGAGTCCAAGAAACTGGACCATGCGGCCAAGAAAGTCTATGTGGCCTTATCTCTTGGCCTGCAGCAGGCTAGCTCAGCCTTCATAATGGCCCACTTTGCCTATGCCTTGTTGGGTACCCTTGACCAGCTGCTTCCTAGGCTCCTGGTTGACCTGTAGATGCAAGTCAAATTGGTCAGTGATCAAGGCCATGCTGTTGTGATACAGCAGCTCCAGACAGCCATGGACATTTGGCAACTCTTGTGCCCATTCCATGGCCACAGCAGTGGCTGTGCACCACAGGGCTTGGCTGTGGATCTCGACCTTGACGGCAGATACCCATCACAAATTGGCAGATGTTCCCTTCTAGGGTACCGACTTGTTCGGGCCAGGGCTGGATCGCCATCTCAGCTGGATTGTGAGGTCCAGTGCCACCCTGGACTTGGTTATCACCGCACAAAAGGATGTTAAGGGCTCGAAACCCAAGACAAAATCCTTTCAGTTTTGGTCATTCTTTGCCCCTGTGGCCAAGCCATCGCAGTCCCTTTCTGGGCAACAGCAGGCATGGCGTCCCCAGCCAAAGTCTGTATCTTCCCTTGTCCAGAAGCCTGGAGAATGAGGGCCAGCTACCTCCTCAGACAGCCCAGCCTCCGCCTCCAAGCTGGCCTCATGACGAGTTGGGGGTGTCCCATCTGTGCCGCCCTGTCTCCCCTAGTTCCTCATGTGGGGAGCTGGCTCCACCACTTTATCACCTGGTCAGTATTACCACAGACAGATGGGTGCTCAAAGTGGTTGACCAGGGTCTGCCTCTGGAGTTTGAGGCTCTCCCGCCCAGACAAGCCAGCGCCCCTCGGGAGGATGTGATGTCCACAGACATGTTACCAGCTGCCTGGGTGAACATCACCCAGCTCCTCCTGAAGGAGGTTGTGGCTCATGTCCAGGACCCACCAGCCAATCCAGGGTTTGTCTCCAGATATTTTCTGGTTCCAAAATGGACATGGGCCTGGCTATTAGACCTTCACGACTGCAACAAGTTTCTCCAGTCGTGCACTTTCAGGATGCTCACTCTGAACCAGATTGTCCCATCCCTGGAGCAAGATATGCGGTTCTGCTCCTTGGACCTCCAGGATGCTTTCTTTCATGTCCCCATCCGTCTCATTGGAGGTTCCTCCTGTTCCGCATGGAGGGGACCCTGTAAGAGTTTCAGGCCATGCCATTTGGCCTTTCCTTGGCCCCTCATGGCTTCAACACATGCAAAGCAGTGGTGACAGCTTTCCTGTGGTACTGAAGGGTCTGGGTGTACCTGTACCTAGACGACTGGCTGATTGCAGGCCCCTCCAGGGCGGAGGTGGAGTGGTCCAGGGACTTGACCCTCTAGACCTGCTCAACTCTCGGCCTCCTGGTTCATGAGGCCAAGTTGGAACTCATTCTCTCGCAGGTGATTCACTTCATCGGGGAGGAGCTCATCTCTCATCAAGCCTGGGCCCGGCTCCCAGTGGACAGGGTGAAGGATCTTTCTTCCTTTGACCAATTATTTCAGATTGGGCAGTTGCACCCTGTCTGGGACTTCCTGCATCTCCTGGGGTTCATGGTGGCCTACTGAACCAGCCTGATCCATTGGGCCCACTGGAGAATGCGCTGCCTGCAGTGGGGGCTGGCTGGCCAGTGGTCTCAGCGTTACGGTCACCTTGACCAGCCGGTCACAGTGACTCAGCCAATGTGGGACACCATCTAGTGGTGGCTGGATCTAGACCATCTTTAGAAAGGCATCCCCTTTGTCCACCTGGAGCTGACTGTCACTCTCACAACCGATGTCCCTCTGCTGGGTTGGAGTGCCTACCTGGGGACCACAGTTCACAGTCTCTGGACCCCCAAGGAGTGTCACTATCACATGAACCTGCTGGAGCTTCAGGCAGTGTGTCTGGCACTAACTGCCTTTGCTCCACACCTTCGGGGTCAGGTTGTTCAGGTCCGGATGGACAACACAATGACCATGTACTACTCAACAAGCAGGGCAGGATGCATTCCCTTTCATTGTGCCGGGAAAGCTCTCCACATCTGGACCCTCGTTCACAGTCTGAACACTGACCTTTTGGTGATCTATGTGGCTGGTGTGTCCAACCAGCTGGCAGACACCCTCAGCCAAGTGGGCAAGGAGTCCTACCAGTGGTCCCTTCACCAGGAGGTAGTGGGTCACCTGTTCTCCTAGTAGGGCAACCCCAGGTGGACCTGTTTGTCCTCTGGGAGAGTGCGAAGCTGAGGATGGATTGTGCCCACCCCCCCCTCAGTGGAGTACACTGTTGGGGGATGCCTTCACGAGGCTCTGGACCCCGGGCCTCATGTACACCTTCCCTCCCTTTCCTCTGATCCACAGAGTGTTGCTCAAAGTTTGGAGGGACAAGGTGTGGAAGATCCTGGTGACTTCAGACTGGGCACACCAGTTCTGGTACCCCAATCTCTGCAGCCTCAGTAGCATGCCTCCATGGCATATGCCTCTTCACCAGAACCTGCTGTCACGTTCTCTGGGGCAGGTCCTCCACCTGGACCTTCAGTCCCAGCATCTTACAACCTAGTTCCCGAGTGGCTAGAGTTCCACACTTTGGGTCTCTCCAACAAGGTCCTCTATGTAGTTGAGGCCTCTCAGAAGGAGTCGACTTGTCAGTGCTATGCCTTTAAGTGCAAGAGGTTTCCCATATATGGTGGCAAGGCGAAGAGCTGGATACCTGTGGCTAGCATCCTTGATTACCTCTCTCAGTTGGGCCTTCAGTCGATGACCCTCAGGGTGCACATGGCAGCCATCTCTGCATACCAGGTGCAGGCTGGTATGCTGACAGTGGTGCAGGAGAAGGTGGTTGGGTGTTTCTTTAAGGGCCTTGACCACATTTCCCCTCTAATACATAAACCACTACCACCTTGGGACTTGTTGCTGGTGTTGGCAGTGCTCATGGGCAAGCCATTTGAACCAACGCACAGGTGTGAGATGTCACACCTGTCATGTAAGACCTCCTTCTTGGTGGCTATCACATCTGCCAGAAGGATCAGTAAGCTTCAGGTGCTCTCAGTCGAGTCTTCTTACTAGGTCTTCCACAAGGACAAGGTACAACATAATGGGGTAATGGGGGGGTTGAAACCACGGGCAGAATAGATGGATCATGCAGGCCCCATCTTCCGACACATTCTGTGTTTCTGTTCTGTGCCCCAACCTGAAGTTCCTTTTGAAGATTGTTTCAGAGTTTCACCTTAACCAGGGGATGCATCTCCCGGTGTTCTTCGCATCCAACCTCGGAGGCCGAGCACAGGCTTGATACGTTGGACCTGAGGCGAGTGCTTGCCTATTATAAGGAGTGGATGGCTGGAGTTTGGGGAGAAGCTCTCCAGCTGTTTGTCACCTATGCTGAAGCCGCACCTGGAAGACCGGCAGCAAAGCTGACGATAGGCAGGTGGATTGTCTCCTTCATCAACTTCTGCTATAGGTTGACTGGTAGGGAGTCTCCCATAGGGTTTAGGGCTCATTCCACCAGACATACCACTGCCTCTGTGGCTGCTTCCAGGGATGTCGCTCTCCAGGAGATCTGCAGTACTGCTACCTGAAAGCCAGCACACACCTTCATCTCCCATTACCACATTGAACTTGAGTCATGCTGGGATGCTTGTTTGGGGGCCTCGGTCATCCAATCTCTGTTCCCTAAGTAGGGGGGGGTGTGCCTTGCCCCCTTCCTCCCGGAGAACTGCTAGGAGTCTGCCAGAACTGTGGATATGTACATCATATCCACGCTAGTAGAAAAACAAGTTACTCACCGATAACTGCAGTTCTAGGAGTGGTATATGGTGTACATCCACACAACCCACCCGACCTCCCCTGGCAAGTGGCACACTCATCTTGCTTCCAGTGGGTGAGATGTGATGTCATGGTGTGGTGCCAAGGAGGATTCCACCTGGGTTGGTGGGAGGAGCCAGCTTGAAGACCTTCCAGTGATTCTTAAAGGGGAAAGGAATTTTGCCAGAAGTGTGGATGTACACCGCATACCACTCCTAGAACTATAGTTACAGGTCAGTAACTTGTTTTTTTTTTCTTTTTTGTCCAAGTTACTCATTAAAAAAAACATTTTTTTTAAAGCACAGTTAGGAAATTTTAATGTGCAAAATACACTAAAGTGTGTTTATAGAAGATTACATTGATGAAGTTGCATATTTTTAGAATGCAAAATTATGCCCTCTAAAAAGGACAGTTCTGTTTGCAAAATATGCAAAATTGCTTGGAAATTGTGTGCATTTGCAACAATTGTGCAAAACAGATTTTTTAAAATTTTGCTTAGCATTAGTGTTAATGAATAAAAACAAAGCAAAGCAAATTTATTTATAAAATGCCATTCCAAAAGACCATGGCGTTGTACATAAAAAAATTAAAAATCACAATTATCATAAACCATATACATAAAATCAATTATATAATCAGCAGGAATTAAACCTCAGGGAAGGCAAAGTTAAAAAGCTAGGTCTTCAAGGCAGATTTAAAGGCCTCTGTGGACGGCCACTCTCTGATTCAATGAGGTAGAGAATTCCACAGGGTCGGTGCTGAAAAAGCAAAAGATCTAGCTCCAAACATAGTCAGGCAGACCCTGGGAATCTCTAGCAATTCCTCATTGGCAGAGCGGAGTGGACAAAGGAGGTGGTAGGTGCACAGGAGGTCTTACAGATAGCGTGGTCCCTGTCCGTGTAGAGCATTATAGGTCAGCAAACCAACCTTGAAGGTGATCCTCCACCTTACCAGCAGCCAGTGCAGTCCTCGAAGCTCAGGTGTGACATGGCAAGATCTTGACAAGTCAATCAATAACCTGATAGCCGTGTTCTGTACCAGCTGCAGGTGGCAAAGGTTCACCCCCGACAGCCCTAGCTATAGGGCATTGCAATAATCAAGGTGAGAGGTCACAAAGGCGTGGACTAATGTCGGAAGATTGTCAAACGGGACTAGGTGCTTTGTCCAAGCAATGTTCCTTGGATGGTAAAAAGAAGTCTTGATGATGGCCAACACCTGAAACCTAAGTGTCAGTTCGTCATCTAGCACAATGCCCAGATTCCGAGGTCAACAGCTGTTTACCTCCTGCCAAAGCCCAGAGGGTTGCCCAGCTAATGACCCCAAAAGCGATGTATTCCCTGCACAACTACAGGGTCACTATGTTTCATTTTAATAAAAATGGGACATTGGGCACTAACAGCATCAAACCGAATACAGTACATAAACTCTTGCTGGTGAGGGGTATGGGTGGCATATCTGACGCAGCATCACTGCAATAGGTTTTTTGTTTTTCAACATTTCTCTCTAGTCTTTACTGACTGCTTATTAATATTTACAGGGTAGATCAGCAACACTAAATGTTAGTAGTCAAAGGAAGCTTAAATGAAGATTTGTAAAGTGGCCCACTAGCTTTAATAGACCATATTTTTAAGCAGTTTGGGCTTGTACAAAATGATCAGTTTACACAAGAATCACAGAATTTGATTCATTTGCCTGTTGGGACAAGTTCCTGTTTTGAACTACTTGCCTGCCAGTATGCTTAACTGCTGCCCAGTATGGCTTAACATGCAAGATATAGAGGATAATATATGGGCAGCCATACAGAACAAGCCTGTGTCTGCATCAAGAGGTTTTTATGGTAACCAGGAACCTCAAGAGGGAAGCTCGAGGAGAGGTTCCCTGAATATATAGAAAAACTCAAGATGAAGACACAGGCTTGCCTGTCTATGGATGTCCTTACATTATCTTTTATAATGTACGGACTTCCATGCCCATTTCAGACACTTTGCTTCCTTTCAGTGAACTGGGGGTTGGTGGGGAGGCACTTTAGTGTTGATGGTAGGCTCAAATTACCGATCCAATGCACTGCAGCTTTTTCTGCAAGTTTAAGTTAAAAAAAAAAAAAAACAGCTTCCAGCTCGACTGGCTAGAGGAACCAGCTCTGTGGCAACATTCTAAGTTTTATTCTGCAATAGTGACATCAGTACTACAGCAAATTACAATAATAATGTCACTGCTGCAGCACAAGCATATTCTAGGCATGGAATTACATGCATAACAGGATTCCACCATACACTATGCCGTATTATGGTTGAAATCTCAGGCACTTGTATACAACCTGCCTGCTATAATTGATCTACTGTCATTTTAATAAATGGATATTGGTACAAGGCTATTGCCCCCTCTCCCCCAACTAAAACACACACATTATTATCTTCTGATGTTTTTGCAGGCATAGCCTGCTAAAGCGTAGGATGCTTTTGGGGTTACCTAAAGGGGAAATAAGGATTTTATGTACTGTGATTAAACTACACTAAACACACATTTTGTAAACAAAAATCATACCATTGTCTTTTGTTTAGCTTCTGTATGAACCAAAAATCCAAACATGCTTGAAAAGTGTTTTAAATGTTGCTTTATTAAACATCTTTCTGTTGATCTAGTACAAGTGTATAAATAATGTGTTGAAGTGCAAGTGTATTTCCACTGTATCAATATACTGAAGCTATGTCTTTCTGTCAGTACAGTTGAAATGCTGTATTTCTGTAAATACAAGTGAATACTGCTAAAATGTAATTCCTAGTATTACCTTGTACTGCAATTCTCCCCTGTGCCTTGCTCCAATGACACCTCTGGAAACGAGTGGTCCTCCACTCAGTACAGCTTTCCTAATGAAACGTTACTAAATAAATAAACACAGTTTTAGTATTTTGATATGGTAAGGACGCAGTTCTTGTATATCGATACATTGAAAATGTATCAGTATGATGCATCCACATCAACCTAACTCCTGAATGTTCATTAAAAAAATGAATTTCAAGCGATAATGGTTCCAAAATTAGTCTTTTCTAAAGCTAATTTCTTAAAAAGGCCTAACATTTGAACTGTTGGGACTAGAAACCTATTTCTTTATTAACTGATTGATTTGTTTATATTACTATAATGGCAACCATGCCACTATTGATGTTGCAGTAGCTACCCAGTTCTAGTGGGTTCATCATTGTAGAGGGAAGGGGCCAGTTAAACTCCTGATTTATTTAGTTTTTGCTCCCACCCACACACTGGTCGGTCCCTCCTTCGGGCCCCAACATGGACCAGTTCCCACCCCAGTAGTCCCCTGACCCCCACCACCCCTCATCGCAGCCAGCCCCAGGGTACCCCGATATATCCCTTCATTGGGCGGGTCCCCTACCTGCACAGGGAATGAGCCTTACCAGCCGTCCTTATGGTCCTGGGTGCTGCTGAGGTGGCTGATGAGGGCTCAGGTACTCTGGCAGCAAGGATCCAGGGGAGCTGTCACCTGACTGACCAGTGCACCATTTTTCCTTGTTTGTCTCGCAGGAGCGTGTCGTCCAGGATGTAAGGCTGACACCAGCGTCAGTCACGCTCCTTAGCTAATGGGACCAGGTGCACTGCTGTACCCAGGCCTCCGCCAGGGGTCAGTAGGCACCAGCCCTCTACCCCACCCTCCTTCTGAGAGAAGGCAAGCAGTCAGTGGATGCTTCAGCCTTCTTTCCCTGGCCAGCCTTCCGACACCTGAGTCCATTTCCGAACCCGGGTCACCGGCGTCGCAGCAGTAAATCTTCCACTGCGCTGGTGGGCCGGCCTAAACTCCTGATTTATGTCCAAAGTAACAACTAAATAGCATGGTGCCTCAACCCAGAGAAAGGTTTAAATGGGCTGAGAGTAAGTATAGTGAGTACCTCTCCACCTCCCCTATAGGGTCAACTCACCTGTGAACCAGCTCGGTGCAATGACGGTCCTCACAAAGCATGCAACTTAATTTTTTTAAATTAATATGCACACAGAGAGTGATTAGAAACAGATAACAAGGGCATTTTTTTAGGGTCCAGCTTCAGACTCTAAAAAGGAAAAAGGGAGTGGGGGCTAACGACATGAGATAGTGTAGCATAGAACCAGCTGATTCTTCCATGCCTTTCCAGGCTCAGTTTAATTAACTCAGGTTTGCTCTTTAGCATCTTCCTAAGTGCTGTGGAATATTGGTATCAACCTAGGCTCAGACCTGTAACAGTGCCCTCCCCAACACTACACAGGCACAGTACATTTGTGGTTGCCCACCTGTACTGTAAGGGTCTCTCCTCACTGGTACCAGTGTAAACTGTACTGTTAGGGAGCTCCTTGTGCTTCATTGGGTACTCAGCTGTGGAGCTGTGCAGGCTAGATGATGTTGTATATGGCTGGCCAGCAGTGGTTAGGTTTGCCACCTGGCTGGTTTTCAACTGGCATGCTGGTTTTTCCATGGACATGCTGGGGAAACAGTTTATTCTGCCGGTTGTTTCCTTGTCACTTATGTAGGCATTTCAGGTAGAGCTGCCACATATTACCAGCCTGCCGCTACACAGCAAAGAAGCTGCCGAGCCTAAGAATGCATTTGTATACTTTTACACCTGTGTGCCACACCACCACAATACAAGCAAACTCATTTGACGGGGCACCTGTGTCACTTTGATCTGTGACAGGGGGAGGAGAGCGAGCAAGGTGAGGCGTCAGTGCTGCGAGGTGCACTGTGCAGCATGTACAACTAAACTTCTTACGCTTAGTCGACAGTTGGTGCCTGTGTCTGTGGTGGTAGCCGGGGGTGGGGGTAGGTGGCCTTTTTTTTTTGTATACCGAAGGTGGCAACCCTAGGGTGATGCACTTAAACAAATTAAAGCAATGCTTTGTAATACAAAAACATCAAACCCAAATTTTGTCCGGATGGCCTAATACATTAAAGGCTTTCCCAGCTATGATACAAAATATTCCATGCAGAGCAAGCCTTGAGTTTACTCACGGTTCTCCCAGTCCAGGGGATCTCCCTCAGTACACAGGAGTGATGGTGGAATTTGCCATGAGTCTCTTTCTGACTTGCTTTCACTCTTTTTCACCTTCCTCACTGATGGCCTTCCTCGTCGGCTTGCAAATGGCTATTTTTCTGGTCCAGGTCAGGCTTCTGACCTTAGCATTCAACATTTGATCCTCTGATGCCCACACGGCAGATCAGTCTGTGAAAAACCTGATCCTACCTGCCCAACACACCACATCCTGGCATCCTAGTGTGCAGCGGTAACCAGCACCAGGCTGTGGTACTGGCTTGGCGGCTTCCCAGACTAGCTGCGGTCACAGTCTGTTTTTCCAGTGGCAGCACAGCAAAACTCTTCAGTTTCTTCAGCCTATGTATTTTATTTTATGCTGTGCTAGCACACAATTACCTCCTCTTCTCATGACAGGAGTAATGCTTTTTACTCTGCCTCTGGCAGACATGCAGTCTCTCTCTGCAGCAGCACAGCATCAGGCTGTCTCCTTCAACAGCACACAGCCTTGGAACCAGTCTCTTTGCACTCAGCTACAGACTCAGTCTGTACTGGTTCTGAAACAGCCCTTGCTGTTTCTTGGGGAATACCAGTTCTGAATTGACTGTTTGAGCTGTCAGGCAAAGTTAAACAGGCCTGGAGGTCTGTCATATGACAGGAGATTGGGTGCTGCAAAGTTACCTGACATAATTAGCTCCATTACAAGTCCCAAAGCCCTTGTGGGTCTCTCCTCAGGCATTCCAAATCTGATTGGTTGCCCAATCATCCTCTGACCCTGTCACCATGTCAGCTCGGGTCAGAGGTGATAAAGATGGTCAGCGATATGTAGTCCAAAGGCAGTCCCTCCACAAATGTTTTTATTTACACACAGCTCTGCAATTAAATAATGTTTCACACCCCCAATCAGTCCTATGGAGGTGCCCTTACATGTCTGGTTCAGTTGGAGCAGCTATCGGGAAAGTCCTGGGGAGGGATATACTACTAATGCTGTTCCATTATATTGACAGAAAGATATATTTTCATTTTAGTGTATCTGTAGTTTCATGATATTAATATAGTGGAAATATACTTATGCAGTATCAATATTATAATTATTCACTTAGAATATAGCAACAAAAAGATGTTTGTGTTTTTTGGCACCCTATGTGTCCCCAGGAGCCTTACTCTTTCAGATCCCATATTTTACCACTCCTCTGCCTGCCAGACTTGCTCTTGCTGGCACCATAACTGTGAGATCCCAGTTTTCCCCCTCTAGTGCTGGGGTTGGTTCTGACCCTCCTGCGAGTGCCCGCCTCCTCCATGTGGAGAGAAGAAGAGAGAAGCTAATGCTCTGAGGCCACTCTCTGGGCTCCAGGGGCTGGGTAGTGGAGGTGCTGTCTGTGAGTCTGGTGGCATGGGGCAGTGCGCAGGGACACCATCACCAAAGGCTTCCTGAGATGGCATTTTCACCTGTTCTGCACACCTCCTGTCTGGAGTTTGCACCGTGTCTTCACCCTGGAGGCAGGGCCCAGTGGGATGTGGTCACCCACCCAGTCGCCAGATGCCAGCCTGCGAGTGGTGCGCATCTCTACCACCCAAGAGGACAGCCTCCTCACAAGTGCACTTTCACCCTCTCTGTTGGTCTCAGTTCCTGACATCCTAAGTTCAGGGAGTGAACCTAGATCACCAGCATGCTAGAGCGGTACCTCACTGCTGAGTGCCACAGAGCCAGCTAAAGATTAGTATTATTTATTTATTTTGTAAACAAAACAAGAATTTTTAAACAATGAAATGTGACCTGGTCACAGTTATTTTCTCTCTTTTTTTTTTTCTCTCATTCTGTTTCTCCCTGTCCTCCTGGCTTGCCCCTCTCTCACCAACCCCACCTTGTGCTGTCACCCGACTTCTCTGAGACTTACCTGCCCAATACCCTCTCTGCTTGCTCCCCATGGCAGGGTGCCCTTCCCGACCTGCCAGACACAGATCCAGTTTGGGCAGCACCTGGCTCACTAAACTAAAATCAGGTGCAGATCACCAGCACACCAGCAATTGACACAAGCAGCTGTTTGCTGCAGCTTGCGTCAGTCACTGGAGTCCTTTGAAATTTGAGTCCAGGGCCTTAATGGTGCAAAACTTCATGTCAAACCCAACAATATTATACATGCCCAAAAACAATCTACTAAGGCTATGTCCAGTTGAATTCCCTTTGACAAAAGGAGGCAGCACCTGAGGACAATGGGGACTCAAAATGCATTTTTCAAATCACTCACTGACAAATTTGTTGTTCATTCAGCTTTCCATGGGTTGTATGTGGTCCTGAAGGAGGTGCTGGTACAACAGCAATAAGTTTTATGTGGTCTTGAAGGAGGTGCCGTTACAACAGCAGTAGGTTATACGTGGTCCTGAAGGAGGTGCCAGTATAACAGCGGTAGGTTGTATGTGGTCTTGAAGGAGGTGCTTGTACAACAGCAGTAGGTTGCATGTGATCCTGAAGGAGGTGCTTGTACAACAGCAATAGGTTATATATGTTCCTGAAGGAGGTGCCAGTATAACAGTGGTAGGTTGTATGTGGTCCTGAAGGAGATGCTGGTACAACAGCGGTAGGTTGTATGTGGTCCTGAAGGAGGTGCCGGTACATCAGCAGTAGGTTGTCTGTGGTCCTGAAGGAGGTGCTGGTACAACAGCGGCAGGTTGTATGTGGTCCTGGCGGAGGTGCTAGTACTACAGCGGCAGGTTGTATGTGGTCCTGAAGGAGGTGCCAGTACAACAGCAGTAGGTTGTATGTGGTCCTGAAGGAGGTACCAGTACAACAGTGGTAGGTTGTATGTAGTCCTGAAGGAGGTGCCAGTACAACAGCAGTAGGTTATATGTGGTCCTGAAGGAGGTGCCAGTACAACAGTGGTAGGTAGTGTGTAGTCCTGAAGGAGGTGCAGGTACAACCGTGGTAGGTTATATGTGGTCCTGAAGGAGGTGCTGGTACAATGACGGTAGGTTGTATGTGGTCTTGAAGGAGGTGCCAGTACAACACCAGACCACAGCTTTTACCTTCAGCTCCTGATTTTCTCCCCAAAGGTGCCTCGAGTGCAGTGACCTGCATGCATGCATACATGCCTGGCATAGCATCCGTTGAATGCCGTCTTTCCTTGTATGTGTTACAGCTGCACTGCCACCTCAGCCATACTAGATGGCAGTCAAGCAGTGGTACGCAGCGTCCCTCTCCTGAGGGTGGAGAGCTGTTCTTATGGTGCTCAGTTCTACCTACCCTACTGGCTCCTGAATGACCAGAGTCTGTTATCAAATTCAGGTTGCATGCATAGCAAGGGGTTGTCCTACCAGACTGGACCTGTGAAATTTTTCTGACAACATCGTGGCCTCCCAAAATGTCTAAACTTTATATTTTGGGTAATGAGTACCAGTAATAGAAAGTACAGTCTAGCGATTAAGTAAGCAGTAGCCCATGAGAGGGTATCGGGTTATTGGGGATTAATCCACACCCCAGGTGCATTGTGAGGCATGAGGCCTCAGGCTGAGTGTCTTCACAGCACCAAGGGTGTGTATTAATCCCCAATAGCCCCATACCCTGGAGTGGGTTATTGCACTTATAACTGAGGTTCATACTAAGGTGGATGAGGAGCGAGGAGGCTGACATGGGTGATGTTGAAAAAAACAAAACAAAATCCAGAAAGGTGTTTTTTTCCTCTTGCAGTACAGAAGATGAGAGTGTATCCTGCTGACCTGCAAAGTAGTTTCCAAAAGTCATGCATATGTCATTTACTTTTATGAACATACAAATGCCAAAAATAGTACTGAAATTATTTCTGACATTTCTACATTAAAATACATGACATACAGTATGCATGAGTCACTGTCTTGAGAACTTTCAGTGGGGTGACCTTCTTGCTGTGAGTCTCTCTATCTCCCTGTTCCTCTCCCTTTCCCCACAGTGTGGTGCACTACTCACTCTGTTTCTCTGTGACGTGATCCAGGGGACAGCCAGAAATGCAACAAACTGGACTGGAGAAATGGAACATTCCCTCTCACTGACTGCATGGTGAGTGAGAGAGAGACAATACTGCAGCAATTCTGAATTAAATGCCATGGTCTCTCTCTCTCACTGTTAGAGGACCGCAGTGATCTGCTCACACAATCGCTCTCTTCTCTCTCTCTCTCACAAACTACGGCACAAATGTTCGGCAGGGGTGGGAGGAGAAACACAAATAGTCACTCTCCCCTCTGCCCAGGTTCAGACCAGTCTCTCCACAGAATTTGTTAGTCTGCCCCATCCAGTCGTCTCTGAAGTGATTGCGAGAAGAAGGGGGTCGGCTCATCTGCCACAAACAAACACACACATTAAATAGTTTTCTGGTGTTGGAAACTTACTGTCTCACTCCGAACGGTGGCACAACAGTGCAGTAAGCAAGGGGTTTACTCTCCTTCTCTCTCTCCTCAGGCAGCGCTGCTTAACAGAAGTCGGGAGTGACAATAAAGCATGCATTAAAACAATGCTGTCACAGAGCAGTGTCAGCTGCACTGTAACTGTCTTTCCAAAATATTCACTGTCACTTAGAAATCCCTCCCTATCCCAGGTGCAACTGCCCCTAGCTTCAGTGCTGTTTCAATGGCTACGTTTCACTGCTGATATTTACACCACATAATGAGTGCCGCTCTGCCCAGGGAAATTGGTTGTGGGAGACTCATGCCAACTGTGGATTAACTAAGACAATTAATCAACGGTCTGGGCTTTGACCAGTTAGGTTCCCTCATTTTTTCAACCCATACTATCAAAACATTTAGGGAAATAATTTAATATGAATGCTGCAACCACACTCCTCCAGTGAACTTATGAATCCAGGGTAACTAGGCCTGTTTCTGCTCAGTGGCATTTATAACCCTGCAACGTTGTATCCGTCTCCTAATTCTATGCCTTGGTAGACATTTTGTATCAAGGTTAAGCAGAGGAAGGCTCAGACTTTTAAAAGCGCCAAAGGTAGTTAGGAGTAAAAACTAAAATGTATCTCCTTGTGCTTGTGTGAAACAGTTTAAAAGTAACATTCAGAAATCTGATATTTCTGAGAAATGATACTGAAAGATGCATTGTTTAATAATTATGGTTGAAAGGTTTATGCTGGTACTTGATTCCATGTGATCAGGAAGCCCTCTAGTGGTACCAGCTGGATTGACTATTCAAGGTTTAAACCTGTGTTTTCAGCATAGGTGACATCTGAAAGAGCTACAGTATCACAGCCTTCACCAATAAATTATTATGTTAAAAAAAACAGTTGCTTGCTATTTCTGAAGTCCTATTCATTTTTCCTTCTTCAGTGAATGTAACGATTTTCTGCATAAGACAAGTATGTAGAGTGTGATTTTACATGGAGGCTGACATACCCAATGTTCTTCTTTTTATACATAGAAACATAGACTCTAATGACAGATAAGGACCGCTTGGCCCACCCAGTTTATGCACTGTGAGCTCACGGACTGCAACCTCGCAGCTAACCAGACAGGCAGCTGAATGACTAGCTTGAAATTAACTGTCTCCTGTTATCTCTCATGTTAGTTATGATGTTGCAGTGAAGTCACACTTCTGATAAAGTATGGCTAGGAATAGCACTAGAAACATACAGAATGTTGGTCTGTAGTTAGGGTGCTGCTGTAAAAATTACTCCTTGTAGTCTAATACAGAAAATTTGTAAACTGACACAGGAATGAACAAGCGTTGACTGCAGTCAGTTGGCTGCTTTGCCACTACAAGAAAGCAGAAAATATGGACTATTTCAAAATAATATACCGGTAACTGAGAATAAGGGGAATAAAATAGTTGAGAAGCTGCCACCTAATACCTCAGTAAGTAAGTGATGGTTGATACCCAGCCGCACACATGCGCACACACACACCACACCACTACGTACACAGTGGCACACATTCATATACAGCACTACATACAGTAGTCTACAGTTTAGAGCAACAAGCTGTATACTGTACTTATGCTATATCAATATTATAATTATTCACTCCGAATATAGCAAAAAAAAGATGTTTGTGTTTTTTGGCACCCTCTGTGCCCCAGGAGCCTTACTCTTTCTGCCCCATATTTTACCACTCCTCTGCCTGCCAGACTTCCTCTTGCGGGCGCCATAACTGTGAGATCCCAGTTTTCCCCCTCCAGTGCTGGGGTTGGTTCTGACCCTCCTGCGGGCGCCCGTTTCCTCCATGTGGAAAGAAGAAGAGAGAAGCTAATGCTGCTGAGGCCACTCTCTGGGCTCCAGGGGCTGGGTAGTGGAGGTGCTGTCTGTGAGTCTGGTGGCATGGGGCAGTGTGCAGGGACACCATCACCAAAGGCTTCCTGAGATGACATTTTCACCTGTTCTGCACACCTCCTGTCTGGAGTTTGCACCGTGTCTTCACCCTGGAGGCAGGGCCCAGTGGGATGTGGTCACCCACCCAGCTGCCAGGTGCCAGCCTGTGAGTGGTGCACATCTCTCCCACCCAAGAGGACAGCCTCCTTGCAAGTGCACTTTCACCCTCTTTGTTGGTCTCCGCTCCTGACATCCTAAGTTCAGGGAGTGAACCTAGATCACCAGCATGCTAGAGTGGTACCTCACCACTGAATGCCACCGAGCCAGCTAAAGATTAGTATTATTTATTTATTTTTTTAAACAAAACAAGAATCTTTAAACAATGAAATGTGACCTGATCACAGTTCTTTTCTTTTTTTTTTTTTTTTTTTCTCTCATTCTGTTTCTCCCTGTCCTCCTGGCTTGCCCCTCTCTCACCAACTCCACCTTGTGCTGTCACCCGACTTCTCTGAGACTTACCTGCCCAATACCCTCTCTGCTTGCTCCCCATGGCAGTGTGCGCTTCCCGACCTGCCAGACACAGATCCAGTTTGGGCAGCACCTGGCTCACTAAACTAAAATCAGGTGCAGGTCACCAGCGCACCAGCAATTGATGCAAGCAGCTGTTTGCTGCAGCTTGCGTCAGTCACTGGAGTCCTTTGAAAATTGAGCTCAGGGCCTTAATGATGCAAACTTCATGTCAAACCCACCAATATTATCTGTGCCCAAAAAACAATCTACTGAGGCTATGTCCAGTTGAATTCCCTTTGACAAAAGGAGGAAGCACCTGAGGGCAATGGGGACCCAAAATGCATTTTTCAAATATTTCATCACTCACTGACAAATTTGTTGTTCATTCAGCTTTCCATGGGTTATATGTGGTCCTGAAGGAAGTGCCAGTACAACAGCAGTAGGCTATATGTGATCCTGAAGAAGGTACTGGTACAACAGCGGTAGGTTGTATGTGGTCCTGAAGGAGGTGCCGGTACAACAGCAATAGGTTTTATGTGGTCCTGAAGGAGGTGCCGGTACAACAGCAATAGGTTTTATGTGGTCCTGAAGGAGGTGCCGGTACAACAGCAGTAGGTTGTATGTTGTCCTGAAGGAGGTGCTGGCATAACAGCGGAAGGTTGTATGTGGTCCTGAAGGAGGTACCGGTACGGCAACAGTAGGTTGTGTGTAGTTCTGAAGGAAGTGCTGGTACAACAGCAGTAGGTTGTATGTGGTCCTGAAGGAGGTGCTGGTACAACACCAGACCAGGGCTTTTACCTTCAGCTCCTGGTTTTCTCCTCAAAGATGCCAGTGTACAGTGACCTGTGTGCATGCATACATGCCTGGCATGGCATGCGTTGAATGCCCTCTGTCCTTGTATGTGTTACAGCTGTACTGCCACCTCACCCCCACTAGATGGCAGTCAAGCAGTGGTATGCAGCGTCTTCTCCCTGAGTGTGGAGAGCTGTTCTTAGGGTGCTCAGTTCTACCTACCCTACTGGCTCCTGAACCACCAGAGTCTGTTATCAAATTCAGGTTGCATGCATAGCAAGGGTTGTCCTACCAGACCAGACTTATGCAATTGTTTCTGACAACATCATGGCCTCCCAAAATGTCCAAGTTTCATATTTTGGGTAATCAGTACCAGTAATAGAAAGTACAGTCTAGCGATTAAGTAAGCAATAACCCACGACAGGGTATTGAGTTATTGGGGATTAATCCATACCCCAGGTGCATTGTGAGGCATGAGGCCTCAGGCTGAGTGTCCTCATAGCACCCTGGGTGGGTGATATAGAGAGAGAGAGAGAGAGAGAGAGAGAGAATACTGCAGCAATTCTGAATTAAATGCCATGGTCTTTCTCTCACTGTTAGAGGACCACGGTGAGCTACTCACACAATTGCTCTCTTTCTTGCTCTCACAAACTATGGCACAAATGTTCTGCAGGGATGGGAGGAGAAACACAAATACTCACTCTCCTCACTGCCCAGGTTTGGACCAGTCTCTTCACAGAATTTGTTAGTCTGCCTCATTCAGTCATCTCTGAAGTGACTGCGAGAAGAAGGGTGTCGGCTCATCTGCCACAAAGAATCAAACACATTGAATAGTTTTCTGGTGTTGGGAATTTACTCTCTCTGTCTCTCTCTCAAGCAGCGCCATTTGACAGAAATTGGGGGGGTGACAATAAATCATGCATAAAAAAACAACACTGTCACAGAGCAGTGTCAGCTGCACTGTAACTGTCTTCCCAAAGTATTCACTACCTGTCAGTTAGAAATCCCCACTATCCCAGGTGCAACTGCCTCTCGCTTCAGTGCTGTTTCAATGGCTACCTTTCACTGCTGATATTTACACCACATAACGAGTGCCGCTCTGCCCAGGGAAATTGGTTGAAGGAGACTCATGCCAACTGTGGATTAACCAGGACGATTAATCAATGCTCAGTGTCAGTGGCTCAGTAGGTAGCACACTTGCCTCTGAGGCCAGGAGATCAGAGGGCTGTGGGTTCAGTTCCCACATCTGGTACTTGGGTTAATATCACAGTACTGACACTGTAATGCAGCATGAGAGGGGTGCTGCACTTCTGAGGTGCCGTCTTTTGGATGAGACGTTAAACCGAGGTCCCATCTGCCTGGATTGGTGGTAGTTCAGGTGGATGTTAAAGATCCCATGGCGCTTATCAAAAAAAGAGTAGGGGAATTTCCCCGGTGTCCTGGCCAAATTTCCCTCATTCACTAAAAATACCACCAACAGCTTAATCTGGTTCAAGGTCAGTTGGTATTCATCTGTTTCCCCCTCCCCCGGGTCATGCCTGAAAATAGGCAGGATTTGTCTAGTGCACTTACCCGGTCAACAAAAAAACGAAATAAATAAATAAATAAATGGTCTGGGCTTTGATCAGTTAGGTTCCCTCATTTTTTCAACCCATGCTATAAAAACATTTAGAGAAATAACTTAATATGAATGCTGCAACCTGACTGCTCCAGCGAACTTGTGAATCCAGGATAACTAGGCCTTTTTCAACTCAGTGGCTTTTATAACCCTGCAATGTTGTATCTGTCCCCTAATCCTATGCCTTGGCAGACATTTTGTATCAAGATTAAGCAGAGGAATGCTTGGACTCCTAAAAGCGCCAGAGGTTGTTAGGAGTGAAAACTAAGATGTATTTCTTTGTATTTGTGGGAAACAGTTTAAAAGTAACATTCAGAAGTCTGATATTTCTGAGAAATGAGACTGAAAGAAGCAATGCTTAATAATTATGGTTGAAAGGGTTAGTCTGGTACTTGATTCCATGTGATCAGGAAGCCCTCTAGTGGCACCAGCTGGATTTACTATTTATTAAAGGTTTAAACCTGTGTCTTCAGCTTAGGTGACATTTGAAAGAGCTACAGTACCACAACCTTCACAAATAAATTATTACGTTAAAAAAAAGCCAGTTGCTTGTTATTTCTGAAGTCCTATTAATTTTTCCTTCTTCAGTGAATGTAACGATTTTCTGCATAAGACTAGTATATAGGGTGTGATTTTACATGGAGTCTGACATACCCAATGTTCTTCTCTTTATACATAGAAACATAGACTCTAATGGCAGATAAGGACCACTTGGCCCACCCAGTTTATGCACTGTGAGCTCATGGACTGCAACCTCACAGCTGACCAGACAGGCAGCCGAATGACTAGCATGAAATTAACTGTCTCCTGTTATCTCTCATGTTGGTTATGATGTCACAGTGAAGTCACACTTCTGATAAAGTATGGCGAGGAATAGCACTAGGTACATGCAGTATGTTGGCCTGTAGTTAGGGTGCCGCTGTAAACATCACTCCTTGTAGTCTCATACAGAAAATTTGTAAACTGACACAAGAATGAACAAGCATTGACTGCAGTCAGTTGGCTGCTTTGCCACTTACAAGAAAGCAGAAAATATGGATTATTTCAAAATAATATACCGGTAACTGAGAATAAGGGGAATAAAATAGTTGAGAAGCTGCCACCTAATACCTCAGTAAGTAAGTGATGGTTGATACCTAGCCGCACACATGCGCAGACACACCACACCACTACGTACACAGTGGCACACATTCATATATAATAGTCTACAGTTTAAAATAACAAGCTGTACTCTAGCTGGGTATGTTCAGCAGTCTTGGGTTCGGTTCTCACAATGTCTGTGTTCATACTGTGTGACACTGAGCAAATTCCCTAATCTCTCTGTGCTAGCTTTGGCTCCTCAGTAGAACAGGACCAGGGAATAGGCTTAAGGCAAGAAAAGCCTAACCCCTATTTTCTTTTACAAGGCTTTTTGGCCCTTGAGTCTCCACCTGCTCCTACATCAGGCCCCTGCCAGCCCTGTCATCTGCCCCCTCCCCATTGAGCTAGTGGCGTCTTCACAGAGCCGGGCCTGAGGAAGCTATCAACCGTCTGCTGACAGTATAGCCTAGAGGTTAGACTAACAAGCTGTGAATGAGCTTGGTACATCCAGCAGACAGACCTGGGTTTGATTCCCACAACGTCAATCTGCATACTGTTTAACATTGAGCAAGTCACTTAACCTCCCCAGTGCTCCAAGGTCACCCCTGAAAACAGGGACTTGTGCCTAGTAGGCATTACCCAGTTGCCAAAAGAATAAAAAAAAATAGAATCCTTGAGGCACATTATTTTTTTGTATTTTTATCCTTTCCCTCCCACCTTCCCTTAAGTCAGTGCCTCTGGTTGTCTCAAACATGGCAGCGCACTATGGGTTGATGCCACCCATCATAAAGGAGCCAGCTCCCTGCCTCACCATGAGTGGCTGCTGCCACACTGGAACTCGGACGTCACCCTCCCTGAGCTGGCGCACGGTGCACTGTGCAGCACTCCACAGCTCTGGTCGCACCGATCCTGGCTCCCCGATTCCACTCCCAAATTCAGTGTGTGTGATAAAGGGACAAACTGTGGGACACACACCCATCAAAGCTCAGAACACAAGATACAGTAATACTTTTTACATTCACAATGTTTGCTGTGCATTGTGCAACATAGGTCAATATGACTTTTTGCTGTAATATTGTAGCATGGAATTCAGCATTCTCACAATGTGAGGCAAAGGACTGGTTAGAGGAAGGACCGTCCCTTGTAAATTGGGACAGCTGAGATGCATGTTCTGCACATTATAGCTAAAAAAATGCCTTTGAAGTGATACTGACTAGAAGCTAAGGGAAAGAGCTGAGATAATGCAAGATATGGTTAGATGTTTAATATGGTGCACTGGCGCCATCTGAAGGCACATATAAATTCAGATCTGTAACATCATCTTCCTGACCCAGCAGAACAGTTTTCTGTAATAACTAAGGATGGAAATAGAGTGAATCAGGCTCTCCAGCTAACTTAAGGCTCAATTCTGAGAGCTTATGCGACCCCATGTGAGGTGCTTAAATCCTCAGTTAGCGACCAACACCACCGCAGTGTCTTTTGTGTTATTCAATGAAACTGCTGCCTGGTGTGCAGGCCTCTAGCCCTGGGACTCATCAGCTACCTCTGTAATCAGAGTAGTGAGCATACAGAACCAGTCCTTGCTAGTATTCTGGAGACACCTGTCCTGTGAAATTGTCCATACTGTAAACTGCGGGGGGGGGGGGGAGTTGCGCCCCACCCCAAGCCCCACAAAAGCTCTGTTATTTTTTTTTTTTTTAAAGAAAACTTTATTTTTTTTCCCAGAATAATGAGACAAACACACACATAAACCCGGAAACCCGGGTGCACACTCCAAAACTGAATGTGCAAACTATATACACCCCTTATTTACAAACCCCTGGATACCCCCCCCAAAGACTTCCACCACCCCATAGATAATAACACAGAAAAGCTAGCAGAATTGTAATTGCTAGTAAATAATACTCTACTAACCCTCAAAATCTCACTTCACCCATACCCACCATCATCTATGAAGAAAAAACAAACAAAACTCAAGGCTTCTCAAATCCTAATCAAATCCAAACAGCCCAATCGGGTATCCAGAGTAACCCCTGTGAGAGAGAGAGTCCCAAGCCAAGGTGGATTAACCATCCCCAGACAGTCATTCCTCATTAGATCTGCGCCCCAATCAGATTAAGTGAAAGCCCCTAATTGATCCCTCCTGGAAATTCCTCAAGACTATAGGGTACCTATGAATAAGGACTCTAACCCTCTATGTAATAAGCCAATCCCTTGGTACACATCTAACTCCACCCGTTGTAGCAGGCAGCCTCCCTTGCACATACAGGCCTCTATTCAGAGGCTCAAATCAAACTATAGGTAAGCTGCCTCTAAGCTAGCCCACTTTTTGCATAAACCTCCTGTCTGCCTTGGACAAAGATGGTTTTTAATCTAACCAACGACCTCAGTAGATCCTTCACCCCTGCTCGTATAAATATGTCTGACCATCCTTCCAATGACTTAAAATTAACGCTTTAACTAATGATCCCATTAAAGCTAGGTGATACCTTGGGGCAACACCCTCCACGAGGGAAAAGTCACCTAATACACAGATCTCTGGCGTAAAGTAGTCATTATATCCCAGGGTGGGGTCAAGCCCCTGTCTGATCTCGTCCCATAACAGCTGAATTGTTTCACAGCTCCATAAGATATGTAACAAATCCCCCGATGCTTTTTCACATCTAAAACACAGATCAGTCGGCCTCAGACCCCTCGACGCCAGTTTAACAGGTGTATAGAAACTATTGTGGGTTACCAAAATCTGTGTAATTCTATACTTGGGATAACCAGATACTTAGTAGCTTTCAAATAGAACTCCAATTAAATTCAGAAGTCAATGCTTTATCCCAATAAGAAATATAAATTAAATCACTATCTCACTGGAATTCAAGAGTATCTTATATACCTTGAGAGTAAACCAGATCTGTTGACAACCCTTGCAGGTGTTCCCAGTTAAGAACTGTCTGTAAACTCCCTTTCCCCTCAAACTCCACAATCATTTGCTAAGCTGTAACCTTTGAAAAAAGGCAAAGCATCACATTGTGGTGGCAACCAAATTCTCCCATCCTGCTGCATATCCCTCAGAGCAAGTCCTTCCAGATAAATAACCCACCTCTGGCCAAGCACCTGGCCTCCGATAGTCAAACTAGGATTCCTCAATATAGGCTGATCCAGCGATTTGACCTGAGAGTCTCTTTGCATCGGGGTAAGGAACGCCCACCAAGCTTCCAGAGACTTCCTAATAGGGTTCCCCTCCTCAACCTTACCTTGCACTGCTTTAGGCCTGGCGTATATTAATGATTCAGGCGAATAATTTATATCCTTCAACCACTTCCTTTCTAGCTGTAACCAGGCAGGATAATATTCTCCCTCCTCCAAGTCCCTTGCCCATTGAGCCATCAGGCCCAGCTGGCCAGCTACATAATAGGTCTGAAGGTCAGGCAATTTAATTCCACCCTCATCAAAGGGCCTACATAGCACTCTATATTTAATCCTAGTGGGTTTATTACCCCATAAAAAACCCAGCACCATTTTCCTAATAACCTTAAACCATTTTACCGGGATGGCATAGGGAGCCAAGTAAATCGGGTACAGCAACCTCGGCAACGTTCATCTTAATAATACCTAATCGCTGCAAAGTTCAGAGGCAGCCTACTCCACCTCTGACATCCCTGAAATCTCAGAGATAATTCCCCAAATTAGCATCAGCTCCGCTGTCCGATCCATGATGATCCAGATACCCAAATACTTCAACTTATCCTTATTCCATTGAACCCCCATGGGAGCAAAGTCTGCCCTAAATACATGCGGAGTCAGGGGCAAAATTTGTGTTTTGGTAAGGTTTAGCTTATAGTTAGACACCCTAGAGTACTGGCCTATAACCTCCCTAACAGCACCAAAGGAAGATACTGGGTCTTGAAGATGGTGCAAGATGTCGTCTGCAAAAACGGAAATCTTTAGCTCTATATTGCCAATCCCGATTCCCTGGACCCTGACCTTCCTGTTGATTGACCTTAATAGAGGCTCCAAATAAATATTAAACAGAATCGGTGATAGACGGCACCCTTGCCAGGTACCATTTTTTAGCCGAAATTCTCTTGAAAGATAGCCATTGCATAATATTCTAGCCGTGGGCGCGGCATACAGGTTTTTAATGCCCCTAATCAAACCTTCCGGGACCCATTTTCTCCATAGTACTAAACAGAAAGGAGTGGGAGACTCGGTCAAACACTTTTTCAGCATCCAGGGAGATCAGGGCCAAGGGAATCCCAGAGTCTGAGGCAAAATTTATAATATGGTATATTTTCTTCAGTGCATCTAGTGCCCCTCGTCCCGGCATAAAACCAACCTGATCCTGACTAATTAAATTCGGAGCTACATTTAGTATCCTATTGGCCAGTATCTTTGTAAGTATCTTGATATCTTGATTTATCAGGGATATAGGCCTATAACTTCCCATGACATCCCTCGGTTTATCAGGTTTGGGTATTAGTGTGACATATGCCTGGTATGTGGGAAGATGGTCAATTCCCTCCCGCATAATAATGTGAAAAAATTCCTTTAGGATTGGGAGAATAGACTGGATATGGGTTTGATAAAATTTCGCCATTAGACCATCAGGCCCTGGTGATTTCCCTAATGGGAGAGACCGGACCACTTCTATAATCTCAGAGGAGGTTATTGGGGCCTCCAATTTTTTAGCCAAGATGGGATCCAAAGTCGGGAGTTGAATACGGTCTAAATACTCTCTTATCTCCCTGTCCCCCCCGAGGATATTCCCTGATAAATTTCCTCAAAAAAAGAGGCAAATGCCTCAGCTATATCCTGGGGATCTGTTTTATCCTCCTCATACAAAATCGAACTAATAGTCCTGGTCGCTTCCTCCTTAATCCTCTGGCTAGAAGTCTCCCGGCACATTCCCTGAAGGAGATATTTAGCCTTGATCTTATTTAGCAAAATTCAGTCTTACCATACAGAATCTCTGAGAGGTCCCTCCTTAAACTTATAAGCTCCTATCTATTTCCTCTGAGGGTCCCTTCTTGCTGTGATAGAGAGCTAATAGCACCTCTAAAAATTCCTCTTGCCTTTCTAATCTCTCTCACCTTGTTGGCTAGCCTCTTAGCAGCCATAGAATAAAGGAATTTGCATGTAGGCCACGCTAACTTTTTATTGGTCAACGTGGGTATTTGTACCCTGATAATTTCCTGCAAAGCCCCCTCCAGTTCTTCCCTTCTCCCCTCCGTTGTTAGAAGCCAGTCCTGAAGCCTCCACCTAAAAGGCCTTATGGGCAGCCTTTTTGGTTCCCATTGGATCCGAATCAGAGAATGATCAGAAAGAATTCTACCCTCAGTCGAGAAGGCTCTGATCCCCCCTAGTGCCTCCCTATTCACCAAAAAAAAATCTATCCTGGTATGAACCCTATGAGGCGCTGAGTAAAATGTCATCTTGGAACCCCCGTCCCCAAACAAGATCGCTGGATCATTCAAGCCTGCCACTTCAAAAACTACCGCGCTGCCTGGGCTCTAGATCTAGAGCCCCTACCAGGAGGCATCCTGTCTTTTCTATTATCATAACAGAGATTCCAATCACCCGCTAGTATCAATGAAAGTGATGGGAACCCTGCAATATTTTCCTCTAATGAGGCAAAGAATTCAGGGTCCGGAGGAGTTGGCCCATAAATAGACGCCACCACAACCGCCTGCCCATGTAGATTGCCCTTCACAAAAACTCCCCTACCATCCTGCCGGGTTACCACCTGATTGACCTCAAGGGGACACGACCTATTTATTAAGATTGTGACCCCACAGATGCTATCTCTCGACCTTCCCCATAAGCCTGACCTACCCAGCCCCTTTTTAAACACTCCACCTCGTCCGACAATAAATGTGTTTCCTGTAGAGCTGCGATGTGAGCTCGTTGCTGCTCCAAGTACCTCAGGATTGTCAATCTTTTATGTCGGCCCCTTAAACCTTTGACATTCCAAGAAATAAAATTATATAATGCCATCTGACTAATACAATCCTAGATATCAAGGCCTGAACGCAGTCTATCCACGATCCACTCCCACAATCTCCCGGGTTGGGACTCTCTCTCTCTCTCCCCCCCACCCTCCCGGTCCAAGACCGACAAACCATAATTCAATGAGTCGTGGATGAACCACTTTCCCGTCTCCCAGAATCCCAATTAACTTTCAAGAACCGAAATATGGCCCCGAGCTCCTAACAAATCCCAAGGAGCTAAGCAGCATCAGCTGCAGCATAGGAGCAGATATTCCCTTAACCTTGAGGAAAAAAAAAACTAACACTTTAAAACTAGCAACCACGTAAGCGACAAGTCCAATTTCCCTCCAGAATGAATAAGAAACCCTCTCATAAGCGCTCCAACCAAAGTCCATAACTCTCCTCGGAGTTCCCCTTATTAGTTACCCGCCCCCACTTTCTTTATTGCGTCCCTGTCCCCAATAAGTCCAGCTAATCCCACCCGTGAATTAAACCCAGCCCTTGACATTCCAAGACACCCCTTGTAACCAACATAGCACCCTGAAGCAGCCCTGCATCCTCCTGTTATCCCCGTCCTCCCCACCCCACCACCTGCCCCCCCTACCCCCGCCACAGGGGCCCTTCAAAATCAAACCCCAGTCTTTATATAGTTGCCTCCTGTTCTGGCAAAGTCCGACTTGGTTTAGCCGAGCAATATTAATGTTCTGAAGCTTCCGCAGGTTAACTCCCAACAAGTCCTGCCCTCACATAGAGGACATCTTCAAGTTGGCCCTTTGAAGAGGTCTGGAAGATCTACACAGAGTCCATCCCATGCATCCTTTGCTGTTAAATATTTCTTTTCCCCCGAAGACAGTCTCACCATGAGTGTAGCCAGGATAGATAAACCGAAATTTTATACCAGCCAGATAGAGCTTCTTCTTGATGTCGCTATATTCTTTTTGTTTCTCTCTGACCCCAGGAACCAGATCTTGAAAGAACCAAATTGAGGCCCGTTCCACTGCAGAGGCCTCTTTTGCTTAGACATCTGGAGAGCATACAACTTTTCCTAATAATTTAAGAACCTCATAATTATTACTCTCGGTCTGGCCCCAGGTGGTGGGGCCTCTCTCAATGCACGATGCGCCTGCTCTAAGTTATATCCTTCCCCAAATGGCGAAGGGCCAAACATTTTCAGCAGCAGCTCCTGTACAAAGGAGACACAGTCTGGGCCTTCCGTTCTCTCGGGTAGCCCCGCCAATATTAAATTGTTTCTACGATTTCTTGCTTCCTGATCCTCGAGCCTTTCCTCTAGTTTTTTAACTTTTTTCTGAAATAACACCATCTCTTGATCCAAAGTGGTCACTTTTCTTTCTTGGGAAGCGATCCTGGCCTCTGCATCATTCATCTTCTTAGCCAGTGAGTGCAGCGCCAGTTTCACTTCAGCAAAGTCGACTACTAGTCCCTGCAACAGGGACTTAATCTCCTTAATGTGCTCGGTAGAAACTCCCGACCCTCCTTCCGTAGGGAGCAGTTCACCTTGTTCCAGATCAGCTGGTGAGTAGGGCTTTAGCCTCTTAGACACTGGGGTGTGCCCCGTAATAGGAGCTGCTGCATCGGTCTCCATATATCCTTTCGAGGTCAGGAATTCGGCTGCCCGGACTTGCCTCTTATCACAATAAAGGAGTTTCCTCGCCGTACTACCAAATGACAATTACAGCTCTCGAACACCACTTAATATTGCCAACTAAGCTCAGGGACAGGAGAGAGCTCGAAACGTCACCAAATTCGGGTAATTAAACTAAAAATAGATGCTAGGGACTCGGAGGAGCGAGAGACGCGTCTTACCCGAGCCGGCTCATCACGTGACCCCCACAAAAGCTCTGTTATAATACAGGAGCAGATTTACCTGTTGCTACAACTTCCTAAGGTGGACTGGGGAAAAGAGGTAGTACGGTTTGCCTTTTCTTTTTTGCTACCATTTAATATTCCTACTGTCTGGAGCATATAGCAAACCCACTGAAGTCCCAGGATGCCTCTCTAGATACAAAGCATTGACCCATGATCAGTCACATGCTAGACTTTGAGTGGATATTTGCTGTCCCACCAAGTTTTACCCATTGCCTGCTGCCATCCTACCTCAAGGCACTCTGCAGCGGTACATGGGACTTGCCAGCCTATCAGTTAAAACTGTGATATATGCTGTTGTCTCTTTAAGACTCCATCAGTATGGGTCATGCACTCAGAAAATAGAGTGCCATGTGTAACCAGTTTGAGTCAGTGTGGCTAAGACTCCAGGGTGTCTGCTGAGCCTACTGAGCTATGTCATGCAGTTAGAAAATAAATATAACATAGCTGTTTTACTTAAATGAGTCTTGTAATTTGTTCTGTGATCCTGCTCCTGTTTGGTATAGTGGTCTCCAGTGCAGAAACTAATGAAAAGAAACAAAGGTATCAGAAAGGTATGTAAGCATTAATCACCGATGAAGGTGGCATCTAATGGGGAGTTAATGCATGGTTGGGACCGTTGTGGCACGAGGCCAGAGGGCGAGGGGCGTGTGATCCAGCCAGCGTACTCCATTAGATACCACCTTCAGAGGATTAATGCACTTGTAACATGGTCTGTCCATGGGTTTAGATGTTACATATATGTTTCTGCTCGTCTTATATAACGCACAATGACACGAATAGAGGTAATCACTTATTTTTACTGTTACTTTTGCAAGTCTGAACCACCCTCACTTACACATATATATGTTATTTTTTCACTTTCTTATACTACTGCAATTATCAGTTTGCTAACGATTGCACTACATTTCATCTATTTCTGAGCGGCTGTTCATTTCCTATCATCCCTAGGATGACCACTCCTTTCCTCTTTCACTGCATGAGCATGTCGCTGTGTCTCTGATTTGCATACAGCTGATGTGCTTTGCTGCCGCTTCCTGCTACTCTTTCGCTGGTGATATTCAGTTTTTCATACTGCATTATTTGCACTACTGACAATTCCCGACTGTCTCTGCTGTCTCCTGTGTTTGTAGCTGCGGCTGCATACTTACAATTTATGGTCCCATGTACTGTGACATTGCTACAATTGTATGCGTTTCCGGATCTTCCCTGTGCTCTACCATGTTCCCATCCCTTCCATCCTGTCTCACTGACTACTTGTGTTACAGTTTCCTGTATTGTGTCTGTCCCAGGTGCTCCCGTTCCACTCCTTTCCTATCTGTGCTTTTCTGGCTCACTGATCTCTGCTTGTTTCTCCCGCATGATTGTTTTCTGCTGTTCAGCCCGTTCCTCCATGCCTCTTTCTCCACATAGCCTACACATTTGTCTTTGTCTCCCTGTCTACGTTTTGCACTTGCCTCGTTCTATGTTTTGTCCCATTCCCTCACTGTCAGTTGTCCTACTACTCCTGTTGTCTACCTGCGTGCTACTTATGAACTTACTCCCTTCTATTCCTTCTGCTCTCCTCTTTTATATACTGCTCTTTTTCCTCCCATGGCTGTTTTTTGTACTGCACAAGCCACACGGCATTATCGTTTCATAATGCCGTGTTGCTTCTCTACCAGCTGACGCTATTCGTTCTATCACCTTTCTTCTTCAGCATTGATTTTTTTTTTTGCAGTGTTACAAACAACAACCATTGGTGCAGACACCACAGGTGAATCCCCAAACATGATTGAATACCCTCAATATTTTCCAGCAGACTGAAAAACTGTCATTTCATGGAAATACAGGACAAGTTAA
The DNA here is from genome assembly GCA_016271365.2 of Neoceratodus forsteri. Classification (NCBI taxonomy): domain Eukaryota; kingdom Metazoa; phylum Chordata; order Ceratodontiformes; family Ceratodontidae; genus Neoceratodus; species Neoceratodus forsteri. Next base: position 1,247,726,741 of record CM057455.1, on the reverse strand, counting down.
ATGCTTCTTTCCGGTGTGCACCTACAACAGCTTTTAAAAGTCAGTTCCCCTGGTCATCCCTCTCCCCTCCCCAATGCATAGTGAGCAGGGCTGTGGCACTTGGCAGGCTTTTTCCATGCTGAATTTGCAGTGTCCCACTTTCAGAATCAGGGCCTCTGTCCTAATTATAATGTGATGATGCTTTCTTTATAGTAAATGATGAGTTGATCATTCAATACAAAGCTTCCAAAAAGAACCAGCATAAGAACTAAATGATGCTCAAATACGGTTTATTACACACAGATTGGAAATGCTCCTGTAGCCTTGAGGCTCACTGTCTCATTATACAGGTGGATACATACCTTCTTTCCGAGCCAGGTTCTTTTTAGAAACCATGTACTTCGTTGTGTTACTGTCTGAAATTAACAGTGAGTGCACTGTGACTTTGGAGGATTCATTCAGTGCAAACCCTTTATTCAGCTGCTATTACTCTATTTTCGAAACTAAAATCTAGAAACATCAAATCTCCAGGATCAATCAAGAGGTGGGTCTGCAAATATATGATTAGCTCATTGTTGCCTGTACAGCCCTGCCTGCTAATGCTACTCCATAATCTTTGCTATATATATTATATGCAATATATTCAAATCCATGTTTGTGCTCTAACTGTGAAGCACCCTTAGCGTTAGGGATTGAGCACTGTGTAAATAAAATTGCCTTGCTTTGGTTTAGCTAGTACTGTATCCCTTTTTCTTAAAAATTCAGTTCTGAAAAGAAAAAAAGAAATTTCAGTCTAGTAGACTGACTGGCAAGTACAACTGTGTGTGTTAGCAATGATTATTGTTATTATAGCTGTATGATTAGGTATTATATTGTTCAGTTCCATCTGGATGGAGTAATTTATGGCACACACCCAGAATGATGTGAAATATAAGGATGAACAACCCCTGTGGAAGACCCAGAAATTCACTGAAAGAAGAGGGACAAAAGGTAGAAAATCCACATTGAGAAGCTTAGATAATAGTGCTTTATGCTATAAAGAAATTTAATAGAGTTGATAATGAGGGGGTGGGAAACAGAATAAAGTGGAACACTAAATCTGTGCTTGTGTACATTTTGATATGAATAGGTGCAATTACGAGACTTAGCGTGGGACTAGAATAGAGAAACAGGGAGGCTAACACCTGCGGGAGTTCCATTATTTTATAAACTTCAGTTATCAATCACTGAATCATGTTTTTTTTATTTTAGTCCGTCAGTCAGCATCACTCAACTTGAGATAACATTCTTTGCAATATGCTGCAAGATGTTCTGTATTCATATGTTTTGGCACAAATGTATGCCTTACACTTGTTCTGTGTTCAGCTAAAATCTTGTTTTCCCAGCCAGTTACAACTTATTTTCATTTCGACTCTAACTATACATTTGTGAATGAGCGATAATGTAACAGTGGGGTATGCATTGTGACCCTCTCACCCAAGAAACTCACATAGATTATTTTATTTATACATTTATCTCAGATTTCATATAGGAACCTCCTTTGAAATGAGCTTCGCTCAATGAAGTATGTAACAACTTTTCCAATTCATGAAATTTGAATAAAATTTTAAACAACAAACAGGAACCACCTGAAAAACTCAGACAGGGTGCTGTGCTGTATAAGTACAAGCCTGGAAATCGGCAAGTGTAATCACCCTACACAAAGGTGATGACCCCTTAGTACCCAGAAACTACAGGCTGATCTCCCTCTTACCAATCCTTGCAAAATTCAGGAAACTCTTGTCCTGTCCAGGCTATCTGAGTTCCTTACATCAACCAGTTTCCTCTCCCCCTACCAATGAGGCTTCAGAAAACACTGCTCCATAATCTCTTCCCTGTTGGAGTCACTGAACACATTCATTCTGCCTCTGACCAAGGACATCTAACAGCGCATTTTTCATTGACCTGGCTAAGGCTTTCGATTCAGTCTCCCACCCTCACCTCCTTATCAAACTCGAGGCAGCAGGCAGAGAAGGGACTTGGCGAGGTTGGAGGAATGGTCAGAAGTATGGCAGCTAGGATTCAATGCAAAGAAGTGCAAAATAATGCACCTGGGACACAAGAACCCAGGGGAAGATTACACAATGGCGGGGGAAGTAGTAACAACAACAAAAAAAGAAAGGGACCTGGGGGTAATCATATCAGATGACCTTAAGGTTAGCAAGCAATGTGAGAAGGCAGTAGGGAGGGCTGGGGGTATACTGGAATGCATAGGGAGAGGCATCACCAGCAGAAAACAGGAAGTTGTTATCCTCTGTACAGACAGTTGGTGAGATCCCATCTGGAGTACTGCATCCAGTTCTGGAGACCCCATCTCCACAAGGACATAGACAGGATAGAGGCAGTCAGAGGAGGCAACTAAAATGGTGCAGGGTCTGCAGAGAAGCCGTCACGAGGAGAGACAAAGGAGCTTAATATGTATACCCTTCAGGAAAGAAGGGAGAGGGGACATATTAAGAAGCTTTAAGTACCTCAGTGGAATCAGGAAAGTCCAGGAGGGTAGCATCTTTCAGAAAAAGAGACGTGCAAGAACAAAGGGACACAATTTAAAGATTGGGGGGGGGCGATTCCGGGGCTATGTGAGGAAGTATTTTTTCACAGAGAGGGTGGCGGATGCATGGAATAGCCTTCCTGAGGAAGTTGTTGGGTCTAAAACTGTGGGAGAATTTAAGAATGCATGGGACAGACATAAGGCAATTCTTGTGGGGGGTAGGAAGAAATTGGGTGTTGGTTAACTAGGATCTGCGGCCTATCCTGTAGGTAGGGAAATGGGCAGACTAGGTGGGCCAAGCAGTCCTTATCTGCCATCAAAGTCTATGTTTCTGTGTTTCTCCCCCCACAGTCCAGTGGTTCAACTCCTACTTAAGTATCAGGCTCCAATCTGTTAAAGTAGGAAACTTCCCCTCTCCCCATTCTAGCCAGTGTACCCCAAGGATCTATCTTCAGCCCTATCCTTTTCTCAAAATTAATAAACAACCTCCCCTCTGTATGCTTCAGCTCCCACATACATATGTATGTATGCAGATGACATCATACTTTTCTACTTAGAGCATGTCTTAAACAATTTCTAATCTAACCTTCAAAGGGATTTCCTCAATATGCAGACCTTGTTCCAGACTAATCAACTTAACATAAACACCTCTTAAACAGTGTCAGTGACGTTCGGGACTGTGCAAAAACTGGCCAAAGTCCCTCTTCCCCCTGCCATCACCTCATTGGAGGGGACTTCCCTCTACTCAGGTACAACATACAAGTACCTAGGCATATGGCTGGACCCCCATTTGACTTTCTCATCCCATATAGAAGCCATCTCCTCAAAACTTCGCCCCAAGCTCGGCATGCTCTACCATAACAGAGACGCCCTCCCTTTGCCAGTCAGACGCAAAATCCTAAACAAGATGATTGTGCCCATTTTTGACTATGCCAATGTGGTCTACAGCACTGCCCCTGCCTCATCCTTATCCAGACTGAACACCCTTCTAAGTGCGTTCTGCCACTTTGCCACTAACTCCCCTCTCAGATCACACCACTGTTCCCTTTACTCCTTCCTCGGTCTAGCACCCCTCTCCCATCGCTGACGCATCCACTATATTGTGCTTATAGCCAAATACTGGTTTAACTTGTTACCTGCCTACCTCTCTGAGAGCCTATCCCCAGCAAATCCATCCCCATACGGCCTAAGATCCAGGGATAAATAGGGCCTTCTCTCTCCCCCTACCTTCCTCAACTTCGGGCCAATCTGCCTTCTTCTACAGGCTCCCCTTCCTATGGAATAAACTCCCCCCCCCACAAAGAAACTCCACCTCATTTTACTCTATGAAACAGCAACGTCGAGCACTTCCAGCCCCACATGCTTCTGCCACTCTGGTACTCAGTCCCTACATTAAGCTTTCGTTCTCACCTTTCGCATGTATATCCTACTAAAGTACGTTGACTGCATCTCAACTGCACTTATAATTACCACTATGTATAGTATTATTAATTGTTGTATATCCTGTCGTGCTTCTGTACAAAATATTTTTTACTTCACTGCTTGTTCTATCTCAAATGTAAAATGAATGTTAAATGCTTGTAACATGCCTGTATCCTCTTCCCCCAGGTTTTACCTGGAAATGAGCCCCGATTCAGTGTGTCTTTCCTGGTTACCAAATGTTTAAATAAAATAAATAAAAAAATAAGCAAGTTGAGATGGCAACATACAATGAACAAGGAATAAGAGTCAGTGTAACACCTTGGCTAAAAGGAAGTTACCTTTTAGCTGAATGGTGTTTGAGCTGCTGCCTCCGAGACTAGGGATGCAAAAACTGATTCCAGGGTCAGGTGCTTCCTCTTTCAGACCTGTAATTCATTTTACAGAAGATTCCCCCCATGAGCTTGGGAGAGGGCATTGTACTGTACAGTAAAATTAGAACTTCTCACATAGATAAGCAACAGTACAGATTTGTTACAGTACAGTAGCTTCTTGTTGTTTTTACATTGTTTCTTGTGGATTTTACTTGGTAGAAGGTTATTTCTTTTCTTTCTTACTACTTCTAAGGGGCTAGCAGGGTATTGTTTTGGGGCTGTTGGAATTTTGAAAACTGTTTTGGTGGCTATAAGCGGGCTTATTTGTTTGATGTTTCATTGTGTAGCAGGTTGCATTTGTAGAGGCCTATTTCTTCTGATTTAAAACCTATTTGGTACATAGATACATATACTGTGTCGGCAGATAAGGGCCTATGGGCCACCTAGTCTGCCCATTTGAGTTTGTAACTTCAGTTTATGTTTTCCTAGAAGTCTGTTGCCCCTTATCCCTGAGCTCCAGAATTCCTTTATGTCTATCCCATGCATTCTTAAATCCCGTGATTGTTTCAGCCCCCGCCACTTTCTCATGCAGGGTGTTCCACTTGTCCACCACCTGTTCTGTGAAGAAATTCTTCCTCACATTTCCTCTGAATCATCCTCCCTCCAACTTCATCCCATGCCCTCTAGTACTGGAACATCTTTTTCGCATGAAAATAGTGTATTCTTGCACCCTGTTCCTCCCTGTAAGATACTTGCATGTCTCTATCATGTCCCCTCTCTCCCTCTTCTCCTCCAGGGAGTACATATTCAATTCCTTCAACCTGTCCTCATAGGACTTGTGATGCAATCCATGTACCATCTTTGTTGCCCTCCTCTGAACCTTCTCTACCCTGTCTATGTCCTTACGTAGGTAAGGTCTCCAGAACTGTACACTGTACTCCAGGTGGGGCTTCACTAGTGTCTTGTGTAGTGGAATCATGACCTCCCTTTTCCTGCTGGTGATGCCCCATCTATGCATCCCAGCATCCTATTTGCTTTACCTGCTGACTTGTCATACTGTTTCCCTACCTTGAGGTCATCAGAGATGATAATCCCAAGATCCCTTTCCTGCTTGGTGCATGCTATATCCTCACTCCTAACTGATAAATTGTGCCAGGGTTTTTGTGCCCCATATGCATTATCTTGCACTTCTTTGCACTGAATTTCAACTGACAAACCCTGACCATTCTTCAAGTTTCTGTAGGTCACTTCTCATTCTGTCTACACCCTCTGGTGTGTCTACTCTGTTACAGAGCTTTGTGTCAACAGTGAACAGTGAAATTCTGCCTTCTAGGTCCTGCGCAATGTCACTGATGAAGATGTTGAATAGGTCTGGTCCCAGCACTGATCCCTGTGGTACCCCACTGGTCACTCTTCCTCTGTGGAGTGGTAGCCATTTACCACCACCCCCTGTGTCCTGCCACCCAGCCAGTTACCTACCCACCACACTACTGTCCTGCCCACATGCATATTCCCTAGTTTGTGTAATAGTCTTCTATGTGGCACAGTGTCAAAGGCCTTGCTGAAGTCCAGATAGGCCATGTCCACTGCCTTCCCCTGATCCACCTCCCTAGTCACCCAGTCAAAAATTCAATGAGGTTGGTCTGACATGGCCTCCCCTGGTGAAACCATGCTGCCTTGGATCCTGCAGTCCATTGACAACCAGATGTTCCACCAATCTCTCCTTCAGTAGTGCTTCCATGATCTTCCCCATTACTGAGGTGAGGCTGACTGGTCTGTAGTTCCCCACTTCCTCTTTGTTCCCACTTTTGTATAAGGGGACTACATCTACTGTCCTCCAGTCTTTGGGTACCTCCCCTGTTTCCAGTGATCGGCTAAACAGGATAGCCAGAGGTTCAGCCACCACCTCTCTGAGTTCTTTAAGGACCCTGGGGTGCTTCCCATCTGGCCCATTATTTTATCAACTCTTATTACTTCCAGTTTCTTCAGGACCCTTTCTCGTGTAAAGTGACTTGTGTCCATTTCTGCACCATTCTCACCCCTTGTACTCCCTTCAGACCCATTACCCTCCTCTTCTTCAGTAAAGACTGAGCAGAAATACCTGTTCAGTATGTCGGTGTAACCCCCCCCCTGCAAATGGGGGTTCCCAAAAGACTTCCAGGAGCTTGCTTGAATGCTCCGAGCTTGAATGGTGTTTGGCATTTAAGCCATTTATCTGTGAGTGTTTTTAGAGCCTCTGGTACTGTCTCTTTAAGAGCTGTCTGCTTGCAAACATAATTAGTTTGTATGGGGGGGAGACTGTGTGTTTCTCTGCTTGAGTCCCACTCAAGCTGCTGTAATTCACTCCATTTTGCAGTCACTAGGAGTGCAAAGGGAACCTATCTGAAAGATGTAACTGTTTGCCAGAAATCATTTAGAGTAATAATGAAAATACAGTTTGTCTAACCTGCTTTTCTTTGCAATCAGAACTGTGTTTGCCTAGTTCCCCATTCTAGTTTTGAACTGCTGAACTGGACGAATCAGTGTGGGTTAAGGGAGCTCTAAAATGGTGCCTGTGGACGAATCAGAACTTGGACTCGTAATCTGAGCCAGCCACAAGAGGATTGTAATGGCATTGACTCTGGGAAAAGTAGTTTGGACTTGGGCGCCTTTTTGCACCAACAGGGGGAGGCTATTGTGAGTGACAGTCAATCCAGCCAAGAACTGGGAGGAACTCAAAAGAAGTGCACGGTTTTGTCTACTGGAGTTTCAGTTTAGCTCTGGCAGTGAAGAGGGAAGGAGCCTTGTGCTCCTTCGGTGCGCAGTTTTAGTCAGGAAACGCGTGTAAGGCCCCAAGTTTCAGTCTGCAGCTTGTGCAACTGCTTGTTTGGACTGAATCCGACCTGTGAAGAGAATCAAGGAGATCTGAAGAGTAGAAACCAGGCTCACCCTGTAGAAGACTGGAGAAATTGCTGAATCGCGCTCGGTCTGTCAGGAACTGAATCTGCTGTGTGTTCTCCCAGGTATTGTGCAGTAATTGCAATCAGGATAGAGAAGCAGCCTGCCTGGTATAGTACTTTCTTTTTCCATATAAATGTGTGTAGTGCTTGTGGGGACTCGCATTTCAAATCCCCTGTACAGTGAATTGAGTGTATGAAGCTGCAAGTAAACCCCAGCTTAATCCAGACTACATCCATTTGCTCTGAACTGCCGTGGGGTCCAGTCACAAGGACCTTGTCCACATGGTCTGCTCCTCCTGGCTATCCAGGACAATCTGCCTTCCATTCAGTTTCAGCATTGAATTTGTGAGTACAAATCAGGGTAGCTCCCTGCCATCATCTAATTGCAAGTGTTCCATCTGATTACTTTTCCTTTCTTTCTCCACGAACTGAGCCTACCGGCTCCGGATTACAATTTGGGTATTGTGCATGCATTTTCCATCTTCAGGGCCCCAAACAGCTGCACCAAACAGTCTAGCATCTTATTGCCTGGGTACCCAGTAAGAGTGACATTAGGGACATTTGGGATTCTGAAATATGTGTACAGTACTGTGATTATTAATGTGTTTAAACTAATTAACCTGATTTCCCCCTGTCCTTGTTATATCCCCCTAAATAAATCAGATCTGTTTGTTTCAGCAAAGTTACACTGCCTGAGGTATTCGTCTATGTTAAAGTATTGTACTGTGGTTTTTGCACTGTATCATCTTGTTTTACAGGGAGTCCCAGGAGTCACACTGACCGAACCAGTCCTGGGGGTAAGTGTATATTGTGAAGGTAATTCTGATATATTGTGTGGCCACTAGTGGGAAGAAAGGGGGGTCGCAGTGTCCCAGAGGGCTGTGACCAAGTTAGTTTAACTATTGCAAACCCTGACCTCTGGGTGGAGGCACCCGCCATCGGATCCAGGCCCCTCAACCTGTTAGTGGCAAATCAGGCAGGGGTAGTAGCCCTTGTGATAGCGCCATCTAGGGGTTACATCAGCTTTACTGTTCTCATCCTCCACACAGCCCCCATCCTCCCCCTTCAGTCTCACTATCCCTCCCTTTGCCTTTCTTTATTCACTTATGTACCTGTAAAAGGTTTTGTCCCCTCTACCCACTGATTGTGCAATGTGCTCTTCTGTCTGAGCTTTGGCTTCCCTTACTGACCTTCCTGCCTCCCTTTGCTTCTCCTGGTACTTCTCCCTATCCCCTTCTGCCTGTGTCTTTTTGTATTGCCTAAATGCAATCTTTTTGGCTTTCACTTTCTTTGCTACCTCTTTGGAAAACCATAATGGCCTCCTCTTCCTTTTCCTCTTGCTAACCTGCTTAATGCATAATTCTGTTGCTCTTGTAATCCCGTTTTAAATACTGCCCACTGTTCCTCAACCCTGATTCCTGCCCCATTCTCATAATGCCTCTTTCAAGTATCTCCCCATTTTCCCAGTCTGCCCCCTAAAATCCAGGATCGTGTTTTGTGTGTTTGGTTCTGCTCTTTCTGTGATTTCAAACCACAATGACTGGTGGTCACTGTTCCCCAGGTGCACCCCCTGTTACCCCCATCTCACTGTCCCTGTTTGTGAGCACAAGGTCCAGTATTGCCTTCTGCCAAGTTGGTTCCATGATCAGTTGCTTGAGGAAGGCACCCTGAAAGAGTCAGGATAAATCTGCTCCTAGTTGATGCTGCTGCTGGGATGCTCCAGTCCACGTCTGGAATATTGAGTCTCAACCAGTACTACCTCACCTTGTCTGCCATCCTTTGGATGGCTAGCATCAACTCCTATCTGTTTCTTCCTCCTGGGCAGGTGGTCTATAGACCACACCTGTGTGGATGGCTGGCCCCATTTTCCTTTCCAGCTAATCACAGTATCTCCCCATTTTGTTCCTCCTGGATCTCTGTGGCCCTTATGTCACTTTTCACATACAGTGCCACTCCTCCTCCCTTCCTACCTGTCCGGTCTCTTCTGAATATGTTGTAGCCAGGAATGGCCATCTCCCAGTCATGGTTATCATTACACCAGGTTTCTGTGATGGCCACAATGTCCAGGTCTGACTGCACCGTGACAGCCTCCAGATCTTCCATCTTGTTGCTAAGGCTCCTGGCATTGGCACACATGGCTTTTCATGAGTTGACCTCCCTAGACTGTTTAGCTGTTCGATTCCAGTCCCTTCCCTGGTTGTCCTTTATCCCTGGTTCTCCTTGCTGTCTGCCCTTCTGCTGATTTTTGCCCCTTTTCTGCCTATCCACCTCTTGGACGCTAATCTCCATCTTTTGCACACTGCTTTGTTGAGATATTCACTCCTCTGGTTCACTGGTTCCACTGCTAGCTGTGGGGGGCGAGCAAGTAGGTACCCTCCTTGCTGGCCTGCCACCCACCTTGGCTAGTTTAAATGCTTGTCAATGTAGCATTTAAACTTAGCACTGAGTGCTTGGATTCCCCTCCAGGATGGATGCAGGCCATCAGGCTTGAACAAACCTCCATCCCTCCAGGTGGGTCCCCAGTCACCAATGAATCCAAACCCTTCCTCACAGCACCAGTTCTTCAACCATGAGTTAAGTTCCAGGTGCATGCACCCTATGCTTTCATGCCTCTCACAGGTAGTACTTCTGCAGAGTAACAGAGTAACTACCTTTTGAACCCTCCCCAATTTCCTAAACTCTTCCTGAACTTCCTTTGGCTCCCCATTTGCCAGGTCATTAGTACCTAGGTGGATAATGACGTCCAGCTCACCCTCCTGTCTTGCCTTCCCAGCGATCCCCAGGATCTTCCTTCCATCCCTTCATACCATGGGACCTGGTAGGCACCTCACCTCCCGGTCCTCCCCTCCCCCTCCTGTGTTCCTAGCTGGATCCCTCTTATGATGGAGTGATTTAACTGGGGCTGTTTCTTTGAATCAGAGACCTATATCTTCTAATTTCAAGCCTATTTTGATGTGTTGTTGTCGAAGCTGTTTGAATTGGAGACCTGTTTCTTTTGGTAGCAAACCTATTTTGGGGGCTTTGAGTAGAATTGTGATTCATTTTTGCTGGCTTCACTAGCTGCAAAGGTTAGTGCATAGTGGGGAAAGGGTGCTAATGGTCTGATCAGCTGGGCCTCAGCTACCTGATTGTTTGTGGAAGACTTGGGTTGGTCCCACCCCAACCTCACCCCACCGCCCCTGGTCTATGATTTCCTTTATACCAGGGATTCTGACATCGCTTCCTCAAGCGGGCAAAGGATATGCACCTGTCATAGCAGAAGCAGACATTCAGGAAAGGAACAGCAGCGAGTGAAGAGGTGACTGCTATCTCAGTGGAAGGGAAGGGAAGTAACTGCAAATCTAGGAGCTTTCACTGTTACTTCTTTGCATTGCTATTGCATTGTGGAAATGAGGAGTAGGAGTTTGAAGAAGGTTGTGCAATAGCTACTTAAAGTCTCTTTTTGAGTGTGGATAGGAAAGTTAGGAATATAAAAAGCAGTTGCTCAAGCTTTTAAACATGTACAACAAAGGGGTAAGGGAAATTAAGAAAAGAATATTTTGCACTGATGGGGGAGAGGGAGACTTGGGGGTGTTTGGTATCCTGCATCTGGAAGGGTGGGGGTCGCTGGTGGACAATGACAGCAATGGGTAGGGTGGAGGCTGTGACAACTGTGGTGCACCAACCTTTCTAAAATTGCCTGGAGTGTGGGAGGATGTTTAGTGTGCAACCACATAGAAAAACTTAGAAAGCGAGATTGAGGGTCTGCAGGAGGAACTAAGACAGACAAGGCAGATTGGGGGTGGGTTTAGCCCAGTACTGGAGAGAGAAGAATGGGAGATGAGGGAGGCAATTAAGCCAACAGTGGTGAAGAGAGGGTCAGAAGAATGGAAGCAGAGGGACAAGGGGCTAAGCCAGGAAGAATGATTGCCGGAAACCAGGTCAGGAAACAAAGACAAATGGGAGGAGATAGGGACTTGTGAGGGAGGTGAAGAAGTGGCAAAAGTCATGGAGTGGAAAGGAAGAACAGGTTACTATGAAGAGAGAGAGGGCATTTGTGAAGGTCTTCAGAAAATAGTTTGCACTGCTAGAGAGGAAGAAGGGGGAGGAGGGAAATGTTGAAATTGGAGGAGTAATTGATAAATGCCTGGACCAAATAGGAGTGGGGGGAAGTTCTGCTGGGAGAATTGCAACAGGGGCAAAAGGGGGAAATAATGTGCAGGAGGAAAAAGAGGATCCAGAAATGAGAGAGGGAGATGAATGGAAACAATCAGGGAGTAAGAGTGTTGGAATCTTAGTGCTGGGGGACTCAGTACTAAGAGGAGTCAGGTGGGGTAGCAAGGGGGAGAGACATAGTCGCATTTGGGTGGATGCCATGCAAGGAATGACAGCGGAAAGGGTGGGACAATCTGTTCTGAAATATGCTAGAAGGGATAGGGACAAGCCTTATTTAATTATACATCTTGGGACAAATGACCTGGCTGACAAGACAGTAGATATAGTCCAGAGGAGGTTTGAGGAACTAGGACAATTATGTGAGGGGGCAGAAAGATCAGTAACTTTTTCGGAGATACTTCCAGTGCCCAAGGCAAGCACAACAAGAAATCTGAGAATAGAGGAATTTAACGGATGGCTAAGAACCTGGTGTTGTGCTAAAGGGTATGGGCTGTTGTGGGGGTGGGGAGGGACCTGGGAGGACAGTCGTCTCTATGCCAAGGACAGACTATACTTGAGTGAGGAGGGAAAGAAAGTGTTGAAACAGAGGATGGAGGAGTACATAGAGGAAGTAGGGAATTTAAACTAGGAGCGGGGGGTGGCAATTGGGCAAGAGACATGCAGAGACCACAAGTTGGGAAACCATATGAGCTTACCCCCCATAACAGTGAAAAAGGACAAATGGCAAGTAGTATTGGTGATGCTAGTAAAGGAGGGCAGGATGGGAGGCGGGGGGAAGGGTGGAAGGTGGTTACCCTTAATGCTAGGAGCCTTGGGAGGAAAACTGCAGAGTTATAGATGCTCATGGCAGAGGCAGAGGTAGACATTGCAGCCATCACAGAAATATGGACCACCCCATACAATGACTGGGACCTGTCTGTACCAGGGTACTGGTTATTTCGTAGGGACAGGGTGATTGGGAAAGGAGGGGGTGTGGCACTATATGTGAAGGAAGGACTGAAGTGTGTAAGGGAGGATGGGGAGGAGGAGGGTAGTACGGAGTCAATTTGGATGCAAATCCAGGATTCCAAGAATAAGATTCTTAGAATGGGAGTGGTGTACAGGCTGCCATCTCAGATGGAGGAGTTAGACAGGGAACTAGCGGGACAGATCAGGAGGACCTGCAAGAAGGGTAGTGTGGTGATTATGGGGGACTTCAACATGCCAGGAGTGGACTGGAGTACCCCAAAAACCAGGAACAGAAGGGAGCAGGTACTGCTGGATGCCTTTCAGAACAGCTTCGTGCTGCAAAAGGTCAGTGAACCAACCAGGTTAGGGAATACCCATGACCTTGTGCTGGCAAATGGAGACTTTGTGAGAGAACTTACAGTGGAGTAACCGCTGTCAGGGAGTGACCATCACTCAGTATGGCTCACATTGGATATGGGCAAGGAAGAAGTGGAATCTGGCACAAGAGTGCTGGACTTCAGGAGAGACAACTTTGGGAGGATGGGGGAAGTGGTAAAAGGGTACCTGGCCAGAATTCAATCTAGTATGGACACTAACCAGAGGTGGCAGCTCATAAAGCTGGGGATAGTGGAGGCAACCAAAACCTGCTGCAAGGCCCAGAGCAAGAAGGCTAGGGCTAGAAACCGAGCTGGTTGAGCAAGGAGGTCATGGAAAGGTAAGGAGGAAAAGAGCTGCCTTTAGGAAGTACAAGAAAACAGGGAGGGGAGGACAGGAGGGAGTACTGGAATTGAGGAGGTGGCAAGGGCAGTAAGGGAGCCAAGGCATCTACGGAACTCAGGCTGGCACAAGGCATTAAGAAAGGGGAGAAGGACTTCTTTAGGTACATCAGGGAGAAACGGAGCTGTAAGGACCACATAGTAAGGATCAGGAAGGAGGGGGGTTGGGTGGAAACAGGGTGCAATAAGGCAGAAGCACTAAATGAGTACTTCTGCTCAGTATTTACTAAAGAGAAGAGGTGGGTGACACCCAAGGGGAGAAATGACAGAAACTGGGGAGGGGGTGACAGATCGGGAAATCATGGAGGGCAGAGTTCAGGAGGGTTTGAAGGCACTGAGGGTGGATAAGGCACCAGGCCCAGATGGCATCCACCCCCAGGGTACTGAAGGAGCTGGCAGAGGTCCTTGCAGGAACTTTGGCAGACCTATTTAATGCCTCACTACATTTGGGGTGTGCACCTCAGGACTGGAGGATGGCTCATGTGGTGCCCCTCCACAAGAGTGGCCCCAAGGATAAATCGGGAAACTACAGACCAGTGAGCCTCACATCCATTGTGGGTAAGCTAATGGAGACTATCCTGAAGGAAAGACTGGTGGCCCTCCTAGAGGCCAAAGGACTACAGGACAGCAGACAGCATGACTTCATTAGGGCAGATCCTGCCAAACCAACCTGGTGGAGTTCTATGACTGGGTAACTAGGCAACTGGACAGGGCCCATGCAGTGGATGTCCTGTATCTGAACTTCAGTAAGGCATTGGACTCGGTGCCACATGGAAGGCTGGGAAGTAAGTTAGTAGGCACAGGGGCGGGTGCAAAGCTGGTGAGATGGGTAGGGAACTGGCTTCAGGGAAGGCAACAGAGGGTGGTGGTGGGTGGGGAGCTCTCACACCCAATGGTAGTGACGAGCGGTGTTCCACAGGGCTCTGTGTTGGGACCAGTGTTGTTTGAAATATTCATTACAGACATATCATTGGACATCAAGAGCAAGATCAGTCTGTTTGCTGATGATACCAAGGTAGGAGCAGTGATGGATGACCTAGGGGGATGGCAGGGGTTGCAGGATGATCTGGAAAAGCTTGAAACCTGGTCAGACACCTGGCAACTGGGGTTTAATGCCAAAAAGTGCAAGGTGTTGCATTTTGAGATGAAGAACCCAAGGAGGAGTTACCAGCAGGGGGGAGGGGTGCAGCTAGCCCAGACAGAGGAGGAGAAGGATCTGGGGGTGCTCATTACAGGGTCAATGAACAACTCGGGACAATGTAGGAAGGTAGCTGTAAAGGCCAACAAAATGCTGGGTGGTATTGCAAGGGGTATATCCTCGAGGAGGGAGGAGGTGATTCTGCCACTGTATAGGTCATTAGTTAGATCGCATCTGGAGTACTGTGTGCAGTACTGACGCCCGTATCTGAAGAGGGACATTAAGTTACTGGAGGGGGTGCAGCGCAGGGCGACAAAGATGATCAAGGGGCTGGGGGACTTATCATATGGGAGGAGGCTGAGGGAGTTGAACATGTACTCACTGGAGAGGAGGAGGGACAGGGGGGACATGATTGAAACCTTTAAGTACATGAAAGGAATAAACAAGACAGGTACAGAGGGGCTATTCAAAGTAAGCGAGGGGAGGGACACCAGGGGCCATGGTATGAGACTGGAGGGAGGAAGGTTCAAGAGGGAGATGAGGATACACTTTTTTACAGATAGGGTGGTGGCTGGGTGGAATGCGTTACCTGCAGAAGTGGTTTCCAGTAGAACAGTGGACTGCTTCAAAAGGGGATGGAACAGGACAAGGGGGAGGGTCAATGAAGGGGAAGGGTGGAAGGGAGGGGCAGCTACAGAATAATGGGTGCTAGCTGCACATTCAAGCAGACTTGATAGACCTCTAGGCCTTTATCTGCTGGCAAATTTCATATGTTCGTAAACATGTTTTCTAATGGTATTTAAAAGTTATTAGGGTGGGTGCAAAACAAACAAACATTACTAGTCAAGTAGTTTCAGTAAAATATAACTTAGCAGATTGTTCCAGCAAACATCACTCTGCAGTTAGTTCTAGCAAACAGTACCCATCATGTAATTTCTGCAGACATCACCCAGCACGTAGTTCCAGCAAACATCACCCGCAAAGTTGTTCCAGCAAACCTTACTCGGCATGTAGTTTCAACACTATTGAGCATTAACTGTGAGAGAAAGGCTCTGTTGACTGCCCCCCTACTCTACCCCCTCCCCTACTGCTCTAAAACCTCACCCAGTGATTATACTTCCCATATGTTTCAGTTTTACCCTCTTGTGCTGCACAACAGCCACTTGCTGCTACCCTTCCCCAAACTTTGGTGGCTGCCTGACTCCCTTTTTCTGTACCGTGATTTATACATTTTTGCACATTAACTAAATTATAACTTTCATAAGGCATTTTAACAGTTATGCTTGGTATACTGCTGCTCTGTAACACAACATTTTGCACTCCTTGTACAGCTTGATTTACTATTACTACATTGGTTATTATTATTATTATTTTTCACCTTCACCCCTGTACTCTTCCTTCCCCAGATTGCCTCTGGAAAGTAGCTGTTTTCAGCTCAGAAGGCCTTATCCTGGCAAAAACCTTTCTTAGTAAATAAACCAACATATACAACTTCATTAACTGCAGGGCCTTGCATGCAATCAGTGGAGTTTCCAGAGCTGAGGAAACATATGCACACTGAGTCATACTTGGGAATGCAACTATGCAGGCTTCACATTGTGGGCTAGCTGCAACCTCTGCATTGATCTCTGGGAGAAAGCCACAATACATTGCAGAAGTCATAGACTAGTGACGAGAAGAGACAGATTAAGTATAAATTAAAGTGCTTCACAGAAACATAGACATTGGCAGAAAAAAAGACCAATGGTCCATCCAGTCTGCTTGAATAGATATCCTTACCTCACCCCATGCTCTACTGTCCAGTCATGGTTTCCAAACCCTCCCCCCCCCTCTGCATCTTTCACTGTACTAGTAGTTCCCGTAGCGTAACTATCAGAACACTTACTCTGTTCCAGCCACGCATGAACCCATTTATAGTCCTTGCCCCAACCACCTCTGCCAGTTAACTGTTCCATAGCTCAACAGTAAAATTTCCTGACATCCCTCCCGAACCTTCCTCCTGCCAAGTTCCATTTATGCCCTCTCATTACTGACTCCCAGTTTCTATTGAATAGGTCCTTGCAGTCAACTCTGTTTATACCTCTTAGGAACTTGTAGGTCTCAATCATGTCTCCTCACTCCCTTCTGGCCTCTAGCAAGTACATGTTCAGGGTCTCCAGTCACTCCTCATCGGCTCTGCTCTGTTGGCTCTGAATCATTTTGGTGACCCTTTTCTGCACCGGCTCAGGCCTATCTATGCCTGTCCTTCCTCTGGTGTGGACTCCAGAACTGGGCACCTTACTTCAGATGGGACTTCAACCTACTGTGGAAACCCCTCCCTATGCAACCCAACATTCTGGTTGCCTTATTGTAATTCCTATTACATTGAATGGTTTGTTTGAGGGAGTTTTTTTCATAGTAACTTCCTGGTCCCTTTCTTCAGTTTTAGGGGCCAAACTGCCAACCCTCCAGTCCAATATTCCATCCTATGGTTCCTTTTCCCTATCTACATTGCCTTGCACATGGCACTGAATCTCAACTGCCCTAGTTTTGACCATAATGCTAATCTTTCCAGGTCCCTCTGCAACTCTCTCCCCCCCTCTTCGCTTGTCCATCCTGCTACAAAGCTTTGTGCTGCATGCAGAGAGAGATAATATTTTATTGTTTGACCTCTGGCCATTACAAAAGAGAGACTTCAAACATACATAAATTACATAAAAATACAATCATAAGTACAATTTTCTGAGGAAGTTAACAAAGACATTACAGTAAAAAATCAAAACAACTTCTTACTTACACCCTAACATCATTACTGTCTACTAAACAGACAACTTAAATTTTAATCCATATTGCACATTTAGGGCATCCAGGTTTATACTAAAGCGACTTATTTTTATACCAATCAGTTACCTCTGATACTTGGAATTGCCTCAAGAAAACATGCTGTTCTTTGAATAATCAGTTTGTCCTTAGTTGTGAAGAGAATAGTTAATAACAGGTGTTCCTCACACGTATCTATCCCATCCCAGATTGGTACTAACCAATGTTTTTCTGGGTTTAGCATACCAGGGACATTTGAAACTTACATGAAGAAGATCTTCAACATGTAAGTTTGAACAAGAACAGTAACCTGACAGTGCGTTCTGAGATTTCTGGTATCTGTCTACTAAAACATTGCTCAGAAATAATTCCGATCTGTATCTTGCATAGTTTTCTTTGTTTGGGCTTTGTGAGAACATCAAGGTAGCCTCTATAACAAAAAAAACTGTCATTGTGTACTACCCATGGGGAGATCTTGAACTGCGAGATTATATTTAAATCTATTTTTTTGTAATAATTAATAATTTTCTGGGTGACATAGGTTTAATACTTTAAGCTTATATTGATATTCTTGGCCAGATACGCTCTAGAAAAACTCAGCCCTACATCTGTTAAGATCTTAAATACCTTTAGAAGCCATTTTGATCTTAAAGAACCTAATTGTCCCCATGTATTTTTTCTTCTCTAAACAGAGGAGATGGAGTCTAGTGCAGAGATAATGCATCTTGCCCTGTTTACCTTCCTCAGTGTCACTAAAAAACATATTGAAAAGGACAGGTCCTAGGATTAACTCCTGTGGTACCCCACTTGTGACTTCTCTGTCCCCTGGCTTGCCCCTGTTAGGCAGCACCCTCTGTTGTCTCCCTCAGCCAGTTTCTCACCCACCTTACTAGCTTCTTCCCCACTCCCAAGTCCTCTATTTTCCTTGGGCCTAGTACGACTTCCCATCTTTATTTTTCCTGACGTTAAACTGCCTGACTCCAAAATTCCGTTTCGCAACTGCCCGCTTGGTTCATAGTATTGCTTCTCTGCCTTCCCCGACTGATTGATTGCCCATCAGTACAGAACTTACATTTTCAAAGCATCATTCCTTTATAAGTGTGTAGTGTGGCAGTAAATGTCAGATTAAATGTTCCATTTCTTTAAAAAGTGTTATGTTGTCAAAAATTGGGCACAGTATGTCGAGGGAAACTTTCAAGTACGTCTGCAACTACGGCTACTGTGCAAGCAATTTTTCAATTACTTTTTGTAATTACAGTATATGCCCGGATCAAGGAGTTTTCCAATTAGGTTATTACCCAGCTACATAGACACAGCCACTGCATTTGCATTTTCTTAGTAGCTTACTTTTTGACGAGCAATGGCGACACCAGCGACATCAACTCAGGAATGAATGCCCCATGTTTGCAAAGCTGTAAAATTGCAGTGTGGGCATTGCAAGCTCAGCATTAGTGGGATATATCTCTGTAAAGGAGCAGAATCAAAAAAGATTTATTTTATTGCTGCTGTCAGCATAGAAAGTCTTCAGGCTGTCATGGTGCTTGTTGGTGGACAACATCACTTGCAGGAGACCACAGACCATAATCATTTCCCAAATGCCAATGATGCTTCTGTGGCAATTGCCATAACCTCCCTGAACACCATGCAGTGAGCACTCATGACACACCAGCCCAACTCATTCAAAATGAGCTCCCAAAGGTTCCCCCCCAAAGTTCAGCATAACATGCCAGGAAAACATTCCCTGTTGCAGGTTGTTAAATGGGCTAGAAGGCAAAATAGCACACCTGAACCTAAAACATTAGAGGATGTATGCAAGAGTTCAGACTAATAAATGGCCAGTCTTTCCTTGCTCGAGATTCTACTTGTGGTAATGAAAAAATATTTCTGTTCACCACCAAAACTAACATTGAGAAGCTAAGTACTGTATCATTTTGGATCATGGACGGAACATTCCATACTGTTCCAAATCTATTTCGGCAGTTTATTCAATACATACCCCAGTGGGAGCAGGTGAAACATGTAGAATCCTCCCCTTGGTATATGCAATGATGTCTAGCAAGCCGCATGAATGTTACCTACGAAAGCTACAGGATTTGCAGGATGTGGCTGATGAATATGAATTCTGTCTTTCACCAAAATTTGTTATCACAGATTTTGAGCAGGCTGCCATCAATGCCTGCAGGTCTGAATTTCTTAATGTTGAGAACAAGGGATGTCTTTTCCACCTTGGACAAATTATATGGCGCAAGATCCAAGGTTGTGGGTTAGCAACTTGATATGGAACGGACCCAGAATTTAGCCTCAAAATGAGGCAATTAGGTGCACTTGCATTTCTCCCTCCTGATAAGATTCCTGATGTTTTTGCTGAATTAAAGAATGAAATGCCACCTGAGACAGCAGGGGTCATGGAATGGTTTGAGGAAACATATGTTCTGGGAAGGGTCAGAAGGAGAATGAGAAACAATGCCACTGTAAGAACACCGCCATTATATCCTCCCCAATTTTGGTCCATTCACGATCAGATGTTATATGGTGTGCCCCGAACACAAAACAAAGTAGAGGCCTGGCACCGGCGCCTGGGGACACTGGTGGGTGCTTCCCACATAGGGATTTATCAGTTTGTGGAAGAGCTTCACAGTGAACAACTTACGATTGACAGCATGATAGAGAAAATAAACCACGAGTTGCCAAAGTCACCAATAAAAAAAATGCATGTTCTTCGAGAGGAAGATAGCCAACATTGTAGCAGACCAGGACCAGCGGTCTGTTAAGGAGTTTATTAGAGGTGTAGTGCACAACATGGTGATTTAAAAGCACTAGCCATACCGCTTTGATTTTAAATTTTACACGGTAAATAAAGTTTGCTTTTAAACTGACAAATTCTTAGAAGGAGAACTGAATTTTATAGACTTGGTCAATCACTGATGTGGATTTCTTACTGGATTTAAAAGTGAATGAGAGCATCTATGAGTCTGTCATTCTGCGATACAGGTATGTTTATATTACATATATTACATTCAGAGTTTACATTGAACGCTGTTTGTTGTACATCTCTCCGCTGTGCCATGTTTGCAAGGGTTTACATTGCTGTTGTGGGGTTTTCTTTCCTTGCTACTATTTGTTGTTGTGGGGGATTGTGTAGTCGGTACGAGTGAATGGCGGGTAAATGCATGTCAGCATAAAAATAGCTGGGAAATCAATCTGGTTGGGAAATTGGTTATGGGATGTTTACAGTCAGGCACTATACAGTCGGGCAGTCGCATGGATCCCTTTTCCTCAGCAGTCTCCTGTGTGGCACGGAGTTGAATGCTTTGCTTTGCTGAAGCAGAGTGACTCTACTGACTGTTCCTTATCCAATGCCCTCATAACACAGTCAAAGAATACTATCAGGTTGGTCTGACATAATCTCCCCTGCCATGAACCCATGTTGTTTACTATCCTGGAGCTGGTTGCTTTCCAGGTACTCTATGTCACCCGGGATTTCCTTGACATTGATCTCCATCAGTTTTCCCTACAATAGAAGTAAGATTGATGGGTCTATAATTGCTCAGATCCTCCCTGTCTCCACTATTGTGGAGTGGGACCACATCCGCGGTCCTCCAGTCTCTCAGAACTGTAGTGAGCTATGAATAGCCCAACCAAGGGCTCCGCCTGCTTCAAAGCCAGTTCCCTGAGCAATCTTGGATGTAACCCATCTGGTTCTGGTGCTTTATCTACTTTCAGGGCAGTAAACCTGTTCCTTACCCCATCTACTGTGATCCCCACCCCCATTCTTTGTTACTGCCCATCTGAAATCCAGAACCACAGCTTTTGACAAGGGCTGTCCTTTACCAAGGGCCAGTTCAAACCACATGGTATTATGGTCACAGGACCCAGCTGGGGCCCCCACGACCATGCCACCCACCAGCTACGCGATTGCCATGCCCATGCCTGCATCTCCCCTCCCACTTTCAGATCATAAACCACCTGCAGTCTCTTAAAGCTGCCTGCACTTTATTTTTCTCTTTACCAACCAACTACAGAGAATTAACCTCCTAGCCTCACTTTGCATCCAGAATGGACAGGCTTAATGATTATAGCAAACTACAAGTCCACCTATCATGGGGTGCTCTCACCTACTGCTTCTCATTACCTTTCTTGGTACAGCTGGCACCATATACCTAACTGGACCATAACCACCTCCCACTGAATCTCTACTGGGTATCAACTGGTTGACAAATGCACCAACGGCCACTGCCTCTCTTGGATGCGAATGGCGTTTCACTTTCCCACACCCTTCAAACACGGCTTTCACCCTGCTTACCCCTAGCATTGTAGTCTTAACAGTTAGTCTGTCCCCTAAACACAACACCTGTGTCCAGACACCTCTCCCACCTGAAGCCTTGGCAGCAGAAGGTACAAGGCAAAATTAGTATTCCTCGTTCTGCCAGAGAGATAATCTTTTTGCTTCTGCTCCTCTCAGGCAATATACATTTAAACCCAGGCCCACCAACCTCGACAGGCTTAGGTGTTCATAAGGTGAATGGCCTAAAAATAGCCTCACTGAATATCTGCAGCTTAACTGCAAAATTTGACCAGCTCCTGGCATGGATGGCCCTCCATGCCCCTGACATCCTTTGCCTAACTGCTACAGAATGGCAAGAAATCGCTGTACCAAACTTATCCAGCTTGCAAAAGCCAACTTCCATAAGACCCAGCTCAGCAACGCATGGGTTGATGGTAAAAGATTCTGGGACAACGTCAAAAACATCCTCGGTAAGGATAACAAGCAGCACCCTCAGTTGCTTAATATTAATAATTCCCCCACCACTGACCCCTTAGCCATTGCAGATGCCTTTAATAAGGCCTTCACCGACCTGTCCTCAGTGCTGCCTTCAGACTGTCTTCAGCCTGCTGGGATCCATGCCAGCACCAACTCACCTGAGAGTACCCACCCAGCCTTCTGCTTTAAGAGGGTGATGGTGGAGGAGGTTCTAACCATGGTAAAGAAAGTCCTAGGCAAGACCAGATTGGGCAGTGATGGGTTAGACATGAAAATTACTATCCCTCACCCTGGATGTTCTTATCCTGCCTATAACAATGTTATTTAACAAGTCCCTGACCCTTGCTCAATTCCCGGAGGTTTGGAAGCAAGCCCTTGTTACGCCAGTGCACAAAAATGGTGATAAGTCACTGATAACCAACTACAGGCCCATCTCGATCCTCTCCCCACTATCCAAGGCTCTGGAAAAGATCGTGGTAGGCCAACTCATTGACTACTTCAATAAATACAATCTGCTATGCCCAAACCAGCATGGCTTCAGACAAAATCACAGTACCAACACGGCACTGCTGGACTACATGGACTATGCACACAAGGCCCTGGATGAAGGCAAACTGGTGGGATCAGTCTTCATAGACCTCACCAAAGCCTTCGATACTGTCAACCACCTGCTACTATTGACCCAAATGCATAACTTGGGTGTGGCACCCAATGCCGTATGCTGGTTCCAAGATTACCTGACACAGAGGAGCCAACGTGTCAAAATTGGGCAGACGGTATCCAGCACCAGAGAGGTACACTTGGGAGTCCCTCAAGGGTCAATTCTGGGGCCCTTGCTTTTCAGCCTCTTCTTAAATGACCTTCCCACAGCCTGCAACACTAAACTTATCCTTTAGGCTGAAGATGCCGTTCTGCTGAGCGGCAACACCTCTCAGGGTGCCCTCCAATCCGAACTGCAGAACTCCTTCACTAAACTCAAGGGATGGTTCTGTAGGTGCAAACTGCTACTAAACTACAAAAAGACCAAGGCCATGCTTCTGTCCAGCCCCCATAACAAACACAGGCTCTACCCCCTTGTCATCTCCAGCACATGTAGTGAACCACTTGAACAAGTGCACTTGTTTAAGTATCTGGGGGTCACCATTGACGACACCCTCATGTTCACGCACCACATCGACTCTCTCGTAAAGGTGGTTAACACCAAGGTTGGTGTTCTTTATAGGCATAAGAAATTCCTCACTGAGTAGGCCCTCCGCCTCTCAGTCTCCAGCTCCAGACTATCTACAATAGACTACGGGCTGGTGGTTTACAGGACTACCTCAGATACAGCGCTCAAGAGGGTTCAAACTGCACTCAGTAAGGCATGTCGACTCACCCTGGACACAGATCGCTGCACTCATACCTGTACTCTGTATGAACGCACTAAATGGCTCACATTAAAGAACAGGATCAAGTTCCAAACTTGCCTCCTGGGGAAGAAGGCACAATTGGGCAAAACCCCACCCTGTGTAGGAGATATGTTTGAGGCTTCCACCTCATCACATATCACCAGGGGGAGGATGAGAGGGGACATGTCCATCCCCTTCCACCGCACCTCACTAGAGCAATGCGCCTTCTCCTATCGGGACCCCCTGTGGCTGAATGAACTCCCTGTGCACCTCTTGGCTTCCAAAAGCCTGACTCAATTCAAAACTGGCCTCCAACAGCACCTAATAACAATCTCAGAATGCACCTGCCTCTAAAGGCCAACCCCCCACCCCCCCGATGCCCCTGCCCTTATGAAAGTACCTGGCAGGATTTAAGTACCTCACCCCCTCTCTGACCCAGCCATTGCCTACCCATAGCAAGCAGTCCTTTATTACACTTTTGGCACTGCCTCCCCCCCCCACCTAGCCCATTGCATCACTGTACAGTCCATGTTAGCACAAATAACCTGGCCATGCCTGACCACCCCCTGCCCTAGTCATGCTTTTCTCTACAGTATTGCCTAGCCCCACTCTCTCACCTCCTACCATAACCCTAATCTCCCACTTAACCACCCCTCTTCTCAACAAAGCCCCATGAGGCTGCTTCCTCCCTCTCCCCTTCTACCACCGTGCCCCATTCTGTCACACTGATGCAGTATCAAACCCTTGCAACTATTGTTTAGACATTATTATTATATGTCTTGTGTTAATTTATTAGGAAATTTACCTAGGGCAATGAAATTACCGCAGTACTGTATTCAAATTGTCACCACTCCACTGTTGGAGGATGCTGTCATGTACCTACTGTTCAAATGCCTATTGCTCATGTAATTGTAACCACTCTACTGTTTGAAGATAGAGGGGGACAGCTCAGGGACAATGTGTGGAAGTATTTTTTACAGAGAGGGTGGTGAATGCATGGAACCACCTTTCTGAGGAGGCTGTGGGGTCTAAAACTGTGGGAGAATTCAAGAATGCATGGGACAGACATGAGGCAATTCTTGTGGGGGTAGGAAGAAGTAGGCTGTTGGGTAACTAGGATCTGCAGCTTATCCAGTAGGTAGGGAAATGGGCAGACTAGGTGGGCCAAGCGGTCCTTATCTGTCATCAAAGTCTTATGCTTCTATATTCTATGTTTCTATGTATACTGTTCTTGTTGTCTACTCTGACATGAAACCTTTGTAAAAGAGCTCACGCTCAAAGGTCTTTTCGAACTACTAAATAAATAAATACATAAAATTTATGAATTAGTAATCACTACATAGAAGAATGGCATTATACCATGTGGATTTCCTGACCAGCTCTACTAGTAAACAGTCCTGCAGTATGTCGAGTAGCGCCTGACTTCTGGTGCTCTTTGCTGCTGTGGTATCCCACTGTGTGTACAGTAGAGTAAGATCCTCCACAGTTAATACCTCCTTTTTGTATCCGCCTTCCCAATTTTTCCCCTAGTTCCTTTTCTTCCTCAACCCTCTGTCCTGACCATCGATAGGCATGAAGAGTGGCAGTGTGATTTTGTTAATGTGTTCCAAACTTTGAGTTCCCACAGCGACCGTGCCATTCTGTGCCAGATGTATGAAAACACAGATCGGGCAGGATGTGAAGAATGACAGCTGTACCATCCACAGGGAGGTGTAAAGGGATAGCAATGTTGAAAATCTGTAGTGGAAATATTAAAAATGCTCGCACTTCCAAGCATACGTGGAAACTGCGCAACACACGTGCGTCAAACAGTCATTTAGTGGAATTATTTCACCATATTTTCAACATAGGCATTTTGTGACCTGTGCTCATGAACACTGTCACTATGATTTTCTTAATCTGTCCGGAACGTTGATTTCCCACAGCAACCCTGCTATTCTGCGCCAGATGTGTAAATGCATATTTCAGGCAGGAGATGAAAAATGACAGCTGTACTGTTCATAAGGAGGTCTGAAAAAACGCAAATATTGAACATCTGGAGTGAAAATACTACAAATTTGCGAAGTTACGAGGGTGCATGGAAACTGCACAATGCAGGCTCGTAACACAGTCATTTTATAGACGTTTGTCACTGGATTTTCAACATAGGCATTTTAGGACCTCTGCTCATAAATAGAGTCAGTATGATTTTCTGAATCTGTCCCAAACACTGATTTCCCACAGCAACCAGTCTATTCTGCACTGGAAGTGCGAAAATACATTTTGGCCAGGATGTGAAAAATGACAGCTGTACTGTTCATAAGGAGGTATGAAAAAATGCCAATGTTGAAAATTTGGAGTGGAAATATTAAAAATTTGCGCAGTTACAAGGGTGCATGGAAACTGCACAATGCACGCTCATAACAGTCATTTTATGGACGTTCGTCACCAAATTTTCAACATAGGTATTTTAGGACCTCTGCTCATGAACAGCGTCACTGTGATTTTCTTAATGTGTCCCGAAAACTGATTTCCCATGGCTACCGCGTTATTCTGTGCTGGAAGTGTGAAAACACATTTCGGCTAGGATGTGAAAAATGACAGCTGTACTGTTCATAAGGAGGTGTAGAAAAATGCCAATGTTGAAAATCTGGAGTGACAATATTACAAATTCTCAAAGTTATGGCGTGCATGGAAACTGCATAGCGCCGCTCATAAAACAGTCATTTTGGAATTTTTCACCAAATTTACAACATAGGCTTTTGAAGCCCTCTTCATGAACAGTGGCATCATTTCATTAATCTGTCCAGAAAGGTGATTCTGCACAGTGACCTCGAAATCACCTTCGGGGACGAATACGCTCATGACAGTGACTAAATTCATGAGGAGGGTTCTCAATAACCCCATGTTGAAAATTTGGTGCCAGTGGGTGGGTGTGGGTTGGGGGAGGGGACCCGACAGTGATGGGACCATTCCTTTCTCCTCAGGGACAGGAAAAAAAGAGCGTCGTGGGAAGTTTTTGGGTTTTGCAGGCTTCTTTTGGCACACTGGGTGGGCTCCACTGTGCCACCTGCCTTTTGGGTGGGGACTTAAGCCGATGGAGATTGGGCCCCGTCAGCAAGAACGACTGTTTGGGGGGAACTGTTGCCGAGTTAAGCACCCTCGGCACACAATAAATGGGGGCATTATGCCGACGGGGAATAGGCTCCCTGTTGGCAAATTAACTGGGCCTGGGGCATGCCAACAGGGGGATTGGGCACCCCAGACAGTCGGCTTGCCCTCCGCCACCATGTTTATGGACATGTTACACCAGGCAAGGTACCGCCCTGCAATGACGGGTCGCTCCCTCATTGCAGCGGGATGGCTGACGCTGCAATAATGAGGCTGCCCCTCATTGCAGCGGCCAAATCGTTTCAACTTGGTGGCACTTATGCAGAACCAGTGTCATCAGGACAAAGGGTCTGCATTGGGCGAACAGTGCCAAGCCCACAAATGCAGTTCCTGTGTTGACTGCCACAGTGCCGCACCTCCACAACCCACTTCTCTCCTAAGCTGCCACATCATGTTTCTTGCGCATGCGCAAGCAAACACAAAAATTAGTATGATTTGATGTGGAGGTGGGATTGCTAACTGGTAACCCATCCCCCAGCAGTCACCTTACAACTATTCTGAAATGTGGTAATCCATTTCAGTGGCATGCTTATGGTTTAAAAAAAAATGCACTGCCAGTTCTTCCTTGCATCAGGCAGCTGCAGGGGACACGTGGCCCATGTGAATAACATGTATTCTAGGGTGCCAATTAACCAGATGGCTGAATTTCTCACTCCAGTTTTAACATGTAACCCCTAGGTGGCACTATCCCAAGGGCTACTACCCCTGCCTGCTTGGCTAGTTGCAGGTTAAGGGGCCTGGGTACTGAAATGGGTGCCTCCACCCCGGAGGACATGGTTGTTAGTAGCAAGGCTAACTTGGGTACAGCCCTCCGGGACACTGTAACCCTCCTCTTACCCCTCTAGTGGCCTAGACAATGTGCAACAAACACTTTCACAGTAGTCCCTATTCAGCATACAAATCCCGACACTGTTTGCACTTATCACCAGGGCTGATTCCACCAGTTCGACCCTGGAGACCCCCTGTAAAACAAAGTTAGGCACAGCAAATAACAACAGTACAGTGCTTTTGGTACAAACTGGAACCACAGTCAGATTAAATGCAAAAAGAGTTAGATCTGATTTATTCAGAGGAATTGAACAAGGGAGGGGCGTAATCAGGTTGATTGATTCTAAAACTGATCTAGTCAGGCAATTATGCGTGCACTTTTAGTCCCTGCACAGTCACACGCTCTGGGTACCCAGCTGGAAGTAAGGTGGACTAGCCTGGAATGTTGCCCAGGGTAGGCTGGTGTTGCAGCTGGTCGGGGCCCAGTGATGAAAAGAAAAGGCATGCACAACCACACACAATTTGTAATCCGGAGCCAGGGGGCTCAGTTCGTGAAAGGAAAAACAGCTAAGCAATCAGATGACAACACTTGTGATTTAGCTGATGTTGCAGGGAGCCACCCTGATTGTTACTCACACTACCCAATATGAGACACAGTAGGGACAAGATGGAGAGTGCAGGTTGACAACTGGTATGCCAGGAGAAGCAGGGCCCACATGAATCACCGAGGTGTCATTTCTGTTCGAGACGCTGAGCAGGGGGCTGATCCCCAGGTGAGTCTCTCGTTGATGGTATTCTCTGTGCCTGAAGTAGCTGGCTGGGCCAGTGTGGCAAGGCCCAGGTCAGGTGAAACAGTTAGGATATCAGTCTGGGAAGGCTGGATGCAGTTTCCAGCATGCGTGGCACTATTAAACAGTGGGGAACCAAATCGCGATCCATTAACAGCATACAGCACATTTATAGTAAAGCAATCACCATACCACAAAGTGGATAGCAGTCCAGCAGCAATATCAGTGTCTCTGAACCAAAACTGGGAGTTCTGTGATGAATGGATGTCCTGACAGGCCGATCGCATGCAGCAAATCTTCGGCCCTCTTCAGGTAAACAGGCAGTCCAAATTCAGTAATTCTGGTCACAGTCTTCCTCGGATGCAGTCCAAATTCTTTTCAAGCAAAATTCTCTACAAGTGAAGAAGAAGCAGGCAGGCCAAGCACAGCCTTCCCACAGTTTTCCTGCGCTACTACACCGGAGCAGCTGCTCGAATCATTCAAGCTGTTCACTCTCTCAATTCCAACTCTAGACTGACCTCTGCTGCAGGCAGCACCGGGACTTCCTTAGAAAATCCAAAAGGTTTGGTTGGCTGATCCATCTGTCTGTCGCAGCTAGAGCTCCCCCTTCAGGTCCATTTAGGCGCCAAAGTGTAAAAACTACAATTCCTACAAAACTTTACTCCCACGAGACTCCTGGGGACAGACACCATTTTAGGGTTCCCAAAGGTACTGATTGGTCTCAGTAGGCAGTCCAGAACCAAGTTGGCGGTGCGATATAGAAAAGTCCATGCTGCAAAGGAAGGCAGGTTAGACAAACTGCAATATTACTATTATTATTAAAGCAGATAAACAGCAAACAGTCACAGATCCTTGTAGGGCTCCCTCTGCGCAATTAGTGATGGTAGAATGAAGCGATAACACTGCAGCCTGGGCGGGACTCAAGCCTAAAACTACTCTGCCCCTACCCAGATTAATTTTATACCACAAATAGGCAGCTCATAAAGAGACAGGCATGGAGGCTAACAGGGTACTCATATGCAAACACTTTTAAATCACTAGAACACAGAACACCAGCCTGGCAGTGGGCATTTAGGCAAGCCCAAGGAAGACTTTTGGGAACCCCCATTTATAGGGGGGTTACAAACATTTAAATCCTTTTAGGGTAATTTTGTTTTTCAGTTCTCTCTCTCTCTCTCTCTCTCCCTCTCCCTCCCTCCCTTTCTCTCTCTCTCTCTCTCCTTCCTTCCTTCTTCCACTTTCTTTTCCCTAAATGGGATAGTCTCCTCAACCCTTGTTTATCCCCTTGTCTCTTTCCCCCAGCAGCATTTCACATTCTACAGGGACTTCGGGTTATAACAGGGGACTGGAGCAGTCTATAGAGAAATTTGTACAGTAGACTTGTATTGGTTCTACAAGAAAAGTGAGCAATCCAGGTGCCATAAGAAATTCTGTAATTTACAGAAAAATCAACTTGGATTTACAAGAAAAATGTTGCCCTAATCTGGGACCTCTGAAGAAGAAGATGTCATCAGTGAGGTGGAAACGTTAGGGCATGGCCTTAGCATGTTACCTAGCAACGCATGATCCATTTGTGAGCTTGCAAAGTCTAGCATTTATCCACAGGATGTTGCATTTTAGTTGCAGAGCATAGCAGAGTCTATATGGTGGAAATTATGAACATGACAGCCTTTTGGATTATGTCCTGCTTTGGAGACCAGCTATTGCATCACCATTGAGATATGAACATGCTAGCTGCTAGATGTGGTAAGATAAATGAACTGAATATTATTCTTTGCACATTAACTACTGACTGACATTAATAATTTTGAAATTTCAAACTATTAAGGGTGCTGAAAGTCCTTTGGGTCTTTCGCTGTGCAACCCTTACTGTCTTTGAATTGTAAGCTCATGGTAATGCGCACCTACTAGTGTGTTTGAGCTGCTGCTTTGTGCTTTTGTTCCTGATCTGGGACCTTTGGACATTTTTGATATCAGATCAAAGACATCTCTGAAAATCAGGGTCATTTGAGAGGCATTTCTTTGACTTAAGTCCAGATCCCCCTCCTCAGATTTTAAAAATGTCTAAGTAACGAGCTAATGTACCTTTAAGTAGCAGACTGACAGTTGGGGCCAGCCTGTCAGTGAAGCAGCAGTGGTGCTGCCCACTATGCTAGCAATCCGAGCTCAGGACATCGGAAGCTGGCTGGAGTGAGGAGGCTCAAATGGCCCATAGGATGCCTTCCAGGGGGGCAGCAGGCTCCACTGCAATACTGCCACCTGGGGACCTCAGGTGAAAGTGCAGTCAGAGCTGCCTGGAAGAGAGGGTGCTGGCTGGAGTCCTTGCGTGGGCCTGCATCTGAGTGCACATGTGTATTTGGCACTCTTGCTTCCAGTGTGCTGGGGGCTGGGAGAAGCAAAAAGGAGGAAAACCTTGCTCGCGCAGCAGCATAAAACTGGAACTCTCATGCTTGATCCAAGTAGACTGCCCACTAACTTCCATACTTAATGGACTGGAAGAGGAAATGCCTCAACCCCTGATAGAATCTACCATGAAGACAAAGGAGAGTCTCTGCTTACTCCATGAATGCTGCTACGTGACAAAGAAGGAAAGGGGCTAATGACTGGCCAGGCTAATTGAAGCAGCTCCAGTAATGGGATCTAAACAGAATATTTTAAAAGAGTACACGGTATTTCTGAAGTATTTTTTATGTTTTATTGTGCCAGTTTACAACTCAAAATAGAGTTCCAGATTGCCCATACCCCTCTGTGGGCTAAACATCAATTGGGAGGAACCTACTACTGTGAAGTTAATCTAGACATGAGAAAAGTGAAGCATGCATACTCAGTTCCTTCTTAAAATTGTTTGTTTTAGAACATTCCGCCATCTGCCATAAACAACAATAGTCAATATTTTGTGACACCTGGCACTTTCTCAAAGCAAAAAATGAGAGGTGTACACATTCAACTCCTCCTTAAAATTGATTCTTTATTACATAAACCATCCACCATAAACAATAGTTGGAAGCTAGCCCGGTGGCGCCGAGGGTTGAGGTGCTGGACGCCACACCTCGCGCCATGCCGGCGTCCCGGGTTTGGGAACGGACTTGGGCCACCAGGGGTCAGCAGGGGAGGAAAGAGATTGAGTGTCCGGAGGACTGCTCTCCATTCCCAGGGAGGGATCCGGGCCTTGCACTGCTCCTTAGATGCCTCTGATGGAGATCGGGGGCAGCACAAGGAACATGTGGTGCTGTGACTTGTGGGTGGAGCGGCAGTAGACAAGGTCCTTGACCAGGACGGACCTTCTAAACTCAGAAAGACCACCAGGTAGGTGAGGTGGGCCCTCCCCAGGGAGTGATACGGGGGGCTGGAAGGTTCTGGTGGGGGGGGTGCCCGGAGGAGGGAGGTCTCGGTGGGGAGTAGAGGCAGCGGTCACGTGGGCACCTCCGAGAGGTGCCCTGGTCCAATGAAGAATAAACAGAGTAAAAAAAAAAACAATAGTTGGAGTTTTGAAAAACCTTGCCATTTTGTCAAAATGAACAGTGGTTCCCATATAAAAACAGAAATAAGCATATCACCAGTATTCAGGAACAAACTTTCTGATATTTAGACATGTACTAATCAGTAATTGTTCATATGCCATTTGTTTTAATTTAATGACCCTCTCATTGTTTCCAAGAATCTTCACAAACAAATCTGCAAATATTCAAGCACCCTTCACTTAGGTGCAACAGTTTCCTTGTTAGTATAATCCATCTTTGATGGTGTTTAATAACTTCAGGAGTATTCCTGTCACATTATTAGATATCTATGTGGCATTTTTCTAGTCTACAGTAGCAGTATTCCAATATGTTGTCACATTGTAAACCTCATTAATTCAATAGTAGACTACCTGCTAAATAACTATATTAAAATTAAGTACTGCATTAGAGATGTGCCTTGCTTTACATTATTTGAAGAAGGAGCTGAAGGTCTCTCGTTTTTAGAAGGTTGCATCTATTGTAACCGCTCTATGAATTTTTCAAAAAAAGAGAAGCATCGTGAGGAACTATTTCATTGATACAGTCCTATCTTTAACATGGTAATAGAATGTTGGCAAAACTGCTGCACACTTTTTGCCTTCCATTGCACCTGTCAGAAGCTTCCAGAGAGATACCATTGGCTAATGTGTAGTGGTGTCCTGTGTGTGCTCAAATCCAGACCGACCAGAGGAAGTAGGAGCCTGCCATTTGCCTTGGACTGCAGTGAGGGGCAGAACAACGCAAGTGAACACTGTTTTACTTCCCACCCACCCACTGCTCCCACTCCCTTGTCCAAAAAGTCCCCACCTGCTCTTCCTGTGTGTGCTGTCCCTCTTGCTAACCCCAGCCCACAGATGTGTAGCCAGAATCGGTAGCATCCAAATGGCCCTGACAGGGCAACATCGAATGGTCCCCTATTGGGTCTTCTCCACAACCACCAGAGGCAAATGCTTCCAGTGCCAAGTCAGCCCACCACCTGCTGTGCAATTTCAAGTCCCCTTAGCTCAGAGGGGACGTTCCCTAATGTGGCTGTGCTTCTCCTTGTCTCTTGTGCCCAGAAGGGACTTCCCTTAGTGCTGCTGCTGTGCCACTTAAAGTCTCTTAGGCTAGTTGCAGACTTCCCTTTTTGTGTCTGTGCTGCTTCTTGCCATCACCATATGCCCAGTGAGGACTTCTCATTGTGCAGCTGCGTGCCGCTCTGAGTCCTCCAAGCCTAGGAAGGACTTTATGTCATGTAGCTCTGCTGCGTTATGTCCCCTTGACCTGGCAGGGACTTTTCATCTTGCATCATTATTCACTGCCATTGCCAAGTCCCCAGACCCAGCAGGGATTTTAACATTTGCAGCTCTGTGCAGCTCTGTTGTCCCCTGCCTTACCAAAATACCTCTCATTCTATTAATCTGAGATCCTGTGAGACTGATGTGGGACAGTATATCTGTGGGGGTAAAATGAGGGGCATCATTAGTAATGTGGGACAGGGAGAGATATGCTGGCCAGAACATTAGCTTTGCCTCTCTTCTGTGGTTTGGGAACATCAGGTTTGGGAGAATGAAAAGGTAAACAAAACATATTGATCTATGTGTGTAATATATGTGTGGTGTGTGTGTGTGTCTCTATGTATGTAGTGGTGTGTGTATGTGTATACTTGTTTGTATATGTAGTACTGTATGTGCACTTCTGTGTATGTACTGCTGTGTGTGTGCCTCTATGTAATGAAGTGCTGTGTGTGTGCACTTCTGTGTATGTAGTGCTACGTATGTGCGTGTCTATGTATGTGGTGCTGTGTTTATATGTGTATCTGTGTATGTAGTACTGTATGTGAATGCAGTGGTGTGTGTGTGTATCTGTGTATGTAGTGATGAGTGTAGCTGCATCTGCATATGTAGTGTTGTATGTTTGCACTTCTGTGTATATACAGCTGTGTTTTTTACATCTGTATGTAGTGTGTGGGCATGCCTGTCCAGGTGGTCTTGTGTGTGCCCATGCATCTGTTTATGTAGTGGGGTGTGGGGGTGTGTGTGTGTGTGTGCACTCATACCTGCGTAGGCATTTCTGTGAGTTTATGTGTATGTGTAGTGCTGTGTGTGCATGCATCTGTTTATGTAGTGGTGTGTGTGTGTACTCATACCTGCTTAGGTAGTTCTGTGTGTTTATGTGTATGTAGTGCTGTGTGTGCATGCATCTGAGTATGTAGTGGGGTGTGTGTGTGTGTGTGTGTGTGTGTGTGTGTGCACTCATACCTGTGTAGGTAGTTCTGTGTGTTTATGTGTATGTAGTGCTGTGTGTGCATACATCTGTTTATGTAATGGTGTGTGTGTGTGTGTTTATGTAGTGGTGAGTGTGTGTGTGTGTGCGTGTGCATACGCATACCTGCGTAGGTAGTTCTGTGTGTTTATGTGTATGTAGTACTGTGTGTGCATGCATCTGTGTATGTAGAGCTGTATGTATGTACACTATCTGTATATATAGAACGGTGTGTTTTTACACCTGTTTGTAGTGCTGTGCATGTCTTGCCTACATAGTGCTGTGTCCATGCATGCATCTGCTGATGTAGTACTGTGTGTCCATGCATCTCTTTATGTAGTGCTATGTGTGCGTACACACGTCTATTTATGTAGTGCTCATTTGTGCATCTGTGTATGTAGTGGTGTGTGCGTGTCAGTGTATGCAGCTGTATGTGTGTGTGTACATGCATATATATAGTGCTCAGGTGTATGCATCTGTGTATATAATGTTTGTGCATGTGTCTATGTAGTGCTATTGTCATTGTGTGAGCATCTGTGTGCAACCCATGGACCAGGTGTTGCATGGTCCTGCAACCCACTCAGCAGCTGCTGCTTTGGTACCTTCCTCCAGCTGAGGCTAATACCATATAGTAACCCTCTTTTGGTGCCAGTGGGTCTGGGTATAACCCAGGGATACCCTCTGAGTTTAAAGGTAAGATGGCATGCTTACTAGAGGGTCTGCGCAGTATGAGAAATGCACACTGCATTCTCTCACTCCCATGTATAATTAGCATTACCCCATCTGTCTGAACAGAAATCACTATGCTGTGATTAAGCAGTTGTCACTCTTTACTAAGCAGTCACTATTTTACAGTTACTATGGGAACCAAGTTCCTAAATGCTGTCTTGGTTGACACTGCACAGAGGTTTGATCCGGACTCCTAATTGGAGTCAACACCTGTAGGCTTCACTTGTATGGGTTGTACCCCCTCTCATCACAATGAAGGCCACACAACTTCTCTTCTTTTTTGCAGTCACCAGTGGGTGAGAGTGTGCCTTGGGACAAATCCTTTCCTGCTCTTCACTGAATTTGTCAGAACTCCCACCTGATTGTTTCACTGTTTTTCACAACACTGACACACCATAGTGTCTGATTAGCCGGTGTGCAGGAGGTAGCCTGCTGTAAGAAATTTCTTTCAGACACTCCTGGTTGACAGTCACCCCTGCTCTGGGCATCTCACATCAACCTGTTTCCTCTCACTGGATGGGATGCTGCACACATCACAGCAGTGAGTACTGCAGCCTGACCTCTTGCAGCATTTGTTAAACAGCCCAACCCCTCTGCCAGCAGCAGCATCTTTGATGTCCAGCTCGATGTGGGATTCCCCTAGCAGATAGTGAACACATCGCCTACCTTGGTCAGCAGTCCAGTCTCATTCACCAGGTCTGTCAGCATCCTCAGCACAGCTGGCAGCATCTCTCAGGAATAGGACCATGACAGTCCCCAAACGAATGAACACCCATCTTTAGTGGGACCCTGTAAGCACACCAAGGCTGCAAGAAACATCCCTTAGAGTACACACACACACACAGTGCCTCCCTTACACTCACCAAGAATTAATAATGATCTACTCTAAATAATCTAGACTCCGAAACCCATTGAGTCACCATGGTTATCTTGATGCCCATCCCTAGAAGCCACCATGCAACTGAACAACATGCTGCATGCATAGACAGCTCCTGCTGTGAGGGGCCCTTGCCTCCTCAGGTGGCCTGGCAAGCGACCTGAAGAAAGAGTTCCCCAAAGTCACACCTGTACCCTCCTATCACTTTGCCATCTTGCACCATCT
This sequence comes from Neoceratodus forsteri, assembly GCA_016271365.2. Lineage (NCBI taxonomy): Eukaryota > Metazoa > Chordata > Ceratodontiformes > Ceratodontidae > Neoceratodus > Neoceratodus forsteri. Next base: position 1,247,691,253 of record CM057455.1, on the reverse strand, counting down.
TATGTCAACACAGACAGCTGGCATTCTAAATTCCACCTGCTGGCTGTCAGAGGCTTTACTAATTAATAGGTTCTGTACTCTGGCATTCCAGCAAACAACCCCCTTCTCCTGCTGCTGGCAGGTAGGGGTCTTTACACATATGTGTGTGTGTGTGTGTGTGTGTGTGTGTGTATGCCTTTTTATGCAGTACTGTGTGTGCATCTTTATGTGTGCCTCTGTATGTAGTACTGTGTATGCATCTGTATGTGTGTCTTTGTATATAAATACTGTGTGTGACTCTGTATGTGTGCTTCTGTATGTAATACCGTGTCTGCATCTATATGTATGCATCTGTATGTAGTACTGTGTGTTCATCTGCACGTATCCCTTTGTATATAGTACCGCATGCATCTGTGTATGTGTGTATTTATTATTTATTTAGCTTTGGTTTATCGGGAAAGGAGGGTTGGCAAAGTCTGCCTATTTTCAACCTTGTCCCAGGAGATGTTGGGATGGGGGGATACAGATAAAATCTGACTTTTTGAATCAGGTTAAGCTCTTTGTGATGTGTTTTAGTGAATTGGGGACTTTTGGCCAGGACAACAGGGAATTTCCATTACTGTTTTAGAGAAGTGCCATGAGATCTGTGACATCCACGTGAACAACCATAAGAACAGGCAGGTGGGACTTTGGATTCATGTCTCATCTGAAAGAAGGCACCTCAAAGAGTGCAGCACATACCTCATGCTGCTGTACAGTGTATTGGGATTTACCCCAAGTGTGTGTGTGTCTGTATATGCATTACTTTGTATGTGTGTGTATTACTCTCCGTATACAGTACGTCCAGTCCTCTGTGTGTCTTGATATATTTTTTTTTTTTACGGTTTCTGATGAGGAAAGACACAATGAGCCAAAGCTCATTTTCAGGTGTGTCCTGGGAGCACAGAGAAGTTAAGGGAATTGCTCATTGTTACACAGTATGCATGTGGTAGTTGTGGGACCCAAACCCAGGGCAACTTCAAGGAACCATGTGGATCAAGTGACCAAGACCATCCACAGGAAACCTGGCATCTTGTATCTGATTAAGGATCAGCGTATACCGGAAGCCAGATGCTCCATTGCTGCTAGCATCCTGCTCCCCACTCTCACCTATGCAGCCCCTGTAATACAGGGAATGGCCAAGCTGGAGGTCCACCGGATGCAGATTTTGTACAACAAGATAGCGTGGTTCGCTACCCAGAATCACTCCAGAAGCCACCACTGTGACACGCTTGCCAAACTACAGTGGCCTTCTTTTGAAGCACATCTCCAATTCCCACTTCTCTGCCTAGCATTTAAATTACTCAGCTCTACAGCTCCACCCAGCCTCTCATCAATCTTAGCCTCCAAAAATAACCCCCGAACCCTGAGGTCCACAGGGAGGGCTCTACTAGAAACCCCCAGGGTCAGGACCAGTGCAGGCCAGAAATTGTTCTCCTCCACAGCCCCCCATCTGTGGAACAAACTTCCACCAGAGATACAAGAAGCCCCCTCGCTCATGAACTTCTGTACCCGGCTCAAGGTGCATCTACACGAGGCAAGCACTTGCCTATGTCATGACACCTGACAACCCCCCACAGACTTATCCTATCACCTTACCTACAAGAGTTGTGGCAATCCATTTTGGACAGTTTGCCTCTACTGTTATGAATCAATGTCAAAAACTGTAACTATTGAACCTGTATGTCAGTTAATTCCTGTTTACTGTCTGTTTCACCATGTATGCCATGTACAGTAATTACATGTAATGCCATTTAATGTATCTCCAGGTCGCCCCTGAAAAAGGGACCTTCGGCGCCCACCAGGCCTACCTGGTCATCAAAATTCAATAAATAAATAAATAAATATAGATGTACCAGACTTGTTCACAACTTGTTGGTCTACCCTCTAGGCTACTGTATGTAGTGCTATTTATGAGTGAGTGTGCCTGTGTAAGTAGTGGTGGCGTGTGTGTGTGTGGCTATTTTATACCCTTTATTATCAGTCATCTTATTTTAAAATAATCCATTTCTTCTGCTTTTATTGTATCACCATTGTATTGCCATTGTATTACCATTGGCAAAGCAACCATTGGCTGTACTTAAGGCCCTCAGTTTTCTGAAGCTGGTCAGCTGCGGAAAGACTGCAGAATTCTGCCTCTCCCACCAAAGTTACGGTCTGTAATAATCAGACACAGAGGTAAAGTACTTAAATTCCAGTGCTTTACTAGCTAACTCAACGTTACACCTTATATCTAGCCAGGCTGTTTGTATCTGGTGAGTTATAGTCCACCACAAATATTTATTCAAGGATTCAAATATTACGATGTCACACAAGGTGTGCATCATTAATATTCATAAAGTAACATTAACCGTATCCTCACATCTCCCCCCCCCAAGTATGTTACCATATGATCACTGAATTTATAACTTTAAACATTTTTTTACTTGTTAGTCCAAGTCCCTTTCAGTCCTGTAACATGCAGGCATTTTGATTGGGCGCCCGTTAACCCTATTGTATAGAGTGGAGCTTGCTAAATGGCTATGTAGGCTTGTTGGGACAGCTGCTGTCACTGGTAGCAGGTCCTTGCTGGGGTCCAGGCATGGCTGCGCTGCATTGTTGCTGCTCTCGGTGATGTCGGCATACTTTCTCCATTGGCCACTCCCTTGGGATGAATCTTCTCTTTGGATTCTGTTTCTCTCCTTTTCCTTCTAGCAGGATCAGGGAGCTGGTACCCTACGCAGACTGGACTGTGGTGCTGGAGGACCCAAAAGGTCTCGGCAATTACACTGATAGTGCTTACCATTGGCAGAGACAACATAGGACCAGGGGGTCTGTGCAGGTGACACCACAACCACAGGGGTCCATTCATGCTGATCATTGTGCACCTACTGTCCTGGAACAAGCTGAGGCAAGGAATGTGCCTTTCTCTTATGATAATACTGATGCTTTCTCTGAGCAGACTCTAGCATAACATGTACACTTGTTTCCAGAATGTTAGTCTTCAGAAGATCAGGCCTTGTAGGAAGCAAAGTGTTGATATGACAACCCATTAATAACTGTGCTGGGGACTCCAATCCCTCGGTAGGTGTGTTTCTCAAATCAAGATGCGCAATATATGGGTCTCTGTTGTCTGTCATGGCTTTCTTGAGTAAATTCTTGACTGTTTGGACTGCTCTCTCAACCATTCCATTACTGTGGGGGTATCTGGGTGAGGAGGCGACATGCTGGAATTTGTATTTTTTGACAAAAGTCTGAAACTCAGCGCTGACAAACTGGGGCCCATTGTCCATAATGAGATCTCTGGTGTTCCATGCCATGCATGTTGGGATTTTATGTGGTTAATCACAGTCTCACTTGTGGTATTTTATAACCTGGACATCTCTATGACTTTTCAATTTTGAAGTATGTTTCTCTGTTAAATTCAAATAAGTCCACTCCCACCTTTTACCAATGTCTGTCCGGTATTTTGTGGGGGTGCAGTGGCTCCTTAAGTTGAGCTTTTCTGTAGGTGGCACAGATGCCACAGTTGGTGACCAGATCACTGATCTGACTAGTCATTCCTGGCCAAAACAAGACATCTCTTGCTCTTCTCCTATATTTTTCTATACCGAGGTGGCTGCTGTATATTTTCATGAGCATTTCTTTGCACAGCGAAGCAGGCACAGTCAGTCTCTCTCCTTTAAGAAGTAGACTACTCTCAGTTATGATCTCTTCTCGGAATAGCCAATATGGTCTAATGGCAGCATCTACTTACAACCGATCAGCTGGCCAACCTCGTAACAGTCTCACTTAGTTTTTGCAATTCTGGGTCTCATGCTGTTTCTTCTGGAAACTGTTTCAACTTTTCATCAGTAACTGGAATTTTAGAAATTGTATGCACTTCATATTTCATCAATGTCAGTCTCTGGTCAAGTCCCTTTTTGTACTGCCCTACTAAAGGGCATCAGTAATGTGCAGCTCCCTTCCAGCTTTGTACGTGACTTACAAGTCTTATTTCTGTAACTTGAGCATCATTCTCTGTATTCAAGGCAGAACAGTATGCATGGGTTTCTTGAACAGACTTTCGAGAGGTTTGTGATCAGTTTCTATGAACACTTTCTGTCTGCCATATATGTATTGATAACATTTAGTGCATCCAAACACAATAGCCAACATTTGTTTTTCTAATTGTGCAGAGTTTTTCTCTGTTCCTGTAAGGGTTCTCAGGGCAAATGCAACAGGTTTATTGGCTTGTAATAGGCATACTCCCAGTCCCTCAGAGGAAGCATTGACAGACTGGACCACCTGCTTGTGCAGGTCGTAAAAAGCTAACGGGGGGGGGGGAGTGATGACTTTCTTTAATTCATGAAAGACCTGTTCATGTCTGGAGTCCCAATAACATGTCATTTCTTTTTCCAGCATTTCTCTTAGCGGTTTATTCAAAGTTGACAAGTTGGGGATGAATTTGGAAAGGTAGTTAACCATCCCCATGAACCTTTGTAGTTCGGTGACATTCTTGGGAGTGTGCATGTCCACCACTGTTTTAATTTTCTCTGGGTCTGCTGCTAGCCCACTTTGGCTTTGTCTATGACCAATGTAAGGAACTTCCTTCAGTCTAGTCTTTGATTTTGTTTAGATTTAGCATTAGGTAGTGCTCTTGCACTCTCAGCAGAACTGTCTTTAACCTTGCATTATGTTCTTGCAGATCGGATCCCCAAATCAATATGTCATCCATGTAGGTCTCTACGCCTTCTATGCCTTTGAATATCTGAGGTATCTTTCTTTAAAACACTTCTAGGGGTGAGCATATTCCTTCTGGTATTCTTTTACGTTTATACTGCCCAAATAGTGTATTAAATTTCACTAGCTCAGAGCTGGGCCCATCAAGTTTTATTTGCCAAAACACTTGACCCGCATCAAGCACTGAGAAGATTTTGGCACCAGCTAGCCTTGTGTCTACTTCTTCAACATTTTTCATCAGATAGTGCTCTCTCTTTATTGCCTTGTTCAAATCTCTGGGGCCAATGCATAGTCTCACTTTACCAGGCTTCTCTAGTACCACCATTGAATTAACCCAGCTTGTAAGTTTCGCTACCTTTTCAATAACACCCAGCTTCTCCATATTGTCTAACTCTGCCTTGATCTTATCTTTTAAAGCAAATTGTATTTTTCTGTGCGGGTGTATCACAGGTCTAACTGATTTGTCTATCTTGATGTGGTGTTCTCCCTCAAGACTCCCCTGCTCCTGGAAAACATCAGCAAATTTAGACACTATGGCCTGGATAGTCAAACTGCGCCATTCTGAGGTGCAAGCCCTTGCGCTGCTCAAAATAGTTGCGCAGGGGTGTGGCCGGGGTGATATTCAAAGGAGTTGCGCTATTGCGCAACTCCTTTGAATATCACTCCCAACCACAACACTGCGCGTAGGCATGTGGAACTTGCGCCACCGCAAGTTGCTAGAGATGAGCATTAAACTTGCGGTGGCGCGAAGTACCATTGCACCATGCGCAAATTTCCGATATTCAAAGGTGACATGCAAATGGGGCCATAATTTATGCAAAGGTGCAGGGGCCATTTGCATCTATTTATGTCTTGTTTGCATGCCATTTGCATGTAGGTGCGCCCGATCCCGAGGACTTGCGCCTGGCCACCCTGCCGGGCAGCAGCCCGTCGGGACCGGCCTTACAATGCAGCCGATTACGGGCATTACAGGTACATCGTAACACCCCACCGTACCCAGCCCGATGCGGGCATAGCGATGTATGAACCCCCAGTGCCCGATCGCGGGCAGAATGTAACCCCAACCCAAATATCTCCCTGGTGGTCAGTGGACCGTAAAGCCCGATCGCGGGCAGAATCATCCTAAACCCCCAAACATCTCCCTGGTGTCTAGTGTCCCCCCACCCACGAAGCCCCTCACCCGCCTCCCCCCGCGGCGGCGGGCGACAGCATCCACCGCCTGCCGCCCGCCACCCGCCCGACTGACTGTCGGTAAGGCTGCCGCCCATTAGTGCAGAGCTACAGCCAATGGGCTTGCAGCCCATACCGTACATGACAGTCAGATTTGTGAATGATCATTCACAAATCTGGACTGTCATAACGGTATGGACTGCAAGCCCGTGGCGCCAGCCGCAATAAGCGATACCTTCTACAGTGCAATCGGCGGCGCAGCAGCGAAGCGAGGTGGGATGCCTGTCGCCCGCCAGCTGCCGGGGGAGTGGGTGGAAGGGCTTCGTGGAGTGGGGGACACTGGACACCAGGGAGATGTTTGGGGGGTTTGTGATGATTCTGCCCGCGATCAGCTTTCAAGAAGATATTGGAGTGGCTCTGCCGCGATCGCGTATGCGACCTGCCGCGATCGCCTGGAGGGTGTTACGCTACCTGTACTACCAGCAATCGGCTAATGAAAATGGCGGGGGCAGTCGTGTTACACTATGCCCGATCGGGCTGAGTGGGGGCACAGGGAAAGAGTTGAGGCCAGCCAGGGGTGGCAGCTGCTGTGTTGCACCCTGCAATGCAGCTGCTCACCTGTGGTGGCCCTCAACTCAGCCTTTTGGGGCTCAAGGTTGTGCAGGCACAGGTTGGGGGTTGCATGCACAACTCTGCACAACCCGACTGAATATCGGGTTGCGCAGGTTATGCATGGATCCTCCCCCTCCTGTTGAGCATGCATTCATTTGCATTGCTCTCTTGCGCAACCTGATGCCAGTGGCGTAACTGCCTCCTGCTGAATATCGCAGAATGGCGCATTTTGGACTTGCGCATGCGCAACCCTTTTGAATATCCAGGCCTATCTGTTTAGTTGGACCACTGTCTGTATTAACCGAAAAAAACTTCTCGACCAGTTTCATCTCTAAGCGTGTAGGCAATCCCAGCACAGGGGTTACATTGGCATCAACAACTTGAAATGGAACAATGTGATACTGAGTTTTGAATTCCATAGCCAGCACAGGTTTCCCACTCACATTCAGCTGATGGCCGGAATAGGACACCAATCATTCTTTCGATTTTTGAATAGGTTCTCGACATAGTTCGATACATGCTCATAGGCATAACATTACACTTGGCTCCAGTGTCTAGCTTGAAAGTCACATCTTTCCCATTAGTACTCAAGTGCACTTTCTAATCAGTGTCCGCAGTCCTGTCAGTTAATGTTTCAACAGCAAAAGCATTCTTACTTTCACTACCAGTCTCTTCATCGACTGCATGTACTTTGGCACCTTGCGCTACAGTACACATTCTTGCAAAATGATTCAATCTATTGCATATTCAACATCTTTGACCATACGCAGGGCATCTGTTTGGCCCATGCTCTCTCACACATTTTCCACATCTATGCATTCTGGACTCTGTAGCTTGCATACTCTGCATTCTAGACTCTCTGGCTGGCACAGTCCCTCTGATTTTCTGCACAGTCTCTCCCCCCCCCCATCAGTTTTACTGCAGCATCTTCAATGGGGGTGCTCACTCAAAGTTTTCATTTGCCTATCACTGAATTCAGTAGACCTGCAGATATCAGTGGTTTTAGCTAGAGTCAAGTTAATTTTGCGGAGCAGTCGGCACTGCATGCAGTCATCCAGAACACTACAAACAATACTGTCTCTGATCAATAAGCCACTCAGACTGCTAAACTCACAGACTTAGCTCACCAAAGTAATTCTGTAAGATAAACATTAAAGGTTTCACCTGGCTGTTGGTTGCAAGTGTTGAACAGATGCCTCTCATATGTGATGTTCTTCCATGGGTTGCAGTATCTCTCAAACTACTGCATAGTCTGGATCAAGTTTGTTTTGTCGTCTTCCTTCGCCCAATCGAATGTATTATAAACCTCCAGGGCAGCAGGGCCAGCCACATGCACGAATGTCATGGCTTGAATCTTCGGGGACTTCTCTGAGACTCCTGAGGCCACAAAAAAAAAAACTCTGCCTGTTGTTTGAAGCAGTGCCAGTTCTCAGCAAAGTTGCCAGTGAAGTCCAAAGTGGGTGGTGGCGACAGTGACACCATGTAATAATCGGGCACAGAGGCAACGTACTTAAATTCCAATGCTTTACTAGCCAAATCAACATTACACCTTACAACTAGCCAGGCTGTTTGTATCTTGTGGGTTATAGCCCGCCAACAATATTTATTCAAGGGTTCAAATGCTACGACGTCACACAAGGCATGCATCATTAATATTCATAAAGTAACATTAAACATATCCTAACATGGTCGGCCACAGAACTTCCACAGAACTAATCCTTACAGCAATGGTAAAGCAGTTTTTACACCATCCCGAATGGTGTTATATAGCATTTACTGAACATAACCAGTCTTTCTTCTGTTAGGAAACCTAAGTTCATGTCCCAGCTTCTACAGGCAAGGCCAGTTTAAAGTGTGACCATAAGCACAAGTGGTTATGGGGTACAGAAATGCAGTTCTGTGAGTAAAGTGACAAACTTGATTCTGTTCTGAGAGCAAAAGCAGGAAGGACTGGTGTTGCTGTGTAAAATGCAGCCCTTACAGGTAAGACCAGTTTAAAATCTGACCATAATCAATACATGAGGCGAGTGCTGTATCTCAGGAATTGTCTGGCTGACATCTCGGGGAAAACAAATATAAATATATATACACACACACACACCTGGAAATCTGAAAATCAGAAACCCGAAAATCAGAAAACCATCCATCAATGTCTTTTGTGGCCCCTCTACCCCCCAGCAACCATCGTCCCGCACCCCCCATACCCCTCACTAACCTAAAACCTGTCCAATGCCACAGATTCACTCCATAATTAAAGAATATCCTCCTCCTGGAACCAGGACTGCAAACTGAGGAAACAAGATAAATGCAGTCAATATATTTCTAGTGCATTTTGAACTTTTACTCTTAACTTGGTCATTTTTTAATATTTTTTTTCACCAAATTTTGAACATGGCCTTTTTTGGATCCCACCTCATGAAAAAGATCAACAAAATCACCTTTTGGGTGAGACTGAAAAATGTTCACCTACTGGGTTCATGAGGTGGGATCATAAGAAGACCATATTGAACATTTGGTGGAAAAATATGATAAAATGATCAAGTTATGAGTGAACATTGAAATATTTCAACATTCACTCAAACTGCAATATTTTTCCAGAAAAATTTTCAACATGATCTTTTTGGGACCCCACCTTATGAACAAGGTTGGTGACATTTTTCACTTCCGGCCCAAGGGGTGATTTCTCAGTTGCTCCTCAAAATGTCCTTTGGGTGAGATTTGAAAAATTGCACCTATCAGGTTCATGAAGTAGGGTCATAAAAAGACTATGTTGGAATGTTGGGGGCCAGAACCTTAAAAAACTAAGTTATAAAGTTACATTGAAATTTTTCAACATTCGTTCATAGCATTGGTAATTTTTAACATTTTGACCCCAAATTTTCAATATAACCTGTTTTTCACACTATCTCATGAACATGACAAATGTCGCTTTTTAAATCCTGTCCAAAACATGTTTTTGCACTTGTGGCACAAAATAACATTTCAGTCACTATTCTATAAATGACACCTGACATGTTCGAAGGGGGAGGGGCGGTCATAAAACATCTATGTTGAAATTTTGGGTCAAAATGTTAAAAAATAAATTATTATGAAGAAACGTGTGTAGGGCTGGCCGTTGGCCCAGCAGGTAGCATGTTATGTTCCTGTGCCAGCGACTCCAGTTCAGGGACAAGCTTGGGGAGCCAGTTCGCAGCATGAGGATCAGGCATGTGCTGTCACATATCATCACTCCTAGCTTGGGAAGGTATTGCTCTGTTTTCGGTTGCACTGGTGCTACCTTGTCGAAGGCCAGGGAGCCTTCCCTCGCAAGGAGTTGACGTGCATGTCAAGGTCGGATGTGGTCACGTTCTGCATTGGAAGAAGTCGGTTGATATGAAAAATGGGGTTGGAAATATCTCCACTACTGTCAAGCTCAGCCCTCCAGTGCAGTGGCAATGCTACCACTCGCGACACCAACGACCCAGGTTTGGGAACGAGCCTGGATCATCACTTTATTTATGTATTGCAGAACTTTTGCCATTGCCATTGAAGTAGGCCTAGTGATACCACAGGAGTTCGGACTCCCTGCTGCAGAACTTAGGTCTATTGTGTTGCAGAAGACTGAGGGCTTTGGCTGTAGTTAATGCTTGTTTGCTCTTGTACCAGTTTACAAATTTAATGTATGAGACTGCAAGGTGTAATGTTTACAGCAGCACCCTACCTGCAGGCCAACATACCTAGTGCTATTCCTCGCCATACTTTATCAGAAGTGTGACTTCACTGTAACATCATGACAAACATAAGCGATAACAGGAGACAGTTAATTTCAAGCTAGTCATTTGACTGCCTGACTGGTCAGTTACAGTGTTGCAGTCGGTGAGCTCACCGTGCATAAATGCACCCTGCATATTAGGTTTATGCAGAAAACCTTTACATTCACTGAAGAAGGAAAAATGAATAATACTTCAGAAATAACAAATAACAAGTGGCTTTTCTGTATGTAATAATGTTTATGAAGGTTGTGATACTGTAGCTCTTTCAAATGTCACCTATGCTGAAAACACAGGTTTAAACTTTGAATAAATAGTAAATCCAGCTGGTACCACTAGAGGGCTTCCTGAACACATGGAATCAGGTACCAGACTAACCCTTTCAACCATAATTATTAAGCACTGCTTCTTTCAGCCTAATTTCTAAGAAGTAGCAGACTTCTAAATGTTACGTTTAAACTGTTTTATGTAAACAAAGAAATAAAGAGTTACATCTTGGTTTTAACTTCTAACTACCTCTAGTGCTTTTAGAAGTCTGAGCCTTTGGATTGATTAACCTTGATACGAAATGGCTGTCAAGACATATGATTAGAGGACAGATACAGTGCTGCAGGTTTATAACAGCCTGTGGGCTGAAAAAGGCCTAGTTATCCTGGATTCGCAAGTTCATGGAGGAGTCAGGTTGCAGCATTCAAATTAAGTTATTTCCTTAAATACTTTTGCCATGTTTTGTTTTTTACTTGACACTTGATTGTAAAGCCTTTCGATGGTCAGGTTTATGCCTGGCTTTGAGAACTTTAAGTCTGAATGTAAATTTTCACCTGTGGTATTTTGCTGCCACCATCTTTCATGGCTTTTAGTTTCTTTCTCCCTCTTTTTTTATTACTATTATTTTTTTATTTTGCTGCTTCCTTCCTTTTTCTAGGTTATCTACGTACCCCAAAGCCCAGCTTGCCATTACCCATGGCACCCCCGCAAATGGATTATGGCTCTATTATCTACACACTTACCTCTTCCTCCAGACTTGCTAGGCTAAACTCTACTTTCAGTAATATCTGTGCATTTGCACTTCTAGCATCCTCCCTTGCCCATCACTGCTCCCTCTACCAGGCACTTGGATGGCTTTGCCCTCAGGCCCGCCGCGACTACTTGCTAGGCTGTCCCATTGATAAAACCATCTGGGATAAAGTTTGATCCCCTCTATCCCAAAACATGCCTTCGTGACCTCTGCCACTCCTCTAGCTTACTGCTGAAATTCCCCAGGTCTCCACTCATAAAGGCCATAATGCCTACTCCTCTACAGCTCTTCACATGTGGAACAGCCTTCTAGCTTCCCTGCAATCCCTTAACTCCGCTGTTGTTTCAAATCTCTCTACAGAGCACACCTAATAGCAGTTTTCAAATGCTCCTGCCTCCCCCCCCCTAGTTGGATGTCACATAAGCAAGTCTGCCACCTTTCCTCTGCTTTGTAGTTTCCCATTTCCTTACTGAAGATTCTATGGGGCTTAAAATATTACTGCTTTATTCCTTTGGCTGTTGTGTCTGCACTGTTCGCTTGTCCTTTGTTCATGTATTGTAACATGTTTCCATTTTGCTCCTCAGGTCATTATGCCTTGCACTATTTGCTTGCCCTTTGTCTTTGTACTTGTAATATGTATCCATTTCTTTGCCTGTATGACAATAAAGTGCCTTGTACCTTGCTGCATTGTGATGTCTTATAATCGGTACTGTACTGCATTTACACCCTCTGTGCCAACTTCATGGCCCGGGTCATGCCAAAAAATGGTCCTTGGATCAGCACACCTATCTGGTAAACAAATAAATAAACCTAACAATGAAATACAGTTAAACTGTGACTGTGTATTATATGTGAACATCTACTGTGCCAGTAATTCTCTTGAAAATCACAAGTTAGCAAGAGCCGCAGCCATATGTTCAAACTTACAGTGTACACCTTAGACTTTTCCAAGATCGCAGTGGATATCAGCAATATGAAACAACAGGCGCATGAAGTGCCATCCACTCCCTTTTTCTCCCTGAACTCACATGAAATACATGTTTTGAGTTGGAGACATAGAGAGAATTCTGCTACTCCGTGCATGTTGTGAATGGCCCTGCTCATCTTCCTATTTGCCCCACAGTGGTGCTGCCGGCAAGACCCAGTGTACCTAACTGAGATACAAGGGTGAATGCTGAAAGTGCTTCAAACAGTGGAGCCACAAGGAGTCTTGCAACTCAGTCGGTGCTGTGAAAAACAATACACCAGTACACAAAGAATCTCTATTTACAGAGCAGTACACTTTATATGAGGTAATTGGTAGTGACTGCTAACACAGTAAACATTGGAAGTTTAGTACACCTCAACAACTCCAAGAGAGCAAAACACTCATTCACACAGCATGTTCTGCACCATTGTGAGTGGTGCAGAGCTGTTACAGGTTGCCGCCTCACTCATGTGAATGCAATCCACATCGCAGTGCCTGCATGCATTGAATTTCACCGCAGTCCCTCTTTTCTTCAGATCGCTTAGTGGTGTAGGCATTTCGCGCAGCCATTTAAACAAATGACAACCACTCATAATGATGCCAGGTTATTTCCTATGCTGCACTTATGTAGATTTCACGCCCTGCCAGAAGACTATTCACAACACTGGAAGCTAAGATTCCACAACGTAAGTCGAGTCCACTAATCACAGCAGGATTTCCCTCCCAGGCCTGACCGTTTTGCCGACTCCTAAAGTTGGTCACCCTGGGAACAAGGAGCTTATACTGTAGCTGAAGCATCAACACAAACATGCCCTCTGATGAAAGGCAAGAGTCTATTACCTGGGATGAAAGGCTTAACCATGGGGGGGAGCCTCTTGGCTCAGTGGAAGTGTGTTTCACTTCCATGCTGGTGACTGGGATTCAGAAGCTAACCTGGGGATCCAGGATTGGTGCAGTCAGGGCTGGGGAGTGTTTCTAAGGGGACCACAAGTCAGGCCTGGGGGGGGGATAGACATATGGGTTCTGACATAGCAGCGCCTTTCCTTCTTGTGAGCAGGGGAGCTTGCTTCTTTGCAGGGGCTACATCAGCCCAGCTTGTGCTGCTGGGGCCGAGGCTGCTAAAGGCATCACCCAACTTCAGAGAAGATGGGAGGGCCTAAGGAAAGGGGAGAAGTGCACACAAAAAGTCTGTGCCTTGAGCCATCTGCATAACAGTCGTTGGTTCCTCTGACTCTGCACCCTGTGGATTCCCACCAGTTGGATGGCAGTGGGAGCCAAAGATGTGGCAGTGGCCCAGCAGGAGCCTGATAATAAGGAGTAGGCAATGGCTCAAAGGGCAAAACAGCTTGATGAAGATAAAAAAAGAAAAGAAAAGCTTGACCATGGTGTGGGTCCGTGATGTTGAAGGGTGGCATGTTGCCCAGAGTCTTAAGAAATTCTTGGCTTGATCATGCTGCAGGCCCTTGATGCTACCACTCCTAATGTTGAAAGACATTCCAGAGTCTTAAGGACTTGACATGATTAGGGTGATTGCTTAACTGCATTGCCCTAGGCCAATCTAGCCTTACGTGTTGGGACGAAACACTGCATTTTCCAGCCATGCATCACCACCTCTTCTGATTGTGTAAACAGCCTGACTAAACTGTTGAGGTACTCCATATCTCTCTGTGCATGGCACCACTTCCCCTAGGTGTCCTTTACCACACTGAGGCTCTCTTACAAGCCTGCATTTTGTGTATTTGGGGACCATTCACTAGGGGATATTTTCAGTTGCTCACTTGTCACAGAGTTGGTCACTAAGAACTGGAGACCAGTAGATGTGGTTCTGTTACACAAGAGTGGGAAGAGAAATGTGCCAGGGAACTATATGCCAGTCATCTTGATGTCTATAGTGGGAAAAATGAAAGAAGCTCTACTGAGGGAGGATCTAGTGGACTTTCTAGAAGGGAATGGGCTGCAGCACCCCAGACAGCATGGGTTCACAAGGGGAAGGTCTTGCTAGCTGAGTCTGTTTGAGTTCTTCAACTGGGTAACCACAGCAGCAGACAAGGGGCAGGAAGTGGATATAGCATACCTAGACTTCAGCAAGGCCTTTGACTCAGTCCCCCACAGGAGGCTAGTCAAAATGACTAGGGACCCTGGGATCAAGGAAAAAATGGCAAATTGTGTGGACAGCTGGCTAAGGAGTAGGTCACATAGCGTTGTAGTCAATGGTGAGTTTTCAGAGATGAGGGAGATGACATATGGGGTACCTCAGGGGTCAGTACTTGAACCGGTCCTCTTTAATATATTCATCTGTGATACAGGCAAAGGTATCAAAGGTAAGATCTGCCTCTTCATAGATGACACAAAGATCTGTGCAAGGGTAGACATGGAGGAGGGGAAGGGAACTAAGAGATGACCTGTAAAAGTTGGAGAGCTGGATAAAGATTTGGCAGCTAAACTTCAGTGCTGAAAATGTACAGTAATACACATTGGTATAAGTCATGGAAGGAACCCAAGGGTGCAATATGAAATGGGGCTGATGGTGCTGGATGGAACTACAGATGGTAAGATACCCTAAACACCTGTACACTGTAACAGATGAGCAAGCCAAACAGAGTGCTGGAGTGCATAGGGAGGGGGATAAGCAGAGTAAAAGTCAGGAGGTGATCTTCTCCACTGCATAGCTCATTGGTGTGGCCACATCTTGAATACTGCAGAAGGTACTGGAGCCAACATTTAAGGAAAAACTGTAGCAGGCAGCTAAGATGATCCATGTCATAAAGGAAATGACACAGGAGAGGCTGTTGCACTTAAACATGTGCACCCGTGAGAAAAGAAAGAAAAGGGGCAACATGACTGAGACACATGGGTGCCTGCACGAGATAAATGAGTTGACACCAAGAAAAATTTCTTCTTGCGTTCAAACAGAGGGACGAGAAGGAATTCACTAAAGCTGGCAGGGGCGAGATCCAAAAAGACGTCCGTAAGTACTGCTTCACAGAAAGAGTGGTGGAGAAGTGAAATAAGGTGGCAGAAGAAGTGGTACAGACCAAATCGATCTGCAGCTTCAAGCAGAAATTTGACAGGCATGTGAGTTTAGTTAGAAAAACACGGGACAGTGGCAAAGGGAAGGACTGCCACAAGGGCACGATAGAATAGTTAGATAGGGTGGGCAGACTGGATGGGCTAAGAGCCTTTTTTATGTAAATAAAATGTTATTGAAATTTAATCAATACAGTATTACAAAATACATTGTCAGACATTTAAAAGGCATATTTACTGACCTAATTTTACAGTGATAGAGCTCTGCTTTTGTATTACAGTTTATGGGCAGACTGTAGAACCCCCGGTCAATAAATATGGGCATGTGCTATGAAGTTTTCTGTTCTGGTGGACTAAGTCTTTGAAGAACATGTGGCTCCTATTGCAAAGTCCACTATTATACTTAAAATATGTTTGTTATATAATGGTTGGTTGGGGTGGTGTTACACAATTATGAAGGGAAATGGCTCCATTGGAGGAACAAAGGGAGCAGGAAGGAGGGGGGATACATTACAATGAGAACTAACATAAGACAGGTCATTAATATTTTGAAGGGTTCCGTTTTGCCAAATGCTTGATTGTTTTTGTATGTAATAAACCCAGTACAGTATTTACTTATGAACCTCATTGTGTGTGTCTTTATTAATTCAATCATTTCCTAAAACCTGGTATGCTATTGCTTCCCTTGTGCTTTGCAGTAAATGCCATATGTTTCTTCAGGTATGTGGTCACTAATGGAGCTATTCAAAATATTAGTGTGGTCTTTCAGGATGGATCATATCTTTAACGTGGTATTTATGTGTTATTGGTTCTTGCATCCTTGTGTAGATGTTGCTTTTGTTTTATGTTGTTATGAGAGCTTCCAGTTATTGTGGTCTGTTAGTTACTCTTCTGTATCTTATGCATTTTTGTTCTCATCATTACTGATAAGTGCATCTAGTGTGTTGTATTTCCTTTGGTAGGCTTTGTGGGCTGCTCTTACGTTATGTGCTGTTTTCTTTCCAGAAGCTCAGTAATGTTGTTATTATTTTCTGTTCAACCAGGAAGGTAGATTGGATCAAAATTATCCATTGTTAGCCAAGCCTGGGGAAGAGTACAACAGGAAATAAAAACGTGATATAAAACACAAAAAATTTATCATAAAGCTCTATATATTTAACAAACAATTCATATAACATGCAATTTAAATAATATGTCTGCAATTACACACAGACTCTCACTTTGATTTTGTTTAAACACTTGGTATTTTACAACAGATCAATATCCTGTTGTACAAGTTGAATGAATACTGTATAGGCCCATAGTAAGAAAAATACCTTTCAGCTAACTTCATTTTATGAACGTTTCATTAAACCATTTTGTAGGTGTATTTCATAAAGACACAGCTTTGGTAGACTGATTCATCTTCCCGCTTAAAACCAAATTTTATATAAATACTTTTTGTACAAAACTCACAACTTTCTGATTAATCCTCATAGGTTGTGCATATAATTCGCAAAGATAAGTTTGTTTAGAAGGTCTTGTAACAAACCAACATCTTACTGACTGTAACAACATATTTTGACAATACATTTTCTGAGACTTCATATAGTAAAACTGAGTTACATTGTAATGCAGGAAACAGAGAAACATAGAATATGATGGCAGAAAAGTCCCACTGGACCCACCCAGTCTGCCCAGTATGCCTAGCATGCAGCTAGGACTTTGCTATTGCCTTCCTCCAGCCCCCCTCCCCAGGTCTAACAGACCCTTATGTCTATCCCACTCTCTCTTGAAGTAAAACCTGTTTTGCAGTGGTCTCTGTAACTTATTTTTCTGTTTGTTTGTTTTATTGTTTCTATAGAGGAATCTTAACTTACTATTGACTTTTCCAGTGACTTAATTTGTATTATCCTGTAAGGTGACTGATCTAGAGTTATACCCAGGAAATTAAAATTCTTTACTACTTCAAGTGGTTTGTTTTCAGACCCAATTATGTGCAGCTTTTGTCCATATATGTTGAATCTTTGCCAGGTCCCAAAAGTCATCAACTTTTTTTTTATTTAACAAAAGCTTGTTTGTATAAAACTAATGTTGCAATCATAAGTGCCCTGCAGGCGCTCCCCCCTTCAGTAGGTCCGATCCTATTTCACCAGGACAATATAGTATATACAGTTGGTAAATCATTTCTATACATAGAAAACAGGAGCAGACCCAGACTTAAACCCTGAGGGGTACCCAGCCTAATCCTTTGTGGTTCAAGTTTAACTGTACTTATAGTTATTTATTCAGTTTGAATAGTCTTGAAACCAATGTGCAGTATAATCGCTTACTCCAAGCTCTTTGAACTTTTTTATCAGCACTGTATCATCTACCAGATTAAAGGCCTCAGTCAGGTCGATGAAGACAGCCCCCATTAGCACATTTGTTCCATTTTGCTTTAAATATCTTCCATCAAACTGACCAGGGCTGTTGTCATGCTGTATCCCTTCCTGAAACCATATTGATCTGAGGTTAATAGCTGAGATCAGATCACAACTTTATTTTTGTGACACTTGCTTTGTTTTGCCCAGAAACCTTGAAATTAAAGGCCAAATAAATTAGGAGTCATTATGGCTTCTCCGTCTGCCTCCTTGACACCAAAAATAAACAAAAGGCTCTGAGGGAGTTCCCAATGATGTTGGAAAGCACATATCAGAAAGTTCTGTCTCCTCATGTTCAATAGCAGCATCTAAATGGTGGCAAGAAAAAATATAGAGCTGCTCAGTCATCTGAAAGGCGTGGTAAAGATAAAATGGATTAAGTATCAGGGTGTATGAAAGGGGGATCACTGAATCCATTGATGGCAAAAAAATAAATAAAAGAGCTTCTAAGTAGGCACTGGAGACAGTGTCTGCTAAAAAGAAATAAAAAAGTCACTGCCACACCTCCTGAATGGAGAAGGAACTAGGCACATAAACCTTATCAGAGCACATATAAAAAATGTGGCAATTTTTCCAAGCCATCCAGGCTATGGGGAATTTTAATAATATGAATGCCACTCCCCAGGCTCAGGTTCCAGCCTATCTGCCTGTGGAGGAGAAGGAAGAAGAAGAGGACTATGTACAAAAGGAGGAAGGTGACCCTCTTGAATCAGAGGGTGCACCTGGACAAGATTATGGCTCTCCTCCAGGGCATAATGAAGACTATACTTCATTTTCCTAATTTGTCAGTCTTTTGCTTGATACGCTAAACAGCCAGCCTCAGGAAACTGAGGAGGATGTTGAATTTATGAGCATGATGTGTATGGTTCCCTCAAGGAGGTTGCTAGTACCCATACATCCTGTAAGTCTCTTAAAGGATGAAAAGGATGCTGAATGTATAAAGATGATGGGTATGGCTCCTTCAAGGAGGTTGCTAGTCCTGAGTCCCTTAAGAAGGCCATATCAAAAGTCATGTCATTACCTACTTCAGCTGTGGACATGGATAAAAAGATTGCTAGAAAATATCAAGTGAACAGGCAAGAAGTAGAATACCTGTATGCCCCCGATCACCAAGATGTAGTCCAGGCTGTTGCTTACAAGAGAGCAAACGTCATACTCTCTGCACAGCCTCCAGAAAAGGACTCCAAGAAATTGGATGCTATGGCCAAAAAAATTTATACTACAGCTTCTCTGCTCATTAGGAAGGAAGCTTATTCAGCATATATAGCACAGTAACAGAAATAATTGTGGAACACAATCCTGACACTTGCTGATAGAGCAGGCAGTGGTCTGGCACAGGACTTGGTTGCCACAGCAATCTCAGCCCTGGGCACCATGAAGTATGATTTCCTCATTGCTATGTATCATAGAGGCATAGGTTAGGAAGCATAGATAAACCAGGAGAAGTTACAAAATTTGCAAGTAACATTTTATTATTATCAATAACAATAAAATAAAAAGTAAAATTGTGCAGGTTAACTTTTGATACAGGCAGTTTAAACAAACAGAAGTCTGTCCCTGAGAATCACTGTAAAATCTCCAGCTTTCTCTATCTGTAAACAAAACATTGCTGTCTTTTTTATAAGATGGTTTTCAATGGCAGTTAAATTCTGCATCATGTTCTTGTACGTTTCATCTCCTGTTTTTCACAGAATCTGACAAGACTGTTTTTTTATTGACCTTCCTATGACTAACCTGAGAAGTACATTAGTCTTAACAGGCACAACCAGTTAAGACATCCTCTCGCAGAGCTAGTTTGTTAATAATTCTGCGAACAAGCTTGTGGAGGTCAAATTACAGCTTAAGGTTAACCCCCTATGTTTCAAATAAACTCAACTAGCTTTCTGCAAACATTTCAATAACATAATTGTATACATTTGCAAACCAAGGTATCCCATTTTCACAAAAAGATTCACATATGTTGGCCCACTGGCACAGTCGTAACTCTACTGCTTGTGACACCAGCGACCTGGGTTTGGGAACAAGCCAGGGTTGCTGGAGGTTTGGCTGGGGGAGGACGGGTTATCATCCCATGGATGCTCTCCTCCTGGGGGGAGGGAGGGTTCCTGGTTTCCAGCTATTAAACTGCCACCTGGGTGTCCACAGGTGGCAGTGCATTTGAGGAACCAGCATTTGGGGGCAAGCATCGGCACTCGGACATCATGCCGTCAGATCACTCCACCTGATGCTTGAGGGATAAGGACCGAAAAACCAGGAAAAACCTGACTGCACAAGATGCCGCCTGATGATCCGCCACAGATCGCGCATCACCAGCTGGGTTTGCTGTCCTTAACCGAAGCTTTAATTCTGCCCAGGGTAGGGGGATGCCCCCGGGCAGCCCTTCCCATGGGGGGTCATCTATGGGGGAACATGGGAGAAATGGTATATCCCAGATAAGGCAAGTGATGGGGCTGGATGGTACAGTAGGGCTGAACTGGGCCAGTCAGAGTCCAGGGAACAAGTACCGTAAGTGGGAACAAAGAAAAAAAGATCCACATATATTTTTTTTAACCACAGGGAAGCAAAAGAAGAAAGAAAGAAAGAATAAGACAGTAAGTGAAGAAAGGGAGAAAACAAGGGAATTGTGTGACCATTGAAGTGGCCAATTCCTAGGTGCCACAAGGAAAATTTGATTGCGCAGTCAGACAGGCAAGAGACAGACAAATGGCAGAATTAGGAGAGAACAAAATGGATCCTTGCTTTTAACTCTCTCTGTATAACAAATGGGACAGGGTCTTATCCCAACCCTGTCACACTGTGGATACCAATGACCCTGCAGCTGGAGTTCTGGCTTATGCTGTGTCCTTAACAATATTGTCCTGGTTAAGGACTACCATCCTTTTCCAGGATACCCAAATTAAAGCTATGGATTTCACCTTTGAGGGAAATTCACTTTTTGGTGACAAAACAGAGGCATATCTGATAAAGGTGGATGAATACAAGACCATTTAAAAAGTAACAATGAAAAGGAAAAGCCTTCTACCTCCTATTGACATTATGGAAGGGGAGGCAGAGGTTAGTTGCTAGGAGTTTATACCCCATATGCCCCCTATGAGTATCAATCACAAAGGGGATACTACGGGGCAGAAGGGGCACAACGTGTACTACTGCTGCAGCACCAGTGCTCAAGCCACATCCAAAGTAAAACCCCAAACAATTCCATTCAGGTCTCTCATCCATTTCTGGGGGGTGGGGTGGGATTGGATCACTACCTTCAAGAATGGGTAAATGTTACTTCACACAAGTGGGTTCTGGAGGTAGTGGGCCAGGGGACTGCCTTTGCAGTTCAGAACATTTCTAAAACTGCAGAGACAAAAACTTTCTGGCACACTCTCCCACAGAAAGAATTCTACTGGAACTGGAAGTAAAAAAGAAAAATTGCTGACAGCAAAAGCTGTAGAAAAGGTCCCTGCTACCCAGTCGAGCTAGGGCCTATTCTCAAGGTACTGTACTTCCTCACTCATAAGAAAAATGTGGAGTGATGACTCATTTTAGATCTCATGTATCTAAACAAGCATATAAAGAAAGAGCGATTCAAGATGGTCACATTGAGAGCAGTGATACCATCTCTGCAATCAGGACACTGACTGGGATCACTGGCTCCAAAAGATGCCTATTTTCATATCCCAGACTGGCCATCACACAGAAAATATCTCCAGTTCCAGCTAGGGAACTGCCAGTACCAGTTCACAGCTGTTCCATTTGGCCTTACCTCAGCACAAAGGGTATTCACAAAGTGCTTGCCAGTGGTGGCATCACACCTGAGTGGGCAAGGTGTGATAGTTTTTTCACTACCTGGATGACTGGCTAGTCTCATGGAAAACAGAACTGGAGACAAGCACTCTCCACAGATTCTAAAATGCACATTAAAGTTGGTAGAATTCCTAATAAACCTGCAGAAGTCCCAGCTAGAATTTGTTCAGGTACTGTACTTCATAGAAGCAGAGCTAAACACCTTATAGGGGAAGGTGTTTCCTCCTGCAGGCCAGAGTTGCAGCTCTGATAGCAGCAGCAGAGTCCTTCACAACCAGTTAGCCAAGACCTGCAAGGGACTTTCTCCAGTTACTGTGACACACGATAACATCCACAGCTGTGCTTCCATGGGCCAGGATCCAAATGAGAGAACTCCAGTACCGCTTAACAGACAACTTCTTTCAAAGATGGGATCCACTCTCAAAACTAGTGCCAGTGACAGAAGCACTGGTAAAATTACTGGAGTGGTGGAAGGGGGAAGCAGCCTCAGAGAGAGCATTCTCTTCTTCAGCAATCACCAACAAGTATCATTACTACAGATGCCTCACTCCTGGTGTAGGGCACCCAACTACAAGATCTCACAGGGAGTGCCACATGGAGCTTACCGGAGTCACTGGAACACATCAGCCTTCTGGAGCTCGGGGCAGTGCTACTAGCAATGTAATATTTTTCCTTCCAGCTACAGGGTCAATCTGTCCAGATCAGAGCAGACAACACCACAATAAGGTATTACACAAACAAGCAGGGAGGAACAAGATCCTCAAAGTTGTGTTCAGAAGCAGTGAGGATCTGGGATCTGGCATGCACCTTAGAAGCAAACATTCATGTGGTGCACTTGCCAGGAAAAGACGATATCTTGGCAGATTCCTTAAGCAGAATCAGTCAAGGAAACTATGAATAGGCCTTAACAGACACGTTCTGGCCACAGTGTTTAGAAGGTGGGTCACTCCAAAAATAGACCTGTTCGCTTCTTGGGAAAACAGTTATCTACCACATTATTTTGCAGACCACCAGTCAGTGGAACAGACACCCATTCCTTCCAGCATTTTCACTCATCCAGAAAGTCCTTCTGAAACACAGACAGGAATCTGCAATAATGATCCTAATAGTCCCCAACTAGGCTAGACAGACTTTGTATTAAGTTCTGCTGACCCTGTCCGGCAAGCCTCCAGGCAGCCTGCCACTGGGCTACAGTCTGCTGACCATTGCTCAGGGCAGAATAGCATTCCCAAGCCTCAAAACACTATGCCTGAGAGGGCGGTTCTTGAGGAGCTAGAATACTTGGATTAAACCTCTCAGAGGACATCCTGAAGGTGCTTAGAGTTTCAAGGAAACTAGCAACCAGGAAAACATCTACCTCTAAATAGAAGAGATTTTCTTACTGGTGTACCCCCAGAAGAATAATCCCAATAGAGGCAGTGTTGCCAATAGTCTTGGAATACTTGGTACACCTGGTACACCAAGCTACAGGCATGAAACAGCAATAGCAACAGTGGCCCTACGCACCCTTACAACATCCAGGGTCGCGATGAGCTGATTTTAAATAACCGAAAAGAGCCTCTTACAGAGACTGTGTTATCAACTGCAGTTCCTGTTCTGTGAATACTTGTTGCCCATATCTTGAAATGTACGAGGGGACCACACGGCAAATCAGCAGCAAGGGACCACCCAGGAGGAGGGGAGAAGCACCATAAAGCCCCGAGCTGTGCACCAGGTGTAACAAGCTATGGGTATGAAACAGCAATAGCAACAGTGGCTCTACTCACCCTTACAACATCCAGGGTTGGGGTGAGCTGATTTTAACTGACTGAAAAGAGCCTCTTACAGAGACTGTGTTATCAACTGTAGTTCCTGTTCTGTGAATACTTGTTGCCCATATCTTGAAATCTGTGAGGGGACCACATGGCAAATCAGCTGCAAGGGACCACCCAGGAGGAGGGGAAAAGCACCATAAAGCCCCGAGCCGCACACCAGGTGTAACAAGCTACGGGCATGAAACAGCAATAGCAACAGCGGCCCTATGCACTCTTACAACATCCAAGGTCACGATGAGCTGATTTTAACTAACTGAAAAGAGCCTCTTACAGAGACTGTGTTATCAACTGCAGTTCCTGTTCTGTGAATACTTGTTGCCCATATCTTGAAATCTATGAGGGGACCACATGGCAAATCAGCTGCAGGAGACCACCCAGGAGGAGGGAAGAAGCACCATAACTCCTGAGCCACGTGCCTAGTGCGAGCATGAGTGGCATGCGTGCCACTCCATAGAGAAAACTTGCAAAAGAGCTGCGGAAGTAACAGGCTCCTAAATGCCTTTGAGACAATTTATGTTTTGACACATACTTATTGAAGGGAGACACTTAAATTATATTTTGCAAGTTAATCACATAGTTATATATATATATATATATATATATATATATATATATACCCTATTTAATATGTATTGCTTGGTGTTATTGTGTTTAATATTACCTTGCCTTGCAAGTAAAACCACTGAAATAGAGCAAGAAAGAAAACTGGGAGCCTATTGGCCGGTACCAGGTTTCTTAATTCAGAATACGCAAAACATTACAGGTAGGAGAAATATCTTCACAAACAAATGGAGACAGTGGAACCAGCATGGCAGAGTAATAGTTTTGAATCCTTACAGTTGTAATAATGGTATACAGGGGAAACGGGGTACTGTTGTCTTTTTAACATTGTTAACATTAGGAGGGGATGTAGAGTTGAACCTTGGACCTAATGTTTTTAAAAAAGTAAGGGTCCTACATGACAGTGCTAGAAGTGTAAGAAATAAAATGGACACCCTAAGAACAGCAGGGTACAGATAACTTTAGTGGATCACATCCGCCTTTTCGGTCTAAATTTCTAAATGTGTATGAAGTAAATAAGGGGTTAGCAAAAATAAATATTCACAAATCCATGGGGCCTGATCACCTCGAGGGGAGCTTTTTGAAAATAGCTGCCAAACAAATAGCACCTATAGTGACTAATATATTTAACAGAAGTTTACAAGAAAATTACTTCCCACAACAATGGAGGGTGAATAAAATCACCCCATACTGGGGCAATCAACTGAGTTAAATAATTATAGGCCAATTGCTTTACTGTCTGTCCTGGCTAAATGCCTGGAGAGGCTTGTACACACTCAAATGATGGGATACTTAGAGAAATACAAATTAATTACACCATATTAATCAGGCTTCCAAAAAGGACATTCCACTATATCAGCCTTAATAGAATTCAACGATCTCGTGAATACATCTTTGCACGAGGGTCTGGAAACTGCAGTAGTATTTGTGGATTTATCCAAGGCCTTTGACCTGGTGAACCACCCCCTTCTGCTACACACTGTAGAAAATAATGGGGGTTACTGAAGACCCCAGGGATTGGCTAAAATCCTACCTGGAGGCTTGCATACAGTTTGTATCCATAAATGGGGAAAGTTCCACAAAGAGGGCGGTGACTAGGGGAGTGCCACAGGGGTCCATATTAGGACCCCTGTTGTTTTTAATATTCAGCAACAGCCTCCCAAAGTAATACAGCACTCACAGATATGGCTGTGTGTAGATGACACTGCTATAATAACAACAGACCATAACGGTAGTGAGTTAGAAAACAAAATGCAGTTGGATTTTAATGGCGAAGGGGGTGGTTCACCAGGTCAGGGCTTGTGATGAATACTAACAAAACAAAAATATGTTACTTTGGGTCTAAATCCAACGGAAATAAACAACTAAATATCAAGGCAAAGAACAACATTTTCCTGGAACAAGTGCTTTATTACACTTATCTGGGAATTACCTTTGATGAAAGTATGACCTTTGCGGAACATATAGGATCATTAATTGATAGGGTGAATGAAAGAGTGGGAGTCCTGTGAAGAACAACGAAGTGTCTAACTAAAAATAACAGAAAAAAGGTTGCTGAACAACTAATACTGCCTGTATTGACTTATGGGAACTTTTTGTACCGTACTGCTAACAAAACATTATTAAACAACTTAGATAAGGTGTATAACAGAATTGCAAGATACGTTTTGCAATGTGGACTAAGAACTCACCACTGTGTGTTATTGACTTCTTTACAGTGGCTACCACTCGAAACAAAATGTGCCATGAAGTGGCAAAAGTTTATTTATAAATATCATATAGATATTCCAGAGCATTACATAAATAAAAGTCTAGTTGGAGGGTGTGATCAAATAGACTTAGGACCCAAGAGATCTAGTCAATTAAATAAAAATTCCATCTTAGTTACTAAAAATAAATATGGAGAAAAGACATTATGCTATCAGGCTGCAAAATACTGGAACAAACTATCCCATTTAGTACGTTCATTTCCAGTGTATAGCCAGTTTTTGCAGGAATTAGTTGCATCAAGTTCTGTCATTTGCCAGTGTTGCAGATAATAAGGTATGAATGGATTGTTGGAGATTTGGAGATTGTTACTGAAATATGAGGAGATTAACTATATTTAATATTTGTACTGTCATGCCTGTCTAGTCATTACTGAGGTTATTTGTTTTTAATGCATAGGCAACTAGTTAGTAACAGGACAGTCTTGTGAACTAGGCCAACCAGCCTAAAGATTTGTTTCCTGCATAAAAATAAAGTTTTACTACTACTAAAGTTTTACTACTACTACCTGTAGTCCTTAGGCCTAAGGCCATCAACACTGAAGGTACACTTAGCAGCAGTGTCTACCTAGGTGGCAGCAGGCAAGGGAATGTCACTTTCCTCCCAACCCATGTGGAAATTTTTTTTTTAAAGGCCTCAGTCACATGTACCCACTGGTAAGGGACCCGGTCCCACCATGGTATCTCAATGTCTGCCCTGCCTAGCACATGGAAGCTCCATTCAAGCCTATTGACACTGCTGACCTGAAGTATGTCATATGGAAAACCATATTCCTGATTACCATGACCTCTGCTAGGAGGGTGAGTGAATAGCAAGCCCTCTGCACACAGCCAGATTACATCTTCCACAGAGATAAGGAAGTCCTTAGAACCCATAGGAAATTCCTGCCTAAGGAGGTGTCAGAATTCCATCTGAACCAGTCAGTAACAGTTCCTGAAATTCCTGTGCTTTAGTCAGAACACTTCAGTCCAGGTGAGTAAAAATTGCATAGCCTTGACCTGAATTGAGTTCTAGGCATCTCTATGAACTGGATAAAAGATGTTAGGTCCAAAATTACTCAGCTTTTTGTTACCTGTGGTGAGGTTGGCAAAGGTAAACCAGCATCCAAGAGTTCTGTCTCTCACTGGATAGTCTCTTGCATTCAGTTCTGCTATTAGAAGGCTGGAAAAATGCCACCCAACGGCCTATAGAAACATATAAGTTGACGGCAGATAAGGACCGCAAGGCCCATCTGGTCTGCCCATTTCTTTTTCTAACATGAATGTGCCATTGGCCTTTGCTCTGTCAGTGGCCTATCTATTCATACTCATCTGTATTGCTCCCTTATGCCTATCCCATGCCTGTTTGAGGCCCTGCACTGTATTCATATTCACCACTTCCTGAGGTAGGCCGTTCCATGCATCCACCACCCTTTCTGTGAAAAAGAACTTCCTCACATTACCCCTTAATTGGCCTCACTCTAATCTCATGCTGTGTCCTCTTGTCCTGCTATTTTTCTTATATTGGAACATGTTCAACTCTTTCACCTTGTTAATGCCCTTAAGGTGTTTGAATGTTTCGATCATATCACCTCTCTCCCTCCTTTGCTCTAGGATATAAATATTGAGCTCCGTTAATCTGTCCTCATATGTTTTCTGATGCAGTCCCTGCACCATTTTGGTTGCCCTTCTCTGAACTGCCTCAATTTGGTTAATGTCCTTCTGAAGGTGTGGCCTCCAGTACTGCATGCAGTACTCCAGATGGGCCCTAACCAGTGTCTTGTAAAGAGGGATTATTACCTCCCTCTTCTGACTTGTGGTAGCCCTACTAATACACCCCAACATCCCTCTAGCCTTACCTACTGCTTTAGTGGTCTACTTGGATGATTTCAGGTCATCGGTGATGATGACGCCCAAGTCTCTTTCTTCCCTTGTAACTGCCAGCAACTCCTCTCCCAGCCTATAGGTGGCTTCAGGATTTCTCTTCTCCATGTGCATGATCTTGCACTTCTTTGCATTAAACCCCAGTTGCCACTCTTCCGACCATTTTGCTAATTTATCCAGCTCTCTTCTCATTCTGCCCACCCCATCTGGATCATCTACTCTGTTGCAAATCTTGGTGTCATCTGCAAACAGACAAACCTTATTCTCCAGTCCATCTGCAATGTCACTGATGAAGATATTGAAGAGGATTGGCCCAAGGACTGATCCCTGAGGTACCCCACTTGTAACTTGCATCTCTTCTGGCTGTATACCGTTTACCACCACTCTCTGTTTTCTGCCCATCAACCAGTTTGCCACCCAGTTGACCAACTTCTGACCCACCCCGATCCTACCCAGCTTATTAATCAATCTTCTATGAGGAACAGTATCAAAAGCTTTGCTGAAGTCAAGGTAGGTGACATCAGCTGCTCCCCCTTGGTCCACCACTCTGGTTACCCAGTCAAAGAAATCTATGAGATTAGTTTGACAGGACCTTCCTTTTGTAAACCCATGCTGTCTTGGATCCTGTGCTCCTATGGATTCCAGGTGTTGCACTTTCCTTTCATTATGGAGTGCCTCAATAATCTTGCCCACTACTGAGGTAGGACTGACTGGTCTGTAGTTCCCTGCCTCCTCCCTGCTACCACTCTTGTGGAGTGGGATCACATGAGTCCTTCTCCAGTCTTCTGGGATCTCTCCTGTGCTCAGAGACTCACTAAACAGTTCTGATAATGGCTCTGCTAGTTCCACCCTTAGCTCCTTTAGTACCCTGGGATGTATGCCATCAGATCCCATTGGACACATTCAACAAGGGGCACCTCTGCCTCTGTGGCATCCACAAGGTGCATCCCCTTGTTAGACATTTGCAAAGCAGCTACCTGGCAAACAGTGCATACCTTTACAAAGCACTGTTGTCTGGACATGCAGTCCAGATGGGATGTCAGCTTTGGAAATGCTGTATTGTAGAACCATTTTCCAAGTAGGTTCTGGACTCAGCCTCCCAATATACTGCTGTGTAGTCTGCATAGAGTGAAACCGTAAGTGAGGGATTCTTGGGGTTATAAGAAAAAATTACTCGCCATACTAATGTTGTTTCTTCTCGGTGATCCCTCACTATGGTTGCATTCTCCTACCTTGTCTCCCCTTCTAAAACCAGAAAATAGGTTGTCACAGTAATCAGTTCTTTTTACTTAGGTTGCTTGAGCATTACTATTGCAGGTGCTCTCAACAATTGTAAGTTGTGTTTTTTTTCTTCATATTTACATTCTACATTTACATATCTTCAATTGTTTTGTTTTTCTTGTTTTCAAAAAATCAGAGTTTGCATTGGATTTTTGGTAGCCTTTTAGCTAGGTTCACCATTCTACTCTGGCTGTTGAAACAAATCTGACAGCTGCCAGAGTGGAAGGTGGCTGCAGAGTTTTTCAAACACTTATTTTGAATTCTAAGTTCTTTTATTAGACACGAGTCTGTCTCCGGGGCATCTGTCTCTGTGGAGATTGATGCATAGAAGGAAACCATAGTGAGGGATCCCTGAGAGGAAACAGCATTACTACAGTAATTTTTTCTGACTGCTACTTGTCTTTGATCTGTGTGTCCTGTGGTGCATATTTCTGGTCTAAAGAGGTTGCTCATTCTTAACATAAGGTTTAGTAATCTCTTAATGTATGGCCAGCAGAACTGTATTAGCGCACAGTGCCAAAACACATGCATAAGGTTACCTTCAGGATCACCACATCTGTGACACTGTAATGACTGTATTTGTTTCATCTTGTATAGTTTTTTTGGGTAAAATATAAATTGTGTAACACTTTCAGTTGTATTATTAAATCTGCAATTGATGTGGAGGCTTCTGCAAACAACCATATTTTCTTCCATTCTCATGTAGTTGTGTCTTGATTTAATGAAGCTAACCACCAGTTCATTGTTTCTTCAGCTGTCCTGTGTATTTGTGGTTTATGGTTTTGTACCATCTTGATATTCTGGGGGCTGCAGTTAGTAATTTTATTGGGTTTTGTTCACATTCTGGTGGTGCTTCAAACCCCAGGAAATCTTACTGCATTCTGACTTCTGCATTATGGTCTCACCATAAGATTGCCCCAGAGCCAAAATGGTTACTAGAACCTATGCTAATCATGGACTGTTAGACTCGAGCTTGGTTTTCAAACCACTGTCCCTGGTAAACATTCTGCAACTGTTAGATTATTTACTCCGCTTGCTAGTACAGATGCCTCAGACAGCCCTCATTCATCTTTCTTGAAGATTTTATTTTTCTTGTTTTTTGAAGTAAATTTTATTTCTGTTTGCTTTTAAAGCACTGTCTTTGAGTTTACAGGTAGACTAGTCTAGATTTAGTTTTATTCTGGTAAGTTTTTCGGTTTCTTCTCGGTTTGTTGAACCGGGAGGGAACCGAACATTTATTTACATTTTAAAAGTTAAATTTCTGTTTTTAAAACTTTCCTTTGGGACGGTTATCTCATTTTGGTCTTTTTGAGAGAAACCGTGGTAACTCTCGATTCCATTAGTCGCTAAACCGACCGCAAAAAAAAAAAAAAAGAGAGAGACCTTTGTTTGTGTGGGATTCTGGCTCATAGAAAACCCACTTTTTAAAGGTTTTTACTGGTTATGTCACTACCCAATAAAAGAACCAGCCTAATGGGTTTTCAACATTGTATAGAGTGTGGGGAACTGTTTGCTAAAGCAGATCCTCACTTGGTTTGTGTTGTCTGCCTAGGGTTTGACCACAAGAAGGCAGATTGTGAAATCAGTAAGAATTTTCCTGAGTCAACGCTTGATAGGCATTTGAACCGACTAAAGGGAAAAATGTCTGAAAAGGCTGCTGACCCAGCTTTGGATAAACCTTCCTCCTCCCAGAAGGAGAAACCCAAAGAACCGGTTGAACAACACTCTGACCAGAGTGATGGTTACTCGGGTAAAAAGAGAACCGCAGACACTGCTATTGAACCGGCAAGTTCTGCCAGGAAAAAGAGGAAGGAAAAACACTTGGTTAAGGAACCGCAACTGATCAATCCATCGGTTCCAACTGCAGAAGCAATAGCTAACGCAATAAGTCTGCATCAGGCACTGCAGACCGGTATCGTGGTTCTGGTTCAGCGGTCCTGTTCATAGACCTTGGTTCAGGACCTGGGTACCTCCTCGGTTCCCAGTTCACTTGAACAGTTTGCTGAAGTTTATGTGGAAGGGGATGATGAGGATGAGAATGGGGAACCTCTTGATCCACCCTGACTCCCCTGAGAAGGGAGCTGAGGATGTTTCCTCCCACTTTGCCTTTATAAAACAGGTGGCACAAACACTGGACCTCTCCACTCAAGAATCCACAGAAGAGGTAGAGGAACCAGACTATATGGAAATGATGGATGTGCCAGCAACAAAAAGGCTGTTGTTGCCCATCCATAAGTCCTTAAAGAGACACACCTTCAAGATTTTGCAAATCCGCACTTCCATTCCCCTAGTGGATAAGAGGATGGACAGGAAGTATCGGGTGGCCTAGTCTGGAGCAGAGTTCCTTTTTTGGATACCTTCCTTTTTGGATAACCCAGCCATGAAGGGGTGGTGCATCCTGCTGCATGTGACAAAGCAGGGATCCCCCTGGCATCACATCCACCTGAGAAGGATTCTAGAAAAATGGATTCTATGGCCAATAAGTCCTATTTGGGGGCCTCTTTGGCCATCAGACAAGCAACTTACATGGCTTATGTGTCCAGATACCAAAAAAGCCTCTGGAACACTGTTTTAGAGATAGCCAAAGCATGCCCTGAACCCATGGTATCAGACTTGTCTGAAGCTGCGAAAAGGGGCATAGAAGCTTCTAAATGCCAGTTTCAGATGGCAGTGGATGCAAATGATATTGCAGCCTGGCAAAATGGTAAACTCAGTGTCTCTGAAGAGATTTGCTAGGCTGAGGGCCACTAAATTGTCTCAGAACACACAAACAAAGGCACTGGATTTTACTTGTGAGCCTACATCTCTCTTTGGTGTGCAAACAGAGGCTTACATGAAGAAGATAGATGAATATAAAGTGGCTTATAAGAGTGCTGCTGCAAAGGAGAAGGCAGCAACACCACAGAAGTACCAAGGCAAAGGGGGGCAAGGGTAGATCCCACTACAGGCCTTTCTTCCAGCCTCAGGCATCACCAGCCTACCAGCCTCAGAGGGGGTACTTCAGAAGCAGAGGCAGAAGGGGCAGTAACCGTGCTGGCCCCAGCACTCAGCTAAGTGCAGAGACTAAGCAGACCCCCCTGAGGGGTCTGCCACGGTCACCTCCCCACTTCCAGTAGGAGGCAGGCTGGCCCACTATCTCTAGGCTTGGGAATCCATCACTACAGACAAGTGGGTCCTGGAGGTAGTGGGCCAGGGGCTTGCCCTCAGTTTCAAGGTTCTTCCTAAACTGAGGGCAAGACTTTTCAGACCTGCCAGCCTATCAGAAGCAGCTCTGTTGGAGGAGGAAGTAGCAAAGCTAATTCAGGACAAAGCAGTAGAGCCTGTTCCCTTGGCCCAAAGGGGAAGGGGTCTCTACTCAAGATACTTCCTCACTCTAAAGAAAACAGGAGAGTGGCATCCCATACTAGATCGCAGACATGCAAACAGACATTTGGCAAAGCCAAAGTTCAAAATGGTAACTCTGGCTACCACTCTCCTTACACACAGGAAAGGAGATTGGCTGGCATCTCTGGACTTAAAAGATGCCTACTTCCATAGTCCCATCAGGCAATTACACAGAAAGTACCTTAGGTTCAGATTACTATCAGGCCATTACCAGTTCAAGGCCATGCCTTTCAGCCTGACTTCAGCTCCAAGGGTGTTCACCAGGTGCCTAGCAGTAGTGGTGGCACACCTAAGGAGACAAGGGGTTACAGTCTTCCCATACCTGGATGACTGGCTAGTGGTAGGCCAGTCCCCTCAACAGGTAAGAGAGGCACTGTCCATCACTCAGGATACCCTGTGTACACTGGGTTTCCTGGTAAACCAGGAAAAGTCAGTGCTAATGCCAGTTCAACTCCTGGAGTTCATAGGGCCAGAATTGGACACTCTGAGAGGAAAAGCCTTCCTCCTTCAGCCAAGTATAGACAGTCTGGTGCAGCTGGCAAGCTCTTTCCAACTGCATATCCCCAGACCAGCAAGACATTTTCTTCAGCTGTTAGGTCACATGGCTGCATCAACTGCAACAGTGTCAGGGTCAAGATTCCAGATGAGGTACATTCAGTTCCTCCTCAGGTCTCACTGGTCTCAGAAAAGAGATGCTTGTCAAAGATGGTACTAGTCACAGGAACCCTGCTTCAAGCTCTGCTGTGGTGGCAGGAAAAGGACAACCTCAGGGAAGGCTTGCCTTTCCTCCATCTGCCACCAACAGCAGTCTTGACAACGGATGCCTCCCTCCTAGGGTGGGGTGCCCACCTAGGGGAGCATACTCTACATGGTACCTGGCTCCAGCAGGAGTCTCTGCTTCACATAAACCTGCTGGAACTCAGGGCAGTCTTTCTGGGCATTCAGTCCTTCACTTCAGTGCTGCAGGGCAAAGTGGTTCAAGTCAGAACAGACAATACAACCACAATGTACTACATCAACAAGCAGGGGGGCACAAGGTCCTCTCCGCTGTGCACAGAAGCCATGAATGTATGGATCCTGGCTTACTCCCTAGGGATCTCCCTCTCAGCAGTTTATCTCCCAGGGAAGGACAACGACCTCAGAGATTCCCCTTAGCAGGATCAACCAGAATCACCATGAGTGGCCATTAAATAGGCAGATCCTGCAACTGATGTTCAGAAGGTGGGGCACCCCAGAGAAGGACCTCTCTGCAGCCCCAGACAATCACCAATTGCCACTGTTCTGTTGCAGGCCTCCTGCACTGGGCACAGTGCCTCTGGATGCACTTGATTGGACAGGGATGTTTTTGTATACCTTCCCCCAATTTTTCCTGCTGCTCAGAGTATTGAACAAGCTCAGGGTTCAGCCAGCAACAATGATTCTTATTGCTCTGAACTGAGCCAGACAGCCTTGGTATTCTCTTCTGTTGACCCTATCAATAGCAAAGCCAATCTTCCTTCTCAGGAGGCACAACCTACTGACCTCCTCTCAGGACACGGTCCTGTACCCCAATCTCCAATCCCTTTACACTCAGAGCTTGGCATTTGAGGACTTAGAGTATACTGACCTGCACCTCTCGAAAGGGGTGCTAGAGGTACTCAGGGTATCTAGAAAACCCTCCACTAGAAAGACTTACTTTTCTAAATGGAAGAGGTTTTCTATTTGGTGCCAACAAAGTCTGATAGACCACCGCCAGGTTGGCTTATCAGTAGTTTTGGGTTATCTGGCACACTTGCATTCCCTTGGCCTTAGGCCTTCCACCCTTAAGATACACCTAGCAGCAGTCTCTGCATACCTCTCTGCTGGAAAAGGGGCATCCCTGGCTGCCAACCAGGTATTCAGAAAGTTGTTCAAGGGCCTACTGAACTTGCACCCCCCTCATAGGGAACCCACTCCTGCATGGGACCTTAATATATGCATTGGCTAGCTAATTCAGCCACCGTCCGAACCCATGTCCTCAGCAGAGCTTAAGTATGTGGCATGGAAAAAAGTCTTCCTGGTAGCCATCACCTCAGCCAGGAGGATCAGTGAGCTCCAGGCCTTGTCCACAGAGCCAGGTTACATAGCAGTCCACAGGAACAAGGTGGTCCTTAGGACTAATAGGAAATTCCTTCCTAAGGTGGTCTTAGACTTCCACCTTGATCAGTCCATGACCTTACCAGTCTTTTTCACTTATCATTCCAGCTCAGGGGAACAAAGACTGCATAGTCTTGATGTCAAGAGAGCTATGAGCTACTACTTAGATTACCCAAAGGGACACAGGCAGGATAGAACTCAGCTTTTCCTGACCTATGAAGAAGTGGGGAGGGGTAAACCCACCTCAAAGAGGGCCATTGCCCACTGGATTGTTGCCTGTATCCAATTTTGCTGCAGTAAAGTGGCTAAAGAGCCTCCTGTAGGCCTCAGGGCCCACTCCACAAGGGGTACAGCTGCTTCTATAGCAGCTGTGAGAAATATCCCTTTGTTAGAGATCTGTAAAGCAGCTACCTGGAAAACATTTCACACCTTTACCAAGCACTAGAGCCTGGATACCCAGGCCAGGAATGATGCCAGGTTTGGCACAGCAGTACTACAGAGCTTGTTTCCTAAATAGGTTCTCTACCCTCCTCTAAAGGTACTGATTGAGTAGTCTGCAGAAGTCCGAATACAGTAAGATTTCCTGGGGTTTGAAGAAAAAATTTCTTAACATAGTAATCTTTTCTCTTCTGAGGGAATCTTACTGTATTCTGAGCTCCCACCCACCCTACCGCCTCTGCTAAAACCTATGGGCACTGCAACCCAGCTGTCCATGCTGTTCGAAACCTGTGAGTGTTTCTTTGCTGGGCTTAGTGACTTGAGTCTTAGTGTTGCCCACATTTTTAAATAAAGGAGGATTATTTGGTGTTGGGTGTTGTTAACTGGTTATTTAATTATTAGCATAGTTTAGGTTGTTATTATGTTTGATCCATTAGAATCTGATGGTTGCAGAATGTTTATCCGGGGCAGTGGTTTGAAAACCCATCTCAAGCCTAACATTCCATGATTAGCATAGGTTCTATTAACCATTTCAGCTCCGGGACAGTCTTATGGTGAGACCATACTGCAGAAGTCAGAATACAGTGAGATCCCCTTGGAAAAAACAAAATTACTATGGTAAGTCATTTTTTCTTCTGTTCTTGGGCTTGTCATCCCTGTGCCCCCATGTATGTGACACATTTACATCAGTTTATAGTAGTAGATAACTGCGAGGTTCATGGATGCCTGTAGTAGTTACTGAAATTATTTATTCCTGTTGCCTTGAAGAATATGCTCCATTGTAAGTAATCCTCCTCGCTATAAGTTCTGAAATTTCGAGTTTTATTATTGATTCATAGTTGTGGATTCCCCAGCAGCAGTTGTTTCTTGTGCTTCTAATGTAGTATTAGTTTTGTTTAATAGTATTCATAGTTGTTTGTGTGAGGAGTGGAGGATGCTACAGGCATGTCTTTGAGTATGTTAGGTATATTTGTATAAATGAGAGCTGCTAATTCAGGACGTATTTCTTGACATAAAGCAGCATCTATCCTAAGCCAGTCTGGTGTATACTCAGTAGGATATTCAAAGGGGTTGCGCATGGTGCAACAGTGTTGCACCATGCACAACCCACTGACGTGCCCCGGAGCGATGTTCAAAGGGGTGATGCACTGCGCGAATTTCGATGCACCGGGGTGCACCAGTAATGTATGCAGCGCAAGTGCGGGGGGGGGGGTGTGTGCCCATGCATATGTGGCACGTCCCGATATTCAGCCCGGAATGTGCGGCGCATATGCAGGCACAAACTCACCTTGCGCCGCACAGGGGGGGTGCAAACATCTGCCCATAAAAAGCAGAAGCGAGCCGGGGGACACCCACAGGCAGGCTGCTGTATTGCCGTGCGCAACACGGCAGCCGCCTGCTGTGGGTGGCCACCGAACCTCCTATGACACCGCCCGGGCGTCGTGCCGCCCCCCCTTACCTGATCACGGGCAGATACAAATATCATCCCTGGTGGTCCAGTGGACCCTACCTCATTGCCCAATCATGGGCTTTTGTGGAATATAAATACCCTGGTGGTCCAGTGGACCAGCTCCCCTGCCCAATCACGGGCTTTAGATAATTTAACATTCCCTGGTGGTCCAGTGGACCTGCTCCCCTGCCCGATCATGGGCTTTAGATAAAATAAACCTCCCAGGTGGTCCAGTGGACCCGATTCCCAGTCCAATCGCGGATAACTGACAGTAAACCTCCCTGGTGGTCCAGTGCACCTGAACCCCAGCCGGATGGCGGGCTTTAGTAGTACGTACTTTTCCTGGTGGGCCAGCGGTACCCCTCCCACCCGCCATTCAGACCCACCACCCCTTGCCCCGGTCAGTGGTGGGTGGCAATCACCCACCCGCAAGCTGTCTGGCTGCCCATGCGACTGACAGCGGCGTACAGTACTGACTGTATGCCTATTGGTCCACTGCATGGGCCAATGGGTATGCAGACTGTACTGTACTACACATTCCCAAAATGTGAATGAACCATTCACATTTCGGGACTGTGTAGTACAATACCGTCTGTATGCCCATTGGCCCACGCAGTGGACCAATGGGCGTATAGCCGTACTGTACACTGTCAGTTGGCAGGCAGCCGGGCGGCTTGCGGGTGGGTGGGTGGCTGCCACCCGGCACTGACCGGGGGGAGTGGGGTGGTGGGTCTTAGTGGGGGAGTGGGGAGGGGGTACCGCTAGCCCACCAGAGAAAGTACGTACTACTAAAGCCCATGATCAGGCTGGGGTTCAGATCCACTGGACCACCAGGGAAGTTTATTTTCTCTAATGCCCACAATCGGGCTGGGGATTGGGTGCACTGAACCACCAAGGAGGTTTACTTTCTCTAACGCCCGCTATCGGGCTGGGAATCAGGTCCACTGGACCACCAGGGAGGTTTACTTTATCTAGAGCCCGCAATCGGGCATAGGAGCAGGTCCACTGGACCACCAGGTATGTTTATTTTATCTAGAGCCCACGAACGGGCAGGGGAGCAGGTCCACTGGACCACCAAGGAATAGTAACTTATCTAAAGTCCACAATCAGGCATTGTAGTGTGTTGCCCACCGAGGGGCAGGGGGCATCGGTCCCCAATGGCTGCAACCTGGCAGGGTGCCAGGTGCAAGTCGCTGGGGATCGGCGCACCTGCATGCAAATGGAGCCATAATGACATGCAAATGGCCCCATGTGTGTCTTGCATGCATACTGGCCTCATTTGCATTCCCAGTGCTGAATATCATGGTTGATACACCTAACGCACCCGCAGTTGCACTGGCACATCCCCCTGCTCCTCGTTTGCCACTTGTGCTGGCGCAGTGCGGGCGGCTGCTGTGCCATATTCAATGCTGCTGTGCCATGGTGCAGCACCATTGAATATCATCTGGACCATGCCCTGGCACATCCTACTTGCGCTGCGCCCAGGCTTGCACCCCTGCCTGGTGCAGTCTGAATATCCCACCCTCAGTGTTCTCTTTTCCTTTTTTCACTGGTGGACAGTAAGATGTTTTAGTTAGCCAAGTGGCAAAGTAATATGATTGAAAGGCCATTATTTTTGGTCCACCATTACCTAGTAGTCTAGCTAATTGTTGTAATGAGCATTTTGGACATTTCTTGCTCCAAATAAAGTCAGACACTGGTCTTTGTAGTTTCTTTATTTGTTTAATCAGCAGTTTAGTTTGCAACATGTTGAACAGAAATTACTCTTGGCAAGATGTTCATCTTCATTACTGCTAATTTGTGCCCCATGGAGACTGGTAGCATATGCTATCTTTCGAGATTTGCTGCAATAGTTTGAAGTAGGGATCTTCAGTTCTTATTTGTTGTTCCTTTTGGTGAGGCAAAGAGGATTAGACCCAAGTATTTTCTATGGTTCAGGGCCCACTTTATTCCAAGATCTTCTATTTCTTCTGTGTAGCATTCTTTTCCTATAGATAGTACCTCTGATTTATCTTTATTCAACCTGCATCTGAATAAGGGGGTAAATCTCTGGATTAATCTAATTAGTGATGGCATACATCTCTGGGGATCTGACAATAAGAGTAGCACATCATCTGTGTAAGCAGTTGCTTTGAAGTATGGCCCTGCTACTTTGATGCCTTTTATGTGCCGGTTCTTTTGTAAGTGTAATAGAAAGGGTTCCAGTGCCAGATTGAAGAGGGCTGGGGATAGAGGGCACCCTTGGCATGTTCCTCTTGACAGTTTGAATCTCTTAGATATTAGGCTGTTTGTACAGACTGCTGCCTTCAGCGAACTGTAGAGTAGTTTTACCATCTTAATGAAGACCAGGGGAAGGCTGTGCCACTCTGTTTCTTGGAAGCGTTATGGCCACTCCACCCGGTAGAAATCATTTTTGGCATCTGACGTCATTAAGGCTGCTGGGTTCTTGTTCTTCAGGTCCTTCATTAATAAATATGTAATCTTCCTGGTGTTAGTCTCTATAAGGTGCCCAGGAATGAAGCCATCTTGGTAGGAACCTATTGTGTGTGTCATTGCTTTATACACGTACTGTATGTTGCTAGAATGTTGGCATACATTTCTGCGTGATAGTTCTGTAACTTGAACAGCTTGTTTCCTCTTTCCCCAGCATTAACAGTTAAGTTATCAGTCCATCCATCATTAATTGTGGAAGTGTCTATTGTTCTTTTGATTCTTTATATATGTTTAGCAGCAATGGAGCCAACTAGTGTTTAAGATGGATATAAAAGTCTGGTGAGAAACTGTCTCGTGCAGGGCCTTTCCCATGGGGTAGTGGCTCAATTGCTTCCATTATTTCAGTAATTGTCAGTGGTGCCTCCACTTATTGCTTCAAGTCTTCATTTATTTTTTGATAGGCTGGATCCTCCAGGAACTTCTTCACACTGACACTGTCTCCAGTACTTTCCAAGGCATGCAGTTTGTTGTAAAATTCTAAAAACTGATCATTTGTCTCATATGGGTCTGTTGTGACTTTTTTCTTGCTGCTTTGTTTTCTTGCTTTGTTGTTTTGAAGACCCTTTTTTTGCCATCAACATCTGTTATCTAGGAATCCTATCTCCACTCAGTGCCTGCAGCCTCTGCCCTGCTCCCACTTTGACCAGATCCACACTTTTGGCTTGGGCCCATTTACTAATGCCCCTTGTGATATTCAACATTGATTCTGACCTTGTACGTCACATAAACATAGTTGCCAGTTACAACAGCAGGTTTCTCTCCTGGGGACACTGAAACCCTAACTACCTGCCTTCTCTAGTAAGCTGTAGGGCCCTGCATGTCTAGAACATGCCCTGCTTGCTTGCAGCTCCTCTCTACCTGCTTCTGCACACACACTGGCAGATCAAACAGTAAATGCATTCAAAACTGCATGGAGAAGACGTAAGGGAACCCTTGCAATGGTGGGGGTAGAGTAAATGGGCAGATTAGATGGGCCAGGCGGTCTTCATCTACTGTTAGATTTTATGTATCTATGCTGCCTCTCCTTCCAGCATGCCTGTCCTTCTTTGTAAACCCCCTTCCCCAAGAAGCATGAATTATGCCTAACCAGTTGGTGGGCTTCCCTGCCAGAAACCCCACATTCTACACAGTGCTGTGGCTAAACAGATGCAAGGGCCATTACAGTGTGTGTGTTTTTTTTATAGTTTCAGGACAGAAACTTACAGTATGCTTCATTTACTGTCATGCACTGCCATATATTTTTGAATTTTTTATTTTCTGTTACCTTATATTAGTTTGTAGCACTACTGTAATTGCACTGCTTATTCTAATTTCATGCTCTGAGTGCTCCCATTATTATTTATACTTACATATTTGCTTTTTTATGTTGCTGTATCGTTCCCAAATATAACCGTTTGGATGATGCTACAGAAACTACAGATGTGTTGTAATACATATTGAACTCAACAGTTAGGTTTAAGAATGCACTTCTATGTTAAGCCCTGGTTTTCACGTGTTAAAAACTCAATCATGCTTGGACGGAATAACATGTAATTAGGAATGTGTATTCTTTGACCCAGTATCTCTGTGCCTTAAAAATCTAGTGAGGGTTGATGTGGCCAATGAAAAGTAATAGAAGGTTAAAATGTCTAAAAATATGTTTTTGTGCCCTTTAGTTAAAAAATGGCTTAAAGTTGAAACCTGAAACTTCCAGGGTCATCTTAAGACAGTCGCTTTGACTGTTGCCTTTGATGAGAAAGTTGCGTGTTGTAAATTAATGAACTGAAAATACATGCTCACTTCCATTTTTCATAAGATGAGTTTCGCGACAGCAATGGTAGATGGTTTCATGAGACAGGAATGTAACATGAGATTGTATGTTACTGCATGTTGTTCACTTCACATTGTTCATCTCATGAAACCAAAGGTGGAAGCCGTTGAGGCATGTGTGATTTCTGCAAATGTACTTTTTTGGGGAAGGGTGCGACTGACAGTGTTGTGAGTCATGACACATTTGTCTAATGAAAGCAGAGGTTAAATTTCATAAAAACAGGTGACTGGCAGTGCCATGAGGTGAAAATGTATGAGTTTGCTTATTTGTAATTAAAAAATGGCAAAAAGATAAGCTTGCAATGTGCAGGGTCGATAGATTATAGGTAAAGGGCCTTACTTTTAATTTTGTATTTTTAGTATAACATGAACAAGTTAAGATATTAATAAAATAAAAAGTGATTAGTTACAAAAGCATTGATTTGGATGCAACAGTGCTGTGAGATGAGATATGGCAAGGCAAAGCAAATTTTATTTATATAGCACCCTATCCAGGGGCTCAGAGCGCTTAAACATTATAATGAATAAGTACGATAAAAATACCAGCAGATCATATAATTACAAAAGACTAAAAACATTTTCAAACAAATATGTTTTGAAAGAGGCTTTAAAGGCTTCCACCATGCTAGCTGCTCAAATATATGGTGGAAGAGAATTCCACAACAACGGTGCAGCTGTGCCAAATGCTCTGTCTCCCATTCTCTTTAAATGGGAAGATGGTACAACCAATAGACCAGCCTTGGCAGAGCGTAGGGGTGGATAGGAAAGTATGGAACCAGGAACTGTTTTAGGTAGTCCGGTCCCAAACCACATAGGGCCTTGTATGTTATCAAGTCTATCTTGACGGTGATGCACAAACTCATTGGCAGCTAGTGGAGAGCACGCAGAACAGGAGTGACATGATCCCTCATAGAGGTACCTGTCAACATCCTGGCCGCAGTATTCTGCACTAGCTACAGTTGACACATCAAACTCCAGACAACCCTAGGTACAGAGCGTTATAGTAATCAAGCCTGCTGGTAACAAAGGCATTTATAACCATAGCCAGGTCAGCAGGCATCAAGAACTGATGGCTCCTGGCAATATACTGAAGATGGAGAAAAACAGTTCTGATGACAGAAGACACCTGTTGTTCGAGGTTAAGACAGTCATCAAGAACAACGCCAAGATCCTTGACCACACTGATCACTGACAGGGGACGTCCACCGACCACTAAGGTGAGCAGTCTTCTGTCAGTGAGTATGGTGATGTAAGACAAAAGGTCTGTTCACACTACCTGATCTACAGCATTGTGACAGGTGCAGATAAGTTGCATTGGTGCAGGTCAGGCAGTGGAGAATTGCAGAAGGCTCCACTGTAGCACAGGCCAATCCCTGTTTTTTGTGGGTCATGTACCATTGCAGGCAGTTTTGGAGAGCAGGTAAACATGCTGCTCCACCTGCAGTGGTACTTCCCACAACACACTGCGCTATGCCTTACTGTCCCTCTCCAACACTGCCTTACCTAATCATGGCTGTTTTATGTCTCCCCTGTTTGCATATCAATCAATCATTCATCTTTATTTAACCAGGTGGAACATTGTTGAGAAGAACCCATTTACAGAGTGGGCCTGGACAGTCAATAATGGCAATAACAACATAAATACATGTCAAGAGGAAAAAGAAATGATAAAGACACATTAAATACATTCAAACAATACAGGGTTATGTGCAGTTTGTACAATATCTACAAAAATACAAGAGTCCAAAATGCTAGGTAGTAATACCTGATGATAAACAAGCATGGAGTATACAATGTCATCGACCGATACAATAACAGTGACTGAAGAGCAATAGTGGTGATAACATACCTATGATAGTGAAATTCAGTTAGACAGAGGTACTGAGGGAACAAACATATTTAGGAATGATGGGAATAGGGGCGTTGAGTAGGATAAGGGGAAGAGACCTAGAAAGGAGAAAGGAAGAACAGGAGGGATGTGGGTATGAATGGCTTGGGGTGTCGGGCAGAGTGTTGACATTTTTTCTTGAAGGTACTTAGTGGCCCGGCAGCGTGGCCATCATGGCAGGACAGAACAGGGTTAGGAGTAGCAATTGCAGGGGTCAATAAAATGTCGTCTTATAAGTAATTTGAAGGAAGTCATTTTAATTATGGATGAGAGTTTTAGTATTTTCTTTAGATTATTCCATAGAGTAGGTAGATAGTGGCATAGTAAAGAGGCCCCAAAGTGAGTTCTGTAGCGGGGTATGTCTAGACACAGATAGAAATGTCTCCTAAGTGAATAGGTTCCAGTGGAATATGTTAGAAGGCTAGAGATATACGATGGTAGCATACCAGATAGGGCTCTGAAGGTCCAGGTGACCACATTTCTGAGTCTTCTGGTTGTTAAGAACTGCCAGCCCAGCATAGCAAATAGAGCACAATGGTGCATTCTGGGGGAGCGCCGGTGATAAATCTTAGGGCCCTGTTGTACAATGTGTCAAGATTTACCAGACCTGAGTGGGGGCTGTGTTTGTTTAGAATGTCTGCATAATCCAAAAGGGGAAGGAATGTGGATTGTACTTGTCTTAGCTTGGCTTCCTGTGTTAGGAGGTGCTTGATTCTAAAGAACAGACCAAGGAATTGTTTTAGCTTCTTACACAGTTCTTCTATATGGACCGTGTAAGAAAATTATGATCTAGCCAAAAGCCGAGATATTTCAACTTTATTACAGCTTCAATGGGCTCACCT
Source organism: Neoceratodus forsteri (assembly GCA_016271365.2). Classification (NCBI taxonomy): domain Eukaryota; kingdom Metazoa; phylum Chordata; order Ceratodontiformes; family Ceratodontidae; genus Neoceratodus; species Neoceratodus forsteri. The sequence continues at coordinate 1,247,648,093 of CM057455.1, read as the reverse complement.
AGGAGGGATGTTATTTGTGGCTGAGTACTCAATGGGGGGGGGATTTATCCGAAGTGAGACTGGGTGACAAGAGTCATGGCCTCCTTTTTTTTTTTGGCGTTCAGTAAGAGTTTAAGACTCAAGAGATTGTGCTGAAGTAAATCAAATTCACATTGCAGTGCACTACAAGCAAGCTGCAGAGAAGGTTCGGCTAAATAACAGTATCGTCGGCGAACAAGTGTACACTTGCTCGACTGATGCCTGCGTCGATACTGTTAATGTAGATAGTGAAAAGTAATGGTCTCAAGACTGATTCTTGGGGGACACTTCTGGGTAGAGTCTTAAGTGGGGACAGGTCTTCTTGTGCCTTAATTTGTTTTCTGCCCTTTAGATAGCACATGACCCAATTGACAGCAATAGCAACTGCACCAATGTCTTGGAGAGTGGTCAAGAGCAGATCATGGTCGACTGAGTTGAAGGCCTTACTTGGGTCGAGAAATAAGGCGCTGATGTAGTGTTTGGAATCAAGTGACAGGTGCCAATCATTAGTTACCTTAGCTAAGGCAGAGATCGTATTGTGTTTTTTTCTGACACCTGATTGGATGGGGTTTAATATCTGAACTGAGTTTAAATATTCTCTTAGCTGGGTATTTATTACTTTTTTGAGTAGTTTTGAGAGAATGGGCAGTAAGGATATTGACCTATAATTGTTCTGGTCACTGGGATCCCTGGACTTGAATAATGGGACTACATGTGCCACTTTCCAAATGGAAGGAAGTTCGCCAGAGGATAACGACAATTTGAATAAATGAGTTATCGGTGCGGTTAAAGCATGGTGGCCCAGTTTTAAGAAGAAAGGTTCTAGGTTGTCCACTCTTGCACTTTTCCTGGAATCAAGACAGAGGAGCAGGTCCTCCACCTGTTTATAAGTAATGGAGTGGAAGGAGAATTTGGCTTTGGGGGAAGGGGCCTTGCTAGGGTGTCTAGCAATGGTAGGATCTGGGGTCTGCTAGCCAAGTTTACTTACAGCAGATGTGTCAAAGGCTAGGCCTGCCGTTGCAAAGTGATTATTTAATAGGTCGAGTATGCACTGCCTATCTGAGGTGCAAGTATTGCCAGAGGTGATTTTGGTGGGGAGGGCATTAACTGAGCAGTGTCCTTTGACTTCCCTTAGAGTTTTCCAGAAATTGGCAGAATTATTTGCAGCAAGTGCTAATTTAGATTGGAAAAAGCCTGCTTTGGCAGCCCTTGTAATTTTGGTACAATGATTTTTTTTTTTTTAGTTTCTTTATTTTATGTTGCCTTACCTCCTCAGCAGGGGTGTTCCCTATGGTTCCCCTGTCCAGACCTTTGTCGGCATCTGCACCGGGCGCGGTGCCCAAGCTCTAACCTCCCCATCACTCTTTCTTAGGTTGCATCACACACCCCCATAGCGTGGAAGACTGAGGGGTCAGGACAGAGGGGGCACATAGGAGTGTCTGGTGCAGCACCGCAGACAGCCCTTCTCGATCGCCAGAGGATTGGGGCACTTTTTACTCCCCTAGAGTTCTCCCCCCACAGCATGGGCATGCAATGATGCCAAGGACATTATGGCATGTGATCCCGCGTGCCATATGTCGGACTTCTGCCCGCACCGACCCCACCAGGACACCGCAAGTTGCACTACCCCCTAGCCACCGCCAGGAGCCAACACCATCGCAGGAGTCCCTCCCCACCCTCCCAGAGAAGGAGAGCAGTCCTAGGGATGCTCAGTCCTCCTCCCCCCCCAGCCAACCCCCGGCGATCCGAGTCTGCACCCGAACACGGGTCGCCGGTGTAGTGTGAGGTTTGGCGTCCAGCGCCTCAACCCTCAGCGCCACCTGGCCAGCCGATTTTGGTGCAATGATTACTCGATTTCCTAAAGGCAGTCCAGTCTGCAGGGTCCTTTGTTTTTCTGTTCCTTTTCCAAAGGGTATTTCTGGTACAAAAGGCAGTCTTTAGCTCAGCAGAAAACCAAGGGCAGGATTTCATCCTGGTGCGGGATTTGGACAGAGGAGCGTGCTTGTCTATGACGTCAAGAACTAGTTTTAGAAAGATCTCATAGGCAGTGTTCACAGAGGGTGTGAGGTAGAAATCTTGCCAATGAATGTTATTAAGGTCTGCTAAAAAATTATAGATACTGTATTAAAGTTTCATCTATTCCTTTTCAGTGTATAAGTGGATGAGGATAGTAATCTAGGAGTAGATTGAGCACAGGCTATCGCATTGTGATTGTGAATGTCATGAAAGAACACACCAGCATGACTGAAAAGGTGAGGTTTGTTGACTAAGATAAGGTCAAGTAACGTGCTATTTGCAGGTGTTTTAGAGTTTGGGCGGGTGACTTCAGTTATGAGCTAAGTGAAACCTAGCTCGTCGCACAGATCTTTTAGCAGTTTTGGTGAGTTGGAGAGCCAATCCATGTTTAGGTCTCCCATGATGATACTTTCAGTTGGCTGCATGTACACAGATTTACGTATTTGAATCAAAAGTGCGAGACCTCCTGACGGGGGCCAGTAGCAGCCAGTGATACAGATCAATTCGGAGGATGGAAGGGAACATCTTATGGAAACCAATTCAAATTCCTTGGTGGCTGATATTGTGTCAATAAGAGAAACTGAGAATTTATCCCTGACATAGATAGCTACCCCACCCCACTTCTGGTGGGTCTGTCCACCCAGAAATCGTTGTAGTTGGAGAGGTTGATTACATGGTTAGGAGTGGAGCTCTTTAACCAAATTTCTGAGACAACCAGTACATCTGGTTCTGTATAAGAGATCCAAGCCTGGGCCAAATCCTGTTTTCTCAGAAGACTACACACATTGAGGTGTGCAAAGGTAATACCTTTTAGGTGTTGAATATCCAATAGAGCGGGGATAGGGAGAGGGGGTACAGGATTAAGTTCAACGTTCCCTGAGCAAAAAAGCATAAAGAGGAGTAGCTTTTTGAGGGCCCCGAGTATGAGCTTAAAGAGTCTGTGTTTACTACATCTGGACTGGGAAGGAAGTGTTGTAGAGGTAGGGTGAGTAGAGAAATTATAATTTGATAGGGATGAATAAATGGCCACCCTTAATGAGATGGTCAGTGGATTTGGAGCAGGGAGGGAAGGGGTGTCTTTGTGGGAGGGTGGACTGTCCTCAGTGGTATTACTAGTGTAGGTGGTGGAGCAGCTAGGCAGTATGGTATAAATTTAGAACACTAATGTGACTGGGAATACAGCAGGATACACAGGCCTAGCTGAAGACGCAGGAGATGTAAAGGGATAGTGTAGATTTCCTAATGCGAAAAAGCCTAAGAATAATAGTGTACACATGATGGAGGAGTGTGGTAATCTGATTGAATAAATGCGGATATGACACACAGATTTAGGTGATCAGATGGCCAACTGTAGATATGCTACACTGAACTGGTTGATCAGAAGCACTGCCGTTAAGGAATTGGTATACTAGGAGGGGGTTTAGTCTGTTTGGGTGAGCTGGCACTTTAAGCATGTATTCAGGCTTAGCTGTTGGTTAGCACTTGGAAAGTGTGGGGTGGCAACCAATGAAATGATGGCAGGTAGGAGAGGCAGAGCCTATGCATATTTAAAGGAGGCCTGCACAGGGGGCAAAAATCCACCAAGCACACCGGTTTCAGGATCCTAGTTCCGGGGGGCTTTAGTATCCAATGCAGCTGTATAAACCCCCACCTCAAACACCCAACCCAACCTGACGATTGTGTTTCTCTTCTAAATGTACAGCCTTTCATCCCCACCCCCATGATCCCAGGCCCAGCAAAGTGCATTAAAAACACAAGAAGTCTTCCTGCAACGATGCACACCATTGGTGTGTAAATGCGAGTACCATCATTTTGGATGGGCAGCAGCCAGCGATGCAGGCAACGCAGGCAGGGTACTATATAAATGCACCTGTATGTCATAGCATGTATTTGTGTCATGAAAGCAGATATGTGAGGGCTGCCCTTGATTGTGAATGGCCTGCAGAGGCATTGTTGTTGTGTGTGACAGCTGATGTGCTTCGTGAATGGCACCAGCATTGTGATTTTAAATTAACTTTCTGGAAGCCATCCCAAGATAACCAGAGGGAAGCTGTCTTTCAGTACATTGGATTACTAAGAAATTCAGCTGCACCAGCACAAAGAGTTGTTACCTCAGATTACACAAAACTGGTGCTGGAAACTTCATGATTTGTTGCACTTCAAGGACAAAGAACCTGTTGCCTTTTCTAGGGCAGAATTTGACAGCTCCTACAATTGCTTTTCTTTTATTAAGTGAATTATTTGCTGCTCCTTATGGCTTCTCCTGGGTCCTCTCATCCTAGATATTTTTCTTGGAACTGCTTCCCTTTGGACTGCCTAGAAGGCTGAATGATATCAGGGCTAACTCACTAAAGCTTCTCCAAGCTGCCGAGGGTTATGTGGAGATAAGAGCTTGCCATGGTGTCCCCCTCATCCCCATCACCAATCGCTCTCTCTTCTTCAAGTGACCAGGTCAGAAGATTCTGGTCATGTGATCAGACCAGCTGTGTAGGGGCGGACACTCAGGTAGGTCCTCAGTCACTGGGTTGATGACAAAGGTTTATACCAGCTGAGGTGCAGTTGGCACCATTTTACTTGTCTGAGCTTTTCCAAGTTGCAAGAGGGTCATGATGAGTGGGAGCTTGCCATTGCTTCCCGTCCAACCATCACTGATTGCTCTTTTCCTTTGGTTCCCAGACCAGAAGGTCCCTTTCATGAGATGCAAGCCAACAGTTGGGCTGGTGGGTGAAACCTTAATTGGGCCTCAGTTGGAAGATTACCGACAAAAGGTCAAACTAGCTGAGGCACATTTGGCACCATTCCAGTCACTTTAGCATCTCCAAGCTGTAAGGGGGTGTGAAGGGTGGGAGCTTGCCATTACTCCCCCTCTCTATCATTGATTGTTCTCTTCCTCTGGTGACTGGGCCAGGAGGTCCAGGTCACATATTCCCACCTGCTAATTGGTGGCTGAAGGCTGACACAGTCAGGCCCTCAGTTGGAAGGTCACTAACAAAGGATTAAAGAGGACAGGAAATCATTTCTAATTGGCAGCTATTTATAAAGTTCTTATTTTCAGAAATGATATTCATTCCCCTAAATCAGGGGTTGAAACAACCATCTTTCTGCCTGTCCCAGACTCCCAGTTTTCCTCAGGGACAGCTGGTTTCATTTCTCTGCCTGACCCTGGGATAGGCACCAAGTAAAATGCATTAGCAGGCACTAGGACCCAGGAGATGGTGCCATCTGTAAAGTGTGCTGTGGACGTCCCAGCATCATGGTGCGTCACATGTTGAAGGATTTCCATTCAACACAACATCCCATGATGGGCTCTTCTGTATGGTCAGAGGTTTTGTCGAGTATCAGAAATGAAAACAATACAAGAGTAGGACTAGACTGCATATGTATTCCTTGTTATCGTGCATGTGCAGTTGCCTGTCTTCCTTTTGCTTTCTGCACTGCATACTTTATTCCTCTGTGTGCTGCTCTTGTAGTAGCAGCCCAAAACTAGCTCCTGTTCACAGGCAGCAGAGTTTTGGAGATGCAAATTAGAAACCATTTTCAGGGCTGTCTGCTAAGAGAGGTCTGGGTAAGACTAATTAAAAGCCATGGTCAAGGCCTCTGGAATTCTGCGCTTCTGTAGCTGCAGAATTTTCGACCGAATTTGCATCATTCTGCTGCAGAATTCATAGTTCTTAGTGAATTTTCATTCAAATATGCAGTTTTTTCATACTGCCCATCTCCCTTCCCTGTCTCGTTTATCCTGAAGCCTATTCTCTGTGCTTGGCATGAGATAACATCAACGACGTCACATATTTTATCCAATGGCAGGACTGCATTCTACCACAGAACGAAAGAAATCATGCTGCAGATATCAGATAATGCTGCCACAGAAACCGTAGGACCCCTACTGCAGAAATCAGGACAAAGTGCTACAAAACACTAGGGTACTGGCCATGTTAAGTGCAGGATCACTATTTGAAAGCCCTTTTCAGGGCAGCAGAAGGGGACTCTGTATTTAGAGATTAGTAGAGGCAGCCACTTAAACACCTTGTCAGGGCAGGAAGAGCTCAGATCCTATAACAGAGGAAGAATATTAAAATCAATTAAGGATATGAGGCAAGATTCAGTGCAGGACCGGACGGTATAAATGGTATAAATCCCAAGTTCATAAAAAATACAAGTTCTGCTATTGCCACTCCCCTTTCTATTATATTTAACAAATCCCTTTTCTTGTGCACCTTACCATCTGATTGGAAACAAGCAATAGTTATCCCGATTTATAAAAAAAGAGAAATCGGAAAGAGGCTGAAAATTATAGGCCAATTAGCCTTACATCAGTGGTATGCAAGGCTATGGAAACAATCACTGCATACAAATAAGTACCCACACAGCTATTATAATAGAGAATGTTACTTAGAGCTGCTAGCTCATCAGATTCTGATGAAGCCTAGCAGAGAGTCTAGGTGAAACGTTAATTTATTTCATTTTAGTCTCCATTTATATTCTTGTTGCACATTTGATATTAAACGCTATTATATTATTATAGCATTTGTCTATACTTCTTAAGCTGTGTGGGTGCTTATTTGTATGCAGTGATTGTCTTGAATATACAGCACCACACAGTCCTGGTGCTCCTATTTTTTCTAGTTTAAGGCTATGGAGAGAATTCTTAAATGCTGAATTGACAAACAGATAGAAAATCTGGAACTTAAGGACCAAAAGCAACATGGATTCATTAAAGGCAGGTCCTGTACCACTAATTTAATTTCTTTCTATGAACCAATTAGCGAAGCATAGATAGGGGTATACCTGTGCATGTAATTTACTTGGACTTTAAAAAGTCCTTTGACAAGGTCTCACACCATATATTAATTGATAAACTGGTCAATATTAAAATTGAACAACATGTTTTAGGTTGGTCAGCAAACTGGCTAACTGACCGCTAACAAGTGGTGAAAATTCAAAACACACTATCTTTACCTACTTCTGTTTCTAGTGGAGTTCCGCAAGGATCTGTCCTAGGACCTCTATTATTTGGTATATACATAGCTGATCTACAAAATGGGTGTACAAGCCACTGCAGGGATAGAAATTAACTTTTTTCGGTACCTGCACCAAGGTGCATGTGACGGCAAAAGTTACATGCACCATGGTCAGGTTACTTGCACCGGTGGTCATAATGATAAAAACTGAAAAAAGGTAACTGATTCAAGAATCATTGCATATGAAAACGAATGTAATACTATTCTACAACATATCAGTGTCGTCATCACTTTCCCAGGCCTTTTCATCTTTTCTGGCACCATAAGGTGTTGTTTGAGGTCTCCTTGTTCTCTTTCCTGCTGACCACCACCTAGCTATGGCATTATCTGGCGAGTATGTGGACACTGTGTCACTGCTCAAACTAATTGCCATTAAAGCGGACACAGTTTCTGGCCTCAAGTTTGCCCTCCAGTCATGTTTTATCCGTGACAATGAGAAACCCCTTTCACATTCTGCAGTAGATGGAATGAGAAGAAATATTTTCAGCAGTGAAAGAATGTCCTTAAAGTCATCCCTTTCTTCAAAAAGAACTCTAGCCCACATAGTAGTGGAATCTAAAGGTGGATGGTAAGCTGCATTTAGGGTCTGGACATATGCTTCCAGTTCTGACCACTGCAAGACTGCTGAAACAGCACTGTACCCCTTTGGTTCCAGAATGTCACTGTAGTGAGAAAATAATGACTTAATTTCTGTGTCTCCATACTCTGCCAGGGAATCAGAGTTAGGCCAGTTAGACAGGTTGAAAATTCCCATTTCCGTAATGACATGGTCATTAGCAAATTCAGAGAAATGATTCTCCATTTGATTTAGGGTGGTGGCCAGCACTTTCTTCACAATAGCCACAATGCTGCTCTTCGCAGTGTTTGCATCCTCATCAGGATCTGATCTACTTCGTCTTGCTGAACCATAAGAACTAAGCTCCACACCTTTGTAATGCAGCTTACCATCCACAGGATTGATTCCTGTGTCAAGGCAATCAATAGTCTCTGAATCTCTGAGAGACTTCAGTTTTGTCATGAGAGAAAGAACTTTAGCTTGCACTGAGTCTACTGTTAAGTTATTTTGCTGGAATGTCAGCATTAGCCTGGACATGACTACTATATAGAATTCTAGGAAATTGATGAAGAACAATATCTTCGGCGATTTTATTTGCTTCAGGATTGCAGTGGCCTTTTCTCTTTTATCCCCTGTGCCATTTACTGACACATCATCCAGGTGTGTAACAATTGCTGGATAACTTGTCTGCAACACTTTCACAGCACGCTGGTGATGTGCGAGCCACCTTGTGCCTTTAGTATTTACAGGACGCAATACCCGGATGCCCAGTGCCTTCCCTGCAGCCTGCAAGCCAGTCCAGTTTAAAGCAGAGTGCTTATAGAAGCCATGCAGTAAGGAAAGCAAATCTTCCACTGCAGAGTACAGGGGTGTCCCCTTAATCACATATTTAGTGACCTACTCAAGTCTGTGTGCACAGCAGTGCACAACTTTTAAAAGTTTAGCCTCCTCCTTCAGTCTTGTGGCTACTCCAGTTTTACTGCCCATTATGACTGATGCCCCATCAAAGCAGCAAGCCACTAATTTATTTTTCCAGTCTTGTATTTGGAGATCATTTTCCATTGTATGTTTTAAAGTTAATGTTATACTTTCTGCATCTGCCTTGTCTAGAGGTTTAAGTGCCACAAATTTAGTGACAGGATGCCCTTTTCCAAGATGCGGACATACACTACCTCCTCTTCAGTAATACTTTTGTCTGTTGAGCCATCTGACAGAATGGAAAAGAAATCTTGAGACTTCACCAATGATATTAAATCTTCCATTTTATCTCTGTAAATATATTCTGTGAATACTCTTGCTTGTTTGTCGTTACAGTAGGTTTCACTGACTGACACCCCATTTCGCTCGTAATAAATTTATTTAATCTTTTAGATCAGTAAATGGTCGTGCTTTTTTACCAAGAAAAAAAGTTGTTCTAAAAAGAACTCTCATTTGCTCAAATTCTTTTTCTTCCATTTTTTGGACAATCGTTATTAATGGCTGCTCTGCAGGGGTTATACTGTGGGCAAAAAATGCTTTTCTGGATGCTTCATGTAAATCTGATGACCAGGGCCAGATCAAGCCATGGGGGGCCTGGGACACTCACAACTTGGGTGGCCATGTAAAACGCCCAACTTTCCATACCAAAATGTTTTATTTTGCGCAACATTTACTGAGCACGTTGTTTATTAACCATAACAACCACCATATGGGGAGACTACCCCTATTATTCACAGGAGAAAAAAAGTAACTTGAAGTACAACACCCTGTCATGTTGTCATAGTCTGTAATGTTATATTTATTGTACTGTACAGGACATGAAGGCAGCCAGGCTCCAGATGCTCTGGGGGTCTAGATGCTCTGTGGTGAGTTTTGGGGCTTTTATTGTCGCTCTCCTCTAGACCCTGTTCAGAAAAGCAAGTAATCTCTAAGTAACCTCTTTAATCACAAGTTTATTTTAAGGAAATAAATTAAACAAAAATAAACAGTGCTTTACTAAGAGGTATGCATCCTGCTCCAAACAACAGTAAGTTACTGTATGTACCCATTGTACAGAAGTGTGCAGTTCCAATGTACAAATGCTATGACTCCAAATAAACAGACTGATGTCATACCTTTATCTGCTCATGGGATATCAAAGGAATGATTAATTCCTTTATTTCAGAGTTAGAGGATCCATGCATGTATACACACACCCACGTCCCTTTATCTCTTCTTTGAACAAGCTCAGATCAATTATCTCAGCATAAAATAAAATACAGATATCAACTTTCTAAGCCACTTACTGAACTCAAGCTGTCTGCTGTTGCTTGGCGCTCTGTTTGAAACTCCTTAGTTTAGCAGCAGCAGGCAGTTTAGGACAGTGCATCGATTAATCATGCTGCTAGCGATAGAGTGCCGTGGCGCACAGAAAGCGAGTGCAGGTGCCGCTTGGCAAAGTTCATGTTGAGCCTCAAAACCACCAAGAAAGAGTGGTTTAAAAATGCTGCCCAGATGGATTGTATGCAAAGCTCCTGGTCCTGGCGCCACTCCTCGATTATGCAGCAGCAGCCCAGGTCTGGTCACAACTTACACCGGTCCAGGTCCAGTCCCAGACTCAAAAAAGTGGAAAACCTGTCAGTATCCTAAGGAGGTAGATCACGGTGCTTGCATAGTTAGCCTTCTTCACTTCTTGTGCCACACAGTGCCAGTTTGTTTTTCTAGCAAGTCACCCAACCCTAGCTGCAGGCTGAATATAATGGAGGAGGAGGGTGGGGGGGAACGAGAGAAATCTTCTGCAATGTTGGCTTGCCAGGGGGCCTATCTGTAGCAGGAGGGTCTGGGGGGGCTTGTGTTTTTGTTTTCTTTTAATTAAAGAAAGCCTCCCAAAGCCATTTTTTTGTTTGTTTTGCTTTATGGTGCAAGCTCCGGGGTTGATTCATGCTTGACTCATGTGGGAGGGAGGCATGATTTATTACAAATCCTTACCAGTACTGTACCACCTGAGGAAGGGGAACGAGAAATCTGCAATGTAGGCTTGCCGGGGCTATCTGTGGCAGGGGGCTTGTGTTTTTTTTTTAATTTTATTTAACAAATGTGCTTCTTCTGAAGTCAGGCTGCTTTCACAGCGTTTTAGGGACAAGCTGCCGGGGCCTATGGGGAGGTTGACTCATGCTTAACTTCAGCTCTGCGTAGGGGAGGTGGCATGATTTACAAACCACCAGTCCACCTACTAAAAGTGTCTCGCTTCTGACTACTGGGGGCAGTTCATGGTGGGGCGCTTGGGGCATTTGCCCCATTTGTCCCCCCCTTAATCCGGCCCTGCTGATGACTCATGAAATTCGACGTTTGCTTTTCTAAAAGATGAACACCGATCCCTGAATGAATTATTTTTCCCCTGATTTATCAAATAGTTCACACCATTCACATTTCATGATGTTCAGTTCACTATCATATTTAAGCCATTTTCGGTTCTGTTTCCAAGAGTCCACAAATTTAAAAGTTTTTTTCTTTTTTAAGGGTGGCTCTCCACCATCATGTGGTGCAGTAGGAGGCAGAGAAGGTTGAGGAGGAGGCACTGAGCTTGAGCTGCTCTGCTGGACTTGGGCACAGTCAGGGAATCAGAAATGGGGCTAGGAGGAGGAATCTGACAAGAATGCAGGACTGATATGCATGCTGCATACTCATTATCAGGGGAGTTAGATTCCATTACTGACACATTCACATTGGAAGTACTAGTACTGGGAATGCCTGCTGTTGCACTACTGGCATCAAGAATCGGAGAGACTTCAAACTGGCCACTGCCACCACTGCCAGACTGAGATACACAAGACTTGGACTGTATCTGGTTCTGGGCATCAGCTATAGCAGGAACAGCTGCAGCAGCAGTAGCAACTGCAGGCATTTCACCACTTGTTTTGCTGAACTTGTAGTGAAAAAGAGTATTAACTGCTTTGGATAAAACTTTCTTGAGCGGCATGGTCGTTTAATGCAGTGAGCTTGCCTTTGTCTTCTTTATGTAACACAAATGTCAATAAAGTACTCTGGTGCAAGTCAGAACAGTATCTGTGTATTTTTTTTTTAATAACACCTAATTTGTCAACAAGATGGATCCCTCAAAGCAGGCAGGTGAGTGAGGGTATTCAAATAAATTCAGTTCAGTAATCTGCGATTAACTCAAGAAACTTAGGTTAAATTCCTTAGGCCAAGACCAAGTTGGTCTGCAAGGCCAAGGCAAAGCTGCTGAAAACAGTTAGGGATTTATTTATTCCACCAAAGCTGGTAACTGAACTCCAAAATGAGGGAGAGACAGAGACAGACAGACAGACACTGTATTTCAGTTCAGAAACTTGTCTGAGTGTATTCACACAGACACACACTCACTCACATTAGTCTGTGGCCTGCCTGGATGGGGCAGTGGGAGAGCTGCTCTGGGCTGGCAGCTGGTTACACCGTATTTAGACAGTAGACTCAGTAAGTGGTTAGTTCAAGGGGAAAACATTTTTTTTCCCTTAAATTTTGTCAAATGTTAGACAAAAGTATTACTGAAGAAGAGGCTGTGTGTAGCTGTTAGCATTAAATTAATGTAATTCTCCTTGAATTACTACTGTGACACAAGTATGTTATGTTGTATAATAAGCTAAATGTGAACAAAGCTTGCTCACACAGTCACACACACAAATGAGCAGACTAGGAAGGTAGGTGAACCAGGGCAAGCACAGCCGCAAGTGGTGATTATTTGCCAACTTCTGTCAAATTGTATGTTTAAGCTTTCTTTTTTTATAGTTACGGCAGTAGTAGTAGTAGTAGTACTACTCTAGTACACATATAGGAGGAGTTAGATAGACTAGGTAAGCCCGGCCGTCCATATCTGCCCTCAAAATCTAAGTTTCTATGTAGTACAAGTATACTAATTAGTACTGCTACAGCGAAGATATTGTACTTAGATTATGACAGACAGATGATGACATCACTCAATCACACTCACAAATATAGGTTAGGACAAGTAGGAGATACAGGTATATTAAAATGTGTTTACACACATATATATACCTGTAATATGTATATAGTATGAGCTTCTTACAAAGTGCCCCCAACAAAAAGGAAAAGCAGTTGTCTGTAAGACCAAGGGATATATATATATATATATATTTTTTTTTTAAACACAAAACAAATGAGTGGGCAATCAAAATGTGGCAAGCCTAACTAGGTTGTGGTAAACCCACAGTAATTTCTTAACAGACAGTTAAGTCCTTTGATTGACCCTTTTTATATTAGATTGATAAAAAAAAACTACCCTTTGCCTGGGCTGGGCTGCAGCAAATCTCACTGCCTTTGCTTAAATGGTTTTATAGTACACACACACACACTCACTGGTATTTTATGATCTTAAAGCTTTTCCTCGTCACTTATTTACACACACAGTTGTTATTGGATTGGAAACAACAGTGCTTTTGTCAAGTGCTAGGTATGGGCTGACTGACCCACACTCTGCTAAGCTCCTCCTGCTAATGAAATTAAATCAGCTTTTTCACAGACTGCCCCTCAAACAAAAGCAAAGCAGTTGTCTGAAACTCCAAGTATTGTTTTTTTTTTTCACATTCTTACAATCAGGGGCGTAGTTTGTTATTTTTACAGGGGGTGCAAAGTAACAAAAAAGTCCTGATTTTCGCGTATCATGACAGTGAAGAGGGCGGGTGGCTTGCATAATGCAAACAAATCAACCAGCATCAAATAATGCCCAAAAAACATTTAAGACTACAGCTGAATAACTCCTGGGAGGGACCAGCCCAGGTCAAGTCAGAGCACTTCCGCACCCCACCAGTTTTACTGCAGCCTGCTCTCAGCCCAACTCCTCCCGAGACCAGAGTCGAAAAACTGACTGAGATCTGTTTTGTATTCAGTTCTTCGTTCTTCTGCCTTGGGAGTGAGGACTTACTTGTAAAGTTGAAAATATGTAAGGAACTTAATTTCCTTCTCAAGAGGACAGGACCTCCCCTCAGCTTCAATTCAAATCAGTCTTGATCTAATTTTGCCCCCACCTGAACCTCCAGGTGGATAGATCACTAGTCTCTCACCCCCCTTTGCTGCTTACATAACCCTTCCAAGTCCAGCCCTTATAGTGGATCCTGAACTTCTTGAAATGTCTGCTTGAGCTAGCCCTTCCACCCTTGAGGAGTGCAAAAAGCATGTTTCAAGGAAGTGCAGCAAATGGCTGTGCCACCTCAGTATACCTACAAACATGGATGGTATGGGAAACATCCCAGCATGTGCATCCTCACAGCATGAGCCCTTATTTACAAAGATTACATAAAAAAATGCGATTATACAATGGCAAGAATGAATGCTGGCCTCTGATTGGTCAGTCTTGGGCTAGACCCATGATGTTATCCCAGTACATCCGATTCATCACAGGTCTAGTCTCAGCCTCTCCGTGAACCTCTTGATGATTGTTAGCATTAGTGTGTTTTTTTGTATCTTCTCTTAAAAATATTTTTCCACACCAAATAAAACATCTTTAAAATTATTTTTTTTAATTCTGTATAACAAAATGCCATTGTATAATAGCAATAATGCCCTCCAGGGTGTGTGTCATGGTAGGATAACGTCATGCCTTATGTATTGGATGCACTCTTGCCCAACCACCTGAGGCATGATGTTATCCCAGCATGATACACGCCCTGTCAGGCATTATTACTTACTTGCACCCAGTGTTAACACTTTTCTTTGTTATGACCAAATTAATTCATTAGTCTCCCATCCCATCCCGTATTATTCAATGTCACATGCCTGAATCTGGTTAAGTAAGGTAAGCGAAGAGGATAATGCTCTCCTCAAGCAAGCAAGCATTGCATACATAAGCATGGGACTTGCTGATATCCCTCGGGGGGTGCTCTTAACAAGCATGCTGATGTACCTGGGACAGTGCAACAGAACAATGTAAATCCCCTAATTGTTCAAGATGATTATGGGCATGGTGTGGTCACACCACAACTCCTACCACTCTCCTCCCCATGGGCTCCTAAGGAATATGCATCTCTGTCCATGCCCAGGGTTACACAACCCCATCCAAGCAAACACGGACTGCCCTGGCACAAAAGTGGTCGCATCACATAACCTAAGAGAACAGATGCCACAGGAAGTTTGTTGGAACAATGACTCCAGATACCTGTGCACAGCCTCTCAGGACCCACCCTGAAAGGTAAGTACTTGGTTGGTGGTTTTTATTAGCATCACCTATGACAATGTGTAGCGGAGCCGGTTGTGGTAGCCCAGATTGCCGTGGATGCTTCCCTCCCCCCACAGACTACTACAAAATCGTCTCATCTGACAGTTTTAAGGGCACAAATGAAACATGGTTGCTTCAGTTTGATGTGGTTTAATACAGTTTTTTTTGTCCGAGCGTGTGTCTCTATTCTTCTGCACACAGACACAGACAGACACACACACCACCAAAAAATGAACTTTTTTTTTATACCATGTTTACATTCAGGATAGAGACAGGGTAAAGCATGCCCAGGCAGTACAACACAGTAAATGAAACAATGCATTTTACAATGCCCAACAAACCACCAAAAGACCACAAAACAACGGACCTTCCCCCTGCCCTGGGGGGGGGGGATGGCTAGGTCACAGGTCAGGGTGCTAAATGAGGAGGAGAGACCACAGAACATCTTGTTGAACCACACAGTAAGGAGAAACTACTTAAACATGCACGATTTTTATACTGTAGGATTTCATACTTTCCAGCAGTTCCTAATTTTGACACAGAAACTTATCTTCAGTGCTCAGAAGCCCCTTGTATGAGTGAGGTAAGCATGGCATGGACCCAGCAGACTGGCATACATGTTGAAAAATATTTCTGTGCCAGTATGCCAGTCCACCCCTTCCTCCTCCATCACCAGTGGCCAGAACCATTTTTTTCAGCATGTGTACCAGTCCACCGTGGTCAGCACAGCAGCACAAAGCTGGCAGGGCAGCAGAAGGCACAGTAAGCAACAGTGAATTCAATGTCATGCAAAAAGCTACAGCCCACTCTCCCCACCCCAGACCTGCAAGGCCACTATCTCCACCCAGACTGGCCAGCTCAGCTATTCTCTGCACCCTGATGGACTTGCACAGCCACTCTTCACACTCTGTGTCCACCCCACCTGCACAGCCACTCTCCCCACCCAACCAACACCATTTCCAGCTCCATTTATCTGGTATCCTCTTCAGGCATCCAGGTCTGTGCCTCCCCATCACAGGCACACAAAAATAAATAAAACCACATTTTATACTGCATTTTGTTTATGTTTCTTTCTTTGTCTGGAAAGAGAGATGTTGAGCTACCGCTTAGCACAGTTTGCCTGGTATACAATTACAACCCCACCCCACCGACACAATGCCAGTGCCTCCACTCACCCACACAACAGTGCCTCCACCACACCCACACAATGCCTGTATAGCCAACCCCACCCACACAAATGACCAGTGTCACCACACACACACACACATGACCAGCAGTGTCCACAACCCCACCCACACACACAACCAGCAGTGTCCAACCCCCCACACACCGACTAGTGTTCCAACCCCAAAAAATCATGGCCAGTCAGTAGTTGCTATAACAATAGCCAGGTAGTAGTATAATCATTTCTTTAGGGTGTATGTTTTAGTGCAACATTTTTTTTGCTAGTCTTGTAACACTGTATGGGGGAGAACACAAAAAGCTACCCCTTTGGTTGTGTTTGCCAGGCAATGAAGACAGAGACAGCAAGGCCAAGGAATCTGTCTGTTTCACCCCTCCATAGTGGACGATCGGAGAAATCAAAAAAAGTGAAAGATTACTTTTACAGCCAGGTAAAGGATGAGGGGGAAATAATGTTTCAACATTTACTAATGTTCGTACGCTATCTGCGGGCACAGGTCAGTGAGATACATCCCTTGACAGGTAAAGGATGAGGTGGAAATTATATTTTAACATTTACTTATGTTTATATGCTAACACCCAGTCAGCAAGCACAGAATGTCCCCCCTCCTAACCAACACGGACAGTCCACCAGAAACCCAGTCAGCAAACATGGACGGTCCCCCCATATCCCACCAAGGACAGTCCCCACCCCCGACACACAGCTAGCAAACACAGAATTTTCCCCGCTCCACCAACATGAACAATCCCCAAACACCTGGCTAGCAAACACAGAGAGTTCCTCTCCCAAACAACATTGATAGTCTGTCCTAGACACCTGATCAGCAATCACCGACATTCACCCCCATAAGCCAACATGGAAAGATCCCCCAGACACCCGACCAGCAAATAGTGCCCCTCCCACAAGACCCGGCAGGCAAACATGGACAGTCCCCTTTTCCACCATCATGGACAGTCCCCCCAGACAAATGGCCAGCCAAGTCCACCAAACAATCACAGCCAGTGTCCCCACATCACCATGGCCTGTGTCTCCACCCCACCAGACCCCATAATAGAAAACAGACCATCCCCTCAGCCCCACCAAACACTGACTGCCCTCCCAGTCCCCAACACTAACCACCCCAGCCCCAAACACTGATCGTCCCCCCCAGCCCCACCAAATGCAGGCCCTCCCCCAGCACCAAAAACTGACCATCCTCTCAGTGAGTCAGCCCCAAAACACACAGACTGTCTCCCCCGACTCCAACCCCACAAAACAGACCATCCTCCCAGCCCCACCAAACACAAACCATCCAGTGAGTTTCCCCAACAAACCCCACCACACCAGTAGTACAGTAACTGAGTGTCCCCACCCCACCAACATGACCAGTGTCCACACCATACCAAACAAATAGGCCCCCACCCACCCCACCAACATGGACAGCCTCAACAGCCAGCAAATCCCTCCCACCCAAAAGAAACACAAGCTGACAGCAAACCTTCCACCACCCCCGACACATGGCCATGGCCAAGACCACACCCCAAAGACACATTTCTGGGATGTGAATGGTATTAATTTCCAACAACCAGCTTGCAGCACAGTTACTCACCAAATCAGTAAGGGCACAGACAGGGCAGCATGCAGCAGGGCACAGCAAGGCCAAGAAGGCAGGTCAGGTAGCCAAGTCTCTCCCAACAGTCCCGTTCCTCTCCCGATTAATCCCCCGATGAGACAGTAACTAATTTTTTCTGACACCAGATGAACGTGTCACATTATGGGTCTGCTATAGCCTGCATGACCGCTGGCTTCTTCACTGTTCTGGGCCTGGCTGTTCACTGACCTGAATAATCCCTCTCAGTGGACCGTGGAACTGGTGGGCAGCAGGCGTGGTGTGGGACTACTTGACAATCGTGCAAGTCTTTTTCTGGCCTGCTGGACACAGAAGCTGGGTGTGCAGGCAAGCCTGGCGTGCCTCAGACTCACTGTAATTGTACTACTCGCTCCTCCGCCTGGTCTGTCGGTGGTAGTGGCCTTAGGCGCAGGTCTCCCTAGGCTGTCAGGGATGGGAGGCTCAGGTGGCAGCAGGAGAGCCCAGAGCACAGCTGGCTGCACTGAGAAACAGAGAGTAGGTAGTCAGAGGATCGGGTGAGGTATATTTAAACTGGGCTGTTCAGGACAGGAGGAGGGTGGAGCTAGACTAACTTAGACACTGGCGACACGGACAGACAACCAATGACTGCTGCTCGACATCCTCGAATAGCCATCTCCTCAGCCCACGCTATATGGATGCTGCTGCTGCCTCTGGAAGGCACACAGACAACTAAATGGCACCACTAACGAGTACTGCTCACGCGATGGCGCCAGCTTGCAGCACTCTCTGATTGGCTGTAACATGCAGGCTACTATGGTTGCAGGATTGCAGCCAATCGAAAAGGATAGTTTTGTTTAAGAGACATGGCGTCACTGCCACCCCACCCCGGAGGGTGCAGGCAGTCTGGGCATAGCCCTGGCCCATTCAATATTAAAAAAAAAAAAAATGATAACCGGAGAACGGTGGCTGGGCTCCAAAAAAGTCCTGGTCTAATTTCTCAGGGGGGGCAGCTTGCCCCCTGCCCCCCAACAATCTACGCCTATGCTTACAATGAGGTCAGGGAATAGGGATCAAAATGTGACAAGGTTGTGGTAAAAATAAAAGCACAAATTGCTCGTCTTCTGACAGACAGTTCACTCTTTTCTTTAAAACTGTATAAAAAGTAAACAGCAACTGCTCTTTTTTTTTTTATAGAAGGGGTCCCACTCCACTCCCTCTGATGCAACATAAAAAATACACAAGGAAATCCCCTTGCTTGGGGGTGGGGTGAAGCCCCAATTTATTTTGATTGCTTGTTTTTTGCCACTTATTAATTTCCAGTTGTCAAAAAGGCTTTTTTGTTCTTAAATTACAACCTTTAGCTGTTAAACACTTTAGTCCTGCCTAGATACTGCTAAAATATTTGTTTTTGCACAAGAGAAAAAAATATTCAAATTAGTCACGGAGCTTCCTGCCTAGCGACTGTTCTCATCAATCTCTCCACAAAACTGTGTAGATAGAATTGATGCGCATGCCTGTGTAAACCTTACTGTACCACGAGGGTGACGAAAGAGGCACACGTGGTACAATAAGGTTAACACTGCATGAGCTATGCCAGCAGCAACTAGGACCCACCTCGAGCTCCGTAATGGACCACCCTGATCGCCGCCCCTTCTGCACAACACCCATCCCCATAGGCATCACTGCAGCCCAGTACCCACCCCCAACCCCTTAATCCAATCACCGCTGCAGCCCAGGACATGAATATTCATACCAGTTGCCTGCCTCCTGTGAATAGAGTAGATGCCCGCTGGCACCGCCATGTCCCTCCTCCTTCTTTGTGGACACACCTCCTTCAGCTGCTGTTAGTTTGGGTGACTCCAGTCCAACGGCTCTCTCCAGATGCCACTGCTTACTCCCATAATGCTTCCTCCCAACTCCTCACACTGGCGCGCGCACACGCATGACGTGATGTCATTTAAAAAAAAAAAGTTTCAGCCTCCCTGTAATCTCGGCGCTGCGCCCCTTGTGGTGGGTCTTTGTATTGCAGCCAAAAGACTGGAAATGTGCTACATGCACTACGGTGCAAGCCAGAAACAAAACGACATGCACCAGCCTGTTCCTACTTGCACTGGGAACAGGCTGGGTATGCTAATTTCGACCCCTGAGCCACTGCAATAAATGTGTGGATGATACCAAAATAAGCGGAATAGTAAAGGATAGTGAGGATATAGTAGCACTCCAAAATAACTTAAAACTTCTGGAGAAATGGGCAAGTAACAACAATATGGCCTTTAATGAGGAAAAGTGTGTAGTAATGCATTTGGGTCAACATAATGCACATTCTGAGTACCATCTAAATGGCAAACAACTAAAGGAAGTACAGCTAGAAAAAGATTTAGGGATCTTGGTAAATAATCAACTACTTCCAAGGAGTCATTGTAGACTGATTACTACAAGAGCTAATTTTATTCTCAACTCCATTAAAAAATCCTTTATAAGTAGACAAGAACCGTGTGTTCTGGCATTGTACAATTCCTACATAAGACCGCACTTAGACTATGGAGCTGCCTTCTGGGCACCATTCATGACCAAGGATACTAAATTACTGGAAAGTGCCCAAAGGAGAGCAACAAAACTTATCCCTAGACTAAAAAATCTTGATTACACTGCCGGATGTAGGGAACTAAAATTATATCCCCTTAGTGTAAGAAGAATTAGAGGAGACATGCTGCTTCTTTATAAAATACTTCAAGATAGTTCATTAATGCAATCATGTGGGATAAATAATGCTCCCAAACCAATAACTCTAAGATGCAATTCACGCCAGCTGTTTGTACCCAGAGCAATAAAATACGAGAACATTTTTCTCTGCTAGTAGAGCAACTAGACAATGGAACAAATTGCCACAATTTGTAGTAGGCAGATGTACCATGAACCAGTTTAAGAAGAATTTAGACATATATCTACAAAACTGAGTAGAAAACTGAAATTCCCACATAGTGTGGGAGGTAGACTCGATGTGTCCTGTGGCCTTCTTCTACCAAACAAAACCATATAAACTGTGTAAAAGATGCAGAAGAAGTGGACTCTGGTTAAATGCCCTTGTCAGTGTTAAGTAATAGGAGATGTTTAGTGTCTGGACTATACACAGTAGCAGAGGAAGCTGCTCAGCTTACCAGGATAGAGCTGAACCTTATCAGGGCTACTGCTGAGCAGGAGGGGGAAATAAATTAAAAGTGCTTATCAGGTTAGTGAGCCAGAAATATAGAATTTGTAAGCAGAAAAGGACTGGTTAGCCCATCCAGTCTGCCTTATTTCCCTGCATGTTCCAACACCTTGGATCTTATTTTGTCTCCAGTGTCCCTCCCGCCTCCCTTTCCTCTAGCTATTATACCTGTGTCCCTATCCCATGAACGCTTGAAGCCGTCCACTGTTTTTGTCCCCACCACCTCTTCTGGTAGGTTGTTACAGCCATCCAGCACCCTTTTAGTGAAGTAGTATTTCCTCATATCCCTCTTAAAGGAGATAGGAAATTATTTTTACATAGTTAACTGCCCTTCCATCTTCCTTTCCATGCCATTTATGTATTCTGATATGCTTTGATGATTTTTTGATAAATAAATAATCTTGCTTTTGGGTGCCTTCAGATCTTCATTGAGTTCCACTCTCTTCACCAACTACTGCTCTTGATTTTCATATTTCCAAGACACAGAATCAGTTACAGAATCAGTCGCCGAGATAAAGGGGAGGTGAGGGTGACCTACTCTGAGGTTCCCCCCCCCCAGCACCGCCAAGAAGGTTGCCATTTCGCCGAGTGGAGGTGCCATGGGCTACGGTGAGCTCCAGCGGGCCTCCTCGGCTCGAAATCAGTGGCACTGAGAAGCTCGTGGCCCCTGCCCAAGTGCAGGAGAGAAATCCCAGAAACAATCTTTTTTTTACCATACTAGCACCGCAGCATACCTGGAGGGCTGCCTTATCCGTGCTCACCAGGAAGGCATAGAGGTGGACTCCCGTTTATTCTCCCGCTGCAAAATTGGACTCCTGTGGTTTCTCCTACCTGTCCTTTGTTCCTGGTCTTCCTTTGCCGCCGAAACTTGCTGCCTCCTAGTGGATCCTGCCAGCGGTGATGCTGTCCCTCGGCTCTTTAAGTAGGAGCTCTGCTCAAACACCTTCAGTTACAGAATCAGTCGCCGAGAAAAAGGGGAGGTGAGGATGACCTACTCTGAGGGTCCCCCCTCCAGCGCCGCCAAGAAGGTTGCCATTTCGCCGAGTGGAGGTGCCGTGGGCTACGGTGAGCTCCGGTGGGCCTCCTTGGCTCGAAATCAGTGGCACTGAGAAGCTCGTGGCCCCTACCCAAGTGCAGGAGAGAAATCCCAGAAACAATCTTTTTATTGGCCCACCCGCCCTCCGTTGGGTGAGGGTGAACTCTTATGTGTGTTGCTGGCCTCACCTACCGTCACTCTACCCTATCAGTTGTGAGGGGAGGTTCTTCCCTGTATAACGAAGGGTGATTCTCTTGCTCAAATCTCCTCCCTGTGTACTGGACTGGGCATGGCATGTGACTCGTGGGTGTACTTCTCCCTTTAATTGGGATTGACGTGCTATGTGCTCGTTGGGTATTCTATTTTCTGCTGATCAATCACTGCTGTCTTACCTGATCAATGGTCTAGTATTAGTCTATTTCCTGTGCATTATTTGAGCTTTGGATGATTTTTCTATTTTTTCAGCTGGACAATCACTTCTGCTTATCTGTGTAAGGGACTTCCATGAGATCATTTCCCTGTTGATACCTATACCTTAATCTAATGTCTATGCTGTTACCCATACCTAATGATTATGTTGCACAAGTTCTGTCTAGGAGTTGTCCTACATTTTTTGTGCTACTGAAATACTGTGCTACTGAGTTGTCCCACATTTTTTGTGCTACTGAAATTGCTGTTGATACCTATACCTTAATCTAATGTTTATGCTGTTACCTATAACTAATGATTATGTTGCATAGTTCTGTCTAGGAGATGTCCTGCATTTTTTGTACTACTGAAATTTTGTGCTACTGAGCTGTCCTACATTTTTTGTGTTACTGAAATTGCGGTAGTCTGTGTCCGTTGATGTCCATTGCCTACAGCTCCTAGAGTGGAGGGTCGGCATAGGGTCATATCAGCTCCTTTGGTTGCCCTGACTGCGTTGACTGTGGTGCCTGGGGCTGCCTTCTAGGGATCAGGGTTTTCCACCCCCTGCCCCACTGGTTGTGTTGACTACCCTGGTTGCCGTGCCTGGACCTGCCCTCTTGTACCCGGCGGGACGCAGTACAGGTCAATCAGATACACTTTGGCCTGCTGGTAGTCTTGCTGCCTGGTATAGCTTAGGGGTGTGTGGACCTCTTCCCCTCTGGGTCATCCCTGGCTGAGTGTCCTGACATGTCCTCCCATGCAGGCCTCCTTGTGCCTCCAACTACGACAAGGGGGCGGTTCCCCCTATCCTTCACTATGGATGGTAGGGAAGCTCCCTATGTAGTGTTCAGGGGTTGGCCGTTGGCCGTTGGTCGTCCGTATGGCCATTCCACTTGTAGTGCTGGCCGTAGGGCTGGTCCTCCTACAATGTGCCACCTCTCCCCCAATATCCCTGGGAGTGACTTGGAAGTTGTCCTCCCCCTATGATGACACTGACTTCTCCTTTTCCAACCTGCTTTCCACCAACGTAATGCACTACAGTACTATCCTCAGTCTTGACATTAGTTGCGTTATGTACACGGCCAGGGTCATGAAAAACTGACCCGCTAATTGTCCTGGTGGGCATCCGCTCTGTAGGTGGTATCTCCCCTGGCTTTTTCTCCTTGCTTTACTTAGGGCAGGGGATATAGAGCTCAACCCTGGACCCCCTAAGCTGCCCTCTAACATTCCCGCTGCTTGGAGTATGAGTAAGGGGCTAAAAATAGCTCATCTGAATATCAGGAGCTTGCTACCCAATCGTGATGAGCTGTTAGCGTGGGTTGAACTTTACAAACCTGACATTCTAGGGATAACTGAGACCTGGCTCAAACCCTCTATCCCCGACTCCGCCTGTTCCTTAATAAGTTATGAGTTCATCCGCCTTGACAGGCCAGGGGTTGGGGGGGTGGCATCCTTATCTACTATAGAGTCCATCTGAAAATCTCCCTTGTGACTCATTGCCTAACTGATCATCCCTTGTGAGCTTTTGCATTGGCTCCTGCTGCTAGGGAAACAAAGAAGCTGCATCTGGTGTGCCTATATCCTCCCAGGGGAGGTCTAACAGGATTCACTTATCTCCTGGATGCCGTCAGGTCCAGTATAGGAGACAACGAACTTATTATCATGGGTGATACCAACCTAAATTGGGAGAGTGGCAATATTAAGAAATGTGAGCCTCAACTTGCCTCCCTATCCCTTACCCAACTAATTAATGACCCGACTAGACAGTCCACTAGTGGTTCCTCGAGTACCCTGCTGGATTGGATCCTGACTAACCACCCGGAGAGAATATCATCTTCAGGCACACTATCTGACTCTATCTCTGATCACTCCCCAGTGTTCTGTGTCTGGAAAATTCCTTCCCCTAAAATCCCACAAAAAATTATTCGAGTCAGAAACTATTCCAGGTTTGACTCAGTGGGGTTCCTGGATGACTTAAGGTGTACTGACTGGACTAGGGTACTGGAAGCCTCTGACCCCTCAGCGGCAACCTCCTGCTTTATTGATACCTTTGGTGATATCCAGGACAGGCATGCACCCATGATCACTCGGAGGGTGAGGGGAGCGGCTACCTACTGGCTGAATGGAAATCTTCTAGCCAAGATGCGTGAGAGAGACAGATGCTGGGTTCGTGCCAGGGGATCCAGAGATCCTTCTAAACTCCAGAGATATCGGCACCTCAGGAACCAGTGTAAGAAGGCTATTAGGGTAGCAAAAAGTGACTTCTGTAAGTCTGCACTACTTAGCTCTGCCAGAGACCCCAGGAGGTTCTGAAGGAACATTGAATCCCTAGTTAGTGGGTCCTCCAGCACGGGTGTCACGGATATGGTCATAGAGGGCGTCTCATGCAATAATCCCCAAACTATAGCTGACTCCCTTAATTGTCACTTCCCTGACCTCTCGGCCCTCACCTCTCGACTTACGACGGATGGGGGGAGCCCGTTCACTATCCCGTCCCTCTCGAGTCAGGCTGATCTACATCATCGGAGAGAGTTCAATCTCAGGGCAGTATCAGTCTTCGATGTCCAGAAACATCTTGCTGCCCTCGCCCAGTATTCCAGCCCAGGTCTCGACTTCCTGAAACCTCGGCTTTTCAAGCTAGGAGCGGCCTACATTACCTCCCCGGTTGCCCACATCTTTAATCTATCCCTCAGCTCAGGGATCATCCCTGATATATGGAAGGAAGCAAGGATAGTACCAGTTCTGAAGCAGGGCAATCCCAAACTTCCTGACAACTATAGCCCAATTGCTATACTCCCATCCCTTGGCAAACTTCTCGAAAAGGTGGTGGCGAGCAACTCTCGAGATGTTGCACTCTCATGATCTGCTATCCAGGGCACAGCATGGCTTTCAAAAGGGACACAGTACCACAACTGCCCTGATTACTGTAACCTCTAGCATAAGATCTGCCATGGACCAAGGTAAACTGTCTGGTGCTATATTTATAGACTTATCAAAAGCTTTTGACCTTGTTAACCATGACCTTCTTGGGGAGCAGCTATGGGCTGTTGGTCTCTCTTCCCATACCTTGAGCTGGTTTACGGGCTACCTGAAGGGTAGAAAGCAGCGTACCTGCTTCAACAAGGTCCTCTCGGAGCCCAGGGCGGTGACTGTGGGAGTCCCCCAGGGATCAGTGCTGGGCCCTCTTCTATTCTCACTTTTTATCAATCAACTGCCACTGGTGACCTCTCATTGCCAAGTTACTCTATATGCAGACGATCTGGTGCTAGTGGCCCATTCCCACAATGTTGCAGCACTAAACCAGAGCCTGACTGATGATTTCAGCAGAGTCCTGGCCTGGGTTACTCACCATAGGCTGGTGTTGAACCCTAATAAAACACAGGCCATGCTTTTTGGTTCCACAGCCAAGATAAAAGCCTCATCAGCCTTGCTCAACATAACTTGTGATGGTGGACCCTCGTTGTCAACGGTGAATACAATCAGATATCTTGGGGTTACTCTTGACCCCCAACTTGACATGGGGAATCATATCCTCAACATCTGTAGAAGCACACATTGCAAGCTTGGCTTGGCCTATAGGGCCAAATACAACCTGACCCCGGGGGCGAGACTTGCACTTGCAAGAGGTGTGCTTCTTCCCTCCCTCAGCTATGGATTCCACCTATTTGCCCGGTCCCCCCAAATTCACCTTGTCCGGTGGAACACGGCATATAACAATATCTGTCAGTTTGCACTAGCTGCCCCCAAACTCACCCATCGCTGTGAGCTCTATGATAAACTCCGCTGGCTGCCGCCAGCTGAATATTTGGATTTCAGTGTTGGAAGCTTCTCCAAGAAGGTGCTCGCTACTGGCTCTCCACAGGGACTGGTGCATCTCCTCCCAAAAATGGACACCATGCCCTACAAGTTTAGATCCCAGTCTGCTGGACTGCTCAAAGTCCCTCCCACCCGGTCTCTTATGGGGGACCGAGACTTTGCTACTTACGTGCCCAGATTCTGGAACTCGCTTCCTGACCATGTCCACATGGCCCCTTCCCATGGGATCTTTCACTCCTCCCTGTGGTCGCACTTAAAATTATTATCAGTGTGTGACTGCTTCAAGCCTCTGTAGTGAAATGTTTTCAGACGAATTCTGCTGTCACGAATTCTGCTGTCTCTAATGTCAATCTATGTAATCTTATTATGTGGTGTAATTGCTGCCTGTGCATCTGTTGTTCTACAATTGTTAGTACTTCCTGTAATAAGTTGTTCCTCCTAAGTTGCCTTGTATGTATCCTGTATGTTTGTACTCTCCCGGGTCGTTCCTGAAAATAGGCATATCACTTGTCTAGTGTACCTACCCAGTAAACAAAAGCCTAATAAATAAATAAACTCTATAATATCAATAACTCCCATTCCATGCTATTCATCTGAATGGCCTGGAAATGTGTTTGTGATGTCATAATGTCTTAGAATGTTCAGGCAGTATGAAAAGAGAGAGCAGCAACTGCTGAGGAGAGAGGGATTCACTGTCCTTAAAAAGGCAACAAAATTAGATTATTAATTTAACAAAGGTCAAAAACTTATCAGAATAGTGGGTAGCCAATATAAGAACAACTAGAGGGCTTCTAGAGGTGTAAAAACTGTTTCCTATCACCTTTAAACTCCACCCTCCCAGCTTCATTGCAATCCCCCCCTCTTCTGGTGCTTTTCCTCCTCTGAAAGAGTCTCCTCACTTGCACCTTGTTCACCCCTTTGAGGTACTTGTAGATCTCAATCATGTCCCCTCTGGCTCTCCTCTCCTCCGGGGAGTCCATGTTGAGTTCTCACAGCCTCTCCTTGTATGGCTCCTCGTGCAACCCCTGTATCATTCTGGTAGCCCTCCGTGGACTACTTCCACCCTGTCAATGTCCTTGTGGAGGTATGGCCTCCAGAATTGGACATAGTGCTCTAGGCTGGGTCTCACTAGTGAGCAATACAGTGGCAACACCATCTCCCTCCCTCCTCCTGCTAGAAACCCTCTTGCATCCCACTTACCTTCTCACTGCCTTGTCACACAGCCCTGCTACCTTGAGATTATCAAATATGATTACCATGAGGTCCCTTTCTTGCTTAGTGACTGTTAGTACCCCAACCCCACCCCCATCTTATAATCCGCTCCCTGGTTTCCCCTACCCCAGGTGCATGACTTTGCTAACTGGGGCACCCTTAAGTCCTCCTTAGGGCCATGTGCCAGCCAGTCAGCCAGTGGGTATTATTCAGCAGCTCTTCTTAGGGCACCTTAGAGAGGGGCACCATCAGTTATTAAGCCTTATTCAGGGCACTATACCAGCCAGGGGACACACTAGTTATTATTAGCTCATATTTGGAAACAGAAATGTAAACAAAAATCAATAGGATATGTAAAAATTTTGTGGGACACTCAAAATAAAAATTACAGCTGTCCCATGGATATCCCTCTACAAAAAGTGTTTTCTAGCCTTGCCCTAAATTATCCATAGGTAATGGTACCTGAATAAAAAGCAATTTGTTTGGGTTTTATTTACAGCATTCTGTTACAGTTCTCTTCATGGAATCTGCTATCTGGAGTTATAACTATGCCACGGTTTGTGCACAGAACTCATAGCAAGGTTCTGATAGGTCCGTAGCTCATAATTAGTGTTCTTCACACAAACTGTGACATAGTAAAAACTCTGTGCAAAGAACATTGCAGCATTTGCCCCTAAAAAGAAAATAATTGAAAACAGTTTTTCACATCAGTGTTTATCCAGGTATTGTTAAATAAGGATCACTAGGAAGTATGAATGTCAATGCTGTAAACAGGTACATTACTAACTGCTGCCAGTTAGCACAGGTTTCCTGTCCCCTTCAAGCCAGCTGAAGTGTACTTGCCACCCGTTAGATAGATAGACAGATAGACAGATTATTTATAAAGCGTCCCTTTCCAAGGACTCGGGGCTCAATACAGTCAGAACACTACAATTCTAAAAAAATCATACAAAATAAGTAAATTAACTGGGAGTCAGCAATTAAATGATCTATCTATCCCAATTTAAAACATTACAGTAAATATTTTAACCATTAAAAGCCTGTTGGAACAAGTAGGTCTTCAGACCATTTTTAAAGGCTTCTACCAAGGGAGCCTCCTTCAAATAACCAGGTAATGAGTTCCACAGAGTAGGTGCAGCCACCGAAAACACCCAGTCTCCCAAGTGCTGCAGCCTAACCCTGGGAACTCCAAGGTGGTAACCACTGACAGAACAGAGTGCCCAGGACAGCCGGTAGGGAACAAGGAGATCTTGCAGATAAACCAGTCCCCTTTCATGCAGGGTCTTGTAGGTCAGGAGCCCTACCTTGAAGACAGTCCTCCACCTGACTGGCAGCCAGTGCATTTCACGGAAGATCAGGGTGATATGATCTCATCTTTTTGCACCCGTCAGCAGTCTTGCTGCCGAATTCTGCACCAGCTGCAGCCAGCGGACATTGTCTCTAGATAACCCTAGGTACAGGGCATACTCTCATTAGTACTGCAGCAAGCTGCAAGTGAGTCCTGAGCAGTGGGAGCTTGCCAGTGCCCCCCCCATCCACCCATCATGGATCACTGTCCTCTTCTAGTGACTGAACCTGGTCACATGAACCCCACCCACCAAACAGGTGGTGGGGGCTGATACTCAAGCAAGCCATAAGTTAATAGCAGTACATATGCAGTCCCAGGACAGCAGTACAGTAGTAAAGGAATTATGTAAATCTCTGTAAGAAGGAAGTTCCTAGTGTTTAAAAAAGCTAGATGGCAAAATCACACTGTAACTACTCAAAAAACAAAACCCAGGGCATAGTTTTCCAGCACAATTCTAGGCCCAAAGTGATCAGAAAGACCACTTTTGCTGCTGGAAACTTAACATTATGGTCGCAAACCATTCCCTTGTGCCCACAAATAGCAGTGTATGCACACAGGAATGGATGTGTGAGCCTGCTATGTAAATGACTGCAAGGATATGCATAGCATGTAACATCCCTTGTAACCCAACTTGCTTGCATCTCACTGTGACAGTTCCCAGTTTCCACCATCTAAAAGCATGCAGACAGGCACAGCAGTCGGACAGACACATGGTGAGTAAGAAGCTTGTTAGCAGGTCCAGCTGGACCCTTGGGAATATTGTAACAGGGTTTGAGGAAGGGGAGACCACGAGGCCATTATGGATTCTATGAACTGGTTTGTAGAAGGGAAACACTGGATTACCATAGCCATTTAGTGGGGGCTGGTGGAGCCACACTACCACCATAGATTGATCAGGAAGAAGGGGAACAGAACACTATGTGGCCAGATGCTAGAAACATGTTGCAGTGTACAGTATTGTGCTGCGTTTGCAGGTGCTTCCAAGGATGTGGGTAGATGTGCAATCTGAAATTGTGTTCAGTAACGCCTGGCTTGACTTTTTGCATTGTGCCACTGTCAGGGGTTGGGGGATCTCTCACTGGTGTGCACTGGTGCAGAGTATGAAATCTGCATATGGCAATGCAGATTTCCAGAAGCAGACTGCTTATTTTGTGCTGCCCCAACTGAGACTTAGAGTATAGCCCAATGATTTTATCTTAGTGCTTTCTCAGTGGCCTCAAACATCCATCCCAGTGTGCTTACACAGCAGTGGCTGAAGTTTCAAAAGGACGTAGACCATGCACTCTTGCTTTTTTTTTTCATGGAAATAAATACATCCAGACAGTCTGAAAATTAGAAGTTATACATTTTGTTTTGATCCTTTTGTATGCTGGAGACAGCATTTTTGTTCTCAAAGAAATATCTTCCAAGTGTAGATGCTGTCTTTAAAAATAGAATGTAAGGGTCTATGTCCTTTCGACAAGTCAGTCCCATGTGTCTGTTTGGATTGTCCAGCAGTTTGTATAACCTGGCAGGTGGATGTGTGGGAAAGGTTATAACCATTTGACCTCCTCCTCCGCTTGGGGTCAGTCGTCCTAGTATAGGGGGCTGCAATTGGAGCAATCTGTTGATCTTGTCTTACTACTGCTGCTGCCTGTCAAATGGGATCAAATGGTGCCTTATCGAGTTCTAAAATGTATGGCCTCATGCTTACTTTCATGTTAGCGAAATGCAAACCTCACACTGAAAAGGATTCAAATACTGTGCATGTTTGACACATTCTGTAATATTTTTAGAGCTGATACTGAGAACAAATATGGTGGGAGAACACAGTGTCCTCTGTGTCCTCTAAAAATGGCAACTTAAATATAGGTATGGTTTTCTTCACCACTTTCACCCTCTTGTTTCTTCCTTTCAGCGGCATCCTTTTATAATTTTTCTTTATCTTTCTTTCTTTCTTTCTTTCTTTCTTTCTTTCTTTCTTTCTTTCTTTCTTTCTTTCTCTTTCTCTTTCTTTCTTTCTCTTCTCTTACTTTCTTTCTTACTTCCTTCCTTCTTTCTTTCATTCATAGTTTTTATTGTGACGGTCTACTCTTTTATTCCACTTCTTCAGTGTTTACTCTTGTCTGTTTCTGATGGACATTCTATAATGAAAGGAAGCAGTTTGCTGCGTTTCAAACTTCTTTGAGAGTTTCAGTTTGGCTGCTCTAAAGGGGATTTTCCTAAATGGAGCACAGAGTGGTGCATTAATGAGACAATATAGCAATGCCGTTTAAAGGGGAACAGTCAGTACTAAGAGCCCCACACCCAACTGTTGGGCTGATCCCAGTTTGCACTTTGTGTTCAGAAACATTTATTTTACTTGCTGTTTGCTGCAGTGTATAGTAGATTATATCAGACCAATTTTTCTGACTTGCAGGCTGACATTTTCTGTAATTACAAATCTCAGAATCTCCTGCAGCTGACATCAGAGGAGGGCTGCAGCAGTGAAAGAGTCAATAGCATTCACTGCATGTTAGAGTTTCATAAGCTCTGATCTTGTGTTTGTTTTTCACATTGTCCTCCCTGGGCTAAGTACAGTGCAAATGGACTGTACTTATCCCTGAGAGAAATGCGGGACTGGCAAACATCTGATTGAAGCTTATATGAACTCCAACACGCATTGCAGGCTATTGAATCTCCCACTTCTGCAACACTCCTGTGATGTCAGTTGTAGATATTGATTTGTCTGTAATTTTTGACCTGAAAAGGCACACTTATTTTTGATAACTTGTTTCCAGGTGTGTCCTAGGAGGTGGGTTACATGGACCTGTTTTATTTGATGGGGGATGTTTGCCATAACACCAGGGAAACTTCACTACTCTTCATTGATAAGTGCCATGGGATCTTTTACTTCCACCTGGACAGTGACTAGAGATGGGCAGAAGGGATATCAGTTTAAAGTCTTCTCTGGAGGACGGTACCTCAATAATACAGTCCCCCCCCCACCAGCACCATACTGCACTAAATGTCAGTTATGAGTTTTACCCCAAGTACCTTGTGTAAGGCTAGAACCCTCAGCCTTCTGCTTTTCCGGACTCAAAGGTGAGCATGCTACTTATGCAACCTGAGCTGCTAACACTGATGATGCCAGGTAATTCTGGGACTTACAGTTACAGAAAATCCCAGCTTGCAAGTTAGTAAATTTGTCTGATACAGTATACTATACTGCAGTAAAAAGTAAGTAAAAATATATATATATTTATGCAATAGGTGTGGGTGGATAAACCATTAAATAAATTCATTTATTCTCACTGATGTTGAATAAATTGTGGTTCCAAGATTTATCCAACACCCTAACATCAATCAACCACTGTTTATTCAACACCCTGCCATTAGTCATCATCCCCTCCTGCCGGCACTACTTCCTCACCAGAACTACATCACTTGCCATTCTCCCTACAGAAGCTCCCCAAGTGCTATGGCACTGTAACCCCCCTGCAAATGGGGGTTCCCAAAAGACTTCCAGGAGCTTGCTTGAATGCTCCAAGCCTGAATGGTGTTTGGCATTTAAGCCATTTATCAGTGAGTGTTTTAGAGCCTCTGGTACTGTCTCTTTAAGAGCTGTCTGCTTGCAGACATAATTAGTTGTATGGGGGACTGTGTGCTTCTCTGAAGTACCACTAGAGCTGCTGCCAATTCACTTAATTTTTGCAGTCACTAGGGTGCAAAGGGAACCTATCTGAAAGATGTAACTGTTTACCAGAAATTATTTAGAGTAATAATGAATTACAGTTTGTCTAACCTGCTTTCTTTGCAGTCAGAACTGTGTCTGCTAGTTCCCCATTCTAGTTTTGAACTGCTGAACTGGACCAATCAGTGTGGAGTAAGCTAGCTCTAAAATGGTGCCTTGGACGAATCAGAACTTGGACTCATAATCTGAGCCAGCCACAAGAGGATTGTATGGGCAGTGACTCTGGGAGATGTAGTTTAGACTTCAGTGCCTTTTTGGACCAACAGCAGCAGTCTATTGTGAGTGACAGCCAATCAGTCAAGAACTGGGAGGAACTCAAAGGAAGTGCCGGTTTTGTCGGTTGGAGTTCAGTTGAGCTTTGGCAGTGAAGAGGAAGGAGCCCTGTGCTTTTTCAGTGTGCAGTTTTGTCAAAAGCGTGTGTAAGGCCCAGAGTTCCGGTCTGCAGCTTGTGTAACAGCTTGTTAGGACTGAATCCGTCCTGTGAAAGAATCAAAGGATCTCTGAAGAGTAGAAACCAGGCTCACCCTGTAGAAGACTGGAAGAATTGCTGAAAATTGCACTCGGTCTGTCAGGAACTGAATCTGCTGTGTGTTCTCCGGGTATTGTGCAGTAATTCGATCGGGATACAGATGCAGCCTGCCTGGTATAGTACTTTCTTTTATATGGATGTGTGAAGAGAGGTTTGTGTACCTCAAGTGAGCCCTGCTGACATTGAAGGACCCTATCTTATTTGGAGGTCGTGAGTACTAATTCAGGGTTGCTCCCTGTTGGTGCCACATTAAATCCAAATGGAATTACTGTACTGCTGACTGTTTAATTCTCCTTTTCTCTGTGTGAAAGGGCCCCTACCAGCTGCCACGGTTTGGACTAGCACACTAGGGCTTGGGTACCCAGGGACAGTAACTGATAAGGGATAGGCCTGTACACAGAGCCATAGTGAGATTATTAGAGTGATAAGCTAATTAACCTGATTTCCCCTGTCCTTGTTATATCCCCTAAATAAATCAGAGCTGCTTGTTTCAGCAAAGTTATACTGCCTGAGGTATTTGTCTATGTTAAAGTACTGTACTGTGATTGTTGCACTGTATCTCATTTCCAGGAGGTCCCAGTGCGGAACCAGACCTGGGGGTAAGTGTATACTGTAAGGTAATTCTGATATATTGTGTGGGCCACTAGTGGGAAGAAGAGGTTGCAGTGTCCCAGAGGGCTGTGACCAAGTTAGTTTAACTATTGCAAACCCTGACCTCTGGGTGGAGGCACCCGCCATTGGATCCAGGCCCTCAACCTGTTGGTGGCAAATCAGGCAGGGGTAGTAGCCCCTGGGATAAGCGCCATCTAGGGTTACATCTTGAGAGCTCACCGCTGGGATTGTGTGTCCTCTAGTGGCCATATTTACGAACCACTGTTAAGAAAAATGGGTACCCGACAGAAGTGGCTGTGCACCGGCTGGTGGAGTGGTGTACTGGGGAGGAGATCGACCCAAAATGCTATGCTTATCCTGGACATCCCCTGGGTATCAATACGGACACTGTGCAGGAGTACTTTCCAAGGAAGGTTTACAAAACCCTGTGGTGGTGGGTCGGCATGCTAATCTGCTCACCCACACTTTCCTGGCCCTAGTAGAGTTTAAGGATCCATAGATAGCTCAAAGTGCCACAGACCATTACCCCAGAGGAGCCCTCACTGCTTGAAGTGATAACTAAGGACAGTAAAGACCGGGGGAATCAGCCCCCACCACTATCTGAAACTTTTGAGGAGAAATTTGCTGAATGGTTGCTGGGAGAGGAAAACTGTGGAGGACTTGAAGAAACTATTCTTGCCGCCTGAGGTGTTCCTCCCCAACACCCTCTCCTGCTCCAGTGCCGTAATGGTGGCTGAACCAATGCAGACTCCTATTTCTGCACCTGCCATTAGTCACGACTCTTACCGAAGGTTGAGGATCTTCTGGCACCCTCCCACCCCAGGGAGGATGACTGGGAGACCTGGATGAACTATGTTGCCCCAAATTGCTAGAGATAGCAATGCTCGGGAAGGTGGCGAAGAGGGTTGGTGAGGCCTCCGAGGTCCTGCCCTGGCTACCATCCGTGCTAAGCGGCCCAGTAACCCTGAGCGACTGCACAGGCCTATCTTGAGGCCTTGGAGAATGTGTATGGGGCCCAGATTCTGATGAGGACCTATGGTGGAGAGTAAGAGATGCACAACAGTACCAAGGGAGTTGTTGTCTGTGTATCTCGGCTGGAAAAATTGTTGCAAGAATGCCTCAGAAAAGGTAGTTTGCCAGCTGATTGAACTGGACGAACCAGGCTGGACAGGATCCTTAAGTCTGCCCCTTCTCAGAACTGCTGTTGCTTCAGTTACACCTGGCAGATCGACTGGAATCCCCACCCTCCTATGATGAGTTAATGAGAGAAATTGAGGAGTTGAAGAAAGGCGACCTCGGGAGGGACCTGCACCAATAGCTGCGGCTACGACCCGGTGACTGAGGTGACCCATCAAGTGAAGTTCAGGGGCAGAGGTTGGCAGTCAATAGGTGCTCTGACAAGGAAAAGATATGTCACAATGGGGCGAACTGTTGAGAGAGATCCGAGAATTCAAAAACAGTCCCTTTATGAAGCCACGCCTGCAATGCAGACCCTGACCTATATCCGACTGCATCTGCTATGGGGGTGGGTACCACCATGTATCTCCTACTGATAACAGCTCGAACTCGATTCCTTGACCATGGAAGTGGAGAAACTGACGAATGTCTCAAATGCTTATCACGCCGCAGACAGAGATGGCACCAGGTTTCCAGTTAGTAATACCGCCCTGGCTCCCAGTGTGGTGCCTCGGCCAGCTCAAACTCCAGAAAGTATGTTTTGCTATAATTGTGGGAAAGATGGGCACATGAAAGAGATACCAGTCCCCAAAGACACTGACAAAGTTGCATATAGGCTACAAGGAGCTTGGGAGAAAATCAGTGGTTAAGAGGTGCACGACATAGTCCCAGTGAGGCACCAAAAATGCTAATTCACGTCCTTTTGTGGCAAGGTCAGTTGCCCAGGCCCCACCATACTCTCAGACTGGTCCAGAATAGTGGGTCCCTCCATGGAGACCACTGTAAAGGTGAGCAGGTGTCTACAAAGCTATATTAGACAGTGGCTCCCAAGTGACAATTATGTTCCAAGATTGGTATCAAAGCATTTGTCAGGCAGTGCCCTTACAACCATTAGAAGGACTGCATGTATGGGGGTTAAGTGAGAAGGCCTACCCTATTCCGGGTATATCCGAATTTGGCTGTCTTTCCCCACCTCCGTGGCTGGGTGGCCGAACAAGTAGAGACCCTAGCCTTAGTGTGTCCCCCACTGGACTGTATGATGGTGTCCCTTTGTTGATTGGAACAAATGCTCATATGTTGGAAGGCTGGCACAGTTGTGTTATGAAAAACAGGGTCAAAGACTAGTAGAGCTTTAAGAGTTCCGGCTTTAATTAAGAAGGCCTATGAGGCACTGAGAGATGCTGAAAAACAGAACCAGAGGAACCGGTCGAATTGTATGGAAGAAGGATCCTGAGTCTCTGATCCTGGCACCAAATGCCAGTGTACCTTACAGGAGAGGTCCGTATCAGAAAGGATGTTAAGAATAAAATATTAATGTTGGATGCACCAGGCGATGGAAAATTGCCAGAGGGACTGCTGGTCAAGCCTAGTATTTTGCCGCTAGAGCCCATGCTTATGCCAGAAGGGTAATGGTCCAAGTTCATAATGTGTCTGAAAGAGACATTGAGTAAACAGAGGTTGCATCCTGGCTAATGTGCATTGTGCAGACACTGCAGTGCTACCCAGCAGCAAGAGTTCAAGGAAGAATGACAGAGTAGCGCCTGACTTGTTTGATTTGCGACTCCCGCTGCCAGCTGAATGGAAAGTGAAGATCAGTGAGAAGCTTGCCCAGAGAGACCAGGTGTTTTCTTTAAAGGAATGGGATGTAGGATGCATGCAAGGAGCTGAGCACAATATCCGGCTGCATGCGAAAGACCATTTCGTGAGAGGTCTCGCGCCTGGCACCTGCTGACATAGATGATGTGAGGCGGCATCTGCAAGAAGATGTTAGCTGCTGGTGTAATACAAGAATCCAAGCCTTATGCTTCCCCATTGTGGTAGTGAGGAAAAGAATGGAACAGTAAGGATGTGTGTGGATTATCGCACCTTAAACAGCGGACTATCCTGATCAGTACACAATGCCCCGCATTCAGGATGCTTTGGACTGCCTAAGCAGGAGCAAGTGGTTCTCTGTGCTGGATCTCCGCAGTGGGTACTATCAGATCCCGATGGCCCCAGAGGGACCGTGAAAAAGACAGCCTTTATCATCCGCTTGGCTTCTATGAATTCATGAGGATGCCTCAAGGGATTTCAGAATTGCCCCAGCCACTTTTCAGCGATTGATGGAGGCGTACAGTGGGGACATGAACTTACTAAAGTGCCTGGTATACCTAGATGATGTTATTGTGTTTGGCAGCTCACTGGAGGAACATGAGAGCAGATTATTTAAGGTATTGGACCGACTGGAGGACTTTGGCCTTAAACTGTCCATTGATAAGTGTCAATTTTTCAAACATCAGTAAAGTATGTGGGACACATAGTATCCACCGAGGAATAGAGGCCGACCCAAGTAAAGTTGAGGCCCTTGACCACCTGGCCACAGCCAAAAATCTAAAGAACTACAAAGATTCCTGGGATTCTGTGGTTATTATCGGCGCTTCATCAAGGGACTATTCAAGAGTGATCCGCCCTTTACTTAACCTTACTCAAGGTATCCCCAACCCACAAAAATACAAAAGTCAGCATCCCTCAAGACTGAAAGAGTGTATTTTCATCCGAGTGAAGTATTTGGGGCCGCTGGACTCCTGATTGTGAGACTGCTTTTCATGAGATCATATATCAACACCCATGCTCCAGTGCTGGCCTATGCCGATCCAGAAAACCTACGTCTGCACTGATGCTAGCTTGCAAGGGTTGGGGGCTGTGTTGTACAAGAGCACGAGAATGGCCTGAGACCAGTGGCCTTTGCCAGTAGAAGCCTGACCCCATCCGAAAGAACTATCCTGTACATAAGTTAGA
The DNA here is from genome assembly GCA_016271365.2 of Neoceratodus forsteri. Classification (NCBI taxonomy): domain Eukaryota; kingdom Metazoa; phylum Chordata; order Ceratodontiformes; family Ceratodontidae; genus Neoceratodus; species Neoceratodus forsteri. The sequence continues at coordinate 1,247,610,708 of CM057455.1, read as the reverse complement.
GTTCCTAGCTTTGAAGTGGGCTATTGTTGACCAATTCCATGAGTACTTGTATGGGGCTAAAATACTAGTAAAACTGCAATAATCCTTTGACCATGTGCAGACCTCAGCTAAGTTGGATGCCACTGGCCATAGGTAACTTTCTGCATTATCTACATATGACTATGCTCTCGAATACCGAGCAGGTCTGAACCACATAGATGCTGATGCTCTCTCCCGGAGGCCTGTTCCCCAGAATGATTGGGTCGATTGGCAGAACCTGACATTCGGGCACTCTGCGGAGAAGTTTGACAGGGAGGAACAAATGTCCCGGACGCAGATGGACTGCATGGTGGATGCTTGGGAGCCTCTGAGGTGCATACCTGCTGCTTATTGCCACTTTTCTGCAATAGACATTGGTGCACTGCCTCAGCTGGACAATGACAGTATTGGCGGGCTCAATCCCGCGATCCCATGATCAAAGCAGCTTTAGAAGCCCTCTATGCAGGAAAAGATGTGTCCAAATTCAGCTCCACTGATTTGAGAACTGCACTGTTATACAAAGAAGGTCCTAAGTTGAAACTGATCAATAAACTGTTATACAGAAAACAGTAGACAGAGGGACAAGTAGACAAACAACAACTAGTGCTGCCACTGCCTTTCGAGACTCAGTACTGAGGTCCTTGCACAACCACATGGGGCACCTTGGTATAGACAGAACACTTGACTTGGTGAGATCCAGATTCTATTGGCCTAAGATGGGGGGCTGATGTGGAGCAACACATTCGAACTTGTAGTCGCTGCTTACAGAAAAGCTTTGCCCCAGAGGGCTGCCCCTTATTAACATCACCACCAGTGCACCCATGGAGCTGGTCTGTATTGATTTTCTAAGTTTGGAGTCAGATCAAAGAAATATCAGTAATGTGCTGGTGGTCACTGACCATTTCACGAGATATGCCCAAGCTTTCCCCACCAAAGACCAGAAAGCATCCACTGTGGCCAAAGTACTTGTAGAAAACTTTTTGTTCACTATGGGGCTCCACAAAATCCATTCTGATCAAGGGAGAGACTTTGAGTCGTCTGATCAAAGAGATGCTTTCTCTGTGGGGTCAAAGTCCAGAACCACTCCTTACCACCCCAGGGGACCCACAGCCTGAGCGTTTCAACGCACTTTGCTAGATATGCTGGGCACCCAGCATCCAAGGACAAGCCTAGATGGAGCCAACAAATTAGCACCCTGGTACATGCTTATAACTGCACCAAAAGTGATGCCACTGGATTCTCCCCTACCGCCTGATGTTTGGAAGAAGCTCGACTACCAGTAGATGTGTGTGTTTGGGGTCTCTCCTGATGGGGTTCAGGCTGACAACTATTTACAGTATGTGCAAAGTTAAAGGCCCAGCTAACTCATGCGTACCAACTGGCTCAAACCATGGCTGCCAAAAGAAATCTGGCCAACAAAGAAAGGTATGATAAAAGGTGAGCCACAGGAACTCCGGGAGGGAGATCGGGTATTGCTAAGAAATCTGGGATTGCATGGCAAGCACAAGATTGCTGACAGATGGCACATCTCCCTCACATTGTAGTGGGCAAACTAGATGATCTGCCAGTGTACAAAGTAAGGCCTGAGAATAATTCAAAAGATGTAAAACAATGCATAAAAATCATTTACTGCCCATTGGACAAATCTTAATGAGTCTGAGCCCCTAGAAGATGCCTCTGGACCAGTGACTAGAGCTGCTGCTAAAAAGATCAGAAAGTCTGCACCTACAGAAGCAAAGTTAAAGTGTTCCCCTCCACAAGTCCCAGTTGAGCATGACTGTCAGTCCATATCGGAAGAAAGTGAGTGACTTTGAATACTATCCTTCTTCAGAACTGAGTCAATTGTTTCGGGGCAATCCCTAGTCAATACTGGAGACAAAGCTGGGCCTTCTGGACTGTTTAAGCCCCAGCTTCATCCCTGGAGCCAATGCTCCCAGAAAGTGAAGTGCAAAGCATCAGATCAGATGAAATGGAATCATTGTGCATGGTTGAACTGTTTGAGCTTTCAGGAGGAAAATGATAGATTGGGACAGACTGGTGATACACCGAACAAGAAAAGTATTTTGAGTGCCCTGACAGTCCACTGCCAGTGTCAGAAAGCTCTCCATGCAGAGCCAAATGTTGTGGACTCAGAAACTGTAACTCCTGGGCTGAAAGTGCCCCAAGTTCTAGCCTCTCTACCCCATGGAGACTCCCCTGACAAGTGTGGACAATGCTGAAAATGAGGCTCAGAGTGCAGAGACTGTAACAGTTCCCCTAGAAAGACTGGTCGAGCTGTAAAGCCTGTGGTGCACCTCAGTTGTCATGATTCCCTTGGGAGGCCTGTGGATTTGCCTCTCAATGTTGTCCATAAAAGTGTATGTGTCCCTGAGCTCACTGCCCAAACTGAGCATCAGTGCTAACTCCAAGTTACTTGTGCAGCCCTCTAAGTATGGTGCCCTTGCCCCATCCAGCCCCAAAGGTAACTGATAGGGAAGGGCCCCCTCTCTTCAGGTTTCATGTACAGAGATAATAACTTGAGTTATGGTACAATGTGTATATAATACTGTGTAAAGAGTGACGTACTGCAATGTTTCAGAAATGTGTTCTTGGTAAAATGATATATTGACTGATGATTACATGTCTTGAGCCTAATGCAAATGTATATGGTTGCAGTTGAAACTTATAGAGTACTTGTGCCAGACGATCAAGCTTTCCCAAACCAGGAAGGGTGTAACCCCCTGCAAATGGGGGTTCCCAAAGACTTCAGGAGCTTGCTTGAATGCTCCAAGCCTGAATGGTGTTTGGCATTTAAGCCATTTATCAGTGAGTGTTTTAGAGCCTCTGGTACTGTCTCTTAAGAGCTGTCTGCTTGCAGACATAATTAGTTGTATGGGGGACTGTGTGCTTCTCTGGGTACCACTAGAGCTGCTGCCAATTCACTTAATTTTGCAGTCACTAGGGTGCAAAGGAACCTATCTGAAAGATGTAACTGTTTACCAGAAATTATTTAGAGTAATAATGAAATTACAGTTTGTCTAACCTGCTTTCTTTGCAGTCAGATTATGTCTGCTAGTTCCCATTCTAGTTTTGAACTGCTGAACTGGACCAATCAGTGTGGGGTAAGCTAGCTCTAAAATGGTGCCAGACGAATCAAACTTGGACTCATAATCTGAGCCAGCCACAAGAGGATTGTATGGGCAGTGACTCTGGGAGATGTAGTTTAGACTTCAGTGCCTTTTGGACCAACAGCAGCAGTCTATTGGGTGACAGCCAATCAGTCAAGAACAGGAGGAACTCAAAGAAGTGCAGGTTTTGTCGGTTGGAGTTCAGTTGAGCTTTGGCAGTGAAGAAGGAAGGAGCCCTGTGCTTTTTCAGTGTGCAGTTTTAGTCAAAACGTGTGTAAGGCCCAGAGTTCCAGTCTGCAGCTTGTGTAACAGCTTGTTAGGACTGAATCCGTCCTGTGAAAAGAATCAAAGGATCTCTGAAGAGTAGAAACCAGGCTCACCCTGTAGAAGACTGGAAGAATTGCTGAAAATTGCACTCGGTCTGTCAGGAACTGAATCTGCTGTGTGTTCCCGGGTATTGTGCAGTAATTACGATGGGATACAGATGCAGCCTGCCTGGTATAGTACTTTCTTTTATATGGATGTGTGAAGAGGTTTGAGTACCTCAAGTGAGCCCTACTGACATTGAAGGACCCTATCTTATTTGGAGGTCGTGAGTACTAATTCAGGGTTGCTCCCTGTTGAATTGCCACATTAAATCCAAATGGAATTACTGTACTGCTGACTGTTTAATTCTCCTTTTCTCTGTGTGAAAGGCCCTACCAGCTGCCACGTTTGGACTAGCCACTAGGGCTTGGGTACCCAGGGACAGTAACTGATAGGGATAGGCCTGTGCACAGAGCCATGGAAGTAGATTATTAGAGTGATAAGCTAATTAACCTGATTTCCCCCTGTCCTTGTTATATCCCCTAAATAAATCAGAGCTGCTTGTTTCGCAAAAGTTATACTGACGGTATTTGTCTATGTTAAAGTACTGTACTGTGATTGTTGCACTGTATCTCATTTCACAGGGAGGTCCCAGTGCCGAACCAGACCTTGGGGGTAAGTGTATACTGTGAAGGTAATTCTGATATATTGTGTGGGCCACTAGTGGGAAGAAAGGGGTTGCAGTGTCCCAGAGGGCTGTGACCAAGTTAGTTTAACTATTGCAAACCCTGACCTCTGGGTGGAGGCACCCGCCATTGGATCCAGGCCCCTCAACCTGTTGGTGGCAAATCAGGCAGGGTAGTAGCCCCTGGGATAGCGCCATCTAGGGGTTACAGCACCATTTCTCTCTGCAGCATCCCTGTTTCTGTCCTACCAGCTGCTACTAACAAGAATACATTCCCACACAAAACTGGATTTCTGTTCAGTTTTTCTCCACCCTCCCGCTAGCTCTCCCACTTAACAACCCGCTTACACCACTAGACATTCTTCACTGTGCAGCACCACATAACTCAGCTCAGCACAGAACAGCGTTATCAATTTATTCAAACCACAGCTTAAAAAATAAAATCACAATCGCACACTCAGGTCATCATGTCTCATTAAGTTCTTTCCCTTGCCCCAACCCCCGCCACTGATCAACATCTTTGCTTAACATGCTGTTCCCTTCTGATCCTTGCCCTCGCATTACCTCTTTTGTCCTCCATCCTCCTTTTATCCACCACAAAATGCACACATTAGGGAAAAATCTTTGCGAATCTGTACCTTTTTTGTAAAAAAATTTCTCCAGCTTTCAGATCCTCCCAATGCTGACTCCTTTTTCCAAATCCCACCCAATAGCTTCCTCTCTCCCCCCATGTTCTCCCACATAGTCTACTTGTTTCTTAGTGCACACTGCTCCTGGGGCACTGCTTCACCTCTCTGATCTGCTACATGGAAAATAAAGGCAGGGAGCAGAATAATACAGAAATAACCAGATTATTTTACTATAAGAAAAAAAAAACTACCACAAAAAAAAAATAAAACAAAATGTCACCACAGTGGGACTCTAACTCTCACTAAGCGAGAAACGAAGCCGCCATGTATTTTAAAACTCTGTGGCCCTCCCACTTACTGGAAACATCCAATAAACAGCCTCGAAATGTCGAGATGCCAGCTCCGCAGCAACCCAGCAAGCAACCAAAGAAACCACCCTACTTTCAAGCAAGAATATGGTAAATAATCCCAGTAATTTTATTGAAATGAAACATCAAACGACACAGAAACCAAATAAAAAAAATCCGAAAATACTCCTTTCCTATTGCATAAATCGGCTATGCAATGGAAACTCTTGAAATATATGATTTATCTGCACTCGAGCAATTTGACCTCGGACACCTCACTTGTGGCTTATGCCACTTGTGAAGTTACCCAAGGTCAAACTGCTCATGTGCAGATAAATCATGTATTTCACTCGTTTTCATTGCATATCCCATATATATATTTTTTTGCACACAAAGTACAAATTGGGACCAGCCCCACACTTTGGTGTGGTTCTCTTAGTGCTGACTGTTTCCCTTTAAGCCCTCTGAAGTTGATTCAAAGTTCTGCTGCAAGCGGACTGGCCCTGATCCATGCTAGCCACAAGCCTTCACTCTGCCCACCTGCCGAAACCCAGATCATTTGCCCCGAGTGGGGGCTCTGCTGCAAGCAGACTGGCCCTGATCTGCGCCAGCCGCAAGCCTTCACTCTGCCAGCCCACCAAAACCCTACGGCCTTGACTTCTGTGGAAGCCCGCTCCCCCCCAGCCTGAACCACAGTCATAGCCCTGAGACTGGACCTGGCATTTAATTTCCAGCTCTTGTCCCTGAGCTCTTCTGATGGGCTTGCCTTTAAAACCTGGTTTCCAGTGCTAAGTTTTGAATCCGAACAGTGATTTTGCTTCTGAATTGCTCACCTGTGATTTATTTTCCACTTGCTCAGCTCGCTAACATTATAATTTTCTCCCACCCACCATATCCCCAACCTCTATTAAACAGGCCTAGGCTCCACCCATAGCATTTCTCATAACTTACTACTGTGCACAATCCCCCCCCCCTTAACGTGAACTGTTCTAAACTGTCTCCCTCTCCCATACCCTCCTTGTTCTGCTAATTAGTCCATTACTAATTTGTTACCTCTAACTCCCTACTCAAATGTCTACCTCTTACTTCTTCCTTTCCCACCTTTTGGTGTTGTCCCTCATCTCCCTTCCCCAATCTCTCCTACTGTTATAGCTTTACCCCCTCCGACACCTGATACCGCCTTCATCCTTGCAATCACCCCCTCCACCCCCTTCGAATTATGGACCTATTCGCCCCTCCTCCCTCCTGCCTCCCTTTTTTCTCTCACGAATCTCCTTGCCTATGTTCACCATCTCATCTCCTTCTGTCCTAACCCCACCCTTCCTAAATTCCCACATGCAATATAAAAGTCCTAAATTACATTATATCATTCTTGCCCTCCTCCTTCTCTCATCGGGAAACATCTGTCCCAACCCTGGCCTTCTCCTGTCACCCTCTTTGGTTACGCCCCCTTCACCCTCCACTTCTTACTCCACAGTCTCAACTCTTATCCCCAACAGGCTGAAACTTCTGCACCTAAATATCTGCAGCCTGTTACCTAAAATAGACCTCATCCAAACTCTTGTGGTAACACACACCCCAGATATTTTAATAATATCTGAGACCTGGCTCAAAAAAAAGTATCCCAGACAACGTTATAGCTATCCCCAGATATTCCCTCTCCAGACAAGACGGGGCTGGTTGGGGAGTAGGAATTGCCATGTTTATCCTGTCCTCTTTGTAATCTACAATGATTCTATTTACCTTCTTCCCGACTTCTTATGAGGCCCTTGTCACCCAAATGTCCCTTCCCCACACAGTCCCTATCTTTGTAGCTGGCACCTTCTGTCACCCTAGTATCCCTCCTTCAGTTGCGATGGAACACTTATCGTCCATCACCTCTATCTCCCAAACTGGTGAACTGTTTTTGCTGGGTGATCTAAACCTAAATTGGTCATCTGCTAAGTCGACTAAGCTATGGAACAACATAACTGCACTAAACCTCACTCAATTTATACTGGAGCCCACACTCCCAAATCATAAAACGCTCCATCATACCTTGCTTGACTGGGCACTCGCCTCACACCCACAGCGAGTAATCAAGTCAGGTGTCCTCCCTGATGCCTTTAGTGACCACAGCCCAATTTTCTTGGTTCGCAAGGTTCATCGCCCAAAACCGCAGGAGTCAGTACTGGGGCCAGTCCTCTTTAATGTTTTTATTAGTGATATAGCAGAGGAACTGGAAGGGAAGGTCTGCCTCTTTGCAGATGACACCAAGATCTGCAACACGTAGGACACTCCGAAGGGGATGCAAAGGATGGAAAGACACTTGAAATGACTGTAGGAGTGGTCAAAAGTTTGGCAGCTAAGGTATAATGCAAAAATGCAAAATAATGCACTTGGGTCACAGAAACCTTGGGTACAGTACAAAAGTGGGGAAAGACATGCTAGCAGTGACCAAGCAGGAAAGAGACCTGGAGGTAATATATTGGATGACCTAATGGTGGCCAGACAATGTGACAAAGCAATCAGAAGAGCTAGTGGAATGCTGGGATGTATAGGTAGGGGTATTACCAGCAGGAAGAGGGAAGTGGTGTTGTCAATATAAGTCTTTAGTAAAACCCCACCTGGAGTACTGTGTTTAGTTTTGGAGGTCACATCTCAGGAAGGACATAGACAGGATGGAGGCCATCCAAAGGAGAGCTATCAAGATGGTACAGGGTCTACATCAAATGTTCTATGAGGAGAGCATAAAGGAATTAAACGTGTACACCCTGGAGGAGAGGGGGGGTATGATTGAGAACTTTAAACACCTCATGGGGTTGACTAAGGTACAGGTGGGAGGTATTTTTCAAATGAAAGGGTGCTCCAGAACAAGGGGCCATGATATGAAGCTGGGGGGTGGGGGTTGGTTCAGAAGAGATGCGAGTAAATACTTTTTCACAGAAAGGGTGGTGAATGCCTGGAACAGTCTTCCAGCAGAGGTTGTGGGGGTGAAAACAGAGATGGGATTAAAAAACGCCTCAGATAAGCACAAGAGAAGTCATAAAGGATAGGTAAGGGGGTGGCAGAGAAAGTGCCTTAGACCTGGCGGGATCTACAGTGCAAGGAATGCAACAAAAAAGGGCAGACTTAATGGGCCATGTGGCCCTTATCTGCTGTCATCCTCTGTGTTTCTATGTAACATCACTAATTGTTAATATTTTTCTCCACACTTTCAACATAGTCATTCTTTCACACCACCTCATTAGTTGGACAGTTGTTTTTAAAATTATGGACGAGCCGTGTTTTCGCACTTGTGGTGCATAGTGACGTTTTGGCCACTATTCAATAAATGTCACATGTCGTGTTTATAAGGGGAGTCATAAAATGAGTATCTTGAAAATTTTAATAATAATTATTATTAAGAAACCTTACGTGCAGTACCAGACTTTACCCCAGCAGTTAATGCTTTGTTATTCCATGCTGGTGAGCTGAGTTCAGGAGCAAGCTCAGTCAACCAGCTGGATGGGACGAGGGTGAGGGGATGACATTGTTATGTGACTCTCACCCTCAGTCAGGGAAGGGAAGGAAAGGTGCAGGGTTGCCTGTGTGTGCCCAGGTACCATATAGTGAAGACATCTCTTCTCTTGGCATAGGGCCCTGCACCTCTGCATCTGTGGGCAGCAGAGGGCTCTGTGCATTGGCTGATAGATGGACTGTTTGCCTGTGCTTCTATATCTTTTGCCACATGGAAATGCACCAAACGCCCCATGAATTCTTGACATTCAATTCTGGGAGGAAGTGCAGAACCCAGTGGCCCTGCACTTCAATAGGTGGATGAGTCTTTGGGTCTTGCACATCTGAATCTTTTCATGTAGGTCTCAAGGGACCTGCGTGAATGAGGATACGATTCCACCATCTCAAAAATAAAGGAAATTCTTTGCAAAAAACTGCATTAATGGACCAGTTAGGGTTTGACTTAATGCAATGACAGTAGGGAAATGTAGTATTAGGGTTTCCATCCCTAACTCCTTACCCTTCCAAAGCAGCAAAAGAACAACACCACACAGGCTACCACAGACAGCAATCATCAGGTAAGACAAACAACATGCAACTGTTTCTTGATAACACAAATTCAGTAGCTCTGATATGCTTCCTTTCATGGATTTGTATCTGTTGCTATGTAAGCCCAGACCTCTACGGGACCTGTGCTTTTGCAACCACACCTGTGTGTGTATGTTGTACCGAATGCATGAGTAATTATACAGTATGTGCCTGCCCTTCTGTAGACAGAAGGCCCCATGGGGCTTGCGCCTCTGACAGTGTCACGAGCCAGGATGCAGTGCAGTATATCACAAAGATGCTGCAGTATGCTGCAGGAAATGGTGTAATTCAGTGGCAATTAAGCCATTTTCTACTGCACTATTTTGTGACGTCATTTACTGCAAGTTACTGCATTGTATCGTGGCTATACTCATGTTATGCTCCGCTGTATTCATGCATGCTGTTCAAGGTATCTCCCTGGATAGCATGCTCTATTAGTGTATGCTTTTCTTTATACAGCTGCATAAATAAACAAGCATTTGTCAATGCCAAATGTTTGCTTGCTGGCATTGGCATTGGTAGTGTAGAAGTTACAGAGCTGCATAATAGGAATGGCAGCGAAGTACTGAACTGAAGCCAACCCCACCACTACCCTGCAGAGAGTGACAGGCATTGGGGTGTGCCTTTAGGTCGTCAGGCATAACGACCACGCCATTTCACCACACCCTACCCTGCAGACACTGACAAATGTCAAGGTGTGCCTTGGGGCTTTGGCCCTTATGCGCACCCCATTCCATCAGGAAATATGGTGAGATGGGTGTGGTATAGGAGAATGGGGTGAAGTTTGGGGCCGAAGAGTCTGAGGCACACCTTGATGCCTCTCACTGGCTGCAGGGTGGGAGTGGAATGGTATGAGCATTACAGGCAAGAATCCCAAGTCACACCCCTGATGCCTGTCATTCTCTACAGGGTGGGGCGTTATGGTTGGAAACCCTAACGCCTCAGGCATTCATTGGTATTTTCACTCCAGATTTTCAACACCTTTTTATTCCCTCACCTCATGAACAGTGGCAATATCAGTTTGTTAGCCAAAACTGCTTTTGCACAGCGACTCTGACATTTGGCACCACAGGTGCAAAACACATTCGAACAGGATGTGAAAAATGACAGCGGTACTGTTCATGGGAGTTGTAAAAATGGCAATGTTGAAAATCTGCTGTGAAAATCTTAAAAACTGAGGAAGTCAATGAAAGGTATAAAACTGTGCAACGACACCCGTAATGTAACTAGTTAGGGATTTTTTTTAGCAGATTGTTAACACAGGCATTTTGGGACCTCTGATCATGAACAGTGTCAGTGTGATTTTCTTTATCTGTCCCGAACAATGATTTCCCACAGCGACCACATTTCTGTGCTGAAAGTGTGAACACACATTTCGGCCATGTTGTGGAAAATGACAGCTGTACTGTTCATAAGGAGGTGTGGAAAAATGCCACTGTGAAAATCTGGACTGAAAATATTACAAATTCATGAACTTACGAGGGTGCGTGGAAACTGCGCAATGCTCACTCGTAACACACTCATTTTATGGAGTTTTGTCACCAAATTTTCAACATAGCCATTTTAAGACCTCTGCTCATGACCAGTGTCACTGTGATTTTCTTAATCTGTCCCAAACATTGTTTTGGCACACCAACTGTGCCATTTGCGCTACATATGCGGAAACACATTTTAGGCGGTTATGAAAAATGTTAGCTGTACTGCTTCATGGAGGGTGCAGTAAAATGGCACTGTTGAAAATCTGGTGTGCAAAATTACACTAAGTAAACTTGCCAGCGCAAGATAGAACTGTGCAACGGCGCTCCTAAAACAGTCATTTTTGGGAATTTTTTCACCAAATTTTTAACATAGCCATTTTAAGACCTCTGCTTGTGATCAGTGTCACTGTGATTTTCTTAATGTGTCCCATACATTGATTTCACACACCAACTGCGCCATTGTGCGCTACATGGGAGGAAACACGTTGTGGGGGAGATGTGAAAAATGACAGCTGTACTGCTCATAAGGAGGTTTGGTAAAATAACAATGTTGAAAATCTGGAGTGAAAATATTGAAAATTTGCAAACTTACGAGCGTGCGTAGGAACTGCACAACGCACGCTCATAAGACAGTCATTTTTAGGAATTTTTCCACCAAATTTTCAAAATAGGCTTTTTGAGAGCCCACCTTATGAACACTGGCAGTATCGTTTTGTTAATCTGTCCCAAAAGGTGATTTTGCGCAGTGACTGCGAAATCACCCTTTGGGCCTGATTAACGCCATGACAGTGACAGCATCATGAGAAGGGGCCCCAAAACCCCCACGTTGAAAATTTGGTGCCAAAATTCCAAAAAATGCCTGAGATATGCAGCAAAGTTGAAAAAACCCTATTACATTATACAGCTTACCGGCATTTCCTCAGTTCGCGGTCGGCTTTGAAGAGTGCAGACATGTTCCCGGTCCACCGAAGATCATCGCGCTGGACTCCAGAGGTAAGTATGGGGTTGAGGGGTGTGGGGAGGCAGGGTGCACAGTGGGTGGTGAGTGGGCTGGGAGAAACGCCGAGGAGATTTTCTTTTTGCAGGTTTTTTTTTCTTTAAGAGACGACAGGGGTATGTTTGCTTGCGCTGGGGTGGGCTCCCAGCATGGCAGCTAGAAAGCTGTTTGGGGTGCTGGAGCCGACGGGATTGGGCACCCCGTCAGCCATACGGACTTGTGCCACGCTGGGGTGGGCTCCCAGGCGTGGCAGCTGCTAAACTGTTTGGGGGTGCTGGAGCCGACGGGGCATTGGGGACCCCCGTCGGCTATACAGTATGTGTGGGAGGGAAGCTCGTGAGCACGCAATATGCGTTCGTGTGTGTTGAGGGGGAGCTCTGCTCACTGAAGCAGAGCTCTCCCTTTCAACTGTATGCCACTGCATTTTCAACTGCTGTCATAGACAGCTGGAGCAGTGATTGGAGCACTGCGACTGCGCCTGCAAACACACTGACTGAACTGGAAGAGGCTGACACACCTCTGGAAAACTCTGATAATGGTACTATGTTTCTTGCACATGCATGCACGCAAACATAAAAACTGCTACCCCCTTGAACAAGTTCTAGATCCGTTGCCGAAACCATTATACCCATATATTTTTTTTTCATTTTATTTATTTATTTATACATTTAGTAACCGAGAAAGGCACACTGAGCCGAGGCTCATTTCCAGGTGTGACCCAGGGACAAGGGTAACAGGATTTTATACATGAGATAGATACATAAGATATATACACATAGCAGGGGTGTGCAAATCCCATTGCCCCCTGTCCAGGGCAAGTAAAGTTCCTTGAAGGGCAAGCGCAAAAAGAAAACTAAGTTCTTTATAATGAATAAGGGCAAGTGCAAATTCAGCTACCGTCATGGCTGGACAAGTCCTAAAAGTTTTGATTTGAACAGCCTTGCATATAGTATACATGTATACAAATGGATACATATGATAGCCAAACTGTTTAGCTAGGTAGGCTAACATTTTGTACAGGATTGATACATTGGTAATATTTTACAAATAGTATACCGACAGAAATACCTAATAGAGAAGAGATTAACTGCTTCTGAGAAGAGAAGCTAGGAATCCAGCGTAGCTGAACATTTTGCAGGGAGGTTTGGATACAAGGTTCCATCTTCATTTTCCATATACGCAATAAGCTGTGACCTTGTGTGTCTTTTTCTGGTGTTTTTTTTGTTTTTGTTTTTTTATATATGGTAACTTGTTTTGTTTTTTCTGCTCATGCCTTTCTGCTATTTGTCCCCTTGGTTGCCATGGCCATTCCATAAGGAAGATGCACTGATGCTGCAACATTGCAGCTGACTGGCTAAACAACAGTGGAAAAGAAAATCCCATACAAATATGGTATCATTTAACAAGGGCACCTGAGGCAGAACTGATTGGGGAGCAGCAGCTGTTGTTTGGGGAGTGGCTGCAGCAGTTGTACTTTTTGGAGTGACGGTTCATCTGTTTGCTTTTTGTTGTGTTTGGATCGGTGTGGTATGAGGTGTGATGGACGTTTGCGTTGCCCATCGCCATCACAATCGGTACTGGAATACAGTGCTGCAGAGAAAATACAGACTACATTTATTTTTATTTCTGGTCCGGAGTTTGGAGAACAGTGCAATTTTGATTGCATTAGTGGATGCCACAGGCTGAAAGAGGAGCTAGAAATGAGGTGGGAGTGTCTGTTGGGAGTAGAGATGATGAGGTTAGTTTGGGCTTAGCAACAGAGCCTGAAGAGAAATCGACAGTAATTTAAAGTAAGTCTAGTGGGCAGGGGCCCTCAATAATGTGTCTACTATACTAATAAACAGTTGATGACATGCTACTATGTGTATAAATGTAAGTTACTGCACAGTAGCTCAGATAAGTGAATTTAACATGTATGCAGTGCCCACACCTGTTGCATTATATATAATATATATATTTAAAATATTAATTGGAGTTGAGGGATGTAGTGTGAAAACCTTGACCCTGAGGAATAAACTGTTGCCTGGCAGTTGTTACATTGCCTGAAGCAGAAGATTGAGGTCAGTATGACTATTCAAAGCTAATAGCCCATCCTGAGGGGTCAAGGTTTTCACACTACAGCTCAAAACATTCTGGTCTGTATTGTTTTCTGAAATTTTGTAAGTTGATTTGTAATGAAACATCATAATAAAGAAATGCAAGAATGAGAGAATACAAAGTTTGATTGACAGCTAGAGGCGGTCGATAGTTCATAGTACTATTGATCAGTTTCGTGAACTGCTGACCAGTTTTGAGTACTACTGACCAGTTTTGTGATCTATAGACCAGTTTTCAGGACAGTTACCCTGTTGTTGATGCCAAACTGGTCGGTAGTTTAAAAACATTCAATGTCATGTGATTGGCTCTGGACCAGTTACAGACCAGGATTTTTTTCAAGGTTTTATAACTATAAATATATAAGGTTTTATAACTATAAATATATACAGTGATCCCTTGCTATACTGAACCCCGGTATAATGAACTCATAAATAATTATAACACGTAACACACGTGACTCCAGACTGCATCAGCTGTTCCTCTGTTCTCTCAGTGTTGAATGATGCAAAAAAATGTTGTAGGTGCCGTATTGGTCCTTTTAAAACCAGAGCCAGAAACAAATGATTTGATACCTTTTATTGGACCAACATGGATGTTACAGAAAAGAACAAAGTGCTTTAGCTTTCGAACCAACCAGGTCCTTCTTCAGAAGCTTTGTGGCAGTTTTTCAAATATCCATACTATTAACACCAGGTTATATAGAAAAAGCAGAAATAATTCTCATTGGTTTAACATATACATTTAAAACATAATAGAAGATTACATCAGAGAAGCTAATTAACACCAGTATGCCTTTATCTGAGGCCTCAGAAGGCAAAGGTTATCAAGAATTCTCTAAAGCCAAGAGTTCTTGTCACATAAATTTAAAATGTCTCAGTATGCAAGAAAGCATTCTAGTGATAAAAAAACCTTGGTGGCATTCTCTCTAATACATGTAAGATGAGCTTACAACTTACATTCAATTGTCCTGGTATATTAAAGGACAGATAATGAGAGACAAAATCCTGAAATTAGGTATAACTGCAAGTTGAAATCAAGCCTCAAATTAACCTACACATATAAACATGATGCATGAAAGTATCACTTGTAAGTGTAACTGCAAAAAAAAACAAAAAACTTGTCAATGACCCCAAGAAAACGAGACCATGAGCCTGATAAATGCAGATTTCAACACAGAGTCTGTATATAACAAAAATGCAGAATCAGTCTAAGCAATCTAAATGAAAACCCAAAAATTACACTTTAATGAACCCCAAGTAAATGAGATATGCATCTTAATATGAGCAGTTAAAGATGTGACAGTGTGAAATCCACCCACTGACAACTAATAGAAGGAAATAAATGCACTATATGTGAAAATTAAGTGTTCTAACCACATAACAACTGCCCCATGCCACGTCCACCCACACACATGTGTGTACACACACCACACCACAACCCCACGCACACACTGCACACCCCACACAACAAATATAGCAAACACATTCCACACACACCACACCACACCACGCACAACAAACAACACACATACACACCATACCCACAACACACAAAAAACACACACAAAACACACACATACATACATACATACATACATCAGTATACACACACACACACACACACACACACAAGCACTCACCACAGTGTTAAAGTGAAAAGTCAACAATGTAGATAACCATAAACTTACAAAATCAAAGGCCCGTTGAAGAACTAAACTGTTCATGTCCATCTTTTAAAGTAAAGGTCTGTAAGTTTAAGTGGAATAATGTGTCATGTACCCAACATCAATGTTCAATCCATCTGCCACCATATTGAGAAATAAAATAAGTCTAATTTCAGAAGCCCGTCTCTGTTGTGTACTGTTGAAATGTCCTTTTAAGACCATCACAGACATATCTGAGATTGAGTGGTCATCCTGGGAGAAGTGCTGAGCTACTGGTTTCTCAATCATCTTGTGATGAATAGAATGTCTGTGAATTCATTCTAGTGCGGAGTTGTTGGCTTGTCTCCCCACATAACCTGTTGCGAGGACATTTCTTGCATTGGATAAAGTAGACCACATTACTTGATATACATGTATAATTCCCTGTATCCTGAATAGTCTGTTTTGTGATGTAACCACACAGTCTGAAGTGGAAATGAGGTTACATGTCTTACATGCGTTGATGACAGTTATGTACCATATGATGTCATGGTATTCTGTTCTGGTTCAAGTTGACTCCTAATAATCAGGTTGGCTAAATTAGGTAGTTGTTTAAAAGATAGTAGTGGTAGTTCTTGAAAATACAGTTAAGGGTTTCATCCTCACTAATTATTGGATGGAGATCCTTAATAATCTTACGTAGGAGTTCAAGGTCAGGATGGTATGTGACTACTAAGGGTATTCTGCTGGTAGTCATCCGTTCCTTATATTGCAGTAGCTGTTCTCTTGGGACCTGTGTTGCACGTTCCACTGCTCTGTCAATTTCCCTGGATGAGTGTCCCTGCTCAATAAAGGTGTTTTTCAACATCGCCAGATGTGTGTCTCTGTCTTCCTCATTTGAACATTTATCCAATGCAAGAAATGTCCTTGCACAGGTTATGTGGGGGAGACAAGCCAACAACTCCGCACTAGAATGAACTCACACAGACATTCTATTAATCACAAGATGATTGAGAAACCAGTAGCCCAGCACTTCTCCCAGGATGACCACTCAATCTCAGATATGTCTGTGATGGTCTTAAAAGGACATTTCAACAGTACACAACAGAGGCGGCTTCTGAAATTAGACTTATTTTACTTCTCAATATGGTGGCAGATGGATTGAACATTGATGTTGGGTACATGACACATTATTCCATAAACTTACACAGACCTTTACTTTAAAAGATGGACATGAACAGTTTAGTTCTTCAACAGGCCTTTGCTTTTGTAAGTTTATGTTATCTACATTGTTGACTTTCACCTTAACACTGTGGTGAGTGCGTTTGAGTGTGTGTGTGTGTGTGTGTGTGTGTGTATACTGATGTATGTATGTATGTATGTATGTGTGTGTTTTGTGTGTGTTTGGTGCGTGTTTTTTGTGTGTTGTGGGTATGGTGTGTATGTGTGTTGTTTGTTGTGCATGGTGTGGTGTGGTGTGTGTGGAATGTGTTTGCTATATTTGTTGTGTGGGGTGTGCAGGTGTGTGTGTGGGGGTGTGGTGTGGTGTATGTACACATATGTGTGGGTGGAGGCGTGGCATGGGGCAGTTGTTATGTGGCTAGAACACTTAATTTTCACATATAGTGTGCATTTATTTCCTTCTATTAGTTGTCAGTGGGTGGATTTCACACTGTCACATCTTTTAACTGCTCATATTAAGATGCATATCTCATTTACTTGGGGTTCATTAAAGGTGTAATTCCTTTGGGTTTTCATTTAGATTGCTTAGACTGATTCTGCAAAAAAAATGTTATAGGTGCCGTATTGGTCCTTTTAAAAACAGATCCAGAAACAAATGATTTGATACCTTTTATTGGACCAACATGGATGTTACAGAAAAAAACAAAGTGCTGATCTGGTGTTAATAGTATGGGATATTTGAAAAAACTGCCACAAAGCTTCTGAAGAAGGACCTGGTTGGTTCGAAAGCTAAAGCACTTTGTTTTTTTCTGTAACATCCATGTTGGTCCAATAAAAGGTATCAAATCATTTGTTTCTAGACTGATTCTGTGCATTTTTGGTATACACAGACTCTGTGTTGAAATCTGCATTTATCAGGCTCATGGTCTCGTTTTCTTGGGGGTCATTGACAAGTTTTTTTTTTTTTGCACTTACACTTACAAGTGATACTTTCATGCATCATGTTTATATGTGTAGGTTAATTTGAGGCTTGATTTCAACTTGCAGTTATACCTAATTTCAGGATTTTGTCTCTATTATCTGTCCTTTAATATACCAGGACAATTGGAATGTAAGTTGTAAGCTCATCTTACATGTATTAGAGAATGCCACTCAAGGTTTTTTATCACTAGAATCGTTCTTGGCATACTGAGACATTTTAAAATTTATGTGACAAGAACTCTTTGGCTGTAGAGAATTCTTGATAACCTTTGCCCTTCCGAGGCTCCTCGGATAAAGGCATACTGGTGTTAATGCTTCTCTGATGTAATCTTCTATTATGTTTTAAATGTATATGTTAAACCAATGAGAATTATTTCTGCTTTTCTATATAACCTGGTGTTAATAGTATGGGATATTTGAAAAAACTGCCACAAAGCTTCTGAAGAAGGACCTGGTTGGTTCGAAAGCTGAAGCACTTTGTTCTTTTCTGTAACATCCATGTTGGTCCAATAAAAGGTATCAAATCATTTGTTTCTGGCTCTAGTGTTGAATGATTTAATACACAGGCACACCAAATTGCAAACAAACTGCCTAGGAAAGTGAGCTGTATGCTTGCACTATATAACTGTATTAGTAGTGTGTGAAAACTGATCAAATTAGATTAAATTCAATTTCTAACCTGTTCAATACATAACTGCAATGTGTGCTAGTGTTTTACTTCCTGCAGGCATCCAAGTTTCTGGCCACTATCCGTTATCATGCGCTAGTTGCGAGCATGTTAATTTAAAGTTAGTCAATCTGCACAGTAATGTTGGGGATAGAGGAACTGTACACACTTGTCCAGTCAATTCAGCCTGGTAAATTCAGCGTGAGTCAATTCAGCTTGGTGAATTCAGCCTCATGTCAGTTCAGCCCAAGTCAATTCAGTTCCATGTCAGTTCACCTCCTATGTCAATTCAGCCCCATGTCAATTCAGCCCCTGTCAATTCAGCCCCATGTCAATTCAGCCCCTGTCAATTCAGCCCCATGTCAATTCAGCCCCAGTCAATTCAGCCCCATGTCAGTTCGTCTCCTATGTCAATTCAGCCCCATGTCAATTCAGCCCCAGTCACTTCAGCCAGAGTCAATTCAGCTCCATGTCAGTTCGCCTCCTATGTCAATTCAGCCCCATGTCAATTCAGCCCCAGTCAATTCAGCTAGAGTCAATTCAGCCCCATGTCAATTCATCCCTTATGTAAATTCAGCTCCTTTTGATTCTGCACTAGAATAAAAATAACTGACAACATATGTAAACATATTTAAGCTTTATTAAAAGCTTTAAAATATATTTTTTTTGCAATTAAGTACACTTTATTGAAAATGTTAATTTGCACATGCAGTACGTGTAGCAAACACCAATTGCATACACCAGACAGAAAAACAAAACAACAGAATAGAAATAAGCCTAAACATAACCTTCTAACGCACAAAATACACAAACCACCCCAACTAACCCACCCTGACCCTCATGTGCTCATTCCAACAGTGCCAGGAGTGAATACTAGAATGGACAGTGACTAAGGATATAACTGCCATTTGGTTTTTTTTTTGCTTAATGGTGGGAAGGGCGGAGTACTCTCCCAAAAGACAACTGTCCTGTGTAAAAAAATGGACGAAAGGCTGAAGAGTGGAGCATTAAAACATATTGGTCCCTATTCATGAATAGATGCACATGAGGCATGTATGGGGTGCACAGCTCCACACCAATGGGATTTCCACACTTGGGCTGCATTTACAAACACCGATTCCCTCCCCTCCCCGCTCCCATAAGTGGCAATGTGCCCCCCCCCCCAGCGTGCAGGTCCCCCACAGAGCTCCACGATTCACTTCAACAACAATGTGGAGATGATCCAGAGTTATCACTGAATGTGAGAATGTTGGCTGCACTGGCATTCATGCCTATATACGATGTAGTGAAAGCATTCAAGGCTTTGATGGACAGTGCATATTACTGAGAGCATGAGGATTTGCTACATCCTATGACTGACTATTTTGATGATATTTGGCTGGGGAGGATGGACAGAAGACAAAGATGATGACAACCCAGATTTCTTCACAGCCTGTGGAACTGCAATGATGCAACTAACCAAGGCATCCCAAGGACAAACAATGTCGTTGAAGGATAGCACAACAGTTTTACAAGCCTCCTAAGTATTAATCATCCCACAATATGGAAACTTATCGATGTTACAAGAACCAAAGAAAGTGTGCAAGAACTCTGCTGACAGAATTCGGCGCATTGTTGCAGAATACTATGCAAGGGAAATGGTGGAGTACCTGAGAAGACTTGCACACAGCTTCATGTTTTAACTTAATGGATGCTTACAATTCTCCCAGTGGGCCCTATTCACTAAAGAAAATTGTGGCTATGCGCCACCTACCTCGAGCACATAGCCACCACGCAGCTGCCTGTGCTCACTGCGCTTCCTCCACCCCATTCATGACATCATTTGCGCCCGCCCCCACACACTCGATCCCCTAGCCGATTGCAGAGCTCTGTGCAGGGACAGGCCTGGGGGCGGTGTGGGAGAGGGCGAGCCAGCACTCCACACATTCAAATCAAATCAAACTTTATTTTTATAGCACCTTTCAAGAACCAAGGCTCTGCACATAAAATCAATTACAAAATATAATATTAAAACAGGAAGATAAAACGCATTAATCATTAGGGAAGGCAAAATTAAATAAATACGTTTTTAGCTCAGTTTTGAATCTATCAACAGTTAGGCAGTCTCTTAACTGATGAGGTAGAGAATTCCACAGGGTTGGAGCTGAAAAAGCAAAAGCATGAGCACCTGATGTTTTTAATCGTACCCTGGGAATCTCTAGCAATCCCTCATCGGTGGATCGGAGAGGACGGTAGGGGCAGTAGGGTATCAAGAGGTCTTGCAGGTAACCGGGTCCCTGATCATGTAGGGCTTTAAAGGTTAGCAAACCAACCTTAAAGGTGATCCACCACTGAATAGACAGCCAGTGCAGTTTGCGGAGCGCAGGAGTAATATGACTGGACCTAGAAGTCCCAGTCAAAAGCCTGGCTGCCACGTTCTGCACTAGCTGCAAATGGCAGATATCAACCCCAGGAAGCCCAAGGTAGACAGAATTGCAGTAATCAAGGTGGGTAGTGATGAAGGCGTGGACCAGTGTTGGAAGGTCATCCGGAGGAACTAAGTGTTTCACCCTGGCGATATTCCTCAGATGATAGAAGGAGGATTTGACAACAGCCGACACCTGAGACCGTAGTGTCAGATCGTCGTCAAAAATAACGCTGAAGTTACGCACTCGGTCTGAGGTAGCGAGCTGTATGCCATCAATCAAAACACCTGATGCCTGGCCAGTTCGCATACCCACCCCCGGACGACCAGGGTCCACAACCAGCACTTCATTCACCATTCACGATCTTGCTGAGTGTTGTGCGCAGAGGCTGCTGGCTCCGCTTCTGGAAGGCAACCGTAAGCCACTGGGGCTGGTTGCACACCCCCCTGGGAAGCTGCCTCCAGATGCAGCAGACACAGTGAGGGGCATCAGCCCCCCAACAATGTTGCCCCTGCTATTGGGGCACTTCAGAGGGATGGGGATTGGGTGGGCAGGGTACCCCCCCTCTTCGGCACGGTCAGCGCTATGCTTGCCGGCCGACAACATGGCACCCATTGCATGCAAGGGATCCATTGCAGGTCCCTGCCTGGGCAGTCGATTGGCTGCCCACCTGGATCCGCCGCTCCGCATCCATCTGCCCCCCGTGGACCTGTGCACTGGGGGGGGGAGGGGCCATGTATGGGAGCCGGGCAGGGGCCAGTGTTCATGAATGTGGCCCCTGCACAGAAATCCCATAGGTGCAGAGCTGCGTGGCCCTATACGCACCTCATGCACATCTATTCGTGAAGAGAGGCCAGTATGTTTTAATGCTCCACTTTTCAGCCTTTCCTCCATTTTTTACAGAGGACATTTGTCTGTTGGGAGAGTACTTGACCCTTCCCACCATTAAGCGAAAAACCCAAATGGCAGTTATATCCTTAGTCACTGTCCATTCTAGTATTTGCACCTGGAACTTTTGGAATGTGCACATGAGGGTCGGGGTGGGTTAGTCGATGGTGGTTTGTGTGTTGTGTGGGTTAGAAGGTTATGTTTAGGCTTATTTGTGTTCTGTTGTTTTGTTTTTCTGTCTGGTGTATGTGATTGGTGTTTGGTGCGTGTACTGTATGCACAAATTAACATTTTCAATAAAGTGTACTTAACTGCAAAAAAAATATGTTTTAAAGCTTTCAATAAAGCTTAAATATGTTTACATATGTTGTTAGTTATGAGTTTTTTTTTGGCAGGTCCTCCGTCAGGCTCTGTCCTGGTCACAGCCCCAAGACTCCCACCAACTGTTAACTGCCCTGCATTCTCCTGGTGACCCCCAGCTTGCCCCCTGGAGGGTGGAGCCATGGCACTGATTCCCTGAGTTCCAGTGCCACAGAACCAGTAACTAGTTAGGAGTGCTGGAGATGGTGGCTAATTGACACCCGGGGAGGGCTTCATGTAGATGGAGGACCCACCCTTCCCCTTTCAGTTTTTTCCTCTGGGAGGCGGGTACGTGCAGTGATATCCAGCATCCACCCCACCTCCAGTATGTGCCAGCGCCAGTAGCTGCGTGACTGCCAGCCTCCGCCAGAGGTCTGTCTCATGCCGGGCACTTCCCCACCCTCCCCTTGGAGAAGGAGAGCAGTCCATAGGGCACTCTATCCTTCTCCCCCCAGCTGGCCCTCCAGCAACCAGGGTCCATTCCCGAACCCGGGTCACCAGTGGAAATCCAACCACTGCGCTGACGGGCCAGCAGTTATGTTTATTCTAGTCCAGAACCAAAAGGAGCTGAATTTACATAAGGGCTGAATCGACGTGGGGCTGAATTGACATGGGAGCTGAATTGACATAGGAGCTGAACTGACTTGGGCTGAATTGTCATGGAGCTGAATTCACCGGGTTGAATTGACTCGGGCTGAATTTACTGGGCTGAATTAACAGGTGTTCCTGTACACATACATGAAACTTGCCGAGTCCTGTCGCCTGCTTCTTATATCTACACTGCAGTAACATCACTGTTTGTTTGTGTGAGACACGCATTGCAGATGCCAAGTGTTCAAACTGAGGTGAACTTTTGGTCAGGTTGCCTGGGTGAATATAATATGGGCAGATGGGTGCAGATACAAACCAGTTAAAGGGCTGACAGTATTGTAGCATAACTCTGCTACAGTAGTGTCATTCTTTTAGTACTATTCTGTGCCCTTGTACACCTCACTCTCCCCGAGACACCTACAGACTTCTAGGTATGTCAGCAAGGAAAATGGGCACTGTTTGAAAATAAATACTGTAACATAATACTGTGTATTGTTGTTCATAACATAAAAGAACAGTGCCAAAAAGGAGGGGGACACACAATGTGGTACACTATTAGAGCATTCTGCAGACTTACTGTGCTTCCAGCATGGTCCAGTTCCTGCTTTATGGTGTCCCTCACTGAAACAAACAGCATGCTATAACAAACAGCGAGAGAGCACTGTGCTGTATCAGTTTATGAGCTGCAAATAACAGAAAATGGTTAGGTTAGAGGCACACTGAAAATAGAAAATAAAGTTAGACTCGACATTTTGACTGTAGGTCTTCCTCCGAAATTGTCTAGCGAGGACAAATCAAGCAGCGTTATTTTATTGAAAAGCATGATTGTAGGCAATTCCTGAAACATACTGTATAATTTTATGGGCTAAACACAATCTCTGGTCCATGCAGTTTATCCAGTCCCTACCTTGGTCCTGATACCAGTCTGGTACTCGTGAGACCATACTGAACTGTGTTTTGTGTTTGCATTAAAGAAATGTTGTGCCAACTCCAAGGCTCTGAGTGATGGGGATCACTCTAGCATACTGGTCACCCAGGTTCATGTCCCAAGCCCAGGACATCAGGAGCATAGGCCTGCAGGAAGGGCTAATAGAGTGTCTCTCGGATGCTCTCCTACCAGGTGGAGGGAGGCTGCTGCATCCCTCTCTCGCAGCTCCTGGTGGTGGCTAGTAGTGGTGCTGGTGATGGCGTGGTTGACCGCAACCTGTCAGGCACTCCCCCCAGGCTAGCCATGTGCATGCACAACCAATAATGGAGGGGGTGGGCAGGACCAGAAAACTGGAAGAAATGACTGCCACAGCCCCAGATGATGACCTCGGGTTGGCTCCCCTACACTGCCCCAGGTTGCTCAGTGACTAATTGTTCTTGCCTCTCCTGCCGATGACCCCAGTCCAGCCTCCTGCCTGGATCAGTCAGATCATCAGGTGCGCCTGACGGGTCAGACCTATGGGTCTGATGGGCAATATGCAGCGACAGCCGGCACCACTTGGACTGGCAGGGGGAAGTCCAGCATGAAATGCCTGAAGGAATGGGTATGTCGCAGTTGTGGAGCAAAAAGGAAAAAGAAAATTCTGTTTCCCCCTTTTTTAGTGTGCCTTGTTGATGCTGTTTTTTTTTTTTCTGCTCAATTTTAATTTTTTATTTACCAATCCATTCCACAACCCAGGGCATCAGTTGAACACTGGCAGACAACTGCCAAGAAAGATTCACTCAACTGACAATCAGTAATTAAGAAATGAATATCAGGGGCCTAGGGAGAGGACTGGGAATGCTGGCAGTCGAATGACCAGATGGAAAGAGCACAGCCTATTTATTTATTTAAAAAGTTTTACCAGCAAAGTCTACTGCGCTGGTATCATCTTATTTCCAGAGACATCCTGGGGGTTGGGGGAAGAGAAGAGAACAGATTCAAAGTACAATGTACAAAAATAATACAATAATATGGAAGTATGTATTACAAAGTATACAGATTACAATAAAACCCTTAAAGAAAAAAATGGCATACAGGAAAATTGGAAAGTAGACAAAGAACATTGAACAGTTACAAACAAAACAATTTAAAGAGCATGGAGCAGTGATTGAACCTGGGAAGGGGGCTAAGGTAGAGTCAGAGTAATGTGGAAGTCAAGTAACAGAAATTCTCCTCTATATAGTAGCAACTGCAGGAGTGAATGGAGACACCACAGAGAAGATCATTCAGAGCTGGAATGGAAGGAACAGAGTGAATGGGGGGGGGTTGCCCATATTTTAGGGAAGTGTAACGAGAAGGAAGCTTGTCCAACAGTAGATTTCACTTGTGAGAGAACAAGACAGCAAAATTACAAAATATATAAGAAAACACCTAAAGAAAAACATTTTCGTACCCATACAGTAAAATTCAAAAGTAGACAAAGAACATTAAATAGTGAGAAACAAAACAGCTTAAAGAGCATGGAGCAGCGATTGATGAAACTGGGAAGAAGGGCTAAGGTAGAGTCAGTGTAATGTGAAAGGGAACATAAATCCTCCCCAACATCAGCGACAACTGCAGGAATGAATAGAGAAACCATGGAGGAGATATTTCAGAGCTGGAAGGGAAGGAGCAGAGTGAATGGAATGGGGGAGAGAGACCCATATTGTAGGGAAGCGGAACGAGAAGGCAGCTTGACCAGCAGTAGATTTTTATTTGTGAGAGAGCAAGAGAGTGAAAGCAAGCTTTGCAGAGGGAGCAAGAGGTAGTAGGGAGGATAGAAAGGAGAGAAGCAAGATATGAAGGGAGAGAGTCAATCCAAAATTTGGAGATAAAGGAGGCAGAGAGGGAAAGGTGCCTGACATCAAGAGAGGGAAGGGAGATAGAGCTGTACAAGGAACAGTGATTAGTACTCGGGGGTTTGTCAAGGGTGAATCAACAGACAAAATGAAAGAGGGGGCCAGTTTAGCTAAAGTGGACTTTGAAGCAGCACTGTAAACAATATCTCCATAGTCAAAAGTGGGGAGTATCATCTTTGTGAGTATGTCTCTACATATAGGACACAGGATTGGTCTCTTATGTCTGTAAAATGTTCCAGGTTTGGGTGGACCTTCTTCTGGATAGCATCCACATGAACAGGAAAATCAAGGTAGTGATCCAACCAGAAGGAGGAGGCATCTTCAATAGGTGCACCATCAAATGTATGAAAGAAGAGACTCTAGCATATCTCTGCCTGGTGCCAAGAGACTCTAGCATGTCTCTGACTGGTGCCAGGATTCATAGAAACCACTTTCTTAGCATTGCAGGATAACTTATTTTCTCAGAACCAGTGCTGGGTGTTGTTAAAGTCTAGCTGGAGCTGGTTCACAGGGTCAGTGTCATGAGCCTGTTGCAGTCCCTTCCAGCCTAAGGTGGGTTGTATGAAGTGTTTCACCACCGCAGTAACCCCAAATGGTTTGTCAGGGAGGATGTGACATGTTGCAAGAACACCACTGGGTTAGCACACTCCTGCAAGGGGAGGAGAGAGGGTCAAGGGTCACAGATGTAAATGGGGAGAAAAGTGTGGTTCTAGCTAAATGATGGTTTATGAACTTTTGGGCCCTCTATCATGGTAACTCCCACTACAGGATCAACTGGGTAGTGGTAGACTGGGCTGTGAGTTCACTGGGATAAGAAGCCTTGACCTGAAGATTGGATGGGCAATCACCATTTGAGTAAAACAACTCTATGGAGGAAAATAATGAATATCTGGGGAAAAGGCATTACAGGTATCAGTGAAATTGGGGGAGTGAGGGATGGAAGGATTTACAGAATCTTTGGACATTTCAGCCTCCTTTATTAAATTGTATGATTATGTACTTACTGGTGATGTAAATTTAAACTGGTTGCAGGATTCTGGGATGCATTTTGAATCATTATTACAATCTCATAACTTAGTGTGAGTAGCGCATTTAAGTGTATCCAGTTATAATCATTCTATTTTAGACTGGGTTGTTTCTAATCGGGAAAGTAACATTTCCTTGACAAGTGTTCTTGAGGACTTAGTGAGTGACCATTTGGCCACTTACTGTGTTCTTACTTCCATACCACCAATAATTCTGTTTCATGTCATCCAAACCCGTAATTTTAGAAATCTTGCCCTTGCTGCATTAACTGCTGGACTGTCTAATATTGATTGATGTTTTATTGACTCTATTCCCAGTATGGATTTTGCATTAGATTTTTTCCACTGTTAACTAATCCCTATTCAGGAAAGATTTTTTCTGAAGCTTACCAAAAGATTTTGTGGAGTAGTCAATAAATGATTTTCTGACTATATTAAAGAATGGATCAAACTACGAAAATGATCCTGGTGGCATATTAAAAAAGTCCTTCAGATAATTTGTTGTCCAGGTATCATCATGCAAAAAATATAAAGTCAATAATGTAATTAGATCAGCAAAAAAGGGTTTTAGTAGTAAACAATTTGAAACCAAGTGGTGTGATGCGCGGTGTTTTTGGGACAGTGTCAGCTCTCTCAAGTCATAACCCCTACATCAAGAGGTCCAGTTGAAAAGGTTGTTGTTAATGGAAGTGAGATAACGGACCCTATTGAAATTGTTAACTCCTTGAATGCCAAATATTCTGATTTTGTTTTTCATGTTACAGTACTAATGTCTCCCATGCAAGTTCTGATGTTTTAGATACCGATCTATATTTGGAGGATCGTCCCATCTTCTATTTTAAAAAATGTGTCTAACGATGAGATACTAAAGTTAATCTTTTCTATTCCCAAAAAGGAAAGTGATCATGGGAAGGGACTTGATGGGCATTTTTTGAGGTTAATTACCCCTCATATTGTAACCCCACTATGTTCTATTTTTAATCTTTGACTACCCAACAATTTTCCGTCTTTCTGGAATTGTGCTAGAGTCGTGCCGGCGGCAAAGGAGCCCAATGCTGTTCTGGTTGAAGATTTTAGACCCAGTTCTATTTTAAACCCTACCACTGAGCTGCTACAGAAAATTGTTGCTAAACAAATGAACTGTTATTTCATGTTCTTTGTCCACAATAGCATGGGCTTTGCAAAGATCATGGTGTGGGAACTGCCTTGGTCAGGTTCATAAAAGCAGTTCTCAGTGACTGTGATGCTGAATATATGACTGGGGCTGTGTTCATGGACCCGACCAAGACATTCAACCTTACTGGCCATGATTGCTTTGTTTAAAAGTCAGGTCCCTTGGGTTTTCAATGAACGTGGTTTATTGGATTAGAGATTACTTATCTGAGCGCACCCAGTTTGTAAGTGTTGTTTTCCGCTTTATCTAACTCTCATGACCTCAGGAGGGGGGGGTACCCCAGGGTTCTATATTAGGCCCCTTAATGTTTTCACTCTGTGAATTTATTACCTTTGGTATGTAAATCCTGCAGTTCTTTAGTTTATGATGACAGTCTGATTATTTCTACTGCTAAAGCTCTGATGGATATTTCCTTAGCTCTTCAGTTGGATTTCTTTTCTGTGTGTAGTTGGTTTAACAAAAATTCACTTGTTCTAAATTCAAAAAAAGACTAAATTTGTATTATTTGGCATTGTGCCTATGTTGAGTGAGTGCGTGCCCCTCCATTATGTTGCAGGATAGTTTAGACAACAGCATTCAGGGCCAGATCAAGCTCCTGGGGGGCCTGGGGCACTGGACCTCTGGGGGGCCCATGCGTGCACAGTGTTTGACATGTGAAAATCCCCAACCCTTCTAGGGGGGTCTGGGGGCATGCCCCCCCATAAAATTTGGAAAAAAATGGTTGAAAATGGTGCACTTTAGGGGGTTTCCTTATCGTTTTCTGATTTTTTTTCCTACTGTAAAAAGTGACACTTTATGCTGGAAAAATACTGTACATGCCACTGCCTCAAATTGTATATTGTATGTTTCCATATTCACATATATGGATAGTACAAATTTGTATGTGCTTTCAGAATATGAATATATAAACATATGGTGGATATTACTACAAATATATATAATATTTGCAAAGTGAGACAGCGTGGGATAAGGGCAGTGTTCAAACTTTGGGGAGGTCTGGTGGGGGGGCTTGAGTCTGGAAGGTGTTTACTACTCCATTCGCAAATGAAAGGGTGCTACAAGAGCTCGCTAAGTTCAGGGTGGACAAGGCAGTGGGACCTGATGGCATACATCCCAGGGTACTAAAGGAGCTAAGGGTGGAGCTAGGATAGCCATTATCAGAACAGTTTATTGAGTCTCTGAGCACAGGGTGGTCCCATTTTTTGTTTTGTTTTTGAGAGTGACATCTTGGAGTGCCTAAAGAATTGCTAGAACAGAGTACTCAGCAGCCAAAGACAAGTGTAAAGATGATTCACTGGCCACTGAGGTGGGCGGCGAAAGATAAGACACTGACTCAGGGTCTGTTGGTGTCAAGCCTCACATCACTTCTGCTGGTGCCAAGAAAAGGGCCAGAACTTGGCCACGTCGGAGTCCCTATGGAAGATATCTAGGGCAACAAAAAAAAATCTCTGTATTTCTCCTATATTATAGTGGCCCATCCGGGCCTGAATGTGGACAACCTCTGTAAAAAGTGGTGAGGCCCCAGAAGAAGACAAGACTCAGTGTGTACATCAGGGAGAAGAAAGGAGAACCTAGATGAATATGGATTTGCAGGACTGGACTACACAGTCAAAGGTAGTAGAGATGTGTTCATCTACCCCAGCATCCTTACAGGTAGTGTGCAAACAGCCCAGTTACACAAGAATAAAAGGGGCATACCAATCAAGACAGTCTGACATAGTCAATAAGAAACAATTTCATCAAGAAAATGGGCCAGCTTCTCCAGCAACCACAGGGGTGTACCTTGTGTAAGAGCTAGTGTAGTCAATCCAAAAAGGTGCATAGGACGTCCCATGAGCAGAACAACTTCCAAGCACAGTTACACTGAATAGTGCACAGGGGCATGTGCTGCATTTAGTAACTGTCAGGAATATACCCCAGGCAGGGGGGAGGAGGAGGACAAGAAAGAAAAAGGTAGAAATAAGTTGAGTTCCAGAAAATCCCTTGTTTTGGTTGGTAGAAGGGCCCATGGGATCCTTACCCCTGACACTTGGTCGTTTGTCACCCCATTCTCTATTCATCACAATTTCCCCAATACAAAATCAATTTATGCTACTAGAACATGGCATTTGCGTGACTTAGCAGTTGCAAATATACCAATAATGTCATCAAAGCTGATTTGTCGAAGTATATCACTTTCAATACTTAGAAGAGTGAGTGCACTCAGACGGTCATCTCGCATTGTAGATTGCAGTTTGTTTTTAATGAGGGCCATTTGGCTGAATGAGCATTCACCTGAGCAGTTAGTCACCATCAGTGACAGGTACATATGAAGAGTGACAGAAACATTGGAAAGTCTCTTGCAGTTCTTCAGTATGAAGTAGTGATGCTCGAGATAGTGGTGAATCACAACCTCTTGCCTTTGCAAAGCTGATGAACTGAGACATTTCACCAGGAAGACCTCAACAGACAAGTCTGATGGGTATTCTTGAGCTAATTTCTGAGCCTCAAGATGTATTGCCTCATCAGTTAAGATGTCAGAGTCCACTATAACTTTAGGCGATCATAGACACTTTGGTAAGCAAATCCTGTAATTCAAAGCCATAATGAGGCAATCTATTATAACCAAGTAGGTCTCAGTCCGAATTTCTCTCTGCCAGTTAGAACAACTCCTTCAGATTGCCGTCGTCATACTGCATGTTTCTTTTCCTTTTCCTTGAGTGATCAGTTCTGTAATTAGAGAAGCCAGATAATTCTTGTGCTCGCATTTCAAATTTATCGAAACTATCACGTAATGTGTTGACAAAGCTTTCGAGAGATGTCAGTAATTCAACAGCTGATTTAAGATCAATTTTGCTATGTTGCAAAGATTTGCTCGTCGCATTAAATCTGACAAGAATGGTATTCCACAGATCACAAAGAAATGCTGTTTCGACTAACTCCATTGTTTGTGACAACGAGTCTGCCTCATGTCTTGAGGTGCCATTCTGATGTTCATCATCAGCGATTTTCTCTATAGCAGCTCTGATGTCGGCATAGCTGTCAAAGAGTGCCTTGGTTGCATCAGCACCTGCAGACCACCGTGTGTCAGACAGTGACTTCAGTGTCAATCCACCACCTTTCTCCTTTAAGTGTTTCATCAAAACTGACCAACAGTGTGTAGACGCAGAGAAGAAAGTGTATACTTTCTGCAGAAAGCCAAAGAAGCTGACTGCCTCAACACAGCAATCAACAGAATTAGAACCAACTAGGTTCGGAGAATGGGCAGCGCAAGGTACAAATATTGCTAGAGGGTTCACTTGTCTGAGTCGTGCTTGCATGCCAGAGTATCGTCCAGCCATGTTGTTTGCATTGTCGTAAAGACTGGCCATGACAATCCATGAAGTCAATGGCTTCAGTCTTCAAGTAGTCTAGCAGAGTATTTGCTAGGTCTTCAGCCATACGACTGCTGATTTGCAGGAAAGTCAAGAAGCGCTCAACTGGAACACCATTTAACACATACCGAGCAATCACAGTCAGCTGATCAACGTGAGTTAAATCAGGCGTTGAATCAACAGATACTGAGAAATACTTGGTCATTGCAATTTCTCTAACAATAATGCCTCTAGTATGGTTCGCCATGATTTGAATGGATTCTTCAAATATAGTTGAGGACAGGTAAGCAGGCTTTCCTCAACCAACATTACCAAAGTTTCTATATGTGTGGCCAGAAAGGGATCAAACTTCGCTATCAATTCTATGCAACCAAGGAAGTTGCCATTATGTTTTGATCCAATTATCTCATCATCTCCTCGGAAGGCCAGGCCTCTCTCAGCCAGAAGAGTAACAACAGCCACTACCCGACATAATACATCACACCAATACTGCTTTCTCTCCTGACACTGCTTCTCCAAACTGCAGTCAACATGGCAATATTCTTTGCGACGGTTGCAAATGCTGAGAATGCAATCTCTGTGCACGTCACTTTCTTCATGCCTGCGGATTCTCTAGTCAGCTTTTTCCAGTCATTAAAACATCAACTTGCGAAAACTGATCCTTCTGACTTGTCATCAGCGTGCAGAAGAAACAGTATGAGATCCTTTTGAAGGACTATATAGCATCCATTTCTCAGATGCATCTCACCATTCGTCCGCCTGGTGTAGAACATGTGATTTTTCATGAAATGGAAATGCCCCTTTGGCTGTCTCTGTGTTGGGTTGTAATAACGCTTTGACTTCATGTAACTGTCAGAGTCAGTCTTATTCTGGCAACTGTCTGGTCCTTTCTCAATCCAGAAGTCCACTGTGGTGGAACGTATGGGGAACCACTCCGTAGGATCAGTTGATCGACATTCACATTCACATTCATCATGTACTGAGTGTGATGAATCGCTGATAGGCTCCTTCTGTCCCAAAAACATGTCATCATTTTCATTTGTGGAAGTGGCAGTCAAAGGACACTGGTGGACAACCACTGTATTGTCTTCAAAATGTTCTAAATCAGATTCCGCATTAGGATGTGCCTGTGAAACTTCAGAGTTGACAGTAGCATTCACACTTGCTGAGGGATAACTAGTTGGGGTGACAAGGACATCAGCTGACACAGAAGTATTAATCGCGAAAAATTGACTGAGTCGAGGGTCTTTGCCAACACGAATTCAGTTTATCTTGCTTCTCTTTTCGCAATGCGACGCTTCAGAGCACCTGATTGCAAAACCCTTCGTGGCATTTTCTTTAATCTTATACACACTGTTCTACACGCCCCAGTCAGACCTGGGAAACAAAATGAGGGATTGGAAAGAACTGCATACAGTAGTAATTGTTAGTAATCACACAGTTAACTGTCAACATAGTTGGAAGCCACAATAATGTTAGTCTCTATCCAAAATTTTAAGACGCACATTTTCTTTTCTTTCATTCCTGAACAAAATACTACGGGATGAAGTTTTAGATGTTTCTCTCCCAAGTCATTCCCACCATATAAAATGAAATTGACATCCTTGGTACAGTATTAAAGCAGCACTGCAATAATCCAGTGAAATTTTTACTTATACTTTTTATGAAATTTTAGATTGCCACTCACCTCTGACTTGTATGATACCCTTCTTTCCATAATTTGAAGCTGCCTTATTACTTTTTTCCATGTTTGAAATAATACAAGGAGTTCTCTTTTTAATATGGCTCGGACTAGGACTTCATCAGTATTCTCTGCTGTTTTGTCCATCAGTTGTTTAAATATCACTTCTGTTGTGTCTAAAATGAACTATCATGTTGCAGGCAGTGCTCCTGACCTTATGGAACAATAGGTGTTCAAAAACAGCTGATAATATTGATGAAGACTTGGTCCAGGCCATAGAGAGGAGTGCTCCTTTTATTATTTCAAACATGAAAAAGAAAAACAAGGCTCACATTGTGGAAAAATGGGTACCATACAAGTCAGAAGGTAAGTGGCAATCTAAAATAGCATAAAAGAGTATAGGTCAACATTGTCACCAGATTCATGCACAGCTGCTTTAGCCAAAATTATCAGAAACATGTGGAGCACCATTATTCATCCTCTCAAGCTGCCACTTAGAAAATGGTTAAAAGTATTCCAGGCTTCTGATTGGCTGAGGGACTTCTCTAGCTGGGCATCTATCAGACAACAGATGCCTGTCTATTAAAAGTATCAGTCCAGCCAACCCCATGACCATCACCATCACCACAGTCCTGCTGCCCAACCTGGTCTCTAATTGGCTAAAACACCCTCATTTCATTTTCAAATCTCCGCCATTGTATTTGTCTCAATGAGAGCTGAGACCACACACCAGTCCACAAGACGTTCTCCCAATAAAATTATGAACCTAATGCATATCCCTGCTGAAATAAGCAGAGCACAGCCAGTAGAAAAGAAATAAATGAACCTGTTTTCACAAAGTTACTTTTCTTTCTATTATCTCCCCGTCCACACCTGAGCTGTCACGATTTGACAGTACAATGGACAACGTGGCATTTTGGCCCCATTATCCACAGAAATCCTGATCACACTTTTAAAATCAAAACTGAAAACCACCATTTTTTTCTATGAGTCACCAAACCAGCCACTGAGCTGAGCTCCAACCCTCATGCACACATCGCGCAGACACCACTAAAATGGCAATCTAAATAAAGATCTCCAAAAACAACAACAGCAGTTTTCATTTTCAGACTATGAGCTAGTACGCCGTCTGCTCACCGCCACTCACATCCGATGCTCACCTGTCTCTTAACCCAAAGACAAGCAACTCTATTTTTTCAATCCACATATAACTAATTTTCTAAGCACAATAACACCCTCAGGGTGTAGACGGTATAGGCTATATCCACCCTTCCAGGGGCTATAAGACCCTCCGCCTGTGGCATCAGGCATCTTTACGCCCCTGGGTGGGCGGGTACAGCCCAATACCGCCCACCCTGTTGGGTATTATTGGTTGCACACAGCATGTATCAAGCATGCTTTTATTTGAAATTGCAAGACATGATGTAGCTCTCATACAGATATGTACTGTACACTATTCCCATAAATTTTAGTACAAAATGATGATGAAAACTAAAAGGCAGTCTTACTTACCTCTGATAAACTCCCTCTCAGCCTGAAAATGAATGAACTACTCGAATGGCGCATACGTCTTCTTTTACTAGTCAGACTCTATAGCAAAAATGCTCTAAAAATAGAAAACAGAAAAATAAATACTGTATCTTGAAGCCAAATAAAGCCCTCTGAACTGTAAATGCCATCACTGATGACCTGAAATCATCCAAGCAGACCTCTAAAGCAGGAAGGTAAGGCTGAGGGGGTTAGGGTGTATTAGTAGGGGTATCACAAGTCGTAAAGGAGGTAATAATCCCTCTTTACAAGACACTGGTTAGGCCCCATCTGGAGTACTGCATGCAGTATTGGAGGCCACACCTTCACATGGACATTAACCAAATTGAGGCAGTCCAGAGAAGGGCAACCAAAATGGTGCAGGGTCTGCATCAGAAGACATATGAGGACAGATTAACAGAGCTCAATATGTATACCCTTGAGCAAAGGAGGGAGAGAGGTGATATGATCAAGGCATTCAAACACCTTAAGGGCATTAACAAGGTGAAAGAGTCTAACATGTTTAAATATAAGAAAAATAGCAGGACAAGAGGACATAGCATGAGATTAGAGGGGGCCGATTAAGGGGGAATGCGGGAAATTCTTTTTTCACAGAAAGGGTGGTGGATGCATGGAATGGCCTACCTCAGGAAGTGGTGGCTATGAATATAGTGCAGGGCTTCAAACAGGCATGGGATAGGCATAAGGGAGCAATACAAATGAGTATGAATAGATAGGCCACTGACAGAGCAAAGGCCGATGGCACATTTATAAGGTAGAAAAAGAAATGGGCAGACTGCATGGGCCTTGCGGTCCTTATCTGCCGTCAACTTCTACGTTTCTATTTTTCTATGGAGCGAGCCTCCCTCACCACAGAGGGCTCCAAGGGTATGAGTAACTGCATTGTAGTTAGACAGGGAAGCAGCATTATTATGGCAAGGAACATGTTTGCTTTGGGAGACAGTAACACCAGTTGTCAAGTTAAGCAGATAGGTCACTAACCCTTTAACTCAACGTTCTCCATCACAAAGAAATGCCTAATTGCAGTACTTCCTCCCTGCCCTGGTAAGCGTAAGGGGTATCATGATCAGCCACATATGGTATCTTGGTATGGGGATGTAACTGAATAACTCTCTTTCCTTATGACAGGACTAGAAGGCTAAATAGTAAGTTCAACTTAGCCTTCTAGTCCTGTCATATGAAGGAAGTTATTTGCAGATTACATATCCTCAAGTTGAACACTGTCTGTAATTTGTTGTTGAGGTAATAAAAGTACAATTTCCATTTAATACATTTAAACAACTTAAACTCAAGTAGTTGAATTTGAAATCATGTAGATTCACTCTCAAAAGGAAGGAAGGAAGGGCATTTCTATTACATCAACAACAAGGAAATTACAGTGCACAGTGGTGTGTGTGTGTGTCAGTTTTGTGCTTGTGCTTACAGTGCTTCTGTACTTGTGCCATTTATTTTTTTTTATTTGCTCATTTATTTATTGCTCTATGCCATTACTGCCCTGCACTAATGCCTTGCATGCCATTGCCAATTGCTATGTAAATAATATAACTTTATTAAGCCTTGCCTTGCTAGTTAATAGCCCCCCCCTCAAAATTAGGGGATGCCACTGCTCATCCATCCTCTATGCCCTGCCCTATGAGTTATGAGACTGGGAGGTTATCAGCACAGCAGTCAGAGGAATACAAATTTGATGTGGGTACAGGGCGCTGGCATTCATGATCATCACAACAACAGACTCACTCAACCAGATGCGGCCTGGCCCGGCTCTCACATGTTCCAACAAGAGCGAGAGATGGGCTCACAGTCAGGTGTGTGGGGCAGCAGGGGCTGCTGGATTGTGCAGGGAAGGGGACTCTGGGAGAAGTAGTGGGAGGTGGGATGCAAGCCTGGATGGCTGCCTGCCAGTGCCTGGAGCTGTTGGACAATAGCTAAATAATATAAATATAATAATAAAAAATAGTATAAAATAATAATAGTCAAATTAACTAGCCTGGGAGTAGGTCCCAGGGTGGTAGCCTGGGTAAAACATTGGCTGGACAATAGGACCACAGAAGGTAATTGCAAATGGAGTCCACTCTGAAGAAAGAGGGGTTACTAGTGGGGTACCGCAGGGTTCAGTACTGGGTCCAGTCCTTTTTAATGTCTTTATAAGTGACATTGCAGAGGGACTGGAAGGAAAAGTATGCCTCTTTGCAGATGACACAAAGATCTGCAACAGGGTTGATACACAAGAAGGCGTGGAAAGGATGAGAAAGGGCTTGGCAAGGTTGGAGGAATGATCAAGTAAGGCAGCTTAGATTCAATGCAAAGAAGTGCAAAATAATGCAAAACAAAAACCCAGGGAAGATTACACAGTGGAGGGAGGTAGGAACAACAACAAAATGGAAAGGGACCTGGGGTAATCATATCAGATGATCTAAAGGTTGGCAAGCAATGTGAGAAGGCGGTAGGGAGGGCTTGGGGGATAATGGGATGTGAGGCAACACCAGCAGAAAACAGGAAGTTGTTATCCCCCTGTACAGACAGTTGGTGAGACCCCATCTAGTAGAACTATAGGTACATAGGAGACTTAGAAATGTCCAAAAACAAACTTGGAGTAAGCATGAGGACGTGGTGCTACAATACCCAGTTCATTTATCCAAAACACAAAAAGTAGAGCACACACACCTCTAATAACAAGGGCACCAGTCTAAATATAAGTTAAACTTTTATTAACACATGCCAAAAAACCTGACGCGTTTCGGATGAAAATTACATCCTTTCTCAAAGGTCATCCGAAATGCATCAGTTTTTTTGGCATGTGTTAACAAAAGTTTAACTTATATTTAGACTGGTGTGTGCTCTGCTTTTTGTGTTTTAGACTTAGAAATGTGTTCAGTCTTTTGTGTGGTATAGTAGCAAATCTGAGCACTATTTTAGATGCCAGTAAGTGAGTACCTACCCCAAGGTTACTATGAGGTAAGTAGTTCTTAAGCATTTAAAAGGCTTTTAATTTGTATATAACATGATGGTATGCCATTAACAGGGTGTCATAATAATAGCTCGGTGAGGCGGCTGTCAAAAATAGTTTCAGTGATAACAGCTAAGTATGCATGACAGTGTGGGTATGTTGAAACACTGTACATGTAGCCAGTAGCTCTTTCACTGATGGCATCTTGTTTAGAATGTGAGTGTGGGTGCTTGGCCATGCTGTCCATATAGCCTAGAGGTTAGAAGAGGCAAGAGCTGTTCATGGGCTCCCTCCTGCAGACCTAGGTTCAAGCCTGATGACTTCTATTTTTTCATGACCACAGTTGCACCCCACCTCCATCCCTTGAGGGTTGCATCCCCAGAGTTCCAATACTTAATTCTCCCCCTCCCGACTTTCTCCCCCTTCCTCAGCTGCATCCCCTCTGGAGAATGACCCCCCTCCTGAGTTCCTCCCTAGAGCACACATTCACATACAAACATGAGGTATATAATGCTCAGAGACAACAACGGCTTACCAACTGGTACAAGTCTGTCCCGGAGGATTGTGCAGGAGAGGGATTGGGGGGGGGACGCAGGGCTGGATGGCTGCCTGCCTACCGGCATTGCATGGAGCCGAACACTGCACGGGCCACGGATGACCATATTTTTTTTTCAACTGCCGTCAGACTCAGCGGGCCGGGAGTTGGGAGGAGGAACAAGAGCAACAGGGAGTACTAGGGACTTGGGAGACGGGGAGGGACTCAGACAAGAGAGAGGGAGTACTAGTGTTGACTCGACTTGACCGTCATCTCAGAGAAGTAACGAGAGAGGGAGAGGCCGAAGGAACTGGAGGTCAGAGTGTGGAAGTATTAGAGGACAGGTCAGGAAATTAATTAATTCATACTTGGCAACTCCAAAATACTTTTTAATTTAACATGAAAACATGCAGCAGACCAGTTCATCTAACTTCTACCTACTCCGGTTACTCCCTCCCCAGCCCCACCCCCAGAATAAGAAAGATTCATTCAGGACAGGACCGCAGGGTGATTCAACTAAAATCATTAAACGAGAGAAAGGACCTTCCATCCAATCCAGGCAATAGGCTTGACTCGTCTCGACTCCCAGCTCGGCCTCGGGCTGGCTCGAGTTTTCAATTCTGACACTGTGTACCTCAGACAGTAAGTACCTGTGTGTCGTGTGAGTGATCACTGATTTGTTTAGTTTTTAGTTTTTTTTTGTCTCCTCACTAGTCTTAGTAGTCAGTACTGTACCGCACTACCGCCAAGTAGCTTAAGTTTTATTTTCGAAAACTGTCTGAACAGATTAGCCCGAGAACCTCTTCAACGACAAATCAACGAACCCAACCCACGTCTGCTCAGCTCTATCTCCTCCAAATTTCTGCGTTGGTGACTGTATGGTGAGTACGTATGTACACTTACATGCGCAGTCAGACGACACACACCACATGACTTCTCTGCTAGTTGGCCTGCATATCACGTGCTCCACCCCCCCCCATCGTCCCATTGGAGTCTAATCAGGCGACACTGCTGGCAAAAACAGGAACAGCAGGGGCCGCCAGCAGCAAGTACTTTAAAGCAGCGGCAGCCACTTTTAAACGGCAACTTGCTTTTTTTTGCCCTATATTTACACGCAAGTCTGGCGTTTCTCAGGGGTACCCCTCCCATGGTGGGGGGCCTGGGGCATTTGCCCCATTTGCCCCCCTCTTAATCCAGGCCTGACAGCATTGAACACATTCCCAGCTGGGATGGCTATCAACTCTTGCCCATATTGAATATTGTCTTGGTAGTCAAATTTTTAAAGTGTGTTTTCTACTACCGTTTTTCCATTATCTGATCTAGTTTCAGTAAGAGCAATCGTGTCAAATCTGAGATTGGCTAAAGGCGGTTTATTGCAATCTACACTTAATTAATCCAAGATTGGTTCTAGAGCTTTCTTGGCAGCTGCCCCTTGCTTTTGGAACAGATTACCAGAATCTTTGTGACTTGTTTGTTCATTTTCTATTTTTAAAAAGAACATTTTAAATTATTTTTGCTTAATCAAGGTACATATAAATGTTTTTGATTATATGATGAAATATTTATTGTATTTGTATGTAATGTTTTACAGTGTATCATATTCCAGGTCAAGCCTGGAAAAGGACCCTCAGTCAAGTGAACTTATCCAGTTAACGAATCAATCAATCAATAAAAATGATTCCAAAACAAATACAAGAAACAGCACAGGAGAGGGAGATTAAACAGAACACTTGTATGCCTGAACTCCCAATTATATTAAAATAAGTGAAAGTCAGGTTTATGTTTCATTTTACTGGCTGTAGTTTATACAGTATTTTTCTGTACTTAACACCACACACACACACACACACACTTTCTGTCAACAGTGAGTGGAAACATATTTTACTTTACAATTTATTTACCCAGGATAGCCCAGCTGAGCTGCAGCTACTCGTTACCGGTTGGGTCCTGCTTCTACCAGTTTCACCAGCTGAGTAACCTGTAGCACTGTGAGGTTTAGTGACTTGCTGAAGTTCACATAGTCATTGTTTGGTTCTTGTGGGGTTTCAACCTATGAGCATCTACCCCTGGGGGAATTATCTGTTATAGGAAGCAATCTGTTGGCTATCTGCTTAGTGTTTATCATCATCCATTTAAAAAAAAAAAGATCAGCTGCACCCTTCTGTTTTGGTACTTGACTTGTAAGTGAGGAAGTCTTACATGTTGATGTTACTTATGAGGAAGATTGATCTTTAGGGTTGCATTAAGCACAGTTGATGGCTTTCCCCTCCGTGTCTGTCCCGCTCATCATCACTATTGAGATATGCATTAGTACAGGCAAGTTTATTCACTGATTTGTGGAGGCCTGGAGTTTGGATTACCTGATACATTGATGGCTTAATTGGCTTGGGGTTAAAAGAAATAGATCAATGCAAATCATCCGTGAAGAAAGGAGAGGAATTTGGTTCTATATAGCACCTTACACACAGACACACAGACACACACACACACACACACACTATGCCAAAGCACTTTACAAGCCAAGAGCAGCTGTGTGAGCCATGATGCAAGCTGAGGGTGGTAACATGAAATACCAGGTTTTAAGAGACAGAGAGGAGGGGCTATCCAAAGGCAACAACCCAGGTTTGAATGTAGGCCTGGGAATCTGGTAGTTGAGTAGCTAGCTGCAGGTAGGCCCAGCTCGGGGGGAGGGGTGCAGCACTTTCCTGTTGTGGACCATGCCACATGTGTGCCTGGCTTAACACAGGAGAAAATGTGGAGGATATACCTAGTATCCTTACCTCAACCTCCAGCTTCAGAAATCAGGGACAAATAACAAATGTCAGGAACACACCTTTAACAATTGTTAATTACCAGCACAAGGAGTCATCCCAAAATATGTCACTCAGTGTAAAAAGTATTTTGTTAAACAGACAAAGACTGCAACACTGTCTGGTTCTATTGTATGTTTAAAATGTAGCAAAAATTTCAAATTTAGGAGTGACAGATGACATTTTTGATGGAAAAATCAGGGCTGTCCCTACAAAACAGGGACAGTTGAGAAGTATACCTCAAGGTATCACATGACCCTGCTGTCTGCTACTGGACCAGACTGTATGCCATTGGGAGGGATGACCCTCCCTTCTTGGCCCAGCACAGGAGGAACAGCATGGGGGAACTGGAGCAAGGTAGGAGAGTAATGGGGTTGCCTGGCAGGGACTAACTCGGTATGAGAGCAACCAGCCAGAGGTATAAACATCTATATTGAGAGAAGAGAGCAAGGAAGCTAAGCCATTGTACTGTAAACCAGCTGTCTAATATCTCTGTGAACTATACACTAGGTTGCAAGAATATAAGTTTGCATGATCTCAATGTTTTGCATACTCTGGGGTATCGACGAGATCAAACAGTCAGAGATGTTTGATCAGTGTCCTGCAGCAGGATGCGGAGATACACCCTTAAGCTCAGGGGTAGAAAATTCTGTAGCAAGTGTTAGGAGGCACAGTTTCTCCCAGGTAGGGCAGTGAACCTGTAAAACAGCATACCAGCAGAAACAGTGAACATAATGATAATATATGCCTTTAAGGTAAGCCTAGACACATGTCTACTTACCAAGGGAATCACTAGATACCCTGGGTAGTACGGTGGGTAGGGAATCCCTATAAATTTGTGCATATTTTCACAGCATACTTATTTTACCCCTGCTTATGATGTGGGTAGACACAGGGGACCTAGAGTCCCCTCCTACCTTAAATTACTGTAGAAACATGGAAGGTTGGAGGCACTAGAGAGCCAGCTAATAAGGTGGAAGCTTGATGAAAAGGTTCCCATATCAAACATGTATTTTCTGGTGCCAGCTAACATTAAAAGTGAGATTTGTGAAATAAATTATATAAACTCTGCAAACTACAGATGCCAGGAACACAACCATCAACAAAAAAACAGACTCGACTAACCTTTGTAACTGGAGATCCCGAGTCTTCTGGACAGCATGCATGGAGTTTAAAAAAAAAAAAAAAAAGCCTGTCAGCTGCAGATTTCACACAGATGCCAGCTATGGGATCAAAGCTGCAGGAGACTTCCTTGGTCCATCTTCTAAAAGAATTGCAACAAGAGGTCATAAATGGATTTACAAAAACAGCAGCACAATTAAATGCCATACAACAGACCCTTAGCATTTTACACACCACCACCATGGAAGAGCTCCCAAAATGGCTGGATGAGGTTGAGGGCTGAATCCGTGATCTGGGGGATTGACTTTATACATGGGTGCACATATTAGAGCAGAAGCACTATTTACAAGTGTAATACTGTTTGCAGCATGGTTACAAAAAATGCAATAAGTATACAAAATAATCAATAAAAAATAACATAATAAATAATGAAAAATTGTAGAAACTGAAGTAACACGTAACATTGCAAAGACAGCATTGTAAACAGTACATACATTAATAAAGCATAAAATCATGGGAATTTACAAGCAGTTGCATTCTGTATTTGCTTCACTTCTGTATGAAGTTTTCATTTAAATAACCCAGGCAAGGTAAAGGTATGGGCATTAACTAAAACCCTAGTCCAAGAATTTGCAGCACTTGCCAGAAAAATCCAATGGACAAATCTTGCAACTAATCTAGGATAACTAAGAAATTTTACATGTTTTCTCTTTGCAGATATCTTGAGGTAGATTTCATCTATATTGTATAGTGGGTGGAAGTATCATATTCAAAATCATTATGCTATAAAATAAGCCTTATCAATGTTTTACTCTTTACATAAAATCTGGTTTCCATCTTAACTTTTCATATAATTCACAATTGTGAATTCAGTTGTCACATCTTACACATCTTAAAATGAACCTAGCAATCCTGTTGTAGAGTAAAATATGCTAATGGATCTACATCAGGCAAATGGCATAATCTTAAATTTGCAAGATAAAAATTATGTTATGGAAAATCAGTGCCACAGATCAAATGTCTGTATAGTTGGGATGACAGAGGACTTGGAGGGCAAGAATCCAGTACAGTTCACAGAGAGGTAGATGACAAAGATACTAGGGTACTGGTGGATAGCATGAAAAAGAGGGATGGCCTGTGGGCAGTCTACAAGTCTGCCTCTCCCCCTTTTCCTGTAACAATTACCAAAGGCTGCCCAACCATTGTAAGCAAAGGGTTAAAACTCTAAAGCTAATTATATTAAAAACATCTAGGTCAGGAGTCTGGGTGACCTAAAAATGTTTTGGTCATCCATGAACTCCCTTATCAATCCTGGGAATAAACAATACACCATCAAGTTACGCACTGAGGCTGGGTCACTGACTATTCCCCACCAGGTCACTGAGGCCCTCAACGCTAAATTCACAGACCTGTCGGACTACCTGCGCAAGGTCCCACCTAAGATCCCTTCTTCTGCTCACAATAATTGGCTCACTAATAACCTCAGAATCCCCTCTTCTACTATAATATCTCCTGCCCCAAGAAATCCATCGCCTCCTCAGTGCTCTCCCCAGCTATGGTAGTGCTGGCAGTGATGTTCTCTGTCCAAGGAATCTTAAGCTTACGGCTGACTTCATTGCTATTCCACTTGCTATCATTCTTAACCTGTCACTGAGCTTCTCTTTGGTACCAACATTATGAAAACAGGCCAGGATAGTCTCTATATTCAAATCTGGTGACCCTACCCTTCTTGAAAGCTACCGTCCAATCTCCATACTCTACCACCTAAGCAAGATCCTTGAAAAATTGTCTTCCAGCACCACATATCGAAGAACGTGACTACATGTAACCTGCTCTGTCCCCACCAACACATGTTCAGAAAAGGCCATAACACAGCTACCACCTTGACATGCTTCACTGACCATGTTAGGAAGGGCACAGATGAAGGTAACTGGTGCCATTTTCATTGATCTTACAAAGGCCTATGACAAGGTAGACCACAGAATCCTACTGGACAAACTGCACCCTCACTGGACTGTCCAGTGTGACCATGTCATGGTTCTCCAGTTACCTCACAGGGAGAACCCAGGTAGTTTACAGTAGGGGCCACATGAAACACACTGGGTGTTAAATGTTGGGCCCAGAAAGGATCAATACTAGGACCAATTCTGTTCTCCGTTTGTCAACTCCCTCCCAAAGGGATGCAAGGGTTGCCACTCACTCCACTTGATTTACTTTCATAGTGCTAAGGCCATGGCTGAAATATCTGCAACTCTCACAGACAAATGTAATGCTGCCCAGAGGTGGTTCCTCGATAGCAGGCTCCTAGTCAGTGTCAAGAAGACTGAGGCTGTGATCTTCAGGTCCAAACCTAAGCTTGCTAAATGGCTAGGGGCCCAATCACTTGAATCCCTTTTGCTGCTTGCAAGATGGGGGTGGGGTGTTAGGGTTGGAAACTCAAATACCACATTTCCCTAGTTTTGTCAGTTTAACCCTAACTGGTGCATTATAGGAGATGGGAAATTATTTTTACATAGTAAACTGCCCTTCCATCTTCCTTTCCATGGCAGTTATGTATTCTGATATGT
The DNA here is from genome assembly GCA_016271365.2 of Neoceratodus forsteri. Classification (NCBI taxonomy): domain Eukaryota; kingdom Metazoa; phylum Chordata; order Ceratodontiformes; family Ceratodontidae; genus Neoceratodus; species Neoceratodus forsteri. Next base: position 1,247,566,693 of record CM057455.1, on the reverse strand, counting down.
TTTGATCATTTTTGTTAAATACATAATCTAGTGTTGGGGTACCCTTAGATCTACATAGAGTTCCACTCTCCTCACCAGCTACTGCTCTTCATTTTCATATTTCTAAGACATTCTATGACATCAATAACTCCCATTCTGTGCCATTCATCTGAATGGCCTAGAAGGGAGTTCATGATGTCAGAGAATGTTCAGGTAGTATGAAAAGAAAGGGCAACAACTAGTGAGGAAAGAGGGATTCAGGGTAGTTACAAAGGCAGCAGAATTAGATTATTAGTTTAACAGAAAAGGTCAAAAACATATCAGAATACATGGTAACCAATAAAAGGACAAATGGAGGGCTACTGGAGGTGTAAAAACGATTTCCTATCACCTTCACCAGAGTTTTTTGCAATGAATTTCTTTACTTTTTGAGATAGTAGAATCATATGCAGTGTCAGTGGCTCAGCAGGTAGCACACTCACCTCTGTGGCCAGGAGATCAGAAGGCTGTGGGTTCTTTCCCCACATCAGGCACTTGGGTTAATATCCCACTACTTACACTGCGGTGCAGCATGAGGCGGGTTCTGCACTCCTGAGGTGCCATCTTTCGGATGAGATGTTAAACCGAAGCCCCATCTGCCTGTTCTGGTGGTAGTTCAAATGGATGTTAAAGATCCCATGGCACTTCTCGAAAAGAGTAGGGGAAATTTTTAGAGTGCAACAAAAACAGTTACAGAAAAAAATCAAGGCACATTTCACTAAAATACAAAGTTGAAGAAAAAACAAGGGTTCAGAACAAAGATCAAACATACAGTAGAAAAAAAAAAGAACAACAAGAAAAAGGAAAATGCAAAACATAATCTATACTAGGTACCACTGCAAAGGAACATAATAGATTAGAACAGGTAATTCTCCACAAAATAAGTAAACAAGAAAATGACAGTAAAAAATCAAAAAGTATGCAGAACCATAAAGAGTACTCAGAGAGTACATAGATATATTACCCTACCCAATCCACCCCTTCCCAAAGATGCCTACAAACCAATTCTCCCAGTGTATGAAATTCATAATGATAAACCTTATCCAATTCCGTCTGTACTTGGCACAACATATCCCATTCAGTGATTACTTTTTGTTGTAACACCGTAAGGCATCTAGTTTGCCAGATTACCCATTTTAAACAAGCCAAAATAACCCAAACCGTACCTCTATTCCATTTTCTCCATCCAACCCCCAGTTTTCTTAATATCAAGATATCATATGTCATATGTTCAAACAGAGGTACACCCAATAAAGCAACTAAAGAGACCCAAAAACCCGGAGAACCAGAACAGTCAAAAAAACAAATGCTGCATGGTTTCAATGTGACCACTACAAGTGCCTACTGTACAAAGTCTATCATCATGCGCTTTGTATTTCTGATTTCCCTTAACATTTAACTTCTGGTGTCCACATAACCAGACCACATCTTGCATTTTCAAGGGTATCCTGGGCTCAACTATACTGTCCAGTAACAACGGGCAATCAAAGTGAGACGGGATCAAAAACATCGGATCCTCTAAAAAACTATGCGTAAGAACTGTCCTATAAAACTTCTTCCTATCAGTGTCTAGAAACCAATGTAACACAATTTTCCATACTCTTAATATTTTTTCAGTGCTGCCTGTATATAAAGAGGTAAGCATTTATCAGTAACATGTCACTTACCCCTCCCTCATGCTTCCAAAAACTGAGGCTCCCAACATTTCATACTAGCAACACCACTACCCTTACCCCCAAGTAATAGCAGCCGTATATTACTGTAAAAAAATTGCTAAATAAATATACTAAAGGCTGAACCATATCAAGCCCTCCTTATTTTTGGGGCCTATAAGTGTGCGCACATTTTACCGGATTCAGGCGACTCCCCCAAAGCAATAAAAAGAACAAACCCATTAGCTTAGCATGCATATGAAAAGGCACTGGATAAATATGGGATACATATAAAAAAATAGGCAAAATGTAAGCTTTCAGTAAATAAACTCTCTTTTTTCTTGTCATCTTCCACAATTTCCAAGTCAAAATCTTACGGTGTGCAGTATCATAAACCATATCCCAATTAATTTGCTCTGTCTGCCTAGTACTAAACAACAAACCTAATAGTCGAATCTCTCCTTGCTCAACTGGAATTGAAAAATTCAAAGGTACAACCGCATTACCTAAACTAAGCAGTTTGCACTTTGAAAGATTCAGTATAATTCCAGTGCAACCATGCATGTCTGATAACACATCTAAAACCCTCTGCACTGAATCCAGATCCCTGACAAAAATGGTACAATCATCCGCATATGCTGTCACTTTTGGATACAGTCCTGACTATATCACAAACAGGTCGAATTCGGAAATCATGTTCTATGAACCGTAAAAAGGGGGTCAATTGCAAAAACATACAATAACAGACTTAACGGACAACCCTAACACCATTTCGAGGTTGTACTGGAGTCCCTAGATCCCCATTAAGCAATGGCATCATCATTGCCCTACCATACAAACACTGAAGTATGGAAATAAAAGGAACTGGTATCCCGTATAACAGGAGGGTATCCCCATAAATGATCATGCCTTACAGCATCAAAAGCAGTTTCCTGATCCAAGGACATTAAATAACCATCTAAAGTTCCAGACAAACCCTGATCAAACACTTCACTGATAAAAATTAAATTCTGCTGAATACACCTACCTGGTATGGCACACGTCTGATGTGGAAGCACAATATACTGAGCTACCCTAGCTGAACGGGTCATTACAATTTTGGTGAAAATCTTATAATAAGAATTGAGGAGATTTAAAGGCCTCCAATTCTTTTTTTTTTTATTTAAAGCTTATTAAGAAAATGTTGTTATTACCACCTCAACATACACATGGCAGACATACATGAAAAGGAACATGGTACATTAGACAATTGAAGACATGAGTCAGCCCCCCCAAAACCACATCCCTCGCCCTCCCCCCTCCCACCTCCCCTCGCTACCCGTATTGAGCACAAAAAGTACATCGTACAATCACCTTGACATTATTTCGACTGTCAGATTAGCAAACTGGGCACAGAAAGACCATATAGCTGGATCAACCATTATGTAAAGAATAAAGGGTATATAAGGGATCCCAGATTTTCTTAAATTGCTTCATTCTGTTGTGAAGGCTAGCAATGGCCCTTTCCATGCTAAGATTTGCCAGAAGCTCGGACAGCCACTCATTATAAGTGATCTCCTGTTGGTCAATCCAGTGTCTTAAAATAAGTTTTTTCACCGACATGGCTATAAGAGTTATGTGATATTTACAAGCTGGCACTTTGACCTCAGAGAGATCACCCATAATGCACACTGCGGGCCTAAACAGGTTGTCGAGCCCCAAAAGAGGATCAATTGACTGCTTAATAGTAGTCCACAGGGGTGACACTTTGGAGCAGGACCAGAACACATGAAGAATTGTTCCTTCCTCCAACGAACATCTGGAGCAGGTTGGAGTGGGCTTAAGGCCCAATTTGAATAACCGGGAGGGAGAATAATATGCATTATGCAGGATATACAATTGCATTAGTCTAAGCCTGTCTTGAGTCACAAATTTGTGGCAGTTATGCCACAGTTCCGGACACTCTATGTTATAATCTGGGAACAGGGAGACCCATACTTCAGTAGGCCCAGAACAATCAGGAAATTTCCAGTTATGAATGGTACTGTAAATTGTCGAGACTGCACCAGGACGGCCACAAAGCTTCAAAAGTTCTTGACAAAAAGGAATACTGTTCATCACAATAGGAGCTTTACCTAAGACTTTCATTAAAGAATGTCGTAATTGCAAGATTCGGAAACTGTATTTATTAGGAATTCCCAATCGGCTAATTAAGTCATTGATTGAGAACCATTCACCATTGTTGGTAATAAAACTGGAGATTTGCATGCCTTGCAAACCAGGTATCCAGTTGGAAGGAATTAGTTTACCATCTATTTGAAATTGGGGATTCCCCAGTATGGGTTAATTAAGGTCTCTACCTGGGTCATACCTGAGATACTGACATATCTGGACATGGGTCCTCAATGAAGTTATAATAATAATAATAATTTTATTTTTAAAGCGCCTTTCAAATTTTCAAAGCGCTGTACAAAACATATAGTAAAAAGAAAACCAAACATTATAATACATTATAAAACATTCATAAAACCACAATTTCAACAACAATTCATATAATACTATAAAAAGGCAATTTGGTACAAACGAGTTTTTAAGCCACTCTTAAATTCCCCCAGGGAGGTGCACTGCTGTAACCGATGGGGTAGAAAATTCCAGAGAGTGGGAGCAGTGAAGGAAAAAGCTCTATAACCAGATGAATTTAGACTCACTTTCGGAATCTGTAGCAACCCCTCATCGGCCGAGCGGAGCGATTGGCCAGGGCAGTAAGACACTAGAAGATCTTTCAGTGAAGCTGGACTCTGGTTGTGTAGGGCTTTGAAAGTCAATAAACAGACTTTAAAGGTGATCCGCCACCGAACAGGGAGCCAGTGCAGTTCGCGCAGCACCGGGGTAATATGACAGGACCTACTGGTTCCCATCAAAACCCTGGCCGCCACGTTCTGCACTAGCTGAAGGCAGTAGATTTCAACCCCAGAAATCCCAAAATACAGGGAGTTGCAGTAGTCCAGACAAGAGGACACAAAGGCGTGGACCAACATAGGTAGCATGTCAGTCGGAACGAGGTGTTTCACTCTAGTGATATTCCTAAGATGGTAAAAGGAAGTCTTGACTACTGCTGACACCTGCAAATGCAGTGTCAGCCTGTCATCCAAGATAACCCCTAGGTTACGCACCCATTCAGAGGTCAGAAGTGACACACCCCCAAGAAAAATTCCTGAGGGTGCAACAACAGGTGACCCCTCTATCCGACAGCCCAGGTCCACCACCAAAACCTCTGTCTTTTCTGAGTTCAACTTCAGCCAACTAGAATCCATCCTACCCTGGATTTCTTTCAGACAGTTGTCAAGCACTGAGAGAGCTCTATCCTGGTCAGGAGCAAAAGACAGGTATAGCTGGGTATCATCTGCATAGCAATGAAACCTCAGCTTATACCATCTTATAATGTCTCCGAGGGGCAGCATATACACCGCGAATAACATGGGAGACAGCACAGAACCCTGAGGCACCCCACATAACAAAGATGTTGGGCCACAGGAAAAAAGCCCCGACGCAACTCTTTGTGATCTCCCAGTGAGAATGAGGTGAACCATCGAAGGACGATTCCCGATATTCCACAAATCTGCCTCAGGCATGCTAGCAACACCACGTGATCCACGGTGTCAAAAGCTGACGAGAGATCAAGAAGAACTAGAATAGAACGTCTTTTCTGGTTTTTCGCCCTCAAGAGATCATTAAGCACCTGAACCAGTGCAGTCTCAGTGCTATGTCTTTTACGAAAAACCCAATTGGAAGGGTTCGTAGATGCTATGGATGGTTAAATGGTTCTCCAATTGGGATGCCACTACCTTCTCAATCACTTTCCCAATAAAGGGTAGGTTTGAGATGGGTCTGTAGTTTGTGAAACAGTCAGGGTCCAAGGTAGCTTTCTTCAAGAGGGGTGTCACCACTGCCTCTTTCAGAGATCTAGGAAACTCACCCGATTCCATGGAGCACCAGACTATTTGCACAAGGATTGGACCGATGATGTCGCAGCAACCCAGTATTAGGGAAGTCGGTCCAGGATCCAAACTACAGCTCGTAGGGCGCACACCATGGATAATCCTCATGACATCCACGAAATCAGGTCTGCTGAAGGAACACCAAGAAGATTGAGGTACTGTGAACTCATGCTGTTCAACAGCATCCCCCTTAGAAGCCACTGGATGCAGATCCGTCCTGATGTCGGCCACTTTATTAGCGAAGAATTGAGCGAGCTCCTCACACTCTAATTGCGAAAAAGCCTTCCGAACTTGTAGACAGGCTGGGTTGCACAGCCTGTCCACAGTTCGAAAAAGCTGAGTTGGTCGATTCCTGGCTACTGCAATCTCCCTGGACAGGAATTCTGCCTTCTTATGGGAGATTGCAGATTGGTAGACAGAATAATGGTCCATCAATCTAAGGCGGTCGGCATCAAGGGCGGATCTGCGCAAGCAGCGTTCTAATCTTTGCCCCTGTCTCCGCATCTCCCTCAATGTCCCGTCATACCAGGGCACCTTGGGATGAAGGGAAAGGGGGTGTACACAAACAGGAGCAATAGTATCCAGAGCCAATGTAACAGCCTTGTTATAGGCTGTCACCAAGGTCTCTGGACTACTGCTCGCCAACGTGGGGGACGAGAGATCAAGAACCACCGCGAGGCCCTGGGGTGTAATATCCCATAAAGGGCGGTATCTCGCCATCCCCACCGGGGTAGGCCTTCTCAGGGGGGTACTAAAATTGAACCTCACCGTGTAGTGGTCTGACCAAACGACTGGTTCCACTCCCAAATTGAAAGCATCAATCCCAAGGAGAAAGACTAAGTCCAAAGAGTGCCCAGATTTATGAGTAGCGGTGGAAACCACCTGTGTAAAGCCCAAAGAAATCATTAATTGGAGGATGTGATTACCAAATTGCGAGAGTTCATCGTCAATCCAGGCATTGAAGTCACGCAAAACCATCAATCTGGGTGACTCAAACAACATGTCAACGATGAAGTCTGCTACTTCCTGTAAAAACCATTTCCCATCTCCGGGTGGACGGTAGATGAGTACGATTTGAATGCCAACACCCGCTACCACTGTGCACTCAAAGGACTCAGCCTCCCCCGTAACCACACTCATGAGGCCCAATTCTGTCTTAAAACAGACTGCAACCCCCCCACCCCTGCAGTCCAATTTCGGGCGATGTATCACCGAATACCCGGCTGGAGTCATAGCTTCCAACGTGGGGCCTGGATTTTCATCCAGCCAGGCCACGGTGATGCAAGCCAAGTCCGCCGAACTAACAAGATCAGCTATAATGCCAGTCTTGTTTCTGACGTACCTAGCATTGCATAGCACCACCCGAGTTGAACGAACCTCGGAGGCCGTCAAGCTCATCTGCCTACTTAATTCCATAGTGCCCTTGGGTATGGGCACCAGACATGGTGAACCATGATCTGGGTTCCATTTCGCCCCAGGGCGCCGTCTGGATCTAACAACCCTGACAGGAAAGTCCCCCTCGTCCATCTTCCCTGGTTCGCAGCCCCCCCGCCCTCCTCCCTCTCCTTCGAGCAATTCCCAATGCTCTACAACATTGATAAATATCATAATGAAGAGGTGGAGGATAAAAAGGGCTTAGGGCTCGGAGCAAGGAGGATGAATAGCACACCACCGTGGGAGTAATAGGCCGGCACATGCCGCTACAAAAAGTACTAAAAACAACACAATAACACTAAAAATTCAAGTAAACCCCAAAATAAATCTAATAAAATAGTCTAAACCAAATCAATAACTTTCCAACCCCACCTTGAAGAAAGTCAAGACAATCCCAGAGAAAAGAAAAGAAAATAAAAATAAATAGTGGGGTTCCTAACTCTTAACGGAAGAAGTCTTTGGATAGCAAATAATAGACCCAGAGGATCTAGGCCACTTGCACGAATTAAAGTTTTAAGCAAGGCAGGAGCTTCGTGTACAATGTCCGACGTGAGCCATCTTTGATACTTCTTATATGACTGGCCCAGAAGTACGAAGGAAGGTGAGGGAGACGAAGTCCCCCTTTTGCCTTGGGGGCAGTCAATTTATAATAAGCTATCCACGGGGGTTTATTATGCCAGATAAATTTAGTGATAAGAGATTGGACTTTATTAAACCATGACATAGGAAGACAGATGTTAAGCATTGAGAGAGGATAAAAAATCTGGGGAAAAACATTCATTTTGATTAGATTTATTCTGCCCCACAAGGACAGGGAAAGGGATGACCATCTATTGAGATCTTGGGGAATTGTGAGAACTAGGGAGTCAAGATTTAACCTGATAATATGTCCAGCACACCTAGTTAACTCAATACCCAGATATCTCAGTGACTCGTATTTCCAACTTAACCCCAGGGCCAGGATATCCACCTTAAGCACTTTATGATTTAAAGGAAAAACTATGGTTTTATTAACATTTAATTTGTAATTTGAAATGCTGCTGAACTCCTCAATAATGTCCAGCATGGGGGTATAGAAACCTTGGGATTTGCAATCTGAAGGAGCAGGTCGTCCGCGTATGCTAAAACCTTCACCTCGCACGGGTGAATAGGGATCCCCTGCACCGCATGACATGCTAACAATTTACAAATTAGTGGCTCCAGATAGATGTTGAACAACAACAGTGACAAGGAGCACCCCCGCCTGGTTCCTGACTGCAGCATAAACACCTCTGAGATCACACCGTTGCAAGCAACACGAGCTGAGGGGAAGCAATACAGAGCCTTGATCCATTCAATTAATTCTGCTGGGAAACCGAAGGTGTCGAGAGTAGAAAACAGGTAGCACCAGTTTACCCTGTCCAACGCCTTCTCGGTGTCCATCGAAACCAATACGGCTGGGTAAGGTGCATCTCTGCACACCAAGAAGACAGGCGACAGAGTACGCATATGGTCTGAGGATAACCTTCCCGGCATAAAGCCGACCTGCTCAGGGTATTAATTACCATATTAAGACGATCTGCCAACGCCTTGGATATCATTTTTATGTCAATATTCATAAGAGAAATGGGTCTATAATTGGAAACTTTATCGGGAGCCTTGTCCAGTTTCAGTATTAAGACTATAAGAGCTTCGAATAAAGAGGGGTCTAGCGGTTGCCCTGATATAATCTGTTGAAATAAGGGGAGAAGCATCGGGATTTAAATGTTTTTTAAACTTTTTGTAAAAGTTTGCGGAAAAACTGTCCGCCCCCGGGGCTTTATTCATAAGTAAATTCTCCATCACCTTAGAAATTTCATCCGCTGAAATGGGGACTAACAGGTGATTCCTCTGGTTCTCAGACAATTGGGGTAAATTGGTACTTTCCAGGTACTTACATACGACCTGTTCTGGGAAGGAGGATGGCATGGGACTATATAAGTCTTTGTAATAACTGGTAAATTCCTTTAAAATGTCTTCAGGGTGAGTTTTAGAGGTACCATCTGTCCTAGAGGTTATCGAGGCTATGTATCGAGATGATTCCATTTGTTTGATCCTAAGTGCTAAAAGGCGCCATGCCTTTTCCCCTTGGTCAGTATAGGATGCCCAGGTCTTTAACATGGCAAATACCACTTTTTCCCTCAAAATATCATTATACGCGGATCTTACTTTGATTAATTCCTGTTTGACTGATTCCATCAGGAAATATGGTGAGATGGGTGCGGTATAGGAGAATGGGGTGAACTTTGGGGCCGAAAAGTCCAAGGCATACCTCGATGCCTATCACTGGCTGCAGGGTGTGGAATGGTATGAGCATTACAGGCAAGAATCCCAAGTCACACCCCTGATGCCTGTCATTCTCTACAGGGTGGGGCGTTATGGTTGGAAACCCTAACACCTCAGGCATTCGTTGGTATTTCACTCCAAATTTTCAACATGTTTTTTTTGAGACCCCCACCTCATGAACAGTGGCAATATCAGTTTGTTAGCCGAAAGCTGCTTATGCACAGCGACTACGGCATTTAGCATCACTGGTGCAAAAACACATTCCGAACAGGATGTGAAAAATGACAGCTGTACTGTTCATGGAGAGGTGGAAAAAATGGCAATGTTGCAAATCTGCAGTAAAAATATTAAAAAAACTGGTGAAGTCCCGAGCGTGCATAGAAACTGTGCAACGGTCACCCGTAATGTAATTAGTTTGGGGATTTTTTACAGCAGATTGGCAACTCAGGCATTTTGGTGCCTCCGATCATGAACAGTGTCACTGTGATTTTCTTTATCTGTCCCGAACAATGATTTCCCACAGCGACCACACATCTCTGCGCTGAAAGTGTGAAAACACATTTCGACCATGTTGTGAAAAATGACAGCTGTACTGTTCATAAGGAAGTGTGGAAAAATGCCACTGGTGAAAATCTGGACTGAAAATATTACAAAGTCATGAACTTACAGGTGCGTGGAAACTGCGCAATGCTCACTCGTAACACAGTCATTTTATGGACTTCTGTCACCAAACTTTCAACATAGCCATTTAAGACCTCTGCTCATGAACAATGTAACTGTGATTTTCTTAATCTGTCCCAAACATTGCTTTCGCACACCGACTGCGTCATTGTGCGCTACATGGGTGGAAACACATTTTGAGCAAGATGTGAAAATGATAGCTATACTGCTCATAAGGAAGTGTAATAAAATGGCAATGTTGAAAATCTGGAGTGAAAATATTGAAAATTCGCAAACCTACGAGTGTGCGTAGGAACTGCACAACGCGCACTCGTAAAACAGTCATTTTTAGGAATTTTTTCACCAAATTTTCAACATAGCCATTTTAAGACCTCTGCTCATTAAAAGTGTCACTGTGATTTTCTTAATGTGTCCCATACATTGATTTCGCACACCAACTGCGCCATTGCGCGCTTCATGAGCGGAAACACGTTTTGGGCAAGATGTGAAAAATGACAGCTGTAATGCTCATAAGGAGGTGTGGTAAAATGGCAATGTTGAAAATCTGGAGTGAAAATATTGAAAATTAAGTGAACTTCACAGCGTGCGTAGAACCTAGCAAGCTCAATAGAACAGTCATTTTGAGAATTTTTCACAAATTTTTCAACATAGAGGCTTTTTGAGAGCCCACCTTATGAACAGTGGCAGTGTCATTTGTTACCAGTCCCAAAAGGTGATTTGCGCAGTGACTAAAATCACCCTTGAACCTGATTAATGCCATGACAGGAGAGCACTCATGAGAAGGGGTCCCAAAAACCCCATGTTGAAATTTGGTGCAAAAATTCCAAAAATGCCTGAGATATACAACAAAGTTGAAAAACCCTATCTATCCCATTATACAGCTTACCGGCATTTCCTCAGTTGTGATCGGCTTTGAAGAGTGCAGGCGTGTTCCCGGTCCACGAAGATCATCGCACGGAGTCCGGAGGTAAGTATGGGTGGGGGTTGTGGGAGGTAGGGTGCGCAGTGGGTGGGCGTGGATGGGAGCAGACACAGCGAGGGACTCTTTTAAGTTTCAGGGTTTCTTTTAATGACGACGACTCGGAATTTGCCATGCTGGGGTGGGCTCCCAGCATGGCAGAAGGACAACTGGTTGGGGAGCATGGAGCTGACGGGGATTGGGCCACCTGTCGGCCATAGCATCTGTTGCCATGCTGGGGTGGGCTCCCAGCGTGGCACCCTGTACTCTGTGGGGGTAGACAGTGGAGCCGGCAGAGGATTGGTGCCCCGTCGGCTATCTGACGATGTACCATGCTGGGATGGGCACCCAGCATGGCATATGGGGCTGTGTTTTAAGAGTAGCAGCACAGCCGGCAGTTAGGCACCCCTGTCGGCTATACAGTGTGTGCGTGGGCCGAGCCGCGCGAAGCGTGCGTCTTGATGTGTGTGTGTGTGTGTGTGTGTGTGTGTGTGTGTGTGTGTGTGTGTGTGTAGGGGGGGAGGCGCGGAGGCAGGCGATATCTGATCGCTGCTCACTGAAGCGTAGCTCTCCCTTTCAACTGTATGCCACTGCATTTTGGAGCTGTCATAGACAGCTTAGCAGGCATTGGAGAACTGCGGCCGCGCCTGCAAACACACTGACTGAATTGGAAGAGGGCTGCCACACCTCCGAAATCTCGGATGATGGCACTATGTTTCTTGCACATGCATGCAAGCAAACATAAAAATTACATTCGGGATATGCCGAACTGAGCACTGTGTGGAAAGCCGGAGAACTCAACAATAAGACTATAGCGCCCTCTTGTGTCATTTAGCGGCACACTCAGTCTCATTGCAGGACCAACCTTCCACTAAATATAACAGTCCTACTTGAGAAACGCCAAAAAATTAAATGTTTCCTGAAGATAAAACAAAGACACACTTAACCTCAACACAGATCAGGAACTCTCAGAAAATATTAACTCAGCCTTTCCTGTGTCACACTTTCTACGCTGTGTCAAGTAATACAAGGAACGAATAAAACTTGCTACCATTACAGTAATACTGCTTGGTAACTTGGTAACTTCCACCGATTTCTTGCACAGTCACATTATGTCCCTGTATGAATAAAAGTCCACCGGGAACCAGAACTTCACTGGTTATGAATCAGAACCATCTTGCAAGGTTTAAACACGAGCGCAGTAGACTGGTAGCATCCCTTCAGGTTTCCTCTATCACTTCAGCGAAGAGGGAACAGGTCTGGGAAGGCTTTTTGCAGGGCTGCTTTGACGCTCTCGAAATCCTCAAAGGTCGACCAGGCTCCAGAAATAAGCACCTGCAAGCGTGCAGGATACCCCATACGGAATTTCACTGCTGCAGCTATGAGCTTTAAGACCAGAGGGTGAGATAGGGTTCTGCGTTGCCTTACAGTGGCAGGTAGATCTTGTGTGATCCGAATTCGCTTCCCTTCCCATAGCACTCTTGCATCTCCTTGGTCTTCCCCATAAAGAATTACTTCTCCTGGAAATTCAGAAATTTTATTATTATGGGTTGGGGATGGGCTCCTGGTGCAGGCATCGGCCTAAGGGCTGTGTGGGCCCTCTCTATGGTATACGTTGAGCCAAACGGGGAAGGACCAGCCAGTTTCTCTATCAGCTTCTGCATAAATAGGATGGCATTTGGCCCTTCCTCCTTCTCAGGTAGCCCAATTATGACAAAATGGTTTCAGTTCTTGGAGGTTAAAGGCTGGGGTTAAATCTTACAGCTTTTAGTTTTTCTATTTTCTTATCTGGAATGGAAGCTTGCTATGTGTATGCCCTCTTAGGATAGCTTTTTATGTACAGTGAAAGTGATATTTTCCCCTTATGAATTCTTTTCAGCGGGAGGCCTAAGGGGCACTGACATTTTTTATTTACATGTTAGACACGCTGAATAAATCGTTCTAAAAGAGAGTTTTTTTTGTTTTTTTTTGGTGAGTCATAAGATTTGGCAGGTGAGACAAACACTGACCTGTGGATGGTTTCTAGGGGGAGTAATAGAAAACTACTTGCTGATGAAAATACCTTTGTTCTCAGCCGGCCTGCCGATGCAGTGGTAGCGATACCGCTTGCGATGCTGATGACCTGTGTTCAGGTTTGAGCCTGGAGCATCAGAGGACCATCCATGGAGAGGAAGACTAAACATCCGTGGGACTGCTCTCCTCCTCAGGGGAGGGGAGGTCTGTGGCATCTGGTGTACAACTGACCCCTAACGGTGGCTAGAGGTGAGGGAGCCTGGAACTACATACTGCATGGGAGGGAAGTGACAGGCATCTATGCACCGTGTGCGAAGCATGCACAATGCATGCTAATGCCATTGCATGCTCACTCCCCTGGAGGCAACCTATAAAGTGGAAAACTGCCGGCTAGTGGCAGGAAGATGACACCCTGCAAGCCCCCCACATTCAGTCTGAGTCTGGCCTACCTGCACCCGGTCCCCCCCCTCCCAGAGCTTCACCTCTGCTGAAGTCAACCGGCTAGAGAGGGGCAGTCACTGAAGAACAGAAGGCAACCCCATCCCAGGGGGCAAGCCGGGAGGGCCTGACTACAGTGTGTTGTGGGTTGTCTGGGAGTCTGGTGTCAGGTAGGAGGACTTCAGGAGGATGGGAGGAGGTGCAGCAAGGGCCGAAAGATGCCATGCCCCATGCAGAGAAGGAGAATGAACAGAATTGAAAAAAAAGATACCTTTCTTATTTGGGGGGCATCAAGAAGCACAACGTTTGATGGGATTCACTCACCATCGCCTCAGCTTAGGGTAAAGGGTCCAGAATAATGACCTATTGATTGCCTTGTAAAGGCGAAGTACTTGAGCTTTGAATTGGGAGGATAGAAGGAAGAAAAATTGTAGTGGTCCTGGGAACGTATCTATCTGGGTTTATCTGACGCTAGATAAACTGTACAGTATTTCTGAAGACAATGGGGTTACTGTAATTTCTCAGTAAATGCAATACCATTCGCTGTGCTTTACTTCTCGCTGTGACTAGCAGAGAATAATGCTAGTACGGATGAAGAAGTTAAACATTTCTGATGCGCATAGTACAAGAGTTATCATATTACCAGTACAGCACTGTAAGGTCATTGTGGGTTATTTAACTGATACTTCCCCTGGTGTACAAAACAGACATTTAATTAGTTATTTTTGTAAAGGTATTTAATCTAGACAAAAAACAAGGCAGAGATAACTTCCTGACTCTCGTTTCCTGTTGCAGCAACCTTGGAAAGGGAATACTGAAAAGGACCAGACATCGTTTATTGTTGTATTTATTTATTTATTTGATTTTTGTTAACCAGGTAGGTGCACTAGACACAAAATGCCTATTTTCAGGCACAATTTGGAAGAGTACTGAACTACAATGACAATTACAAAATGGGCAGTTTACATCAGCCACAGAACAAATTAAAGCACAAGATACAGGGTCGATAGCGTAGGACACATAGCTTATGTTTTACCCATGATGGCTCCAGTTAATGTAAGGTCATACAGATGCCTGCCAGTTCAGGAACTGGATCCCTTCGGTTAAGAAAAGAAACAGTGACTGCCACCTTCTGAGCTGGTGATGTTAAGATCCTCTGCCCTTGCCCAGTTTGGGTAATAATTCATTGCAGAAAACTACATTTAATGCTCAAGTCAGGGTTACATTGCAAAGTGTGAAAAATAGAGAAAATTGCAACATTAGGTCAAAAATCCATTGAGTCTTACTGAATCTGTTGTCACATACCTGGAAGTTTGAAAAATTCATTTTGCCCTAACTTCAGCAACAGGTCTCCAAGCATTGGTGTGTGTCTGTGTTGTAACTGTTGTTATCCCTGCCCAGGCAGACCGTGCTGAAATTAGGGCAACACCAACGCTGCACACAGGCAGTGATAGAAACAGAATTTGTCAGCATAAAAGGCCCACTTGGCCCCCAGTCTGTCCACACGGCCTCTGCCTAGTCTCTCTCCACAGACCTTAACTGTTTTCTGGTGACCCTCTTTCCTCCATGCCTGTTTACTAATATTCCTTTGTTTATCCCATGCATGCTTGAAGGCTCCTACTGTTTTTGCCTCCACCACTTCTGCTGGCAATCAGTTCCAGGCGTCCACCACTCTTTCGGTGAAGTAATGCTTCCTCACAGCCCTCTTAAACTTTTCCCCCTCCAGCTTCCTCACATGGCCTCTGGTCCTGGTGCTCTTTTTCATTTGAAAGAGACTCCCCTCCTGCACCCTGTTCACCCCCTTGAGGTATAGTACTTGTAGATCTCTTTCATGTCCTCTCTTCCAGACCGTACATGTTGAGATCCCTCAGTATCTTTCATAGGCCTTTTGATACAACACCTGCATCATTTAAGTTGCCCTCCTCTGGACTGTCTCTACACTATTTCCTTTCTGAGGTGCCACCTCCAGAACTGGACTCAGTACTCCAGGTGGGGTCTCATAAATAAGCTGTACAGTGGCAACACCTCATCCCGCCTTCTGCTGGAGATACCTCTCCTTATGTATCCCAGCATCTCACTGTTTTGTCACATAGCCCTGCCACTTTCAGGTCATCAGCTATGATAACCCCAAGGTCCCTTTTCTGCTTGGTATCTATCATTATCTGCCCCCCCCCCCATACTCAGCTCTTAGGTTCTTATGCCTTAGGTGCATGATTTTTTACTTTTTTGGCATTGAACCCCAGCTGCCATGCCCTTGACCTCTCCTCGAGTTTCCCAAGGTCCCTACACATTCTTTCCACCCCTCCTGAGTATCCACCTTGTTACAGATTTTGGTGTCATTTGTGAAAAGGTATACCTTCCTTTCCATTTCTTCTGCAGTGTCACTTGGGAAGACATTGAAGAGGACTGGTCCCAGTACTGAGCCCTGCAGTAGCCCACTGGTCACTCTCCCCTCATTGGAGTGAGTGGCATTATCCCCCCATGTCACCTATACATTAGCCAGTTTCTTCCCCAGTTCAGCAATTTAGATCCCACCCTAAGATGCTTAATTTCTTCATCACTCTTCTGTGCTGCACAATATTGAAGGCCTTGTTAATGTCCAGATAGGCCACATCCTCTGCCCTCCCCTGATCTATTTCCCTGGTCACCCAGTTGAAGAAATCAATCAGATTCATTTGGCATGACCTCCCCTCCCCCATGAATCCATTCTACCTTTGTCTTGTAGCCCATTGGATTCAAGATATTTTATCCTTTCCTTTGGCAGAGTTTCCATAAGTTCACCACCACTGATGTGAGACTGACTGGCCTATAGTTGCTAGCTTCCTTCCTATAGCTGCTCTTTTGGAGCAGAACCATGTCTGCTCTCCTCCCAGTCCTCTAGAACCATGTCTGTTTCCAGTGAGCCATTCAGTAATGCCATCAGTGAAGCAGCTAGCACTTCCCTGAGTTCAATCAATCAATCAAAATCTTTATTTAACCAGGCGGTCACCGTTGAGCAAGGCTCATTCTCGAGGTGGACCTGGATGTAACAAATACAGAATAAGGTATAATACACAATAATTATGATGCAATAGCATAAACCGTGTGGAGATAAACAGAGAAAATAGAATGTGATGCAGGCTAAATGAACATGTGTAAGGTCAAGCAGAGTGCATTAATGTTGAGACACAAGGGAAACAAGGAGATACACAACATTACAAATATACTAGCAAGAAAGCAGGGGCAAGAGCAGGAGTCGATAGAAATAAGTGAGCAGCCAAACAAACTGTCCAGACAAATCAGTTTTGCAGATGGCTTCCGCAACTCAGGTGCAAAAGTATGGGTCGTAAGGGGAAGGTGAGCTGACTGGAGCCACAGGGTCATGTAGAAGGCTCACAAGGGGTATGAGAGGGACGGGGTGGGGGGAGCAGGGGAGGAAGAGGAAAAGGGCAGCGTTTAAGAGTAGGGTGCACATTGCAGATTGTGTTATGACATCTTCTAGTAGGAAGAAAGATGGAGGGCAGGGCGCAAACGAAGCCAGTGCAGTACCAGAGCAGGTCGGGGAAGGAAAAAGGAGGAGAGAAGCAAAGAAGGGGAAAAGGTGGTGTAAGAGAGAGAGAGAGAGAGAGAGAGAGAGAGGGCCAGGCTGTGGCTGGACCAATTATTAGGGAAGTTTCTTTAGTACCCTTGGGTATATCCTGTCTGGTCCCATAGCCTTGTCCACTTTCAGAGCTGCAAGCCCCTTCAGGATGCTTTCCTCTGAAATGGACTTGTGTTCACCCCCTCCCTTGTTCCTGCTGCTTTCTGGTGGTTCATTACTTCCTTTATCCACTGTGATGACTGAGCAGAAGTACCTTTTCAGGATGGCTGCTTTTTTTGTACCCTGTTCTGCACAGTGTCCCCCTGCTGCTCTCCTTACCCTCACTATCGCACCCCTTGGTTTCCTCTTCTCACTTATACACCTGGAGAAAGTCTTATCCCCTTTAGCTAGCCCTCATGCTTTGCTCTTCTCACTTATATACCTGAAGAAACTCTTATCCCCTTTAGCTACTCCTCTGGCTATCCTTTCTTCTGTCTGCACCTTTGCTCCCCTTACTGCCTTTCCTGCTGCCCTCTATTTTACTTGGTATAATTCCCTGTCTTCCTCCCTTTGCATTTCTCTACACCTCCTGAATGCAAAAGAAAGCTCAGCCCTCACAGAATAAAATTAAATATAGTGCTTCCTGCAGATTTATTGTGGCAAGATGCCTAGTCAACAACCCTACAGCCCCAGCGCTTCAACCCCAGTGGTGGAGCCAGGTTTAGGAGCATTTGGGAGCCGGGGGGACCATACAGTCAATCACGGGCTCCACAATGGGCACTAAACAGTGAATAAAGATGGTGGCAGGGTTACACTACTCACACTAGGGCAGCCAGGAGGGGTGACTGCCCCACAGTCACCCCTCTAGCTCCGCCACTGTTCAATCCTTATATGGGTCTTCCTCAGGGGCAGGTCCTCGGGGTGCTGAAGGATTTGTTGACCAGGCATCTTGCCACAGTAAACCTGCACAAAGCAATATATTTAATTTTGTTCTATGAGTGCTGAGTTTTCTTTTGAATTTCTACAACAAGCTGGCAGCTTTTGCTTTGCACCGCCGGATCCTGTGAGCACTCTCACTTACCTCCTGAACGCCACCCTTTTTTCCCTCACCACCTTGGCCACTTCCCTAGAGAACTATAATGGTCTGTCTTTCCTTCTGCTTTTACCCACTTCCTTCATGCAGAGGTTGGTTGCCTTAATTATGTCATCTCTTATTATTCCCCACTGTGCCTCTATTCCTCCTTGGCAACCCTATCCTATGAATCAATGTCTGACACAGTCTCCCATTTCTTTAAAATCCACCTTCATTTATGGAGGCTGGCCCAGTGGCATGGAGGGCTGAGGCATCACTGCCTTACCTTCTGCTATGCTGGTGACCCGTTTTCACAGTGCGAACGGGTCAACAGGGGTCGGTCAGGGAGGGATCAGTCATCCAGAGGACAGCTCTCCTCTCTTGAGGAGGGATAGGGATGGAGTCCACTGCTTGCTTGGCCCCTAGCAGCAGCTGGGGGCTGGCACAGTGGACCCACAGACAGAGGGGCAGATGTGGAGCAGATGCCCAGTATGCAGTGTTCAGAGGCACATGCAGCTCAGCCATTGGCAACATTGCACGATCTCGCGCCACACTTGGGGGGGGGGATGGTGAAAATGGCAGCCGGCAGGATGACACTGGTCCCCAGCAGGCTCCACACCCTGCTAGTTGAGCACCTCTGAGGAGGAGGAGTAAGCAAGAGAGGTGAGTCCCAGCAACTGCCAGGGTGATGGGGCTGGAGGGACCAGTAGACCAGGGGGGATAAAAATACAAGAGGGAAAAAAATCCACCCTCGTTTGAGATAAACCACATTGATTTGCAGATATGATCCATGTATTTACATAGTTACATAACCTATCCAAGCAGAAAAAGACCCAGTGGCCTATCTAGTCTGCCTATGTACTTACCTGAGGCCAATCCTGGCATACACTGGACCAGAGTTCTTAGCCGATAGACCTAGTGTTTTTTTTGGCACCCGCTTGTTTGAACACCATCTGTCCCCTTTTTTCTTAGTACATACTAATCCCTTTTGTCTGTCCCAGCTGTGTAAATATAGTCACAGCCTTGGCATGGACCACCTCGTTGGGCAATCTGTCCTACTTGTCCATCACCCTTTCTATAAAAAAGTCATCTTCACTGAACATTGGCTGTAGTTCTTTTATAATGTTTGGGAGGGGTGATGCTATGTGGGTTATAAGTAACAAGTGGTACATGGTCTTATGTGTTTCCTTCCTTATACTGCAGCAAGTTTTCTCTTAGTATTTGTACTGCCCGTTCCATTTCCCTGTTTGTCTGGGGCTGTGGCCTCGCTGGATGAAAGACCTGCAGAGATCAATGTGGCATCTATCATGTTTCTTCGTCAGAGCATATCCAGTGATACTGGATTGTCTGGCTGTAAATTACAGACTTAGTGGTGTGACTGGGATAGGAGTCAGTGTTGTACATACTGTACCTGTGTCAGTCTGTGAGTCATGTTAAAACTGTAATTTCTCTTTTCCCATCTTCTCTGATATATATATTGTAGTGCCCAGGAAGTTCATGCATTTGTTGCTGTCTTAACATATGGTATTCCATGTGCTTCTTTCATCTGTAAAGATGCCTATTGTACCATCTGTGAAGATGTCTATTTTACCATCTGTAAAGATGCCTAGTGTACCATCTGTAAATATGCCTATTGTACCATCTGTAAAGATGTATATTGTGCCATCTGTAAAGAGGCCTATTGTACCATCTGTAAAGAGGCCTATTGTACCATCTGTAAAGATGTCTATTGTACCATCTGTAAAGATGCTTATTGTACCACCATCTGTAAAGATGCTTATTGTACCACCATCTGTAAAGATGTCTATTGTACCGCCATCTGTAAAGATGCCTATTGTACCATCTGTAAATATGCCTATTGGACCGCCATCTGTAAAGATGTCTATTGTACCGCCATCTGTAAAGATGTCTGTTGTACCATCTGTAAAGATGTCTATTGTACCATCTGTAAAGATGTCTATTGTATCATCTGTAAAGATGCCTATTGTACTGTCTGTAAAGATGCCTATTGTACCATCTGTAAAGATACCTATTGTACCATCTGTAAAGATGCCTATTGCACCATCTGTAAAGATACCTATTGTACCATCTATAAAGATACCTATTGTACCATCTGTAAAGATGCCTGTTGTACCATCTGTAAAGATGCCTATTGCACAATCTGTAAAGATGTCTATGTACCATTTGTAAAGATGCCTGTTGTACCATCTGTAAAGATGCCTATTGCACAGTCTGTACAGATGTCTATTGTACCATCTGTAAAGATGCCTATTGTACCATCTGTAAAGATGTCTGTTGTACCATCTGTAAAGATGTCTATTGTACCATCTGTAAAGATGTCTATTGTACCATCTGTAAAGATACCTATTGTACCATCTGTAAAGATGCCCATTGTACCATCTGTAAAGATGCCTATTGCATAATCTGTACAGATGTCCATTGTACCATCTGTAAAGATGTCTATTGTACCATCTGTAAAGATGTCTGTTGTACCATCTGTAAAGATGTCTATTGTACCATCTGTAAAGATGCCTATTGTTACTTCCATTTGTTTTTGTATTCTCAAATACTTTTATTTTATTCATTCACTGTTCTCAGATTTTATATGTTTATCCTCTCTGTATTCCCCTCCCCGGGTCACACCTGGAAATGAGCCTTGGCTCAGTGTGCTTTCCCGGTTACCTATTTTAAATAAATAAATAATATTATGCTGGTGGTGGACTATTCAGTAGTGATGTTTATAGAGTGGTGGAAGTTGTTGAAGTCTTGGTGGAACTGTTAAGTGAATGCTAACCTCTGTCCAAACTAGAAATGTGTCATCTATGCAGAGGACATACATTAGTGGTTTGCAAGGCTGTTGCCTGAGAAAATATTCCTCCAGGTTGGACATGAAGACATTTGCATATTGAGATAGCCATTTAAGTTGCACCCATGACATGTAACAAAAAGAATCTGCCATTAAATGAGATGTTGTGTGTCTGAATAAATCAAGATGTACCTAAAACCTAGTATCACTTCTGGAACCCTGATACATGCTTAATGTAACTGGTTGTTTCTCAACTCCACCTCCCTTCCCCCCCACCACGCTTTCTGGGGCTTCTTATTAGCAAAACAGACATGTATATATATTAAGGAACCAACATACTGTACAGAATAACAGAATGCCCCCTGCAGGTGTGCAAGGCCATGCATGGCCACTTGAGTGCCCCCTCCGCACATGTGGGACACTCCACAGCAGTCAAGAAGGGAGATGCTTACCCCCTCTTCACCCAATCACACTGGGCCCACACTTCTGCGTGGACAGTCGGGTAAAGCAGAGCCATGCTATTATGCAATCCCAAAACAACCTCCACTTTGTAGAAGGGGCAGGCACTATGCAAGAGGGGAGCCTGGAATATGGCCTACATGCTCCCTCTGCATGCCCACACTGTGTCCTTGGGATGTGGGAACCAGATGGCCCCCTACATGTTGCCTCATGCCCTACAAACTGATGTGGAGGGCTGGGGCTTAAATTTAATTTTTTTAAACATTCAGTTGTATGAATGGGAAATGGCATTCATTTTACAATAAGGTAGAACAGTTGAGCAATGTTTATTTACAGTGGTGTCATATGAAAACATTTGTTTATGTAAAATTCAATATTTAGTAAAGTACAATGAACAGTACAGAAATGATACATGCACAGTCATTTTACCTATAATTCTAGTCCTTAGAGGATTTCTGTAATCCTCCCTTCTACTCAGCACAGGAGGTCCACTCTACCTCTGACCCAGGCATCCAGTTGGATGCTTGTTATGCATACCCACTCCACTCCCCCCTCGGAATGCCTCTGTACCCTGTGCCTGTCATGCACTGTGAGGAAGCGTGGGATCATGGATGCTGGCAGGTGTGCCGATATCCACAAGTGCAGGACTGTGCACCCTGGATAATGCTCACTTCACACGTATCCAGCAGGATCAGTTTGTGGACAAGGCCCTTCAATTTGGCAGACATTCATCAACAAAGGATGTTAAACATATATAATTAAGGTGTACTGGGACTTTGCTCTACAGTTTGTACTGAATACTGATGCGTACAGACAGTATGCATTTTTTCCATTGGGAAGTAAGCCACTCATTTATCAACAAACGGTGCTAAGAATATCAAATAAATTAAAGTTGACTGGGACTTTGTTGTATAGTTTATACTGCATACTGATATGTACAGGGAGTATGCATTCTTTTTCCATTGGGAAGTAAGCCACTGCTTTTTTCTTTTCTTTTCAAACACATGTTGTGAGCCCTAAGGAAAGAGAACACTTCTAGTGGGAACTTTTCCATCTGAAGTCTCTCACTGTTGTTATACCAAGTATCTGAAAACAGAACTCTTCTTTTGAGTATGAGTTTCTTTGGCAGAGTCAATACTCATCTTTTAGGAAGCAAGCAACTGTTCATAGCAGAGAGTCTTGAGCCTAAGACTGATTCATAATCAGACCCCAGGAGAGCATTTGTTTTGTCAGATAAAGATTTTTCTTAATCAGGTTGTTACGCAAAAATTTCATTCACACATGCATCAGCACAAGATGTTGGGCTGCTAGCACTCTGCTTGCCATTCAGGTTCCCAGGATCCCTTTGAACCAACAGGAAATAACTCCGCATCCTTATTAGTGGCTGACAATTAGAGGTCTGTTTTCATATCAAGCATAATGACCAAAAATTAGCTGGAGAGACCTTGAAATGCTGTGAGAATCCAAGAACGTGGAGATGGCCAGATTTTCTTCATTTAGTTTAATCAGTGTCAACTTGGGCTTTTTCTTTTATGTTACACATTGCTAGGGTAACTAGAGAGTTGGCAGCATTTCAGTGGAGCAGATTATGTAGTCGTGAGGGTCTGCATTCGGCACGTTGTGGGAACTTTCACTACGCTCTATGTTATAATTAGAAATGATTTGACAGACTAAGACAGAAGCACTTCAATGAATTGGGCAAGCTGCTATAAATAGAACATTTGAAAACATGTGGGATTGGGAAAACATGCAAAAGGTGAGAATGCAGTGTTCATGTAATGTGATGTAAATATAAGAAAATTGGGAATAACAGTGGACTATGACACGCAATATGGTGACAAGATTTGTGGCTGAGATTTAAGTTTCAAAGTGTAACAATGATATATTTAAAGACTGGGGCTCCACACACACACACACCCACCCACACCCCAGTTTAATGTTTTAAAAAATTGAATAATATAAACCTACCCAATAAAACAATAAAAAATAAAGATGATGCTCATGAAATCTTGTCTGCCATATTGGATGTCACCCATATTACTTGCAATGTAAACTACCCACAAATTTTAATGGCTACTAGGATGGCCCAGTGGTAACACATTGTGCAAACCTACAAGCAACCCAGGCCCGAAAGTGAGCCCAAGTCCCTACTGTCTGATGGACCATAGTCCGTGGAGCTTCCGATGTAAGTACTCCAGACCTGGGGGGAGAGATGCTGTTCTTCAGCTTCCACAGGGACCCCTGTGCCAACCTCCCCCCATGGTCGCTGCTGACTTTGGGTGGACTGGACTGCAGCATCTGTGGGAGGAGAGAGACTGTGGAATAAAAGCAGGGGACTGAGCCCATCTCATGGACATTAGCTTTTACTGCTGGGCTCCAAGTCACACAAAGGAGCTAGGTAGTGGGAGTTGGCAGTAGGGAAGTTTCAGGTAGAGACTCCAAAGGGGAGAGCAGCTATGGGGGGCAAATGCCTGTGCAAGAAGAATTGTCATATTCGACAAGGATTCCTTAGCCACACCCTTGGATGTTTATTCCTCAAGTATTTCTTCCAGTCTTAATTTTACTCACTTATTTACAGTATGTTACAATTGTTGCTACAATTAATTTTCTCAGGATAGCCCAGCTGAGATGCAACAATTGTTTTTGAGGGTTAGGAAGGTCCTACATGTCCCAGTTTCACTGCTGGGAGGAATGAAGCATGAAGAGGATAACTGGCTTGCTCAGGATCACTTATCCTCTTGCTTATTCTGCTTGTTGTGGGGAAACGGAGGAGGGTGAGTTTTGCTGTTGATTTGGGATTAGTTTAAATCTTTATTTAACTCTGCAACTGATTTTTTGTGAATTTGCTATGGGTTTTGGATTAGCTTAAATCTTTAACTCTGTAAACTGATTTTTTTGAGTTTGCTATTGGTTTGGAAGCAGCTTAAAGTTTTCTGTAAACTCTGTAACTGATTTTCAGGACTGTTGCTGGCTGGCTGGGGAGAAGGGATTCTTTGTCCAGAGACAGAGCAACCAATCGGATTTGTTTGGAATTCAGTTTGAACCTCTATTTAAATATTCACAGGGCCATTTTGCCTGCTCATTCTGCTTGTTGTGGGGAAATGGAGGAGGGTGAGTTTTGCTTTTGATTTGGGATTAGTTAAAATTTTTTATTTAACTCTGTAATTGATTTTTTGTTAGTTTGCTGTGGGTTTGGGATTAGCTTAAATCTTTAACTCTGTAACTGATTTGTTGTGTGTTTGCTGTTGGCTTGGGAGAAGCTTAAAGCTTTCTTTAAACTCTATTACTGATTTTCAGGACTGTTGCTGGCTGGCTGGGGGGGAAGGGATTCTTTGCCCAGAAACAGAGCAGCCAATCAGATTTGTTTGGAATTCAGTTTGAACCTCTATTTAAATATTCACAGGGCCATTTTGCCTGCTCATTCTGCTTGTTGTGGGGAAATGGAGGAGGGTGAGTTTTGCTTTTGATTTGGGATTAGTTAAAATTTTTTATTTAACTCTGTAATTGATTTTTGTTAGTTTGCTGTGGGTTTGGGATTAGCTTAAATCTTTAACTCTGTAACTGATTTGTTGTGTGTTTGCTGTTGGCTTGGGAGAAGCTTAAAGCTTTCTTTAAACTCTATTACTGATTTTCAGGACTGTTGCTGGCTGGCTGGGGGGGAAGGGATTCTTTGCCCAGAAACAGAGCAGCCAATCAGATTTGTTTGGAATTCAGTTTGAACCTCTATTTAAATATTCACAGGGCCATTTTGCCTGCTCATTCTGCTTGTTGTGGAGAAATGGAGGAGGGTGA
Organism: Neoceratodus forsteri; assembly: GCA_016271365.2. Taxonomy (NCBI): domain Eukaryota; kingdom Metazoa; phylum Chordata; order Ceratodontiformes; family Ceratodontidae; genus Neoceratodus; species Neoceratodus forsteri. The sequence goes on along the minus strand of CM057455.1, from coordinate 1,247,541,530 downwards.
GTGTTGCTGTTGATTTGGGATTAGTTTAAATCTTTTATTTAAATATGTAATTGATTTTTTGTTAGTTTGCTGTTGTCTTGGGAGCAGCAAGCTTTCTTTAAACTCTGTAACTGATTTTCAGGACTTTTGCTGGAGTAAAAGCTCTCCCACCCACCCCTTCCAGTAGCCACCCCCCTCCATCAGCCTTCATTAAATACTGGAAAGCCACTGAGGGTTTGGCTTGAAGGCTGCTAGGGAGGAGCTTGGGGAGCTGCAAACTGCCCATATGAACTAACTCCTAAAGCTAACAGTGTGGTTGGAAAAGTTCTGTCACTCAAGCTTTTACTAGTTGGATTTAAGGGTTTATTTTTTTTTTAATGTAATGTGCAGGTAGGCCTGCAGAGGTCTAGGGAAGAGAGGTCAGTACACACATCGATGCTGTGAGTAGCACTGGATGTCAAAGGAAGGCATGGTACATTTTGTGGCTGAGTATAGTGACAGAGATAGGGGGCATGGCACAGGAGGGGAAATGCAGACACCAGGGGGACATAGGAGGAGGAGGGGGTTGCGTTCGGCAGGACAGAGGTGGTGAGGTTGAGAGGGAAGAGGGGCAGACTCAAGGGGAGTGGTGGCAGATGTAGAAACAGGGGGGACAGGCTAGTAATCTGCAATGGATATGGGTCAGCAGTCTGCATGGGTACATTACGGAGGCTATGGGAGTGTCTCATATATCGAAGGATAAGAGACCTACAGGCAGAGATCCAGTGGAGGGAGGTGGAGATGGGAAGGTTGAGGAACATGGTCAGAGAGGGGGGGTAGGTAGCACAAGGGGAGGGAGAGGATGCCAAAGAGAACTATAGATCAGGAGTGAGGACACAGCAGGGGATGGGGTGGGGACTGGGGTCATGCAACAGGTATGAGGTACTGGCAACTGAAGTAGAAGGCGGGAATGAGATGCTTGAGAGAGAGGGAAGAGGGGGACATGGGGCCAGTGCTACAGAGGGGGACATTGGTACATCAGGGAGAGGGGACAGTGTCATGGGAATGACAGGAGGGAGTGCCCAGGAGGAAGAGGACATGGTACATAGGGGGTTGGGGACCACAGGGGGAGAACGGATGCTTAGGAGAGAGGGTGCAAGTGTGGACAGGAGGCTGGACAAGAGGTAAGGAGAAGGAGTAAGAAGAACAGCTCCAGAAATTAAGGGACAGAAAGGAACAAAGGCCATGAGAAGGGTTGGAGGCGGGAGGGTGCAGCCAGAATGGGAGTGTGGAAGGGGGGAAGATATACTGATAGGAAATTCTATCCTGAAAGGAATCAGGTGGGGGGGGGTGAAAGATGCAGTTGGATTTGGGTGGAACCTGTACCAGGCCTGACAGCAGACAGGACAGGGCAGGCTCTGAGGAAGTGTGTTAGAGGAGGATGGCAGGAACCTCACGTGGTGGTACATGCAGGCACAAATTACCTTGGGCGCTGCATGGTGGAATTGGTGGTGGAATTGGTACAGGAGAGGTATGAGGAACTGGAGAAGCTGTGCTTGGAAGTATGGAGGTCTGTGGCATTCTTGGAGATGCTACCAGTCCCAAGGGTGAGCAGGACAAGAAAGGAAAGGATAGTGGAGTTCAACTCCTGGCTGAGAGACTGGTGTAAAGCACAAGGGTATGGGTTGGTAGGAGGATGGGAAGATACATGGAATAACAGAGAGCTGTATGCAAAGGACAGTTTACACCTGAATGGGGCAGGTAAGGTGGTGTTAAAGAGCAAATTAGAGGATTATATTGTTTCAAGAGGGTATTTAAACTAGGTAGGAGATGAGGCGAGTACACAGCTCGCATGCAGGGTTGCTAGGTTGGCATGCAAAACACACTGTCCCCCCTTGATAATGTTGAGGGTAAGGGGAAGGGACCACTGAGAGGAGAAAGGCAGACTAAGGAACCGAGGGGGGAGGGCGAATGGGAACAGGTGGAAGGATGCAATATTTGAAGCAACATCCCATTGTGTTAGAGAGAAAAGGAAGTGCAAAAGAAGAAGGAACCCACTTTGGTTCTCAAAAACAGTAGCAGAAAAGGTCAGAACCAAAAAGCTGACCTTAAGGAAATATAAGAGAATGCAATGGGATGAAGATAAGGAGGCATGCCAAACTTTCGTAAGGAAAGCAGGGAAGGCAGTAAGGCAGGCAAAGACCCAAACCGAGGGAACACTAGCACGAACAGTAAAAGAAGGTGACAAGACTTTCTATAGATACATTAGTGAAAGGAGAAAGTCCAGAGGGGGTATTGCTAAGATCAAAGGGGATAAGGGGGCATGTGAGGAGGAGGACCTTGTAAAAGCATCTGTCCTAAATAGATACTTCTGCTCAGTATTTACTGAGGAGAAGGTAGGGCAGGGCCCACAGCTCAGCACCATGGACAAAGGGGAGAGGGAAATGCACTAGTCCCTTCACCAAAGTGCCCATTTCTCCATTTGCTCGTTATATTTAGCAGCCACTAGGAGTCAGTGTTCCCCCCCCTTGCTGTACTACTTCGCCCTTTCTAGCCACTCTTGCTCTGCTCTCCTTCCCCCTCTTTTCCATCTTTCCATCTGGTCTTTTCTGCCCCTTTCTGTCCCCTCTCGATAGTCTCCCCCCCAGCCTTGAACCCTGCACCTTCTGCTCCGTAGTCCATGACTCTACCACTGTGCTAGTTTAGCAGCCCTTTAGATAGTGTTCTTTTCTGCCTCCTATTCCTGCCCTTCTCCCTTACTTCTCTCCCCCACCCACTTAGCTTTCCGTACTGCCCGCTGCCTCTATGCTGGTAATTCTATTCCTTGCTCCATGGTCTCCTTTGTCCTCTGGTCCTTCTTCATCTCGCTCTTCTCACTCCCCCTCAATCCAAACCTCCTTCTTGGTGCACCACAACATTGTCAGGATTAACCCCCCTAATGCCAATCCTACCACTTCCACTCCTCTTCCAAATGGGCCTCCCCCTGCCCCCTTCACTAACCTTCCCCTCCTCTCTCCTTTCCCATGCATGCACCCATTCCTCCTAGCTGCACCCCATGTCCTTGCCCTCCCCATTCCAGTCATCATCCCCAGTCACACCCACCTATCACCACTCTAACCCAGCCTCCGCAAGCACTCCCTGCTTACTTTGCAAAGGGCTCTTCTTCTCCTATTTCTGCTGTTATCCGCTAACATACACCCCAACCCGGGTCCTAGCTCCTCAGCCCACCCCTCCTGTCTAGCTTCAGATGGACTGTGCTTTGCTTCCATTAACAACTGTAGTGTGTTGAAAACATTTGACTGCCTCCAGGGGTAGATGGCCCAACACCAACCTGACTTACTCTCCATTGTGGAAACCTGGCTTTCCAAAACTACCCCTGACTCAGCTGTCTCCATCCCCGGGTATTCAATCTACTGCACAGATAGGAGTGGAAAACATGGTGGTGGCTGTGCTTTCTATCTTCAAGATGCTCTGCAGAGCCAACCTTTTTCACCTGGCCCAGCTGGAGCATGGTGCACAAGTTCTCACCTTGAAAGTCTGTGTCGGCAGAGCCACTGCCCCCCTCTTCGTCACTTCAGTTTACATTCCCCCTCAGAACCAAAAACCAGCATTTCCCTCTTTTTTGAATTACCTCTCCCACCTGCCCACTAAGGCCAAATGCATAACCCTTGGTGATTTCAACATTAATTGACAATCTAGCTCTGCCACCTCATACAGAGATGCTATTGCCATGATGGACTTCTCATGAGTTGTCCCTACACCCACTGTCTCAACTCTAAGACTGGGTCTGCCACCCTTCTGGACCTGGTGCTTACCAATCGCCCCAATAGGATTACTAGTGTCTCGTTGCTCCCCAATGGCCTGAGCAATCAATTCTCCAGTGCTCTGCACCTGGACATGTAGGGTAAAGAAACCTCCACTGAAAGTCATTCTCCAGTGCCATCTAAAACCCGATAATCTAAAGCATTTAAAACGCTACCTCACCCTCTGGGACTGGTCCCCCATCAACAATGTGCCTGACATTGACTCGGCGCTCGACTACTTTATCCACTCCTTCAACTATGCCTGTGACATATTTGTTCCCTTTACTAAACGCCTTGTCAAAGGCCACTCCACCCCATGGATCTCCCAAACTCTCCTTGACCTGATGCACTATCGTGACTCCCTATGGCAAATAGCCCTTGACAAGGGCACACCAGCCGACAGACAATGTTACCGTGCTGCAAGGCATAAGTGTACTTGGGAAATACATAAAGCCAAGGCTGAACACTATAGGGTGTCCCTCACCTCATCCTGGGGCTCAGGTAGAAGGTTTTGGGACAATCTAAAGGAACTCAATGGGAAATCAGTGTGTCCCCCCCCCCCAAATCAACACTAACGGCAGTATTACTACTGACCCCACACCTATAGCTGACACCCTTAACACCTCCTTCTCGGATCTCAGCAGTGTGCCCCCCCCACTTCTTTGATCCTCTAACCTCACCCTCACTCTCCCCCCAGCCCCCTTTTCACTTGAAAACTATTACCTCCCAGGAAGCAAAGCCCTACCTGCTAAAAGCCTTAGGGAATTCCCTGTTTAGCAGTGACACTCTGGACCTTAAACCCTTGCTCCTGACCCTCAACAAAGTCCTCACCCCCTAACCTGCATCCTCAACCACTCCCTTTGCCTTAGTCAGTTCCTGACCAAATGGAAAGATGCCATCATTACCCTAATCCACAAAAGTGGCAACCCTACGTCTGCTGGGAACTACTGCCCAATCTCTACCCTTCCCCTCCAAGGCCTTGGAGAGACTCATCTTGGACCAACTCACTAAGCATTTCACAAAATACAATCTGCTATGTCAAGAACAACATGGCTTCCATAAAGCCCACAGCACCACCTCAGCAGTGCTGGAATTCTCCACTGCCATGCATTCAGCCCTTGAAAAGGGGTACCCAGTGGGTGTGGTCTATGTGGATCTGTTGAAAGCCTTTCAACACCATGAACCACTCTCTCCTCTTATCCGTCCTCTCCCACTCTGGTCTTTCCCAAGACACCACAAACTGGTTCACTCACTATCTATCTGACAGATCTCAACAAGTCAAGATTGGCAACACACCCCTCCTCCAGTCTGCTGGTTAGGTTAGGGGTGCCCCAGGGATCCATCTTTGGGCCCCTTCTCATCAGCCTTTTTCTAAACACTCTCCCCAGCACCTGCTCTGGGAATGTGCTCCTCTACACAGACAATGTGGTCCTCTTCTCTTCCTACTCTGATCCCCATATGCTCCAGCTGTCCCTCCAAAAAGTCTTCACTGATGCTGAATCCTGGTTTGCTGAGAACCGCTTAGTATTAAATTATAAGAAAACCAAAGTCATTGTGTTTGCTCATCACCAGAGCAGGCACAAAGGCCATCCACTGTTAATCATCAACTCCCAGCTGCAGCCCCTCGACCAGATGGACACCTTTAAATACCTAGATATCACCTTGGACTTCTCCCTTAACTACCATGAACACATCCATCTCCTCTGAACTGCTGTCAATACCAGAATTGGTTTACTGCACTGACACAAGCACTGTCTCACCCCCTGAGGCCCTCTGCCTGGCTGTCTCCTCCTCTGTCCTCTCCCTTATTGATTATGGGATCCTGGTCTACAGGGCAGCTGACAATTTCTCCTTCCACTGAATAAGACTATCCCTTGACTGAACCACACACACCTGCTCCCTTTACTGTCTCTCTAACTGGCTCAGTTTTGATGATAGTCTCAAATATCAAATTTGTCTCCTCACCAAAAAGATCTCCTTGGGACTCATCCCCCCCCCCGGTCTCTCTCTCCCCCTACTACAACCTGCCCCAGTACTTAGAACCACTCATAGTTCCTCTAAGTCCTCTTTTCTGATTCCCTGAGTGTCATCGAGGCACAGGTCAGGAAGAATAGGAAAACCAGGAGCAGTTGTAGAATTCACCAATAATATTTATTTACACTAGCAGTAACATAAAAAAGTAAACTTGTTCAGTATAACTATTTACAAAGGCCAAAAAAAAAGAAAAAGTCCATCTGAGTTTTTCTTCAATCTCTGTGTCCATCTTCCAAGCAATTGCTCAGCTCTCTTATAAGTCCTTCCAATCCCCATTCTTAACAAGCATCTTCCAAAGTGTTCTTGTATGTTTCAGGCAGGTGCTGGCAGGACACAGTATCCCCGAGCTGAGGCCTCATTGCCACAGCTCTTCTGCAAAAGGCTTAAAAATTGAACTCAAGTAACCTCTTGAGTTTCTAATAGCTTTTTGCAATAATCTCAAACTATAATTATATACATTTCAACAGTAACACTACATATTTTCTAAACAAAGGGATTCCAATATCAGTTACATTTCCACATAATGATTTGCATATATTTTTATATCAGCAGATATGCAAGGGAGGAAAAGAGAAACAGCAAGGGAAGACTGAGAGACAGTGGGAGGCAAAGAATTGTGAGACTGTCAGGGTGATCAAATCCTAGGTTCACAGGAAAATTTGGTTGCACAACCAGATAGATAAGAGACAGGAAAGGAATAGAACAGAACAGACCCCGGAATTCAAACTCTTTCCATAACAACTGAGACAGGGTCGTATCCCACCCTGCCATATACACCCCCTCTGTTTTATCAAACAGGTTTCCAAAACTTTTTATTAATTCTCTACTAACATTTGCTGCTTTCAGAAATTAAGCACATGTGCATTATTCATTTTGCTATAACAGTATAGCAAACAGTAAAGTTCAAACCCAAACATTTGTTTTTCAACCTTCAGAACCCTCAATTCCTGATCCACATCTTGACAAAAAATCAGCATTGCTATTTTCTTTATCAAATTTGTGTATCACTGTGAATTTAAATGGCTGTAGTGCCAGGTATCACCTTGTGATTCTGGAATTTTTATCTTTCATTTGGTTAAGCCAACAGAGAGGATTGTGATTTGTTGTAAGTACAAAGTCAGTTCCTAGCAAATAAAACTTAGGGAACTCCATGTTCCACTTTGCTGCTAAACATTTCTTTTCAATGGTGGAGTACCTTTTCTCTCTGTCATGCAACTTCTTACTTATGTACAGAATAGGATGTTCCGTCCCATCTATATTTTGACTCAGTACTCCACCTAGGCCTACCTCTGATGCATCTGTTCATAACAAAAACGGTTTCTCAAAGTCTGGGCTCCTTAAAACAGGGGCTGAACATGATGCAGCCTTAATGGCTTGAAAAGCTTCATCACACTCGGGAGTCCATTTCACATTATTTGGAAACCATTTCTTCATGAGTTCAGTGAGGGAGTAGCTAACTCAAAGTTGGGAACAAATTTCCAATAATAATCAGCAAGCCCTAAAAATGACCTGACATGTTTCTTTGTTTTAGGGACAGGGCTGTTAGCTACAGCTTCTATTTTAGAAATGTCTGGCTTAACATCTCCATTTCCCAACACATAGCCCAAATATCTGGTTTCCTGCATGCCTAATGCACATTTGGTGAGATTAATAGTCAGACCTACATTTTTGATAGCTTGGATAACTGCTCATAGGTGTTTCAGGTTGCTTTTCTAATCTGAACTGTACACCACGACATCATCCAGGTACATATCACAATAACCAGAGTGAGGGGATAAAATGACATTCATGTACCGCTGGAATGTAGCTACGCACCATGTAATCCAAATGGCATGGTGGTGAACTGATAGAATCCAAAAGGAGTGGCAAATGCAGTTTTATCTCTGGATTATTTAGCTAAATGTATTTGCCAGTAACCCTTGGTGAGATTGAGAGTGCTGATATACTTTGTACTCCCCAGTCTGTCCACCAAATCATCTATTATGGGCATAGGATATCTGTCAAATTCTGACACTTGATTAAGTTTCCTAAAATCAAGGCAGATTCTAACACCCCCTTCCTTTTTTGTTTACAGTTACTATTGGAGATGACCAAGCACTCCGACTCCTCTATGATACCCAATTCTTTCATTTTTTGTATTTTCTTAACCACGTCAGCTCTTAACACTCTGGTAACCTGTATGTCTTTTGCCTAACAGGACGAGCATTCCTTGTCACAATTACGTGCTTGACCCCTTTTGCTCGGCCTGGTACAGTGGTAAAAGTACTGTTAAATGTCTTTAGCACATTACGAATGTCTGCAGTTTGTTCTGAGGTTAAGAAAACATTCACCTTTACAGCATCAGCATCTACAGTTCGTTCCAGTCTATCATAAGCTATATCAATATCTTCCTTATTGGTGTCTGGTAAAACTAGCAAAGCAGCTTTTGGCATTTTTGCAACCCATTTCTTGAGGAGGTTAGCATGGTATATCTTAGTAGGATTTTTCCTGTCAGTGGTCTCAATCTCATACTTAACCATGCCAGTATGTCTAAGCACTGTATAAGGCCCCTGACACTTCATTAACAGTTTATTTTCTGTTGTGGGTAACAGTAGCAAAACCTTTTCACCTGGCTCAAAAACATTTTCTTTTACCCCATGGTCATAATATACCTTCTGCTGGTTTTGGGCCTCTTCCTGATTACTATGGGAAATGTCAACATATTTTGCCAGCTTCTTTCTTAGGGCACACATGTAAGACGTTCTAGATTGTTTCTGAGTGGGGTTATCTTCCCACATTTCTTTTATCACATCCAGTGGCCCTCTTAGCTGCCTACCATACATCATGTCAAATGGTGAAAACCCTATTGATGCCTGTGGCACTTCTCTCTAAGCAAAAAGTAGGTAAGGCAAGTATTGGTCCCAATCTGTTCCTTCGCCTTTTACAAACCTTTTTAACATGCATTTTAGGATTTGGTTAAAACGCACAACAAGACCGTCTGTCTGAGGGTGATAGGGGGAGGTTCTTATGGCAATGATACCTGGTAGTCTGTACAATTCCTTAAGCAATGCAGCACCAAAATTACTACCCTGATCAGTAATAATTTTTTTAGGTATGCCTACTCTGCTGAAAATTTTGGCAAGTCCTGCTGCAACTTTTGGGGCTCTTAACAGCACGCATCGGAACTGCTTCTGGATATCGAGTAACATAGTCGCACATTACCAGGATAAATCTATTACCCTTTTTACTTTTGTCTAAAGGAGCAACCACATCCATTGCAATTCTTTCAAAAGGCACAACTATCAGGGGTAGGGGCACCAGGCATATCTTGTCTTTTCTAGCGACCGGGGCTACTTTCTGACACTCAGCACAGGAATTACAGTAGGTAGTAGCAACATCTTCCATTAATTCCAGGCTAGTAAAATCTGTACAGCAATCTGGCAAGGGTGCAATACCTCACTGAGCGACCAGCCATAGGACTATCATGTGCTGTCTGTAACAACTCTGTTCTATACTTCTGTGGTATAACCAATTGTTCTGCCTGTTCCTGTGTCTGAGGTTTAACCCAAACTCTGTACAGTAACCCATTACATTTTTTAAACATTGGTCCACCCTATTTTGGTTTCACCCCCAGCTGCTTAAAATATCCTTAGAGAGAAACATTGTTAGCTTGTTCTGAAAGAAAATCACAATTGGTTATCGGTTTAGTTTCAGCATTTTCATATTTTAACCCTTTATGTCCGTCAGTCATTTGCTGACACAGTTTCTTCAGGCATCATCTTTCTTTCGTGGATTTCCAGATCGTGGAGCTGTGCTCAAACAAGTCCAGATCAAAATCACTGAAAGGAAAAGTGTCCCCACCATCTGAGATTTTCTTTGCCTGAGTTCTTGTCACTACAGCTGCTGAAACCTCAGGATTTACTCCCTCCTTGATTAACTCAGTAAATCCCGGAAAGTCATTTCCAATAATCACAGGTACAGGTAACTTAGGTACTACCCCTATTTTCATTTGATGCGACACACCCTTAATCTTTAGAGTCACTTAGGTGATGGGATAGTATCGAGTGTCCCCATGGATGCAGATTACACCAGTACCTGGTCCTTTTGCACAGTGTTTTCCCAACACTTCAATATGCACTAGGGTCTGTCTACTTCCCTAATCAAAGATTCCCTTTACAGTCTTATCCCCCATCTTCACATCTGTTAAGTACTTGCCCCAATTTGCCAAGGACAAATCTGCTCCAGTGCCACTCTCCTTGCTACGGCAGTTTCTTGCAATATGGCCTGGCTTATTACAGTTATAGCAGATAACGTCTTTGGATACAGATTTGTTACACCCACCAGAGTTCTTATCAGGCTTGGAGTTTAAATGGGAAAAAGAGTGTATTACCTGTGCTTGGCTGTTACCTCACTGTTGTGGCATCTGTCTGGCCATTTGGTAGTCCTTGGCCAAAGAAACAGCCTTTTCCCCACTGTCTTGTCGATGTTCCTTTACCCAAAGCTGCACGTCTGTAGGCAGGATGTTGATGAATTGCTCCATGGCAAATATGCCGATGATCTGAAGGACTGTTTTGCCCTCTGGTTGGAACCATTTTATCAGGAGTTCTTGGAGTTGGGTGAAGGCTTCTCGAGGATTGTTGACCAAGTTGTACCTCAGAAATCGAAATCTCTGCCTGTAGGTCTCTCCAGAGATGTCATACCTTTTCAGGATTTTGCTTTTCACCAGGTCACAGTTTTCTGACTGTGCAGTGTCCATATTGCTGTAGGCAAGTTGGGCTTTCCCTGTCAGGTAGGGTACCAGTCTGATTGTCCATTGCTGCTTTGGCCATTGGCAGGCTGTGGCAACTCTTTCAAAAGTTGTCAGGTATGCCTCGATATCATCCAAGGGACACAACTTTGTAAGTTTAATGGCTTTCAAGTTACTTGCATTTTGTTGCTCGTCTGGATGTGTGCCAAATCCTCTGCCTTTGATAGCTTGCAAGGCATCCAGCCATCACTGCTCCTGTGGCTGCATCTCTTCTCTCATCTGCTGCTCCTGTCACTGTATCTCTTCTCTCCTCTGTGCTTCTAAACATTGAATCTCTTTTTCTCTCTGCTTCTCAAACTTTTTTGTTGTATAGCCCACCATTTGAAAAAGTCCATCAGGCTTTCAGGTTCTGTCACTGCCTGTTCTTTTTCCATAACTTGTTCTGGCTGTACAATCTCAGCTTGGACTTCTGTTTCTGCTAGTTTGGCTGCCATTCTCCTGGTAACCACTCCTGGACTTGCTGCTGCAGAATCCATATCGTTCTCTATGCTTCCCTGGTACTAGGTCCAGTACCCATGTACAAAACTCCTGGCTTAGAGTATGCACGGCGTAAATACCACTTAGACTGATATCATCTGTCATCGAGGCATGGGTCAGGAAGCAAAGGAAAACCAGGAGCAGTTGTAGAATTCACCAATAATGTTTATTTACACTAGCAGTAACATAAAAAAATAAACTTGTTCAGTATAACTATTTACAAAGGCCAAAAAAAAGAAAAAATCCATCTGAGTTTTTCTTCAATCTCTGTGTCCATCTTCCAAGCAATTGCTCAGCTCTCTTATAAGTCCTTCCAACCCCCATTCTTAACAAGCATCCTGTTCTTGTATGTTTCAGGCAGGTGCTGGCAGGACACAGTGTTCCCGAGCTGAGGCCCCATCTCCACAGCTATTCTGCAAAAGGCTTAAAAATTGAACTCTGGTAACCTCTTGAGTTTCTAATAGCTTTTTGCAATAATCTCAAACTATAATTATATGCATTTCAACAGTAACGCTATATATTTTCTAAATAAAGGGATCCTAATATCAGTTACATTTCCACATAATGATTTGCATATATTTTTATATCAACAGATATGCAAGGGAGAAAAAGAGAAACAGCAAGGGAGGACTGTGAGACTGTCAGGGTGATCAAATCCTCGGTGTCACAGGAAAATTTGGTTGCACAACCAGATAGACAAGAGACAGGAAAGGAATAGAACAGAACAGATCCCTGCATTCAAACTCTTTCCATAACAACTGGGACAGGGTCCTATTCCACCCTGTCACACTGGGGTCAAACCTCCCTTTTCCTAAGAACATTCAGCTATAGAGCCCCACTTTAAATGAACGCACTTCCCAGTGCCTTAGCTACTGAAAATAAGCTAGGCCACTTCAAATCACTCCTCAGGGTACATCTCCTATCCTCTAGCACCTTTGACTGCTACTAGCCTCCCTGGTTGCCCACCCTCCTGCCATCCTAAAACTCTTCCTCACCATCCCCTCCCCTGTCTTCCTCCTTCCTGACAATTGATTCTCTTCCTGCCTCACTGTTAACACTTGTACTGTGTCCTCAACAGTTAGCTCATGCAGTTTATGATTACTATACCTATTGTGTTATTTTGTGCCGAACTGTAACCCTCTCTGTAGATTAAACCTTGGTATTATTGTTGGACTGATTGTATTCTGACGTGGAGCCTTTGTAAAGGAGTCTCTGACTCAAAGGTTTTAATTCCGATATGCTCAATAAGTAAATTAATTTGCAGATGATACCAAAATGGGGGCAGTGGTGGATGAAGAGGATGGATGGAAACAATTACATGGGGACCTAACCAAACTGGAGGTATGGTCAACAAAGTGGCAGCTGGGATTCAATGCGAAAAAGTGCAAGGTTATGCACTTTGGGGCAAAGAACCCAAGGAGGGACTACTGGTTGGGAGGGGTGAGGCTAGGGATCACTGAGGAAGAGAGGGACTTAGAGGTGTTGGTAACAGGGAGCATGAACAACTCTGCCCAATGCAGGAAAGCAACAGCTAAAGCGAACAGGATGCTGGGCTGTATTGCAAGGGGTTTCTCATCCAGGCATAGGTGATCCTGCACTTCTACAGATCTTTGGTCAGGCCGCACTGGGAGTACTGTGTACAGTACTGGAGGCCATATCTGAAGAGGGATATTAATGTACTGGAAGGTGTACAACAGAGGGTGACAAGATGTTACAGGGGATGGAAGGCAAGGCCTACGAGGATGAGCTGAATATGTACATGCTGGAGGAGAGGAAGGATGGGGGGATATGATTGAAATGTTCAAGTATTTGAGGGGGATAAACAAAGCCAGCACTGAAGGGGTGTTTAAACTGAGGAAGGGTAGGGACACGAGGGGGCACAGACTAAGATTGGAGGGCGGAAGATTTGGGAAGGAGATGAGGATGCTCTACTTCATGGAGATGATGGTGTCTAAATGGAATGCTCTACCAGAGGGGGCAGTATCATGTAAGACAGCAGGAAGTTTTAAGAGGGCATGGGGCAGAGCATGAGGGAGGGTCTAGGTAGAGGGGGCTGAGGCCATTATGGGAATGACAGATGGGAAGGGGATGGGGTAGCTGCAATCTAGGGGGCTAACTGTACACTCAGGCAGACATTGATAGACCGGGTGGTCTGTTTCTGCTGACAGATTCGTATGTTTGTATGTTCGTATAATGTGTAAATGGCTCTGGTGGAATTTGAACCTGGATCACCCTGTTCCAATGCCTGTTCTCCATCCATTACACCCCACTGCCTCTGTATTTATCTTCTAGTATGGTTTTGCAAGATAAATATATTTTCCCTTATATTTACTCATTTTTTTCCTTTAATAGGATGCCTCTATTTTAAACTCAGTTTAGTGACCTTCAAGCCCGATACACGGTCACAGTACACTGGCACAAAGTGATCAAAATGGTAACTTGCATCAGTGCTCAATGGGATCACAAGTTTTTTCCCCTAGGTGTTCTTTCAGTGCATTGCAACTGTGCTGCAAAAGGAGAAGAGTAGCCATGGTGATGCAGAGGCTGCATGTCCCCACACCCTAAGTTCCGTCCCACATACCCCGACCCACCTGTCAGTGTAGAACTACTAAAAGCAGTTCTACAAGTGGTGTAGACTTGTGAATCTGGCAGGGAAGGGATTCGGTAATGCACAGGGCTACAAGTCACCCAAACTGGAGGTAACAGGGCAGAGGGGGTTCCAATGGACATCACAGATGAAATGCATAATGGGGCAATGTTACGGGCAGTCCTGGACCACCAGGAAATGAAGTCTGGCAAAATATTTTGAAGCAAAATATTTTAGAAGCAGCATATTTGGGAGAGCAGGATAGGGCTACCTAAGGAGTAGGCCATTAAGCAGCCCCCCATGCGAAGGACCAACGCACTAAGGACGTTGGAGTCTGCCCACTGGAGTCAGCCCAACAAGGCAGCCAGTGGCCGAGCACACCAGGACATTGTACCTGGCATCAGTGATAAGCTTCCTGTTGAAATTCCTGTAATGGCACACACTTTGCAAGAGAGTGAGGACAGACAGGGACATGCAATAATGAGGGTACAGCTGAAACACCTTATCTAGGGTAGGAGTAAAAAAAAGGTCTAAAGAAAAGTAAAGTTGGCCCAGTGACACTGATGGTTGAGGCACTGGACACCACACCTCGCGCCATGCAGGTGACCTGGGTTCGGGATTGAGCTCGGGCAACGGGGGGTCAGCAGGGGTGAGAGAAGATCAAGTGTCCAGAGGACTACTCTCCTCTCTCAGAGGGAGGGAGACCTGTCATCCCACTCGTTGATTGCCCTCTGGTGGTGGCTGGAGGGCAGTACAGGTCAGGAGACATTTGCTGACGTCACCATGTTGATGGGTAGGAGGGATTGGGTGAAAAGTGGAAAACGGAGCCTGGCAGGTTCTGTGATGGCTTCTGCATCCACGGGGGTCGGCCCTGAATTGTCTGAATTTGGTCTCGGGGGGGTGCTGTTGCCCTCCTCCCTGACCCCGCCCTGGGGAGGTAATCCGCAGGGGATTGGCCGGGGTCTGCGATACGGGAACGTGGGAAGAAGCCTGAGAGTAAGTCTAGCCACAAGGAGAGACCACAGCCACCTGCCAGGGCTCCCAGGAGGAAAAACAGCTATATAGAATAAAAACAAAAAGTAAATAAAAAAAAAAAAACAGGCAGGGTAGTGGCAAATTAAGGTCTAGCAATAGTTTGGATATTGGTAAGATGCCTTATCTAGGGTAGGAGTAATTAAGGGGTTAAAGAGTGCAAAATAAAAACAGGCAGGGTGGTGGCGAGTTAGGGTCAAGCAATAATTTGGGTACAGGTGAAACACCCTATCTAAGGAAGGGGTAAAAAAAGGTCTAAAGGAAAGCAAAACAGAAAAACAGGCAGGGTAGAACATAACTACTGTATGCTGGAAGTGGTGCAGTACAGTGGCTGTGGAACAGCAATCTTCAGGGAGATTTTCTGGAGTCTGTGGTGCTGCCCTATCTGCATGCACCTCTCTGGGCTGAGGGGGGAGGTTTCTAGACTCCAGGCCAAGTTGGCAAGGATTTGGGGTGCCTCCTGCCCCACCCAGAGACCGCTAAGTCTGTCGCCATGTGCTTAGAGCAGTGGCTGGACTACAGTGGGCTCGGGAAGGGTGAGGGTGGAAGGTCAGAGGCACATCCCCCACATGGTACCATTACACAACTCCTACATCGCTCTGGCAGGGCAGGATTGTCCTACGGAAGCACCCACAGTAGTGACCAGGGAGGATGTGGGGTTCTCTATAGTGAAAACCCCAAGGAAGGTGGAAGAGGACCCCAGAGCAGGAGACTCCAAGAAGGGTGGAAGAGGACCCCAGAGGAGGAGGAAACAACTCCTGGTGGGGGACTCGGTTGTTAGGGGGATAGATTTGAGGACAGAAAAGGAGGAGGAGAGGGAACTTAGGTGCCTACCTGGCACCATGGCTTGAAGAGGTGGGAAGCAGATCATGAGGATCACTAAGGCAGCAGGATTACAGGGAGAGCTGGATGTCATTGTCCACCTAGAGACCAATGACCTGGCTAGGGAAGAGGTTAGGAGAGTGCAGGACAAGTTCATGAAATTGGAAGGGGTCTTAGGCAGGTATCACGTTCAGTGACCTTTTCTGAGGTACTACCTATGACAGGGGGAAGGATAGAGAACTCCATACCAGGAGTTTCAATACATGGTTGAAGGAATGGTGCAGTGAGGAGGGGTTCAGCTACATTGGGGACTGGGGTGCCACCTGGAAGGATAGGGACCTATCCAGGGGAGATGGCCTGCATCCGTCTGGAAGGGGAACCACAGTCTTCAATGAACAGTTTAAATGTTACATTGACCGGCATTTAAACTAGCTGAGGAAGGGTTACAGAAGGAAATGGGGAGCCATAATCTGTCTCCCCCCCCCCAAACTGAAGTAGGTAGTAGGGAGAATCCTAAGGGAGAGAAATCCCCAAGGGTACCCAACAACCAAAGAAACAAAATGGTAGACATGAAGAGAGATGTGAATGACAGCAGAGGGGGTAAGGAAGGAAGGCAAAAGTGGACAGTGAGGATGACAAACAGGGTGGCAGCAGATTCTGGAAGCCCATGTGTTCAAATTCTCAAAGTATGGGAAACAAAATCCCAGACCTAGAGGCCATTATGGCAGGGGCTGACCTGGACATGTCACCATTACCGAGTCATGATGCACTGAGAACCATGACTGGGATATAGCCATACCAGGCTACGCTCTGTTCAGAATGGACAGGGTAGGAAAGAAAGGGGAAGAAGTGGCTGTTTTTGTGAGGGATAGCATAAAAACTACTGAGATGCAAGAAAATCAGGGAGAGGCAGAGGTACTGTGGGTCACCCCAGAAACAAGAAAGGGAGCTGCTATTCACTCTACAGACCTCCAGCATGGGGTGGGGGGGGGAATGGAAAAAGTTCCGGTGGAAGTCATCCAAAAGGTGGCAAACAAGGGAGAGTTGCTGCTGCTGGGGGACTTTAGTTTGCCGGATGTAGATTGGAGTATCACAGCTGCAGCTTCAGCTAGGAGCAGGGACATCCTGGACTCTCTGCAGTTCCTCAGGCAACTAGTAAAAGAACTCATTCGTCAGGGTGGCAATACTGGGCCTTGTACTCAGCAACAGGGACAGTGTTGCAGATGTCACAGTGGGTGGCCACCTGGGGGCCAGTGATTACCGTACGGTGTAATTCAATATAATACTGTGGCAGAATCGAATCACACAAAGGCAAGGGTCCTGGACTTCAGGAGGGCTGATTTTAAAAAGTCGGGGGAAGCCTTAGAGATGTTCTGGCAGTGGGGGAGGACTTGAGGGGAAGGGGGGAGAGTGGAGGAACAGTGGATGAATCTCAAAGGAGAGACAGAGAAGGCAACAAACCTCTGCATCAGACAAGTAAGCAAAAGCAGGAGGAAAAGGAGACCACTATGGTTCTCAAAAGAAGTGGCCGGGAAGGGAAGGGAAGGTCAAAAAAGTTAGCATTCAGGAGGTATAAGGAGACACAGAGAGAAGACAGAGAGGTGTATCTGAAGAATCAGAGGGAGGCAGGGAAAGCAAATAGGAGTGCAAAGGCACAAACGGAGGAACAAATAACCTAGGCAGTACAGAAAGGGGACAAGGTATTTTCCAGGTATGTAAGCGAGAAAAGGAGGACCAGGGGAGGGATAGTAAGGCTTAGGAGGGGAGTGCATGGAGGGGAACAGGAAAAAGTGGACATCTTAAGTAAATACTTTTGTTCAGCATTCACTGACGAAGGGAAAGATGAGGGACCACCGATAAGGGCTAGAAGCATTGAAGGAAGAGAGGTAGACACTAGTCTATTTACAGACAGGAAGGTCATTTATTTATTTTTTTTATTTATTTTGTTTTTGTTGACCAGGTAAGTGCACTAGACAAATTCTGCCTATTTTCAGGCGTGACGCAGGGAAGGGGGATACAGATGAATGCCAACTAACCTTGAACCAGATTAAGCTTTTGGTGGTATTTTTAGTAAATGAAGGAACTCACAAATCTGAAAGTGGACAAGGCAATGGAACCAAATGGGGTGCATCCTAGGATATCGAGGGAGCTCAGGGAAGAGCTGGCTGCACCTCTGAGAGCCCTGTACAATGACTCACTGGAGACCAGAGTGGTTCAGGAGGACTGGAGAAGGGCAGATGTAGTCCCACTTCACAAAAGTGGGAGCAAAGAGGGGGCTGGCAATTACAGGCCAGTCAGCCTGACTTTTGATGGTGGACAAATTAATTTAATCACTACTTAAGGAGAGGATTGTGGAATATCTTGAATCCAGCGGCCTTCAAGTTCCGAGGTGGCATGGATTCACTGGGGAGCGATCATGTCAAACAAATCTGATAGATTTCTTTGATTGAGTGACCGGAGAATTAAATCAGGGTGGAGTGGTTGATGTGGCCTACCTAGATGTCTGCAAGGAATTTGGCACCATTCCAAATAGAAGTCTCGTAAACAGGCTAGGAAGCCTAGAAGTGGGTCCAGAGGTGATAAACTGGGAGTAAAATTGGTTGGGGTACAGGAGACAGAGGGTGGTGTTAAACAGAGTTCACTCTGAGGAATGGAGGGTGACCAGTGGGGTGCCACAGGGGTCAGTACTGTAACCAGTCCTCTTTAATAACTTTATTAGCGATGTTGCAGAGGGGCTAGAAAGGAAGGTATGCCTCTTTGCAGATAACACTAAAATCTGCAATAGGGTAGACACTCCAGGAGGTGTGTGGAACAAATATAGAGAGATTTAAGAAAGCTAGGGGAGTGGTCAAGGGTGTGGCAGTTAAGTTTCAATGCAAAGCGCAAAATCATGCACTTGGGGCACAGAAACCCAGGGACAGAGTACAAAAATGGAGGGGGTATTAACCACCACCAAACAGGAATGGGACCTGGGGATAGTCATATCTTATGACCTAAGGGTAGCCAGACAGTGTGACAAGGCAGTGGGGAGAGCTAGTGGGGTGCTAGGGTGAATAGGGAGGGGTATCACCAGTAGAAAGAGAGATGCTGTTACGGCTGTATAGATCACTAGTGAGACCTCACCTAGGGTACTGTGCCTAGTCCTGGAGAACACATCTCTGGAAGGACACAGACAGGGTAGAGGCAGTCCAGAGGAGGGCAACTAAAATGGTGCAGGGCCTGCATTACAGGCCCTATAAGGAGAGACTGAAGGACCGCAATATGTACACCCTGGAGGAAAGGAGGGAGAAGGGGGATATGACAGAAACATTCAAATACCTCATGGATATAAATAAGGTTCAAGAGGGAAGCATTTTTCATAAAAGAAGATGCCCAAGAATAAGAGGACACGCTACGAAGCTGGAAGGGAGGAGACTCAGGGGAGATGTGAAGAAGTGCTTCTTCACTTAAAGAGTGGTGAATGCCTGTAACAGCCTCCCAGCAGATGTGGTTGGGGAAAACACAGTAAGGGGTTTCAAGAATGCATGGAATAGGCATAAGGGAACCTTTGAGGTAGGGAAAGGAGGGGAGGGGTAAAGCTGGCGATCAAGTAGGGTCTGCGGTGTTACAGTAGGTATGGAAAATGGGCAGACTAGGTGGGCCAAGCAGTCCTTATCTGCCATCAGTATCTGTCTTTCTGTGGATTGGTGGTAGTCTAGAAGCAGGCATAAGGTGAGGGGTGAAGGGGGTGGACGACTAGAGCAGTAGCACCACTTCCTCAGTGCATAGCATAACACCAGGCAACTGGCACTAGTATTCTGTGCAGAGACCCCTGTGGCAACATCTGGATCAGCCGAGCCACACTGTCGCAGAAGGGCTTCCACCCCACAATGACAGCATGCCAGCTTTGTGTATGGCACAAAAGTGTGGTTGGGGCAATGGATGTCGTTCGCACCTCGGTCTCAAGCCACCACACAGTGCAACTTTTTATGGAGTCCTGAGACTGGGA
Source organism: Neoceratodus forsteri (assembly GCA_016271365.2). Classification (NCBI taxonomy): domain Eukaryota; kingdom Metazoa; phylum Chordata; order Ceratodontiformes; family Ceratodontidae; genus Neoceratodus; species Neoceratodus forsteri. The sequence goes on along the minus strand of CM057455.1, from coordinate 1,247,522,043 downwards.
TACTGAGTCACTTAAGGGTCGGCCTCATAGCATTGGGCCTTTGCCATATCCAGATGCTAGAAAACGTTCAGCAACACAAAAAACAAATGCAGGTTAAACTCATTCCTTCCCGGAGAGTATATACAAGTCTGCTCCATTCATGCTCAGCCTCATCCAAAACAGTCACCTCTGACTGAATGAGTTAATGTTAGGGTCGCAGGTCAGCCTGCCTTTTCATATGCCTGAATGGCATACAGTATTACTCCTTGAGCGACAGGTTTCTTTGCAGGACTGTGAGAGAACAGGACACACAAATGAGCACCACTTCATTTACTTTACTTGTACCTCTTATATGTACAGGTTCTAGTCTTGAATTGTATCTGTACAATTCCATGAGGTGACTGAAAAGAGACTTTATGACCCAGCTCACTTTTCCTGGTTAAGCAATAAAGTAAAATAAACAAAGAATTCCAGAAATCAAGAGCTCAATGGAGAAAAGTCATCTAGGAATGTGAATGGAGTTGTTCGAGTTTCCAGGACATACTTGATTTAAAGTTGTTTAAGTACATTTATGTAGCTATCGTAATAGCAGAGCATATTTATTTGAAATGAAAGTGCTCAAGACTAAGTAAGCACAAAATAAGCACGGCATGTAGTCACTGCCTGCCAAAATTGCATTCCTTCTGGTCATTGCCATAGCTGCTGCCGCTACTGACAAAACCAATGTTTTGAGAACATTTGAGTGCACTCCACAATCTGAACAGTAACCAGCATGCTAACCTTTTAATGAGACTCGGTCTGTTAGAATAGGACTCTTAAGCAAACATAAGACCATTAGTGAGGCTGAATCAATTATTCACTATACAGGAAAATGAATTTAATATAATATTCAGCTACAGCTCTGATTATATTTAATTATTTTCTGTACTTTTCTCTCCACTTTTTATCACTGAGGGCATTTACATGAAAACAAGATATTTGTCCCTCAAACATCATCTGCTCTGCTGAAGTCATTATTCTTGGTTTATGACACAACATTCTATCGTGGAGATGACTATGATGTCACAAACAGAGGATTATGAGTTCAGTAGAGGGAAAAGCAAGTGGATAAGATCAAATCTGAAATTCAAAGATCCGATTTTTCATGCACATATGTTTGTTTTTATTTAAGGTTTAACCATTGAGCATAAACTCCTTCACAGTGATGACATTTCAAAGACAAATACAGACATGCAAATATACAAAATATAACATTACATATTCAGAAACACTTAAAGCAAGTACAAATCTTTAGGGGAAGATATTAGGCAATTTTTCAAAAGTGACACTGATAGGGGTTTAGTGTGTAACTTCCTGAATTTGGGTGGGAGTCTATTCCAGTAAGTGGTGACCATTTGACTGAAAAATTACAAAATTTTTTTTGTTTTAAATATTTTTGCTCAGTATTTACAAATGAAGAGGGGGAAGTACCTAAAACAACAATAGAAACACTCTGGATACAGAAGTTGATACCAGCCCATTTACAGAAGAAAGGGTTCTGAAAGCACTCTTAAAACTGAAGGTGGACAAAGCAATGGGGCCTGATGGGATTCATCCCAGAATTCTAAAAGAACTAAGGGTAGAACTAGTGACACCACTGACTACCCCCTTTAACAAATCATGGGAGGATGGGGTGGTACCTGAGGACTGGAGGAGGGCAGATGTGATTCCCCTTCACAAAAGTGGGAGCAGGACATAAGCAGGAAACTACAGACCTGTTAGTTTAACCTCAGTAATAGGGAAAATGATGGAATCACTTCTGAAGGAAAGAATTGTCGAGTACCTAGAGGTCAGAGGGGCACAGGACCCAAGGCAGCATGGATTCACAGCAGGAAGGTCATGCCAGACAAATCTAATAGATTTCTTTGACTGGGTGACCAAAGTAGTAGATCAGGGAGGGGCTGTGGACATGGCCTACCTAGACTTTAGCAAGGCATTTGACTCAGTCCCACACAAAAGATTAATATACAAGTTAGCCAGCCTGGGAGTGGGTCCCAAGATGATAGCCTGGGTAAAGAAGTGGCTGGAGAATAGGACACAGAGGGTAATAGTAAACAGAGTCCACTCTGAAGAACGGGGGGTTACTAGTGGGGTGCCGCAGGGTTCAGTATTAGAACCGGTCCTCTTCAATGTCTTTATAAGCGACATTGCAGAGGGACTGGTAGGAAAACTATGTCTCTTTGCAGATGACACAAAGATCTGCAACAGAGTTGATGCACAAGGTGGGGTGGAAAGGATGAGAAGGGACTTGGCAAGGTTAGAGGAATGGTCAAATGTATGGCAGCTTAGATTTAATGCTAAGAAGTGCAAGGGAGGGAAGTCAGAATAGCAAAGGCCCAAACTGAGGAAAAGATAGCCAGCTCAGTTAAGAAGGGGGATAAAACCTTTATAGGTACATCAGCGAGCGTAGAAAGACAAAGGGAGGGATAGTGAGGCTGAATAGAATGAATGGTGGGTGGGCAGAGGGGGACAGTGAAAAAGCAGGGATACTAAATGAATATTTCTGCTCAGTATTCACAAAAGAGGATGGGAAAGTCCCTAATCCAATTAACAGAAGCACTCTTGATAGGGAGGTCGATCCCAGTCCTTTCACAGAAGAAAGGGTTCTGCAAGAACTCCTAAAACTGAAGGTGGACAAAGCAATGGGTCCTGATGGAATTCACCCCAGAATTCTAAAAGAATTAAGGAGGAACCAGTGAAACCACTGGCTACTCTTTTAATAAATCATGGGAGGATGGTGTGGTACCCGAGGACTGGAGGAAGGCGGATGTGATTCCCTTCACAAAAGTGGGAGCAAGACAGAGGCAGGAAACTACAGACCTGTCAGTCTGACCTCTGTGGTAGGGAAAGTGATGGAGTCACTGAAGGAAAGAATAGTTGAGTACCTAGAGGCCAGTGGAGCACAGGACCCAAGGCAGCATGGGTTCACAGCGGACGGTCATGTCAAACGATCCTAATAGATTTCTTTGACTGGGTGACCAAAGTAGTAGACCAGGGAGGGGCTGTGGACATGGCCTACCTAGACTTTAGCAAGGCATTTGACACAGTCCCACACAAAAGATTAATAGTCAAATTAACCAGCCTGGGAGTGGGTCCCAGGGTGGTAGCCTGGGTAAAACATTGGCTGTACAACAGGATACAGAAGGTAATTGTAAATGGAGTCCACTCTGAAGAAAGAGGGGTTACTAGTGGGCTACCGCAGGGTTCAGTATTGGGTCCAGTCCTTTTTAATGTCTTCATCAGTGACATTGCAGAGGGACTGGAAGGAAAGTATGCCTTTTGCAGATGACACAAAGATCTGCAACAGGGTTGATACACAAGGAGGCGTGAAAGGATGAAAAGGACTTGGCAAGGTTGGAGGAATGGTCAGAAGTATGGCAGCTAGGATTCAATGCAAAGAAGTGCAAAATAATGCACCTGGGAAACAAGAACCCAGGGGAAGAATACACAATGGGTGGGAGGTAGTAACAACAACAAAAAAGGAAAGGGGCCTGGGGGTAATCATATCAGATGACCTTAAGGTTAGCAAGCAATGTGAGAAGGCAGTAGGGAGGGCTGGGGGTATACTGGGATGTATAGGGAGAGGCATCAGCAGCAGAAAACAGGAAGTTGTTATCCCTCTGTACAGACAGTTGGTGAGACCCCATCTGGAGTACTGTGTCCAGTTCTGGAGACCCCATCTCCGCAAGGACATAGACAGGATAGAGGCAGTCCAGAGGAGGGCAACTAAATGGTGCAGGGTCTGCAAGAGAAGCCGGATGAGGAGAGACTAAAGGAGCTTAATATGTATACCCTTGAGGAAAGAAGGGAGAGGGGGGGACATGATAGAAACTTTTAAGTACCTCAGTGGAATCAACAAAGTCCAAGAGGGTAGCATCTTTCAGAAAAAGAGACTTGCAAGAACAAGGGGACACAATTTAAAGACAGAAGGAGGGCGGTCCAGGGGCAATGTGAGGAAGTATTATTTCACAGAGACGGTAGTGGATGGATGGAACAGCCTTCCTGAGGAGGTTGTGGGGTCTAAAACTGTGGGAGAATTCAAGAATGCATGGGACAGACATAAGGCAATTCTTGTGGGGGGGTAGGAAGAAATAGGCTGTTGGTTAACTAGAATCTTCGGCCTATCCTGTAGGTAGGGAAATGGGCAGACTAGATGGGCCTAGCGGTCCTTATCTGCCATCAAAGTCTATGTTTCTAAGGTAATGCACCTGGGAAACAAAAACTCAGGGGAAGAGTACACAATGGGGAGTGAGATACGAACAGCAACAAAAATGGAAAGGGACCTGGGGGTAGTCATATCAGATGACTTAAAGGTGGGCAAGCAATGTGAGAGGGCAGTAAGGAGGGCTGGGGGATACTGGGATGCATAGGGAGAGGCATCACCAGTAGAAAACAGGAAGTTGTTATCCCTCTGTACAGACAGCTGGTGAGACCCCATCTGGAGTACTGTGTGCAGTTCTGGAGACCCAATCTCCGCAAGAACATAGACAAGATGGAAGCTGTCCAGAGGATGGCACTCTCAAATGGTGTGGTCTGCACCGGAAGACTTATGAAGAGAGACGAAGGAGTTTAATATGTATAGCCTCGAGGAAAGGAGGGAGAGGGGGACATGATAGGAACTTTCAAGTACCTCAAGGGAATCCACAAAGTCCAAGAGGGTAGCATCTTTCAAAAAAAGAGGTGTGCAAGAACAAGGGGGCACAATTTGAAGATAGAGGGGGTGCGCCCAGAGGTAATGTAAGGAAGTATTTTTTCACAGAGAGGGTTGTGGATGCATGGAACGGCCTTCCAGAGGAGGTTGTGGAGTCAAAAACAGTGGTTGAATTCAAGCATGCATGGGACAGTCATAAGGCAATTCTAGGGGGTGGGGGTAGAAAGAAGTAGGCTGCTGGTTAACTAGGATCTGCAGCTTATCCATTAGGTAGGGAAATGGGCAGACTGGGTGGGCCAAGCCGTCCTTATCTGCCGTCAAATTCTGTGTTTCTATGTTTCCCATAAATGAGAATTTCTTAAAGAGTCAGTATTTCTAAAGGACAACCTGCTAATTAAATAATTAGGAACAAGCCCCAATCCACTCTTGTAAGCAAAAAAATGCATGTGTGTAATTCTATTAGGTAAAGAAATCCACCCTAACTTTGAGTACAATTCACAACGCTGTGCCCTCCTTGAACATTTCAAGATTAGCCTGGCTAACTGATTATATAGTACATCTAATTTATGTAACCTATCCTTACAGGCATTATCGTATGGTACATCTGTGTAGTCAATCAAAGGGAGAATTTGTACTTGAACTATAATATTTAAAATTGTAGAATCCAGACAATACTGGTTCCTATATAGTAACCCTACCATCTTACTTGGGAAATCAAGTTTATCGACATGTTTGTTCCCTGAACCAGATTGTTCCAGTTAAAACCCCAAATATCCTTAGTAATAAAGAATGTGGGGAGGCTGTGACAGGGCTGAATAAGGACCTGTCCCATTTGTTATGCAGAACGACTTTTAAATGCAAGCGTCTCTTCTACCCTCTCCTTTTCTGTTTCTTGTCTGTCTGGTTGCACAACCAAATTTTCTTGTGAGACCTAGGAACTGATCACTCCAATGGTTTTGCAGTTCTCCGCCTCTCACTATCTCTCTGCCTTCCCTTGCTATTTATGTCTTCTCTTTCCCCTTGCATATCTGCGGGTATAAAAATATATGTGACTGTTTATGTGGAAATGTCACTGATACTGGGATCCCTTTGTTTAAAACTGTACATAGTTATACTGTTGAAATGATTGCAAAGACTGGAATTCAAGGGGTTAACTTGAGATGCTGGTTTGAAAAATATTTCCAGAGCTGTCAACAAAAAGTCAGTTCTGGCTCACGATGTTCTTTTTGCTGTACCTGCAAGAACATTGGAAACTTACCAGAACATTGTGTGAGAAGCATGCTGTTTTCTTAACAAGTTTCCTAGGCACAGACTTATAAAAAGAGCAGCAATGCTTGTGCAAGAGACAGACAGAGACTGAGATTTGAAATTGAGAAGAAAAAACTCAGAAGGACTCTGTTTTCTATGTTTGTATTGCCATTATAAATAGTTATACTGAACAATTTTTATTTTTTTATTTGCGGTTATTAATAATAAAATCCTATTTGCAAATTTTGAAACTGCTTCTGGTTTTCCTATGTATCCTGACCTATGCCTCGATGACAGAGACATAGAAATTAGTTGAAATCAAAATGGAACTGTGTCTAAGCATTATACTTTAAAAAATGCTTTCCATGGACTGGAGAATCTTTTAGAAACATAGAAGAATGATGAATGAAAAGACGATAGGCAGGATTTTCAGAGGGTGTAGATCGCTGCAAGCCCCGGCTGCGCCGACAGTACAGTTCATGAGGCTTGTGTCGATCTAACAGGATTTTCTATCCCATACAGCAATTGCCACAAGTTAGACCAACTTTTTCTGGTATAACTTTCAGCAATCCTGGGGCCTTTTTTACAGAGCTTGCACCAGATATTTGGCACAACCTGCTGTAATCGTGAAAACTGTCACAACTGTTCTGATGATTGTGGAATTGGGTGCATTTGTGGAGATGGTATTTGGTGCACTGCCAGGATCTAAGTGTCATGCCACAGGGCTTGGCACAAGCCCTGCACCACACTTTAAAAATCCAGCCCTTGGAGTCCCATCAGGTGTGCCTTGATATCCTGCAATGTATTTATAGTATATGGTTAAGGCTTATTGTGGATGGAATTCATATGCTGTCTAAAGCTTGTTGTAGGACAGGTCAAAGGTCAAAAAAGTTGTAGTATCGTTCTGATGTCACATCAGTAGTACAACAACTTTTGAACCTTCTGCTACCTGATTGGCTTTATCGAGGAGGTCCAAAGGAGAAAAAATATCATAACATGGCAGCCCGGTTCTCCTACTCGTGGCAGCAATGCAATCTTCCTATTCTTGACAGGAAGAGCCTCCCACAGCTTCAGGTATAAAAAGTTATTTTTTTATATCATTTTAAAATAAACTGTGCCAGTAAGAGAGAAAGAGAGAGAGAGAGAGCGGGAGTGGGGAGAAGCCACAGCGAAGAGAGAGAGTGAGCGGGAGCAGGGAGAAGCTGCAGTGAAGAGAGAGCGAGCGGGAGTGGGGAGAAGCCACAGCGAAGAGAGAGAGTGAGCGGGAGCAGGGAGAAGCTGCATCGAAGAGAGAGCGAGCGGGAGTGGGGAGAAGCCACAGCGAAGAGAGAGAGTGAGCGGGAGCAGGGAGAAGCTGCAGCGAAGAGAGAGCGAGCGGGAGTGGGGAGAAGCCACAGTGAAGAGAGAGTGAGGGAGTGGGAGAAGCACAGTGAAGAGAGAGCGAGGGAGTGGGGAGAAGCGACAGTGAAGAGAGAGTGAGCGGAGTGGGGAGAAGCTAAGTGAAGAGAGAGCGAGCGGGAGTGGGGAGAAGCTACAGTGAAGAGAGAGTGAAGGGAGTGGGGAGAAGCTACAGCGAAGAGAGAGCGAAAGGGAGCAGGAGAAGCTGCAGCAAGAGAGAGCGAGCGGGAGTGGGGAGAAGCTACAGCGAAGAGAGAGCGAGGGGAGCAGGGAGAAGCTGCAGCAAGAGAGAGCGAGCGGGAGCAGGAGAAGCTGCAGCGAAGAGAGAGCGAATGGGAGTGGGAGAAGCCACAGCTAAGAGAGAGAGGAGGAGAGGGGAGAAGCTGCAGCAAGAGAGAGCGAGCGTGGAGGGGAGAGGCAGCAGCAAGAGAGAGCGATGGGAGTGGGGAGAAGCACAGTGAAGAGAGAGCGAGCGGGAGTGGGGAGAAGCAGCAGTGAAGAGAGAGCGATGGGAGTGGGGAGAAGCAGCAGGAAGAGAGAGCGAGCGGAGTGGGGAGAAGCTGCAGCGAAGAGAGAGCGAGCGGGAGTGGGGAGAAGCCACAGCGAAGAGAGAGAGTGAGCGGGAGCAGGGAGAAGCTGCAGCGAAGAGAGAGCGAGCGGGAGTGGGGAGAAGCCACAGCGAAGAGAGAGAGTGAGCGGGAGCAGGGAGAAGCTGCAGCGAAGAGAGAGAGAGCGGGAGCAGGGAGAAGCTGCAGCGAAGAGAGAGTGAGCGGGAGCAGGGAGAAGCTGCAGTGAAGAGAGAGCGAGCGGGAGTGGGGAGAAGCCACAGCGAAGAGAGAGAGTGAGCGGGAGCAGGGAGAAGCTGCAGCGAAGAGAGAGCGAACGGGAGTGGGGAGAAGCCACAGCGAAGAGAGAGAGGAGCGGGAGCAGGGAGAAGCTGCAGCTAAGAGAGAGCGAGTGAGGGGGAGAAGCACAGCAAGAGAGAGAGGAGGGAGTAGGAGAAGCTGCAGCAGAAGAGAGCGAGCGGGAGTGGGAGAAGCCACAGCCAAGAGAGAGAGGAGCGGGAGCAGGAGAAGCTGCAGCAAGAGAGAGCGAGCGGAGTGGGGAGAAGCCACAGCGAAGAGAGAGAGTGAGCGGGAGCAGGGAGAAGCTGCAGCGAAGAGAGAGCGAGCGGGAGTGGGGAGAGGCAGCATCGAAGAGAGAGCGAGCGGGAGTGGGGAGAAGCCACAGCGAAGAGAGAGAGTGAGCGGGAGCAGGGAGAAGCTGCAGCGAAGAGAGAGTGAGCGGGAGTGGGGAGAAGCCACAGCGAAGAGAGAGAGTGAGCGGGAGCAGGGAGAAGCTGCATCGAAGAGAGAGCGAGCGGGAGTGGGGAGAAGCCACAGCGAAGAGAGAGAGTGAGCGGGAGCAGGGAGAAGCTGCAGCGAAGAGAGAGCGAGCGGAAGTGGGGAGAGGCAGCAGACACTGAGAGTGGGAGCAGCACCAAAGGATAAATTTTGACAGTTTTTTTATAACTCCTGCAGCAAATGTGTTTAGTGTTGGGAGTGTAGAATAACGGCCAACAGTCTCCAACTGAGTTGCCAGGACTAAGCGGGACTACAAACACAAGGTATGATACTTTGTGAAAAAAAATTTTTTTTAAAATATTTGTGGAACCATATACTATAAAAAACAGTGGATGGGCGACCATCCACAGCTAAGATTGTGTTTCCCTCTCGGAAGTTGATGACATCAGCAAGACCTCTCGAGGTCTCTATGATGTCATCGGCTCCCTCAAGGGAAACACAGCCTTGTTGTGGATGGTCGCCCATCCACTATGCTATATATTCTGAATTAGTCTTCCCCTCAGAGTATTCCCTGTCTCCTACTACCCTTTTGTTCCCAATAATCCCCTAAAGCTTGTCCCATTGTGTTTTAAACTCAGTTATGGCCCCAGCATGGACCATATTGCTGGGCAGACCTCTACACCTTTTCACCACCCGTTCTGCGAAAAAAATAATTGTTAACAACCTTTTCAAATGACCCCTCTTCCAGCTTGAGATTGTGGCTGCAGTGGATGAACTGTTCCACAACCTGAACAACTCTGTGGAGTTAACCTTATTGTACCCCACATATATTTATATGTTTCTATCTTATTCTCCTTCTCCCGTGTGTCCTCCAGAATACATGTTAGAAACACAGAATCTGTTGGAAGATAACGACCATGTGGTCCATCTAGTCTGCCACTCTTTTACCTGCCTATTCTGTCACCACAAACCCTACCCAGTCTCCGGTCACCCTCCCCCTTTGATACCAGTTTTTTTTTTTTTATACCTATCCCATGCATACTTGAAGTCCCTCACAGTCTTTGCCCCTGCCACATCCACTGAAAGATTATTCCACACATTTACCACCTAATCAGTGCCATGTATCTACCACCCTCTCAGTGAAGAAATACTTCTTCACATCTCTTCTAAACTCTCCCCCTCCATGTTCATATCTTGCACACTAGTTCTTATATGCCTTCTTTTCTGGAAAATGCTCCCTTCCTGTATCCTATTCACCCTCATGAGGTACTGGAAGGTCTTTATCATGTCTTCTCCCTCCCTGCTTTGTTCCTGGGTGTACATGTTCAGATCCTTCAGTCTCTCCTCATAGGACATTTGGTGCAGCCCCTGCACCTTTTTGTTGCCTTCTTTGGACTGACTCTACCCTTTCTATGTCATTTCTAAGGTGTGATCTCCAGAACTGGATGCACTATTCCAGGTGTGGTCTGACCAGTGACCAGTAAAGTGGCCACACTACCTCCCTTCTTCTGCTGGTGATACCCCTCCTAATGTACCCCAGGATCCCACTGGCTGTCCCAACTGCTTTGTCGCTCTGCCTTACTGCCTTGAAGTTATTCACTTTGATCACCCCCAAGTCCCTTTCCTGTTTGGTAACTGTCAGTACCACCCCACCCCCATCATTCCATACTCTGCCTCTGGGTTCCTGTGCCCAAGGTGAATGATTTTGCACTTTTTTTGCATTGAAATCCAGCTGCCATACCCCTGACCATTCCCTGAGCTTTTTTAGGTTTCTCTTCATTCTCCAGTCTCCACCACTTCCTGATTGTCTGCCCTATTGCAGCTCTTGGTGTCATCTGCAAGGAGCCTTACCTTACCTTTCAGTTCTTCTGCAGTGTCACTTATAATGATGTTAAAAAGGACTGGACCCAGTACTGATCCCTGTGAAACCCCGCTGGTCACTGTTCCTTTCCCCTGAGTGAGTGCTGTTTACCACCACCCTCTTCCGCCTATCCATCAGCCAATTATGTACCCAGTGTACCACCTTCATTCCCACCCCCAAGCTGCCCACCTTTTTAATGAGCTTACTATGTGGCATGGTGTTGAAGGCCTTGCTGAAGTCTAAGTAGGCCACATCCACCACTCCCCTTAATCTATTTCTCTGGTCACCCACTCCAAGAAATGTATCAGGTTTGTCTGACATGATCTCCCTCCCATGAACCCACACTGCCTTGTGTCCTGTAACCCACAGGAAATGAGGTATTCTACAGATCTTTCCTTTAGAAGTGACTCCATTAGTTTCCCCACTACTGATGTCCGACTGACCGGCCTGTAGTTGCCAGCTTCTTTCCTGCTGCCACTGTTACAGAGCGGGACTACATCTGCCCTTTTCTAGTCTTCTGTAACCACCCCTGTATCTAGTGAGTTGTTATATAGGGCTACCAGGGGTGCAGCCTGTACCTCCCTGAGCTTCTTCACAACCTTTGGGTGTACCCTATCCAGCTCCATCACCTTTTCCACTCTCAGATTTGCAAGTTCTTTCTGGACTCTTTCCTTCATCAGTGAACTAGTGTCTACTCCTTTCCCTCCCATGGTCTGTACCCTGTGGACTAGTGTCTGCTCCCCTCCCTCCCATGGTCTATACCCTATATATGGCCCATCCCCTTCCCCTTCCATCATGAAGACAGAGCAGAGATATTTGTTCAGGATATCTGCTTTTCCTGATCATCCTCTGCACAGTCTCCCTCTGCATCTCTCAGCCTCACAACCCCCATCTTTCTTTTTTCGCTGATATCATGAAAAACATTTTGTCTCCCCTTGTTTACCCCCTGGCTATTCTTTCTTCCGTTTGTATCTTAGCACCCCTTACTGCCTTCCCCACTTCCCTCTACTTTTGCTGATACACCTCTCTAGCCTCTTCCCTCTGCATCTCCTTGTATCTCCTGAATGCTGCCCTTTTTCCCTTACCTTTCCCACCACTTCCCTTGAGTACCACAATGGTCTCTCTTTCTTCCTGCTTTTGCTTACCTCTTTTAGTAACCAATAATGCATGAGTATTTGGATTTTTTATTAGTTTTGTTTTTATGCTGTGACATGCTTGTGTTAGGATATATGAATAAAGGTCTGACAAATACCATTTATATACTTTGGTGCATAGATTAGTTTGAAGTGTTTGTTGCACTGTATCACACGATACTGCAAACTACTATCTAAATAGGTTTGATGTGTTGGGTCCTTAAAGAGCTGGTGGCACGTTCAGGAAAACTTTAAAAAAACCTAATATTTGGACACAGTCCAGCTTGTATTTCCCATTAGTGCTGTATTCCTCCTCCCCATTATTTATTTCTGAGGCCATTTGTATAAAAACAGGATCTTTGCTCCTGAAGAGCGTGCCTATTCCTACTGCATTCTCCCTACCTGAAGTCATAGAGCACTGCTTGTGATATCACAGTTACTCCCATTGCAACAGATTGTGATGTCACAACAGAGAATTATGACTTGAAGTAGGAAGTAAGCTATAGAGGCAGATGAACTCTAAAGGAACGACAAGGAATAAAGATCATATATTCATGCACATTTCCTTAGTAATAAGTAATGTAGAGGAAAAATATACAAAATATAAATGGAATGCAGACAGAATTGTACCTAATTATCATGTTGTTTTAATGTTTTCTTTGAGGCTTCAGTAGCTCTTTAACCTCTGGCAAAGCATGTGGGTGAGAAACATTGGGTTGGGTTGTGGTCGCCAAAACTGTTGTTTGGCACATGTTGAGGCACTTTATTTAAAATATAATTTAAGATGAGTCTTTTTCTGTCACTTAGGGAGCTGAGAGCACTCTTTGCAATATCTTGCTCTATTGGCTATGGCTTTGTATACCATACAGCCTGAAACTGACTTGGCCGTCATTATAGCTGCTCATAATAGGTCTCAGGCTCTGTGTCAAACGAGCTTTTTGATCCTTCACAAAGAATCCAGAAAGTTGGATGTTATGGGCACATTGTAAACATTCCTCTGCCTCAGTATCACCCATTACCAGGCCTATATGAATACAGTATAGTCTGTGGAAGTTTTTGTCTACTGTTGTAGATAAATTGCCTGATGGCTCCCCTAAAGCTGAAGTCTAGTGGTGTGCTGCACATGGTTTGGCAGCCAGAAAGTATTTATTGCTTTCTGTATATTACACCTTTGATTCTTTCACTCACTCAGTTGTTTCTGGCAGCTGCCTTTGCTGCTGTTCATGGTTGCATGTGGCGGCATTGTTACCCTTTTGTGGCCAGTAATTATTTAGCCATGATGTGGAGGCGACACTGAAGGACTTGCAGTCATCAAAAATGACTCTTCACTTCTGAAGTCCCTTATTCCCCAGCCCTCCCAGTGGGGAAGTGGTGGTTCTTTTCACAGGAGTTTCCATTCCTGCCTTGTTCTGGATACTGGTTGGTCTCCTGGTGCTTCTACCCCTAATCCTCAGGTGCCCATTTTAGGGCCCCTAAAGGTCCAGATGCCCTTGCTGCCCATCTATCTTCTGACATGCTTCTGCCCTCTGCCCCTCTTCTGGGGATTAAGTTAGGGGTCCAGCTCTCCTTATTTCTCACAAAATGACAGGAGATTACATCAGATGGGTTGGTCATCAATATTATTCAAGATGATCGTGCACTGGAATTCATAGCACCCCCCCCCCCAGTGCCAACCCAAAACCCTTGTCACCTCCCTTCAGAAAATGTCAGTCCCGTTGACCAAAATCTGTACTCTTGTGGACAAACGGGCTACTCAGTCTGTACCCCTGAACAGGCTAGACTGGAGTTTCTTTTCAAGATGTTTCCTTGTCCCAAAGTAGATGGGCACTCTATCCCCAACCTGGAGCTCTGAGACCTGAATGAATACATTGTGTACAAAACGTTTTGTATAGTCTCATAGAAACAGAATTTGTCTGCAGAAAAGGACCACTTGGCCCACCCAATCTGCCCAGAGTCCCTGCCTAATCTGTCTCCGCAGAACCTAACAGGTCACTAGTGAATATAGTATCCCTATGTTTCTCCCACACATGCTTGAAGCCACCCACTGTTTTTGCCTCCACCATTTCTGCTAGCATATATCTAGCACCCGGCAGTAAAGGAGTGTTTCCTCACATCTCTTGACTCTCCCCCCCGCCGGCTTCATTGCATGCCTCATGGTCCTGGTGTGTATACTCATTTGAAAGAGACTCCCCTCCTGCATCCTGTTCACCTTTGTGAGGTACTTGTAGGTCTCTATCATGTCATCTCTCGCTCCCCTCTCTTCCCGAGTCTGCATGTTGAGATCCCTCAGTCTCTCCTCATAGGGCTTCTCGTGCAACCCTTGCATCACTTTAGTTGCCCTCCTCTGAACTGCCTCCACACTACCTATATCACTTTTGACATACTCCAGGCGGGGTCTCACTGGCAAGCAATAGTGGTAACACCACCTCGCTCCTTCTGCTGGAGATACCCCTTCCTATACACCCCAGCATCCCACTAGGCCTACCCACTGATATGTCACACTGCCCTACCAGTTTGAGGTAATCAGGTATGATAAAAACAAGGTCCCTTTCCTGTTTAATAACTGTCAGTACCTTCCTTCTCATCCCGTACTCAACTCCTGGGTTCCTGTGCCCTAGGTGTATAATTTTGCATTTTTTGGCTTTGAACCCCAACTGCCGTGTTCTTGACCACTTTTCAAGTTTCTCAAGATCCCTGCACATTCTGTCCACTCCTATTGTAGACTTTGGTATCATCTGCACAAAAGCATACCTCCCCTTCAGTTCTTCTGCGGTGTCACTTATGAAGACATGAGAGGACCAGTTCCAGTACTGAGTCCTGTGGCACCTTGCTGGTCACTTGCCAATCATTAGAGTGATTGCTGTTAACCACCACCCTCTGTCTCCTATCCATTAACCAGCTTCTAACCCAATTCACCCTTTGATCCCTCACCTAGGCTACTCAGTTTTCTTACCAGCCTCCTGTGCAGCACAATGTTAAAGGCCTTGCTTAAGTCCAAAGAGGCCACATCCACTGCCCTCCCCTGATCTATTACCTTGGTCACCTAGTCAAAGAAATTTATCAGATTTGATTAGCATGACCTCTCCCCATGAATCCCACCCCTAAAGCTTTTACTGCTAAACTGAAGGAACATCTCTAGCAGTCTGTCTATACATGCTTTCCATAATTTACCAATCTTGTAGCTCTGCTGTAGAGCTGAATGTTTACCATTGCACCACGTCACTTTATCATGCATCACGTATTTATGTGTTGTATATACTTGTATCTTGTACCACTGTCTTGACTTGTATTCTACTGTACCTGGGTCATGCCCAAAAAAGGCACCTGGTACCAGCGCACCTCCCCAGTTATCATAATAAATAAAATAAAACTCTACAGTATGCTGCCTGTGGTCTTGCAGCCAATTGGCTTCAAACTAGTCTGGCAGTCTTTCTTTCAGTATGGTTTCCATAAATTTCCCCACCACTGAAGTAAGACTGACTGGCATATTTATTTATTTTAACTATTTATTTATTTAAGTGTTTAACCAGGAAGGCATGCTGAGTGGAGGCCGCTCGATTCCAGATGCGTCCTGGGGGAGGGGAAAATGGGATGTATTACAGCATATAGTTGCTAGCCTCCTCCCTGCTGCCACTGCTATGTTGTATAGAGGGACCACATCAGCTTTTCCCCAGTCCTCTGGAATCTCAACTGTTTTCAGTGAGCTATTGAACAAGGCTGTCAATGGTGCAGCTAACACCTCCTTGAGTTCTTTCCATACCCTTGGGTGTAACCCATCCAGTTCCATGTCCTTGTCCCCTTGTCCTCCTTCAGAGTTGCAAGTCCCTTCAGAAGTCTTCCCTCTGAAAATAGAATTGTGTCCACAGCCCCCCAACCATTCCTGCTACTTCTGGGAGGTCCCTCCAGCCTTCCTGCACTGTGAAGGCTGAACAAAAGTACTTGTTCAGGCTCGCAGCCTTTTCTTGGTCCTTTTCTGTGCAGTTTCCCCCTTCTGCCCTTCTAATCCTGACTATCCCTCCCCTTGCCTTCCTCTTCTCATTTATGTATCTGAAGAAAGTCATATCTTCTTTAGCAACCCCTTTGGCTATACTTTCCTCTCTCTGCATCTTTGCTGCCCTCACCGCCTTTCAAGCTTCCCTCTGTTTTATTTGGTTTACCCCCCCCCCCGCATTCCTTTATACCTTCTGAATGCCTCCCATTTTTCCTTCACTACCTTGGCCACCTCCTTAGAGAACCATAATGGTATCTTTTTCCTTCTGGTTTTACTCACTTCCTTCTAGGAGAGGTTGTTTGCTTTAATTATGCCTTCCCTTATATTTATCCCACTGTACCTCTAGCCCTCCCTGGCAATCCCCCAACCCCCATGAGACAATTTCTGAGGTAGTCTCCTATTTCTTTAAAATCCACCTTTCTAAAGTCCAGGACCCTTATTCTTGTGTGGTTTGCCTCTGTTCCTGTCTTTTTGTTAAACCACACTGTATAGAGCTCACTGGTATGCAGGAGACTGTCCACTTTGATGTCTGCAATGGTGCCCCTGTTTGCAAGCACCAGGTCCTGCTCTGCCCCCATCCCTTGTGGGTTCTTTCACTAGCTGCCTGAGAAAAGCCCCTTGTAGGGAGTCAAGGATAGCCCTGCTCCTTGCTGGAGCTGCCATTGGAAGCCTCCACTGTAAATCTAGCAGATTGAAGTCACCAACTAGCAGCACCTCCCTCTTACTTGCCATTCTGATGATGGCTTCACCATGTGCCTCATCCAACTTGTGTCCCTGTGCTGGAGGTCTGTATACTATCCTGGTATGAATAGCAGCCTCAGAGCCTGAGCCCAGGATGACCCACAGCACCTCCAGCCCTTCCTTTTCCTCCAGATGTCCCTGTACCTCTGTGGTCTTTTCCCTCCCTCGCAGTAAATACAGCCTCATCTCGCTGCCCTATCTGCCATGAACAGAAAATAGCCCAGTATGGACATGTCCCAGTTGTGCTGATCTGTGCACCACAACTCCATTATGGTTACTAAATCCAGGTCAGTCTCCACCATGATGGCTTCCAGATCTGGAATTTTGTTTCCAAGACTCTGTGCATTGATCCACATAGCTATCCACACCTTACTTCCCCCTTCCTGTTCTCTGCTTCCCCACTTCCTGCCTGTGCTATTCCCTGAATTTTGCAGATCCCCATCCCTTTCTACCTTAACCATTCCCTTTTGTCTTCAGTCCTTTACCCTTACTTACTTGATTTATACCACCTTTTTCCTCTGTCTTGTCTCCACCCCTGCTTTTTTACGGCTGTGCCTTAGGGGAGTTTACTCACCTAGAGCCCTCCTTCTCTGATGCTCCATCATCGGCAGGGGGGACAGTTTTTGTCTCACTTGGTTTTACTGCCTCCCCACCCATGCTAGTTTCAATGCTGATCCAAGTAGCATTTGCATCTTCCACCTGTGACAGGGTTGAATAGGACCCTGTCCCTATTATGGGGAGTTTGAATGCAGAAATCTGTTCTGTTCTTTCCTTTCCTGTTTCTTGTCTGTCTGGTTGCACAACCCAATTTTCCTATGAGACCTGGGACTTGATCACCCTGACAGTCTCGCAGTTCTTTATCTCTCACTGTCTCTCAGTCTTCCCTTGCTGTTTCTGTCTGTTTTCTCCCATGCACATCTGCTGGCATAAAAATACATGCAAATTATTATGTGGAAATGTAACTGATATTGGGATCCCTTTGTTTAGAAATTATATAGTGTTACTGTTGAAATGTATATATGGTAATTATTTTTTTAATTTAGAAACATATTGGAATTACAAACGTTTGAGTCAGTATTATAGTTTTAGATGATTGCAAAAAGCTATTGGGAACTCAAGGGGTTAACCTGACAGCAGTTTTTAAGCCCTTTTTCAGAAGAGCTGTGGAGAAAGAGCCTCAGTTCTGGGACATTGTGTTCTTGCTGCACCTGCCTGACACTTACAAGAACACTGGAAATGTACAAGAACATTTTAGAAAAAAACAGAATGCTTGTTAAGGACGGGGGGTGTCAAGGACTTGTAAAACAGAGCTGCAATTTCTTGCAAGAGACACAGAGATTGAAGGAAAACTCAGATGGATCTTCTGTTTATTAGGCCTTTGTAAATAGTTAGACTGAACAAGTTTATTTTTTTTATGTTACTGCTAGTACTAATTAACACTTTTTGCGAATTCTACAACTGCTCCTGTTTTCTTCTTATGCTTCCTGACCTGTGCCTCAATGACAGCACCATGGAATGTGGTTCACTTCATGGAAGGGTGCAGGCCATCTCCCTGATAGAGACCCATGTTCTTTGAGGAGTCCCTAGTCCACAAAGTAGCCAAAACCTTCCTCCATACACACATGCCTTAACTACTTCAAGCCCTGATGCAGAGTGCCCTTTCTTCTTTATCCCCATTTTCTCTATGTTTCATAATTAGGTAGGTGGTATTTTTCTTTGTTCCATATTATCTCAGAAAGTATTTGGTATTTCTACTCGGCACCAAGACCAGGCACTTACTCAAACAAATTGCTTCATTGTAGTGCAGTGTGAAAAAATCAGCAAACTTCCAAGCTCTAACTCATGTATTGGAAAACAAATAATGGCTGGCAGATGCCCTAAACCTAAAGAAGTGTGCATGCATGAAACCACTCAGGGCATCTGCTAGCCATTGTTAGTTTCCCAATAATGGAGCTGGACCTTGCAAGTTTGCTATTTTTTTTTTTTAACACTGTACTACAATGAAGCAATTTGTGTAAGTGCCTGGTCTAGGTGCTTGTTTTCTTTCTCTTGCAGTGATATTTTCAACCAAGCAGGAGTGTGAGTGGAGCTGCTTCCTCTGTTTTGAAGTATTTATCCTTTTACTTTCGGAGCATTTTTCACTATGGGTTTTTTTCAAATGAGTTTGCTAGTAAACTTGATTGTAATTTTGTGATCAGGACAGTTTTATATACCAGACGTTGTTCAGATGCAGCTCCTTTGGTGGGGCTTAATGTATGTGTTTTTTCTCGCCCTGTGCAAATTTCTTGCCATTGGAGCGCATTAGCTTCCTATGATCTATTTCTCTGATCTGTTACTGATTTTTGGCACCCTTTCAGGCACTTTTCTTGGCACTTGCCATGATCAAATTTAAATTTAAACTTTATATTTATTTTTAACTCTGTAAGAGTGCCTTATTAAGTTTATTCTGATAAATGCATCATAACTGAGCCTTCCACATACTCAGCTAACTCTAGTCATTTAGATATTTTGGGAGACAACTTTTAACATTGGACTTTTACATGATTTCTGGATCCCATTGAATATTACATGCAGCAGTATTCACCACTGATATTTTCATTCTGACTATTGCTGTATATAAGCATCTCTTGCACTCTCTTATTGACCATCCTAATGCTTTTATATGCAATGAAATGTTTTGACACTGTGCATTTTAATGTACCATTGCTTTAAGAATTTGTAATAAACAGTGGCTTGTATACCTTTCTGACATGCCCCCTGATGAAGACCTCCCAGTCGAAGTGCTGGGGCTGCCAGTCAGCATTTCTATTCTCCCTAATAGATACTTGGATTTATTATTTTGCCTGTGAAAGTTATTTCCTTTAAGTGCCTGAGTTTCCCTTTCTACCCCAGTCCCCCATGTAGCTGAAGCCCTCCTTCATGTACCATGTCTTCAACCAGTTATTAAATGCCCTGGTGTGACATACCCTTGCTTCTCATCAGCCATGCACAGGTAACACCTCGGCAAAGGCCACCGTGCGTACCACCTGCCTGAGGCCCTTCCCCAGCTTTCTGAAATGGCCCTGTACTATTCTCACCTTGTTCCTTACCTGGTCATTTGTCCCCAGATGGACAACGATGTCTAGCTCCCTTCCATCTCCTGCTGCCCTAGCGATCCTCTGGATATGCTCTCCATCCCTCCAAGTCAAAGCACTTTTCAAGCACATCACTTCCCTACCCTCCCATTCCAAGTCTCTTCCCCTAACAGTAGAGTCCTCCACCAGCTCCCCTTCTGGGGACCCCACTTCCTCCCTTCCCACTGAGACAGGTAAAATTCCACACTGGGGATCGAACCCAGGCCTCCTACACACTGCTGCATGGTAGCCTGTAGCTCTACCGCTGTACTGAGGTTCATGAACCTCCCTGCCATCAGTTTACACTCATGCCACCCTGTCCTTGAACTGTTACTCATGCTAACTAGGTCTTTCTTCAGTCCTTCCTCCTCCTGCCCTTGCAAGGGGATTGGCTCTGTATATGCAGGATGTATACCTGCACATCCGATTCATCTCAGCCATAGACAATACCTGCACCTCTTTTTTGAGGGCCAGCACTACCAATGTTATGTCTTCCCCTTTGGCTTGTCCTCAACACTGCAAATCTTCACCATGTGCTTAGCTGTGGTAGCTATGGCCTTATTCCATAAAGCTCTTGTATGTATTTCCTTACCTGGATAATTGACTCCTAAAGGCGCCATCCAGGGAAGTGACTATAGAGAGTTTATAATGGACTCATCAGTTATTTGACCAATTGGCTATCCTGGTCAATGAACCTGAAGTGTTTCTGACCCCTTGTAAGTGTCTTCACTTTATTAGTGCTGTGTTGGACATGACTCAGTAGGGGTGGTTGAATAACTTATTTTAAATATTTAGCCAAATATTCATATTTGGGGACCCAAATATTCAGAAATTCAGAATTCATTATTTGTGTACCTGTGGGGAGAAGTGAAAAAAACAGCACGCCCACCCATCGTGCAGTGTTGTGCAGTACTAGATCAATGAGGACTAAGTCTGCTGTTACAGCGGATCTAATTTCCTCAGTTGATCTGCCTTACATCACTGAGACCTGGCTTAAGGAGATAATTCTAGCACGGTGCTGGAGTCGTCAGTCCTGGTAGGGTTCTTGGTTGTTCAGTGCCTGAGGAGGGATTGTGGCCGGGGGGGGTGGCATCTGTTTTAGATCTGAGCTGAACCTAGTGGTGCACTCTCCTGGTAATTCCTAGGGTGAGGTTAAAGTCTTCTCAGGACTGGCTGTTACTTGCCCAGGACTTTGAGGGAGCCCACCTCGTTGGAGACTTTTTTAATTTATGCAGGTGTTTGTGGTCTAATTTCTCCCTAATTTTATGATCCTTATAGTAAGGAAATTTGTTGTTTATTTATTTATTAGAATCTTTGCTATTCAAATTATTTGTACGTGTAATAAAGTTGTTGGATATAATTACTGTGGCTATTTTATTGTAATGGCGCCCAGAGCCTCCGGCGAAGGGTGCCACATATATATAAAGACCCCCCCCCAGTCTAATCATGTTAAAAACAATCTCCATTCCCCACTCTCTTCATCAAGCCCACTTACACCCTCCACTCCAGCACCCACAATTTAAGCTTTAAAAGGATAGGGACAAAAAAAACCATGATGGGCAACTGGCACAACCTGCCCTCATCCACAGCTGGCCACTGTCTCCTCTTGCCATTTTTTAATGTTAAATAGCATCCCCCATCCCATACACTGGCAGCAGCACCCAAGTCTCACTCTCCTCCCTCACAGCACCCAAATTTCATAAAATTAATGATCAAGCAGACGTGAGAAGGCGATCGACTCAACCCGCCAGAAAATGACCAGTGGTCCATCCAGTCTGCCCATAGGTCCCTATCAGACCCCGGGACCTATTATCCATACAAGGTACTAACCACGGTACTAGCACCATTCTCCTCCCTATTGCTATGGCCCTGAGGAACCACTGTACCCCTCACTCTGCCTCAGCCATTCTTGAAACCATTTATGGTTTTAACATCCACCAGCTCGGCTCGTAGATGTTTCCATGGTTCTGCCACCATTTCTGTAAAACTAAACTTAAGATTAAACTTTCTCATATCCTTGTTTAACCTCCCTCCCTTAAGTTTCCACTCATGCCCCCATGTCCTTGAACTATTACTCATGTTAATATATTCCTTTTAGTGCACTTTGTTTATTCCTTTCAGGAACTTGAAGGTCCCCGTCATATCACCCCTCTCTTATCTGGTGTCCAGCAAATTCATGTTCATGCCTTTAGCCGATCCCCATAAGATCTGCTCTGTTGGCCATGAATCATCCTGGCCACCCTTCTTTGCACCATCTCTAACCTGTGCTTATCTTTCCTGAGGTTAAGACTCCAGAACTGGGCACAGTGCTCCTGGTGCAGCCTCTCAACAGTGATCTATAAAAAGGGAGTCAGTTTAAGGGCATCACTAATAATGACTTCTAGGTCCCTTTCCTCATCTTTATTGGCCAGTTATACCCCTCCCATCCAGTACTCTGTACTTGAGTTCTTGTTCCCTAGGTGCATCACTGTGCAGTTTTTGGCGTTGAATTTCAACTATCAAACCTTAGACCACCACCTTAGCCCTTGCAGGTCACTCTTCATCTACCTAATTCCCTCATCACTATCTACCCCCCCCCAGAACTTAGTGTCATCTGCAAAGAGGCACAGGTTGTCCTGGATTCCTTCTTCAATGTTGCTGATGAACATATTGAAGATGATTGGATCCACGACCGGATCCCTGTGGCACCCCACTTGTGACTGCCTTCTTTTCTGATATGCTCCATTAATTATAATTATCCGCTGCCTCTCCTTCAACCAATTTCTTCCCATGTTACTATGTCCCTTGCCGCATCTAGATCCTCCATCTTCTTCAGCAGTCTTCTGAGAGGCACCAAGTCAGAAATCTTGCTGAAATTGAAGTAAAGTAAATCCATGACGTGTGCCCGCCCTATTCAATACCCTTATCACCCACCCTATTCAATACTCTTATCACTCACCCTATTCAATATCCTTATCACCCACTCAAAGAAAACTATCAGGTTGGTCTGACAAGACCTCCCTGCCACAAACCCATGCTGTTTACTGTTCTGGAGTTCATTGCACTTCAGGTAGCCCACAAGGTCCTCTTTGACCAGTGACTCCATCACTTTACTCACAACAGAGGTAAAACTGACAGGACCCTTGCTCCTTGTCCCTCCCCCCCACCATGGAGCAGAACTAAGTCCGCTATCTTCCTGTCTTTTCAAAACTCGAGAAACAAGTAGGTAGTCACTCCTTCCGTTTCTGCAGAGAACCCATGTGTGTGTGGGAGTGGGCTGTGGCACATGACTTATACTTCACTGCTATGTTTCTGCCTGCTTCTCTGAACATCCTGGGGACACTTGCAGCAGGACAGTTGCTCATTCTTATGATTGGGAACTCTTGGAGGATGTGGTTGAAGGCCTCTTTGTCTGTTGGGGTGATCCCGATTTGGAACTTTTTTGCATCCCCACACAATGCAAAACTGCCATGGTTTTACTCACTTGCTCATTCCAGGGCATGGAATTGTTTAGTGAGACATGTTATCCCTCTTCTGGAAAGGGAATTTTCTGTACCGCTTTCCCCTAGTCTCTCTGATTCAGCAGATTTTGCTCAAGCTTCAGATGGACAGGGCCACACTGATACCTGTGGCCTCCTTCTGGCCCAGACAGATTTGTTTCCCTCACCTTTGGCAGACTGCAGTAAACCCCCCCTGTCCTGCTTCATGTACGAGCAGGTCTGCTGTCACAAGACCAGGGAACTCTGTTGCACCCAGACCTTGAGTCCCTACAGGTGTATGCCTGGCTTCTGAGGATGAAGAACTGGCATTCTTCAGGGTCTCCTGGTCTGTTTCAGGTGTTCTTCTGATGCCTCATAAGCCATCTACTCGGCACACTTACTCCCTGAAATGAAAATGTTTCAGTCTTTGAAACATAGAAACACAAAATATTACTGACAGAAAGAGACTCTGAGCCCATCGAGTCTGTCCTGTTCCTACCTCAGTCAGTAGTCAGTCTAGTACTGGTTAGACCATAAGCTGTTTAAGCAGCACTCACTTCCTCTAGGGCAAGTCCCCCTTTTCCCCTGCCCCCCGCTTTTCTTACCAATGCCATCACGAGCACCATGAAGCTGTTCCTCCATGTTTAAAAGCATCAACCATCTGAACGTTAAGCTACTGCAGCAGACAGGTCTATTTGTCCGCCACCCTATCTATGAAGAAATATTTCCTCAAGCTCCTTCTAAATTTGCCACCTATTAACTTCAGGTTGTGCCCTTGCAGGATGTTGCCCTCATTAGGCTGAACAACCTATGACCATTCACCCTATTTATACCCTTCAGATAATGAAGGCTTGGTGTGCCTGTGGCTAACTGGACCTGTTTTACTGTCTGGTGCAGCCTGTCTTGGACTACCTCCTGTCTCTATTCAGCTCTGGCCTCCGGTACTCTTCTGTGAAGGTACAGCTTATGGCAGTTTCGGCCTTTCATGCCCTCATAGGGACATGACAGTAGCGCAGTTGGATGTTTCCTGCTGGTTCCTCAAAGGACTCCTGCATCTGTATTCCCCAGTCCCTAGGCTGTTTCCAGTGTGGGACCATATCTTGCTTCAGAAGCCTCTTATACTGGCTCATTTTGAACCTACTGCCATTTGCAATCTGCATTTCCTCTCCTGGAAGATATCTTTCTTTGGTTGTTGCCTCTGCTTGGAGAGTTAATGAGGTGCAGGCTTTTGTTCTGGATTCCCTGCACCTTGTGTTTTACCAGGGTTGGATTTCATTACTCAGACTTCATAGGTTCCTTCTTATGGAGGTTTCTAAGGTCACACTAAACCAAACTATCCACTTGCCTTTGCTTTTTCTTTCCCCTCTGAATACTGGAAACATTATCCTGCATTCTCATTCTGACAGTGTTCGTAGAGCTTTACACTTCGATTTGGACCACACAGAATGCAGATGGTCCTTGCAGCATTTTGTTTTGTTCATCCCTCAGATGGTGAGTGCCCCTCTTTCACAGTACTATCTCTCCAAATGGTTGGCATCCTGAATTTCCTTTTGTTACCGGAAGCAGAGTAATGGTCCTGTCTGTGGGCATGCTACCCTGGGCATTGCCACTTTAGAGGCTCGTTTTCATTCAGTCTCAGCAACTAAAGTACAGTTACATAAGAACTTCCCATAATAGTAGATCTTCGAGAGAGGCTCTTGCAGTAGGTACTAACAGATAGGACTAAGCCGCCAGGTGCTAGGACCACACAGAAAACTTTAGCTAGCAAGTGTCTGGCGGGGGACCGCCCACCCGACGTCACGCGATTGACGTCAGCGTGACACTATATAGTGAGTGGTCCCCACACCCGCCTCCAGTTCTCACACCAGAGACCTAGTAAGGTGTGACAGGATATAGGAGTGGGCTCCTGGAGCTATAAAGCTATGAAAGGAGAAGTGGTAGAAGAAACCCAGGGTGAAGGTGGGAGGGAAAGCAGAACCTACTGCAAGAGCCTGTCTTGAAGATCTACTGTTACGGTAAGTTCTTATGTAACTGTACTATCTTACTTTGAGAGGGCTCTTGCAGGAGGTACTAACAGATAGGACTGAGTCCTAAGCAGTCACAATCAGACAAGTCTGAGACATAGAAGGTAATAATAAGTCTGCAGGAAAACAGGGATCTTAGGACAAGAGTCCCTAAAGAACAGCTAGGCCAAAGCCTGCTCTGCACCTAGAAGCAATGTCCAGACTATAATGCTTAGTGAAGGTATGGACAGAACTTCAAATGGCAGCCACACAGGTATCTGTGGCTGAGACGGTCCTGAAACAAGCAGTGGAGGCCGCCATGTACCTGGCTGAGTGTCCTTTGACTTCCTCCAGAATTGGTTTGTTATACTTCTGATAACAAAAGGTGATGCAGTTTGCCAACCATTTGGATAAACACTGTTTTGAAACCACAAAGCCCTCCTTTTGGGTGCAAAGGAAAGAAGTAACTGATCAGTTTTATGGACTGGCTTCGTTCTTTTTGTGTAGTAATGAAGAATTCTGTGTACATCAAGAGTATGTAGAATTGCTTGACCCAGATTGGAATGCTCAGGATAGTACACTGACAACTGAATAGTCTGATTTAAGGTGGATTCTGAAACCACCTTAGGTAAGAACTTAGTGTCACCCCCCTATAAATGGGGGTTCCCAAAAGTCTTCCTTGGGTGTGCTTAAATGCCCACTGCCAGGCGGACGTTCTGCGTCTTTACAGGTGAAAAAGTGCTTGCATGCGAGTGCTCTGTTAGCCCCTGTGCCTTTCCCTTTAAGAGACATTATTTTTGTAGTGTATAATTAATCTGGGTGGGGCCGAGTGTCCAGGCTCAAGTCCCACCCGAGCTGCAATAATATTGCTCTGTTCTGCCATCGCTAATGGTGCAGAGGGAGCTCTGTTAGAACTGGTAATTGTTTGCTGATTAGCTGCTCTAATAATAATGATATTATAGTTTGTCTAACCTTTCTTTCTTTGCAGTGTGGACATTTCTGTATTGCACCAATCAGTATCTTTTGGGGACCATAAAATGGAGTCTGTCCCCACGGATCTTGTGGGAGTAAATGTCTGTGGGAATTGTAGTTTTTTTTATTTTGGTACCTAAATGGACCTGGAGGGGGGAGCCCTTGCTTTGACAGACAGAAAAATCAACCAACCAAACCCTTTTTTGATCAGAAGGAAGCCCCGAGAGTGAACTGCTCAAGACATTCAAGCAGCTGCTCCTGCGTAGTAGCACAGGAAACCGGTGGGAAGGCTGTGTCTGGTCTGCCTGCTTCATCTTCCCTTCTGAGGGATCTGCTAGTGAAATTAATCGGACTGAATCCGAAGCAGCTTGTGACCAGAAATACCGAATTATGACTGCCCTGTTACCTGAAGAAGACCGAAGATTTACTTCACACGATCGGCCTGTCAGGAAGTCTGAAACCACCACAGAGCATACGGTTTGTGCAGAGACACTGTGATTACGACCGGACTGTCATCCGAACTGTGGTACTGCTTTTTATTTACTATAAGTGTGCTGAATGTTCTCTGTGGGTCACGATTTGGTTCCCCGCTTTCCAATTGTGTCACTCTTGCTGGAAGCTGAATCCAGCGCTACCGGACTACCATCCAAGTTGTTCTCATGGCCTGGGCTCTGCCACCTTGGCCCAGCCAGCTACGCACGTTGCAGAGAAGACTGTCAATGAGAGACCTGCCTGGGGATCAGCCCCCTGCTCAGCGTCATGAACAGGAACGACACCATGGTGAATCGTGTGGGCCCTGCTTCTCCTGGCAAACCAGCAAGTCATTCTGCAGTCTCCATTCCATCCATCTTGCATCCTGTACTGGGTAGCATGAATAAACACCAGGGTAGCTCCCTGCAATGTCAGCTAAATCAAAGTGTGTCATCTAATTTGATGGTTTTATTTGATTATCACAAACTGAGCCATCTGGCTCCGGATTACAAATTGCGGGTTACTGTGCAGGAGTCTTTCTTCCCAATATTAGGATTGAAACAGTTGCTAGACCAATCAACCTGATTACGCCCCTCCCTTGTTCAATCCCCCTGAATAAATTAGATCTGACTCTTTTTGCACTTAAACTGTTTGTGGTGCATCTCAGTACTAATAGCACTGTATTGTTGTTATTGGCTGTGTCTAATCTTATTTTACAGGGGGTCTCTAGGGTCAGACAAGTGGAGCCAGCCCTGATGGTAAGTGCAATCAGAGTGGGGATATATTTGTGGTTTGGGGGCTATTGTATCTGTGTATTCCGTTCATTGTTTAAGCCACAAGAGGGGAAAGAGGGGGGCTCACAGTGTCCCAGAAGGCTGTACCCAGGTCAGCTACGTTACCATCAACACTGTCCTCCGGGTGGAGGCACCCATTTTCAGTACCAAGGCCTCTTAACCTGCAACTAGTCACGCAGTCAAGGGTAGTAGCCCTTGGGATAGCACCACCCAGGGATACATTAGGATTTGTACGCAGAGCCACCCGGTCACTGTGAAAAATCAAATAAGGCTCCTTACTCTTCAGGGCCTAAAGCTCATAAATCCTTCGAGCCAAAGTAATGGCAACTAAAGAGAGCACTTTCCATGAAAGGTAGCGTATATCAAAACCCGCAGCGGATTCAATTGGAGACAGCGTGAGTGTTTCCAAAATGAAGTTCAGGTCTCAGAGAGGAGCAGGGCTCCTAACTGGGGCTTTCAAATGGAGAATCTCTTTTAGGAATGTCTTGGATACTTCCAGTTGTGTCAGGGATTTGCCATCCACTGGGATATGGTAGGCAGAAATGGCAGATAAGTGGACCTTCAGGGGCAAATAATTAAATCCAAGGTCAGAGAGGTGAAGCAGATACTCTAAGACATGCGGAACTGGGCAGGAGAAGGGGTCCCACTCCTTGGACTTGGCCCATATGGAAAATCTCTTCCATTTTATTGCATAAATGGATCTAGAGGAAGGCTTTCTGGCCTCCACTAGTACCTGTGCCACTCTAGAGGATACTCCAACGTTAGCGGTGGCTATGTCAGTAGGTGCCATCGATGCAGGTGAAGGGACCAGGGTGCCCTGTTCCTGAGTCAGAAGGTCTTGACAGATGGACAGGGAAACTGAGGGTTCCATTGACAGTTGTTGAAGCAGAGAGAACCAATCTGATGTGGCCAGTAGGGAGCAATCAAGATCATATGTGCTCCCTCTGCCTGTAGTTTCAGTAATACCCTCTGTAGTAATGGAAAAGCATACACGAAGCTCTCTGTCCAGCATAGAGACAGCGCATCTTGCCAGAAAACACCACACCCTGGAGCGAGTGAGCAGAAAGTTGGTAGTTTTGCGTTGGATGGGGATACGAACAGATTGAGGTCTGGTCTACCCCAATGGATGAATATTTAATCTACCACAGATTGTCTCAGCTCCCACTCTTGGGCTCTGGCTTGAGTGTGGCTGAGTGTGTCCGCCCGGACGTTTTGAACACCAGGGACATGCACTGCCGTGATGTGGAGGTTGTGATGCAAACTGCCCAGTACCATACTTGAATCGCTTTGCGACAGAGTGGGTACGAGCGAGTGCCTCCTTGTTTGTTTATGTACCAGACGACACACATGTCTGTCTGGATCATGAGCGATCCTGGCTGGAGAAGGTGCTGGAAGGTCTGGAGGGCATAGAGTACAGCTCTCCTCTCCAGTACATTCATATGAAGTGAAAGTTTGCTCTGAGCCCAAGAAACTTGGGTCTTGTGGGTCCCCAAATGGGCTCCCCATCCCAGAACCGAGGCGTCCATCATCAGATTCTGGGAGGGAGTAGGGGGCTGAAAGGGGACACCTTTTTGAAGGTTGTCCGGATTCTGCCACCACAAGAGGTCCCAAGACATCGGGTTGGAGACTAGGATCATGTGTTCCAGGTCGTCTGATCTCTGATCCCACTGTACTCTGAGAGCCCATTGCATGACTCGCATATGATAGTCACCCCCAGTCCCACATCCTACACCAATTCCTCTCCTTTTGTCACCAAAAATGACTCCAAAAGCATGCCTCAATTTCCTCAATTGTTGCACTTATGTTCAATATATTGAAATATTGCCTTTGTTGTAACCTTGAATTTCATGTTTACTTTCTCTGCACCCTGTACTACCTGACTGTATTGTACTGTTTCTGTCTCCCGGGTCGCCCCTGAAAAAGGGACCTTCGGGGCTCAGTGGGCCTACCCGGTCATCAAAATTCAATAAATAATAAATAAATAAATATGGAGCCTGGCTAGATGTACAGTCAGGATGGAAGCTGCCATGAGACCCAGCAGGCGAAGGATCGACCTTGCAGTGGTCCACCTCTGGGAAGCCGTGTGTGCTTGTCGATGTAGAGTCTCCTCTCTGTTTGGCAGGAGAAGGCTCTCCCCTGGACTGTATCCAAACTGTCCCAATGAATTGTAGGCATTGTGAAGGCATAAGGTGAGATTTGGGTTAAGTGACTGAAATGCCCACCTGCTGGAAAAGGTCCAGGGCAATGGAAAGGGATTTGAATAGGCTGTCCCTAGATGGGGCTGAAAGAAACCAGTCACTGAGGTAGGGGAACACATGAATGCCCTCTCTGCATCAGGCCACAGCAACCACCACTAGGCACTTTGTGAACACTCTGGGTGCTGTCGATAGGCCAAAAGGGAGAGTTTTGAATTGGAAATGGTTTCCCTGAAAAGAGAATCTGAGAAAGCGTCAGTGGGATGGGAAAATGGGGATATGCAGGTATGCGTCCTGTATATCCAGAACACAGAGCCAATGTCCCTGATGTAGCAAGGGAAGAAGACCCATCAGGAATAGCATTCAGAACCTCTTGTACTCTACAAAGAGGTTCAGGCTGCTGAGTCCAGTATTGGTCTGAGGTCGCCCATCTTCTTGGGGACAAGGAAGAAGTGTGAATAGTATCCTCTGCCCCTCTGACTCGGGAATGGGTTCTATCGCTGCTTTTTGCAGCAGAGAGTCAATTTCCTCTCTGACCAAGCAAATGTGACTTGGAGGATAATAAGAGGGACCTGGAGGATGTTCCATTGGTCTCTCCAGAAACTAGATTGTGTGCCCTCTGGCTACGAGTTGAAGTACCCATAAGTCTGCTGTGATTGACTCCCAGCCCGGTAGGTGGTTTGCAAACCTTCCTCCTTCCAATTCCCCTTGATGTAGCTCTGGGAGAGAGAGACATCAGAGCAAGTCAGGAGGTGATGGGGAGGGTGGAAGGCATGGTTCATGAGGCTCTGTGGGCTAGCCGGGGGAGTCGTGCCCGCCAAAGGTGCCTGACATTTGTTCTAATGTCGGTTCTGCTGTTGCCTTTGGTGTTGTCACTGCTGCTGACAAAAGGGCTGCTTAGGCTTCTGAGGGGGTTTGTACATTAACTGGACAAAGCGCAAGGCTTTGCCCTTGTCCTGTAGGTCTGTAATAATATCGTTTACATCCCCTCCAGAAAGGACAGGGCCCTGGAAAGGGGCATCCTGGATGGCTGATTGGACCTCAGGTGCCAGGCCGGAGATCCTTAGCCATGAGTGCCTACATAAGCTGATGGCTGTAGCTGTACCCCTTCCGGAGGCATCCACCGTGTCATAAGTTGCCCTCAGCGTGTGTTGGCTGGCAGATCTAGCTGACCTCACCATACCAGCCATGTCTTCCTTGAGCTCGGAGTCAGTAAGTTTCTCCATCTTGGATTGTAGCTGTCCCAGAATGGATTTCTGGTAGACTACCATATGAGCAACATAATTCAGTGCTCTAATGGCCAGGGTGGATAAAGAGTAGAACCTTTTCCCAAACTGGTTCAGTACCTTTGACACCTTGTCTGGAGGGGAAGTATTTAGGTGTTTTGGCTTTGACGAACTGTCGTGAGCCACACTAATGACCACAGAATCAGCCTTAGGATGGACACTAAGGTGATCCTTCCCCTCTGGCATCTGGTACATCCTGTCTGCCTTTCTTCCCACTGGTGCCAGGGAATCGGGTTGTTTCCATATCATGGAGGCCAAATCCTCATGAGGGCCTGTCCTTGGAGGGATGAGAGTCAGAGATTGATCTGATAGTTCCAGATGTTCTGCAAGCCTCTGGTGTTGGGGTTCTTGGTCCTCCATGCATCAGTTGTAGGCTGCCTGTATCTTCCTGAGGAGTTCCATAAAGGAAGGGACCTCGGGTGGACTTTGGGGATTCCTTCGGTTTCATCTCATCCAGGGAAGGGGATTCATAATCTGATCCAGAATGGGCCGAGTCAGAGTCAGATTCCGATATCGAGCTGTTGTCTGGAGTGCTGAGTCTGGGTAGAGGGATGTCCACCAGTCTCGAGAGGGTCCACGGGTCTCGAGATCTCAGTGGACCACTCTGGTTGAGGCAAAGGCTCCACAGACCTAGCTGATGTCGAAGGCCTGGAGACCATCGATGAAGGATGTCTGTGTGTCAGTCCTCTGGTGCCTAACATCTGGGTAACCAGAGGCTAATGTTTCTCAAGTTCCAACATGAGCTGATATTTTGCTCCATCCCACCACAAACGAAGCATCGCTTGCAGATCCACCTGAGGCTGGGGAAGGGGGGGGTGGTGAAGGCAGTGGAGACTGATGTCCATACCCTGGTGACGGGTAACCCAGCATCAGGTAATAAGGTGACGGGAATCCAGGTGGGGAATAGTCCGGTGATGGGTAATGAGGAAAACCCAACGTCAGATACCCAGGCACCGGTACCCTGGAGGGTATTGTGGCACTGGATAGCCGGGCATCAGGTAACTCAGAGGAGTGACTGAGGGTCCCAGTGATGGGCCTGATGGAGTGACAATTGGGCCTGGTGATGGACCTGCAGGGGGGCCCAAGGGGCCCAGTGGTGGGCCTGACAGTGGGTTCATAAGGCCTGAAGGAGGGCCCGATGGCCTGACTAAAGGGCCCTTAAGATTGGCCAGTGTCAGGCCTGACAGTGACCCAGTGGGACCCGAAGGACCCTGTGGGAGTGGAATTACTGTCATCGGGTCTGGCAGTGAGTCAGACATAGGGCAAACTGGCATTGGAAGTGGAATGGTGCCTTATGGTGGTTGCTCTTCCTCCTCTGGATCCTGTGGTAGTGGGAAAACTGGAGGAACCACCTAAAGAGGTGGAGGAGGAGAATCCCGAGGGGGAGGACCCTCTGGGATCAGCTATGGCTCAGGTGGCAGCTGGTCCGGTGCCTCAACATCAGGCCTGTTGTTGGGGCATGCCGGAGGGACTGGGGATTGGCGCACATCGGAGGAGCTGACGTGTGACTTATCAGCCGTGGCCATGCGATTGTGGGAGGAGCTGGTCAACTTACCGGCCATACTGATCGCAGTAGACCCCAAAATCTTGAGGGGTCTAAGGGTAGTAGGTGTCTCCTTTACCCCAAAGACTCCCGTCGGAACCAAGATCGGCCCGGGCGGGCCCCAACAGCTACTCCACGGTGGCAGAAGTGGCCTTGGCTGGAGGAACACCCCCCTTGGGGGGAGGAGGCCCTTGTGTCCGTGGCTCCAGGAGGGGGCTGCAGACGGGATGGAGACCGTTCCCAGTCCCAATGTCTCTCCTTATCCCACTTCTTCTTGTGATAGCCCTCTGGAAAAGAGAACGAGCTGCTGAGTTTCTTCTGCTCCTTCTCCATGGATGCCATTTTTAACTTTAGTAAATTTGCTTCCAAGGCCTGCTGACAACATTTCTGTGTGGCTGGATTAAAGCTTTGGCAGGTCTCACAGTCCTCGGTCTTGTGCTCTGGGCCCAGGCAGAAGAGTCAGAGGGAATGGCCGTCTTTGTGAGGGAGCTGAGTCCAACAGGAGTCTCACTTATTTTTATGCGAATCAGGAGGCATCTGAGACGACATGCACGATGCAAAATAACACTAATACCTATATGAAAAAATAAAAATAAACATGAATAAATGAGTAGATACTCATCCAAAATGGCGTTGACAGAAGCAACGTTCTCCGCAAGGCCCAACGTGTGCAGATCGATGGCAGAAAAGAACTGTAGGCCGGGCGAGGGGACTGCTCACTATATAACATTGTGCTGACATCGATCACGTGACATCGGGTGGGCGGTCCCCCACCAGACACTGCTAGCTAAAGTTTTTCATGTGGTCCTAGTGCCTGTCGGCTTAGTCCTATCTGTTAGTACCTAATGCAAGAGCTGTCTCGAAGTAAGATCATATGATATGTTGTACCACCACGTGGATTTCTGTCCACTTTTCCACTAAACAATACTGTCTGGACCTGGTGTCCCTTAGGTGAGCTGTCTTCAACCTTGCTTTCCTCCAAGGCCTGCTCTCTTTAGACTTTTATATATCTCTGCTGTCTGGCCTTCCTCCCCCATTACTGTTGTGTACTGCTTGAAAATCATTCCAAAGGTGTGGCTCTATGAAAGCAGATGCCTTTTAAGAAGATAGTTTTGCTACTTACCAGAAACACAAGATCTTCAAGAGACTCTCCTCTATAGTGCCAGAACTCACCACTATCCCACTACCCCCTGTACGTATTTCAGGTGACATACTCTAGAAAACGTATCTGTTCCTGTACGCTTGAGCCTCTTCTTTTTATAGCCCTTTTAAATTGTTTTTTCCTCTCTCTGGAACCATCACCTTTCCTGTCAGCCTAGTTGAGTTTCTGGTCTCCCATTCCTGTTGGTATGACACAGCTCTCAGTATATCTCTGGTGGAAAACTGAGGAGGTATGGGGTCACCCATATTATATTGACAGTACTGACATACGTCAATGTGGGTGGTCCACCTAACAAAAGTTTCCATGTGGTCCTCACGTAGACAACTTGCTGTTCCAAAGGTTTGGCTCTGTTAAGGGGGATTCCCTTGAAGTCTGACCATTATTGGTTAATAACAAAACTTTATAAAATCAGATACTTCTGTTCAAAATGCTAGAACACCTGATGAAGGAGCCTGCAGGGCCCTAAATGCTTGTGTACTGTAACATCTTTGTACCCTATACTTGTCAGACAGGCATTACAGCCTAGAAGTTAAAACAATGAGCTCTTAACGACCTTGGTACATCCAGCAAACCTTGGTTTTATTCCCACAATCTCCACTCGCATACTGTGTGGCTCTGAGCAAGTCACTTAACCTTCTTGTTCTCCCACGTTGCCCCAGAAAATGGGCCTTACCGCATTACTAAACAATAAAACAACAAAATAAATATATCTATCTGTATATATATATATATATATATATATATATATAGTCCAATAAAATGTATCACACTGTACAGTGACTCTAGTTTCCAAGGACCAACATAACTATAAACTTTCTAGTCATGGTTAATAAGGAGTCAACGTGGTACTGGAGAAGTGCCTAAAGGCTGGACTGGGGCTGCTGGGCGTGGCTCAGTTGGGTAGGTAACCTGGCTGCAGGCTGTTTGCTGAACTTGGTATTAATTAGGGAGCTGGTTATGCAGGTTTTGGGTCTGCAGTTGCCAGCAGGCTCACTGACTTCTTTTTAACTGTTAGCCTTATTGTGCTTGTAATGGGGTATAGAGGGAGACACCATGCTTCTTAGTCATTTAGAGAACTGAGTTTCACATGCATTTCTACTCAGCTGGCAGGGTTTCATGTCCTGCAGAGGGATTCAGTTGGGTAGCATGCACTTGAGGAGCAGCAGCAGCATCATTTACACTGTTAGTATACCTGCCTTTGTCTCACATTTACTAAGTGAGTTAGTTAATGATTTATGGATTTATTTATTGAAAATTGATGACTGGCAAAGGCACACTGAGCCAAGGCTCATTTCTGGGTACAACCCAGGGAGAGGATCACAGGGTGAACAAATACATGCAAAGATAAATTGCAGTTATGTTGCCAAAGCAGAGTTATCCATGCAGGTATGGGCTACTGAGTAAAGTGAACAGTAGGTAACACACAATATTGTAGTGAAATTAAGAGGCAGGTAATAAATACAGTCAGTGGCAAAACAGACCGTGAATAATGTACCAATGGGTAACGTGAATGAGAAGGTAATTGGAAGCATAGTAAAATATGTCCAATAAGGAGGTGGTCAAAAGGGAGTTATGTAGGAAATCACCCAACCCATGGCAGGTTAGTAGGCAGTAGATGAGGTAGGCAAGAGAGCTCAGGGGTCACAGACTAGCCAGGGCCTAGACAGGCACAAGAGGTGGCAAAAAGGAGTTTGAGTTGCTGTTTAAAAGAGAGAAAGGAGGAAACCAGATAAAGTGAGGGGAGAGATTGTTCCAAATGGAAGAGAGGCAGGAGGAGAAAGCAGATTGACCAGCCTCAGATTTGGAGTAAAGAATGAATAATATGTGGGAGTCCCTGAAATGAAGTGCATAGGAGGTGAAGGGGTTGAATGAGAGAATAGAGGAGAAGTAAGGAGGAAGAGATGAGAGCAAGCATTTAGAGATGACGGAGGCACAGTGAGTGAGTTGCTGGGAGGCAAGGGGTGCTATGGAGAGACTGTTTAAAAGGGAGCAGTGATGGGTACAAGAGGGAGCATTGGTAGTGGAGTGGCTGAAGGCATTGCATAGAACATCCAGTCTGGCAACAGAGGAACAGGGGCGGTGCCATAGAACACATCCACATAATCAAAACCGGGAGCACCATCTTGGTGACTATTTAGCAACAGACTGGGAGTGGTAGGCAATCCTTGTAGAAGTAGAGAGCAATGAATCTGGGGCGGATTGTTTTATGGATGGCATTAATATGGGTGGAGAAGCAGAGGCTGCTGTCCAGCCACACATCTAGATACTTGAAGTTCGGAATGAGCTTAAGGGGAGTGCCCTCCAGGGTAGAAAAGACAGGGGTGAGTCTGGCAATCAATATAGTTTGTGCTTAAGGTAATGGATACCATTTTCTTGGTATTAACCCCAATTTGGTGGGACTGGAACCAGCGCTGGACATTATTCATGTTGTAGTGATGTATCCAGGGCTGGGGCTAAGGCACCTGAGATGCATATTACAGTATCATCTGCATACACATGTATATGTGAGCTGACACAGGCAAAGGGGAGTTCACTGAGAAAGACTGAGTATAGAGTGAGGCTCTGAATGAAGCCTTGGGTGACCCCAGACTGTATTAGGAGGTGTGGGTATAAGGCATAGCCAACTTGTATTGACTGGAGATGGCCACAGAAGTAGGATCTGAAGCAGTTAACTACTGGAACAGAAAAACCTGCAGCTCTCAGCTTATCCAGAAGGAGGGGGTGGGAAACTGTGTCAAATGCCTTAGCAAGATCGAACAAAATGGCAGTGTTGATGTACCCTAGTCCATCTCATTGAAGATAGAGTCAGGGACATTTAGGAGAGAGGAAACAGTGGAGTGGTTTTTGCAGTAGCCAGACTGGAATGGAGAGAGGAAGTTAGTGGAGTAGAGGAAGTCTGCTTCTTGGGGTAGACAAGCTTGGATGCAATGGTGATGATA
This sequence comes from Neoceratodus forsteri, assembly GCA_016271365.2. NCBI lineage: Eukaryota > Metazoa > Chordata > Ceratodontiformes > Ceratodontidae > Neoceratodus > Neoceratodus forsteri. Next base: position 1,247,485,783 of record CM057455.1, on the reverse strand, counting down.
ATATAGGTGGGGAAAAATGGGCAGACTGGGTGGGCCAAGCAGTCCTTATCTGCTGTCAAATTTTATGTTTCTGTTTCTAACCTTTTCATGTAGCTTGGTAAGAGTAGGGAGAAGGGAGATAGGTCGAAAGATGTCAAGGGAGGTAGGGACCGTCTCGTGGAGACAGAGAGTCTTGGTCTTACTGTAGTCAGTCTTCTACTGATTTTCCATGAAAAGGATTCTGATGAAAGAAATAAAAAGAGGCAGCTTAAAAAATATCTTGCAGAAATGTAAAGAAAATTAAACAAGACCTAAATTAAATATTACTCACAGGGTCCAGTACTTCTTGAATGTATTTTATTAAGCCATAGATGCTACATGGAGAGTGCTGTAGTGCTGGAGATACAGTAGCATCCTTTAGATAAGACCATAAACCAAGGTTCCTTCAGCTCATTTCAGGTGGTTATTCAGGAGGAAAGTTTGCAATTTTGCAATAAAACAAGATCTAATCCAACTGTCTATGGCTATTTACATGATGATGCTTACGTAATGGCTGCTGCATTTGTCTCCATGTAGTCCCTGCACTACCATATACTAATATATAAAACTTAATTATCTTCTATTTTCTTAAGCATTGTTAAACAGGATTTGTGTATAGAGGTGGTTTATTGTGTGAAATCCCCCCCCCAAACATGTATTATGTACCCCTTTACAGGCAAGAGTAGACCGAAGGCCCAAAATTGAGGTCTCACTGACTACACTTACACATGCCTTGAAATTATGTGTACTTTAACTTGTCATTAACTTACTGTGATTACCTGACATTAATACACAATATACTGTACTGGCCCATTTGTCAAGTTATAGATAAAGCAGAAAAATATTTGATTTTAACCTGTTAAGAGAGCCCCAACAAACCAGTACTGAAAAATCTTATTATGTTCCTGGTTCATGTAAGTCTAGTCCTTTGAATCTCTGGGAACCACCACAAAGAGTGAGTACCCAGAGAAGCTGCAACTCAACCTGTTGAGTGGTCAAAGTGGGTAGGTAATGTACTATCCAGTACAGAGAGAGAACAATTAGTTTCACATAAAATGATCAAATATTTCCTTCAGCCTGCAAAGGATGTCAAGCTGGTTGTAAAAGGCAAAGGCCTGAAAAGTAAGAGGCAGAGCTGACAGACAGAGGACTAATTTGTGAAAGTGTCGAGTTCTCATTTGGGCTATTTATGGGAACCATCCTTAGGTGTAAGCTACCGTGTAAGTAAGGCAGTACTTTAGTCCAGCCTCAAGTGAACTGAGAGTAAAGCCAGAAGGATTACAGTCCTGTATCATTTGCTTTGTTTTTCTGCAGATGTACAGTATGATGCCATCTTGGTCATGCCTGAAACTAGGCTACATCAGTCTAGTGTACTTACATGGTTAACAAAAAATTAAATACATAAAATAACATTTTTCAGTTGCATGTTTAGAATCTGGATCAGTGCTGCTTGTTAACTGAGTGCATAAGTAAATGCACACGTCAGGAGCTCTCCCAAGGAATATAATGCACTGCAATCCAGCAACTGGAAAAAATGAGGCCTTTATTTAGTTGCCTTATGGAGCTCTATGAAAGATAAGTACCGAGCATCTGGTCAGCAGTGGGGTAAGGCCGAGGAGATCACGTGATGAGTTGTGTCTGAATAGACGTCTTCTGTGCTGCTCCGAGGCCCCATTAAAGATAAAAGACAGAATAAAACCTCGGGACCTAACAAAGGAACTCGAAATAGCGTATTTCCAGTCGGTGAGGAGCTGGAGACTTGAAGTTTAGTGGGTTTTGTGCTGGTGCAGAGAGATCGAGACGGGAAAAGAAGCGAGAAGTTTACACAAGCAAGTGCTCGGGGCGTAGTAATAGGCAGCGCTACAACACAGAGATGGAAGTAGGTGTGGTGGAGGTTTCATGCTAGATTGCCTGCAAATTAAGAGACCGCTTCCCCAGTCCCACTTCCATCAACAGGATGAGGAGACAGAAAGCGATGGGGATGCCTGCAAAACAACTGAGGACATACAAGAAATTAAACAAATGTTGCAAGGGTTGGTGTTGGATTTTGCAACAGTGAAGCCTGCATTGAAATCACTGACGCAGAGAATGGGAGATGCAGAAGTCCGGACTTCCTCACAAGAAAGGAAAGTCTCAACAATCGAGCAGGAGTTGGTGGTTGTCAGAAAACAAGTTAAGAAACTTGATGAAAGAATGGAGGATCAAGAGTCAAGAAGTCGGAGAAACAATCTGATTTTAGCAGGTTTACCAAAGAAAGCGGAAGGGTCGGCTTGTGTTTCCTTCATGCAAGATCTACTGCTTAAATTGCTGGGCCCTACACCATTCGGGAAGGCCTATAATCTGGAAAGAGCACACAGGGCACTAAGAGAGATGCCGCCACCAGGGGCACGACCTCGAGTAATAATCATGCGATTTCTGAATTATAAAGAAAAGTCACATGTGCTGTTTACTGCTAGACAAAACAAGGCTTTACAGTGGAATGGGGTATCTTTATGGTTGTTTCAGAATCGGTCAGGGAGAAGCAGAAGGAATATGCCGAGATTAAAAAAAAGCTATATCTTGCAGGAATTAAATTCCGATTACAATATCCAGCAACGTTGATGGTACGACTGCAAGCTGGGGAGAAGAGGTACTTAATGGCGCGTGATGCTTTAGAAGGCCTAAGAGTGGAATTACCAGTTATTCAAATCGCCGGCTTGAATGAACTTTGATAAGAAGGGAGCTGGTTTATTTTCAAAAGTTGAGACTTTGGAGAATGGAAGGACAAAATAAGCTTTCAGTGATACATAAAAAGCAAAGACTATAAGAGGTGGACCGAACAGTTTTAATAAGTTGTTTAGATATGAAGGGACATAGGGAGGAGGGGGAGTTGAAATATAGATCAATGGATCTCAAGCAGGCTGCAGATAAAGGTTGGAATGGGAGGAATATGGGGCAAGAAAGTTGAGGCAAAGGGTAGAGCTTAAGATATAAAGGCTATGTGGGGCTATTATGACTCAGAGAATGTGAATCGACAGAGAGGGGGATAGAAAGGAGACTGGGGAGTTTGATATACTGCTTAGTTGAAGTCATGAGGGTGGCAGACAGGTGGAAATACTTAGGTGGTTGGAATTTTTGAACCTGGAGATAATCGAGAAGAAGCGGGAAGAGGGAAGCCTAGAAAAGGTGAGAGAGTGATAGAAGGGGAGGAAGAAAAGATGGGCATACAATAGAGGGTTTTTAGTTTCCCTTTCTTTCCCTTCCCTTTTAATGTTTCTTGTTAGGTTTTGGTGTTAGTTAGCTCTGGAAAAGGCCCTAGGGGATGCTTATTAATCGGAGAGGGCTGGAGGGGAAGCACAGTAAGGGATTCATCCATGATCTGATATCCAATAGGAGGACGATCTAGGGATCGGGGACAAGGGGGGTGGAGGGTGGTTAAGGGGATCTGGAAGAGAGAGTCATCAAGGGCATGAGAGGGACTTAGACCGTGAGAAAGCACAATGTAATGGTTTCAACATAATACTCTTGCTGAATGGAAAATGTCATGTGTTAAAATAATTTGGAGGAACATTAAAGATTAAGGGTAGTAGCAGTTTAATAGTAATTTGAGACACATTGCACAAATGGGGGCTCATATTGCTGCCATACAGGAGACTCATTTGTTGACAGATGAGCTGAGTTGTCTTAAGCGGTTATGGGTGGGGCAAGTTTATGGGGTAGGTAGAGAGAGAGCGAAAGGGGGGGTGTCGATTTTAATCAAAAAAACCTGCCCGTACAAAATAGAGAGAGTGAATTCAAGGGAAGATGGTAGAGGGATTTATCTCTCTGGCACTTTATTTGGTAAGGCAATTGTTGTTGCTTCAATCTATGGACTGACACCCTCAGACCCAGACTTTTTTGCCACAGTAGAAAGGGATATAGGGGGCTTTGCTTCGCAATCTCTTATTTTAGCAGGAAATTGGAATACATATTGTTGCAATCAAGAGGATAGGATTCCACCGTGTAGAGGGCCCCTGTCTGGGGCTCAGATTGCCCTGAATAGACTATTGGAAGCTACAGCGTTAACTGACCCGATCAAGATTTATCCTGCAGAGGGCAATAATATGACATTTTACTCGGCGGCCCATAGAAGTCAATCTCGTATTGATTTCTTTTTAGTAAACAGGGAGGCGCTCAGAGAGGTTAGGGAGGTGGCAACAGGTGGTAGAGTTTTTTCTGACCACTCCCCTATCCAGCTGACGTGGGAAGCAAGCCCTGTCCCCCCGAGACCATATAGGTGGAGGCTAAATGATTTCTTTTTGCGAGAGACTTCAGTGCAGGAAAAACTGGAGGAGGCTCTTGTCGAGATTAAGCAACAACAGTTACCCACGCTGCAAGATCAAAAGTTGGCATGGCCAACATGTAAAGTGCTGTATGGGGGGGGAGTGCAGGGATTAGCAGTGCAGAGGAATAGGTTGAGAAGGGCAAAAGAAGATTTTATTTGGGGGGCAATCGAATCGTTGACGCCACAGGAAGGACAATCTGGGGAGATTGATGCTGAACTTAAAAGTTTAAGAGGGGAATGGTCGGAGATTTCATATGGCAAGGTGGAATTTTGGTTGGGGAAGATTAAAGCCAAATATTTATTACAGGGAGATGTACCGGGGTGATTATTAGCAGCCAGGGTCAAGGAATGGGAAGCAAATAGAACTGTTACCTCGATTCAATATAAGGGAAAGATTATAACAGACCCCCAAGAAATGACGGATGCATTTGCGTTCTATTTTAAAGAAATATATCAAGCAAGAAGCATCGTTAGAGAGGATGAAATTGGGGCATTCCTGGGGGGAATCCCGCTCCCTGTATTAGACTCAAGGCAAGTGATGGAGCTGGCGGCTCCCATAAGAGCAGCTGAGATAACTGAGGTGGTGCAGTCGTTGTCTGCTGATAAAACTACGGGGCCAGATGGTCTCACAGCTAAATTTTACCAGACACATCTACATACGATACTTCCCATTCTTTTAAGATTTTTTGGTAAATTAATGCAGGAGGGGATGAACCATCCTCCACTCTACCAGGCATATATTACCTTGGTTCCCAAACCAGACAAATCTAGGAATCTACCGGGCAGCTATAGGCCCATAGCATTAATGAATCAAGATATTAAGATACTTACTAAAATCTTGGCTAATAGAATCTTTCGAGTTGCATCAAGTTTGATTAGTCAAGAACAGGTGGGATTCATGCCAGGGAGGGGGGGCACAGGATGCCCTTAGGAAATTACATCATATATTAAGCTATGCGCCCGATTCTCAGCTACCCTTAGCCTTGATATCAATAGACGCAGAAAAGGCCTTCGATAGGGTCTCCAACCCCTTTCTCTTTGCAACGATGGAAAAGATGGGCTTTCCACAGGTTTTGCTCAGAGGGCTGAAAAATTTATATGCAGCCCCAACGGCTAGGGTACTATGTAATGGTTATATTTCGCAAGAAATACGGCTGGAAAAGGGGACCCGACAGGGATGCCCTCTCTTGCCGATCCTGTTTAACATATGCTTAGAGCCCCTGTTGAGAGCTATAAATATGGATGAATATATCAAGGGGGTTAAAATAGGGGGGAAGGAGCTAAAACTCTCAGTTTTTACGGATGATGTACTCTTGCACTTACAGAACCCGGTTACAAGCTTCAAGACAGCAGCAGAGCTAATAGAGCGATTTTCCAGAGTTTCAAATTATAAATTAAATCTGAATAAGACTCAGATCCTACCACTAACACCATATGTGTACAGGGCAGATTTTGCACCATTGCGGTTACAATGGAGGGCAGATAGGATCAAATATTTGGGCATTTGGATTACAGCGAATAGGGAAGTGGGGGCTGACACAAATCTGGAGGGTCATATTAGCGATTAAAGGAGATACAAGGAGATGGAACAAACTGCCTCTGAACTTCACTGTCTCGACTGGGACTTATAAAATGAACTTGTTGTCCCGGCTGTTATATGTAGCACCTTGTACCATATAGTATTCCTAAAATTTGGTTTGATAGAATTAGGAAGTTAATTTCAGAGTTTCTGTGGAATGCTAAACCTCCTAGGAAAAAGCACATGACTTTGTGTCTACCGCCAGCAATGGGGGGCATGAAACTGCCGGACCTTCAAATATACTATGTGGCGGGTCAGCTGGGTTATATGAATTAATGGGTTAGGAATTTGGATGGGGAGACCTATGTACCTACGTGGCTGCAATTAGAGAGGCAACTGTGAAAGGATCTCAACCTCGCTCCAGAGGCATTGTTATATGCCGATGTGAGAAAAGATCCTGGGAAAATACAGGGGACTCCAATGGGGAAGTCAGTAGGAGCTTGGTGGTCGTTTCTTACCCCGGCACAAAGAAAGGACCAAATGAAAACTAGAGACCAACCTATGCTGGGTAATCCTAATTTTGTAATTGGGGGTAAGGCAATAAGTAGAAGGTGGGCTGAGCAGTTGAAGGGCCTGAGAGTGGAGGATCTTACCCAGGGCAATAGTGTAGGTCTAACAAATTGTTGTGAAGGAATGCACTTTTTTCGCAGACTACAGCTTAAACAGATGATGGAAGGGGTACAGAAGAGGCTTGGGGGTTTTACGGATAATTCCTTTACTTGGGACAAGCTAAGGGCAGGTGACTTGAAATCACACTCTCTATCTCAAAATTATAAGGTGCTCCTGGAGTATATTGGTCCAATTCACCTGTAAATGTTTCTTACTGGGACAATAAGATGGCTCCTCAGAGCTTGGCTTGGAACAATATTTGGAAAAGCAGCAAGTATATACCTATACCTAAATACAAGTGTATGCAGTATTTCATTGTTTCTAATTTGTATTTTACCCGTAAAACTATGTGATAGAAAACTTAGACAGACAGACCTGTGTTTCAGATGCAAGGAAGGAATAGGCGACCTCTTGCATGTTGTGGGAATGTAATAAAATATTGCCTCTTTGGGTGCAATTAAACGCCATATGGACCCATTGCTAGACTACTCAGAATTCATACTTCCAGAAATATGTGTACTAGGGATTTTACAAAATAGCGGTGCTATACCTAAATATCATGTTGCTTTGATGGCAGCGGTGGTTAAAGCCTTTCTGGTACAACACTGGAAGGATGATCTTGTTTACTCTTATGATAATTGGGTGAGGGATATGATGGTGGCCTTGGGTAGAGTAAAGAGGCATCTGTATATGGAGGGGAGAAAAAGGGTATATTCTAAGAGGTGGGCAAAATTGGAGCCGCTCTATTCACTACAGGACATAATGGCCCAGATGCAGATCTGTGTCAGATTGTGAGTAGCACAAGAATGATATAATATGGCAAGAAGTAGGTAGATATGATATTAGGCTGTTTTATGGCATAACAGGAATAAATGCCTGTTAGATACTTGAGAGTAAACCATAAGTGGGTAGAACAACGAATAAGGTCTGTCAATATATATTGGGGATGGGGACTCTCTTTCCAGGGGATCTACAAGGACCCACCTTATAGAGGAATGCTGTATAAAGGGAACCGAAGGAAAGAGGCCCAGGGCTGGACGGAGAGCAAGGGTAAGGAGGTTATGTCAATTCGGAGCGGGTTGTATCTGAACAAAAGGATGTCATAAAATAGTGGGTCAGGAAATAAAGCAAAGGTCGGAAAATTGGTTCCATTTGAAATGTACGAATATGGGTGGGATGTAAATAGTTTACACAGTCAGTTTGGGACTGTGTACCCTGGTTACCAGGTATACATCTGTATGTCTAATAATGAAAAAGCAATAAAGTTACTTTAACAAAAAAAAAAAAGCAGTGGGGTAAGGCCCAATCCAGGGTATACCCATTTACTTTTTTGTACACCTTACCAAGTTTTCACTTTGTGATATTGCTGAGTTATGTGCTAAATAAAAGCCTCACTTGCACTCATGGAATTAGGACAAGGGAACCAGCCATTCAGTGCAGCAGTAAGGCTACCACTCATGTTGCAGATGACTTGTGTGGGAAGCGAGCCCAGAGCGTGAGAGGATGCTCTCTGGGAAGGGCAGCAGGCTACACTACGTTACTGCCACCTAGGTAACTGCCGGTGCCAGTGTAGCTCAAGATGCTAGTGGGAGTGTAGACACTGTTTGGCATGGAGTTTGGACATGCACTGTGTGCACATGCGCACCTTGCGCCAGTGCTAACAGCATCTGGCAGGGTGGGAGAGAAAATCGCAAGAGTGAAAAAACCCAGGAGTGAACAGTATTAGACTCACGCTGTTGAGCCCCTCCACTCTAAGAGATCACCACACACACACACACAAGACAAACCCAAAGGGGATAACTGCCATTTACAATGGAATGCACCACAGAGCCAGTGTGGTTCTGTAGACTCCCTGGGAGGCAGATAAGTTAATATCTGGGAAAGATGGAATGGGTGTGGGATGCTGAAGTGGAAGGGGGCAGTTCTGACTATATGCATTCCATATGTATATGTAAAAAAAAAAAAATATATATATATAGGGTTCCCTGATTGGATAAAACACATTACATGACCGTGCATCATCCCACAATGACCACGTACCCTCCCACTGCAACTGCATGCCTGCACTACTTTCCATCCCTCAGAACCTTCTCAGTAGCAGCAAGATGAGGGGGTGTCGTTAGCCCAGAAAATGGGGGCATGGGTCCCCCCCATTTTAAGCTGGTGCCCCCCCATCTTTTCATCCACCATTCCTTTAAATTATAGGGCTTTAAAAAGACCAGCAGTGCTGTCAACTGGCTAGAAACTCCTACTGGTCCACCCCCCACACCATCTCTCAGTCCCGCCCCTGTTTCCCCACTGACTGCTGTGTTCTGCCGCTGCCTAGACTACATTACATTTCCTGTTATTTGTTCATGGCTGCACTTTGCCTAGACACATTTCCCAGCATTTATTATTTCCTCCACAGCCACTCTTCCCTAGGCTCATTGGTGAGTTGCTGTTGCCAAGGAAGGCAGTTCCGCTTCTGGCTTGGCATCAGCGGCGTAAGAGCAGTGCGCAGGCTTTTTGAACTGGTGCTGTAGGAAGGAATATAACGGGTGGTGCGGGACTTTCTGCAGGCAGCAGCTGATCGATACTGGTGAGCCGACTTGTTAAAGTGTGTACTGTCTTCTTTCAGACTGTGTTCAGTGAGTCACTGAGTGTAACATGCGGAAGGTGTTCTTAACTAGGCTCAGTGGCAGTGGCTCACTACTCTTTTGCACCTCTGTTTATTGAATGAAATTAAACAGCATTCCGGTTCCGGAGATATGTTCTTGGTTGGCTGAGTCCAGAACCGGAATGCTTCTGAAACTATATTCTGTGTGGTTCGTGCTCCTGAAGCCTGATTGCTGTCCTTAGAGTGCATTTTGTTTCCTGAGAAACAGTCCTTTTTTTAGCAAATCCCCATCCCATAGAGCTTGTCCTGGTAAAGTTTATGAATCAAGTGGGCATTAGGTGGAGATGAAGGCCTGTTTGTTAACTCTAGTCCATGTGTTAAACTGAAGAAAATGCCTACGGGTAAGGATGTTAATGAGATTGTTATGTGATATCTAATCCCCCCTCCCCAAATTTCCACTACTGCATTTATCTGTTTTTGCTGCAGGAGGTCGTGTGTGCTCACTGGTTTTATTAGCTTTATAGAGCTATTAACACCTAGTACAGTAGCCAATCTGAGAGTGCCATGTTATGTGCTGATGAATAGTTAGACTTTTAAATAACTATATCACATTGGGAGAGAGAGAGAGTGGCATGGCATCCCCTTGTTATCCCTCATTTTATTTCTATTTAATAACTGTTCTAGCCTTTTTTCCCTGGTGGCACTTGTACCTTAGGATCTGAGTGAAGTTGCTGCTGCCCTCTATAACTTCCAGCCAACAAAGATGAGGTCTTGAACGTACAGTACTAGCAAATAAACTCACCCACAGTTTCAACAAACATTGGTCAATGCCGAATGTTCACTTGTTTTTATTTGCTGTGTAGTTGTTGCGCAAGACAGCACACTTCAGTGGGACAGTTACAGATCTCACTCTTTTGCTGTTTTTTCTGACTTTGACAGCTATGTAGTAAGGACTAATGAGTTGGGGTAGGATAGGGTGGTGGAAGTGGCCCACCAAAAAGCGACTGTGCAGTTTGGTTATGAGGACCTGATTAAAAGACTGAGGCAATAAAACAATTCTAGAATAAGTATGCTTCCTGATTGAAGCCACATGCTGTATTTTAGGGTTTCAGCTAGTAAATCCTTATGCTTGTCGTGCTTGAAATTTCACAGAATGTGCTTCTAAAATGCACCATTTTGCACCAAATTCTTTAAAATTTCTTACAGGGGGACAAATCCCTCCGGACCCCCTTTTTGGATAAAGTCACTGAGGGGGCATGTGCCCCCTCACATTTAGAATCCTGCTGAATACCCTGGTGAAATCACTCCACATCTGGCACACATAGCCTGGCACACACATACAGTGGTAATCATGCAAAAGTTTACCGGTAGCGCAGTATACAGAGTGTTGCTCAAGCACGATACCTACTGCATAACATGTGTACCACTACCATGCAATGATGCGCGGTGTGCGGTACCGGTATACTTTTGTATGACTACCACTGTACCTGGCACACACAGGCTGCCCCAACCGTAAGCAAGAAAATGTATATAGCTGCCCCACACTGAAACACTTATCTGGTTGATCCTGCTATCAATTTTGATAGGTAAAATATGAAAAAAAACATCTGGTTGATTCTACCATGTTTACACTGTTTGAGTTGTAATTACTTTCAGTTTCGGCTTTCAGTGCAGCGTGACTGAGTGGTGTCCATTCTGCTAAAGAAAATGCTGCCAAAGGTTTACAGTCAGGTAGGTTTTCTCCAAAGTGATGTAAACTGTGGGGTGTTTACGCACAGTTTAGTAAATTTTCTATAAAAGAAGCTGACGACTGTAGATTGAGGAGAGCGAGCGAGTTGCTATAGCAGTACTCTTTCAGGCTTGCATCTACTGTAGTCTTCTGAAGCTGATAACTATCTCACTCTCCTTGATAACCAGAGAATTTTTTTTCACAATTTATCTGTCAAAATCATGGCATTATCAACCAAATCACCTGAATAAACTGTAATTTCTATAACACAAGGACTACCTGGATCAACCAGATCACCTAAATAAAACTTAATTTCTGCCAGACGAGCACTACTTTTTCCCCCAAAATAATTTTCTAGCCATTTTATAGGATGGATAATCCACTACAGGACATGTGGTCATGCTCTGATTATGCATGCTTTGGATGGTTAAAGACACTCATATGGCCGGTGATGGAATACATGATTTATGTGAATGAGAGTGACCTTGGTTATCCTCATGAGTGGCGGAGCGTAGCTGAGCCACGAGTGATGGTAGCTGAGGTCACTCTCCACTTATTCACATAAACAGTGTATTCCACCACTGGCCATAACATATCCCATTTATACAATAGGACTGTGTTTTGTGCTTTTTTTTTGGTTTGAAGATGTCACCACAGTGGAATAAATGGATTTATTCCACTGCAGTGAGAACACATGTTTTTATGAAATGAGTTATTTGCTCACTCCTATTGTTTAAATCAGAGTATGAGTGCGCACCCTGCAGTGGATTATCCAATACATATATGAATCAGAGGAGCAGTAGCAGCCAGAAAAACAGAAACATAGAATTTGACGGCAGATAAGGATAGCTTGGCCCACCTAGTCTGCCCATTTTCCCTACCTGTTTCATATATCACAGATCCTAAATGATCTGTGGCTTATTCTCTCTTTCCTATAGCTAGAGTTCCTTTATATCTGTCCCATGCGTTTTTGAATTCCCCTGCTGTTTTTACTCCTACAACCTCAGCCTCTGAGAAGGAGTAGACAGCTACAGGGGTCTGTCAGTCACACTGGCAGCATAGATGCATTCTGCTGCATCCTTTCACTGCTGGGATGAAATCTGATTGGCTGCAAGGACTGGAAAAACAGTGTTGAGGAGACTGGTTGACTAGTCTGAGACGGAAGGCAGCAAACAGAACCTGCAGCTGCTGTGCCTGTGTGGCCTTTCACCACTCATCCCCTGACCAGAGTAGCGTAGCTGCAACTGACACCACTGGTTGAACTCCTCAACATGTCATGTCACACACCAGTTCACCATCCCACAATCAAGTCCGGAGTCCTCTCCTTATTGTGTTTGGCTACGCTGTGGTGGCACTGATGGAGCAGGCATTTTGGTATTCTCATTGCCAGCCAGGCCAGCATGAGCACCAGGTCATCTGAGACTTTGGCACTGGGCTCCCACATGAGGGTGAGCACCAGTCATCAGGGACCAAGACTTACATGTTATTACCAGTGCTCATAACACCACCCACTACATGGTGAGCCACCAGGGGTGGGTGAGTAAGTAATAAGACACCATCAGGTGTGCATGAAACAGATATTACTGCACCACCAGGGGCGTAGTGATGCCTTCAGCCCCTGGAAGTGTGGTAATATCCGTTCAATGCACACCCCAGAGTGTCTTATTGCGCTTATAAAATGGGCTTTTTTTTTTATTTTATTTTTACCTTTTTCAGTTAGAAAAATCATGTTTCTATATGGACAAACAGATTTGATTATGACAATTTAAGATACAATAGACCTTCTGCCTGTTAGAAAATGTGTCATTGTGGATGTGCTGAACAAAGTTTGTCCTTTGCAGGCATCAGTAGAACTGGTTTGATGTTATTGCCGGCATGCTGAAGGATCACTGCTCCCCACACTCCTGTGAATTGGTATGATTTTTTTTCCAGACTGGGACTGAGCTCCAGCTGCTATCATGTGCGAGAGAGCGAGAGAAAGATGATCAACATAACAGTGTACTGTGGGAGAGGGAAAGATCAGCATGAGTGTGATCCTTCAAACTGTTTTTTTTCCTTAAATCGAGAACCTCCTGGCTGCACTGTATCCGATCTGAACAGTTCCTCGGTATAGCAGAAATAAATGGCAGCAGGATCAAGTACAGAGCTGGTGGCAGGAGGGGGTCCTATTGTGGTTCACAGTACAGAGACTATGACATGTCAGGATTTTACAGCAGTAGGAGGAATTCTCTTTTGTCTTGCTGTACTTTCAGTTGGGATCGCTATCAGCATCGGAGAGGGATAGGGAGATGTGCTGTGAGAGCTGTAGCCAGATCTGCACAGGAAGGAACAGAAACGGTTTTAAAAACTGTACTTTATTTTACATTTAATTTCAACGTGTGGTCAGTGAGGTGCTCAGATTTTATTGTAATAAAGTGCCAAATACGTTTTACTGTAGGGCTTTAATAGAGGGCAGGTTTGTCCTTGCTAAGACAGGGAAAACAAGCATTTGTCAATGCCGAATGTTGCTTGCTTCTATGTGCTGTTTAGGTATTTGGAAGTCATTGGAGTGCAAATATTGAAAATTTGCGAACTTACGAGCGTGTGTAGGAACTGCACAACGCACGCTCATAAAACAGTCATTTTTAGGAATTTTTTACCAAATTTTCAACATAGCCATTTTAAGACCTCTGCTCATGAACAGTGTCACTGTGATTTTGTTAATGTGTCCCATACATTGAGTTTGCACACCGACTGCGCCATTGTGCGCTACATGGGTGGAAACACGTTTTGGGCAGGATGTGAAAAATGACAGCTGCTGCTCATAAGGAGGTGTGGTAAAATGGCAATGTTGAAAATCTGGAGTGGAAATATTGAAAATTCGCAAACCTATGAGCGTGCGTGGGAACTGTGCAACGCACACTCGTAAAACAGTCATTTTTAGGAATTTTTTCACCAAATTTTCAACACAGCCATTTTAAGACCTCTGCTCATGAACAGTGTCACTGTGATTTTCTTAATGTGTCCCATACATTGAGTTCGCACACCGACTGCGCCATTGTGCGCTACATGGGCGGAAACACGTTTTGGGTGAGATGTGAAAATGACAGCTGTACTGCTCATAAGGAGGTGTGTAAAATGGCAATGTTGAAAATCTGGAGTGAAATATTGAAAATTCGCAAATCTTATGGCGTCGCGTGAGGAACTCGCAATACTGCAGCTACATAAAACAGTCATTTTAGGAATTTTTCACAAATTTTCAACATAGCCATTTTAAGACCTCTGCTAATGAACAGTGTCATGGTGATTTTTAATGTGTCCCATACATTGATTTCGCACACCGACTGCCATTGTGTGCTATGTGGGTGGAAACACATTTTGGGCAGGATGTGAAAAATGACAGCTATACTGCTCATAAGAAGGTGTGGTAAAATGGCAATGTTGAAAATCTGGAGTGAAAATATTGAAATTTCGCGAACTTATGAGCCTGCGTAGGACTCCATAGCATACGCTATTAAAACAGTCATTTTTTGGAATTTTGGCACCAAATTTACAACATGGGGTTTTTGGGACCCCTTCTCATGAATTATGTCACTGTCATGGTGGTATTCGGGCCCGAAGGGTGATTTCGCAGTCACTGCACGAAACCACCCTTTGGGCCCGAATAGCGCCAGGACTGTGACATCATTCTGAGAAAGTCCCAAAACCCCATGTTGAAAATTTGCAAAAATTACCAAAAATGAAATAGAATAAAGTTGAACCCCCATCTAGCCCATTATACAGCTTACCGGCATTTCCTCAGTTCGTGGTCAGCTTTGAAGAGTGCAGGCGTGTTCCGGTCCACTGAAAGATCGTCAGCCGGTCAAGAGGTAAGTATGGGATGAGGAGGGGGTGTGGGGAAAACTGGGTGTGCAGTGGGTTGGTGCGGATTGTGGGAGGGGCTGGGAGATGCGCCCATGAGACCGTTTCGTTTTACAGGTTAAAAAAAAAAGGCGTGTGGGATGTTTGCCACGCTGGTGGGGCTCTGGCGTGGCACAAGGGTCAGGGGCGCGTTCGGCGGCCGAAGATTAGGGCACCCGTCGCCTGTATGCTGCCACGCTGGGTGGGCTCCCAGCATGGCACCTACTACTGGAGGGACGCGGCTCAGCCGACGAGGTTGGGCACCCGTCTGCGCTATTAACGCGAGCGGGCGCCGCGACGCCAGTGTGGGAGCGTGCGCGCGAGCAGCCGATATCTTATCGGTGCTCACTGAAGCGTAGCTCCCCTTTCAACTGTATGCCACTGCATTTTGGAGCGTGTCATAGACAGCTCCAAAATGCATTGGCTTACAGAGGCCACGCCTGCCAGCACACTGACTGAATTGGAGGAGGAGGTGACACACCTCTGAAATCTCCGATGATGGCACTATGTTTCTTGCACATGCATGCAAGCAACATAAAAATGGCAGCATTTGAGAACTGCAGTGTTCTAACCATAGAGTGTTTTTTTGGTGCTGTGATTCTGCTGTTTAAAACTTGTTTTTACCTGTGCATTGTACGGATTTGATGCACAGGTAACAACCACTCAGAACACCGGACTTTCTCTCCCATTTCATAAAACAAGTTGTTTAGATTGAATATTTATTTGCCAAATGAAAACTTCAGTGAGAGGAGGTCTGACTAGAGGTGGGTTAGGAGGCAGCTGGGCTGGAGGAAGGCTGGAGCACAGTTAAGAAATTTTGGTTTAGCCCGGTGGCACAGAGGGCTGAGGCACTGGGTGCCTTACCTTGCATCACGCCAGTGACTCAGGTTTGGGAATGGACTCAGGTCGTCAGGGAACCAGCATGCGGGGCGAGGGTGAGGGCAGGACTGAGCAGCTGTAGGTCAGCTCTCCTCTCTCGGGGTGGTCGTTGCCCACCCATAGTTCCACTGCCACCAGGTGGAGGTCCGGTGGCTAGCGTAGGTGGGAGGGGGTGGCAAGTTGCAGGAGGGTGTCTCAAGCCATGGCGTGTGCATGCCTCCACATTTTTGCACCCGGCCAAGAATGGGGACAGGTGAAAAACAGGGAGAAAAATGCAAAAAATTTATATAGGAAAACAAAATTGGGGTTTATAGTCATTTTCCTACAAACTGTATCTCAAGTATTTTTTAATCTGGGGGGAGAGAGAGATAACATTGTCATCATTTTCTGTGCACTGCACATAGACAGGAAATTTCCAATAGCACAGATAGGGGAGACAAAAGTTTCTCCAAAGGAAGGTTAAGTGACTTGCTCAGGGTCACACAGTGAGTAATTGATGGTGGTGGGTTTAAAATCTGGGAGGTTAAGGGCACTGAGCTACAAGTCTGGAGACCTGGGTTTGAATCCCCATCAGCCCCTACTTGCATAGTGTGTGACCGTGGGCAAGTCACTTAACTTCCTTGTGCTCCCAGGCTGCACCTGGAAACAAGCTCTGGCTTAGTGTGCCTTTCCTGGTTAAACAGTTTCTCCTTTCCCTATCACCAGGCTCACAACACAATGCTTTAACCACAAGATCACACTGTATCCCTTAAATCATTAGTTCTCAAACTTTGTCATATTGAGCCTCCCCAAGCCACTGAAAAGATCTTGAGCCTTCCCCAAATACTGAAATAATTTTGTGCCTCCCATAGAAAAATATCATACTTTGCATAATTCATCAGGGAAAACAAAGTGAAACTCCATTGAGTAGTTGGCTCTCATTTTATTCAATTTATTGTAACCCCCCCCCCCGAGGCCAACCTACTTGTTCTCTTATTCTGACAATAGAATCATTCATTGTTCCCCCTTGTTGCAATATCTTCATTGCTCACCCTGCGTTTCCTGTTTCCCCTCTATCTGGAATAACCTTCCACCCACCTGTCTCTCCCTCTCTTACCCTGTTCTTAAGCAACTTCTCAAGGATCATTTTGCTCCCTTCTGCTCTTTCTCCTAGTACAGTACCTCTCTGCTTAACCCTTGGGTTTGGGTTGTTCTGCTACCAGTATCATTAGTCGATTGTTACTGCTCGTTATTTTTTCATTGTTCCTGTTTGTTTGCACTATTCATTTTGTATTGTGTGACTGTTTTGCAGTTACCTCTTGAATTGTATTCACACCCTACCTTACCCTTCTCGAGGTACACCCGAGATAAGCCTTTGCTCAGTGTGCCTTTCCTGGCCACTGATTTTTAAATAAATACATAAATTCAGCAACTATTATCCTCTTTTAGTTTGCCTCATTCCTTCACACAAAATATCTAAAATTCAAAAATTTAAGTACAGTACTTCTTCAGATTTGCTTGAGCCTCCACGGAAACCGGTTGGGGCATCCCCAAGGAGGCTGGCCTCACCATTTGAGAAACCCTGCCATAATTCAAATCCAGAGGATAACAAAGTTTGGAAAACTGTCCAACTTGGTTGTGGTGGGGGTAGGAAAGCTAAGCATTTACTGTGCAGCTTCTCATTTAAGAAGTAAAATTGTTTTTTAATTTAATTATTAGAGATCCAAATGATAAAAACATCCAAATAAACAGTACTCTGGAGTGTGGGGACAGACAGATGGACAAGACGGGATGGACAAAATAAGGAGTTAGCACCACAGCTTACATCAGGCTTTACACTATTCAGTTCACATTATAAAGCTACACCATGCTTCACCCAGGACAGTTGTATCAATTTATAATTTAAATTACTAATATTTGGTTAATTTGTTAGGTTTAGATGACACCTGTAGAATTACAGCAGTTTGACTTTTGGTATTTAAATGCACAGATTCTTGGGCTGGGTTATAACATGTTGTGTTTGCATTAAGTATAATGAGAGAATGTTTGTAGCCATGTCACTCCATGGAAAACTAGATTAGCAGAAGGTTATGAGACCATTTTATTGGGCCAACAAAGGAATTGTAAAATGTTACCTACACAAGATTTTAGGGCCACACAGGTCCCTTTGCCAGGTGTTCTAGATACAACTTGGGAGACTCTGACTCATGCCTGAACTTTTCTGCCCGGGGGGATAGGCTTGTCACACAGCTGAGGTTTGCATCTGTATGTGGTGTTCTACCCTGAAACTGGCAGGGAGTGCCTGGCATATGCTGAAGCTGAGATACTTAGTTTTGTGTGTGTGTGTGCGTGTGTGTAGGCATTCATGCACCTCCTGCAGGCCGGGAATGGTAATCAGGTTGATGAAGGTACACCCCTTGACTTCTTGGACAGTGAAAGAGGTGTAGTCAAGGCATCCCCACAGAGCACTGCAGGGCATATGATGTCAAAAGAGGCAAAGGGTGTTTGGCATGAAAAATAATAACTGATTTTCTTCTTGTAATGCAAACATAGGAGTTTGTTTTACTGATTGAGCAACATAATAGTTTGTTCCTCTGTAATGCCAAGTCCTTGAGAATGTTTAATGTGCTGTGCTCTGAAAATTCAAGGACTCCAGAGATTTTTTGCAAATGTTGCTCCTTGGCTAAATCGTGTTGTCCGTAACTCAAGAAATTTAGTGTGGGAACCCAACCAGCTCAATGAAGTCACCCTCGCCACTTGCCATCTTCAGTCTCAAGTGTAAACAAAACTTGGAAAATAATGTGTGTATGAGTGCCAGACAGACAGATGGACACAAGCTTTGCAGTTGATCTATTTTTTTATTTTTTTGTAAATGTTTCTATTAAAACAAACAAGTTGCACAGCCACATCAGACACATGATGCAAAGGGTATTACAGATAAAGTATAGCACCAAATTCCCAAAAGTAAATTGTTGCAGAGTTCCCCATTTGCCCTGACTCGGATTTGGGGGTTAGAGAACCCAAACATACTGCTGTAACTTTCTTCAGAAGCTAGTGACATCATATAAAAGGGTATGGAGGGAGGCATCTGTTCACCCACAATCCATCTAGTTATCCTGCACCCACACACTCCAACTGTCTCCTGCCGTATGCTTCCTCTCCCCATCTGTTATAGGAGTTGAATTGATCCATTTTGAGAAAGGAACATAAATTGGAAGATCATTTTGAGGGACAGACAAACATAAGTTATTTGATTATCTTTTTAAAATACATTTGGCGTTCAGTGGACTTAAAGGGCTGATCAATATCTTAAATGAAAACAATGTCGGCCAATTTAGTCAACTGGTAAAGTTTCTGATTAATTGCATATTCTACATTGAGGGGAGTGATCAGATACCTTCCAGGAGCATGAACCACCTGGTATATGACTAGGATAGGACAGAGATGTTAGAGGAGGGAGAACATGGGGTGCTGGTGCACTTGGGTACCAATGATCTAACAATCTGGCAAACCAGATGTAAACTCCCCTCCTGGTGTCTGCGGGTATACCTGATGGCAAACTTGGTGTGAGGGGGCAGCTGTACAACTAAGAAAACACAGTCCAGAATAAAACAGGAAAACAGTACCTGGATTTCATTGGGTGGTGCAGGTGATGGATTAGCTCCATCGGGGGGTGCCCTCAGACATACTGGATGATGAACTGGAACACTGGAAAGATGAAGACTGCTGAATCTTCACCCACCTGGCCTCTCCGTCTTTCCCATAGTGGCCTTTATAGACAGACTTTCAGGCATGCCTCTCATTGTTTTCTTCTATGGTGCACTGATTCTTTAGGAACAGGCTGTGGAGGCAAACTTGTTTTAGCAGCAAAATGTCTCCTCCAGAAAACAGGAGACCAACACAAGAACTGGAGAAACACAGGATCCCGTTTAATGAACAATTAATCAACAGGAACAGTTACTCCATGGAGCAGCAGAACACAAATAAGTTGCTCAACACCGAAAAGGTCACATCATAAGCTAGTGGTGCTCTGAACCGTGGAGGTCACAAACGTGAGCAAATTAGTTCAGGCGGCTACCCATAGCCTAGGTAGCTAAAGTCCAAATGCAGACAGCAAAACTATTGGCCAGATCAGGCCCTTGAAAACAGCAGGCAGCAAAATCACTTTCCCTTCCTCCAGATCCTCTCCCAGCTCCCAGCAAGGAGCATGGACCTTCAGGGGGTTGGCCTCATCTGGCAAAGGCCACCCTCTTTGTCTACTCTTACCTCTAAGTCCACTGAGTCCAAACCTTTGGAGGGACAGCTGCCTAGCCTCATAGCCGCCCTCAGTGCTGGCTCCTTTATGACACACAGCCTAGAAAGAGAGTCCCAGAAAGAGGGGCTGAACAGGACCAGGGGGGTGTCTAGGACCCCTGGTCTCCACTATACCCGCTCACCTCATGTCTTGATCCCTTCCTCATTGCTCCCTTGCCAGCAGCAAACTTTTCTTGTGTTCCTTCCTAGGGACCAGATACGCTGGCTAGCCTTAAACAGGGCTCTCAAAATCCAACTGCCACCACCACATCCTTTTGCCTGACTAAACTGAGCACCCAATAAGAAAAACTTACACCCAACCATATGTCCGAGTGAGCAATCAGCCCCACTCTGCCCTCTCTCTTCCAGTTGAATCTCCCCTAAAGGCACGCCCTTATATTTGCTCCCTCAACAGGTATCCAAACCCGCTATGATCCAATCACAGACCGATCTCTAAGGCTCCAAAGAATACTGCCCTCCAAAATCGTCCAGTACTTGTAGTCCCAACTAAACTATTGACATATTGCCCCAAATGGCAGCAGCCAGCACCGAAAACCACCACCACAAAAAAAGGAGCAGCTGCTCCTTTAAATTTCCTGCTCAGTAGCATGGGACTGCTATTCCTATTTACAATCTATTTCATTTAACAGTTAATTTTCTTCCATGTCCTCTGGTGGTCTTGAGCCCGGCAACCAGACCTGGGACCCCGAGCAGCCGCTCTAATTCTTCCCCTTTAATTTCTCTGCACTGCAACGGTGGCTGCACATGCTCAGTAAGACACGACTGCCATTACTATTTACAAACTGAGGTCCCATTGCCACGGCAGCCCATTGGGACCGAACACTGCCTCAAAACATGCACGGGGGCATGGAAACAAAAGCGCGCCGCCTGACTCCCCCTTCCCAAATGGCCAGGACACCACAACAGGGCGGCCAGAGCCATGAAGAGCCACCAGTGTACCAAATGGGTCCACATCCCTACGGAGCTGCTGAACGGACCCCACGGAGCAAGAGCTCCCATAAGGTAAGCCCATTTTGGGGAGCTTACACTCTCCCACCACTTAAATGCTTGCCATCCTCAGCAAGCCAAGACTCACCCTATAATATTTACGCTATCCAATCTAAACCTAAACTACCACTACCTATCCAAACACTAATCTGGCTCACTAAACCACTCAGAAATTACTGTCCAACTGGGCCATTTACTGGCCAGACCTACAAAGGACCAAAACTTAGTCTGACAGATGGCGTTCCCAGTCCCTTAACCAATCCCTACCTGGCCACCAGCCGACCAAGCCTACAAAGACAGCCAGAAGCTCAGCTAGGTTGACAGCGTTCCAGGTTTTCCTCCCATGGCAACCCACCCAGGGCTCTCGGGGATTCAGGTACCCACATCCTTTACGTACATTTTGTGCGTCGAGGCGCTCAGATTTTTTTTTTTTAACGTCCCGGAGATGCTTCTTTCTAGAGCTCCAGGAGTCACTTAAGAGAACCACACCTCCACACCCACACGGCTTGTACTGTAAGATTCTGTACAGCACAGGGGGCACGCTCCATTAGTTTCTATGTGGGCATTTTAAATTACATTTTTTTTATGTTTCAGAGGGTGAATTCAAACAAATTATGGCCACTGCTCGACTAACAAAGCCCTTATTAGTTGAGCAGTGGCTATAATTTGTTTGAATTCACCCTCTGAAATGTAAAAAAATGTAGTTTAAAATGCCACCATATAAACTAATGGAGCGTGCCTTCCGTGTTCTACAGAATCTTACATTACAAGCAGTGTGGGTGCGGGGGCGTGGCTCCCATGCATATTCAAATAGGGACCCCTGGACATTTTCCAGGGACTCCCACTTTTGGGCTGTGAGCCTCCCCTTTTTTTAAAGCCAATCCCGGATCCCCAAACAAAAAATCCTACCGAAAGCCCTGAACCCACTGCTAAACCTATGGACCCCTGCTTTCAGTTCTCGTGGCAGTGTCCCAAGGTTACCATACTCTGCAACTACTTTACCACATACCCATGATTGCTGCCAGCTACCTGTGTTAGACTGCCTGAAAATTTTTAAGGGAAGCACACTTATAGCATAAGAAACATTTTAGCAATTGTTTGCAAACTACCTTAAAATAGCATCACTGTAACATATGATCACTTTAAAACATCATATCAAAACTATTAAAGCTAGGGAAAAACAATTCAATTGACTGGCACCATATTCACTCAATATATTTCTTAAAATTCCCCAGAATAAAATCCCCAAGAACAATAAAATACATTTTAAACAATGAGCACTATTTTTGTACAACATTTTAAAAGTGCAACTATTAAACCATTAACATTTACCCTACCAACAGTACATAAACATTTAGTTACACTTTTTTTTTCATTTTGCAAATAAGGTACAATTTTCCTCCAAAAGCCCATTGTCCATGCAGATAGATTTTAAGTCACTGCTAGGGGTTCCTTTTCAGTCCAAACCCTTGAAGCTCTGAGTAACCAGGGGGAAACCACCCAGTAGACCTGGACCCTAGGTCAAACGTGGCATCCTCAGAGTATAGTCTCTGATGAAAACTGCATTTTCAGTTCGTATTCATGGGGCACCAAATTTCCATTGGGCAAGCCTCCCTTTACCTCAAAAATTGTCCCCAAAGGCCAAAGTCCACCCTGTGAAGCTGACAAGGAGGTAAAAGAGGCAATGCCCACAATAAAGTCTCTGCTCCTACCAAGTCCATCCTTGCTCTAGTCCTGGCCAGTGACCACAACAAGGCTCTTAAACCTTTCACAGAAAAAGGCGCAAAATGTCCCTGTCCCATGTGCCAGCTTGGTTGTGCAATGAATAGTCCAGCAAATGGGGGACTTCCACAACTTCGTCAGCTCCTATTCCACAGTTCTCCAAGACTGGGCACCCAAAAATTGAATCTCGGACAAGTCCACACATTGTAAGCCCTGTGAGACCCCCCTCCTGGTGTCTAGGGGTATGCCTGATGGTAAAGTTGGTGGGAGTGGGCAGCTGTACAACTGAAAGAAAAAAATCCAGAATTAAAGTAGGAAAACAGTACCTGGATTTCATGAGGTGGTGCAGGTAATGGATTAGCTCCATCGGGGGGGGTTCCCTCGAACATACTGGGTGATGAACTGAAACATTGGAAAGATGAACACCACTGAATCTTTACCTGCCTGGCCTCTCTGTCTTCACCATAGAGGCCTTTATAGACAGGCTTCACCAGGCAGGCCTCTCGTCGTCTTCCTCGATGGTGCGCTGGTTCTTTGGGATCACCCTGGAACACACTGTAAACAGGCTGTGGAGGCAAACTTCTTCTAGCAGCAAAACAGCTCCTCGAGAAAACAGGAGGCCAACACCAGAACTGCAGAAATAGGGGATCCCGATTAATGAACTGCTGATCAAACAGGGACAGTTACTCAATGGAGTAATAGAACACAAATAAGTTGCTCAAGACCAAAAAGGTCACATCATAAGCTAGTGGTGCTCTGGACCGCGAAGGTCACAAATGTGAGCAAGTTAGTTCAGGTGACTACCCATAGCTTGGGTAGCTTAAGTCCAAATGCAGGCAGCAAAACTATTGGCGGAATCAGACCTTTGAAAACAGCAGGCAGCAAAACCACTTTCCCTTCATCCAGATCCTCTCACAGCTCCCAGTGAGGAGCACAGACCTCCAAAGGGTTGGTCCCATCTGGCAAAGGCCACCCTCTTTGTCCGCTTCTACCTCCAAGTCCACTGAGTCCAAACCTTTGGAGGGACGGCTGCCCAGCCTCACAGCCACTCTCAACGCTGGCTCCCTTTATGGCCTAGAGCCCAGAAATAGAGAGTCCCAAAAAGAGGGGCTAAACAGGACATGGGAGGTGACTAGGATCCCTGGCCCTCCACTATGCCCCCTCACCTCATGTCTTGATCCCTTCCTCTTTGCTCCATTGCCAGAAGCAAACTTTTCTTGTGTCCCTTCCTAGGGACCAGATATGCAGACTAGCCCTAAACAGGGCTCTCAAAATCCAAAGGCCACCAACAGATCCTTTTGCCTGACTAAACTGAGTGCCCAGTAAAAAAAAAACACTCATCCGCATGACCGAACGAGCAATCAGTCCCAGTCTGCCTGCTCTCTTCTTTCTGTCCCGGGTGAATCTCCCCTAAAGATGCCAAAGCACCCCCTTATATTTGCTCCCTTTACAGGTGCCAAAACCCCCTACAGTCTAATCACGGACCAGTCCCTAAGGCACCAAAGAACACTGCCCTCCAAAGACCTCTGGGACCCGTGGTCCCAACTAAACTGTTTACATATTGCCCTGAATGGCATCAGTTGGCACTGAAAACTACCGCCACTAAAAAAGGAGTTACCACTCTTTTAAATTTCCTGATCTGGTGGCCATGCATGCTCAGTAGCGCGGAATCGCCGTTCCTATTTACAGTTTATTTAATTTAAGAATGAATTTCCTTTCCTGTCCACTGGTGGTCCTGAGCCTTGCAACCCCTCAGAATCAGACCCAGGACCCGGAGCAGCTGCTCTGCTAATTCTTCCCCTTTTTTTCTCTGCACTGCAATGGCAGCTGCACATGCTCAGTATGACATGGCCACCATTACTATTTGTAAACTGCAGTCCCATTGCCACAACAACCCTCCAGGACCAAACACTGCCCCAAAATGCACCCTGAAGTACAGAAACAACAGCACTGTGCCTGACCCCCCATCCCAAAAGGCCAGCACACCACAACAGGGTGGCTTGAGCCACGAAGAGCCACCCCCAGACCAAATGGGTGCACATCCCTATGGAGCCACTGAATGGACCCTAACACTTGGAGGGGAGCCAAGGAGCATGAGCTCCCATAAGGTAAGCCCATTTGGGGGGCTTACACAGACTATTGAGACAAGGAAGCATAATGGAATCATGGGTAGCATTCATACTATAATAACAAATGAAATTAACATTAAAAAAAGGGAAGGTCAGGCATGGTATAGTAAAGAGTGTAAAGAGGCCAAAAAACACTTAAACAGACAATTAAGGAAGCTAAAACAGGGCCAGGGTAAAGAAAATAATAGGAAAATGAACAAATTAAGGAAAGAATGCAGAACAGTCCTGAAAATAGTCGGGTTGTGCCTGAAAATAGTCATCTCTATGGCTAGCGCACCTACCCTGTAAACAAAAACTAAAATAAATAAAAATACACACAATCGCTATGGATTGATTTAGAAGAAGCAGTACAGGCAAAAGATACAAAAATATCCTAGAACATAGTAAATAAGGGCACTAAGGAATATAGAAATGGAACAGAAACACTCATGGAATCAAATGTTTGGGTAAAACACGGATCCCACCGAATAATAACAAAAGTCAAAATTAGATAAATGAAGCATTGGTGTCCCTGAAAAAACATAAAGCCCCAGGACTTGATGGGTACCATTGGATGTCATTTACTGAATGGGGACTCAATAGATCCCATTCTGAGAAGCACTATTTAACATGATCTGGAAGCATGGGGTCATACCAGAAAGCTAGAAGTTGAATATTATAGTGCCAATATTTAAAAAAGGAGATAAGAATAAACCAGAGTGCTACAGACCAATAACTCTGATTGATTGCACTGCAAAATTGTTCACACAGATAATAAATAACAGACTAGCAAACTGGGTGGATACACATGGAGTCATTGATAAAGCACAAACAGGCTTCAGAATGGGATGATCCACCATAGATTACTATGTCTCGTCTCATTTACAAATACAAAACTGTGAAAAAACAAAAACTGTACTGCACCTTCATTGATCTGAAAACAGCATTTGATGGGGTAAGCAGAAACATGCTATGAGAAAGACTAGTGAAATTAGGGGTAGAACAAACTATATTAGTAATCAAGTTATTCTATCAAAATAATTACACCAGTGTCAGATACAATGAAAAAGGTGAAATAAGTGAATGGTTCAAATCAAACATGTCAGTTAAACAAGGATGCACTCTTTCTCCTCTATTATTTAATCTGTATTTCTAGACAGTGCAACAGTCTAGGGATGCACCGGAACATCACATGCCGAAAATAGGCATAAGAGTCGTCCATACTTGGCCTACGCCGACGATGTGGCACTACTATCTACAAGTTTCCTAGGAATTAAAAGAATTAAATACATTTGTTGCAGAATGTGATTTGGCAGATCTAAAATTCAATTACGAAAAAACTAAAGCAACGGTATTCGGCGGAAATAATAAAGCATATAAATACATAATCAATAACCAAAAACTTGAGGTGATCATAGAATTCTGTTATTTAGGGATAATACTAACACAAGAAGGAACATGGAAGAGACACATTCAAGAAGCAGAAAATAAGGCAAAAAGATTCCTCTCAGTATTAAAGGGACACATTCATGTACAGTGGCATACATAGTTTGAAAGTCCATTTAACGTTCTTTTAATTGAGGTATTGGGCATACCTGTAGCTGGAAGCAGTCCAGAGATATAGATGACTGAGTCTGTGTAATATAAATACTACATTAGAGCCATTCTTAGAACCTTGTGATGTCAGTGATGATCAAGCAGTGCTTAACTCAGTGCAGTTAGGCCCATCAGTCTTACCTCCATTGTAGATAAATTGATGGAAGCACTATTCGAAGAAGACCTAGTAGATGACCTGAAGACAAGTGGGCTTTAGGATAGTAGGCAGTATGTATTTGTGGCAGGAAGGTCTTGTCAGACCAACCTGATAATATTCTTTTAGTATTCTTTGACTGGGTAATAACGTCGGTGGATAAAGGAGCAAGTAGTAGATTTATTCTGTTTGATGTCAGCAGAGTCTTTTTCATTTCATTTATTTTATTTATTCTTTGGCAACCAGGTAAAGGCACTGGACCAAAGGTCCCTTTTCAGGCCTGACCCGGACAAAAAAAAACACAAAAAATACACAATCAACAGCAATACAATACCAAAAAATGCAAATTACAGTTACAAGCAGATTTATGTAATAAATAACTTTTTAACCTTTGTTTAAAAGTTAAAACAGAGGGAGCAATCCTAACATCAAGTGGGAGTGAATTCCAATACAAGGGTGCTGCTATTGAAAAAGCTCTAGCACTTATTCTAAGCTGAGACCTGGTGACAAAATATAAGGGGCTGTCAGCCAACCTCAGGCTGGGAAGCAATTCTCTCATTTCAATAAGATCAGAAAGAGGAAAAAGGGAGCCAAAGTAAAAACATTTATACATCAGGCAACCAACAAAATATTCTATTCTGCAACTAGGGGAAAACCACCCCAACCAAGAATAAAGCTTACACCGATGTGTCCTATTGGGGGCTCCTAAAATAAATCTACAAATATTATTATAGGCCACAGTTAGTACTTGCATTTCTTTTGTACCTATGTTATAATATAGACAAGAACTGTAATCAAAATATGGAAGAAGAGAACCAATAGCAATTGCTAATCTAGTTGCTTGTGAGAAGAATGACTTGAATTTGTATAACACCCCTATTTTTTGATTTACTTTCTTAACCATTGACTGAATCTGAGGTGAAAAGGTCAAACTGGGATCCAATAGTATGCCCAAATACTTCAATTGAGACACTTGTTCAAGCAGACCACCCCGAAAATCAGATATCCTCATTTCCAGGGTGTCCACCAACATAAATTGCATGCTAAATAACATAACTTTTGTTTTAGCTGAGTTCAAAACCATAGCATTTAAAGTAAACCAAGAACATATGGCAGCAAAATCCTTTTCTAGGGAACAAGAAAGTTCAGACACAGAATTTGACTGAGCACAGATTACAAGATCATCTGCATAAAGCAGTGATTCACTAAACTTGCAAACTCCAGGAAGCTGATTAATAAAAATAGAAAATAACAGGGGTCCCAAAATGGACCCCTGAGGTTCACCACAACTAATTGGCAAGACATCAGAAACCACAGAACCTACATGAACAAATTGATAACTGTTACTCAGATAATCATAGAACCAAGAAACAGCGACATCAGAAAACCCCAGATCTTTCAATTTTGTACAAGCCAAACTGGGATCAGTCAAATCAAAAGCCTTGGTTAGGTCCACGAACACAGCTCCAGTCATCAAACCCTTTTAAAACCCATGTAGGATGGTGTTCATGAACCCAAACAAGGCTGTGCCCATACCAAAATGCTTACGGAACCCATGTTGTTGCCTTGACAACAAATCATGGGTAACCAAATAAGCATCAATTTGCTTAGCCACTAAATGCTGAAGTAGTTTGCTAAGGGGATTCAGTATTGATATTGGCCAATAATTATCCATGGAAGTAGCACAGCTCTTTTTTGGAATTGGAACCACTTTAGCTTTCTTCCAGGACAGGGGAAAAATGCCTGTAGCCAATGACATATTAAAAATATAACAAAGGGCATCTGTAATAAAGGGGATAGCCAATTTTAAGAAGCAAGCATCAAACACTTCCCCGCAGTCAGTACCTTTATTTGGGAGAGACTGCAGAAGATGAAAAACTTCATTTGATGCTACCTCCTTAAACAAAAACTTGGTTCCATCTACCAAAAGAACAGAGGAAAAGGATTTAGTATTACCAGCCTGAGGAAAACAAGATCTAAACTTGGAAAGAGCTGAAAATTTAGAATTTAACAATTTCGGGCAAGTCACCAGTTTCTTTGTTGTCAACATTTAATTTCTGGATGTCAGATTTTGATTTAGGAGAAAGTAAAGAATTTACATTATTCCAAAACTTCTTTGGATCTGCCCAGCTATCTTCAAAGCGATCCCTGAAAAAAGCTTTTTTAGCATTTCTAACAGTTTGAGAGGCTAAATTCCGAAGTCCACGGTAGAGATCCATTGAAACTCTACTGGGAGATAATTTAAATTTAGTCCAAGCACTATCCCGCTCCTTAATTAATTTCTTAATGCTGGGACCAAACCATCCAGTAGGAGAACCTGTACACCGAATGCTCCGCAAAGGGAAAAGGGATTTCTGAATGAGAAGAAGTTGGCTGCAAAACAAAAATCTAATGCTGTAGCCACATCTGAAATACATTCAAGAAATGACAAATCAATTAACCTCAAAGAAGAATATAACAGAGAATAATCTATCCTTTTAAATGATCTAGCCTGAAACACAGAAGGAGGGGGTTTAAGACAGCTAAAATCTAGGACACAAAAGGTGGCCATGTGGTCACTTACGGAATCTGCCAAGACACCACAGTCCCCTACCCTCCCCACTCTATTAGTCAAAACCCAATCCAACAGAGAATGATTCTGTGAGATGGGATTGAGACGTTTAGGCACATTTATACACTGAGTCAGTCCGTAAGAGAGAAGAAGAGATTCGAGCCCCATGGTGTCATTAGCCCTCCAATTCAAATTCATATCACCAACAACAACAGAATCACTCTGCTTTAAATAAACTTCACATACATCCAAGAAATGTTTAAGCCCTTGAAGACCACATTTAGGGGGATTATACAAACAGCCCACATTTAACTTTTTCTTTCCTCCAAGAACAAATTGCAAAACCAACCAAACAGTATCACAATCCAAATCCTCACTAGACCTTAAAAAATTAATTTCTAAATGATCCCTATAATAAATCAGAACCCCACCACCCTTTTTTTGACCTTTACGGTCTACCTTAAAAATTTTATAACCCCCAATATGACACACATTATCGGGCACCTCCGGCTTCAACCACATTTCTGATAAAGCAACAATATCAGGCAGATAAGCTGTTCGATTTCAGCAATCTTAAGGATTAAACTACGAACATGCAAACAGATAATTTTAAATCCATGACAGGATTTCAAACAATTATTCAAAGATGATGCTTGAGAGGAAGACATAG
This sequence comes from Neoceratodus forsteri, assembly GCA_016271365.2. Taxonomy (NCBI): domain Eukaryota; kingdom Metazoa; phylum Chordata; order Ceratodontiformes; family Ceratodontidae; genus Neoceratodus; species Neoceratodus forsteri. The sequence goes on along the minus strand of CM057455.1, from coordinate 1,247,456,110 downwards.
AATCCAAAGAGCAAGGCCCTGGATTTGGTTCAACATCACCAGAAACTAACAACAGAAAGGTGGTTGAAACACAGTTGCCCAATTTAGAACAAAGTACGTGCCATAGTGCAGACAAGTAAAGTAACCCCTATTCCCACACTGTCTTATGGGCATAGGGCTACTCAACAACAATTGCCATGAATCAGTAACAATAACATCAACAACTAAGCAATTTGAAAAGCAAAAATCACTTGGCTCATATGAGGCAGTGTTCCCGGCACCAAACCTATATAATTCAATATGATCCACATATACCCACCCCCCCAAAGAATACACACCCAAATAGATAAACATTTAGTGTCCCACATTATTGACATAACACAGTTACAACACCAACAGTATTACAATCAAACATTCCCACTCCCCTGCCTCCCTCAGACTCCCTTAGACTCCCCTACACTTATTGCACTTGCTGCACCTGCAACGCACAAACGCCACCATGTTTGGCAAGTGAGATCTTTAAAACACCTCAACCCCACAGACTGGGCTGCCACCATCAATTGGGGGGGAGGGGGTGCAGCTAGCAACAGGTAGAAGAAGCCACTAAGTATCTAGCAACAGGGCTATGAGCAGGGTGCAATTACTGAAGTGGCAGCAGCTGTACTTAATTAATAGGCTCCACTCTTGGAAGGACAGCACAAACATCCTGAACAGTACACTTTAGGTCCCTTTTTTAGCAGCATACAAGTAATCAAATTGAGTCAAATTTGGGGAAAGGGAGGTCACTAATGGGTTACCACTGGAATCACTCCTTTCTGATATGTTCGTCAGTGACATAGGAGAAGGAATACAGGGCAAGATGTGTCTTCTTGCAGATGACACTAAGCATTTTGGCAGGGTAGACTGAGAGGAGGGGGTAAAGGAGTTGCAGAGGGACCTGCAAAGGTTAGAGAGGTGGCCCGATACTGGTTGTTGAAATACAATGCCAAAAAGTGTAAGCGGATGCACGTAGGGGACAAAAACCTCAAGAAGTAATACTGAATGGGAGGGGTTAAACTGGCCACTACTTCAGGGGAAAGGGACTAAGGGTCATCACAAGCGACTCCTTAAAACAAACTAGTCAGTGTAACAAGGCCTACAGCAAAGCAACCGGAATGCAGGATGTATTAGAAGGGGTTTTGATAGCAGGAGGAAGGAGGTAATACCCTGGTGAGACCCTATCTGGAATAATGTGCCCATTTCTGGAGTCGTCACCTGAGGACAAAGACAGGTTGGAGACAGTGCAGCATAGAGTAACCAAAATGATTCCAGGCCAACAGGGCAGATCCTATGAGGGTCAGCTCAGGGCACTGAATATGTACTCAATGGAGGACAGAATGGAGAGGGGTGACATGATAGAAACTTTCAAGTTCCTGAAAGAAATAAACAAGGAAAACTGTGAGAAACTAATTAACAGGAATGGTGGGTTAAAAACAAGGGTAGATAAATGTAAGCTGATGGGGTGGGGGTTCAGGAGGGATGCAAGAAAGTGTTACTTTACTCAAAGAGTGGCTGTGTCATGGAACAACCTACCGGCAGAGATGGTGAACTCAAAAAAACATTAATGAGTTCAGGCATAGCTGGGAGAAAGTAAAGGGCTTAATAGTTACTCAGGGGAGTAGCAGTAAGGCAGGGAGTGAGGGGCAAATCCCCATCTAGAAAATGGATTACGGGGTAGAGAATAAAAATGGGCAGACTGGATGGACCAATGGTCTTTTTCTGCCATCATTGTCTATGTTTCTATATTATAACTTCTAATGCTATTGAATGTTCTGACTGCCCTGATGGTGGAAAGTAAACTCAATGGAACTTCGATCTTTTTTTGACTAGCATTTCGTATGTTCCTAATCCATACAGCTAAATGAAACTGGCAGTATAGCTTAGAGGTTTGAATAATGAGCTGTAAACAAGCTTGGTACATCCAGCAGACCAGGGTTTGAGTCCTACAACCTCCACCTACATATTGTGTGACTCTGTGCAAGTCAGTTAACCACCCCAGTGCTCCCAGGTCGCCCCTGAAAACAAGCACTTGTGCCTAGTGGGCCTTACCCCGTTACCAAAGCATAACAAAAGAAACTCATGTTGCACTAACCCACTGTAGAAAGTGAAAATTTGTTTTTATGATTATCTTTTTATCCCCACTGGTTTACTCAGTCTCTTGTCCTCTATCCATCAGTGATTTTCTGTCAAGACAACACCCCTCTGCTCTCTGCTGCAGTCCTGATTGCTGCCTCCATGCCATGCACCCCACAGAACTCTTCCCTCTTACCCAGCAGCAGGGCCTGGTTTCAACCTGCAGCAGTTTACTTTACATGGGGCCATAAGCCGAGGGGTGGAGATGCTAGCCCTAGTGATGTGGGTGCCCTGGGGCTGTCCGTTGTTTGCAGTGGCCCATTAATTACAGGAAAGATGTGACAAAGTACTTCTTCACAGAAAGTGTGGTGGATTCCTAAAACAGCCTTCAAGTGGGGTGGGAGTGAAAACAGTGGTGGGGTTCAAGAATGCATGGGATAAGCACAAGGGAATTGTAGTGGAAAGGAAGGGTGGGAGGGAGAAAAGAGCAGTAGATTGGGCATGGTCTGCAGTAGTAGTGTAGGTAGGGAGAAATGGGCAGACTGGATGGGCTTAAGTGGTCCTTATCTGCCGTCAAATTCAACGTTTATGTTTCTAATAGTTCTTTTTAGCCCCACCCTCATCCCAGTGTTTCCCCACCCTCATCCTAGTGTTTATGCTGTTCATGCTAATGAGGAAGGGGTGCAATCATATCACATGACCATCCATGACATCAGGACTGCCCTATGCCTCCTTGTAGAGGGCAGTTAAATGATGTGGGTAAGCAAGACCCTCCACCCACTGCAGCCCATTAAATGAGAGAGCCAGCTTTGGCACTATTCAGTGCACTTCTACTGGGATATTCATTTTAGACAGTGACTAGACAGGCCCAATTAACTGGGGGTGACTAGGTATGTACTCTGTTTTATGGCCAGTCCTCAGGTTCCTTGGAGGTGATGAATAGACGGTGCTCTAGTCTTGTAGTCTTACAGGATGCAGCTTCAAATACCAGCTTCAGTCTGTGAAACAGTTGCCCGCCATATGGCTGTCTGCCTCAAACGCATTCTGAAAAATATATGCTCATAATATTCTTTGAACGGACAAGATAGAACATACAGGCTTGTAAAATGGGCTGTGGAAATCCTGCAGTCTGATTGGTTGAGAACCACTGTTTAATCTAGTGCAACCACACACTTTGGCTGAGGTTTCTTGAATGTTTTAAGGAATCCTAACTTACAGGGCTCGGAATTAAAGTATACTTTAAAGCACTTCACCATGCTACTTTTCAAGACCTACAACCCCATCAATAGAAAAAAAAAAAAGTTTCATGTTAATTTTTCACGCAGTAGTTTCTAGTTTTTTCCCCCTTGTAAATAGCAACTCCCAATTTATAAATGCAACAACGCACTCCTGGGTTTATGGGTTGTGCTCAGTACACCATGGTTATGGCGACTGAAGCCACCTGGCATTGCTTCATGGCTACAATACCCACAGAATACAATACCCCACAAACCAAATACAGTATCATTGTGCAATAAAAGCATGCCATGCAAAGATAACCGTGGATACCGTAATAGTTTATTGGGGAGGGAAGATATAGTAACTCAGCAATAGCACTTTGTAAGGGGAGTATGTAAAGCAGTAATGACAAAAATCCAAATGAACAGGTTCAAATCCCCCACCCCCACTCCCCACCTGGGAACACAACACAAACCCACAGTTCCTGGCAAGACCTCTCCCACAGGTGCACAAGTTATCCCCAAAGTTTGTTAACAATCTCCAACTATCTATGAGTACGGGTCACTTGGCGTGGTAGCAGGTCTGAATAAAGATACTGTGTTGTACTGACTTCAGAGATTACAGGGTGATGGAGATTAAGATAAACATCCCATAATTAGGGAACTACAGTATGCAACAGCAGTCTTTTTGCACACTCTCTTATGGAGGTGATACAACACTTACTTTGGGCACTTTAAGTATTGTGCAGTCCTTGCTATAAACTAGTTAATCCCTAACTTTTATTTTTTTTGTAGACTGGGTAAGTGCACTAGACAAATTCTGCCTATTTTCAGGCACAACCCGGGGGATGGGGATACAGATGAATGGCAACTGACTTTGAACCAGATTAAGCTGTTGGTGATATTTTAGTGAATGGGGAGAAATCTGGCCAGGGTACCGGGGAAATTCCCCTACTCTTTTCGAAAAGTGCCGTGAGATCTTTAACATCCACCTGAACTACCACCAGAACAGGCAGATGGGTCCTTGGTTTAACGTCTCATCCAAAAGACGGCACCTCAGGAGTGCAGCACCCCTCTCATGCTACACTGCATTGTCAGTATTGGGATATTAACCCAAGTGCCTGGTGTGGGGCTAGAACCCACAGCCTTCTGATCTCCTGGCCTCAGAGGTGAGTGTGCTACCTGCTGAGCCACTGACACTATCTACAAAGGCTGCTGGGTAGGGTCCTACTCAGAATTCGCAGATACCATGATGCAGCTGCACAAAAATCTTTAGGGAATTAAGGGATTTTATTTATTTATTTGAGTTTTGGTGACTGGCTAAGTCCACTGAGACAATACAGTCCCTTTTTCAGGGGCAACCTGGGTATGGATTACATACAGTAACAGTGCAAATTAACAGACTGGTAAAACATTGGACATACAGTAACAGTGCAAATTAACAGACTGTTAAAACATTGGACATACAGTAACACAAAAACAAAGCAATGACTATATACTTGAGAAAGGATTTGTCAGGTAAGAGATAAATAAAAACAGGGTTAGGCAGTGGCACAAGATAATAACTTAAGATGGCCAGTATAGACTACAGGTTAGAGTAATGAGCTGTGAATGAGTTCTGTTCATCCAGCAGATCTGGGTTTGATTCCCACAACCTCCATTTGCATAGTATGTGAATGTGAGCAAGCCACTTAACCACCCCAATGCTCCTGGGTCACCCCTGGAAAGTGGCACATGGCAATGCAGCAGTAGCACTACCGCTTGCAATGCTGGTACCACGGGTTCGGGAATGAGCCTGAGTGTTCAGGGGCTGGCCAGGGGAGGAGGTTCGAGCATCCCATAGGATGCTGTCCTCCTCTAGGGAGGGTTGGATACTTGCTCTGCTACAACACTGCCACCTGGGTAACCACAGAAAGCAGTGCAGTGGAGCCACAAAGGGAAGGCAGGCACTTCCTGGCCTGGACATCTGCATGCTTGCATGCCTCCTTCCACTGAGTCCTAGCCCACAAAGCGCCCATGGGGAGAGGGCCAAAATAGCCACAAATACCTCCTGGACCTGCGGCAGAGTGAAGGCTTCTCCCCTCTGCAGGCCCCACGCTGCTCACTGGGCTCCAGACCACAACCCAGCTATAACCCCATCTAGGCTTGGGGAACTTGGAAGGTTCTGCCAAAGGGGGGGTGTAATCTGTGGAGCACTGATGTGTCAGAGATAAGTCACGGGGACAGTGGGTGATGGGTCTCGGAGGGCGAAAAAGGCTGATGATGACCAGGCTGGGATGCAGAAAGTACAGTAAATAAAAAAAAGTCTCCTACTCTGGTTCTGTGGGTAGTTTTGGTTAAGGTTGTGGCTGACTAATGCGCTCCAGATGGCATATCATGCGGGCTGGGATGAATCTGGTGAAACTCTTCATTGATCCTCTTCACCCCTTGATGGGACCCCTCCTCTTCACCCACACAATGACATGCAGTCACAAATGGCCTTGGTGTCTGATCCCTCTACAGGGATTGGTCCTGGAGCTTGTACAGTGTGACCCGAGCACTCAGAACTAAAGTCCCAGGTAGACACTTAGTCTCTTGCTCTGAGTCCCAGGCAGGGAACTCTGGCAGTACTCAGTCCACAGGTTGAACTGTAGAAAACATATCTGTCTTGTCAGTCTGACAGAGCTGAGCTGACTGGGCACTCTGCAGAAATCTCACTTCTGCAAGCTCCAGTGTCCATTGGCTTTTCAAATCACAAAGGGGTAAAGGTACCCTCTGATTGGTTTGTTTACACATCCTTTCTGTGTGTGGACATGGAGTCCCAGAATCCTTCAAATTGGCTTCCTGCTGCCCACAACATTCCCTAAATTGGCTGTTGCTATGAGGAGGTGTCTCCTGAGGCTTTGAGAGCCTCCTGGCTGACCTTCCCCAGCTAAGGCTAACTGATGACCTGTTTCCTTTTTCCACAGTCTAGTGGGGCTAGAGGGATTTCAAGACTTCAAGTCTGCAACCATAAATTTGGACTGCTGTATAGAAACCGTAGTTGTGTAGACCTCATCAGTCCAAAACTGTTTGCACATCAGCCCTTTTACCAGTTCTGGAATATGGATGCTAGATCTACAGATCAGCCAGTACGAGACTACTACAAAAACTCAGCACTGTGTTTTACAATTGGTACAGGTTTGTGCAGCTTCCTCTCAGTCTAGGCGTTTCATATGGCATAGCTCTCATTTTCCAGGAGGTTTGTATACATCAACTTGACCACTTACTTAACCTCTGAATTTGGGGTGGCATCCTGGATACTCTGAACTAGACTTAGGTACACAGCTAAAAAGGGGGTAGCAACATTGTACACCAACTCAGACACAGTAACCAAGGTCCACAATAGTGGAATAGAGTCTAAAAATTGGATTCATTTATTTCACACAATCCAATACTCTTAGCCCACAGGCTGGATAGTGCACAGAATACATTGCCTTATGAACTAATTGCAGTTCATGGTTTATGCTTGTTCATCTTCCCAGGGCAAATCCTTTTACAAGTATCAACAGACTTGTACTTTAGGGCATCAGCAGTTGCTACTATTTCATTTCAAGTCCAATTTTATAAGGTTACAGCAACAATCCAACTCCAGTATAGGGACCATAAATCTTCAGGTATGTATAGCTTCCTCCTGGGCACAGATTTCATTCATGCACACTGGGAAATGAGCATTTAATTTTTACATATACCAAGGATCAAACAATTCCACACTGAGCATCTTTGCCCTGGGACCTATTAACCTCTACTCAGGAGTGATCCACAGGGGGTCTAACCTGTACTTGAGGGACTGCACTGGAGGTGGCCCCCATCTTAATCAGAACCACAGTCCAGTGATCTCATGCGTGTTGAGCAGCAGGCCAGCACCTACTCCCAGCTGGGCAAGAAGGGCAGCTGTTAGCTTTCCTCTCAGACTCATACTTAGGTTGAATGTATAGGCCTGCAGCCTCTGAATGTGAGAAGCCCTCCCACAGAACAGGCACAGGCTTCCAAATTCAGTTCTAAAAAGGTTGTCAGTCTTAACCAGTTCAGAATTTGCTGGGCTACTATAAACACAATGAGTTTACCTAGGCTTTTGCTGTGGGGCTACAGCTGAGTTAGAACCAAGAGCACCACCTCCTACAACTGTGCGGCCCCTCATGAGGCAAAGGTCCTTTCCAAGACAGCTAGATGGAAATTTCAGATGCGAGTCTTTCCTTCCTTCCTTGTATCAACATATGAATTTATCATAAAAATTAAAAAAGGAGTGAGTCCAGAATATAAGCATTTTTTTGTGTAACATTTCAGTCTGATCCTTTTCTTTGTTTTTAGTATTCCCTTTAAATTTTTGGAACACATCACATGCTGTATGTAATGTTAAAGATGCGCTATAGAAATTGTAGTTGTGTAGATCTTATTACACCAAAACTGTTTGCGCATCAGTCCCTTTTAGCAGTTCTGGAATATGGATACTAGATCTACAGGTCATCCAGTAAGACTCTGCTACAAAAAAAATCAACACTGTGTCTAATAGTCTATACAGCTTGGTGTAGCACCCTCCCAGTCCCTAAGGGTTACTAATGAATGGCACATCTCTCATTTTCAGGGAGAGTTGCATACATAATGCCCCATCACCACTTTTTTAGCACTTAATGCTCTATAGTTAGGTTGTTTGCACTTATAAGTAGCTTTGCACAGTCATTTTTGCACTGTCACTTTAATTCTGGTGCCAAGTGATCTTCATGTGGACCATTGGAATCTTGAGAAAGCACCTAAGGAATTAGGGTACAAAATGTTGTTCCCTGTGGTCTTCATGCGAACTGCTTTTTACTTTATTAAATTAAGTTTCAAAATGAATATTTTTACTCAGCAGTGAGTTGTTTTTTTTTCTATATGCTGGATTCGTATGCATAGCACTTTGGATGTCTGATACTAACCTGTAGGTTATATGCAAGTGAGCGGTGCTGAATTGCTCAGTTATCCAAGATGGATTCTGACATGACACATATTGGGGATCAGCTGTTACTGTTTATGAATTCAGCACTGTTGGGGGGTATCTAGAGGAATGTACATCTGCATGGTCCCACAACTATTGTGTCAGGTGTGAACTGTGCATAAATAGATCTATGCGATGTTAAATGCACTTCACATAGCTTGCTGCAAAATGTGGAACTTCTCATAGCAATTCGCTTTGTGCAGTATGCATTTTGCGGAAACCGTGAAGTAAAATTCCTCACTTCATGTAGAAAAACCTACATGAAGTGCACTAATTTGCCACTTTGTGGAAATGTTTTCCATGTAAAGTGCAATGTTTCCTAATGAAGTGGACACTTTGCAAAAACTTAGCAAAGTGACCACTTCATGGGTGAATTTAAGATTTTCAATGAGGCTACTAATAAATTAGCTGTCCAAACTATGTTTCCATCACTTATAATAAAATAGTGGCTCCAAGGCCAGCAATACCACCATCCGTCTTCTCCATTTCATGCTATCTACTGTCCAGCAATCCTTCACAGCTGATATCATCAATGGGAATCAACCATGATAGAGTCAATGATTCTGGAGCTCAGATAGACATTAGCCAGTGTTAATGCACTCCCCTGAAGTCAAATAGGTCAGTACTTGACTTCATGGGGCTGTGTAAACCCCAGTATATGTTTTGGAAAGTAGCTATACTCACAAACCAGTGCTGGCCCAACTGTATCTCCGATGGCTGATGTCAGACACGGGAGTGTGGGTTAAAAGATTATGTCAAATGGGTGGGAGAAAGCAGCTATATTGTGTGATGAGGCATTCCCCTGTAACAAGTAAAACACAATAGACTTATCCAACAATGTATTATGCTTCTGTTTCTCTATTAAATTAGGCAGAAAGTTCAGGTACATCATGTGTTACTAGAAGGGTAATAGGTGATTGCAGCAGACTACCAGAGGACGTGCTGTGTGTTGACTGCATTGCTTTTAGTGCAGACTGAAAGAATTCTTAGGGTGCTACACTGACTAAGATCAGTGATCTTAGCCCATCTCACTCCACTCACGTACTGACGACTGAGCCCAAAAGGGTCATTGCGCTCCATTTGATGGGTGGTGCTCTCGGAAAATCAAGGCACCACCAGCGTTTGCAAAACCTCACCTCTTTGTGTGCTTCTCTCAAGTCCTGCTTGGTCACGGGACACACAATATTTTGTGTGTGTATTTCACAAGAAATCCTGTGGATGTAAAAAAGTCGTTTAGGAACATTTTGAATTAAACTGTGGTCTTGTTGTAAAGCACTTAATTCACAATGTCTGCCTTTCCTAGTTCATCTGCTTGCAAAAAAACTAACCACATGCCATATTTTTATTCTTCTAGTGTCCGGCTATGAATTCCAGCAGCAGTTTGCTTTTCAGGTAATGTTTTTCTTTCTGTCTGCTTTATATAGAAAACATATACTTTAATCGGAGGCCCTTTGAACTTGTAGTGAAGCAAGTAGCATTGTGTCCCTGCTCAGCTGTTAAAGGACTGTTACCTGATTTGGAACACAGTGTTCATAAATAGTGGTTTGCATTGCAAGGGATTTTCCATTCACTAGGTGGGACTTTTGACCTCGGAACTTTACCAGCCAAAAAAGATGCTTTACTTGCTAGTTATTAAATATTTTACTTTAAAGAAAATGTAGTGTGACTCATGTACAGGGAAGTTACATGTGAGAAACTAGTTTTTTTTCTATCTAATATTACTTTATTGTGCTTACAGTTTAATACAGATTCAGTTTGGCAGGCGAATATTTATTAAGAAGAAAATGTTAAAGGCTCAGTGCAGTGATGACCGCGTTGTTCACTAACATGACTTGGAATCTCATTTTGAGGATTGTAATTGCCTTTCAGTCCCCTTAGGCTCCCTTTGAAATTTTTTTCTTCACAGTACTGCACTGAGGGGCCAAAGAACATAGTTTACCTGGAGGCACCAGTGCTCGACATTGAAATTAAGTAATTTGGCAATGCCTGCAGCTGACACTTCAAAAGTTCCATTATTAATGTTAGTCTAGCACGGTCACCTCAAGGTGTAACAATATTGTTTGGTCCTCCTGGCACAGTGTGCTGAACAAGAACCTAGAAGGCACAAGGGAAGAAAAGAAAAAGTAGAAAGAACACACATAAATGAAGAGAAACAGGGTGAGAGAATGGCTAGGGAAAGTGTGTGTGTGTGTGTGTGTGTGTGTGTGTGTGTGTGTGTGTGTGTGTGTGTGTGTGTGTGTGTGTGAGAGAGAGAGAGAGAGAGACATATGGTCTAACAAAGCCCTGTAGTGTTAAGTAGGGCTTTTTGATTTTTTTCATATGCAAAAATTATGCAAAAATGTTTTTGAATGGTACAATACTGTAGTTTATCACAAATATTGGATTTAGCCATTTTCACACATTGGCAAACAATAACTGGTTTTCAGGAGAAATCACAGGTTTTGCTAAAAAAAAATCACTGATTTGTCTGCCCCATGAGCTCAGCGGTAGCATTACCTCTCACAACACCAACAACCCGGGTTCAGGAGCACGCTGAAGTTGTCTGGGTTGGCTGGGGAAGGAGGACTGAGTGTCTGATAAGCAGTATTGCTCCTTCAGGGAGGGAGGAATGTGTGTCCAGCGGGTATGCTTACCACCTAGCAGAACATGGGTGGAAGCGTAGAATGGGCCACCAGGCTGGGGAGGTGTGCTGCTGGATGCTCAGCACGGTGGTACATCTGTGCATGTGTGGGTATGTCATTTGCACACAGCATCCTGGAGAGAAAATCGGGTGGAAAAATAAAGATGACAGTCTTGTTCACTGAAGGCCCTTACTGTCAACTGGGTGCCCTCAAGGAGCTTGGTCAACTCAGCATCCCCACAACATAGGTTAAACCATAGAACTGAGGTGGAGTGTGTAAGTCCCAGGGAAGATAAGTGATGGGGCTGGGGAGAACCAGGCCACATAGGAGCAGGTATGTCCATTGTTGGAGAAACCGAGGACTAAAAAAAAAATTGCTGTTTGTCAACCCATAACAGCAATTTGGCAAGAAAGCCTGAAAAATGTCAGTTTTCGCATTATAATTTGCCTCATTGAAAATTGCAGTTTTTGTAGGTTTGTGGCCTTTCATAGGAAAGTCTTTGCTAAAATGCACTAGTTAGTTTAGCCCAACTCTAGTGTTGTGGAATTACAACCAAAATGCTATCTGGTTGTAAGGGGCTGATAGTAACAGAACATTAAAGGGTGCCCAGCATCTTAAAGAGCACTATAAGAAATGTAATATTTAGACACATTTTAGTCTACAGGCTTTTCCTTTTCTCTATCCATCTATGCACATTTAATGTGAAAACAGGATCACTGTTCCCTAGGCTTCATCTGTCCTGATTGCTTGTCTACACCTGACACAAAGGTTTGTTACTTACCAATTGCTGAAGATCTTAAAGTAGATCTCTTCCACAGAGCCACACTCACTTGACTAAAGCCGAAAGTGTAAGGACCCTTAGAGAAAACGTTAAAACTATGAAGCAATGCATGCCATAGTAGTGGGCTGGCATAGTAGTGGTATCTTGCACTTGCATTGCCTGTTTTATGTGGGTGCACCCCCCACCACCTCAGTTCCAGACAGAGAGTAAAAGAGAAATTCAACCATGGCAGACAAACAGGCAACAAGCCAGTGAATTACTTGTAGCTGCAGAGGTTGCAATTTAAAAACACAAATGTCAGGTAGCAACCTAAAAGAGATCAGCTGCACCACTCCTGTTGAGCCAGCTGGAAAGTAAGGTATCAACTGAGGAGATTCCCTCGAAGATCTAGATGAGTTACTGGTAATTAACAAGCCTATCATCTTCAAGAATATCTACTCAATAGAGCCACACACATTGAATGAGTCATAAGCCATATGAAAAAGATAACATGGGAGGCTGGACCACAGGAAGAGCTTGACTCCTAGGAAAGTAGTCTTTGGAGCACTGCTAGACTAAAACCAGAGTTTTTATGGGAAATCCAGGCTGTAGTGCATAGTAAACATATGGATTTTACTCTCAAGTAGCAGCATTACTAATCTCAATCTCCGAGACTGAATGAGAACAAGCCACCAAAGTTGCCATTCCACTAGTGGCCAGAACAAACAAGGAAAGAAAACAAGCAAAGGTGGTAGGAACTGGGGAGCACCATGATGAAACAAAATGGGAGGTAGAAGGTGTGTGTGTGTGGGGGGGGGGGGGACATTCAACATACTGAACAGAATCACAGCAGCGCCCTCTGCTGCCAAACACAGCACTGAAGAGACTACTTACAACTTTTTAAATTAACTTCTATTACCTTTTTGTAATTTATTGTATTTTGTGAATTTTGTTTTAAATACAATACAATACCCATTTTCTAAATGTAATAATATTCTCCAGGGTGGGTGGCATGGGCTATCGTAGACCTCCTAGGAGCTATAAGGCCCTCTACCTGAGGCATCAGGCCTCAATATGTTCACTGATGTTTCCCCATAACTTATGCCTTTGCTGATGTTAGCCACAGGGGCACTTGGGATAGTCTTGACATCGAGATGGTGGGTGGGGGGAGATGTGTCACAAGCTCAAGATGAAATTGAGTATTTCTAACAAAGTAAGAAAGAAAGAAATTATTACTGGCACACTTTTCCTAATCAGAACCTCCCAGTGGTATTATATTGAGTGGAGACAAACGTTCATCCCCCTTTAAATCACTGCATCTAACCCAGTGTTATTATTCACATAGAAATGTATTACTTGTGTAACCCCATACCACTTTTGGTAAGTTGGACACCCCCCATAAACAGGACTGGTACCCACATATGGCATACCATTTACTTTTTGCAGAAATTTCAAGATTGGTACCACCCTTGGATTTAGGATGTGTACCAGGCTCATTACTAGAGGAAGAGGGTTGGGGGTACAAGAACAAAAACATGAACCTTTGTAACTACAGCCAGGTCCAGGGTAGAGGATACTAGGTGTATGCTAGATCTAAACTGCTGAGGGGGCCCCAGTGATTCCACACTAGAGGCAAGGATTTGAATGTCCAGAACAGTAACTGGGATTTTGCAGGATGGCTTTATTTAACTGATGGTACTAAAGCTTCAATGTACCCCCACGGGTCGGTCATGGCAAACAGGTTCACTTGCAGAATTCTTCTTGCTAGGTAGTACACTTTTTCAGAGAAACAACAATTCCTTTCTCTTCCCATGGTATATGATAGTGGAACTGTGCCACACACCCAAACACATCCCCATTCTCTCAGAGTGTATTTATGTGAAACTCAGCCACACACTCAGAACATCATCTTCCCAAATAAGTATACTTGAAGAACTATGTCACACACCTGAACCCACAGCAATGGTCCTTTGCTTGGGTAAACCTGGCGCCCTTACATGAATCAGTTAGCCCAGCCTTGTAAACTTCCAGATGGTGTTCCTCCCACGCTTTGCCCCAACTGACAGTCTCTGCCATTCCTTTCAGGGCTACATCACTGAAGCCTCCATTCCCCACTGAAATGCTAAAGACTCCACTTTTTCTGTACTTCACACACACGGTGAACAAGGCACCCTAACGGGTGTGATCTAGCCTTATCTATGAGCACACACACACACACTCAAGAACAAAAAAACCTAAATGTAGAACTTGTCTCCCAAGTAGTACTTATGGAAATAGTTGCACCTTCCCCTAGGCATTGGTCCTTCACTCCTCCATTTCTTTCCCTTGCTACCGGAGCAAAAAGGTGCTATTTTTTTACTAAAATCCTGCCTGAATACTAAATGGCTATACTGTTATAGTTGCCTAAACTGCATAGAAAGCTGTGTATCTTGTTAAAAACTGCCTAGAAAAGCTGTATTACTTGTTAAAAACTACTCTAGCCTTAGTGATTAAGTGTTTACAGCCCTTTTCCTTGACTCTGTAACTGTAGCCCAGACTCCTGGGTGCCAAGGAAATGGCCCCTATTCACTTGTAAATTAAGTTTGTCACTGGCTAATGAGACCTTTTGTCCTCCTCCAGTATTAATTGGCTTCTTCTCTCCTTCCCTCTTCAGCCGAGACCACTCCAGGGCTCCCAGCTCAACCTCCGCATGATCTGCGGCCACCAGGCGGTCGGCGCTCCAGAAGCCGCCACCCAAGACCACACGCTCAGACTCAAGCCCCAGAGAGGTACAGCAAAGCCACAGACCAATTGGAGCACAAGCGCCTTTTGCCAGGATCGCTCCGATTGGTCCTTCACTCCTCCATTTCTTTCCTTCGCTACTGGAGCAAAAAGGCGCTATTTTTTTACTAAAATCCCACCTGAATACTAATTGCCTATACTGTTATAGTTGCCTAAATTGCATAGAAAGTCGTGTATCTTGTTAAAAACTGCCTAGAAAAGCTGTATTACTTGTTAAAAACTGCTCTAGCCTTAGTGATTAAGTGTTTACAGCCCTTTTCCTTGTCTCTGTAACTGTAGCCCAGACTCCTGGGCACCAAGGAAATTTCCCCTATTCACTTGTAAATTAAGTTTGTCACTGGCTAGTGAGACCTTTTGTTCTTCTCCAGCATTAATTGGCTTCTTCTCTCCTTCCCCCTTCAACCAAGACCCTTCCAGTGCTCCCAGCTCAACCGCCGCACGATCCATGGCCACCGGGTAGTCGGCGCTCCAGAAGCCGCCGCCCGAAACCACACACTCAGACTCAAGCCCCAGAGAGGTATGGCAAAGCTGCAAATTTTCGCCCACCCGTCCATCCCCCCCTCCCTGCACATTTCTATATAGACCGTCTTGCCCTGCCCCTTGTTGTCATTGGCCCACCACTGCCTACCCTTTCTCCTCTCTTACTCATTCTTACTGGCCTAGTAATATGACAGTCCTTACTGGGGCGCTGCTCAACACCCTAGTCCTGCCTACCTAGCTTACCTTAAGGAGTCGTGCCTCCCTTAGAAGCATCCCTACCTGAATACATACACTAAAACCATGTCAGTGGCGTTTTGGTTCCAGCTTTTTAGCGCTGTATGTATATTTCCCTTATTAGGGGAACCGCTGTGTAGGACCTACCTAATTGGGTAAATACATCCTTCTTCCCTAGAGTGTGCACATATCAGGTCATTACTTAATTCTTGCAACACCTCTGCACCCTTGCACCCTCACCAAGTCGGGTGGCATATTCGGGGCACCTCAAGAAGCCAGATGCCTGTGGGAAGAAATCAGCCACCCCAGTGATTACACCCTGTGGTACTTCACAGCAAGGGTTCTATGCTATGTAATGCTAGGACAACATAATACTAACAACAAGCTCCCGCAAACTTACTCGGATGCTTCGTCTACCCATGCTAAGGACAGAAATCTCCAAAACATCCCTTGTTGCCTTGAGGAAACTTATACACCTTCTATTACTATACTCAGGCAACATTGAGCTCATTTCTGGCCCCACAAAAGACATCACTTCACCCTCAGAGCTCACTAAGTTTAAAGGAATTAGCTTTGTGCATGTCAATGCATGTAGCCTTGTAAAAAAAATTCTCCTCCATCCAGGCTTGGATTTCACACACCGAACTTGACGTGCTTGTTATCTCAGAGTCCTGGCTCTGGCCATCCACTCCTGACAAGGAGGTCAGCATCCCCAGCTATCTGCTATTCAGAACCGATAGACAAACTAGGGGTGGTGGAGTCGCCATCTACACCAAGGATAAATTCACAGTTTCCATACTTGACTCCTCTTCACTTGCCAATGCATATGAATGCATGTCCTTAAATATTGAAACTACCCTTGCGTCAGCCATCCGAATCATCGGCTGCTACAGACCGCCATCTGCTGAAACACAGCTCCTGACTCACCTGTCATCTATTACGGACTCCAGTAACCTCAAAACTATTATATTGGGAGACCTTAACTATGACTGGCTGTCCAGTGCTTCGCTACCTCTCAAATCCTTCTGCGATTCCCATAGACTTTCACAACTCATCAATGAACCAACATGCATTAATAAGAAAAACCCAGCACCCTCTTAGATGTCCTGCTAGTAAATAAACCGCACTTCTTCTCCCATGCTGGCATCTTCCTCTCCGATGTTAGCGACCACTGTTTTATTGCTGGTGTGAGAACAAACCATATGCACAAATCCACTTCGAAATTCTCTACTAAAAGATCAAAACGGAACTTTGACCCGCTGGCCTATATCAGCGATCTAAAAGCCTCGCTACTCTGGCAGAGTTTCTTCCTCACCAAATCAGTAAACAAAGCATACGCCATCTTCCATGAAATTTTAACAAATGCCCTCAATATCCACGCTCCACTGGTCAAAACTCGCATAAAGCCTGGAACGTATTGCTGGTTTACTGCAGACCTTAAAACTGCATTATTAAAAAGGGACAAGCTTTGGAAAAATGCCCGCAAATCACAACTTGCCAAAGACTGGTGTCTTTTCAGAACTGCCAGAAACTCCTGCACAAAGTTGATCAGAGAGGCCAAGCCCAATTTCTACCACACAGAGCTAGACGCCGCCTCAAAATGCCCAACCAAATTCTGTTCCACAATAAAAGACCTTTCTGGTCATACGCTAGGAAACACACTCCCCTCAAAAATCTCCTCAATGTCATTATCAGCGATAAAAGGGAAATACAAGCCTTCAATAATCACTTTGCCTCAGCTGGACTGGCATTCGATAACTCGCCTGCTTGCAGCCTGCGCTCTCAGATGACTGCTTCGCCTTCTGAGCCAAACTTAACAAATGTTGCCTTTTCCTTCTCACCTGCTACCTTAAGAGAAGTTGAAGACCATCTCCTTCATTTGGATACCAAGAAAAACGCCGGAGCGGATTCTTTGGACCTCTACTACATAAAGATTGTCTGGCATGTCCTGGCAGTGCCTATTACTCATCTGTTTAATCTGTCAGTATCGCAGGGGTCTCTCCCTAATTTATGGAAAACTGCCCACATTATCCCACTATTTAAATATGGGGATCCCTGTGACCTAAATAATTACAGGCCAATTTCGCTACTCCCCATACTATCAAAACTTCTAGAAAAAATAGTAAATGCCCAGTTACGAGCCTTCCT
Source organism: Neoceratodus forsteri (assembly GCA_016271365.2). Classification (NCBI taxonomy): domain Eukaryota; kingdom Metazoa; phylum Chordata; order Ceratodontiformes; family Ceratodontidae; genus Neoceratodus; species Neoceratodus forsteri. Next base: position 1,247,438,785 of record CM057455.1, on the reverse strand, counting down.
GGAAAAGACAAACTTTCTAAATCCTATACAGTCAGGTTTCCGAACTAACCACAGTACAGTTACGGCATTGGTCAAGGTAACAAACGATTGGCAATATGACCTTGAAAACAAAAAGTTCATCTGCACTGTCTTCCTGGACCTCAGCAAGGCATTCGACACTGTCGACCATTGCCTACTTCTTTCTTCACTAAAAGCCTTAGGTCTAGACACCACCTCCTTGGGCTGGTTCCAGAACTACTTAACGGACAGGCACCAGCAGGTCAAGGCAGAAGGGGAGCTCTCCTCCTCTAAACTGCTATTAAGAGGTGTCCCTCAAGGCTTCATCCTGGGACCAATACTTTTCACTATATATATTAACAGCATCGACCTCGGCATCAAGGAGGCCAACATTCACCTGTTTGCAGATGACACAGTACTCTACCTAAGCTGGTCAACACCTGAAGCTACCTGTAAAGATCTGCAGCTCGACTTTGATATACTACAATACCAGCTTCTCAGCAAAAAGCTGCTCCTCAGTGCCAAAAAAACTAAGGCAATGATTCTCTCACCTGCCAACCATCCGTCTTACCCTACTATTGGCACCCTACCCCCCCATTACCACCTTATTGGGAGAAAACTTGGAGTTTGTCCCCAAGTTTAAATACCTGGGGGTCTGGCTAGACCACAAACTCTCCTTCAGGGAACACTTGGAGGATATGGTGAAAAAACTGAGGCAGAGACTGGGGCTTTTCTCCCTACAGAGGCAAAAGGGCAGCTTGTCCAGTCCACGTTCATCTCCTTAATAGATTACGCTGATTTCATCTATAGTCATTGCAACGCCTCATATCTGGGTAAACCTGACATCTTATATAGCAGAGCGCTGCATTTCATCATCAGCCTCCCCTCCTGTACTCACCACTGCTTCTTATACACTGCAGTGGGATGGACCTCCCTACAATACAGACGCAATAGAAATGCCGCCGTATGGACATTTAAAGTGATTACTGGCAAATTACCACAATATATCTCTGACCTACTGCCTCTAAATGGGCTCCGAAACTATGCCCTAAGCAGCTGCTCCCTAATTTCCCTGAGGATTCCCAGGGTCCGCATGTGCCTTGGGAGAGCGGCCATAGGCTACTCACTGCTAACTCTATGGAACGAGATACAGAAATTCTTGAAACTAAGATCCCCAGTAAGCCTTGCCGTGTTCAAGACTTTATATGCAAAAGCAATCACAGAAGTATGTCACTGCTTCTACCGCCTATGAACTACTCCCCCTCTGTGTAATAACATCCCCTGCCTCATACACTGTAAAAACACTACCTCTCAGAAACCTTATACCCTCCTCACCTTGTCTTGTCATTCCTTCCATCTCCCAAGCTTCTCTACCCTTTGCTCTGACTCTGATCCCAAAGTGCCAACGACCCCACAGAGCTACCATCGTAGTTTCCACTGGAACAGTGGTCATTGGCAATCAGCACCCCTGAAGTTGCCACCTGAGACCACTCAATCGGACTACACTCCCAGAGTACTGAGAACCCTCCAGGGTCCCAGCTTGGATGCCGCATGTACCCCTAGTCACCAAGTGGTCAGTGCTATTGAAGCCGCTGCCCGTATCCTTTTGACCATACTCTGCTCCCTGAGAGCTGAGAACCCTTCAGGGCTCCCAACTCAGCCCCCACAGGAAACTAAGCAACCGGGCAGTCGGTGACCCTGAAGCCTTCAACCCTAAACTACTAGCCCTAAGCCATAAATGGGTATTCCGTACAGTACCACCATGCAGGAATCTTGCCCCCTGCACCCCCTCACCCCTTGCAACTTACACCTACGTGAGGGTCCACTTAAATACTGACCGTGCATCCCCCTCTCCATATATATCCCCTTTACCTATAATCTCCTTGCTTCTCATCTTTTCCTTAAACATGACATGTACAGTTAAACAAATTACAGTGTGTGCCTAAATGGACTGCTTGTCTTTCTGTTATTTAGCTTGCTTTATTATTTATTCCCTTGTCTACCCTAATGCCTGTACTTATGTGTATTGTACCTGACCTTGTGTGATGCCTGTACTTATGTGTATTGTACCTGACCTTGTGTGATGCAGATCCACCTTGTAAATGAGCTTGCTCAATGGTGTCCGCCTGGATAAATAAAGATTTGATTGATTGATTAAAAAACAACCCATGAAGTACCTTTACCCAAAATTAGTTGCTCCTTCCTTTAGGCATGGAAAACAACCCAAACACATTTCCATTTTGTACTCACTACTTTGTTGCCCCTTTTCTAGGCATGGGAACAACCAAACACCTTTTCCCTTGGTAGCTTGTCAGAACAGTCTCTCACAAAGTCCTTTTCAAAGGCAGCTGTAATACACTAGGACCTTCAGGGGACTGCCCCTTGGATCCACTGACTAACAATCCCTTTCACCCCTCCTGGAATGAAAATCAGGAAATCCTGCTGAAGAAAGGTCACCACCACTTCACTGGAAGCTGGAAATTGTAATCCAAACTAGGGTGAGAAATCCTGGGCCCTCAACTCAGATCCCACTGGCAGAGATCCTACCACTTTCACTGTCACACTCAGACTAACTGAACATTCTAAGGCTCCCCAGAGCAGCTGTGCCAGAAAAGGGTTATGCTGCTGCCAGAATTCCAAATGACATAATCATTCTTCCCTCAGGCTAGCTGAGTAAACAATGATGTCATTGTGTAAGAAACCCCTAATGAGCTCCTTACCAGCTGCCTGCTACTTGCCTAAGACCAACACTAAGAATTCTAGTAATCACAGAGGACTGGGTGGTTGCATTTGTCTAGTGATGTCTTACAGTATCTCTCTGCCATATCTGGAACTCAGTAGTATTTTCTTTGATCTAAAGTAGTTTTAATCGTATTTCTTTACTTACAAACAGATGAAATTAGCTTGGCGCACACAACATCAGAAATCTGTCTGTTGTTATCAATGTTGGTGCTCTCCAGGGCATAGAAGTGATATAAGTGTTAATCCTTTTTACTCCCCCCAGAAATATAACCTTTTTTTAGGTAATTATCTCATTCTTTTTTGAGAAGTCTAAAATGTAAAGAAATGTGCATGAATTGCAGCAATTCCTGTTCTGTTCTACAGATTTGGGGCACTCAGTGAATGCACCTGATTTGGTCCACCTGCAGTTTGTACATGTACTTAGGGCTGGCGGTGACACTGGCTGCCTACTGAATATGGACAAATGCTCAGTCACCGCAGGTGAAAGGAGAGCATGTTAGGCAAGCAGTGCAAGTGGAATCTTTGTGTGTGCAGGTGCAGCTACTTCAAGAGACAGAGTTGCACGTTGTGTGATATGGTGATGATATTGTGGTGTACAAGACAGGGAACTGCTCATGTTTTTAAGGGAGCAAAGGTGCATTTTTTTTTGTTTATAAAAAAGTGTCATTAGGTTATGGACAGGAGGTGGGGGGGGTGACTGTAGATTTTTGGAGGGACAAGGCTGTTTGCAGGCTGCAGAAAGGAACCAGGAGATACTCACAGTGCAGTATGGGCTACCAGATGCTGACTGAAATATCCACCCTGGCTTGACAGCTCTGTAAATTTCCCTTACTGTTTGTCATAGCAACAAAAAGGAAAAGAAAATGCCTGACAATAGAACAAAAATAGAAAACCAACCTGGGTGTTGCCCTTACCAAAATTTCCCTTAAAGTATTTTGTGGCAGGTGCTGTACCCCTAAAATTAATTCTGTAACACTGAACATTTTTAGGGTAACTTGAACCCTATAATTCTGTTCATACTGCTGGAACATTTGGGATAGAATATAGCGAAGCCCCAAACATAAATGTATGCCAGTGGCCCACATGGGAACGCCTTGGTGACAACCAGTGCCTATGCTGTAAGATTTTATACAAAGAACAGCTTCTGAGTAGCTTGCTCTACTCCAAGAAAGAGAGGTGTGTAATTTGTAGGGGGACAGTGTGAAACTTGTGGATGGGCAGTTGAATTTGAAGCAGGAGTTTGAACAGTGAAGGTGCTAAAATAAAGTATATTCCTTTACAGGTAGAAGGGGTCTAATTTTATTTATTTATTTTTTTGCTCCTCCAATACCCACATCCAAGCACTTCTTCAGGCTGCCAAGGGTCCTCCTACACCGCCAGGTCCATCCCTCTCGCCACCATCCACCATCCCCCATCTGCTATGTCCCAGTCATCGTGCACATATCCCTTCACCAGGGAGCCCCCTCCCAGGGCCTACAGGAAGGGAGAGCAGCTCCATTAGCGGTCTGGGCACACAGCGGGGAATCAGCTCTGGCTGCATGCCAGGGCTTAGTGGTGCAAGGGGACCCAAGCGGCCATCATCCGGTTGATTGGCGGCAGCTTTCCGCTTTTCTTCCTGTCCCCCACCCACAGAGGTCACACACACAGTGATCTCCTAGCCTGACCCATAGGCGGCATGTGGTCCCCCATACAGCATTGTGCGTCATCACCAGGAGTCACTCCAGAGCAATGCAGCCTGCACCCCACCCAAGAAGAGAGCATCTCTAGGATGCCCTAAGCCCTCCCTGCTGGTCTCCGCTCCTGACAGCCCGGGTTCAGGGCGCGAACCCGAATCACCAGCATGCCCGGTGCCTTGCAGCCAGCTAGAAGGGGTCTAATTTAATAGAAGGGACCAGGTGATTCTTCTTAAGTGTAATCCTTGCTGTGCCACAGACTTCTACACACTTCCTGAAATTCCTGTGCATTCTAAAATTTCTTGGAGTCTAAATCTTAAGGTTCCAAGACCGTAAGAAGTTAGGGGCAATTGGCTTAATTGTGTGCAAAATAGCCAGATATTATATTCCATCTGAAATGGTTTGCTTGAATCCAGGGCTATTGTGCTGAGGGAACCAGTTTCAAAAGGTATTAACAGGGAGGTAGGGTGCACTGCCTTATAAATCATACACCATCTGTGTCAGTAGTGAGTGGTTCCGACAGCAAAGGATCATAAGGCAAATAGAGTTTGCATAAGTGTGAGTTGGGCGAAGGAGAGTGGGACACGGGACTAAAGAGTGTTCCTAAGACTGTAGGGTACCAGAAAGGATGGATGTGCACTTTGTGCCCTGCCTGCAGATGTCAGGGGGGAAACATCTGCATCCACTGCAAGCTGGATGCTGCTCTGGAAAGAAATATTACCAGTTTTGAATGGCAGCTGGCTTCACATTGGGGGCATGGGAAGGAGTGTTCACAGCTGAAGGAAACCTTGTGGAGGCAGTGGTGGGGGTTAGAGGCTAGCATCCTGGCCACTGGAAGGGAAGTACATCTGGAGGATTGTCAGGGCTGTGTGTGGTGTACATCATCCTCCCTATGGAGGGTATGGGAGATGCATCTGCATCCACTGTGAGGTGGTCAGAGATCCAAAGGAGAGCACTGCCAAGCTAAAATGGCAGTTGGAGGGAACATGTGGATGCAGGGAGATGAGCAATCAACAAATGAGTGTGGGTTAGTGGGGCGAGAAGAGGATACACATATGGGCACTAGGCTAGGGGGAAGCAGTTGGTAGGGATAGTTAGGATAGGGAAGAGGATGGCAGGGCCTATGATCTCTAGTGGGAGTAATAGGAGATTGATAAGAGTGGAGAAGGAAGGTAGGTGGCATGGTCTTAATAAAGCACCATTGCCAGTAGACATCAGCAGAAGGTATCAGCTTTTGGCTGGCCTGGTAGAGGGATGTTAACAAGTGATTGAGTCAGCTAGGGCCAGAGCTAGCACCAAGACACCCAACTATCAGCAGTAGCCTCCTTGAGTGGCAGTCTCTATTGCTGAGCAATGAATGGCAGGGCGCCTGGAGCTTAACAGAGATGAGCAGGATCAGGGTGGTAAGGAGCAAAGGAGCAGGAAACACCCTAGGAGGAAGTGGAGCCTTGAGAAGAGACCCAACATGTTTGGTCTCCATTCCTAGGGCTCCCACCGGACTGTGTGGGCAGGCAGCTAGAGGGCCTACAGCCTTCACTGATCCCCTCCAGGCAGTGTTATGCAATGCCAGGTCAATGAGGAACAAGACCGCAATTACGTTGGACTTGGTTTCCTTGGTCAGCCTGGCATGCATTACGGAGACCTGGCTGGGGGATGATGTGGGGCCAGTTTTAGAGGCATCAGTCCTGGCTGGTTACTCCGTGATGCACTGCCCGAGGAGGGATCGCAGATTCGAGGGTGTAGCCATCTGCTTTAGATCTGACTTGAATTTCTTTGTGCATTTGGTTGGTTCTACCTCATCGTTTGAATGTGTGACTGTGTGTGGGAGCCCAACTGTGGGTTGCAAAATTATTCTGTTTTACTGCCCCCTGGGGTCAGGTGGAGAATTTCTGCAGGAGGCTGCGGACTTCACCGACAACAGGGTGTTGGAGTCGCACAGATGGCTTATTCTGGGGGACTTCAGTGCCTGGATCGACGATGAATCCTCACAACATGGTTCAACCTCCTCCACCTATAATAGGGCTGTTTCTGATGTGCTCGATACCATTGCACTGCTCTGTATTCGACCCAGGTCCTCTCGCCCGAGACAACTATGGTTTGATGGAGATCTCAGGGTGATGAAGACCATAGGTGGAGGTTGGAGCATTGCTGGCGTAGCACCCAGCTAGAGGAGGATAGACTGGCTTTGAGAAGTCACTACGGTGACTATCAAAGGGCAATCGACCATAAAAAGGAAGAGTTCCTGCTCAGGGAGATTGCGGCAGGGAAGAACAGACTAGCTCAGCTTTTTTGGACTGTGGACATGCTTCTTCACCATGTCTGTCTACAGCCAAGAAAAAAGTTTTCAGGAGCACTATGCAAAGAGTTTGTTCTGTTCTTCTCTGACAGGATATCCTCTATTCGGGCTGGGATCTCGCCAGTGGGTCTGGACCAGACTTGCAGGGCAGGGTTCGGGTGAAGCATGGGCCCTCCCATTGTCTGGGCAGAGTTTCGACTGGTGGGGGTAGCTGAAGTCTCCAAGGTGAATTTGAAGCTGTGGCCCACTTATTGTGAACTGGACTCTGGACTGACACGTCTCCTAGTAGGATGATTTGAGGCCATTGGTCCAGTGTTTACTGGGATAGTCAGGTGCTTACTTTTGGAGGGGGTCTTTCCCAACACCTTAAAGGAAGTACTGGTAAAACCCTTTCTGGAAAAAACTTATCTTGACCTCGAAGTCCTAAGAAATTTTAGACCAATCTCCACCTCCCATTTTTAGAGAAGGTTGTTGAGAAGATAGTGGCTCTGCAGCTCAAGGAATACCTGGAGACCTGTGGCATCTACGAGTCATTCCAGTCCAGGTTTAGGGCAAGGCATAGCATGGAGATGGCACTAGTCTGGTTACATAATAATCTCCTCATGGCAAGAGACTGAGGAGAACATTCAATTCTCATTCTCCTGGATCTATGATCTGCATTTGATACCGTGGACCACATCATGTTGCTGGATCACCTTAGAGAGTATTGTGGACTCACCAGTGTTGTCTTCAACTGGTTTGAGTTCTTTTCTCGGGTAGAAGGCAGAGGGTAGTGATGGGGAATTTCTCCTCCCCCCCTTTGCCTCTGACCTGTGGAGTTGCTCAGGGCTCAGTCCCGTCACTGATGCTGTTCTCAGTGTATATGCTGCCTTTGGGGAGAATCATCAAACAGTACAGTCTGAGTTTCCACTGCTGTGCAGATGATACTCAGCTGTACCTGTCTTTTGCACCAGGGACAAATGGTGCTGTCAAAGTACTTAATAAATGACTGTCCGAGATCCAGGACTGGATGAACTCTTTTCATGCTCAACCATATAATACATCCCCTTAAAGTACTATTTGAGACTTCCATAAATTCAGGTATAATACCAATAGACTGGAAAATGGCACATGTGGTGCCAAGATATAAAAAGGGGGATAAGACACATGTAAAAAATGATAGACCAATCAGTCTAACTAGTGTTGTTTGCAAAGTACTGGAAGGCCTGGTTAAAGATAAGTTAACAACTTTGTGTGAATTGCAGGACTCTGATCAACATGGATACAGGAGAGGCAGGAGTTGTACCACAAACTTGCTATGTTTGTATGAAGACATAAGTAGGAAGTTGGACCAGGAGGGCCATGTGACATAATTGTTTTGGATTTTAGTAGGGTGTTTGATCTGACCCCCCACTGGGCAGTGATAGAAAAATTGAAACTACTAAGGGCTGACAATATAATGATACACTGGGTTATTGAATGGTTGAGAGACAGGAAATTGAGAGTATTGATGAATGGTCATCTGTCAGATACTGGGGAGGTGACGAGTGCTGTCCTTCAGAGATTAGTGATCGGATTAACTCTATTCCAGATTTTCATTTCAGATCTTACAAAAAACTGAAATTGCTGGACAACAAAATACCCTGATGACACTAAAACTGGTGCTACCAGCAGTACTGAGGAGAAAATAAGTTGGTTACAGCAAGACCTTGATACAGTATTTGCATGGACAAACAAATGGGATATGACCTTTAATTTGGAAAAATGTAAAGTTATACATTTAGGTAAAACCAACAAACAAACTGAATATATTTTATGTGGCACCATTTTAAACACTTGCTCCTCTGAAAAAGATTTAGGTTTTCATGTATCGGACATGCTAGGTACAGAAAAACAAACACAAGCTGCAATAAAAAAATGTAACAACACTATCTGGTCAATAAAAATAAATATAACAGCCAGAGATAGTTCTGTTATGCTGCCCTTGTATCGGGCATACGTTTGACCACAGCTTGAGTATGCATCTCAGATTTGGTTCCTTTTTAGAAAACAAGAAAGAAATAAAATAGAAAAGTACAAAGAAAATACGCAAAATATATAGCAGGATTGGAAGAGATGGAGTATGAGGGAAGGTTTAATGTATTGAACCTAATATCAGTAGAAACCAAGAGATTAAGGACTGATCTTCTATTTATGTATGACATAATGCATGAACCTGATTTATTATGTGAATTAGGTATTGCATTTAAGCAAGATAAGAAATGTACAAGGGGACATCCACTACAAATACAAAGGACAAAATTTAGAAGTAATAGAAGGAAATATTTTTATACATCTAGGATTGTGAATCCATGGAACTCACTTCCAGAAAATATAGTAAGTAAAAATAAAAATGAATTCAAACATAGACTGGATAAGCACATATTGAGTGGAGTTGATATTAAATATTATAACTGATAGTCAGGAGCAATTATGGGCTTTTCCTACTTGTTCCATACCTACCTTAATATGAACCTCAGTATGAACTGTGACTGGCTGAGACTTAACCCGGATAAGACGGATGTTCTAGTGATTGAGCCTGGCCACTGGCATGATGGGAGCACCACTGGGACAACAACAGGTTTGGTCCTGGGGTCGATACTGTTGACAGCATCCTCTAGGGTGAGAAATCTGGACATGGTCTTCAACGACAAGCTGACATTTGAGACTCGGGTTTTAGTGGTCGTCAAAACCAGTTTTTACCATCTGAGGAACATCGCCCAGGTTAAACCCCTAATTCCATCCAAGGATCTGCCATCACTGGTGCACACCTTTCTGACATCAAGACTCTACTACTGTAATGCTCTATACCTCAGGGTCAGTGGAGGGAACCTCTGCCAGCTGCAGCTGGTGTAGAATGCAGTGGCCAGGCTGCTGACAGGACTATCAAGGTCCTGTCATGGGACCTCAGTGCTGTGGGGTCTGCACTGGCTGCCAGTCAGGTAGCGGGCTCTCTTCAAGGTGGACTTGCTCACCTATAAGGCCCTATATGGATCGGGCCCTGGCTACCTGTCAGACCTCCTTACTCCTGCCATCACGGTCTGCTCCCTCTGTTCCTCCACCCAGGGCCTCTTGGTGGTTACAAAGACTGGGCTGAAAACCTTGGATGATCATTCATTCGGGGTTGCCGGCCTGGTCCTCTGGAACTCGCTTCCAAGATCTTTGAAGGAGGTCTCTTCAGTGGAGGCATTCAGGAGTAGCCTAAGACTCGCCTTTTTAAACTCACCTATCCTGCTGATATGTTTTAAAACAGCCCTGTATAATTTTATGAGTATTCTGCTGGTTATTTATAATTGTGATTTTACTATTTTGCGTATCTTGCTATTGTCTACTACTGTACGGCACCCAGAGCCCCTGGGATTGGGTGCCTAATCAAATAAATTTTACTTAATTTTACTTGCATTTTGTAAGGAGCTCTCACCTGCAGCTTGGAATGCCTTCAGCCCAGCCTACAGTAATACAGTCATAATGTTCCAGAATGTAATGTGCTCAAACAAGGGTCCTTTACATATTTAGTTTCCATATTACATACTGAAGTGTGAGCAAGCTTGGCTACCGTCAAGGTGTCTCCCAATAAGCCAAGTATCCACTGTATTTTATATTGTAAACTGTGATAATAGCATGGAGTAAGGCTGATTTTCTCCTTGTTTCTGAGGACTGGTGGGGGCACAGTGCCATAACTAGGCAGGCTCACAGTCTGGGAATCAAGAGGCATGAACAACTTCGACTGAGACAGCTGCCTTTGTCACCCTCTTCTCTGAAGTGTCACTGCTTGATAACAACCAATAACGTGTGGCATTGTCCAGGGCATTGTGCCAGCCACTAGTTGCAAAAAAAAAACTACATATATGAGAAAACTGCAGAGGTACAGTGCTTAAAGACAAAGTACTGGATTACTCAAAGCATCCCCTGCTGCATAGATTGGAGCTAAGAGAGATGCTTGTTTTGTGTCAGTGTGTTTGCTGTATGTCAGAACTGCAACTTTCAGATCTGAGTGGAGTACTGACCTAGCTCATTTGCCCTCCAGCTCCTGTTTTCCTAAACTCCCCATACTCTGGAGTGTGAACATAAACAGAACTTGTATGTCTCTGACTTCATTTGTATACTTGCACTCATTGTTATACTTTTCAAAGGAAGATGGTCTACCGGAAGAGTTCCATTCTCATAAAACATTGTAAAACATATTCTGTATATCTACTGCAAACCCATAATCTGATTCTTCACCTTATACTAAAAGTGGGGACGGGGGCCATAACTGACACATTGTGTTTGTATTTCTGGGGTGCAAAATTGCAGGCCAAAAACAAGGAAATAGGTCATTTCTTAAAAAGTGCAGATGAGTATAGGTACCACTTTTTATACAGAGTGCCACCACTGGGTGCTCTACCCACTAGGTCACTCTGCCTACTCAGTTAAGGGCCAGAGTTTCAGATGATCTCATTGGTGTCCTTGTTAATACAGTAAGTGTGGTTATTACCATACAGGACTATGGATGTAGGGGGGCTTCCTGATGTATTGGCTGAAAATATTCATACCAACACCCAGGTTCTATACAAAAGTCTACAGATTGTTCCAAATGATTGCTGCAGTTCTCATGCAGTTCAGCAGGGTGAAAGCTTGGCCAAGTGATTAAAGTGCAGAGCCTTGAACCTGGAGAGGCAGATCTGAGTCCCACAATGTGTTTGTTTATTCATTGTGTGACCATTTGCAAGTCCCTTAACCTCTATGTGCTTAACTTCTCTGCAGTCTCTCCTTAATATGTCTCTGTTGTTTGAATTTTCTTGTGTGCCGAAACAGCAGCAATTTCAAGGGATGTGGATATGGTGCACTTATCCACACTTCTGGCAGGGTCCTTTCCCTTCAAGGCTTGGTGGAAAATTTTCAAGCTGGCTCCTCCCACCCACCCCGGGTGGTAACACCCTTGGCACCACCCCGTGATGTCAGATCTTCCTTTTCACTGGAAGAAGAAGGCTCCCTCCTTACTGTTTTCTGCTCTGAGTAGGCCCTTTGCTTCAAAAACCTTTGCTTTATGATTCTATTTATCTTCAGGTGATTCCTTCACCTCATAAATGATGGATGACTCGAAGTCAGCACTGGGATTAAAAAAATGTCCATGTGGGCAGATGTCCTGAACGGACCCACACTCCGCATATGTCTACTGCCTAGGCCTCGAACATGATCCTCAGGCATGTGACCTGTGTCACACTTTGCATCTTACAACGCTGGAAGACTGGCATGCTCGGCTTCTGCTGCTGCGCCCTGATGGACGGGAGCCTCCCGTTAAATCAAAAGACACCCGTCGGGTGGTCTCCATGGCTGTAAGGTCCACTGAATAGCTTGCAGTGTTTGAAGAGGCTGCAGCTCTGGCTGTGGGGCATGCCTCTTTGGCTTTGGCCTTTTGCCACTTCGTTTAGGTGCCACCTTCTCAGGATCATTTAGAGATTTATGCCAGTCCCTTCCCACTCTTGGGCAGGGACCGTCGTTGGGCATGAACTCTAAATCTAAAAAAGAGATAAAAAAGAAGTCTCGCCATCGATCATGGGATCATCGGTGCTCTCGGCCCTCAGATTCCCGCACTTCTATGGAAGTTTTGACTATGGTCGATCTTTCGACCCAGGCCACTGGCTCCATGGCCTCCCTGTCGGGCCAGTTAGTCGAGATGCCCATCAAGCAATCTGTCAAGATTTTCCTCAAGCTGGTCGACCTGTTGTCACCAGATGAGGCCAATACCTCCATCTCTAGGACTGCAGTCCTACCTATTACCTCCCAAGGAGGGTTGGACCAGCATGCTGATCCACCCCCTCCTCTTCAGGATCCAGTAAACCCGGAAGATCCTTGGCTTTCACCAGCTCTCTTCAAGACCCGTGGTCAGTGGCCCCGATGGTCAGGGTCCCGATCCCAAAGTCTCGAGTCAAGCAGCCCACATCGACATCTGCATTCCTGCTCTAGACATTGGGGCAAGTGGCATCGCCACTATTTCTCCTCTTCTTCCTCCTCCTCGGATGAGGAGAGGCTCTGCCACAAGATGTGTCAGCATGATGAGTAGCTTATGTGGCACTAGCTCATGTTCACTGGTATTAAGCCAATTTCAGCCACCATCCAGGCTTTCAGATGGCTCCCACCACCGAGGCCCCAGCCTATCCTGGCTCAGCCAGAACTAGCTCGGCCTCCCCTGGCTTCTCCACCTTTCCTGGTGGAGCCACTGCCTAAACAGCTGAAGGAGGGCTCCCCCCTCCTAAGGATGCCCGTACCACTCCAGGGCTTCTTCACTGGCTGTCGGTCACCGTGACTCCTGATAGACCCTGTACAGACAGCAGAGACTCTGGCAGTCAACCTTTGTTTGACAAATCCTCGGAGTCTGAGGGCTCCTGACTGTACTCCCATTGACAGAGTATGGTCCCACTTCTTTCATGGGCCTGCTTTGATTAATTTCGGAATCCATGGGTCTTCAAATGGAGCTCATCCAGAAGAGGGCTAAGTACCCCCTTACTGAGATTCTCGACCGGGGTGACTCCTCTGGTGAGGCCTTCCTGGTCACTGAGGCCATTCTTTGCCCTGCACTGGAGCTCTGGCAACACCCTGCCTCTTGCCCTGCACTGTTGTCCTGGATGGCCTGCAAATATGCAGTCCCTGTTTGCTCCCTGTCGGGTTTCACCAAACATCCCTCAGCTGAGGGTCTGGTAGCTGTCTCAGTCTTTCGGTGAACAAGCAGTGTCAGGGACATGGATAAACCTCCTGACAAAGAATCCAAGAAATTGGATCATATGGCCAAGAAGGTCTATGTGGCCTCCTCCCTCGGCCTTCAGCAAGTGAGTTCGTCCCTTTTAATGGCCCACTTTGCTCATGCTCTCCTTGGCAACCTTGATGAGGTGCTTCCTAATCTTCCTGTGGACTTATAGACCACGGTCAAGCAGGTCTGAGACCAGATCCAAGGGGTGGCTAAGCAGCAGCTCCACACAGCCATAGACACTGGCAACTCCTGCACCAGGTCAGTGTTCACTGCAGTGGCCATGCACCACAGGGCTTGGTGGAGGATCTTGACCTTCACGGCAGATATCCAGCACAAGCTGGCGGACGTCCCCTTCTTGGGCACCGACTTGTTCAGGCCAAGGGTCTAAGGCCACCTTACTTGCATTGAAAAGTCCAGTGCCACCTTGTACTCTGTGACCTCCACCCAGAGGGATCCTAGGGGCTCTATGGCTTAAAAGAAAAAGCCCTTTCTGCCCCTCTCTGCTCCTTCAGCCAAGCTGGCCCAGCCCCCGGCTGGGCAGCAGGACCAGGCTTGGCATCCTTGGCTGAAGTCGGTTGCTTCAGTCACTCAGAAACCAGAAGGTCATGGTCCTGCTGGTTACTCAGCCAGTCCTTCCTCCACTTCCAAGCCTGCCCAGTGATGGGCTGGTTGGTACCTCCCCCATGCCTGTCCTGACTCCCTTGGGTCCTCCTGTGGGGGGCCGGCTCCACCACTTCCTTTCTGCCTGGTCCACTATTACCATGGACAGGTGGGTCCTTGAAGTGATTGGTTAGAGTCTGCTTCTGGAATTCAAGGTTTAACTGCCTTGCCGAGCCTGTGCCCCATGTGAGGACATGGCGTCCACCAACATTCTCTCAGCCCTTCAGGAAGACATTGCCCAGCTCCTCCTGGAGGTCGTGGCTCCTATCTCAGACCCTCTAGTGAGCCCAGGGTTTGTCTCCAGGTACTATACTTCCTGGTGCCAAAATGGATTGGGGGTTGGTGCTGCATCGTAGATCTGCACGACCTGAAAAAATTTCTTTGGACGGGCAGTTTCAGGATGGTGACTGTGTCTCAGATAATACCATCTCTGGAGCACAATATGTGGTTTTGCTCTCTGGATCTTCAGAATGCATTCTGCCCGGTGCACCCCTTTTCGTTGACACCCCGATGGCGAAACAGGAAAAAAGACCATTATGGTGACATTGGCGGTAATGGTCCTTTTTCCGTGTTTTGCCTTCCCCCAGTGTTCCGCCCCCTCCCCAGACCAACTCCGACCTGGAGTTGGAATCCTAGAGTCTGGGGGTGTGGGGGGCACAGCCCCCCACAGAAAACATCCATTTAAGAGGCGGCACAATACCTGTGTCAGTATTGTGCCATTGCTGTGGGGGAGGTCAGCATTCTCGCTGACAAGAAAACTTGGTGCTTCCCATTCTGCCATGTCCCAATCCATCTGTACCACCACTGGTTCCTCTGGATCCATGCAGAGGGAATGCTCTATGAGTTCTAGGCCATGTCTTTCTGCCTCTCCTCAGCTCCCAGAGTCTTCACCAAATGTATTACAGTGGTGGCAGCTTACCTGAGGCACCAAGGGGTCCGGGTATACCCCCACCTGGATGACTGGCTAATAGCAGGTCCCTCCTGGGAGGAGGTGGAGCAGTCCAGGGATCTTGCCCTCCAGGCCTTCGTGTCCCTTGGCCTCCTGGTCAATGAGGCCAAGTTGGAGCTCATACCCTGGCAGGTGATTCATTTAATCGGGGTGGAGCTAGACTCTTGCAGAGTCAGGGCTCAGCTTCTGGCAGACCGGGCGGAGACTCTCTCCTCCTTTGCACGATCATTTTGGGTTGGACAGTTGCACCTTGCTCGGGACTTCCTGCATCTCCTGGGATACATGGTGGCATGCACCAGCGAGGCCATTGGGTCTGGTGGAGAATGCACTCTGTGCAGTGGGAGCTTGCCTGCCAATGATCTCAGCACTAGGGCCACTTTGACCAGCTGGTACCTGTGACCCAGCTGATGTTGAACGCCTTCCAGTGGTTGTTAGTCCTAGAGCATCTGCAGGAAGGGATCCCATTTGTTCTCCCAGAGCCAACAGTCATCCTGATGACCAATGCTTCCCGGATGGGTTAGGGTGCCCACCTGGGGGACCACAGATTCCACAAGCTGTGGACCCATGAGAAGTCCTAATGCTATATCAACCTGCTGGAGCTGTGGGCAGTTTGGCTGGTGCTGACAGCCTTTGTTCTGCACATTCGTGGTCAGGTCATTCAGGTCCAAATGGACAACATCACAACCATGTACTACCTCGACAAACAGGGTGGGACACACTCCCTTCCTCCGCAGGGAAGCTCTCTGCATCTTGACCTTTGTGCTCAGCCTGGACACCAATCTCCTGGACATCCATGTGGCTGGTGTCTCCAACTGGCTGGTGAATGCCCTTAGCCATGTGGGCGAGGTGTCTCATGCATGGTCTCTCTATCCAGAGGTATTACACAGCCTGTTCTCCCAATGGGGCACCACTCTGGTGGATCTGTTCACTTCAAGGGGGAACGCAAAGCTGAGGCAGTATTGTGCATGCCTCCCTCAGCAGGGAACACTGCATGGGGATGCCTTCTCGAGGCACTGGACCCCAGGCCTTCTCTATGCCTTTCCTCTGTTTCCCTTGATTCACAAGGTGTTGCTCAAGGCCAGGAGGGACAAGGCATGGATGATCCCGGTGGCCCTCAACTGGCCCCACCAGTTCTGGTACCCTGATCTCCTCAGCATCAGCAGCAGGCTCCTGAGGCATCTCTGTCTGTGCCTGGACCTGCTCTCATGCAGTCAGGAGAAGGTAGTCCATCCAGACCTTCAATCCCTGCACCTGACAGCCCGGTTCCAGAGCAGCTAGAGTTCAAGGCTTTGGGTCTCTCTGAAAATGTCCTCATTGTGGTCGAGGCTTCTCAGGAGGAGTCTTGGTACCGGGCCAAGGGGCTCAACCCCTTATCTTTTCTGGTGGCTATTATTCTTGACTATCTCTGGTCCGTCTCTCAGTCAGGCCTCCAGTCAACACCCCTCAAGGTACAACTGGCTGCCATGTCTGCTTACCAGGCATGGGATGATATGCAGTCAATAGCACAGGAGAAGATGCTCTGGTGTTTTTTTCAAAGGCCTTGACCACATTTCTCCTCTGGTGCATGAACCACCACCACCTTGGGACTTGTTGCTGGTGTTAGCAAAGCTCATGGGCAAGCCATTCAAACCAATGCACTGGTGTGAGATATCTCACCTGTCATGGAAGACCACTTTCCTGTTGGCTATCGCATCAGCCAGAAGGATCAGTGAGCTCCAAGCACTCTTGGTGGAGTCTTCCTTAGGGACAAGATTGTCCTTCACCCCAACCCGAAGTTCTTCCGAAGTTTGCGTTGAATTTCCACCTTAACCAGGTAATTGATCTCCTCCTTCATCAGCCACACCTCGGAGACTGAGCACAGGATCCATACGTTTGACCTGTGGCGAGCGCTAGCCTACTATAAGCAGCGCACGGCTGGAGTTTGAGAAGAGGTTCGTCAGCTATTTGTCACCTACACTGAAGCCACACCTGGCAGACTGGCAGCTAAGTGGACAGTTGGCGGGGGGATTATATCCTGCATCGACCTCTGCTATAGGTTGGTGGGTAGGGAGCCTCCCATAGGGTTAAGGGCTCATTGTACCCATCATATTCTGCCTCAGTGGCTGCATCCAGGGACGTTCCTATCCAGGAAATCTACAGGGCTGCTACCTGGAAGTTGGCACACACCTTAATTTCCCACTATCACATCAATCTTGAGTCATGCTGGGATGCTGGTTTTGGGGCCTCAGTTATTCAGTCTCTCTTCCCTAAATAGGGGTGTGTGCGCCTGCCCCCCCTCCCAGAGAATGGCTAGAAGTCTGCCAGAAGTGTGGATAAGTGCACCATATCCACGTCCCTAGAAAAACTGGTTACCTACCTGTAACAGTAGTTCTAGGAGTGGTATATGGTGTACATCCACTCTGACCCACCCGACCTCCCCTGGTAAGTGGCACACCAGTCTTGCTTCCAGCAGGCAAGATCTGACATTACGGGGCAGTGCCGAGGGAGTTACCACCTGGGTGGGTGGGAGGAACCAGCTTTAAGATTTTCTGGCAAGCCTTAAAGGGAAAGGACACTGCCAAAGTGTGGCTGTATACCATATACCACTCCTAGGACTACTGGTACAAGTGAGTAATCTGTTTATTCTCTCCCTCCTCTCACATGGATTGTAAAGTCATCTGGGATACAGTTTGTATGAAAAGGTGCCAAATAAATCCAGATTATTTTGCTTTTCTTATGACTTCTAGTATCCTTGATGGCACTTGGGACCAAAATAGTAAATCATGAACAGATATCTGTGTTCTTTTGAAATGAGCTTCCGACGTGGATGGAAACATGTATATTTTTTTTAATTCAAAGGTTTATTGTCAAACAGTATTCAGTATTATGTGGCACAATACTATTAAACAAGCATTTGTCAATGCCGAACGTTCGCTTGCAGGTATTTGCAGTGGTGTTTGGCATGTATGGTGCTGTACCCTAATGCCCTGTGCGATTGCTGGTATTTGCACAATAAATTGTCAGCATGACCTTTTTGTTACCCCATTGTGCGCTACTTAGGCGGAAACACGTTTTGGGCAGGATGTGAAAAATGACAGCTGTACTGCTCATAAGGAAGTGTGGTAAAATGGCAATGTTGAAAATCTGGAGAGCAAATATTGAAAATTTGCAAAGCTAGGAGCATGCATGGGAACTGTGCAATGCATGCTCGTAAAACAGTCATTGTTAGGAATTTTGTCACCAAATTGTCAACATTGGCATTTTAAAACCACTGCTAATGAACAGTGTCACTGTGATTGTCTTACTGTGTGCCATACATTGATTTTGCACACCGACTGCGCCATTGTGCACTACATGGGTGGAAACACGTTTTGGGCAGGTTGTGAAAAATGACAGCTGTAGTGCTCATAAGGAGGTGTGGTAAAATGGCAATGTTGAAAATCTGGAGTGAAAATATTGAAAATTCGCAAACTTACTGACGTCTGCGTAAGAACTGCACAATGCTGCGCTATAAAACAAGTTATTTTAGAATTTGTTCACCAAATTTTCAACATAGCCATTTTAAGATCTCTGCTCATGAACAGTGACACTGTGATTTTCTTAATGTGCCCCATACACTGAGTTCACACAGCAACTGTGCCATTGTGCGCTACATGGGCGGAAACACGTTTTGGGCAAGATGTGAAAAATGACAGCTGCAGTGCTCATAAGGAGGTGTGGTAAAATGGCAATGTTGAAAATGTGGAGTGAAAATCTTGAAAATTCACAAACTTACGAGCGTGCATAGGAGCTGTGCAATGAACACTCGTAAAACAGGCATTTTTAGGAATTTTTTCACCAAATTTTCACCACAGCCATTTTAAGACCTCTGCTCATGATTGGTGTCACTGTGATTTTCTTAATGTGTCCCATACATTGAGTTCACACACCAACTGCGCCATTGTGCGCTACATGGGCAGAAACACGTTTTGGGCAGGATGTGAAAAATGACAGCTGTACTGCTCATGAGGAGGTGTGGTAAAATGGCAATGTTGAAAATCTGGAGTGCAAATATTTAAAATTCGCAAACGTACGAGCGTGCGTAGGAACTGAGCAATGCACGCTCATAAAACAGTCATTTTAAGGAATTTTTTCACCAAATTTTCAACATAGCCATTTTAAGACCTCTGCTCATGAACAGTGTCACTGTGATTTTCGTAATGTGTCCCATACATTGATTTCGCACACCGACTACGCTATTGTGCGCTACATGGGTGGAAACATGTTTTGGGTCAGATGTGAAAAATGACAGCTGTACTGCTCATAAGAAGGTGTGGTAAAATGGCAATGTTGAAAATCTGGAGTAGAAATATTGAAAATTTGCAAACCTCTGATGCGTGGAACTGCATAGCATACGCTCGTAAAACAGTCATTTTGGAATTTTTGCACAATTTTCAACATGGGGTTTTGGGACCTTCTCCATGAATGATGTCACTGTCATGGTGCTATTCAGGCCGAAGGGTGATTTCACACAGTGACTGTGCAGTGACTGCAAAATCACCCCGGGCCGAATAGCATACTGACAGTGACATCATTCATGAGAAGGGGTCCCAAAACCCCATGTTGAAAATTTGGTGCAAAAATTCAAAAAATGCTAATAAAGTTGAACCCCCATCTAGCCCATTATACAGCTTACGGCATTTCCTCAGTTCGCGATGCGCCTTTGAAGTGCAAACATGTTCCAGTCCACCGAAGATCGTCGCGCGGAGTCGAGGTTAAGTATGGGGTGAGGGGTGTGGGAGGCTGGGTGTGCAGTGGGTGGGTGCGGGTTGTGGGAAGGGGGACTGGGAGACCTGCCGTGGGACGGTTTTTTCTTTACAGGTAAAAACAAAAAAAAAACGACAACGTGGGACGTTTGCCATGCTGGAGTGGGCTCCCAGCATGGTAGAAGATGGCTGGGGGGGCCGAGGAGATGACAGGGGATTGGGCAACCCAGTTGGCAAACTACGCGGGGGGGGCCAAGGAGCCGACAGGGAATTGGGCACCCCCGTCGGCAAAACAGTGGATGTTTGCCACGCTGGGGTGGGCTCCCAGCGTGGCAGGATGGCTTGGGACATGGAGCCGATGGGGATTGGGCACCACGCGCAACAACTTTGCCACGCTGGGGTGGGCTCCCAGCGTGGCGCAAAGCTTTGGGGGGTGGCATGATGCATGCGGGGGGGAGCGCATGACGCGAGGCGGCGTGACGCAGTGCTCGGTATGGCAGCGGTGGTTTTCTTTGAAGCAGAAGACCACCGCTGTCATACAGAGCTCCCGCACCCATTGGTGCAGGACCGCCACGCCTGCTCAAGGGAGCAGTGCATTGGATGGGAGAGGCACACCTCCAAAGTGTGCTACTCTCCCAAAACGTTCCTTGCGCATGCGTGTAAGCGAACGTAAAAACAACAGAGCAATAAATATACTCTAGTATCATAGAAACATAGAAATTGTCAGCAGATAAGGACTGCTAGGCCCATTCAGTCTGCCCGTAAACCCTACACTAGTTTGCAGCCTCTGACCCTAAATGGTACATGGCTTTTCACTCCTCTTTCCCACCACTAAGGTCCTCTTTTCCTGTCCAGTGCATGTTTAAATCCCTTCACTGTACTCGCCCCCACCACCTCTTGTGGTAGACTATTCCATGTGTCCACCACCCTCTCCATGAAGAAAAACTTCCTCACAGTTCCCCTTAACCTGCCACCTTCCAGTTTCCTATCATGCCCTCTCATTCTTGTACTCCTTTTATATTGGAAGATGTCTCCCCCTGCACCTTGTTTATGCTCTTAAGGTACATAAATGTTTCTATCATGGCTCCCCCACATCCCTACTCTCCTCCAGTGAGTACATATTGAGGTCCTTTAATCTCTCCTCATATGTTTTCTAGTGCAAGCCCTGTACTATCTTGGTCATCCTTCTCTGAACCGTCTCCAGCCTGTCAGTGTCCTTATGAAGGTGTGGCCTCCAGAACTGCACACAGTACTCTAGGTGAGGCCTCACCCGCATTTTATACAATGGAATGACTACCTCCCACCTTCTGCTAGTGATACCTCTGCCTATGCACCCCAACATGCCACCATAGTCTTAGATGTTATTACATGCAGGATATGTAATTGGGTTAATCAGTATAGTATTTACTGTAGGTTCTATATGATATCGGCGACTCAAAAAGAGCGCCGACAACATCAGCGAACTCAGCATTGCCAAAAGTGAAAACACCGATGTGAATTACAGTGACCGCCGCAAACAGCGATGGTCGTTTACTTTCTGTGCGGGGGTAATATACATTAAATGTTTATGCGGGGGGGGCTTTGCCCCTGCACCCCAGAATTAATATAATCAACTCCTGGGGGTGGACACAGGGGAAAGGAGAAAATCCGGGAGGGGGCTACTGGAGGGGGGGGGGTCAACCTGCGGGCAGCAGGGAATGGGAAAACAGGACTGGAAAAAAGAAATATATATTGGAAAAAAAAACATCAGTCCCCACAGCCAGACCCAAATCCAGGTCCACTGCATACACAGGCAGTGACTGAAGTCACTACACCAAACAGCCGACTGGAAACTACCTGGCCAAACATAGCCCTATAACCTAATACAGCAAGTGTGGCTCACTGAGACACTCGCTGTACACTACCCTTGCTATTGTTTCACACTCGCTGTTGTTGTAGGCATTCAAATTGAGTCACTCAACGTGCCTGGTGATGCTGAGGGTTGAGCTGCTGGACGCCACACCTCGAACCACGCTGGTGACCCGGGTTCGGACGCGAGCCCGGGGCATCAGGGGTCGGCAGGGGGGGATAGGATTGAACATCTAGAGGACTGCTCTCCTGTCCCAGGGTGGGATCCAGGGTGTCACTGCTCTGCAGCAGCCCCTGGTGATGACCAGGGGCACTGGTCGAGACAGTGCAGCAAGTATGGAGTGCGGCAGGTGTAGGCACATAACGTGCCCAATGTCATTGCATGCTTGTACTTCCAGGGTGAAAAAACATGGAAAAATAGCAGCACAGACCATGGCAGCTTGACGGGTGCTATTCCATCAACCAATGATGCCTGGACAGTCACGTGCTGGTATTGGATCCTTGCCTGGTCCGGGGACAATGGGGGGGTGCCCCTCTCGAAGGTATAGCTGCATATGCCAGCTGGGTGTGCAACTCTGGGGTTGTTGGTGGAGGTGGAGCGGTGGCTGGAAATGTAAGGCAGGTCAGTGGCTGCAGGTGGAAAAATAGCGATATGATTAAAAAAAATGGAGTCGCTCAATTTGACTCACCCATATTATGGGATACCTTTACTTATTTTTTTTTATTTACTATGCTTTTTGCTGCACTGGCCATTGATAGCCATCCTGGTCATGGTGCCTCCATACTTCCACCTCCTGTAGTGTCTGCGCTCTCCTGGTCACCCCTGGCTTACCCCCCAGGGGGTGGGGCACGTCATTGTCTCCCCTTCAGTGCCGCGGTACAGTCTCTGGTTGGGAGAGCTGGTTAGGAAGCTAATCAAAGTCCAGGGGCAGGGCTTCACGGAGACAGCTGGCTGTAGATTTTATTCCCCTGTAATCTGGGGCAGGGATGTGCAATGACGACCTGCGTCTGCCCAACCCCAGAGATGAGTAGGCGCTAGTGCTGCGCGATGGACCTAGCCTCCGCCAGGTGTCGTTCCTGCACTAGGCCCACACACCACCTTCCCCCCTGGAGAAGGAGAGCAATCCAAGGGACACTCAATCCTTCTCCCCCTGGCCGGCCCTCCAACAACTTGGATCTGTTCCCGAACCCGGGTCACCAGCATTGCAAGTGGAAGTCCAACTGCTGCACCTGCGAGCCAGCTTTAGCTTTACTGTATTATAGCAAAGTGCTTTTTCCCCTGTATGTGAGACACTCTTATTCTGTAAAGTGTGTCTCATGTGCAGATGACCTGGAAATGGACACATTCCAGGACATTTTTTTTTTCAAATAACATTTAGCGTTCCTGCAATCTGTAATATATTCATACATCCCCGTCGCCACTTGTTGCAGGTAAGAGAGTTTTTTACTTGCATTCTGCTTGAACCAGAACAGCTCAGCTTTGCTTTGCTGTTCTCTCTCTCAAGCCAAACATGTGTGAAACCCCTCTTATCCCACAAAAAGTGGCTCCGGGGGACATATTAATATATAGCATAGCATAAAAATAGTTTGCAGGGCACTCAATGCTGCCCTGTTGATGTTATTTCACTCTTAAGATAAAAAATAATGACCGGTCTTTGACATTTAGAGTACATTCCGAAATTCAGATATCTTGGGGTTTGGATCGACTGTAAACTCTCCTTCACTGACCACCTGGAAGACTTGCTGAAAAAATTAAGGCAAAGACTTGGCCTTTTTTGCAAGATAAGAAGACTTCTTACAGCAGACGCAAAGAAACGACTAGTCCAAGCCACGTTCCTGTCCTTAATCGACTACGCAGACTTCATATACAGTAGCTGTGCGGCTTCCTATCTTGGAAAATTGGATATGCTCTACCACAGAGCTATACGCTTCATCACTAACCTCCCCTTCTCTACCCATCATTGCGCACTATATGCTGCCATGGGCTGGACCTCACTTCACTATAGGCGCAACTTTAATGCAGCATTCTGGACACTTAGAGCCCTCAGTGGCAAACTCCCTCAATACATTGTCGACTGTCTGTCTCTGATTGTGCCCAGGAATTATTCCCTTAGAAGCTGCTCACAACTCCTACTAAATATACCCAGGGCACTCACACGAATTGGGAGAGCCGCCTTTGGATTCGCACTCCCATCAATATGGAATAAAACCCCAAAAATACTTAAGCTGAAAACCCCAGTAAGTACCCTTTTGTTCAAAAGGCTTTACTGTGATGGCACTACAGAAATTTGCAACTGCTTTACTAGACACTAACCTCCCTCCCTCTGTCAAATGGCGGCCCACAAATGGCAGCCCCCCCAGCTGAAATGTGTGCCTCTGCCTCTAGCGTGCCCACCAACAGATCCGCAGGATTTATTGCTGAACTCCCATATCTTATTCTTTGATGCTCTGAACAGCTGCAGCCTGATTCTAGCACATGCTACCGCACTTGGGGATAATTATCGTCTTTCGCCCAAAAAAATATTCGGTCCCTCATCCACCCAACACTTCCCTCTGCCCCAACCTCCTGGACCCTCCCAGTTATGCCCCTGCTACTGTATTCCTCCTCTTGCACTTAGTACAATGGCAGCTTTTCTCCTCCATCTGTCGCCACGTTTTGGGGCAAAAATTGCTTCATCACCTTTCATACGGTCCTCCGCCCTCCCAGTCCCTCACTCTGCTCTAACAATTGGGTCCTCTTTGCTTGTGCCCCTATTCCCCACCTCTCCCTACATTATGCGCTTGATATCTTCTATCTGGTATGCCTACCCTCTCCCTAACATTTCCCACAACAAATGCACAGTTTTTGGGCTTGGATCCAGCACAAGTTCATTATCCACGACTCCTTGTAGTTCTATGTTCAATGTATATTACCTATAAATGTGCATTTTTACTATAATAGCAGCAATTTTTACTATTTGTACTATTGTAACTTGTCTTTCTGTAGGACCGCAGGTCCACCTTGTAAATGAGCTTGCTCAATGGTGCCCGCCTGGATAAATAAAGATATTGATTGATTGATTGATTAACTAATAGACTAATAAGGGATCAGATTTATGGGACAAATTCTGGGACTACCTCTAGTTGATGTCTTACCCAGCACCTCCAAAATATTTCATTTTTATCCCGTTTCCCCTGGATGGTTGCCACAGAAGTTTCCATCCAATATGTATCATTTTCTACCCTTATCCACTGAGATTTCTGTGGAGGACATTTTTGCAGCCACCTCTTAGTGATTCTCTTATTGGCTGCCAACACTAACATAAGCAAAAATTTCAATACTTGCCATCTAACATCTCCAGGATGTATTGACAGAAGAACTAAAGATATTGTAAGTAGGTCATGTTCAGAGAAAATTAAATTATTTGCCAATATGTGCCCAATACTGGGCATGACCAAAAGACATGTGTATGATCTGCATTTCTTTCTCCATATTCTCTCCACCACTTCCTCAATTGGGGTCCCGCCACATATGAAGCTTGTATGGTAGGCATATAAACTAATGTGCTCTGCATCTCCAAGAGAAGTCCATTCAGCGTGTAGAGGAAGTTAATCTACAGTTGATCAGGCATGTTTGAGCCATAGTTCCTCACGGTTCTTGGATTGTAATTCCTTATTCCAGTGCTGTAAAATTACAATGGAGGAATTCAAAAGTAACTCTAGTAAGCTTTTGTATATGTTACCTATTAAATGGGGTCATAATATTCTCTGTTGGTGGTCTTTTAATAGTTTATATATAGCAGGTATCTTACCTGGTAGTTGTTTGTACTGTGGACCCAGTCCCAAGAGGTATTATCTAATTTGTATGTATCTAAAATGAGCTGAGTTGGGAACGTCATATTACCGATTTAAGTCTACGAAGGAGCAAAAACCTTGTGAGGAATAAAATTGGTAGATATACTTTAGTCCCCTCTGCACTCATCTGCAGAGTTGTGTCATTCAGATAAGACAGAAAGGTCTTGTCACAATCCATAGACTGAAGCCAGATCATAACATATTGTATAAATTTATTACAGCACAGTCTCCAGTGCTGTATGATCGTGGTTGTGTATCTGGAAAACTGAGATAGAGGTAGTTCCAATAAAGGGTGAGCAAAAATGTATTGATCTTCCTCAATGAGGTCGTTCAAGTAAAATTTTATCATTTTCCAGTGTGTGTTACATGTTGGAATGAGCCAGCAGCACACAGTGCGCAGCTGAGCTGCCAGCAAGTATAAGTACAAATTAGGCAGGTTAACCCCCTCCCCTTTCCTTAGGCAACTGCAAAATATTATATTTAATACAGGAACAGCCATCTCCCCTGATAACTCATGAAAGTATTTTATTCCAATATTGGAAATAAGTTTTACTCAATACTACTGGGAGGGTTTGGAAATAATACAATAGTTCTAGGTAATATGTTCTGTTGGATGTCTTCTGCTCTCACCAGCAGTGAGAGGAGCAGGGTCTGCCAAGTCTGTAAGTTCTTAACTACCTGTCAGGTGATGGACTTACAGTTGAGAAGTTCAAAGTGCTGGAGGTATTTCACCAGTTGAACTCCTAAATACTTTATCACGCTACTGTTCCACCTTACAGGAGATTTGGATTTCAGTGCAGATGAGGGGATAAAGTTTAGACAAAGTAGTTCAGTTTTAAGGTTATTCAGTTTGAATCCTGATAAGGGTCCATATGCTTTGCTTATATCCCAAGTATTGGTGAGTGACATTTCCAGTGATATTAAAGTGAGGAGTATATTATCTGCGAGTAAGGCTGTTCTGTTACCTCTCCCATCAGACACTCAGCTACTGCTAGTGGCTCGATCACAGGGCAAATAACGGGGAAGAGAGAACACCTCTGATGGGTTCCTCTAGTTAGTGGAAAGGGTTGGGGAGATCGCTCTGTTTATGTGAACAAAGGCCTTCACTCGAAAGGTAATGAGTATCTCTTCTGGGAATTCCATTACTGGCAGGATGTCCCACAAAAACCCAAGGGCACCCTTAAATGCCTTTTTTACATCTAAACTCACCACCACCAAGGGAATACGATGTCATGAGGCATAGTCTATCAAATAAAGGGTGCGACGAACATTATCATAGGTCTGTCATGTACGAACAAACCCTGCCTGGTCTCTGTCTATTAGGTGTGGTAATAGAGTACCCAGTCTGTGAGTCCATTCAGTGGTAAACAGCTTGTATTCCACATTTAATCTGGATATGGAGTGATAGGACATCAGGTCTTCTGGAGTTTTCCCTGGTTTTAACAAAGCCACAATCATGGCATAATCTGATGATGATGATGAGGGCCCCTTCCCGAGATGCAAAAAAAGTTATAGATTTTATTCTTTTTATAAAATTCAGTGGCGTATCCATCAGGTCCAGGACATTTTCCTGTTTTGCTTCTCATAATTACTGCTAAGATTTTGTCTATTGTTGTAGGGACAATTAGATTCTCCTGTTGGAACTGCGAAAGTTGTGGGAGCTGTAATTCTGTCAGAATTTTTAGTAGCAGATTTGGAGGAGCGGTCACTATGGGCGAATGCAGGGCACGCATCAGTAGGTGCGTCCTTCATTCCCCAATGAGGCAGCTGCAGACACTGACACCAGTAACACGTAACATGGCCACCAGATCAAAGAAAAGGTCCGCTGCAATGAGAGCCAAGCATTGTTATGCAGCCGCACCTTCCAACGTGCTATTGCTGGTGAAGCAAACATGGCAGCAGTGACTGCCGCCACTACCTGCCACAGTGCTGAAGTTCAGGGGTGCCCAATCCCCTGTTGGCATGCCCTAACCCATTTCATGTGCTGACAAGGGAGCCCATTCCCCATCTGCATAATGCTCCCCCCACTTGTTGTGTGCTGAGGGGGTGCCCAATCCCCCTCTGCACTTGCCCCTCCTTCGGTATGTGCTGGCGGGGGTGCCCAATCCCCCATCGACTAGCCCCCCAAAACCCTCAGGTGGCATGCTGGGAGCCCACCCCAGCGTGCCAAATGCCCTTATAAAAAAAAATAAAAGGTCCTGCAATGTTTTTTTTATTTTTGTTAACCTGTAAAAGAAGAAAATGGTCCGTCATGGTCTGTCCTTCTCCCTCCCCAGACCGCACCCACCATCTGCGCACTCTGCCTCCCCACTTCCCCCTTCACCCCGTACTTACCTCCGGAGTCCGGCACAACATCTCCGGTGGACCGGAAACACGTCTGCACTCTTCAAAGCTGACTGTGAACTGAAGAAATGCCAGTAAGCTGTATAATGGAATAAATAGAGTTTTTTCAACTTTGGTGCATATATCAGGCATTTGTAGGAATTTTGGTGCTAAATTTTCAACATGGGGTTATTGGGGCCCCTCCTCATGAATTTAGTCACTGTCATGGCGTTATTCAGTCCGGAAAGGTGATTTCATCATGGTCACTGCGTGGAATCACCTTCCGGGGCTGATTAACGAAATGACAGTGTCACAGTTCATGAGGTGGGCTCTCAAAAAGCCTATGTTGCAAATTTGGTGAAGAAAATCCAAAAAATGACTGTTTTACAAGCGTGCGTTGCACAGTTTCCACGCATGCTCATAACTTTGTGAATTTGTAATATTTTCCCTCCAGATTTTCAACATTGGTATTTTCCACACCTCCTTATCAACAGTACAGCTGTCATTTTCTATATCCTGGCCAAAATGTGTTTCTGCACTTCCGACGCAGAATAACGCGGTCACTGTGCGAAATCAGTTTTCGGGACAGTTTGACAAAATGACAGTGACACTCTTCATGGGCAGAAGTCCTAAAATGCATATGTTGAAAATTTCATGATGAAAGTCCATAAAATGACTGTGTTACAAGCATGCATTGCGCAGTTTCCACGCACCCTTGTAACTTGGCAAATGTGCAATATTTTCAAGCCAGATTTTCAACACTAGCTTTCTTTCACACCTCCTTATGAATAGTACAATTGTCATTTTTCACATCCTGCCCAAAATGTGTTTTCGCACCTGTAGCGCAGAATGTCTGATCACTGTGGGAAATCAACTTTTGGGACAGATTAACAAAATCACAGTGCCACTATTCATGAGGGGAGGTCTCAAAATGCCTGTGCTGAAAATGTGTCTCTTCAGGGTGAGGGTGAGGTTGGCATCAGTTCAATACTTCACTGCCATTCCTATTATGCATCTCTAACTCCTGCACTACCAATGCCAGTGCCAGCGAGACAACATTTGGCATTGACAAATGCTTGTTTCATTGGTCTCTGAGTTGGAGATAAAATCTAATTTGTACAAGGTAGTGTAATACTCAGTGAAAATTTTTCAAATGTCTGTGTAATTTCGAATCAAACATCCTGAGTTTGGGTCCTTTGTTTGGAGGATACAAGCCTGGCTTTTTACTGAATCAGAACTGTTTAACCAGCTCAAAATGGCTGAAAAAGGGGAGATACTGTTGATGGGGGACCTGAATATGCCAGATGTTAACTGGGCAGATGGACTGCAGCCACATGCAAGAGCAGGGTCATTCTCGATGCCCTACAGGGAGCATGCCTTAGACAGCTAGTGGTGGAACCCACTCGGGAGGGAGCAATATTAGACCTGGTACTCTCAAATGGAGAGAGGATCACAAACTTAGAAGTCAGTAGACACCTGGGAACAAGCGACCACTGCACAGTGTGCTTCACAATAAACACAACCATGGAGACAAGCCATACAAATACAAGGATACTGGACTTTAGAAGGGCTGACTTTGGCAAAATGGGTGAATACCTGAGGTATGCATTAGCAAATGGCCAGAAAGGAGGGGTGGAAGAACAATGGAGAAAAATCATAACTGCCATCATGGAGGCAACAAGCCTTTGTGTGAAACAAATAAAGAAAACAAAGCGGAATAAAAAACCACCATGGCTCTCAAAAGAAGTGTCAGGGAAGGTTAAGGAGAAAAAGGCTGCATTCAAAAGTATAAGGAATCACAGACAGAGCATGACAGGAACTGTATCAATTAAAGCAGAAAGAAGTGGGGAAGGCAGTCAGAAAAGAAAAGGCCCAAACTGAGGAAAGGATAGCCAACTCAGTTAAGAAGGGGGATAAAACCTTTTATAGGTACATTAGGGAACATAGAAAGGTTAAGGGAGGGATAGGGAAGATTAATAAAGAAGAGTGGAGGTGGGCAGAGGGAGACAGTGAAAAGGCAGAGATAATGAATGAATACTTTTGCTCAGTATTCACAAAAGAAGAAGAGGAGGAGTTACCTAAACCAAACAGTAGAAGCACTCTGGATAGTAGGGTTGATACCAGTCCATTTAAAGAAGAAAGAGTACTGAAAGAACTTATAAAACTCAAGGTGGACAAAGCAATGGGGCCTGACGGATTCACCCCAGAATCCTAAAAAGAGCTAAGGGAGGACCTAGTGACACCACTAACCACACTTTTTAACAAATCATGGGAAGATGGGGTGGTACCTGAGGACTGGAGGAGGGCAGATGTGATTCCCTTCACAAAAGTGGGAGCAAGGCAGAAGCAGGAAACTACAGACCTGTTAGTTTGACCTCAGTGGTGGGGAAAATGATGGAATCACTTCTGAAAGAAAGAATTGTTGAGTACCTAGAGGCCAGCGGGGCACTGGACCCAAAGCAGCATGGATTCACAGCAGGAAGGTCATGTCAGACAAATCTAATCAATTTCTTTGACTGGGTGACCAAAGTAATAGACCAGGGAGGGGCTGTGGATATGGCCTACCTAGACTTTAGCAAGGCATTTGACACAGTCTCACACAAAAGATTAATAATCAAGTTAGCCAGCCTGGGAGTGGGTCCCAGGGTGGTAGCCTAGGAAAACTGGCTGCACAACAGGACACAGAAGGTAATAGTGATGGAACACATTCTGAAGAAAGGGGTTACTAGTAGAGTACCTCAGGGCTCAGTACTGAGTCCAGTCCTTTTAACGCTCTTTATAGGTGACATTGCAGAGGGTCTGGAAGGAAAGGTATGCCTCTTGCGGATGACACACAAAATCTGTAACAGAGTTGATACACAAGGGGGTAGAAAGGATGAGAAGGGACTTGGCAAGGTTGGAGGAATGGTCAGACATATGGCAACTTAGATTCAATGCAAAGAAGTACAAAGTAATGCACCTGGGAAATAAAAATCCAGGAGAAGAGTACATAATAGCAGGGAGGTACTAACAACAACAATAATGGAAAGGGATCTGGTGTAGTCATATCAGATGACCTAAAGGTGAGTATGCAATGTGAGAAGTCAGTAGGAAAGCTCAGGGGATACTGGGATGCATAGGGAGGCATCACAAGTAGAAAAAGGGAAGTGGTTATCCCTCTATACAGACAGTTGGTGAGACCCCATCTGGAGTACTGCGTGCAGTTTTGGAGACCTCATCTATGCAAGGACGTGAGACAGGATGGAAGCAGTCCAGAGGAGGGCAACTAAAATGGTGCAGGGTCTACATCAGAAACCATATGAAGAGAGACTGAGAGAGCTTAATATGTATACCCTTGATGAAAGGAGGGACGGGGACATGATAGAAACTTTTAAGTACCTCAAGGGAATCAACAAAGTCCAGGAGGGTAGCATCTTTCAGAAAAAGAGATGTGTAAGAACAAGGGGGCACAATTTAAAGTTAGAGGGGGACGGCTGAGGGGTAATGTGAGGAAATTCTTTTTCACGGAGAGAGTGGTGGATGCATGGAACCGCCTTCCTGGAGAGGTTGTGGGGTCTAAAACAGTGGAGGAATTCAAACATGCATGGGACAGACATAAGGCAATTATAGTGGGGGGTGGCAGGAAATAGGCTGTTGGTTAACTAGAATCTGCAGCTTATCCAGTAGGTAGGGAAATGGGCAGACTGGGTGGGCCAAGTGGTCCTTATCTGCCGTCAAAGTCTATGTTTCTATGTCTATGAGCTCCACCTGCACCTCCCTCATAATAATATTGATGAAGGTACATGAGAGCCTGGTCAACTTTTTCATCAGTTAGCTTCTGAAGTTCACGTTTAGTCTGTGCTATAAGTTGGACCACTGCCTTATCTTTTGGGGTAGCTAAACTAAGGTTACATGCTTATGGCTCTATCATTGACAATATGGTCTGTCTACAAATCTTAAATCCCTGGCAGGCCTCTTCCAAAACCTGACACCTTGCTATGGATTGCAGTCTACTGACCAGGCCTCTGTTTTCATCCCCAGACACAGCACCAATAAAGGGGCTAGTGCTTTTGCCTGCCATGCCTCCAAATACTGGAACTCCCTTCCACTAGCTCTGCGCCAATCACCATCTCATGTGTGTTTTGAAAAAGGCTTCCGTAATTATTTTGATACTTCCCACAAGTGCTCCTGTTTCAAACCTCCCTAGCACTTTCCATCCCAGCCTCATCTCTCTCTTGACTTTTACTGATCTGCCCCTCTATATGCAATGTACTTCTCCTCTACCTGCCTGCCCTCCTTCCACCTTACTTCTCTCTCTTCCCCTTCTTGTGTCTCTTACTACTATCACTTACTATGATCCCTCCCTTAAGTTGACTATTCAATCCCTTATTAGCACTAAAATGTTCAATCTGTCATGCTTCTTTTTCTTCAAAGCAAATTCCACTAGCTGACCCCATGAATAATTCCCTAACCTTATGCAGTTCTCTCTCTCCTATTAGCACTTGGCTACCCCTTAGCACGCACTTCCCCATGTTATGTCTACGACAATGCCTCTAGCTGCGCGCTCCTCCTCTATAGCTCTCTACCCACTCTCTTGTCTTCTATCCTCTCTGCACCTCATCCGCTATCTCCTTGTAACCTAGCCTCCAAAACTTGTTTTGTTTCTCAGATGCTTTGTAACTCTGTTTAGCTTACACTTTTGTAACCTTGTCCTATACATTGAATTTGTAATCTGACTTACATGTCTTATGTTTTGAATTGTAACCTGATGTGAAACCGTTGTAAAAGAGCCCTGGCTCAAAAGTATTGTAATCCTAGACCTAATAAATAAAAAAAAATTATAATAAATTGTGGTGTAATTTTAGATATTGTACAGCTCCTGTTTTATCTTTTCCTACCCTGTTATTGCAACCTCCTTGTTTTTAGCTACTTTTTTGCAACCTGCTTGTGTGCTATGGTCAACAATTTTTTGTACTTGTATTGGAATGTCTTCCTGTTATGCTATGCTCAACTATTTTTTGTACTTGTATTGGAATGTCTTCCTGTTATGCTATGCTCAACTATTTTTTGTACTTGTATTAGAATGTCTTCCCTGTTATGCGATGGTCAATGATTTTTTGTACTTGTATTGGAATGTCTTCCCTGTATTGTTATCCTGTACCCTCCCGGGTCGTGCCTGAAAATAGTCATTGCTATGGCTAGTGCACTTACCCAGTAAACAAAAACTAAATAAATGAATAGTTGTAAGGTTGCCAATTTCTCCTCCAGAGCCCGGTATTTGTGTTCTCTCAATTTTTTTTGTAGGATGCTAGGTCAATTATATAACCCCGCAATGCTATTTTCATAGTGTCCTACAATATTGCAGGTGAAACCCTTTCTTGTGTGCTGTCTGCCATAATTTCTTGTATTTTATCCACTATGTTTTGGGTGGTGTCTGGGTATTTTAGAAGTGAGACACCAAGTCTCCATAATGTGGGCCTCCTGCATTTTCCTAAGTGTAATTTTAAAGAGGACAGGAAATCATTTCTAATTGGCAGCTGTTTATAAAGATCTTATTCTCAGAAATGGCATGCATTCCCTTAAATTATCCATTTGTAACAGTACCTGAGTAAAAAGTGATACAAAAAAACTGTTTCGCATTGTTTTGTTTTTATGGGCTGCATTTTGTTCCAGTTCTCTTCATGGAACCATTAAACTTGGAGTTTTTACTATGCCACGGTTTGTGCATAGAACCCCAAGCATTGTTCTGGTAGGTCAACAGCTCATAATTAGCATTCTGTGCACAAACCATGCCATAATAAAAATTCCCAAGTTATTGGTTCCATAAAGAGAACTGTAATAAAATGCTGCCCACGGAAACAAAACAATGCAAAATACATTTTTTGTATCACTTTTTACTGCGGTACAGTTACACGTGGATAATTTAGGGGAATGCATATGATTTGCAAGAATGAGAACTTTATAAGCAGCTGCCAATTAGCACAGATTTCCTGTCCCCTTTAAATAAACCAGGGAATGATCAGACAAAAAGGGCAGGCCATGGGAAGTAGCTTGTACTTTTTCTTAGTGTTCTGTAATCATAAAAAAATAATTCAGTTATGACGGATGTGTGGTACCTAGGAGACCAATAAGTAAATTCTTGGGTGGACGTAAACAGTTGTTGCCACACATCAAGGTACCCCAGTTGAGAGGCAGTAGCTTTAAATAGCTTCTGTGCCCCTGTAGTCTGATGTTGACCCAAAGCGTTTATGTCCAAGGAGGAATTCATAATCCTATTCAGACAATCCCCCCCCAACAGTAATTCACCTTGGGATTGCTAATAATTTTTGAAAACTGAGTCGCACCACCTTTTTATCAGATTCCGGAGGGAGGTAAACACTCACCAGTTACTAGCTGCTTGTATAAGTAACCCACCAGGATTACAAACCCTCCCTCAGGGTCGATGTGTTTATCCTGCATAACAAATGGGGTACTAGATGGAAACATCATTTCCCTTTGCAGTTTGGTAACTTTGAACCTCTGTTTTGCAGCTGTTACCAGTCTATTACATTTTCTTGAACTGGCATTCACCACGACACCCAGTGGTACTGATGGTAAATGAGAAACTGAAGTGAATGCCTCCTTAGCAATACCTGCCTGTATACCAGCTAGAACTCCAGCAGCATAAGCAGACTGCAACACTGTAGCACTCTTCTCCGTCTGTGGCAGCAGCTGCTTAGGAGTGGCTCTCCTCTGTGAAGCCTTGCAGCTTGGGAATTCAAAGGAGCTGCTGTGTTGTTTTTGTACTCGGCCATCAGCAGAAGTGCACATCCTCTGAATGCAGTAGAATAAACTTCTCAGGTCGCTGAGGAACATACCTCTCATCTGCTATGAATTTGGCATGGTGCTATGATTTTTACACTCAAGTGTACCCTTCTCCATGAAGGTTTACTGATGTTCCTCATAATGTCGGTGCTATTTCTGGACACACAAAGTATTAAAACATTGAACATTACTTAACATTAAACATATGCAACACACTGTTCTTAGAAATATTATTCTTTAAAATAAGACAGTGCTACACATTCTGGCCATTTGCTCTGAATTCTGAAGGCCATTGCTATGCATTTTAGTGCTGAGAAGTCAAGAGATATGCTTAGGAGTGTGTTGAGGCCCCATCCCAGCATAACTATAGTTAATAACTTCACACTGTAGTTAAGCCAGATGCTGCTGCCTATTGAAAGAGATTAGTATCATTTCCCCAAAGAGCTGTGTACCGTAAATCAGACAAACAAGTGCCTGAAGTGCTGTTCAAGTGAAGCTCTAATCCTGTTTCTAACAGCAATAGGCCACCAAGGAAATTAGAGCAGGGCTGTATTTACTGCTGTGGAAAAACAGATACACAGGGAATACTGCTTCATGTCAAAATACCTCCTCTTATGACGGGAATACAGTGTCCGTTCCTGGAGTCCTTACTTCAGTTACTTGTCCTTGGGTACGTTGAGCACAGGGGAGCCTCTGGGCAGTTGCTTTCATGAGGCAGATTCTACCCATATGCTATGCATAGCCAGTTATTTAGCTTTCATTTGTTCTAGCAAAGGAACACTAATGTAACACAATATGTGCACGTCACAGGTTTTCAAAGCGTTTAGTGACTGCAGCCCAACCTTGAAAATGCTTTAAAAATCAGGAGCATGAGGCTTTGACCCTTACATATACTACAAAGTATTTACAATAAAGACTGGGAGGGCAGATCAGAATTGTCATTATCAATACCAAATCTCAGTTTGTATAAATACCTGGGGATGTCTGATCATTATATATACAGTGTAGGTAGGAATTTCAGAGTTTAAATAAACCTAGTATTTTCCCCAAGAGTCTGACCAAGTGAAACATAGACAGTGTTGTTCACCCAATGGGTAAATAACACCATTTGTTTTTCACTTGCCTACATCACACTTTCAAACAAAATGTCAATCAGTTTGACTGACACCACTTTCTGGCCAATCCTACAATGAACCGGCCACCTGGTTGTAGCCAATAGCAATTCCAATAAAAAAAAGAAAACCCCTCTCCCACTACCATCTTGCTTTCTCCACGTTTGAACTGTCTTAAAAACATTTTAATAAGTACATCACTTTTCCATAGCTTTTTAAACTGGCAGTGGAGTCAGTACTATTTAACAAAAAAAATGCCTGTCGGCTATCCGTATTGCAACCCATCGGCCACACAAAGTACTTGTTCACACTGGGAGTTGGCACGCTGCTGTCTCGACTGGGGTTTAACAGTCACATGTCCATGTCACTCATTCGCACTAGCCACTAGGAGTCAGTGCGCTTCTTCACTTGATCGCTCACTCTTCTACATGACAGAAAACTGAAAGGGAGTGAAAGAAGGCACACTACTGTTCATTATTTCAAAAAGGAAAAAAAGAAAAGCACATCACTTTCTGGGGGGACAGTAGTTTTGTGCAGTCGGCATGCGGCTGTGTCTATAATGGGAAACAAAAAGGGACTGAAATAAGGTATTGCTGACTGCCACAAAACCAAAAAATGAAAAGCATATCAATTTCTGGAGGGGGGAGGTCAGTAGTTTTAGGAAGGGAACAATAAAATTGGATCTCTTTCATTGGTTGGGAAACAGTACTATGGGCCAAGGGAACTGTAGCTTGCACAGTATTGCCTGTAAAAAAGATAAACAAAAACAATCCTGTTAAAATGCACCTGAACACATACATTGTGTACATAGAACATTCAATAGTCTGTGTCCAAATATAGTATGCCATATAGGCCCCGTTCGCACTACAGCACGGTTGCAAAATTCGTTTTCAAAAATGGATTTGTGCTTACCGTGCTGTTGCAGTCACACTGAAACTCACTTCTCTGGTCCGTTTCAGGAGAAGCTGTCTCTAGCATTCACATTACGGCCATAATCCATGTGCAGTGCAAGTCTGGTTCAGCAGCTGCTAAAAGCTGCTTACCATCATGCACCGCGCACTCCACCAGCCAACATGGATCAAAACGGACTTGACCGTTTGCACTGTAAGTAAATCTATTCATTTTCAAAAACGATTTACGTAATTGTGCTCAAACCCTGGTCTTATCAGGGTTTTGAGCACAGTTCCTCAAGTGGATCTGGAAGTGGGTTGAGTGCGAGCAGCATGAGGAACCATTTCAAATGCCCCTATTGAATGGGGCCTTATTTGCATTCATGAGGGGTGGGACTTCCATAACTCACTCGTGGCTTTGCTACTTGTGAGTTATGGTCCCACCCCTCACGAATGCAAATAAATGCCATATTTGAGCACAGACTATTGTATATCCTCTATACAATGTGTGGTAAAAAAAAACTGATGATAGAATGCTATTTACGCATGTGATGCCACCACAGCCTTATTTTTACAGTGGTGTCATCACTGACACGTTATTTTGCCAGTTGCCACCTCATTAGAAAGCACTTTCTAACCCCAGGAATCCCTCACTTATGGTTTCACTGTATATATCAGTATCCATAAAGACAAAAGCCCCAGAGGCAGACCCTATTCTACTAACAGAACTTAGAATAGGAGTTTGAAAAGCTCTGCAGTCGCCTTTCAACCTGGCAGTTGCCAGATTTGTTTCTCCACCTGGAGAAAAAGACTGCCCCAAGTTTAGCTCCGCTACAGCTGGGTCTTCAGTTGTATTATTTAAAAATAATTAGTAATTTTAAGTGTTTAAATCTTTTTATTACTGTTGTGCATTAGCTGATGTATTTTGGTTAAAATACTGACCCCTCCAGCTCCAGTTTTCATTCCAAGGAACTGGAGACCATTCTACTGGCTACCTTTTTTCTTCTTACTATTTTTGGCTAATTTTAACACTAACCTGCTTTTTTGGGGGGGTTGGGGTGAGTGGTCCTATTGTTGAATCTGCATTGTTCAGAAATGGAAGTGCTTCTACTTTCAGTTTCCAGCTATGCCCTTTCACCCTAATTAATCACTTCCTGTACAGGAAGTCGCGATTTGACCTTTGGCACAGTTTTTGGGAGGTAAAAGTTTTACTACTAGGCTCTTACTTTTAGGCTGTTATTAGCTTTTTTAAATAAACATTTTCAGTTTATTACTAGGAACTCTTTAAATTGGCATAGTAGAGAGCCCTAGAACATCCACAGTCAGAAATATTTTTCATCATTTGTTTTAGCTCCTGACATTGTCAGACTGCAGGAGCTCAGTGTAAACTGCCTGAGACTAAATCACAACTTCATTTTTTGTGAATCCTGCATTGTTTTGCCCAGAAACCTAAAATAAAAGGGCAAAAAAATCAGGCGTCATTATAGCTTCTCAGTCTGCCTTCTTGTCACCAAATGGTAATAAAAAGGCTCTAAAGGAGTTACCAATAATGATGGAAACCACGCATCAGAAGTATCTGTCACTTCATGTACTGTATGCCAGCAGCCTCAAAAGAAATGTAATGGCTGACAAGAAAAGCAAAAAATAAACCTGTTCAGCTGTCTGAAAGGCATAATGAAAATGGATCAGATAGTATGGTGTCGAAAGGGGGCGCATTGAATCCGTTGATGGCAAAAATATAAATAAAACAGCCTCTGAGCAGATACTGGAAATGATAAAAAAAATAAATAAAAAAATAAAAATAAAGTCACTGACACTTCTCCTGAATGGAGAAAGGAGCAGGCAGATGATCAGGAAAAATATGTCCTCATCAGAGATGTGGCAATTTCTCCAAGCCATCCAGGCCATGGGAAATTTTAATAATATGAATGCCAAGCTCCTACCTAGGCCCCGGCTCCAGTCTATCGGCCTCTTGAGGAGGAAGAGGAGTACTGTGTCCAAGAGGGAGGAAGGAAGGTGATCCCATCGCAGCAGGGGGATGTACACCTGAGCAAGATTTTGGCTCTCCTCTGGGGCATAATGAGGAATATATTTCATTTTCCTCATTTGTCATACATATCCTTGATACCCTAAACATCCACTATCAGGAAACTGAGGAGGATGGAGAGGATGCTGAATTTATGGACATGATGGCTGTAGCTCTCTCAAAGAGGTTGCTTATCCCCATACATAAATCCCTTAAGAAGACCATTTCAGAGGTTGTGTCTGCACCTACTTCAACTGCAGCCATCGACAAAAAGACTGATGGAAAATACCAGGCGGACAGACAGGAGGTAGACTACCTGTATGCCCACTTGATCACCAAGGTATAGTCCAAACTGCTGCTTGCAAGAGAGAAAATTTCACCGTCTCTGCCCAGCCTCCAGAAAAGAACTCCAACAAACTGGATGCTATGGCCAAGAAATTCTGTACTATAGCTTCCCTGCTCATTGAGCAGGCAGCTTATTCAGCATATATAGCACAGTACTAGAAAGCACTGTGGAACACAATCCTGACACCTGCTGATAGAGCAGGCAGTGACCTGGTGCAGGACTTGGTTGTCACAGCAACATCATCCCTGGAAGCCACTAAATACCATTGTCAACCTGCTTCTGATACTAATGATACTGCAGCTGGACTTCTAGCTCATGCAGTGTCCTTAAGAAGATTCTCCAGATTAAGGACTGCTATCCTTTCCCAGGATACACAATCCAAAACCATGGATTTCTCCTTTGAGGAAAATTCACATTTTGGTGACAAAACAACAATGTGAAGGGAAAGCCTCCTACCTCCTATAGGCCATATGGAATGGGAAGCAGAGACAGAGGTTACTTCCCTAGGAGTTTATACCCCATATGCCCCTTGTGAGTATTAACCACAAAGGGGATACTACAGGAGCAAGAGAAGGAACAGAAGGGGGTGCAAAGTGTACTGCTGCTACAGCACCCAAGCCCCAGCCAAAACAAAACACCTGATGACTCCATCCAGGTCGCCCATCCGCTGCCAGTGGAGGAAAGAAGTGCTTATTACTTTCAGGAATGGGTAAATATTACCTCAGATAAATGGGTTCTGGAAGTGATGGGCCAGGGACTGTCTCTGCAGTTTAAAAAATTCCTACAGCTGCAGAAACCCAAACATTTTTCCAGCACACTCTCCCATAAAAAGAATTCTGCTGGAACTGGAAATAAAAAATTGCCAATAGAAAAAGCTGAGGAAAGGTCCACACCTCTCAGTGGGGCAAGGGCCTATTCTCAAGATACTTCCTCATCCACAATGAAAAATGGAGAGTGGCAATCCATTTTAGAGCTCGGGTATCTGAACAAACCTAGAAAGAAACAAATATTCAAGATGGTCACACAGAACAGTGATACCATCTCTGCAGTCAGGACACTGGCTGGTATCACTGAATCTGAAATATGTCTATTTTCATATCCCAGTCAGGCCATCACACAGAAAATATCTCTGGTTCAAGCTAGGAGACTGCCAGTATCCATTCACTTAGCCTCCCCTAAGCACCAAGAGTATTCACATTGGGGCCTACGCATGAACGGGTGGGAAGTACGCACCGGAGGGTTGTATACCGCCCACATAGCTCCAGTCCTGTGGACAGGTGCTCACAGACCATATTCACCAATGGCCACCACCTGTCTGCAGCTACGCGCCCCCCCCAGCACACAGGACAGCGCAGGGCAGACAGGGGCAGGGTAGCGGACTTGGGCGGGCATCCAATAGGGAGCCTGTCATGGGTCCCAAAGTGGATCCCTTACATGGGCAGGCACAGGTCTGGGTGCCTGAACAGTACCTACAGGAGCACGGACCCATGTCACCATGCCAGCATCTCCAGCAGCCAGTGTGCCTTCAGCAGCCAATGCGGCAGCACTCGCTGCACTGCTGACCCCCCCAACAGCACCACTGACCATCCCCATCCGTACAGTGGAGACCACCCCCCCACACACACACACACAGAGGAGGGCACCAGTCCCAGGCAACACAAGACAACCCCCCCCCACACACACACACACACAGAGGTGTCCAGTGTTTCAACCCAGTACCTACCCCCATTCACCAGTGTTCCCCCACTCATCCATGGCAATGGCAACACCCTCCCAATGCTCCGTATCATCCAGCCAGTGCCGTTGTCAGAGATGGCCAGTACCACAGCCGTCCACACACCTCCACATCTGCTGCTGCATGCCCATGTAGGTCAGAAGGCCAGCGGCTGTGGAGGTGTATGGAGGTCTATGTCGCTAGCCGTCTCTGACCGTGGCACCGGCAGGACAATACGGGGCATTGGGCAGGTGTTGCTGGTGCCACGGATGGGTGAGAGACCACTGGAGAATGGCGTTAGTACCGGGTCAGAGTACACTGGGCACCTCTGTGTGTGTAGGGGGGTTGTGTTGTGCTGTTTGGGACCGGTGCCCTTGTGTGTGTGTGGGGGGCTGTGCAGAACAGGATGGGTTCAGCCATGTGTGGGGTGGTGGGAATGCTGCGCTGCACCGAGCGTAATGCTGGCCATGTGTGGGGAAATGGGCTGCATAGGCACCGCTGGGCAGCACTGGGATGGGGGTACTGCATCGGGGGGATGGGACAACACTTTGTGTGTGTGTGTGTGTGGGGGGGTGTCGGCCTCAGGGGAACGGGGTCGGGGCAGTCCCGCACTGTGTGTGGGAGGATGCCCGCCTACTGCAGAGACATTCCAGTGGCCGGTATGCTGTGGGGACAGGGCAAGTAGGGGACTTATGGCTGGGGTTTCCCTGGCATAATGGTTGCCTACCTATGCACCCCAGTGTGCAACACTTCATGCCTTAGTGCATGGCGCGTAGTGCTGACACGCCCACCCAGGTACGTTGCTGTCCGTGCAGCTGGGGGATCAGATGCATTGGGGCTATGCGCTGCAGATCTGCAGCACATAGCAGTCTGCATATTCATGCATAGGCCCCAAAGTGTTTGACGGTGGTGGCAGCACAGCTGAGATGACATGGTGTGATAAGTTTCCCTACCTGAATGACTGGCTAGTCTTAAGAAAGACAGAACAGGAGACAAGATGCTCTCCACCAACTGTAAAATGCATCTTGGAGTCTCTAAGATTCCTAATAAACCTGGAGACGTCCCAACTAGAACCTCTTCAAATACTGGACTTCATAGGAACATAGCTAAACACCTTACAAGGGAAAGCTTTCCTCCCACAGGTCAGAGTTACATCTCTAATACTAGCAGCAGAATCTTTCATGACAGGTCAGCTAAGACCTGCAAGGGACTTCCTTAGTTACAAGGACACATGGACACATCCACAGCTGTGGTCACATGGGCCAGGTTCCAAATGAAAGATATCCAGTACCACTTAAGGAATGTTGCCCAGATTAAAGCCTGGATGCCACCTGATGACCAGCCCTCACTAGTACACACTTTTGTGACAGCCCGGCTTGACTACTTCAACGCTCTGTACCTCAGGGTCAATGGAGGGGTTCTCTGGTGCCTGCAGCTGGTGCAGAATGCAGCAATCAGGTTACTGGGGGACCTTCTGAGGTCCTGTCATGTGACCCAGGTTCTGCATGAACTGCAATGGCTGCTGTTTAGGTGGAGAATCACCTTCAAGAAGGGGTTGCTCACCTATAAGGCCCTGCATGGATCGGGCCCTGGTTACCTAAATGACATTCTGACTCCAGCCCATCCTGTGCACTTGCCCTGCTCCTTCACTGAGGGCTTCCTAATGGTTCCTAGGGTTCACCTAAAATCCTCTGGTGATTGTGCATTGTGGAACTCGCTGCCAAGACCCTTGAGCGAGGCTCCTCGGGGGATGCTTTTAAGCAGGGCCTAAAAGGCACATCTTTTTAGTAAGGCAAATCCAGACTGCTGTTATTTATTAAACTGCTATAATTTTATGTACATTTTAGCTGATTTTATATTGTTTGTAATTTATTATTAGTGTTTTTAAATGCATACTCTGCCTTACTTGTACAGTGCCCAGAGCCTTTTGGATGGGGCGCTTTCAAAATAAAAATTACTTACTTACTATGTAAGAGATAACTGGTCTCAAAGGTGGGATCCACTCTCAAAATGCGTGCCAGTCACTGTCACACTGGTAAGGTCACTAGAGTGGTGGATGGAAGAAAGCAACCTCAGATAGGGCATTCCCTTCCTTCAGCAATCACCGACAAGTATCCTTATAATGGATGCCTCACT
Organism: Neoceratodus forsteri; assembly: GCA_016271365.2. NCBI lineage: Eukaryota > Metazoa > Chordata > Ceratodontiformes > Ceratodontidae > Neoceratodus > Neoceratodus forsteri. The sequence goes on along the minus strand of CM057455.1, from coordinate 1,247,395,985 downwards.
CCTGGGGTGGGGTGCCCACCTACAGGACTTCACAGTGAGTGGCACATGGAGCCCACTGGAGGCACTGGAACACATCAACCTACTGGGGTTCAGGGCAGTGCTGCTAGCAATGCAAGTTTTCTCCTCCCAGCTACAGGGTCAGTCCATCCAAATCAAAACAGGCAACTCCACAGTAATGTATTACATAAGCAAGCAGGGAGGGACAAGATCCTCAAAACTGTGTACAGAAGCAGTAAGGATCTAGGATCTGATATACACCTTAGACTCAAACATTCATGCAGTGCACTTGCCAGATCGATGACAGTATCCTATCAGATTCCTTAAGCAGAATTGGTTAGGAAAACCACGTATGGGTCATAAACAGACAAGTTCTGGCTATAGCATTCAGAAGGTGGTACACTCCCAAGACTGACCTGTAAACATCTTGGGGAAAGCAACCAGCTTCTGCACATTTTTTGTTGCAGACCACTAGCCAGAGGGACAGTCCCAGAGGATGTCCTGGTCTTGGACTGGACAGGAAATTTCCTATATGCATTCCCACCATTTCGACTTGTCCTGAAAGCCCTCCTGAAACTCACAGGGAATCTGCAACAATGATCCTAATAGCTCCAGACTGGGCCAGACAGATATGGTATACAGTTCTGCTGGCCCTGTCCATCAAGCCTCTAATCAACCTGCCACAGAACTGCAGTCTGCTAACCCTATCTTAGGGCAGGATAGTATTCCTAAAGCTCAAAACACTATGCCTGAGAGCATAGTTCTTGAGGAGCTAGAATACTCTGGATTAAATCTCTCAGAAAATGTCCTGAAGATGCTTAGAGTTTCAAGGAAACAGGCAACTAGGAAAGCATATTCCTAAATGAAAAGATTTTCTTGCTGGTGAACCCAGAAGAATCATCCCAGTAGAGGCAGAGTTACCTACAATCTTGGAATACTTAGTACACCTGCAGTCCTTAGGCCTAAGGGTATCAACATTGAAGGTGTACTTGGCAGCAGTGTCAGCTTACATATCAGCATACAAGGGAAAGCCAGTGGCGCCTCAACCCATTTTCAAACCTTTTTTTAAATAACTCAGTCACGTGTACCTACTAATCAGGGACTCAGTTCCATCATGGGATGTCAGTGTCTGCCTTACCCAGCTCATGGAGACTCCATTCGAGCCTGTGTACATTGCTGACCTGAAGTACATCACACGGAAAACCGTATTCCTGATTGCTATGACCTCTGCTAGAAGGGTGGGTGAACTGCAGGCCCTCTGCACAGAACCAAATTACATAACATTCCACACAGATAAAGTAGTCCTTAGAACCAGTAGGACATGTCCTACCTAATATGGTGTCTGACTTTCATCTGAACCAATCAGTAACACTTCATGTACTCTGACCACTCCGCTCCAGGTGAGCAAACATTGCACAGCCTTGATCTGAAACAAGTTCTGGGTATCTATAGGGACCAAACAGAAGAGGTCAGGTCCAAAAACACTCTGCTTTTGGTTACCTAGGGTGAGGTTGACAAAGGTAAACCAGCATCCAAGAGGTCAACCTCTCACTGTTGGATGTGAAAAAGCAGGGAAAATGCCACCCAGAGGGTGCACTCCACAAGGGGCACCTCTGCCTCTATGGCATCCACAAGGGTCATCCCTTTATTCATATTTGCAAAGCAGTTAGCTGGAAAACAGTGCACGCCTTCACAAAGCACTATTGCCCAGACATACAGTCCAGAAGGTATGCCAGCTTTGGAACTACTGTACTGCAGAACCTTTTTTCCAAGTAGGTTCTGAACCCAGCCTCTCAAGGTACTGCTGTATAGTTTGCATAGAGTGAAACCATAAGTGAGGGATTCCTGGAGTTAGAAGAATTTACTTACCATAATAAGGTTGTTTCTTGCTAGGGATCCCTTAGTATGGTTTCACTCTCCCATCCTGCCTCCCCTTCCAGAACCTGAAAATAGATTCTCACAATAATCAGTTCTTTTCACTTAGGTTGCGTGAAAATTACTATCACAGTTTCTCTACAGTCATACATTGTGTTTTCTACATTTACATGCCTTAATGTTGGTGTTTTTTTTTCATAAATTTGAAATTTGCATTAACATTTTGGTAGCCTTTTATCTAGATTCACTACTAGTAACCATTCCACTCTGGCTATAAAAACAAATCTGGTAACTGCCAAGCTGGAAGTGGGCTGCAGAGTTTTTCAGACTCTTGTTCTAAATTTAAGGTTCTGTTATTAGAATAGGGTCTGTCTCTGGGCCATCTCTCTCTATGGAGGTTAATGCATAGAGTGAAACCATAGTGAGGGATCCCTGAGAAGAAACAACATTACTATGGTGAGTATTTTTTTCTTATCATACACTGTATAAATAGCATAATAAATGGCCTGCCTGAAAATACGGTATTTATATTTTTTAGGGCCATTGGAAATGCTATACGAAAACAGACCATACATCAAAGATTTCTCCTATTATCCAGGCATCTACAGCATTCGGTAGCACATGAAATAGCTGTAGGTGTTGCTAAATACATAAATACATAAACTCTGTTGGGAGGTAAAGGCCTGCCAGCCCATACAGTTTGCCCAGCCTACCTAACTACTATGCTCTGACCCTAGTGGCCATTCTGCAAATTAGATTCAGCCCCCTCCTCCATTTAACTAAACCTATATGTAGCAATAAGACATGAAAGGGTGTGCATTATGGTATTATAATTGCACCCCTCAAGCGCATTGTTAGGTATGAGGTGCAGACAAGTGCCATTAAATGCACCAGAAAAGTGTGATTATGTCACTGCAGTGGAATACCCTGGAGTGTTGTACTGCACTTATAAAATGGCATTTAAATATTTTACTTAAAATGAATAAAAATAAAAAAAGAAATTACCTTAAAAAGATAGAAAGGGCCAGCACCATGGTGCCAAGCGATGGATGTTCACTCGGCATGCTGGTGACCCAGGTTTGCGCCCCAAGCCCAGTCAGGAGCAGAGACTGGCAGGGAAAAGTTTAGAGCATCTTATGGATGCTTCCCTCCCGGGGGGGGGGAGTGTGTCAGTACCAGACTGCTGTTAAGCAGCTCCTGTGGTGATTTGTGGTCGGCATTCTTGGTGGTGTGTTGCCTTGACATTCTGCTGAATGCCCCCACCCAGGATGCTGCAGCCAGACCACTATGTGGGAAGTGGGTGGGTGGGTTAGGGAAGAAAAGGAGAATGCCCACTTGGCCAGCCAGATGACAGCAGCTGGTACCCCCCACTTGTCACACAGCCCAGAAGTGTACAAGCAGATCCCCTGCTGTGTCGCCCGGTGTCAAAGGAACGCCTCTGGGCAAAATCTTCCTCCCAGTACCCACTCTATAAGGACCCCCCGCCCAGTGAAGAAGTACATTAGGTGAACTAGGATTGGTGAGAATTGTGAAGGGAGGGTGTTTGGTGGGCTGAGGAAACTCCTAGGTGGCCTGAAGGAATGGCCAGCCGAGGGAGCTTAAAGAAATAACACAAACACAACAACAGAAAGATAGAAAAATAGGACTTTTCATTGAAATATGTTTCCATTTCAACTTTGAAAACCATATTCTAGGAACGGGGTGGGGAGGTGGTAGGTAAAAATAATAAAAGACTTGTGTGGCATGCATTTTTGTAAAAAGAAAGAAAAAAATACTTTAAATTTCAAATCAATATAGGTACAGTATTTGTATGGAAATGTGTTGAAAACCTTTGGACCTGCCAGGCTGTTTTTTTGGAGGGCATGAGGGAATTTTCCAGAAAACATCCATATGTGATTCAGATGTATGTGCTTTTATGAACTTCAGGAATGTATTTAAGCTGTTTTAGTCTGCTACTACCTATGAACCTCTGTTTTACCATCTTTTCTCTCTTTGCTTATGTAGTAGCACTCCCTCCTTTCCTTATCCCGTTTCTTTTTTCTCTGTCTTTCTCCACTTCCAACATTTGGAATGTTTACCATGGACGAGATGGATTTAAAATTCTGCACAATTTTCTGGCAGGATGTTCCTCTCACAACATACAGTACACACAAAACAAAGGCCTCCTGTGGAGCCAGAGCTTCAGTTTTATTTCTATTGGGGTAAGCAGCAGAGATTTCCCTGATAAACAGGTAAATAAAGATAGGAGGAGGATTGTTCATTGTCAGCAAAGAAACTCTAGTAATGAAAACTATGAACAGTACCTAATGTTTCTAATTTGTTTATGCTTGTAAGGAGAGTGTGATGCTTAGGGATAAGGAAGTTTTATTTTTAGGGCCTGGTTAAAGGGTTTTTAGTAAGTAAAGGTAACAGTTGTGTTTGTGATGGAAGATCAGTTCTGGTTGTAGGGGAATTGATCTGCTCCTTGTGTGATGTGGCTACTAACAGATCTGGTCAGGTTCAGGACCAGGATGCCCATGTATTAAGTAAGCAATAACACACAGCAGGGTGTGGGTTATGCTCTGATAAACGCATGCCTAGGAGTGTAGTGAGGCACAAGCCCACAGGCTGAGTGCCTTACTGCCGTAGAAGTTTGTTCACCAGAGAATAATCCACACCCCGGAGTGTATTATTGCGCTTATAAAATGAGTATATGTTGAGAAACTGTAGTATTTATTAAAAACGTGGTAACATTTAAAAAAAAAACTGTTACTTATTTGAAATAGTCCCTCTGCTTTCCCTTGGGGGTGCTGTTCCACATGCTGCTGTCACTAGGGGTGCTGTGATGTGCTGCTGGTCACTGCTGCGGACTGCTGGCAAGACTGCAGGTTCCCTGACTGTCTTGCCAGTAGTATGCTACCATCTGCAGTAGCGCTTTTCACAAAAATCCTGGTGGTCTCCCTCTGCTTGCGAATCGGGAGGGAGTTCCTGTAGTCCACAATACCTGGGGATGAGTAGAGGGAGGGACAGCAGCAGGATTTTCAAACTAGAAACAACACTTTTTAAGTGTTGTGAGTGGTTTTACTTGCTTTTGCGGCTTCTGATTTTGCCTGATTTTTATAGCCATTTTTGACTTTTTTTCTATGTGGGCAAACAGAATGGTAGATTTTGCCATGAGTAGGCAGGGTGGCACAAGGATGTAGCTGGCAAGTCATTTGCTGTTTTTGGCACTTGTTATTTACTGTGGTAATAGCCCCCAAAAAATAGCTGGCAAGTGCTGTCAGCCAATCAGATTTCTTTGCTGCCTCTATCCATTTTATAAGCTGTATTAATGCACATTTCTTTGACTTTTAGACCTATTTTATAAGCTTGTACAATTCCCCCCCCTTGAACCTGCTTACCAGTTTCACTCTTACCACTTCTTCTGATAGTTTGTTCCACTTGTTCATCACTCTTTCCATGAAAAAGTATTTCTAGACATCTCTCTCAAATCTCTCCCCTGATAATTTGAGTGAATCCCCCTCCCCCCGCCCCCATCCCTGTATTTGAGTTTAAGGAAAAAAGTTCCTTGGCCTCCACCCTGTTTATCCTGTGCCGGTACTTGTACATTCTGTCATGTCACCCCTTCCCCTTCTCAAGGGTGTACTTGTCCAAGTCCTGCAGCCTCTCCTTATAAGACTTGCATCCTAGTCCCTGTGCCATCTTGGTTGCCCTGCACTCTACTACTTCCACTTTGTCACAGTCTTTCCTCGGGAGTCAACACTAGTACCTTGTGCAGTACTCCAGATGCAGTCTCACCAGCGACCTGTCAGTGGTAGGGGCTACAGTAAAGGGGAAGGGTGACAGTACAAATAAGTTTTAAGGACACTGGCAGAAACTTCTTGGATGCCAAGTCCAAGTGAATCGCCTTTCCCCTGCAGGCTATACTAATTATGCTATGTGGTATACTCTTCATGATCCTCTCCTCCCCAATGAATAAAGTGCAATATCTAGCAATGTGATTCTCCATAAGGAACTAAGCAAAACTCCCCATTTATACCACTTGCTCTGGGAGTTTGTTCCATAGGTTTACGTCTCTCTTGGTAGAAAACTGCTTCCTCTCATTACCCTTAATTCTATCCCCCCACCCCTTCAGGGTAAGGTAAGGGGGACCTTACTGATCAGGATTTGTGGCTGTGCTGCACTCCGCTGCTCATTGTTAGGATCAATGAGGTCAGCATTTGAAAGCAGATAAATTCCATATTTTCAGTTAGGCCTTTAAATATCCCCTATACATAGTATACACTTTCTAATCTGAAACAGTTTTTTGATTATTACATATGTAACTTCAGAAATCACTGGTTATTTTTCAGGTTGGCTATTTCACAATGGCCACAGCATGTGCAACATCAAAAATAACATCTTGTCTGACCAGATAGCAGGGATCGCAATCCAAGTTATCAGAGAATAACCCACACCCTGGAGTGTATTATTGCACTTATAAAATCCCAGGTTTGTGCCCCAAGCTTGGATCATCAGAGGGTTGGCAGGAGGAGGAGGACTGAACCTCGCAGGGGATGCTCTCGTCTGAGGGAGGTGGTTCCAGACTCACAGCAACACCACCACCACCTGGGTGACTACATGTGGAGGTGCAGCTTAAGTGTAGAGGCAAGGGCTGTGTGACCAATCCTTATGAGAGCACAACTTGACATCTCAGTGAGTGTTGGGTTCATGCCTTGGGTGGAAGTAAGAGGAAAAGCCACCTGGCATGAAGGATGAAGAGCCTTGGTACTTATGATCCCTGTAACCCCTACCACACTAGGACAAGGGTGACCTGTGTACCTTGTGTTGTGGCAAGTTCCCTCAAATCCACTGATCCACCATGGGAGGTTAACCATGGAATTACACAGTAGAGTAGGGATAGGGTTGATGGAATTTGGAGGTAACCCATGATGTGCCCAGAAGGGGGGCTGTTAGGAAGGTCACGGGTATTAAAATGACAAAACAAATAATTTGAGTTGCATATGTTGAAATGTTTAAAGCAATGAGACACCAGCAGACAAATTGCATGTTGGCACCTTGGTCCAACGGTGCAGCGGTAGCACGTCTGTCCTCGACTACAGCGACCCAGGTTGGGAAACAAGCCTGGGTCATTGGTGGGCTGGCTAGGGAGAATGGGTAGAGCATCCCAGTGGACACTTGCCTGCTCAAGGGAGGGCTTCTGGTTTCTGCTGCAGTAGCGCCACAGGTGATGGTGCAAGCTGGAGCTAGCAGTTGAGGAAGGGGAATGTCGTAATCTTGATGCACACTGCACCCACTATGCCATGCGCACATGCTTCAGACAGGTGCCTCCATGGGTTGGGGTACAGAAAAAATTAAAAAACCCTGATCGCATAGTATGCCATTCGCCACCTGCCACAGGTCCCATACCACTTACTGGGCTCTTATTCCTAGACAGGCATTCAGCTCTGCTGGGGCTATTGGGGCTGCCCCCCCCCAGCAGCCCTTCCTATGGGCTGTTATCCAGGAAAAACAAGGGAACGGAAGGTTAAGTCTCAGCAATGGCAGATGACAGGGCTGGGTGGACCGGTGAACCAGTGTGGGCCAGTCAGGAGTGCTGGTGAGAAAAGCAGTGTAAATTTAAAAAAATTGTATGCTGGTATAATAAAGGCTGCACTCGGATCGGCAGCTGAACGCAAGCAGAAACTTTGCATCTCCACATAACAAGCCAGTTTAAAAGTTAAACCTTGTAACTTTAGTAGAAGTAAATTTATTTGTAATGAGGCACCCCTTCAATGCTCAGAGCACCCGCAAAATATGAAGTATACAGAATAAACAAATGACCATAAAACCAACAATAAATAAAAGAGCAATAGAAAATAGCCCTGTAAACTCATATAAAACACATTTAATACAAATATGCATATGTACACAATCAGACATATCTACTGCAAGTCTACGCAAATGCCTGCTGCATCAGATGGAGTTTTAGTTTATGTTTGAAAGAGGCAAGGCTACCAGTAACATGTTTCTTTAGGGGGTGAGTTCCAAAGGGCGGGTGCAGCTACTGCAAAAAGCCAGTCATCTGCGGACATCAAGAGGGACCTGCAACAATCCCCAACCCCTGTAACTCCACTCCCTTGTTGACACGTAGGGAGTCAGAAGTTCACTGAGGTACTAGGGGCCCAGTACATTCAGGGTGTTGTGCGATATTAAAGGAATAATGCACAACAGGGTGAGTGTTATGCTGGGAATAACATCTCACCTTAGTAGGTTGGGCCCAAGACCGCAGGCCGAGGGCATCCAACACCCAAGAAGGGATGTCATCCTAGCATAACACCCACCCTGGAGTGCATTATTCCTATTATACAATGACTTCAGGCTTTAAAAAAAGTGAAAAAGATGAAAAAAGTTTATATGAAAGTTTTTTGGGCTGTCTTTTTTAATGGGTAGGTTTACTTTGTAAAAAGATAGTGCAGATTTGTTTTAGCCAGTAGGTGGCGCTGCCTCAGTCTTCATGTTGCTGCAGAGCACTCTGGAAGTGATCTCGCTCCCCCCCGATCCGCTGCTCTGACAATTGTGAGTCTTTCTTCCATGTCCTGGTGCTTTAGAGAAACATCTCTTCTCCAGTATGGCTTTACTTTACTTTTTTTTAGCAGGATAGGGATGGAGGAAGTGCACTAGCTGTGGCAGCAGAGGAGATAAATTACATTTTAACAGCATCTTTTTCCCCATGAACCGAGCAGGATCAGTGAACCGCATGACCGGCAGTTACGGTTTCCATGGTTCACTGTAGCCACTGGGTTCGAAAATTACATTTATTCTTTAGGTTGGTAACTGTTTTTTTCACATGTATCTGAGTTCTGGAAGGACTGGAGGAGGAGTGTTGCGAAAGGTGTGGTAGCGTGGGTACGTGGGTGAGTTGAAGCACTCAGGTAGCGCAGGATGTGTAGGCGTGATGTAAAAGCCGCTTTCTGAGGTGGTTTGGTCTTTTTAAGTTTGATGTGGCCTTCTGTTTGCTGGGACTAGACTGGGATGTTGTGCTGGGATAACATCCCGGGCCCAGTCCCACACTGACCAGAGGCCAGCATTCTTTCTTGCCATCGTATAATAAAATTTATTATATAGTATAATCTCAGACAGAAGTTAGTAACTACACACCATACAAAAAAAAATAGAAAATGGCTGGCTGTTAGTAATAGTTGTTACTAAGAGCCAGCCATTTTCTGCCTACTATAGTACCCATCAAAAACGTACAGTTTATAACCACTTGTGAGGCAGTAGAACTTTCATAACTCACTCATGCCTTTGCCATTCATGAGTTCTGGTCCCAGCCCTCACTCATGAAGATAAATTGCATATTTTGAATCAGGCTGTTGTATATCCCTGTGACAAACCCATCTATCCATGTCCCAACCAGCACCCTTCTCGCAGCTGGCTACCACAGACTGTCATCTGTGTTCACCCCTCACCGTGTCCTTGCACCCATTCTCAATCCTCTGCAAAGGTAGTACATGTCAGACATCTAGACCCTCTGAAACCAGTCACCAATCCCCCTGGATCAAGCCAAAGCCGACTGTTCAAACCCCAGGTGAAGTGTAGGTTCTGTCTTATCAAATTTCACCCAGTCCTTTCCCTGTAGCAGGAAAGAATATGTTTTTCAAATTGCTTAAACTAGAATTAGCATGCCTCTTCTGAATGACGATTACCCCAGAGATTCACAAACTATACCCCTTTTATTAAAATGCACAACTAGTCTGTATATTGTGCCAAATAAGAACTACCTTATTTACAGAATATATTTACACATTGGCATAGGCGTGCATGGGGGGTGACCCTGGCCTCGCCCCTCTCCCCCCGTTAAAAGGCATCCTCCCGGCAGATTTTAATAATTATTGCTTTTGTTTTGGTTTTTTTTGACTTGGTGGGTTTTCCTTTAAGTGCTCCTTTTTCTGGGTTTTGGGCTCGGCATTCTGATTTTCACTAACTAGTTGTTTGTTGAAAAGCAACTGTCGGAACATGCAAGCTCTGAGTCGTGCAGTCACAGGTGAAAAAAAAAAACCTGAATGCTGTCATGTCATGCGCGGTCCAACCTTACTATCTGTGCATGACAGAACATTCAGTTTTCACCCGTGCATGGGATTTGATAGTGTCACTGCAGAAGGTGGTGGAACCAAGTTGTATCTGTTGCCAGCAGCTAGTAGTCATGAAAACCTTACCCGTCCTGATCGTGAGACTTCCAGACCAGAATCTGCCCCCGGCAAACCGATCTGGAGCCTGCTGTGACTGGTACTGACTGCAGCAACAGCTATAACCCGACAGGACTGTATGCAGGATTGAGTGAAGCGGAGGAAGAACGGTGCCAATTTATAATTGGTATGTGCTCAAAATGTTATGCCTGAGCTAGTGTTGTTTTTTTTTAATTATCATTATCATTGTTATCATTGTTCATACCATACAGAAACCCAAAGGATGACCAATAAAAATAAACATGCAGTATCTGTCTGCTGTACTCAGTATCTGTTGCTAGAATAGTACAGTAGGAAGCAATGCCAAGAGACGCGTGTATGTTAACATTCAATATTAAAACTAGACATGCTGGTACAAAAATCATTTTTATACAATTGCAAAATAATTCTGCGAAAATCAAGCATCCGCCACTGGGTTCCAAATGAATGAACTCTCTTCTAGAACACGTGACGTCTCCTATAGTTGGAAGAGCATCTATGACACCAGGGCAATGTTCGCCAATTCAGTTACACGTCTGAGGGTGGGAAAGGAGAACAAATAACTCTGTGCGCTGCTTAGCTTTCTCTTAAAAGATAAATTAGCAAAAGTCTGGTATTGTACTCCACAATATTCAACTCTCATTCATGTCTACTGTATTTTTTTTGTGTGTGTAATAATGCATGCGGGGATTAAACTGTGCTTCGAAAGAATGAAGTGGATCAGTCTTATGACCCGCTTTGCCTTAGTGAAAATGTCACCCTAAAGAAAGGGGTGTTTCCCCAGGGTAGGTGTTCTGTCACAAAAATGGATCTAAAATAAGGATGACCAAGACTAAAAATAAAATAAGGTCTTACTGTGTGTCGGACAACAGTTCCTTGAAAACTCACCACATCTTATGCCACTTTTATGGATTCTGGCATCTGATGTGGAGAATTTTCAAGTCTTTCTCAGATTTCTACCAGAAACTCTTATGTATTTTGACCTATGCTATCTAGCCAGTTTTGTGGGAGATGGGGGTGAAAATATGTTCTGTCTAACTCTATGAATGTTGACCCCGGATGTTGACGCACCTGTCCATACTCTGTAATTTATTACTGCCACAGTCAAGTGTTGGACTGGCCACCTGTGTAGCTGGAGGATTTCAGGAGAGCAACTGCCGCTCTTGGATTAGATTCTCTCACCTTGAAAACACTAAATATCCTTTGTATAATATCTATTTTCTAATCTCTGCAAGTAAACACCCCAAATGCAATTGCAGAGCCACACAGTGTCACATTGATTGCTGTAGCTTAGTGATATCAACCCTGGGACCATTTGTTTTAATGATCTGATCATTCAAGTCCCCAACCCTGTAAAAATACAATTTTAACTGTCTGTTTCTCCTTCCCTCCAAGTCCAACCTGAGAGGGTGGAGTGGTGAGACAGGATTGGGAGTCTGACTGCTGGCTGCTGTGCCACCACTGCAACTTGAGGACACAGGGCTGTGTTCCATCCTGGGCTATGGCTAAGTTTCACTTAGCTCTAAAATGCAGGAAAATGCACCACCTGATTCCACCTGGCGACATGCCAACCCTGGTTCATGCCTTCGTAAGCTTGTGCCTTGATTACTGCAATGCCCTATACCTAGGGCTACCGGAGGTTCATCTTTGCCAATTGCAGCTAGTGCAGAATGCAGCTGCCAGGCTGTTGACTGGCTTACCAGGATCTTGCCATATCACGCCTGTGCGCCGTTATTTGCACTGGCTGCCGGTAAATTGGCAGATCACCTTCAAGGTCAGCTTGCAAACCTACAAGGCCATACATGGACAGGAACCTAGCTAGCTGCAAGATCTTCTGCACCCCTACTACCCCCTCCACCCACTCTATTCTGCTGATGAGGGATTGCTAGAGGTTCCCTGGGTCTGCTTAAAGACATCTGGTGCCCACATGTTTGCTTTTGCAGCCCCGACCCTGTGGAACTCTCTACCTTGTCAGATTAGGGAGTGCCAGACTGTCGACAGTTTTGAGGTTGAACTATAAACATATCTTTTTAGCCAAGCATTCCCTTAGGAATTTTAATATACGCATACTGTATTAAGATTTAAAATTTTATCATGATAAAGTTAGTAATTGTGATGTTATTTATTGTTCATGTTTGTACTATGTATTTTAGTGTGTATTAGGATGTAAAGTGCTTTGATCATTTGGAAAAGTGCTTGATAAATAAACATTGATTGTTTGATTGCATTTACAATGAGATTTTAAAACATTTCTGGGGGCATGCCCCCAGACCCCCCCCCCCTAATTTTCTGAGGATTTTGGCCTCCCTTCGTCACTGACTCTGCACACGCCTCTGCACATTGGCCAAATTGGAACAAAAGTGCTTGCAGGAGAAAACACTTGAAATAATTGAAGTTAAGCCATAAAAACACTAACTTAGCTTTCCTATGGCTAGGTCAAACGTACAGGTGAAGATATGGATATAGCACAGTCTCTTGTCTTCTGAGAACTTGGACATGCATCAGAGTTCCCCCTTACGGCATCATATCATTGGTCAGCCTGTTGAACTACACACTGGCCCTCGTCTCTCTGGCTCACTGTGAGGTCTTCCTTTTGTAGAGAAAACTCCCATCTCTCAGTACACAACATTTTTTTTACCTTTTTCATTAGGACATGTTTCTCGCAAATAAAAACATTTTGTTTGTAACAGAATCATAGAGGCTTTTGCTGGAAACAGACCCTCACTGTGTTCCCATCAGTAGAAAGATCTCAGTTCCCCTCTAGTTTGCTATGCTTTTGGCATTGAATGATTGTCAACAGTTTCATTATCTCAGGATGGAACCCTGCTGGTAGATGTCCAGGAACAGTTTATTACCCAAATTACTCTCCTTGTAAACCCTGAGATAAACGGTAGGACCATTCGGCCACGTCTGAAAACTTATAGAATTTGACCTGGCAGACCTCCTGGTATTTTCTGGGACACTTCAACCAGCCTGCCATTTCGTTGTATTAAAACCTTAGTAAGCCACAATCCCCAGCATGGTTTTTGAAAGTCCAAATAAAATAATTGTAGTCAACTGTTTATCCTGTGCTCGTATTGTTAGGAAATGACTTCAGCTGGATGCTGTAGATATGCTTATAATACCAGCACAAAGCGCAAGTTACACGTCAATAGTCATGTAAGGCAAAACAGCAACGATTAAAAAAAGGGTGTTCCTGGATAGTTGTGGAGTAAGATTATTTGAATCTTACCTGCTGAGTTTCTCAGTTTTACTTAAAAAACAGTGGGATTGCTTCTGAGTAACTACGAGCACAGAGCCATACTGTACTTCTGGGGTCTCAGAAGGGCAATCACTTGGGTGCTGTACTCCAAAGCAATTTTAAGCCCTGCATTTGTGTGCCAAGGAGTTTCAGCGGTATATCAGAGATAATGTTACTAGAAAGGGATTTCAAACAAGGACCATTTTTTATTTCACTTTAAAATTGACAAGTCACTATTTTTATGACATTAGAAGCTATTGGCCATTTGATGTTGGTTGCAGGCAACACAGAAGATACATTTGTCCTGGAAATAAGAAACTACTGCCACATAGTTTATCAGTGAAGTTGCTGTAGACATTTATCATAGCATGGGAGGGGGGATTCTAGCATTCTAGTAAAAAAATAATTGCTAGTCAGCACCGCCATAGGGCTACAGTTCATGGGACCAGCAACCTGAGTTTGAAACTAGCTCAGATCATTGGAGGGACAGCCAGTGAAGAGAAAGTAAGCATCCCAAAGGACACTTGTTGAGGAGAGAGGGTGCTAATTCTTGCTGCTGCACCCCTCGGGTGACCAGAAGGTGAGACACAGCCGACAGTGCTTGTTGGGGAGGACGCTACAGATGTTGAGGGGCAGACATGCACTTTATGCATGAGTGCGTCCAATGACATCATGAGGATGATATCCTCAGGTGATTGGAGATAAAATCTAAAGTAAATCCTCTGCCTGCACAGCACGAAGGAGCTTGGCCTCACTTGCAGGATCCACACCCACCAACTCAGGCAGCCTTTCACGATGACTAGAGAGTATGTCCGGAGGGGAGTGGGCCACCCCGAAGGCCCTGCCATGGGGGGGAGACATGGTTGCCATGTCAGGAGGAGGTAAGCCCTGGGATAAGGCGAGGTGTTTGAGCTGGGATGGGGTGATTAGGAACCAGATCAGTGGGTCCTCAAAGCCTTACAGAAGTAGGCAGATAAAAAACAAATGCTGCTCAAAAATGTTATTCAATAAAAGGCCTTATTGTAAAACTTTTTTTTTATTTTTTTTTACAGGACAGCCTCCTGCCAGGGAAGAAATCAGTGGACCTTAAGAATAAGAGCATTACATACTTAAAGGGGAAAACCTTTGTCCACCAGCAATCTGGGAGTAAAATCCCCATTCTCAAAGATGAGACCAAATCTCTGAAGAAGAGACTACAGGAGCAAAAGAAGGCCCATATCCTAATGCTTAAGCAGTTTGTGGATCACAGGAATTTCTCTGCGACACTGCGTCCTCTAAATAAGAGTCTCATCAAAGTTGAAAAGTGGAAGGAAACGGATAGAACTCAGGAGCAGCGCCGGTCCTTTCTTCAAGACTTCTGCAAGAAATACAACCACCACTTGCGCAGGGTAAATCTCATTCGCATGGTCTCCAGGATCTATGTAGAGGACAAATATCATGTCTTGTACTGTGAGGTGCCTAAAGCAGGCTGCTCAAACTGGAAAAGAGCCCTAATGGTGCTGGGTGGATTTGCCTCTTCAACGAACAACATAAGCCATGATGCAGTGCACTACGGAAAATACTTGCGGAGGCTGGACAGTTATGACATAAAGGGGATATATGAGCGCTTAGACACCTACACCAAGGTCATATTTGTGCGTGACCCCATGGAGAGGTTGGTGTCAGCATTCCGGGACAAGTTTGAGCACCCTAACAGTTACTATCACCCTGTGTTTGGGACAGCCATCATAAAAAGGTACCGAGATAATGCCACTGTAGAGGCACTGAAAACAGGATCAGGAGTGACATTCCAAGAATTTACACACTACTTGTTAGATCCTCAGCGCCCTGTGGGTATGGACATCCACTGGGAGCAGGTCAACAGACTATGCAATCCTTGTCTGGTTAAATATGACTTTATTGGGAAATTTGAGACCATGGAAGAAGATGCCAATTACTTCTTAAGACTTATTGGTGCTCCAGAAGAGCTCAACTTCCCCAGTTTTAAAGACAGACATTCTTCAGAGGAAAGGACTACTTCAGCTATAGTGATGCAGTACTTGCAGAAGCTTTCTTCTCCAGAAAGAAAACAGACATGCGACTTCTATTATTTAGACTACCTGATGTTCAATTATACGAGACCCCATGTATAGTGTAACATGTTTAAAGAGTGGGCGCCCACATAAACACCTTCATAAACATAATTTATTCAGTGATTGCAGTATGCTGGAGAATACTCTTTCACATTTCCCTTGACTGCCACAGAAGTTAGGGTAGATTTTTAAACTTACCTATGAGCTTGTATAAAAAGCTTTAAAATTGATTTTCTGGTGGGGCTGAGGGCTGAGATGCCGGACTCCTTACCTCGTGCCATGTTGGCAACCTGAGTTCAGGAATGACCTTGGGTCATTGGGGAGCCGGTGTGGGGGGGAGGGAGCAGGATTGAGTAGCTGCAAGGCAGCTCTCCCTTCCCAGGGTGGATGCTGGCACCCTCCATAGTTCTACTCCCACTGGGTGAAGGTCCAGTGGGAAGCATAGGCATGAAGGGTGTGGTGGCAATCACCAGGGGTGGGGCAGAAAGGGCTGAGGCAGTACCCGGCGTGTGCCTCCACGCGAGTGTGCCTACATGTCTGCTGGGGTCCTGGGTTGGGGAGAAAAAGGGGAGAAAACCTACAAAAATTACAAATATAAAAAAAAATTGATTTTCTGATCTCATGGTGTGCTTTTGGTTTTCATGCCCCAATTATATGGAACATTTGTCGACTTTAATATCAGGCAAACAGCAGCAAGTACCTGCTTCAAACAATGCCATACAATCTGCAATGGTTTCCCAGATGTTTTCGTTTGCTTTGCATATCAACAGGCTTTTGGGACCCTCACATTCATTGTGTAAGCTCTGATGAACCCAAACTATATACCTGACTCATACTCCTGTTGAGCTCTTGTGCACTTTTTCCTGTTCCGTTCTACAGTTTCTTTTTTTTTTTTTTACTAGATGCTGCTATCCTTGTACTGCTTAGTATATTGAAATGTACCCTTTGCACCCTTTAATGCTTTTAAAATGTACTGTATTCTCCCACACCACCACCCTGGATGTAACTAAAAATAGGTGGCAAGACCTAGTCTACCTTCTTGGGTAACCGACATACAAATGAATACATTTAAGACATCACTGTCCTTTCTAGGATATAAAACTGTGAGGCATCACAAACACTATACTGACAATCTATGAATCTACCAAATTAAATTTGCACTAAGTAACACAAAATACTAGATGAGCACTGATTAGTCACGCTGTAGAAAAAGGCTTAAGTTAAATGTAATTGTAAACTTATGGATTTGAAACTTTTCATTGCAGGAGTAGAGATGCCACAATTCCTCAGTATGGGGTTACAGTGCCCGCATTACCACTGAAAAAAACTGCAGTTGCTGTGCAGCACGATCTACCACTATATTGAGTAGTAAACCACCTTAACTCTCACTCGCACTGCATTGACAGTCCGGCCAAGATTCCCGTTGCCCACCATTCCCCTAATGTTTTTCGTCTTGCCCTAAAATTAGAACTGCTATAAGTTATTGTGTTATGAAGCATATCATGATAAACATTCGCACACACATCATAATAGTCAAAAAGTGATAATGTGACATTTCTATTTAGGATATAGTTGCTCTTTACAATTATTAAAGTAGCAGTGCAATGAAAAATGTTTTTCCAAAAAAAAAACTTGGTTTCAGCTACAATTTAAGAAAAATATTAGCATACCTGTCAAATGTTGTTGCTAAGTACCTCCTATGCTGTGAACCATGAGACTTAGTATTTATTTTTTCAGTCCTAACTCTTGTCAGGTCTTCAATGCTATTTCTATGCAAAATGTGGCAGCCATCTTTTTTTCTTGAGGAAAAACTCAAATGAAACATTTATAAAATATTCAAAGTTTGGTGGAATTAGAAAATTGTAGCACCAAATTAAGCCAGAATATGCCTGAAATCTTTCATAGTGGGGGAAAAAGGTAGGGTCATATTTTTTGCCCAGTTTTGTTGCACTGCTGCATTAGGGTGATGATGTTGAATATTGATGGAATTTTGTTTCCCTTTCTCGAAAATGAAGGCTTGATTTGCTTATGTAAAATCTAATTTATTTCTGTGTTTTTAAAATCATCAATGGTAACACTTCATTTTCTGTAACTACCTAGTATGTTCTTACATGGATTAAAAATGTAAGTACTCTGTCGTTTTATGGTACTCTCACTGTTGCAAAGTGTGTAATTATTAATTAAAGTATAATTCTACAGTAAAAGTGAACATACATTAAAACTACAGAGTACTTAGCCACTATGTTAGCCTAACCACTATGATGCCTTACTTTAACGCTGGGGAGTACGGGTTGAAATCTAGAGCCTGTGATCCCAGCTGGGTATGGCAGGAGGTAGGAAGCAGTCCAAAGGATGTACTTTCAGCTCTGGGATGTCCTTTCAGCTCTGGGGACAGTCTCCTGCCTTCCTCATGGAACAGCTTCCCCTGGTGGCCTGAGTGATGGAAGCCATTCTGTGAGGAACCCCTTAGTCTCACTTGGGTCACCCCATGGATGAAAGGGATGGCCCTGTGGTGGGTAGATGTGGAGATGTCAGCACCAGGCCCCCACACCTCCACTCAGATTGGTGGTATTTTGGTTGCATTACTGCATATGTCTGTGTCCAGATCTTGGCAAAAAGGGGCAGATGGTGGGTGGGTAATGGGGAGAATAAGGAAGAACAGAAGAAAGATAATACTTAAAAAAAAAAAACAGAGTACTTAAATATTTGTTTCATGTAAGTATACAGTAGTTACACAGCAGTCTTTATAGTGCAGTTACAGAAACGTAGTATAAAGTGTTACCTCGACACAGGTTACAGTATAAGAGAAAATTCCTGTGTCATTTTTTAAGTGCTACCACACTAATTGAGCTTGTTTAATTGTGTTAAACACACTCATATTGGGGTCTGTGCACTAAGCCAATGTGCCGCATATATGTGGCCCGTTGGCTTTCCTAAGATAAACAGCTGTACATTGGGGATCCAGTTGGACCTCTGTTTCATGTATGGACTAGAACATGTGCGCCTTCAACACCTTATCCCCTGTCTGTGCATGGCTCTGCTCTGGTGGATGGACCAGGGAAGTGGCTGGGGGGGGGGTGATGCTACACCACACCATGCACTGTGGTGTGCAGTGATGGTGGAGGGTGGCACAGGCTGTTTGGGCAGGGACCATGGCATAGCTGCTGCACTCCCCCTCTGTTCTGCAGTGGTCGGCCATGGTGGGACCAGCAATACCCCTTCCCATGCTGCTTCAGCCCTCTGAACTTGCAGGGAAAGCTGGGGGCAGCTGTCAGAGTACTCAACCAGTCTGTTTAATTTTTACAGAACTGCCCTGTCTGCTGACAGGGCGGGCATCCGATTGGGTGCTCACTTGTGTCCACTGGTCTGCCCCTGCATACCAGTGTGCCTGTGGTGTGGGTTCACAGACAGGTGGCCAGCAATAGAGAATTGTCCAGGGTGGGCATTGGTCAGGTACGTAGACCTCATTGTGGTGTATAAACAGAGTCACTGTTGTTTGTTTTTGTTTAATTTTAAAGTAAAAGCCTTACGGAGGTGGGCATCACGGAGATTAAGGTACTAGCCATTTACCACTGAAGGTCTCGACTGGAGTCCTGCTTTGGGTGTAAAGTGAAATATATTTTGTTTTTGTGGCTTGTATTCTAGTGCAGTAGTTTCATGTCAGTAACCAACCACACACAATGCAATAAATATGGTGTACTTTATTTGAGGGCTTCAGTTTCCAGCTCTATCAATTTCTTACTTTCCATGATAGCTAAATTCTTCCCTCAAATTTATAACTGTACTGAAGGTTTACTGGGGACAAATCTAACATTATAAATTTTTTTTGTTCTTTTGTCCTTGGATAACCTGCCTGTCTGTTTGCTGCTGCAGTCCCCCTACCTCTGCCTCTGTATGGTCAGCCTCTGGTCTGACCACTCCCAACACCTTGTCCTCCTGGAGCTTGTCTTCTGCAACATGGCCTCCACCAAAATAGCCTGTGGGGAGGAAATGAAATCCAGTGACTGGAGGAGTGTGGGGAAGGGGATCTTCCACTCTGAACCACCCAGCTGGGGAGGCACAGAGCAGGGGCATCATCCTCCTAAGTTCCTTCCATTTTTTTCATCCATCTTTCCCATGCTTAGCTGGGGAGTCTGGCATCCAACTCTGCCCTACCTGACTCCCAGGATGTCATTTGCTTCTTCTGCCACTACACCTCTGAGCTGACATGGTGCAGCAAAGATGAGGAGAGCCCCACTCTTTCTTAATCTGTCAATCAATTTTTATTTTACCAGGAATAACACCATTGAGCAGGCTCATTTACAAGGTGGTCGTGGGTGGACACAGCAATTATACAGGCATTTTAAGTACATACATTGAATGTGATACAATAAAACATTTCTATCAGGGGAGATATAAAGTACATGACATAAACAGCAATACGATACGGTATATACAGTAACATGCTATAGGATATACAGATCCTACTACAGAACATGCTACAACACACTAGGTGCAGCATAGATGACTATGCAACAAAAAGCAGACATCATTCAGGGATAAGTGAAAACAGATAGTAACAGTTGCAGTTCTCCTGCATGGAGTGGTTCATAGAAACATAGACTTTGACAGCAGATAAGGACTGCTTGGCCCACCCAGTCTGCCCATTTCCCTACCTGTTGGATAAGCTGCAGATTCTAGTGTAATCCCCAGACCCCTGCCTTTTTGCAAAACGACAGATGGCATGCTGTTGAAGCTGACAGCAGTACCTGGTGGGGACTGGGTTCGGGGAGGACTAGGTTACTTGGCACAGGGGGCCTAGGTTTGGCTACTCTGCACAGGGGCACCCAAGTAAATCCGAACACAGGAAGCAATAACTGTAATTTCCAAAACCAGGAATGGGATTCTAAAGTATGGCTTTTATTGACATCCAAACTGAACAAACAAAGCATAGATGGACTCCCACAGGGCTACATTCCTGGTAATGCAGATTAGAGACACAGAACACTTCTTCACTATTCCAGCCCTCAGGCTCTGAACCCACCAGGCACACAGCCCAGACTTGCACGCAGCTTTGGGTACACAGCCCGACTTGTACACTACTTGGGTATTTCCCATGGCCTGGCTCCCCTACCGGCCACTTGATCGCGGCCCATATGGGAATGAACCAGTTTTCCTGTTGGTGGCTCCCCAAACCACCTTAGAGCCTTCGACTCCTTAAGGGAAATTTCCTTCCATCCCACGTCTGGGTACTTCCCTCATCACTGGCCAAGTGCATGAGGCAAAGTAGAAATCCACAGAGCAAATCCGTAGAGGTGGACCTGGTTACTAAAGATGGGGGGTCTCCCACCTCCAGCTCCCACAATCCATACCCAGCCATTTCTCTGGACACTAAACAACTCTTTTTGAAAGCTTGGCAATGTAGATTACAGGGTAGACGTACAGTATGTCACATCTCCTCTACATGTCTTGACTTTCCCCTTTGTGCTGGACTTGAACATACTTTTACTTTTGGCTAAGCCTATTACTCTAGGCCTCCAACTATTTCAGCAGTCCAATCCCCACTTTAACACAGTTCAGGATGAAACATGGGCCCTTTAGAAAGAGCAGAACTCACCCTTCAGTTGCAGGTGCTCCACAGGCGAATCTTGAAGTCTTCTTGTACCCCACACACTTGGGAAAAATAAGGCAGCTTCTTCTCTAGCAGTAGCCAGGGGGTTGCCCCTGGAATAGCTGGCAAACCTTCCACCCCCATCCCCTCAGGGATGGGGCACAGAGACCCATATCAGCGGTCTCCACCACTTTAAAGAACAGCTTACTGTGTCCCTCTTTAGGCGGAAACACACACCTTTCCCTAAAAGTAGCTCTATTTCAGAGCTGAGGCTCCAACACCCTGTGCACAGAACTGCTGTGCTCCTCTCACAACCATCTCTAACTACTGACTGAACACTGACTGTTCAAAACTCCCAACATTCTAATCTAACTCCCTTCTGCAGATTCCAATGTGGCTCATGCAGCTGCGATAGTTCTATGGTGATGTCATCCCTCAGTCTCAGCTGAGACTGAGAACAGAGTGAGACAGTGTGAAATCCATTTAACTGGAGTTTCACAAGCTGCCTTCCCTGCCTACCACTAGGTCTTACTGGGATTCTAGTAACCCCGGGTAACAGGGGGGGGTTACACTAGTTAACCAACAGCCTACTTCCTCCTAACTCTCACAAGAATTGCCTTATGTCTGTCCCATGCATTCTTGAATTTCACCACTGTTTTTGACCCCACAACCTCCTCAGGAAGGCTGTTCCATGCATCCACCACCCTCTTCTTAAAAAAAATACTTCCTCATGTTGCCCCTTAGCCGTCCCCCTCTATCTTCAAATTGTACCCCCTTGTTCTTGCATATCTCTTTTCAGGGATTTAATAGTACAGTATAAGAGGAGGAGATGATCTGTCAGAATGTTTCAGTCCTTCTACTGCTGCCCCACTTCTGCCTCCCTGGCTTGATATAGGAATCTGTGCCATCAACATAGCAGGTGGTATCCAGCTCCACACTACACCATTAGTCTGTCTGACTTTATCTTTTTTTATTGTATAAGATTTTAAATGTCTTCTGATTATATTTACTACTGTGATCTTTTAGTGTTCCCAGAGTTTGTATAGTGTATAAATATGTCAAATTAAGTTGATGTCTTCTTTACACTTATCTGCTCTGCTGCCCTGTCAACCTGTGAAGTATGGTCCCACATAATCCATACAGTTTCCTCATCAGTACAATACTGTTTATATTTCAAGGCAACTATGTATCACCCAAGCAAGCTTAGAATGGTGCCTCAAGCCTGGGACGTTAGTAGAATAGGCCAGCAGGGGAGAACTGAACATTCACTCAGGTGCTCTGCTCTCCAGGGAAGGGATTGTTCATTCCACTATATAATTGCCTCCTAGTGCCACGACAGAGGCAGCATTCAGAGATCAGTTAGCCTGATTGATGGAGGAGTGATGCAGATGGAGGTCTGCTGCTCTATATCATGGGCTGTAAAGAGGACAAAAGACTGGCTCTTTTGCCAGATGACAACTGCCTTATTCCTCAAATGCCAACAGGATCCATGCTTGGCAGGGTCCTCATCCTCTTATGTCTCAGAGATTACTTTGTCAACAAAGCACCCAACTATACTTAGCATCAACGGCTCCCCTACCCGTGATCCTCTCTCAATTGCTGAATCTTTTAACCTGACATTTTCTGACCTCAGCTTCGTACTCCCTCCTGATTATCTTAACTCTCTGGGACCTCCCCAGCCAAGACCGCATGTCAACCCCTCCACCCAAACTTCTATTTTAAGGGTGTCATGACCAAGGAAGCCAGAACCTATATAAATAAGGTGCTCGGAAAAACTAGGCTTGGTAGTGACACCATTGATATGAAGTTGGTGGCAGTTGCACTGGGCGAGCATGTGGTTATTATCACTAAACTCTTTAATAAATCGCTCACTCTTGCAAAGTTCTCAGCTGTTTGGAAGTAGGCACTTGTCACTCCTGTGCTAAAAAGTGGGGACCGATCCATCACATCAACTATAGGCCAATCTCAATCCTCTGTCCCCTCTCTAAGGCGGTTGAGAGGATTGTGGTTGACCAGCTATCAGAGTACCTCTTGAAGTGTGGTCTACAGTGCCCACTGCAGCACGGTTTCCGTAAGTGCCACAGCACCGCGACAGCCCTAGCTGAATTCACGGACTTTGTCCACAAGGCCTTAGATGGTGGTAATTTAGTAGGATCTATTTTCATAGATTTCACTAAAAGCCTTTGACACTGTCAACCACCCCATCTTGCTGGATCAGCTTCTTGATATGGGTCTTGCCCCCGAAGCTGGCCTCTGGTTTAAGGATGATCTATCCAGCAGAGTCCAGAGTGTAAAAATTGGGACCAGTTTCTTCCTCTAGGGAAAATTGAGCTTGGGGTCCCACAAGGGTCCATACTGCGCCCTCTCCTTTTCAGTCTGTTTATTAACCATTTTCCTGAAGCTTGCAATAGTAAAGTCATCCTTTGCCCTGAAGATGTGGTTATCCTTAGTAGAAGCGCCCAGTTGCATCTTCTGCAGGATGAGCTACAGTGCTCCTTCCATTGCCTGGGGGACTGGTTCAGCTCCCAGAAACTGTTACTTAATTATAAAAAAGATGAAGATGATGCTGTTATCCGGTCGTCAGCTAAAGAAATCCAATCCAGATGCCGGACTACCATGGGCCAGAGGGCCTTTGCCCACAGAGCACCACAGTGGTATAATACTCTCAACAAAGAAACTCTTACTGCTGCTGCTCTTGGCCCTTTTAAGAGACAACTCCGACTTCATCTCATTTCAACTAGTCGTTGTGACTGCCTCGCCTAATCAGGGGCCCACCGCTCACTGCCCTCCACTTCAGTCTTGACAGCTACCTCTCCCTGCCTTGCCCCTTCTACCTGCCTACCCCTTGCCCCTCTCCCTTTCCTCCCCAGGCATTTTCTGACTTTTACATCCCTCCCTCCTCCCTTTAGAGCTCTTACCCTCACCCTCTACCCTCCGACAATGGCCTTCCCACTGCATACCCCCTTCCCTCTCGCCTGCAGTGCTTATTTCTAAGATTGCACTTGGCTGGTATGTCATGCTACCTAACATTTGGCACATTTTGAATTACTGGAATTTCCTAAGCCTCAGTCTGTTACTTCTTTTTATTGTGTAACTATGTATTATTATGTTGACCTTTGTACATATGGATACCCCCCATTCCTTCGACGTGGAACCTTTGTAAACAAGCAGTTCCTGCTCAAAGGTATTTGTAATCCTAGATTTCAATAAAATAAAATAAAAAGAATCTCGTCCCTGACTATCACCAATAACATAGGTGACACGTTAGTGCAGGTTCAAACATTCAAGTACCTTGTGGTCATTGATGACACCCTTTCCTTTGTGCAGCACATTGACCTGGTTATAAAGGCAGTTCACACTAAGCTGGGAGTCCTCTATAGGATAGGCATTGTCTCACACCTACTGCCCTACGACTCTCTGTTTCCTCCTCCATCCTGTCAGTTATAGACTACGGCCTTGTAGTGTATGGAGCGGCCTCAGACACAGCACTCAAACGTGTGGTCACAGCCCTCAATAAGGCCTGTAGGCTGACTCTTGGAGCTAACCAACTTACCCACTCCTGCTCCCTTACGAACAAAGCAACTGGCTCATGCTCGCCAATAGGATTAAATTTCAGACATGTCTGTTAGGCAATAAATCACTAATGGGCAAAACTCCTCCGTATCTCAGCGAACTGCTCCATACCTGTTCTTCAGGATACCAGACCAAGGGTCAGACTCGGGGCTCGTTGCTTGTCCCATTAAGGAAAACGTCTCTTGGACAGCGGCCCTTTGCTTACAGGGCTCCCTTGTGGCTAAACTAGATCCCTGCCCAACTATTATTTACTGACAGCCTCCACACATTTAAGTCGGAGTTGAAATGGCACCTTGATGCATTCAGGGCCTGTTGTTGCAGATAGATGGTGTACTACCAGTCCCTCTCTACCCATCTCCTAATATGTGTAAGTGTTGATACTCCGGCCCCCTTCCTCACCTGCCCCACATCATTACTGTCGTAGCTGGCCTTAGCAGTGGGCAGAGTTTCCTCACCTGCCCTCCACACTAACTGCCCCGGCAATTAGGTGGGCCTGGCTTGCCCTCTGCTCTGATTTAGCACTTACTGTCCTACTGGAGGATAGCCTGGTACTAGCTGACTCCCATCCCCCCTTATAGCCAGCCCCCCCAAAGTTGGCTTTTTCAGTCCCCATCCCTGTTACCAGAACAAAGCCTGTGCTATGGGCTGCTGAGGTCCTTGTCTCTGTGTTCCCCTGTAAGCTCATAGTCGTACTCTGTTTAAAGTTTTGGCAGTAGCTTCAGTAGCTGGTTACTTGTCATTCTGTACTTATATTCAGCATTGTGTCTATGTTTGCATTACCATTGCCCTGTTTGTTTAAATGTTCCCTGAGTTGTTCTTATTGTGTACACTCCTTCCCATGAAGTGTGAACAGCAGAGGGGGCAATTCCCCTTCTGTTGTACTGTATATGCCATGTACTTGATGTGCAACCTTTGCAAAAGAGCTTTCACTCAAAGTTTTTTTCTGAACAATGAAATAAATAAAACAAACCTTGCTTGAGAGGAATGAGGACCCCCTGTTAGTTATATAAGAAAAACTGGGGGCATTGTCACTGGCACTATCAAGATGGCGGTCATGCTGGACTAGCCTCTGCTACCTTGTAGTTTGCTTGATGCAACTTGCCCTATTTTGTTTTGTTTATTTTGTTTTTAGTTTTAAAACGTGTTTATAAAATGGCCAAAGGATTTCAAGCAATCTGATTGGTTGTTAGCCATGCATTAGATGTGTCATCTAGGAGGCAGTATAGCGCAGTGGTCTAAGGCTCTGAGCTGCAAATTTGGTGACATCCAGCAGACCAGACCTGGATTTGAATCCCACAGCTTCCACTTGCATACTGTGTGACCCTGAGCAAGTCACTTAACCTCCTTGTGCTCCCAGGTCGCTCCTGTAAAAAAGCTTTCAGCTTAGTGTGCTATACCTGGTTAAACAACTAAATAAAAAAAAAATGCACAATTAAAACTAGAACCCCCATTTAGAATACACAGGTCCATTTTATAAGTGCAATAAGCCACTCCGGGGATGTGCATTAGACAGTTCTAATGCATGGCTAGTGGACTGGACGCATTCAGCCTGTGGCCTCGTGCCTCACTACATCCCCCTAGCCGTGCATTAGAACTGTCTAATGCACACCCCATCGTGTCTTATTGCTTACTTACGTTTTAATCATTGCTGTTTTAATGCAGTCTTACTTTTGTGTTGCTCGATGCTTCTGTGGTTGATCACCGCTAACTTTCAGTCGTTGGTCCTGGCGTCTCTCCAGTGTATGCAGTGAATTGTTTGCTGGAAGCTGTTCCTTTTGTTTTTTCCGGTTGTTTACCGCTTGCTACTGGTCGTTACCTCGGTCGTTATCTTGGCGTCTCCCTTAGTGTGATGAAGGGAGTCGCCTTGTGTGAAGCTGTAGTTTATCGTTGTGGACAATACGGATTTGAGGATTCTGGTGGTCTATCTCCTAGATTTGTTCTTGATTTGGATGCTCGTTTCGTATTGGACCTATGGACCCATGTTTTCTTTGGTCGCTCTTGCTTGATGCCTGGTTTTTGTATCCTGGATGTTCTACTGGAGGATTTTACAGCATTTTTTAAGGAAGAGCTGGATATTCTTGCCGTAAGAGCTGTGAGAGTATTGTATAAATCCAAGCAGAAAGACAGTTGGTGGTGCTTTAAAGTACTGTGAGTGGTGGGACCTGATTCATTGATCAGTGTCCTTGTTGCTTTTGGGTTTTTTATTTTATTTAATTTATTTTATTCATCTGAAGTGTTCAGTATGCTTGGGGAAGCAGGGCCATAGTAGTGGGTTTGTTTCTTGCCTGGGTGATCTTGGGTTGTGCTGCCTGGGACAGAGCAGTAGCTGCTCTCATTTTCTCCCTGGGGAGTTAGGGGTTATTGGGGGGCTCCTAAGATGCTTAGGGGTCAGCCTTGTTAGTCCGGCCTCGGAATATCTGAAGCTGCAGGTCCTGGTAGTATGATATAGCCTGATTAGGCAGTTTGGGTGTGTGTGTGGGGGGTGCCCTGCTTCTTATGGCCTGGTCTGCACATATTTTTGATCTTATTGAAGATTTTTGTTTCCATTTATGGATTTGCTCCGAGGCTGTATGTAGTTCTTTGTAGCATGACCTGGGTATATTTTGGGCCTTATTTGAGTTGCTTCCATCTATGGACTGGTACCGAGACTGTTTGCAGCTGCCCTCTGGATGCACAAATTGGAGTAATTTGGATTTTGATTTTTGTTTCTTCGAATGCCATTTGGCATTTTACAGAATCCTATTTTCATCTTTTGAAGGAAAGTGTGTGTGGTGAGAGGGCCTCACTATCCTCATATACTTGGATTCTGTGTAAAACTAATTGTCATCGGCAGTGAGAGTGCCTAAAATTGCAAATGGACTATTTATATATTTTTTGTTTTTGAATGTTCTCATCCTATTGGTAGTGAGAGGACCTCTGGGATGAAAATTAATTGTGGATTGTATTATTTTATTATTTTCCTTTTTTCCCTCCTCAGAGCTGTGTGAGGGTCCTGGGGTGGGGAAGTTTTATTAATTCATCTTTATTTATGTGCTTATTCTATTATGTTTTTTATAGATGTGTTTTGAGTATGGTGTAACTATCGATGGGTTTTAGTTTCTTTGTAATTTAGGGTAATTTCATTTGTGAGGTAATTAGAAATGTTATTGAGGTGTCTGGTATTTAGTTTGTTCCCTGTTTGTGGTATGTGTTGGTTAGCTTCCCTGGTCGTGCATTATTCGTCCTCCGATCTCCGTGCCCTCTGCCCTTTTCCTCCTCTCCCCTCCCATTTTCTATCTACCAGCGCTGTCGGGTGCTTGGTATTGTTTGTAGGAGGGATTGGGGTGGGTACGGCGGGGGGCGTGGACATTGGAGGGTGAAGAAACGGACCTCTCATATAGGGCTGGTCAGGTTCAGAAGATGCCCTGGGGCGAAATGGAGTCTGGAACATGGTGCTCCATGTCTAGTCCCCATACCCAAGGGCTCCTTCTGTTCTGATGGGCAAGTATTTGGGATGGCTCAGGAGCCCTGTCCAACTCGGGCGGTGTTGTGCAATGCCAGATCTGTTAAAAACAAGTCGTCTCTTATTGCTGACTTTGTTGGAACAGCTGATCTGGCTTGCATCACCGAGACCTGGTTGGATGGAAATGCTGGCCCCATTTTGGAAGCAGCAGTTCGGCCAGTACTCGATGGTCCTACGGATGGATCGTGAGAAGTAGCGGTCTGTTTGAAGACCGGGTTGGGGCTCATGGGTGTACCAGTTGAGGAGGCTGAATCCTTTGAGTGTACTGCAGTAGCTGGTATGGGTTGCAGGATAGCCCTCGTCTACCATCCACCAGGGGACGAGAGGTGATTCTTGCAGGAAGTGGAAGATTTCATCGCCGATATTTTATTTTTATTTTATTTATTTCAATCTAGGATTACAATACTTTTGAGCTGAGGCTCTTTTACAAAGGTTCCATGTCAGCGTGTGCAACAGCCATCATTTTTAGTTATAAACATTTAGTTATTGACTTACAGACATGTAATAACCAGTACAAAGACTTGAGCTATGAGCAAGACAAGGGAAGGGGGTGGGTGGGGAAGTGAGGGTAGCAGATTGAGGGGTGGTAGGAGGTGCAGGGGGTAAGGGGGAGTATGGGAGGTTGTTGCGGTGGGGGCAG
This sequence comes from Neoceratodus forsteri, assembly GCA_016271365.2. Classification (NCBI taxonomy): domain Eukaryota; kingdom Metazoa; phylum Chordata; order Ceratodontiformes; family Ceratodontidae; genus Neoceratodus; species Neoceratodus forsteri. The sequence continues at coordinate 1,247,367,309 of CM057455.1, read as the reverse complement.
GAGTGGAGATACGGGGGCCTTGTCGAGGGAATATGACAGGTAAGGTGATAGGGGTGCAAAGACTGATTGTAAGTGCTGGGTGCTGGGGCATTTGCAGCTGGAACGGTGGAAATGTTAAGATGGGCAATCGCAGAATACAAGCAGTGAGAGGCACAGCTTGGACTTGAAGAGGCCGAGTGTTGAAACTTGATCGCTATGTCGCTGCCAAGAGAGTTGAGCCAGTTGGATGCCCGATGGCGAATGGTCTTTGTCCCTGGGTCGTGCAACATCGTGGGATATGTAGTAGATGGGAATTGGATCTCCTTGTAGTGACGTTCCTATGTCTAGGCTTAAGGAGGGCACAGACACCAGGTGGGGCAAGCCCCATTATAATTTTCTTGGCCGTGATGCAGGTTTGGTAATTTATGCGTTTGTCCAGTTGAAGCCATCCAGATTGGGAATAAATTTCACATGTGTGGGTACAGCGATGTGGCATTGGAGTCGCCTAGACTGATGGTTCTGGGTGACTTCAATGCTTGGGTCGATGACAGATTCTCATCTTTTGGTCAACACTTCCTCCAGCTGATGATGTCGCTGGGCTTCACACAGATTGTTTCCTCAGCTACTCATAATCACGATCACTCTTTGGATTTGGTTTTTCTCCTGGGGATTGAGGCCTCTGATTTGGTGGTGGAACCTGTCAGTTGGTCTGATCTTTACACCGTGGGCTTCAATTTTTGTGCTCACTTTCATAGGTTTGCCCCTGTGGAGATGGTTCGATACCGCCCTTTACAGGATGCGTGCCCTGAAGACCTGATGGCGGTGTTGAACCTCTCAGTTTCCTGTTGCCAGCATGAGCCTGGAGTCGATGGTTCTGGCTTATAATCAGGCCATTTCCTTGGCTCTTGACTCAATTGCTCCTGTCCATGTTCATCCCCTCTCTCTCCGCCCTCGGACCCAGTGGTTTGATGGGTCCTTGAGGGAGTTGCGACATGTGGGATGGCGGTTAGAGCGTTGTTGGTGGAAATCTGCTTTAGAAGTCGACCGCCTTAGTTTGATGGAGCATTATCAGCTTTACCAATCAGAGATCTCCCATAAGAAGGCAGAATTCCTGTCCAGAGAGATTGCTGTCACTCAGAATCGACCGGTCAGCGTTTCAGAACTGTTGACAGGCTGTGCAACCCAGCCTGTCTCCAGCTCCGTCTAGCTTTTTCACGAAAGGAGTGTGATGAGGTCGCTCAATTCTTTGTGAATAAGGTGGCTGACATCAGATCAGAGATCTGCCAGACACACTCTATGGGGATGCTGTTGGTCAGCATTTGGCCACGGTACCCCAGGCCTCCTGGAGTTCCTTTGACCTGTCAAAGTTCAAAGATGTTATTCGGATTGTCCAGGGGATGCACCCTACATGCTGTAGTTTAGATCCAGGTCCAACCTCCCTGATTTTGGGTTGTGGTGAGATCATCAGCCCGTTTCTGGCTCAGATAATCTGGTGCTCCCTAGAATTGGGTGAGTTCCCTAGCTCCCTGAAGGAAGTGGTGGTGACTCCCCTTTTGAAGAAAGCTTCTTTGGACCCAGATATTTTGGCTAACTACAGACCTATCTCTAACCTTCCCTTTATTGGGAAGATTATTGAGAAGGTAGTGGTAAATCAACTGGAGGACCATTTGACCATCCATAATATCTAATAACCTCTCCAATCTGGTTTTCGTAGGAGGCATAGTACCGAGACTGCTCTGGTTCGGGTGCTCAATGATCTCTTGATGGTGAGAGATCGGAGAAACCGTTCTATCTTGGTTCTCCTTGATCTCTCTTCAGCCTTTGACACTGTAGACCATGGGGTTTTGCTCAAGCGCCTGAGGTTCATTTGCAGACTGTCGGGCACAGTTCTCAGATGGTTTACATCTTTCCTATCTGGAAGAACACAGAGAGTTGTGTCGGGGATTTATTCCTCTGACCCTTTCTCTCTGTAGTTTGGGGTTCCTCAGGGCTCAGTGCTTTCCCCCATGTTGTTTGCAGTGTATATGCTGCCCCTCAGAAAGATGGTATGGGCTGAGGTTTCACTGTTATGCTGATGATACCCAGCTCTACCTGTCTTTTGCCCCCGACCAGGTTAGTGCTCTCTCGGTATTTAATAGCTGCCTCGCTGAAATCCATGATTGGATTAATTCGAGCTGGTCAAAGTTGAACACTGGTAAGACCGAGGTTATGGTAGTGGACCCAGGTCACAGGATAGAGGGGTTGAGGTCTGATCAACCTTCTGGTTTATTCCTGGGGGGGGGATCAGATCCTTACCTCTGAACGGGTGCATAACCTGGGAGTGATACTTGACGATGGGCTGACCCTTCGTCATCAAGTGTCAGCAGTCGTTAAGTCTGCATTTTACCATTTCAGAAACATTGCCAGGGTGAAACACCTTGTTCTGTCTGGCAATTTACCTGTATTGGTCCACACCTTTGTGACCTTTCACCTTGGCTACTGCAATTCCCTGTACCTGGGGCTTCCTGGGGTTGATATCTGCCACTTGCATCTAGTACAGAACGCTGCTGCTAGATTGTTGACAGGGGTATCAAGAAGGATGCATATTACCCCTGTTTTGCGGCGTTTGCGTGATCTGCACTGGCTGCCAATACAGTGGAAGATCACCTTTAAAGTAGGTCTTTTGACCTTCAAAGCCCTGCATGGACTTGGCTCCGACTACTTGAAAGAGCTTCTGATTCCCCACAGCCCTGTACAGCAGCTCCGTTCGGCTGACGAGGGATTGTTGGAGGTTCCGAGGGTTACATTAAAATCTTCTGGGGCTCGGGCTTTTATGTTTATAGCCCTGACCCTCTGGAATTCTCTGCCTCACCAGCCTCGGGAATGCATGACCGTGGAGATTTTCAAGCGGGAACTTAAGACCCATCTGTGGTGTCAAGCTTTTATGATCTGAGGTTTTGCTTTTATTCTGACTTTATATATGTATTTTTCTGATTTTGTTTTTGTACAGCACCTTGGTGCTTGAAAGGCGCTTAATAAATAAAGTTTTATTATTATTATTATTGTGAACTTCACAGAGAGGAGGTTAGCCCATGATGCAGTACCTTTGGGTGGAGTCAGGAAACTGGCAGGCTTGAAGTAGAGCTACGAGGGAGAAAAGGTGAGGAGCAAAAAAAAATGAAATGCCATGACCTGTACCTTGTCTAACACCTGTGTCTCCAAAATTGAAGAAATCTATCAGATTCATTTGACGTGACCTACCCCTCACAAACCCATGCTGCTTCCTGTCCTGCAGTCCATGTGTTTCCAAAAAGTCCACTATATGCACCATAACAATGGATCTTCTTTGGGGGTATCTCAGTCATCAGGTCATACTGCAGGAACTTTACAGTTGGTGAAGCAGGATCCACATGGAAGATTTTCCAGTAGTACCACTGGGGCCACCCATGCAGTGTCACCCATCAACATCACCAACCCTATAAAGACATGAGCAGCCCCGCTCCCTCCTCAGTTCTTTCCTGCCATTGACTCTGTTCACATGGGTCTCTGCGGAAGCTCCATCTCAATTCATGCCATTTTCACCTACAAATTTTTTTCTTTCCCTAGCTTTAAGAATCCCTTTTAAACAAGAGATTCCTTTACCTTGTTTATGTCAAGAGTTAATCCTTTCACATCTCTCTTCCATGCTGCCACTGCGGAAAAAAGATTGCTTCTTCAGACAATCACAACCTCTGTGTCTGTTGTCTTGGGCCTGACCATGTCGTCTCTGCCTGTGAGCTCTGCCAAAAATGTAATCTCACAACCCTTAGGTGACACAAAAAGGCTTTGAAGAAATTCCTTATGGAGCAACAGGTAGCCAGTTCTGGGTAGGGGTCCTTCCTTTTTAGTTGCTGGTTGGTTCGTCGAGTTCCCAGGCTTTGAATGCCTAAGACAAGTCCTCAGGGAAAGTCCCAAAAAAAGATCGTGAATGGGACTGCTCTCTCCGGTGGCACTCCTGATCAGTGATGGCTTCTTCTTATTCCTCCAGGGGCACTCTGTTGGTTGCAGCTGCACTAATGCACTCTGCTGTCCAGACCTCTGCTTCTCCCAGACCCCTACCAACAGCGCCTCCTCCCACATCTCAGGGAGGCCAGCCGTCGACCCGCATGTCATCGGCCCGCTGTTTGTTGATGCTTGGGTTGTCAATGACAGCCCCTCTGTTGTGGCCTGATGCTTCTCCAGGCCCTATGATATTGGGGTCTTTGGGATCTCAAGACTCGACAGATGGCTTGTCGTGCCCCATATCGGTGATCCCTCCACTGTCGACACATCCTTCTCCTGCTGTTGACCTCAATAACATTTTGGCCAGGATAACCACAGCCCTAGTACATCAATTGGGCTCTTACAGATCTTGATCTCCAGTGCTGTTGACGGCACCATCATCATTGACACCACTTAGGCCTTCTCAGGCTGCACCCTATAGGCCATTGTCAGCCCCTTGATTGCCGGACCTTGAGTTAGAATAGGTGAACGTCGAGAAGGAATATCACCCCCTGACCTCATCTTCTCTGAGGAAGAGGAGGAGGGACCTCTTTCCTCTGATAGGTCTTCTGCCTCTTTAGTGAGTGAGGACTAAACATACCCCTAGGTCCCCTCCTGAAGATCTTACTTTTTTAATGTCATGAAGCAGCTGTCCACAGCTATGGTCTTCCATGCTGAGGAAGAGGATGCCACCAGGTGAGAACTAGTGAACTTCTTGGAGATTCCACAATCTCCCCCTAAGGTCATTCCTCCTATCCTCCCAGCTCTGAGGAATGCCACTACTGCAGCATGGCACCATCCAGACATGGTTCCTGCTGTGCCCTATAGGGCAGATAAACTCTATCATGCCCCCAGGGCCTTCCTTATTATGCTGCCAAACCTGAGACTGATTCCGTGGTCATCAAAGCAACACATGACAGGTCTAAGGTGCCCAAACACCTTAGCTCCCTCCCACCTGACAGGGTATCCAGATGGGACAGACCTTCGAGGTAAGAGGGTTTATGCCTCCTCCACATTGGGACTTCCGACTGCCAACTATCTATCACATATGGTCAAGTACCAAAATACCATCTGGAAGAAGGGCAGGGCAGCTGCCCAAGCCCTCCCAGAATGTTCCCAGAAGCAGGAAGTTCTCAAGTAGTTGCAGGCTGCTGAGGACATCAGTAAGCACCTCCTCACAGCCTTGTATGACATTACTGATACTGGCACCCGGGCTGCTGCCACAGGCATTTGCCTTTGTAGGTACACCTGGCTGAGGGTCTCACGCTTTATAGCAGATGTCCAACAGAAGGTGCTGAATGTCCCCTTCAGTGGCTCAAAGTTATTTGGGCCAGATGTCCAGGACATCATTAATGATTTACAGGAATCTGGCACGGCTATTAAGTCTGTCCATTCGCTCTATCATATCCAGCCTTGGAGCAGACAGTGCCTGTCCTTTTTGCAAGGTGTCTCACATGTCCAGAGCAGGCTCCCATCCCCAGGGAAAGAGAAAAGCTTCATTGGCCCTAACTGCCCCCTCCTGTTTGGGCCCAGCCACAAAGCATCCCAGAGGCAACAGATCAGCCCCACCATCCAGATCCACCTCTGCCTGACTCCATGTCAGACCCCCGCTTCTGGTCCTTGACCAAGAGGTGTTGGTCGGAGGTCGGTTCTCACTCTATCTCAACCAATGGAGAACCATACCTTCAAATGCCTGGATTCTTCAGATTATACAATGGGGTCACACTCTAGAGCTTATAGAACAGCCCCCAGAGACTCCTCCGGTACCCTCCACCTACCCTCCAGCCCATGTAATGGTTCTTCGGGAAGAGGTACAGTCACTTCTGTGGAAAAAGACCATCGAGCCAGTGCCCAAGCAGCAGAGAAATAGGGGTTTCTATCCCAGGTTCTTCCTGGTCCCCAAACGAATAGGAGATCTGAGGCCTATTCTAGATCTCAAGGACCTCAATCTTTATATCGAGTTCAAAAAATTCCACATGGTCACGCTGCTGGGCCTGCTGCCCCTACTCAAGCAGGGCAATAGGCCGTGCTTTCTGGATATGAAGGATGCTTACTTGCATATCTCGGTTCATCTCTGCACAGGCGGTTTCTCCGGTTTCTTTTTCAGGGCAAACATTACCAATTCAAGGTGCTGCCCTTTGGCTTGCCCACTGCACCATGGGTCTTTACAAAATGCTTAGCAGCAGTAGCTACTGCTCTCCGGAGAGAAGGCCTGTACATCTTCCCCTGCCTGGACACTGGCTTCTCAAAGCTCCATCCAGAGAGCAGCTCTTCTGGACCCTGGTGAAAACTCTCCCATCTATTTCACTCTCTGAGCATAACTGTCAGTCTGCCCAAGCCGTCTTGATTCTGTCCCAGAGACTGCAGTATATCAGGGCAATCCTGGGCTCAGTGGAAGGCAGGGCCTTCCAGCATCGGACTGGCCTGCCCGGATACCCGGAAATTTCTGGGTGGGCCCCCCTCATTACTGTAATCACCAGTACGCCATTTGCATGGGGGGGGCGCAACAACACGGTCATGAATTAAAAACATCTAAACTTCACTGGGTCACGGCTGAGGGCTGGCTCGCCTCATAATTACAGTGTCTGTGGGGCGGTCGCGAATCGGAATCCTAAATTATAATTAAACACACTGGCTAGTGGCTCACCTGTTAACAGTGCCGGGCGGGGGGCGGTTGGGCCCCTTTGTTATGCGTGCAGCACCAGCAGGTTAAATCCATTATCAGCTTCAGCTCCAGCTACCTATGTAGGTTGCGGGGAAGGGGGGTCGTCTAGGCACAGGAGGGCTAGCTGGAGGCAGTGTATTGCTCAGTCAGACCGCCCCTAATGGCAGCATCATGCGTCGCATCGTCACCGCCCAGGACGCGTCACCGTCGCTCTAATGACATCACTGTGCACGACACGACAGCGCGGGCACTTAAAAGACCCCTGCAACAACATTCAGTCCTTTCCAGCACTCGGGGAGACCAAACTGCGTAGCATCGTCGTGTGGAGTAGTTTGTCCCGTTCTCCGTACCTTTGAGAGCTGGTGGGCTGCAGCTCGAGGAGCTGGATTTCCTAGAAGTTGTGGTCGAGGAAGGTTGGTGTGCACATCTCTTTGTAAAGCATCCAGCTGGATGGGGATGGGGAAAAAAAAGTATTGTAAAAGGCATGCATATTACATGGCCCCAATCATAACTATTCGTCCCAGGGGTAAGGCTCTGTATGTGGACATAAAGTAGTTGTGTCTGGAACCTCTGTGTTAAGAATTGTATTTTTGTGTTTTTTGTGGTGTGTTTTTTTTGGTGTGTGTTTGTGCAAGCTACTATGACTGATAGTACCAGTATATTCAAATTAGTCATTAGGTTTGAAGCTGGGATTGTTAGTGCAGCTTTCAGTTCTTGGTGGCACTTGTTTTGCACTGCCTGGCTGAGAAGGCTTTACTGATGGCTTCCTGCAATCTGACCTGAAATGACTGAGGATCATGGTACATCTGGATCAGTTGAAGTGCATGCCATATGTGAAATTGCAACACATCACATGTGTGACAGTTAAAGTAGTTGTGAAAAGTCTGGAAGCACAGATTCCCCAGAATGCTCTCAGTCAAGCCCTAGTGGAAGAATTAGTAAAAGGATTTGCTTAGAAATGTATGTTTGTGCTGACTCTGACTGTGTGGTTTCTGTGGCACCCACCCATTTACACCCCTGTAATCTTTGTAGGAGTACTTGTTGTAGGCCCAGTCACAAATTAAGCTGGCATTGTAATGGATAAAACAACTATTCATATTAGAGAAGTAATAACCTTACAATGGCACAAGCAAGTCTTCTTTAATTTCTGTAAAAAAAAAATTCCTGTGGGTGGACTGGAAAACGTCCCAGAGAAGTGTACTCATTGGCCCTCAGTAGTAGGAAGATCCTTAGTAAAGAGGTTGTCAAGGAAGTGGGCACATTATTGCTTGGCATCAGTGGACCTTCTATTCATAGGTCTAAACCTGAGGAAACTTTAAGAATTTTTCAGCAGGCATAGAGAACTCAGTTGAAGGACCATTCTGTTTATTGATGAGATGGAATTCATTGAGTCCTAAAGGAACTCTCTCCTCGTCATTTAGCTCAAATGTTGCAGCCCAGCTGTTTCTCAGCCCGAGCCTTTCCGGCCTCATCTTCTTTGCACAGAACTGAAAGCCAGTCTGTTAGTCTGAAACCTGTCTGGTGTGGTGGCATGTCTGGTATGGTGGGAATGGACCTTTGTGGGACTGCCTACCTTGATGAGGTACATAGGCTAGTCACAGTGCAATATTGTAACAAAAGCCAGTCTGTTAGTCTACACCTGTTGGTGGTGTGCTGCTATATAATAGATAAAATGACACTTGCGTCGGGTGAGAGGGCGTGGGTGGGGAAGGGGTAGCTCACCCTAACTGGGGGTGGGGGTTAGTAAGGGAATTCGAGAATGCATGGGACAGACGTAAAGCAGTCCTAGTGGGGGGTAGGAGGAAGTAAGCTGTTGGTTAACAGGATCTGCATCTTATCTGTTAGGTAGGAAAATGGGCCTTAATATCTGCCGTCAAATTCTATGTTCCTATGTTTCAGCTGAACCGTTTAACAGTACTACGCACGCTCACCCTCAGCTGGTTGATCGGCGAGGAAGCAATCACGGGTTCCGTTCGGTGCTTCTCGTGGTCAGTTTGTGACTTCGTGGAGGACAGAAATCAGGATTGGAACCAGATTTTTCTGCAAGACACGAACCTGAGCAGACTGTGGCCGCCCACCACATATCAGGCAGCATCTCTGGACCCAAAATCAGCTTCTCCAGGGTAAGGTAAGCATTTAACTTTCAGATGCATTTTAACATTTAAGCTGGAGATTGTGCAGTGGATCATATGGTTGTGTTAATGTGGTGGTGGATGGGACAGGAGGGTAAATCACGAGGGGTTGGGTTGTATTGTGGTTGGCTAATCATGACGAGTCAGTTACGGGCCGGGGGGCATGAGTCGTATGCTGGCAATGCTGCTGTCGGGGAACAAACCAGTTTCAGTGCCTGGACTGGGGTGGTGGTGTAGTCACTTATGAGCCTGTGTGTGTGGGGGGAGGGGGTGAGACTCGTATGCTGCTCTCTGTAAGCAAACAATGTTGGTGCATGGGGGCTGGACAGTGGGAAAGGGATTGGGGGTCCAGGCCAGGCTGCTCCACCAGTTAATGGTGTAATGGTCAGGTCAGGTCAGGCAGTGTTCCTTGCAGATTGAATCTGGGCTGGTGACGAGCAGCCTGCTTAGTAAATCTCCTATTTGAAAAACCAAGTGCACAGCAGCAGCCAGGGGAATGGGACAAGGGAGGAAACTGGGGTTCTGGTTTTCCTGGCCTGTCTGAGCATGGAGTGGAGGCTGCTGTATGGGCTGGAGTTCTGGACCATCAAGTAGGGTAGTAATGTTAACTTGTGTTGGTGCAGGTGCTGGTGGAAGAAAATGGGCCATGGACCTCCGGTCCCACGTGTGGGTGGGTGGGTGGGGGTGTGGATGTGGGTGGGGGTGGGGGGTGGGTGTGGGGGTATGGTTGGGGCTTCTCCTCATAAGTAATAACTTTATTTTATTTTCATCTTTCTGTGAGGGTGGAGCATCTCAGGAAGTTAAATAAAATTATTACAGACAGTTGCTAATATGATGTTGTGCGACTTTTTTTAAGTAATTTTAAAGTTTTAGAGGATAAGGACTTTAAAGGGCTGTGCAGTTCACGTCCTGCTTCTGTTTAGATATGTATCGGACCTTTGACTTGGATTTTCATTCCCTGATTTGGCAATCCCTACTCTTGTCTGGACTACCTTTCCCCACTCTGCTGTATAGCAGGGTGACTTTCTTATCCATACACTTTACTGAATCCCTGTACTGTTCACTTCCACTACCTCCATGAGTAGGCTGTTCCATGGATCCACCACCCTCTCTGTGAAAAGAAACTTCTAGGATTTTCCCTAGGCCTCCCTTCTGCCTCATGTACCCTTGTCCTTGTGCCCGTTATTTAAAATATGCTTCCCTCCTGTACCCTGTTTATTCCTCAGTCTTTCCTCCTAAGGCTTGTGGGTGCGGTCCACAATTTTTGTTGCTCTTCTCTTCTCTGGACTGCTTCCATTCTGTCTTGATGCCTTCCTGAGATGTGGTCTCCAGAACCAGACACAGTATTTCAGATGAGGCCTCACCAGTGATCAATAGTGGCATCATCACTTTAGTCCTACTGGTTATGCCCCTTCTTATGCACCCATGCCCCAGCATTCGGTTTGCTTCCCCACTGCTTTTTTGCATTGTTTGGCTGACTTCAGGTCATCGGATATTATAACCCCAAGTCTCTCTCCTGACTTGTAGTGGATAGAACCTGACCCCCCAACACCCCCCCAATCCTGTATTCCTCCCTTGGGTTTGTGTGTCCCATGTCCTTTCTGAGACATGGCCTCCAAAAACTGGACACAGAACTTCAGATGAGGCCGTCATGCTCCAGTTTCCTTAGCAGACCCCCACACACTGGCATGTGACACTAGCAAGGTGAGCGTGGGGGTGTGCCCTATTGGCTGTGAGCTCAGTTTTTTTATATTCAATGCCAATTTTGACAAAGGAATGCTGCTGCTTCACTAACAAGGACCTTATTAGTCAAGCAGAGGCATTCTTTTATCAAAATCTACACAACCAGATAAAAAAACTGCCCCCTTAGTCAGTAGACACCTCCACACTCATCTTGCATTGGAGGCAAACAAGTGCCTGTGAGGTCGTGGTTTGTTTCCTAAGGAATTTGGAGCTTCTACTAGTGGAGCAACTCATTGAGACCCCAAGACCCATGTAGGTGGTAGCAGAAAAGATATTCCTGAGGTCTTGTCACTGAGGGCGTCACTGCTTAACAAATATTAACAAACCAGAGTGGGTGCAATTGACTGCATAGCACCATTGGAAAGGTAATTTTTATGCTGAACAGCTTTGCCACTCATACTTTTGTGTGTAGCACTTACGGTTCAATTTGAGGCATTAGCAATTGTGGCATGCTGATTATAGCCTTTTTGCTCCAAAAGCTCCAGGTTACACTGGTAAAGGTATACAGGCCACGCCATGTGGTGCAATTCTCAGAGTACCTGCGGTCCCGGTGAGTTGTAGTTGGTCAAGCTGCATGTATGTTCGGGTTTGGAGAGAGTTTAATGAACCACAGCTCTTGCTCTTTAGCCATGTGTTCGGCCTGTAGTGCTGGTTGACAGTTCAGCTGAGAGGTTGTGCTTCATTTCTCAAAGTTCTGTAGGTACGAAACATTGCATGTTTAAAACATAGGGCCAGATGGAATGTCATGGAAACTGTTTTCACCTTGAGGCTGTCATAGCGTGGGCTGCTTTTGGAAGCTTGTGCAGTTTGACTGTGGATGTAGCATGCTACATGCAAAATAGTTTCTACTTCTGTCTGTGGCTTCACCTTCTCACTCCTATCTCTAGGATTCTCCTGTGCCTGTCCTATGCATCTTTTCAACTTCTCCACAGTTAGCCCCATCAGCTCCACTGGGAACTCTTTTCCATGCATCCATCACCTTCCGGTGAAGTAATGATGCTTTATGCTGCCACTTAGTCTACCCATTCGAACCTCATGTCATGCCCTCTCATTCCTCTGCCTCTCCTTTTCTGAAAGATGCTATCCTCCAGTGCCCTATTTATTCCATTGAGATATTTGAAGGCTTTCTCGTATTGGGGTGTGTGTGTGTGTGTGTGTGTGTCTCTCTCTCTCTCTCTCTCTCTCTCTCTGTATTGAGGTCCTGTGCTCTCTCTAGTCGTATATGCCTTTTTAAGTCCCGTACCATCTTTGTCCATTGTGGCATAGATTTGCCATGAATCCACTGGAGAAAATGGTTGGCGGTATACTGATGTGCCATTTTGGAAATGGTTGGCATTACCTCCTGTTTTTTGCATGGAGCTTTTGCTGTGCTATACTAGCATCTAAAACCCAGTTTCAAAAGTCTTCATTTTCATGGAAAATGAGTTTAAGATCCACCAATGCACCGCTATCATGGAGTAATGTGGGGGATGTTCTTGGGTTCTCTTATGTATAGAGAAAGGAAATCTGTTTAGTGGTACTGGTCAACCACTCATGTTGTTGCATAATTGTCTGCCATATAATTCAACTCCAGATTACTGTAATGGGCTGGTAAAAGCAGCAGGAACAGAGTGGCCAGTGTGGTGACTGACAGACTGAGCTTGCGCAGCACATCACTGGCAGTGTAGCTTGACCAGAGGAGCAGAACTAGCAAAGTAACCTCGGTTGAATTTTGGGTTCAGTTATTTGTCCTTTCTGGTTCTGTTTGTTGCGTGTTTATCGTGTTCTTTTGGTACAGTTATTGCCTTTCAGATAGAACAGTTGTCTGGAGGATCACCTTATTGCGTGGTAGAAATCGGTCTTCACGATGTCTGAGCTGAGCAAAGTCAAATCTGGTGCACAGAAAGCGGAAACTGGCTAACTTGTCTGCACTGGTGGCAGCATCAAGTGATCAAAACAAAGGAAGCTATCGCTGTTTACGCGCTACAAAACAAAGCTACTACCCACAGAACAAAACTAGTCTTGAGGCGCAGCTGAAATACAAGGTGGACAAACTGTGGCTCAGTGTGTGCAGCTGCACTGCTAGTCAGAATCTAAATACTCAGCAAATACAGCCAGTGGATTCTGCAAGGGAACAGTTGTGCCACTTGATGTTGTGAACTACAAATCCCTATTTTCAATGCCCCAAAAGGTCTGCCTCATAACATGAAAAGGTTGCCTTTGTACAAAGGCATCCAGTTCAGCCAGATTCGCAGATGTTAAGTCCTACTATACAAACCGTCAAAAATCTACACGCAGATTCTTCCTGGAGCAACAAAGTTATACCAAGGAACTGGGTCACTGTACAGGTGGTTGACTGTTTGGTGCATTCTCTCCACTGCAGCATCTGCATGGCATTTTCAGATGTGGAAACTAGGTTTGTTACAGGATACCAAGACTTTAAGCACATCTACCAAGGCATGATAGAACATGAGGATTCCAGAGCTCACAATGCAGCTGTGGATGCGTATCTGGCCTGCTTAGTGGATGCTGATGTTGAAACACTGGTGAACAAAGATATGGTTGCAAGTCAGAGGAAGCAAGTCCAGCAGAACATAGATGTCATGCAGAGAATTATTGAAGTTGTCAAGTTTATTGGACGCCAGTGCCTGCCATATTGTGGAAAAGACGAAGCTTTATACAGTGTGCAGGACCCATCACTTAACCATGGAAATTTCTTGGAGCTGATTCTTCTGTTGTCCCAATTTGATGTTCCTCTGAATACACACATCCAAAAAGCAGTAGAGCAGAGCAAGAGAAAGAAGCAGAGAATGGAGAAAGAAAAGGACACTTCAGAAGCTCGTGGCCGTGGAGGGCTGATTACCTTGCTGTCAAAGACCACCGTAAATCAAATTATTGAGATTATTATGCAGATAATCAGAGACAGCATTGTAAAGGATGCTATGGACCAGAAGATCAGCATTCAGATGGATACCACACAGGACATTGGTGTGACTGACCAAGCGGCTATCATCTAACGGTATGTGAAGGACCTTAAAGTTCATGAGCGTCTCTTTGCTGTGGTTGAGGTGCAGGACACTTCTGGACAAGGAATGCACAAGGTTTTCAAGGAGAACTTTGAAATGCATGGACTTGATATGAAGAACATCGTGGGGGAGTCATTTGATGGTGCAGCCAACATGCGGAGGCGGAGTTTGTGGGATTCTGACTTTGATAAAAAGGATTCACCAAACAGTGTCTATACCTGGTGTTATGCACATGTTCTCAATTTGTGTGTCTCAGATTGTAGTGAAGCAGTTGTGGAAGCAAAGACATTATTTGGTTTGCTACAAAGGACATCCGTCTTCATTAGTGAATCGCACAAAGGATGACTATATGGAAATCTAGCATTGATGGTATGGGACAGGACAAACTCAGGCGGACTTCAAAGATTGGTGAAACCAGATGGTGGGCAAAACCTAGAGCACTGGCATGAATCTTGAACATATGAAAACCAAGAGAAGAATCTGTATGTGTCACTTCTCAGACTTTGCTTTTATTAGTACCTCTGGAAAGTTTGATGCTAAAGCTGCCAGTGAGGCAGATTCACTGCTTGACAAATGGAAGAAGTTTGGCGTCATTTTGATAGTCTTTGTGTTCATGAAGATCTTTACAGTAATTGGGCCAGTATCAAAGTATCTGCAGACTAAGGGACTAGACTATCTTTCGGCATGGCGCATGGTGGATCATGCTAAAATGGAGTTGCAACAGTCTAAATTTATAAACATCCAGCAAAAAGCTTCTAACTTTGTTGCTGGAAGACAAGAAGAAATTGATGAGTTGGGTATTGATATTGACCTTGAGGATCATCTGCCAAATAAAAGGTAGCCAGGAAGAAGAGATGCCAGGGGAAAATGTCAGTGACGAGCAGTGGCAGATCCATGAAGCGATTTGAATGTGAAGTGTACACTCGCATTATGGATCAAGTTCGGATGAGCTTAAATGATCGCTTTGATAACAACAAGCAACTGATTCTGGATACCAGCTGCATGGACACGTCACTTCAAAGTATAATTCAGGTGGCATACCAGATGAAAGTCTGCAGAAAGTGGCATTGTTGGTAGAAGTAGACTGTAGCAGACTTAAACTGGAGTTGTTAACGTTTGCTAAAATATTCAGACGACTGCAAAGATCACTGCCTGAAGAATACACTGCGGATGTGTTGACAGAGGATTTTGACTTTCATGACTGTGAAGACTCCGACACTCGTGAAGGTGAAACTAGTGACCAGAATGAGCAATGAGAGAGAAGAGATTTGCCAGACAAATGCAAGTCCTGCAAAGAATGCCTAATGTGCTGTTATAAAATTTTGGCACAGTACAACATGCACTCGTCTGCATTTTCAACCTTGTTGTTGTCTCACAGTATTTGTTGACTTTATCGTTTACCCAGGTGTCCTGTGAGAGCTTTCAGCAAGCTAAAGATAATAAAGACTCGACTGCACTCATTGCTGGGACAAGAGAAACTGAGGCATTCATGATTATGGCAATTGAGAGACCTTCTTGATGGAGTCGCGCGAAGATGTCATCCAGAAACTAATTCCAACGATCTGAAGCCTGGCAGTACTGTCACCCTGACACTGGAAGGCTACTGCTACTGTCACTAGAGGGCGAAGCTGGATGCTGGGTTCAGTACCCAGGTCAGAAGGATTCAATGGATTAGACTGGCTACTGTGGGGCGCTGTGGAGCCAGGCTAACTGGCAGCAAAATCTATGTCGCTCCAAATCTTTACTCTAAAAATCAAAAACTAACCATTGGTAGAGAGAAAATCGAGGCGATTTTGAGAAAATCTGAAGAGTACCATCGGGAAGTACGCTATGGGTAATCCTCGTAAAGAGAAAGGCAGCGGTCCGGGAGGAAAAGCCACAGGATCCTCTCACTCTGCTAGGACCGATCTGACTGTACAGGCCTCATCCGCCACGGAACCAGAAGAGACCTTTATCGTCGATTGGGATGAAACTGCAGAGGCAGATATCTGGTCTCTGACCTAAACTCAAAAGTGGATGCATACAATTCCCGACTGACTGTAGTTGAAACGTCCGTGGAACAAACTAAAAGTGAGATGGAGAAAGTCAAAAAACAGAGGAAGGCCATGGTAACTACCATGAACCTGATCAAGGAAAACACGCACTTTCGGGCTAGGTTAGAGACACTCGAAAACCAGGCTCGATCCACGCATATTCGGATTTTAGGAATGCCCGAGGGGATAGATCACCTGGTGATGTTTATCCAAGAGTAGCTTCAAGAGAAACTGTCTGTGGAAGAACCCCTGGCTCATTTTGGCTTGCAAAAAGTGTACAGAATAACACCTTGAGGATACAGGTCAGATTCGGACATGCCACACACCCCTACTTTTGGTGATAGACAGTGTTGGGACTAGAGACCACATTCTGAGATTGGCCCGTTGATCGGGTTCTCTAATGCAAGATGAAAGGGCGGTTTATTTATTTCCTGATCTAAGCTATGTGACTCGCATGCGAAGGAAAAGTTTGATGGAATTGAAGGCGACTTAGAGAATCATATCCCTCACGCGGTGCTCTTCCTGCCAGGTTGTGAGTGGTGATATAACAGGAAGGTCTGGATATTTTCAGGCAGCTGTGGCGCTTTATATGTATTTCAGCCTTTCCTGCTGAGCTTTGCTCCAGACTATTCAGTTTTTCGAGCCATTATTAAATAATAATTGCTTAGTGCTGGAAGGCTTTCTAGGAGCCCTAGTGTAAAATGTGATCTCAATTTTTCAATATCTTGTTAAATCCAGTTGGAGATTTTTCTCAAATTCTGGGCTTTGAGTAAATATAGTTAAACGTTGATTTAGCTGCCAGATTTCACTTTATTTTAGGAACTACCTTTAGGTTTTTAGTATGACGCCAATAGCCTGAGTTCAGGCAGGCAAAAGCTGGACTTTCTGTGGACTTTAGTTTTTTTTCTTTTTGAATAAAGTCATACTGCTCATGGGCTTAATTTATGCAGCATAAGTCTTGGATATATTTTTAAATCTGGCTATTTAGTTTTCCCCCATATGTGGTATCAGCATATCCTTGATGCACTAATCCTATGTTTAAAGGGGCTGCGTCCCTTAAAATTGATTTATGTATGGACTGTCATGGATACAATGTTTTTGTGGCTTTGATATAAAGCAACTGAAAATCTAAAAATAAAGTATATAAAAAAAAAGACTGGCTACTGTATTTGCTACCTGGAGTAGTGATCTTGTCTGAACTAAAGAAGGATATTTACCATGCTGGTCTTAGCTGTAATGTGAGCTGAGTGCATGCAGAAGAGATCCTGAAGCGTAATGCGTGGAAGTATACATTTTAATTTCTTCTGACTAAAACCATTGTATGCACTGTTCTGGTTATTGGTTTTGTTTGTATGGAGACCTTATCAATGAATTTGTACTTTTATACTTTGTATGTGGTAAAACAGATGCAGTTAGTTTATTAAAATAAAATTACACTCAGGACACTGTTGGCAGACTTTAATGTATAAGTGATCAAATGACAATGAAACACACAATGGATACACAGTTCCGTTTTATTAAAATACAAATTACATGACACTGTTGACAGACTAAAGTATAACTGATCAAATGCGATGGAAGCGTACAACAGATTTTACTGTGCAGCTAATGTTTAGAATTAGGAAAGTGTAGGAAAGATTAGGATAGAAGACCTACTTTTGTGTAACAAGCTCTTGAGTCAAAGGCCCATTTTCAAGTCTTTCCATGCAAACCCTTTTTCTGAACCCTTTCTTACCATGGCTGGGCCTTTGACCACCCCTTACCTCCCCTTCCACCCTCAGTTGCAACATCCTGGCAGCTATTTCCCTGCTTTGGTTAACTTGAGCACCAGCTTGGCCTCCCTTCACTCTGGCACTATGCATTTTGAGTTTGCCCAATTCATCAATTTCTATGCTAGTTCATAAGAACTATCACCATCCATTTTATATGTGCTGCAATTAAACATATACATTGTCACCCTCACTAACACCACCACCTGTGTTTTTCCTCTTCCCTTTTACTCTGGTTGCACCTGGCTGGAAATGTGCCATGACTCGGTGTGCATAGTACCAATTTGATTAAATTCATGTCCCACAATACAGTGCAGTTTAATACAGCAGCACTAACATCAGTATACAATAGAACACTGTTACACTGTTTACACCTCTAGATGGCATTCAATTGTCCTTTTGAGTCTGACATTTTTGGGTTGCATCTAATTTTATTGCCTTTGTAACCAGTCCCTGAATCCCCTTTACTCTGCAGCTGCTGCTCTTTCACACTGCCTGAACATTCTGTGACATCAATAACACCATTCTAGACCATTCAGATGTATAGCATAGAGTGGGGTTATTAAGGCCATAGAACACTTACACATGACTCAGTAGCTGAGTGAAACTGTATGCAAGTAGATCTGAGGGCAACCCAAAGCAAAATTACAAATTTTCAAAACTTTGTGAAAATGCCTTGGTGAAACTTTTCACTGTGTATATAATTAGCAGACACACCAATCTCTTCAGATGGCGCAACCTCATTTCTGTCTTAAGGCAGAGCATTGTGAGTTGCAGCCTCATGTTCCTTTATTAGGGCTAACAATAGTACTGTAACAATTATGTTGGGTCACATAGGCTGCTTTTGGCAGAATCTTAGCATACAACACATTGCTGCTCTTTTCTCCTGTTCACATCATGTTGCCTCACAAATTGCTCAGAGAGGAAAGGGTAGGAAAGGTAGGGCCTCAAACTCCGGAGGTGCCTTGCGGGCGTTGAGCTTAACCATTGATTTTATTTGAAAGGGAACTCTCTGCTCACCTGCAGCCATGTAGCTGGATAAATGTAATGTTGCAGGATCATTAATGAAACAAGTATTGCTAAATTGGTAACCTGCTTTCCTGCAGTATTGCTGCAGGGTGGGACTAGCAGGTCATGGCTAGCAGCATTTTGCAAGGTAGCAGAGTTCACTTTAAATCAATGGGACTGAAGCCTCCGAAATAATGAATATAACTTTACCAGTAATGTAATAGCTTTCTTCATAATATACAATAGCTTTCTTCCAAATGGAATACATGCTGACATGTTGTACTTGGCTACAGCATGCCGTGGTTGGGCCCCCCATGACCCTAACAGGGCCTCCCCTGCCAATACCAAGGCCCCCCTGGGCCCATTTTCAGGTGGGCCCTTTGCTTCCCAGTCCGACCCTGGGGCCTTCCTGCCCCAAAACAGGGCAGAGTGCCTCATTTCACAGGCTCAGGTAGTTGCTCAGAGCTGTTGTGTCCCCATATGGATGTACTTGAGGTTATTTGGCCTCAAGGCTGCAGCCATTTACACGATTCCCCCTGGCCAGACTGCACATGCATGTGCTCCAGTGGACACTCTGGGTGCAGTGGGACCAATGCACAGATGACGGTCAACGTGCATTCAAGTACCGAATGCCTTACCTGTGGAACGCCCTCCCAGCAGTGATTAGACACTCCTCCCCCTCTCTGCAACTCAACCTCCTCCTCAAACAGCATTTTGCCACCACCTGCTGGTGCAGCTAGCCCCTCAAGGTATTTCTGATGGTTTAAATACCCGATTGCATGTGTGTTTGTTAGCTACATGTTACAATGCGATTCCACTGCACTTAAGCCTCATTGTGTGCCCTAGCTGGATAAGTTTCTTCCCCTGCCAAGAGGCAGGTGTATCTTGTACAATGTGTTTCTCTCAACTTTGCATTGCGCTTCGGCGTTCATTTGTATGTTGCTCTGTATACTGTCTACCCTAAATCCTCCTCCCCCCAGGACGCATCTGGAATTGAGCACTACACCGCTCAGTATGCCTTCCTGGTAAAACACTTAAATAAATAAAATAAATAAATGACCTGGAGCAGCCAGTGCTAGTCTCATCTCCAGTGTTCAAGGTGCTCCAGTGGTGGATGGACTTCCAAAACCTATTGCAAGGAGTCCCATTTCTGATTTCCTCTCCCCAGCAGATTCTCAATACAGATGCCTCCGGTTCAGGCTGGGGTATGCACCTGGTTCCTTTTCAAACTTGGGACGTGGTCACAGATTGATATGTCTCTGCATATCAGCGTTCTCAAGATGCAGGCGGTCCTGTATGCCATGCAGGCTTTTCAGAACCATCTCCTACTGGGTCAATTGTTGGTCCAGTCAGTCAAACTCAGTGTTGTCTACTACATCAACAAGCAGGTGGGAATGCATTTGTACCCCCTGTTTAGGGAGGCTATGAAAGTCTGGTACTGGGTGCTGGACCACGGCCTCATCCTCTCAGCAGTTCATGTCCAGGGCATGCTGTATACCTTGGTGGACAGTCTTAGCCAGACTCAGCCCAGGATACATGAAAGGGAACTTCTCTCATCTGTCTCCTAAAATCTGTTTGACAGATGGTGTCATCCAGAGTTGGACCTTTTTGCATCCTCACTCAATGCAAAACTGCCTAGTTTCTTCTTGCTAGATCCAGGGCCTGGATTTTTCTGGTGAGACGTGTTGTCCCTCTCTTGGAGTGGGAGGTTCCTTTATGCCTTCTTCCATTTCCTCTGATTCAGAGAGTGTTAATCAAGCTGCAGATGGAGGGGGCCAGCATGATCCTAGTAGCACCCTACTGGCCACGGTAGATATGATTTCCATTACTGCAATATTTGCAGAGGAACCTTCAGTTCCTCTGCCCCTTTGCAGAGATCTGCTGATGCAGGCTAAGGGGACCCTGGTCTATCCAAAAATCAAGTCCCTTTGTCTGCATGCCTGGCTCCTGAGAACATAGCCATCGCCTGGTTTGGAGTATCTCAGTGGGTGGCGGGTGTCCTCGTGGCAGCTCGAAAGCCCTCCACTAGGGCCACCTACACCATGAAGTAGAGAAGGTTTGCCATCTGGGTTTACCAGTCATCATCTGGACACTTTTACCTGTCCAGTGAGCCAGGTTCTGGACTACCTGATCTCCCTTTTGGACTCGGGTCTCCAGTATTCCTCCCTCAAGGTGCACCTTTCTGCCTTTCATAAGCCAGTGGGCAGTCATACCGTGACTCAGTTAGATGTGTCCCATACCTTTCTAAGGGTATCCTGCACCTTAAATCTCAAATCCATTCCCCAGTCCTAGCTTGGGATTTAAATTTTGTTTTGGAGAAATTAACCCTGTCTCCATTTGAGCCAGCCGTGGCTTGTGAGCTACACTTTCTTTCTTGGAAAGCATTATATTTTGTTGCTGGTACTTCAGCTCAAAGGATTTCAGAGCTTTAGGCTCTGTTGTGAGGAGCCATATTTTATTTTTCAGAAAGCCAGGGTGTCTTTGCACACAAATCTTAAGTTTCTCCCTAAGGTGGTATCTGAGTTTACCCTGAAGCAATCAATCCACCTACCAGTTTATTTTCTGGAGCATGCCAATCCAGGGGAAACACTGCTCCATACTTTAGATATGCACAGAATTTTGAAATCCTATCTGCTCCAAACTAAGGACTATAGAAAAAGAAAGCAGCTTTTTACTTCTTTTGACCCAGGAAGACAGGGTGCTAAGGTTTCCAAACTTGGATCTGCAGCTTATCCTGTAGGTAGGGAAATAGGCAGACTAGGTGGGCCAAGTGGTCCTTATCTGCCGTCAAAGTCTATGTTTCTATATTTGTCCAAATGGTTGGCCCATTGGCTTGTGTTCTGCTGCAACAAGCATGGCAAGGAGTTACCAGGGATGGTGAAAGCCCATTTCACAAGGGGCATGGCTACCTTTGTGGCCTGTTTCAAAGGGGTCTTAGCCACTGACATCTGTGCTGTTGTCACCTGGAGTACCGTCCATACTTTCACTAAGCACTACAGTATGAGCAGGCTTTGGTCGGGCTGTTTTATAGGGTCTTTTGTCCTAGGTCTCTGTTTGCCTACGACCCAGACTGTTCTGCTGCACTTTTAACTGCTTGGGAATCATTCCTGTGGTGTGACATGATGATTGAGATACCCCCGAAGAAGATATAACAGTTATGTAAGAACCTACTGTAACAGTAGATCTTTGAGGGGATCTCAGTCATCAGGTCTGCCTTTCCTCCCACCATCCCCCTCTTATGGGGCTTTATTCTCAGAACTGGCTAACAGGTGTATCCAGCCTTTTATTTTGGACTGCGCACTTCTCTCTCTCCTTGGTTCCCCATGGCACGGGTTTGCTCTATTAGTCTCCAGGGGAAAGAACTGAGGAGGGAGCGGAGCTGCGCATGCCTTTATAGGGTTGGTGACGTCAGCATGGGCAGCCCCAGTGGTACTGCTGGAAAATCTTCCATGTAGATCTTGCTTCACTGATGTTGAAGTTCCTATGGTGTGACCTGATGACTAAGATCCCCTTGAAGATCTACTGTTATGGTAAGTTCTTACATAACTGTTCTTTTCTAACAACCTCCGCACTATGGAAGTTAAGCTCATTGGTGTATTGTTCCCCAGGTTTTCTCTATCCCCTCTCTATCTGACACCCTCCAGTTTCTCAGAACTTCCCCACCCCTTTTTTTGTTGAATAATGTTTTTTTTATCCTTTTGGGCTGACCAGGTGGCTGTTAGCCCTGTCTCAAAGTGCCATTTGTCAGCCTGCTACCTCTTTCCTTCTGGGTGGGGTCATGTCCAGATGTTCCCGCTCCTTGACCATTGGATTGGCAGGACAGGCTATGGCATCTCAGGCAGGGCTTCATGTAGCCTGGTCCCCCTTTCCATTTTCTTCCCAGGTTTTTCTCCCCCTGAAGCTATAGCAAACCCAAAGGATGCACACACATGGAGGTGTGCATGTACTCCAAAACCACCAGCTCCTTCCACCCACCTGACTTCTTCAGCAACCTGAGCATTGGCACTATACCCAGGCCTCCATCTGGTGGAGGCCAAGAGCCAGGATGACTCATCACTCCAGTCTGGGACAGGAGAGCTGTCAGGGCATCTGATCAAGTCCTCTGCCCCCCCCAACTCCCACCCCCAGTCATTCCCAAACTCTGATTGTCAGCATGGGAGGGGAAAGGCACTCTACATTGCCTCAGCTCTCTGTGTCACTGGGCTGGAAGAACTTCCCATTTCTAAGGAACTGTTGAACAGTTCTGCGAGGGGTGCTGCCAAAGGCTTACCAGTTTCTTTCAGCACCCTTGGGTGAACCCATACATGCTAGTTGACTTGTTTATTTTAAGATTTAGCAGCCCTTTGTGCACTCTCTTCAAAGAAATTAACCCCACCTCTAACTTTTTTTTCTGAGGGATCCCTGAATTGTACCATGCTTTTGGGTATGGGGCCCAAGGCCTCTGCAATGAGTACAGAACTGAAAAAGTTATTGAGAATACCCACCTTGTCTACAGCATCTTCCATGCCTACACCATCCTTCCATGTACTTTCAATGTCCTCTCCTCTGTCTTTTTTGGGCCCAGGATCCCGGTCAGGCCTTGATGTCCCTGACCCATGAAGTAAGTCTGACGCAGGTCATCTCTGAACCGACCAGACTGAATTACAACACTGGGAACCACACCACCCTGGACTGGGCTCTGCTGTCAAACCCCACTAATATACAGTGTGCGGGCACAATGGCAGACTCCTTGAGCGACCATTCCCCGATCTTCTGTATTTGGAAAAACAGACCACCCAAGGTCCAGCCAAGAATTCTCTCAGCCAGCGACTTCTCCAAATTCTCAGAAGTACAATTCAATTGCTACATAAGTAGCCAGGACTGGAGTCCCATAAATCTCCTCCCAACTCTTACTGAGGCCTTGCAATACTTCCAGGACGAGCTAACTACAGCTGCCAACCTCTTCGCTCCTATGAAGAGACTGAGGGCAAAAGGCAACTGTTACAAGTGGATCTCTCCTTCCCTCAAAGCCCTAATGGCTACTCAGGATAAAGCCTGGAAAAAGTTTAGGCTCTCCACCTCACCGGCAGATCTTGCGGAATACAAAGCCCTAAGAAACAAAGCCAAGAGAGCCATTAAACTTGCTAAGAGAGAGTATATCACACACCTCCAAAAAACTAGCCTAGGCAACCCTAAGCAATTCTGGAATCATGTTAACGACCTGATCAAGGGCAGCAAAAAGCCTGAGTCCTGCCCTATGGAGATCAACGGTCAGCTCACTACTGACTCGTCTCTAATATCGGCTGCCCTTAACAGGTACTTCTCAGATCTGGAGGTCTACAAGACATGCCAGTCTCCCCTGCCTTTGTTGCAAAGCCCAGCTGAAGCACCTCACATGGAACGACCCTCTTTTCTCC
The DNA here is from genome assembly GCA_016271365.2 of Neoceratodus forsteri. NCBI lineage: Eukaryota > Metazoa > Chordata > Ceratodontiformes > Ceratodontidae > Neoceratodus > Neoceratodus forsteri. The sequence continues at coordinate 1,247,343,580 of CM057455.1, read as the reverse complement.
TGAGACTGGCTAAGTGCACTGAGGTCCTAACCCTCCTAAAGTCCTTGAAACCTAAAGGATCAGGGGCACCGGATGGGATTAACCCTCGGCTACTCAAGGCAGGAGCTACCTCCTTATCCTGGCCCTTAACCATGCTCCTTAACAGATCACTGAGGGAAGGAGTGGTCCCTGATCAGTGGAAACATGCCAATGTTGTCCCTATCCACAAAGGGGGACTCAGGGAAAAACTAAACAACTATAGGCCAATCTCCCTCCTCTGCACACTTGCCAAGGTGCAAGAAAGGGTAATCTACAATCAACTCAGGGACTACCTGGAAGCACATCAGCTCCTTGCCCCCTCCCAACACGGATTCAGAACAAACCATGGTACTGACACTGCTATCATTAACTTCTCGGACGAAGTGCTCAGGGCAATGGACAAAGGGATACCCGCAGGTGCAGTCTTTATAGACTTATCCAAGGCGTTCAACCTCGTCGACCACAATCTGCTGCTACAGAAGCTGCAAAATGTTGGCCTAGACAATCATGCCCTCAAGTGGTTTGGGAGTTACTTATCAGGCCGGGCACAGAGGGTCACATGGAAAGGGGCCATGTCTGACCCTCTACCCCTAAAACAGGGAGTACCTCAGGGGTCAATACTAGGCCCCCTCCTATTTCCCCTTTTTACCAATGACTTAAGCACCTACTGCGGGGAGAGCTTGGTTGTTCAGTATGTTGACGATACTGTCATCTTCCAACCCCTGTGTGATGTGGCTGCTCTAGGCCCACTCCTCCAAAAGGACCTCACATCCCTAGAGACATGGCTATGCGAGAACAGAATGGTACTCAATGCTGACAAGACCAAGGCAATGCTATTCAGGCCAAGATCCCTGGGACTTGACACGTCCTCATCCCTCCATCTAACCACACTCTCTGGCAAAAGCATTAATGTAGTTCCCTCCCTAAAATACTTAGGCCTAATGCTGGATCAGAATATCACATAAAAGGACCATGTGAACCAGGTCACTAGGACCCTACATCGCAAACTCGGTACCTTGTACTGACTCAGGGACCAGCTCATCCCTGAGGCCAGGCTCTCCATTGCTACAAGGATCCTGCTTCCTACCCTGACCTTTCCGGCCCCGATAATACAGGGCATGGCAAAGCAAGAGAAAACCAGGATGCAAACCCTATTTAATAAAATAGCTCGCTTCGCTACCCAAGACCTCCCGTGACATCACCACTGTGACACTCTGGCCCAGCTCCGTTGGCCGTCATTGGTTGCTCGCCTCCAATACCCTTTGCTTGTCGAGGCCTACAAGCTTCTCAAACCCCATGCTCCACCAAGCATAGCCGGAACCATAACCATCAAGCACAACCCAAGGAACTTAAGGACTTCAGAAAGAACACTATTAGAAGTCCCAAGAGTAAGGATCAACGCTGGCAGTAGATCCTTTTCTTCCCAAGCACCCTGCCAATGGAACAAGCTCCCTCCCCCTGTCCAGGACTCCTCCTCACTCATGAACTTCCGCACCAGCCTCAAGTCCCATATACTGGCATCAAGTGCATGCCACTGCCACGGTACATAAGGCTCTTAAGGTATTCCCTTCCTCTGCAACACACCTTCTCATAGCGGAGCCTACCAAGTACCCCCCTCTACTGTCTGATCACCTGGGATCATATGCTACCTCCTGTATAACAATAGGCAAAGTAGTACCAATTCAAACTGTGTCATGATGATAACCATGCCTGTATCGACTGTTTCCTGTAACCACCTCATGATGTAACAGACAATGTATACAAAAGTTCTTTTTTTTCTGTATCATACCTAGTATTGTTATCCCGGGTCGCCCCTGAAAAAGGGACCTTTGGGGCTCAGTGGGCCTACCCGGTCACCAAAATTTAATAAATAAATAAATAAAAATACATTTTTTGTTTATGTATGTAAAACATATTTTATCATTAACTGCTTCTGCAAGTCTTGGTTCCATTGTTCTCACTCCACTGGTATTTTTTGTTTGCTTTTTTGTGTCACGACTTGTAATCTTCCCTATTTGTCTCTGTATGGTCCTCCTTGTAGCTCCTGAAAGCTCTCTTTTTGTCCCAGATCGTTGCCCTTAGCTAATAACTGAACCAAATGGGCTTTCTATGTCTCTTGCCCTTTGTGACATACCTGGCACACTCCTGTGTAGCCCCTACAGCTGCATTTTTTTATTTCAGCCTATGTTTTCTCCACTTCTGATACCTCTTTTATTCCCTTCATCCTGACCTCCAGAACCCCCCATCCTGACAAGATCTGCTGTACTGACGTTAGGGGGCATGGTGCAGGAGTTTAAACACTGAGCCTCCAGACTAATGCCAAATCTCACAGTATTATAGCCGCGTTGGTCTAATGGGTCCTTCACCCTCGACTCACTTATAATGCCCTTATTAGGCTACAAAAGCTTGAGGATTGCATTCCCCCAGTTGCCACATAGCAGTCTTGCATTGCCTCCAATAATCTCTGGCTATTATGAATTTTTCCCACCAGAGTTTCATAATCAGTATCTGGGAAGCTGAATTCTCCCAAGAGAACTATTTTGTCCATTCTTACCACTCTCCTACTTCCTACTCCAACTGGTGATCCATAATCGTCATTCAGCCTTCCCTGTTGTATATTGGATTCTGTATTCCTCACATTGCTACATAAAGTATATTGTCTACACGTACTTCTTGTTCCTAATGTTGCCAACTATTATGTATCTGTCATATGTATTCTTCCTGTACCCCCTCCCCCCCCAGGTCGCACCGGGAGTCGAGCAACTTGCTGTTCAGTGTGCCTTCCTGGTGAAAAATGTCAATAAATAAATAAAAATCCATCTTTATGGATTGCTTGGTGGGTCTATGGACTATGCCAATCCTCAGACTCTTACTTTCCCTCTGATGCTCGCAGCCATAAAGACTCATCTCCTCTGTCTTCAGCAGTCCTATCCTGTTACTCTAATAGAATCTGGGATATATACTGCCACACCTCCTCCCCTTTTATTCCCCCTGTCCATCCTGAACAGGATATAGCAAGGGACTTCGAAATCCCAGCTATTATTCTGTGATACTTATGTCTCATAATAGCTGTAATATCTAGCTCACCTACAGTTAGTTTTGCCAGAAGATTCTCTATCGTATTTCCTAACAGCCTGCCATTTGCATAGAGAACCTCCCATATTCCCTGCTTTCTTGCCTTCACTTTCTCGGAGTTGTTCCCTAACATCCCTCTGCTTTCTTTTTGGTCCCTCTTGTTCCCTTCTCTTTCACACTAATTTTCCATATGTAACCCCTAGGTGGCACTATCCCTTGGGCTACTACCCCTGCCTGCTTGGCTAGTAACAGGTTGAGAGGCCTAGGTTCGGTGACGGGTGACTCCACCCAATGGTCAGAGTTGGTTGTGACTAATCTAACCAGGTCACAGCCCTCTGGGACACTGTGACCCCCCCTTTATTCCCTCTAGTGGCCCACACAATACACAATGAGTACCTTCACAATTAACACTTACCACCAGGGTCGATTTCTCCAGTTCGACCCAGAGGACCCCCTGTAAAACAAGGTTAGGCAGCACAAATGATAACAGTACAGTACCCCCAATACAAACAGAAACTACAGTCAGTTTAAAGGCAGAAACAGTAAGATCTGATTTATTCAAGAGGGTTTTAACAAGGACAGGGGCAATCAGGTTAATTAGCTTACTCTATATAATAATCACATGGTTATGCATGCAGAACAGAATTCCCCCACACTGTCACACACACACTGGGTACCCAGGTAACAAGTCAGTCGGGCTAGCCAGGATAGTTGCACGGGGTAGGCCAGCGTTGCAGCTGGGTGGGGCCCTGTGATGGAAAACAACATGCACACCAATAACTTGTAATCCGGAGCCGGAGGGCTCAGTTCATGGAAAGAAAAGCACAAGCCAATCAGATAACACACTTTGATTAAACAGAAGTTGCAGGGAACTACCCTGATATTTACTCACGGTACCCAGGCTAAACACAGGAGGGCTGATGGATGACTGGCAGGGTTGCCAGGGGAAGCTGGGCCCCTCGACGATGGATCTTCTGTGCAGCAGGGTAGTGAGGCAAGACCCTTGAGGCAGAGCCTGTCTGTGTCAGGCAGCACGGATTCAGTCCGATTCTTGCTGGGAAAACAACTTCCAACACTAGCACACAGTCTACAGCAAATGGGGAACTCAGATCGCAATCCCCTTCCAGCACATAGCACATTCGTATGTAAAGAAAGTTTACTGTACCAGGCAAACGACTCCTCAGTCCCGATCGCAAAAATCACTGCTAAACCCAGGAGCAGGCTAGTAGGCCAGGAATCAGGCCTTCCACGGTTCTCCTGCGCGAACTACGCCTCAACGGCCGTTCGAACACTCAGAGCTCCTTCTCTCTCAACCTCCCAAACAGATCTGGCTTGCCAGCAGACAGCTCAGAGGCTTTCACTCAGATCCAAAAGGTTTGGTTGGTCGGTTCAGTTGTCAGTCACAGCAGAGCTCCCTCTATAGGTGCAAAAAGGCGCCAACAGTCCAAAAACTACAATTCCCAGAGTCTCACTCCACACAGCCCCATTTCAGCAGGCTCCATTTGAGAGTCCCAAGTACTGATTGGTCCCATTCGGCAGTCCGGGACTAAAATGGCGGAGCAACACTGAACAATCCTTGCTGCAAGAAAAGCAGGTTAGAACAAACTACATTTTCACTACTATTTTAAATGATTTCCAGCAATTATGTACATCTTTCAACAGGGCTCACTCTGCACATTTAGCGATGGCAGAAACGGAGCAATTAGACAGCAGCCCGGGCAGGACTCGGGCATAGAAACACACAGACCCCCCATTTAAATTAATTATGACTGCAAGCAGGCAGCCCTTAAAGAGACAGTACATGGAGGCTTTAAAAGCACTCACTGCAACATTTAAACGGCTTTAACGCCGAACACCATCCAGACTGTGAGCAATTAGGCAAGCTCTGGGAAGACTTTTGGGAACCCCCATTCATAGGGGGGTTACACATATAATAATCTATATGAGTAGGGGGCGTGCCAACTGGGCTCCCCTCGTAAGCATAATCATGTAACCTAGCACTGCCCTCCCCCTCTCCTGTTTTAAATACCTACTGATAGCCACATCTAACTTCTGACCCAGTGCAACGGTACTTTCTCTGCCAGGATTAAGAGCATCAGCCTTGAATAGTCTGCTATACTCCCCCAAAAGATCTGCAGCTCCTTGTAAAATGAAACACTCTCCTCCCTGTTCAACATCCCTTTAGCCATGTATTAAACTCCCATATGTCCACTCTCCTTGTCACGTGACACCATGTGGGAGGGCGGGTTGGAGTGAAGACACAGAAGGTGAGAAAATTTGTTTTAAAATGTTCCATAGGACACTTTTTAACAAATCATGGGAGGATGGTGTGGTACCTGAGGACTGGAGGAAGGCGGATGTTATTCCCATCCACAAAAGTGGGAGCAAGGCAGAGGCAGGAAACTACAGACCTGTTAGTTTGAACTCAGTGGTAGGGAAAATTATGGAATCACTACTGAAAGAAAGAATTAAGTACCTAGAGGTCAGCGGGGCACTGGACCCAAGGCAGCATGGATTCACAGCGGGGAGGTCATGTCAGATGAATCTAATAGATTTCTTTGACTGGGTGACCAAAGTAGTAGACTAGGGAGGGGTTATGGATGTGGCCTACCTAGACTTTAGCAAGGCATTTTAACAGTCCCACACAAAAGATTAATACACAAGTTAGCCAGCCTGGGAGTGAGTTCCAGGGTGGTAACCTGTGTAAAAAATTGGCTGGACAACAGGATGCAGAGGGTAATAGTAAACGGAGTCCACTCAGAGGAAAGGGGTGTTACTAGCGGGGTACCGCAGGGTTCAGTACTGGGACCGGTTCTCTTTAATGTCTTTATAGGTGACATTGCAGAGGGACTGGAATGAAAAGTATGCTTTTTTGCAGATGACACAAAGATCTGCAACAGGATTGATACACAAGGGGGGGGGTGGAAAGGATGAGAAGGGACTTGGCAAGGTTGGAGGAATGGTCAAAAGTATGGCAGCTTAGATTCAATGCAAAGAAATGCAAAGAAACGCCACATGGGAAACGAAAACCCAGGGGAAGAGTACACAATGGGGGAGAGGTATTAACAGCAACAAAAATGGAATGGGACCTGGGGGTAGTCATATCAGATGACCTAAAGGTAGGCAAGCAATGTGAGAAGGCAGTAAGGAGGGCTGGGGGGGATACTGGAATGCATAGAGAGAGGCATCACCAGTAGAAAAAGGAAGTTATCCCTCTGTACAGACAGCTGGTGAGACCCCATCTGGACTACTGCATGCAGTTCTAGAGACCCAATCTCTGCAAGGACATGGACAGGATGGAGGCAGTCCAGTGGAGGGCAACTAAAGTGGTGCTGGCTCTGCACCAGAAGACATATGAAGAGAGACTAAAGGAGCTTAATATGTATGCCCTTGAGGAAAGGAGGGAGAGGGGCGACATGATAGAAACATTCAGGTACCTCAAGGGAATCAACAAAATCCAATAGGGTAGCATCTTTCAGAAAAGGAGATGTACAAGAACAAGGGGTCACAGTTTGAAGATAAAGGGGGATGGCTCAGGGGCAACGTGAGGAAGTACTGTATTTTTTCACAGAGAGGATGGTGGACGAATTGAACAGCCTTATAGAAGACATAGTAGAGTCAAAAAAAGCGGGGGAATTCAAGAATGCATGGGACAGACATAGGGCAATTCTAGTGGGGGGTAGGGGGGGAAGCAGGCTGTTGGTTAACTAGGATCTGAAGCTTATCCAAAAGGTAGGGAAATGGGCAGACTGGGTGGGCCAAGCGGTCCTTATCTGCCATCAAATGTTTCTATGTTTCAGTGGACTTTATTACATAAGGACTTCAACACACTTGGCAATAAAATAAACAGTTCAAACAGCGCGAGTCTGGAACTTCTTTGTTGCTCATATTGGTTGCCTAGTCAGGATGATCTTGGGTTACTATAAAAACTTGGCTTAAAGAGCTGTTTTTTTTCCCACTCAGCCAGTAGGCTCACAGGGACAAAACCAGTACTCTGCAGCCCATACTTTAGGTAGACCAGTCACCCCTCCAGCTGCTCAACTCAGCTCTGGTCCAAAACACCCAGCCTTGGCTAGCACTGCCACTGGTCAGTCTTTCTGAGACTGCTCCCAGCACCGACTGCTCGCCTCTTTCATCAGCCAATTTTCACTCCTGCAGAGTCCTGCTTCCTCCACAGTTCAGCTGTCATCTTTCATCTGCCAGACTATGCTCAGCCAGCCCCTTTTATAGGGCTGGAGATCATGTGACCTGTCAATTATACCTTAACTTTTAGTGAAATGTTTGCACCAATTTTAAATATGGCTGTTTCATACAGAAAAGTAAACAAAACATGAAACACAACATTTTAACATAGATCTGCCTTTATATAAATGGAAAATAAAGCAAATAAAAAATAAAGAAGGGAACTCTCTGGCAGGAAGCCCCACCTTTCTTCTTCCCAGTTTCCTCATGTTGAGTTTCTATAAAACAAACAGGTTTCTGCTGCTCTGAGACCATAGTAATTCACAAAATGGATGCCAGCAAACCAAGAGCACATGAAGTCAGGCACTTTACATAAACAGATGCATTTTCTCAACATAAAACAATGGGTAGGATATTCTGAAATGCGCCTGGCAGGGGTGCAAGCAGGGCGCAGCGCAACTGGGATGAGCCAGGGCGTGGACTGGACGATATTCAACGGAGCTGCGCCATGACTCAGCACCATTGAATATTGCAACCTGGCCTCCCGCAATGCACATGGTGCAGTAGCACTGCACCAGTGCAAGTGGAAAGAGTGGAGCAGGGGGATGCGCTAGCGCAAGTCCGGTTGTGCTAGGCATAGGAGCTACGATATTCAGCGGTGGATATGAAAATGAGGCCATAATGCATGCAAGGTGCAACTGGGGCCATTAGCATGACATTATGGCCCCATTTGCATGCAGGTGCACCGATCCCCTGCAACTTGCACCTGGTGTCCTGCCAGGCTGCAGCCGTCAGAGACCGACGCCTCCTGCACATCGCGGCAGAGTGCCCCAATGTCCGATCGCGGGCATATGTATGTTTAAAAGCACCTTCAAATATCCCTGGTGGTCCAGTGGACTACTTCCAGCCCAATCGCGGGCATATGTAAGTTTAAAAGCACATACAATATTCCTGGTGGTCCAGTAGACCGCTTCCAGCCGATCGCGGGCATTAGGACAATTAAATCATCCTGATACATCCCTGATGGTCCAGCGGTACCCCCCACCCGCCCACTGAGCCTCGCCACCCGCTCCCCAGTCAGCGGCAGCGGCAGCTCCCCACCTGCAAGCCTCCCGGCCGCCCACCGACTGACTGCATACAGTGCGGCTGTATGCCCATTGGTCCACAGCGTGGGCCAATGGGCGTGCAGACTGTACCATACTACACAGTCCAGATATGTGAATGGATCCATTCACATATCGGGACTGTGTAGTATGGTACAGTCTGCATGCTCATTGGCCCATACTGTGAACCAATAGGCTAAGTCGTACTGTACACAGTCAGTCGGCGGACAGCCAGGCGGCTTGCGGATGGGGAGCTGACGCCCCGCTGACCGAGGGAGAGCGGGTGGCAGGGCTCAGTGAGCGGGTGGGGAGGGGACCGCTGGACCACCAGGGCTGAATCAGGATGATTTAAATGTACTAATGCCCGCGATCGGCTGGAAGCCACCCACTGGACCACCAGGATATTGACATGCTTTCAACATACATATGCCTGCGATCAGGCTGGAAGCGTCCACTGGACCACCAGGATATTGGAAATTTCACCTGAACCCTATGCCCGCCGATCGGCATTGGGGGCACTACCGACGGATGGTGCAGTCGAGTTGGTGGCCACCACAGCTGGCAGGCCGTGTTGCGCCCTGCACGGCAGCTCACCTGTGGGTGGCCAGCAGTTGCTCCTTTTTTTTCAGCTCAACTGTGTGCGGTGCAAGTAGAGGTTGTGCCTGCATCTGCTCAGCACATCCCTGGCTGAATATCGGGATGTCGAGGGTAGCTGTAAACCGCCCCCCCCACTTGCACCGCATACATTACTGATGCATCCCAGTGTACGCCGGGATTTGTGCACGCGCACTTTCCTCTTTTGAATATCGCGCCAGGGCGCATCAGTGGGTTGCGCTTGGCATATCTGTGTTGCACCATGCGCAACCCTTTTGAATATCCCGGCCAGTGTGTGCAGTTTGGGCTTAAAGAAGCATTTAATTTAGTATCAGAAAAATACAGATCAGACCGACAATGTGAAACAAAAGGCATTGCTAATGCATTGTTTGTAGCAGTTGTAAATAAGGTTACCACCTTTCAAGAACCCCAAAGTGGGACATTTCTTACTGAAACATGATTTTTCACAGGACAGTACCTAACCTCGACCAATGCAACAGACTTGTTTTCACTATATAATCAGAATTAAGACTAAGTATTGTAGTTTCTTAGTTTCTTCAACTGTATCTTATCATTTTAAGGTATTTTAGTTAAGGTATTCCAGTTTTCTGCAACATTTAATGGAAAACTAGAAAATATTTTTTCTTCTATAAAGTCAGGACGTGTAGTATTTTTCATGTTTTTTTTGCAAGACACAGCTGCCCAAATCAGGACTGTTCTGCGAAAATCAGGACAGGTGGTAACCCTAGTTATAAAACATGTGTTTTATACATTTCATCCAACAAGAAGAGCTTCATGCTTCCTGATACCTTAATTACCCTCCATCAGTGGTGGCTCCACATTCTGTTGGTTACCAGGGCACTGGAAGCCAAGGCACCTATAGACACTGAAATGGAAAGCGTGTATGCATATTCGTGCAAACCTATTGGAGTATTTCAACAAATAATGAATGTTATGTTTCTGAAATGAAAATACTATTCCCATTTTATTTCTTAGAGCTTTTATTATTTGGAGAAACAGGCCAGTCCCCTCCTGAGCCAAGAGAAGCAGGGCCATCCCTCCCCCCCCCGACCCGAGCCAGAAGAAACAGTGCCACCCCCCCCCTTCCAGCAGGCATTCACCTCCCACTGCTTGTCCACCATGGACTGCCTACAGTGGCAGGGCCAGGAGACAGAGGGCTTTGCATTCTCTCCCCCTCCCCCCAGCCAGGAGATAGGAGGTCTGTGCATTCTCTCTCTCCCCTCCCCTCCTCTTTGCACCACTGAGACATTTTCTTCAACTAAATGAATAAATATCTTCAATAAACTAGTCATTTACCTCAACAAAAGACAAACACAAGCAGTCAGGATAAAAAGAAAGCAATTATTCCTGAACCCTGGCTCTGTAGCATCTGGCTGTTGGACTTTTAGGGGCTGGCTTGGCACTAGCTATTGCAGACAGCTACTGTATGGGTGACTAGCTGCTCCCTCCCATAATGGTTACATTGAAAATAACACAGTAAGTGCACAGCTCTTAAGGCTGGCTGATAAAACCATCTGTGCTGCTGCAAGCAATGCTCTTGGCAGCTCCTGATTCCGGCAGTGTCTGATTTCCTCACTGGCCTCACAGCTAACGGCTGTCAGCGGCACCACTGATAAATCAGTCCTCCTTTTACTCAGCAAAAGGCAGCTTCCTGGTTCTGGGGGAATGTCCAGTCCTCTCCGGCACTCTGGAACTCTGCTAGGCAGACTAGTATCCATAAGAACTGGAGGGGATTATATGTGTTGTGCGTGGACCTGAGGTAGGGGGCTGAAATAGCTGGCTGTTGAGGACAGAGCTGAACAAAATGTAGATGGACTTTATTATTTGTGTGAGCGTACACAATTGTGTTGCTGCGCTCATGTCAGATGCAAAATGCGTCCGTGTAACAGTAGAAGTCTGATAGTCAAACAAAGGACTAAAACATGGCACAATAATAGAAAGCACTATGCAGCCTATGCTAAATTCAGGACAGGAGTCAGAGGTGGGCTGGGACTTAATCTTAAACACTATAAGTCTGTAACAGGCAGGAGGGCTGGTGGGGGGGGGCAGAGTCAGAACAGTGAGTGGTTGGCTGGAGAACTGGAGAATCAGCAGTTTACTTTTGAGCTGGAAGGCAGTAGGGACTCGGAGCACTGGGGCATGAACTGGGGCACATCATTTTTTCACTGGGGCACGTGCCCCGGTGTAGTGCCACCTGTGCCCTTCATATAAAACTAAAGGTGGTTGTCATCGAGGCACAGGTCAGGAAGCACAGGGAAAACCAGGAGCAATTGTAAAATGCACCAAAAATATTTATTTTTGGTAGCAGTAACAAAAAATAAACTTGTTCATAATAACTATATACAGAGGAGAAATGAAATAGTTTTTTCTTTCAGTCTCTGTGTCCCTTTTTCTTCTCCCAGCATTTGCAGCTCAGCTCCTTTATAAATCATTTCAACCCCCACTCTTTTTTTTTTCTTACATTGTTTCTGCCCCTAGGTCCCCGGACGGCTGCTGGCCCCATCCATCTATCCAGCCCCATACCCCCCAAGATCAGGCCACTACTCCCTACTCCCATGGACTGCCCCCTGTGGTGGGGCGGTGAGCCCCCCCCCCAGCTTGGCTCAACTCACATTCTCAGGATCCAATGTGGGGAGTGCCATTCAAGGTTGGGGCCTGAGGCGGGTGGACGACTCATCAGTGTTCGACTGGGACCAGTTTTTCCTCCTCCATTTTTGCCCTTGCGTGTGGAGCGTGCAATGATGCCAATGGAAGGAGTGCACACACGTCCTCATGCGCTCCTCCCGGCACCTGCCCCATCATGACCCCTTCTTTAGAGCAGCGGCGCTATGCCCACCAGCCTCCATTAGACTACACCCGTGCACCAACCACTGGAATCCTTCCCCCCCCGGAGAGGGAGAGCAGTCCATCGGATGCTCAATCCCTCTCCTCCCTTGCCAGCTCCTGGTGACCTATGCTCATTCCCAAACACGGGTCACTGGTGTGGCATGAGGTTAGGCATCCAGTGCCTCAGCCCTCAGCGCCATTGGGCCGGCTCCAACCCCCCACTCTTAATTCAAGCATCCTGTTTCTTGAAAAGTGTTCTGTTCTCGTAAATATCAGCCAGGAGCTGCTAGAACACATTGTGCCTGAGCTGAGAGACCCCATTTCCACAGCTTTTGCAAAAGGCCTAAAAATTGACCTGGGGTAACTTTTTGAGATTACAATAGCTTTCTGCAATAATCTCAAACCAAAATTATATACATTTCAACAGTAATGCCATATATTTTTCTAAACAAAAGGGATCCCAATATCAGTTACATTTGCATACAATTATTTGCACATATTTTCATATTAGCATATATGCAAGGGAGGAAAAGACAGACAGCAGAGAAAACTGAGAGATAGTGAGAGGCAAAGAACTGTGAGATTGTTGGGTTGATCAAGTGCGAAGTCTCACAGGAAAATTTAGTTGCGCAACCAGAGAAGACAGAAAAGGAAAAATCCTTGCATTTAAACACTTTCTCCAAAACAAATGGGACAGGGTCCTATTCTACCTTGTCACAGTGGTTTATAGTAGTTCTCCCTCAGTATTTTGCTTTATATTTTATTTTGGGCCAAAAACATAGATTCATAGTGTCTATGTACTTTCTTCCCCAGGTACAATATTTTGCAAATGGTAACTTGTAACAGGGGAACATAGCACCAAAGTCCACAAGCTTTTCTTTCACCCTAACTGTGCTATGGCACCCCTTGTGTTCTTAATGCTAGGGATGTGTGTGTGTTGGGGGGGGTCAGAAAGAGAAGAATTAGAGTATTAAAGTTTCAACGCTGGGTGATCAGCCAGCGAGTAATCTGGCATGCTGTAAACCCATTCCTGCACTGAATGTTTCAGGTCTCAGCACATTTTCATTTTATTTGATACCTCAGAGCAACCTCGTTGTGGCTATATGGCTTGTTAGCCCCTTAGGACTGCACTCTCCATTTTCATTAAACAAATATACAGTGAGAGGGTTTCACTTTACCACACATCGATAGCACCTCAGAGAAAGTGATTAATTCTGTTACTACCTTCAACTTTCTGCCTAGAACACAAAATCTTTCCTTTACCCTCTCTATACCTAGACAAGTCATAGGTTCTTAAGGGAATGACCAGGTATGGCTTTCCCTCGCCCACTGAAGTGAGTTCCCCCACCCTAGGAATAACCTTGTTTGCCATCGCCCCTGGGAGACAGCATACCGATCTTTTGCTAGGGTTTGCAGCACATACAGTCCATTCAGTCTCTCTAACTAGTGAATCCCTCAGCCAGTACTATCAGTCTACTCCTCTTCCTCCTGCTGCTACTAGCCTGCCTCCCGCTAGGCTCATATGATCCAGATGCAGCCTATGCCCCAGAGGTACCGGCTTCTACCTCCTTGTTGAAAGTGCAATTTAAACTATTTCAGCAATTATCTCAAAGTGGTTCCTGGTAAGTCACCCTGGGACCCACGCCCTCTGCAGTTACCCCTTCCCCAGTCTATCCCCCAGTGCACTACCTTCCACTCCCCGTCACAAACTCTACAGCAGGTGCTGTCTGGGTAAGCAGAGCTGTAAGCACCCTGATTCTGCTTCCTGGGCTGCTCCTCAAGAGGCATATCTCAGCCCATGAAGGAGCTAGTTTACAGGGCAGAGCCCCAAACCTCTTATGCAGCATGCAGCAGCCATTTACCCAGAGCGCCCTATGGAAAAGAGCTGTTCCACACTCCCTGCAGCTAACTAGCCCTCTCTCTGGATGCGCATACTTCCATGTAGTTTGTGTGGTTGTGCAGTACTTTTGTTGCAAGTTTTCTGTTTAATTTCATACTACGGACCAGTTTACAGGTGTTGCCCTTTACAACTACGATGTTTCCCTAGCTTTTCTTTTACTAAGAAACGCCTAACCTTAGATCTGGCAGAAACTGCACAGAGGTGCCCTCAGATCTCAACAAAACACTTCAGAGGAAGTTACAGTAAATTTGCATATAAACGTATGGAGTTTCTAGCAGAAGAAGGCAACATGCTCTATCAAATCTGCTCGATGCTGAGCAGCATGTATTTATGTTAACATTGGCACCCCCGCATTCTTGCATCCTCCTTGGCCATTTCCCTCCCCCTTTGAATACCCCAACCATTTTCTGATTGATGCCCTCTTCCAGGATCTCATTCCTCCTTGGCACCACCCTTTCCGTAAAGAAGTGTCTCCTGACCTGCTTCTTGAACCTTCCCCCACTGCCAGTTTGTAATTGTGCCCCCATGTATATTTAGTCTCACTTAGACACACGAGGTTCTCGAGATCCACCTTGCTTATACCCTTGAGGTACTTGAAGGTTTCTATCTTGTCCTCCCCATTTTGTCTTGTATCCAGTGAGTACATATTGATTCCTTAGCTTTTCCTCATACAGAATAACATGCTGACTCTGGACAATCTTTGTAGCCTTTCTCTGTACTCCCTTGAGCGGATTATAGGTTCATAGGCAGTACAGACAAAAGTAGACCATTGCCCTTCTAATTTGTCTGCTGCCTTCTCAGCAGTTTGTAAAAATATGTGTTAAATTCTCTTCATATGTCCTTCCACAAGTAGGGACTCCAGTACTGCACACAGTACTCTAGGTGTGGCTGCATCTTAGATCTGTATAGTGGTAGGATGACTTCCTTTCTTGTGCTGGTTAAACACCTAGCTATACTACCCAACATCTTTATTAACCTTGGATGTTGCCTTCTTGCGCTGTGTAGACACCTTCAGGTTGCTATTTATGAACATTCAAAAATGCCAGCAGAAGCAGGCCTTACGGTCTGTCGAGTCTGCTCCGAATGTGCAGCCTAGCCCCTCAACTTGCAACTGCCCACCCTCCCACCCCTCTTCATCTTAACTCACCTTGTCCCAATTGCTCTTAAAGCCACCCATCATTCTACAGGATACCACCTCCTTGGGCAGGGTAGTCCACCTGTCCACCACCCTTTCGGTGAAAAAATGTCTCCTGATTTCCCTCTTGAATCTCCCTCCCTTCCAGTCTTAGCTGATGCCCTCTCGTATCCCACCCTCTTCTAAGCTGGAACATCCCTTTTGTATTAGCCTTATTTATCCCCTTGAGGTACTTAAAGGTTTCAATCATATCCCCCATCACTTCTCTCCTCTAGTGAGTACATGTTCAGCTCATCCAGTCTAGCCTTGTAGGATCTTCCCTCCAATCCCTGTATCATCTTTGTTGCCCTAGGTTGCACCTTCCAATAATTTGATGTCCTGCTTCAGGAATGGTTGCCTGTACAGCACACAGTGCTTCAGATGAAGCCTGACCAGAGATCTGTAAAGGGAACGGATCACCTCCCTATTTCTGGAGGAGATTCCCCACGCTATACATCCTAGCATCCTGTTGGCTTTTGCTGCCACCTTCCTGCACTGAGCTGAGTTGTCATGCTGCCTATAATAAGCACCCCCAGATCCTTTTCCTCCTTGGTGCTTTCCAGCTCCACCCCTTCCAAATGATAACTCCTCCCCTGTTTTCTAGCACTATAGTGCAGTACCTTGCACTTCTTGGCATTGAACCCCAGCTGCCATGTTTCCGACCACTCCTGTTGTTTGGTCAGGTCCTCCTGCAGCTCCTTCCACCCTTCGTTGTCATCTACTACAGCTCCCATCTTCATATCATCAGCAAACAGACTGACCCTACTCTGGATCCCATGTGAGATATCAGCTGTGAATATCCCAAACAGCACGGGTCCCAGTATCGATCCCTGTGGCACCCTGCTCATCATGTCCCTCAGTGATGAGAGTTCCCCCACCACCACCACCCTCTGCTGCCTTCCATTCAGCCAGTTGATGATCCATTTGACCATCTTTGTTCCCACCCCTATGTATTCCAGCTCCCCCCCCAGCCTCCCATGTATCACTGAATCAAATGCCTTGCTGAAGTCCAAATACAGGACATCCACCACATGGCCCCTGTCCAGCTCCCTGGTCACCCACTTGTAACACTCAATTACATTTGTCTGGCAGGATCTTCCCGAGACAAACCCGTGTTGCTGCTCGTCCTGGAGACCACTGTCCTCCAAAAAGGTAATCAGCCTCTCTTTTAGGATTGTCTTCATGAGGTTCCCCACAATTGATGTGAGGCTCACTGGTCTGTAGTTGCTTGGTTCATCCCTAGGGCCACTTTTGTGAATGGGCACCACATGGGCCATTCTCCAGTCCTGTGGTACACATCCTGTGTCCAGGGAGGTGTTAAACAGGTCAGCCAGTGGTCCTGCTAGGATCTCCCTAGATATCTGAGTATCCTAGGGTGAATGCCATCTGTCCCCGGTGCCTTGTCCACCCTTAATGCCCTCAATCCTTCCAGAACCTTGTCTTCTGTAATCCCTACATCAGTTACCCCCTGCCCCCCACTGCCCACTCTACCCCACCCCCATTGGGGTATCTGCCCCCCTCTTCTTCGTGAACACAGAACTGAAGTAATTGTTTAATGACTCTGCCTGGTCCACCCCCTTCTAAGCTCAACTGCCATCCTTTCTAATCTTCACAATCTGGTCCTTGTTCTTTCTTCTTTCCCTAATGTATCTGAAGAAGTCCTTTTCTCCTTCCTTAATTCCCTGTGCCAGTCTCAGCTCTCTTGAAGCCTTGGCTGCTCTGACTAGCCTGGTAAACTCTCTGGACTTCTTAGTATACTCTTCCCTGTCATCCCCCCAGATCCTTTTCGTCATTCAATACTGGGACCTTTAACCCCCTTCTCATTTCCCAAGTTCCTGCATCCAGTATGCCTGACTTTGCATTTTGGTATTGAACCCCAGTTGCTAGACACCAGATTACCCCTCTGACTTCACTAGGTCCTCTCTTACTTCCCATGTTGTCTGCAGAGAGGCAGATTTTACCTTTTATATTGCCTGTAATGTCATTAAAGAACATATTAAACCGCAGTAGTTCTAGCACCAACCACTGTGGAACCCCACTGGTAACTTCCCTTATCCCTGAGAGTTCCCCCTTTCCACCACCAGCACCACCCTTTGCGTCCTCCCCTCCAACCAGTTTGCACCCACCTACTCACTTTGTTACCTGCCCCTAGGTCCTCTAACTTCTTTATCAACCTTTTATGAGAAACCGAGTTGAAGGCTTTCCTAATGTTCAAATATAGTATGTTGACTGCCTGCCTCTTGTCCACAGTCTTTAACTTCAAGTTAAAGAAGTCGATCAAGTTGGTTTGGCAAGACCTCCCTGCCTTAAACCCATGCTGTCATCTTGGAATCTGCTAACTTTAAGGAATGTTACCAACCATTTCTTCAGGATGGTTTTCAACACTTTTCCAACAACAGAAGTCAGACTGACTGGTCTATAGTTCCTTGGGTTGTTTCTTGGCCTGCTGTTATGTAGTGACATTAGCAGTCCTCCATTCACACAGTGCCACACCTGTATTTAGTGAACTGTTAAACAGGTCCATCAGTGGGGCTGCAAATACTGTTCCCTGTTTACTCAACACCCAGGGGTGCATATCATCCAGTCCAGGGGATTTGTCCATTTTAAGGGAATCTAGTTCCCTCTGTACTCTGTCCCCTGTGATCTTATCCTCCACCATAATCTCTCCTCTCTTTCTCAGTCCTGAGCCTCACTGTGGTACTAGTGTATCCTTCTCCTTCATAATGACAGAGCAGAAGTACTCATTTACTATCGTTGCCTTTTCCCTATTTTCCTACACCCATCCAGCCCCTGTTTAAAGTTTTACTATGCCCTCCTTCATAGCTCTTTTTTCTGTAATGTATCTATAGAAGCCTTTCTCTCCCTTTTTGATCCCTTCCGCTATCTGTAATTCCGTCATTGACTTGGCCTGCTTTACCACCTTGCTAGCTGCCTTTGCCTTTTACAAGTAGATGGACCTATCCTTCTGTGACTTCCGATGCTAACTGTATGAAGCCCTCTTTTCTTTCACTGCTCTGTCCACCTCTACTATAAGCCAAAGCATCCTCTTTGGCCTGGACTTCTTGCCCTTCTGATTAAGGCAGGTTTCAGTGGCTGCTAAGATCCCTTCCCAAATTGTGAACCATTTTTCATCCACGTTCACATCCTCCCTGAGACTAGCTAGGTGTCCCTTTGTATTGCTCCCATTTTGGGGAAATCAGCTTTTCTAAAGTCCAGAACATGTGTTTTTGTGTTCAGGTCCTGTTTTCCCATGTCCGTGTAGAACCACGCTGACTGGTGATCACTGCCTCCTAGGGGTTCTTTTATGCTAATGCCCCTGACATGATCTCTGTCTGTCAACACTAAGTCCAAGACAGCTCCATCTGTCTGTAATTGGTTCCTTCACCTCCTGGGCTAGGAACCCATTCTGGACTGTATCCAGAATCAATTAGATCCTATTACAGCTGGACATCGGAACACTCCATTCTACTTTGGGCAAGTTGAAGTCTTCCATTATCACTACCTCCTCTTTCTCTGCTGCCTTCCTGATCATGATTCCCAACTCCCTTGTTTGTGCTTTCATCATGATTGGGCAGGCAATACACCACTCCTTATTTTTCCTGCAACTGCCATATGGTTTTGGACCCATAATGCCTCTTTGCCACCTCCCTCCATGTCCTCCCTTGTGGCTGTAATGCCTTCTTTGACATAAAGCCCCCCACCCCTGCCCTTCTCCTTGTCCTGTCTGAAGAGGGTAATCTGGAATGGGGAGATCCCAGTTGTGGTTCTGGGCAGCCCAGGTTTCAGTAACCACCACCAGATCCACCTTTCTCTCTATCGTCATGTCCTGGGTCTTCCAGTTTGTTACCAATATTTCTGGTGTAGATGGAAACAGCCCTCCACCAATCTTGTTATGTGCTCCCATCTTTTTTTGTTTGCTCGCTGAGACCCTCATTCCTCACCTGTCTCCCTGACTCCCCTTCTCATTCCTTACCTGCCCAATATCCTTACCTCACATCTTCTTAATCCCACTTCTACACTTCTCCCCCCCCCCCACCAAATCCCCTATGCTTCTCATCTGGAGGGGGGGCCTCCCTGCTACCTCCTCTGGGAAAGCCCAGGTACTGAGCCCCCGTTAGTCCTCCATGTTTGAATTTAAACTGCTGATAATATATTCACTAATCCTGTCGCTGAGCACTCTAGCTCCTGTCCTGCTGAAATGCAGCCTAGCCACTGAGTAAAAGGTTCTATAATTCCAGGTGCCCCCCTATTTGTCCTATTAATCCAGAGATCTCCTCCTTGCACCAATCTATCAGCCAGTTATTAAATTCCTCATTCTTGAGCTTCCTCAGGTACTAGCAGCATTTCTAAAGAGGCTACCTATTTGTCATTGAATAGGTTTCTGTGAGATAACTACACACCTACATATTTGCATGTCTCTGAATCTGTCCTGTATCACCCCACTTCACATCACACTCGCTACTTGCCCTTGAACAGGGCTGCTTCAGCTCCCCAAGGTCGGTCGGCACGTCCACCCACCGACCGAGACCAGGACCACGGACTCCAGCACACAGCAAGCTGCTTGCCCTTGAACAGGGCTGCTTCAACTCCCCATGGTCGGTCAGCACCTCCAGCCGCTGACCAAGACCAGGACCCCGGACTCCAGCACACTGCAAGCTGCATGCCCTTGAACAGGGCTGCTTCAGCTCCCCACAGTCGGTCAGCACCTCCAGCTGCCGACCAAGACCAGGACCCCAGACTCTAGCACACAGCAAGATACAGCGGCAGCGCAGCCAATCAGATCACATGTGCTTCTCGCTTTTCCGATCTGATTGGCCAAGACATCTCCCCACTTCTTTGCTGCCTGGCGCTCCTTTGAATAAGCTGTTTTACTTTTTTTTAGGAAAATTAAGCTACCTGCATTCTGTATTAGTGAAAGAAAAAATTGTTTTGCTGATTTAATGTGTTACAGCTCTTCTCTGCTTAATCTCCCTGTGAAAGTGTGCTGTTAAATCTCCAAATACCTGTCTAATTCTGTTTCACAAGTCTACTGCAGTAGCACTCTCTGAATATCTTTACTGTCCTTTCCTTTACTTTCCCCCTTTTTAACTCCCTTTTTCCAGGCAGGCCACCTGGATAAGAGGCCCTTTCTATCACTTTCATTTCATTAAAAAGACAGGTATGGAGCTTCAGTACCCCCCAATGATAGGCTACAGTGTATAGACCTGGGGTTTAGCATATTTGGGCTAGTAGTTCCTCTTCATGTTTAAGCAATGCCCAGGAAACAAATGTGAATGCCAAATATAGGGGAATTCTCCTCACAGTACAAGCACTTAGTTTATTTAGGCAGAGAAAAATAAAGATAGTAAAAGGATTCAGAGTCTGCCTGCTGGTCACCCAATCCCTTAGTGTGTTGTTGTAAGGTTCCCTAGATATGCCTTAGCAACACTATTTTGACTCAAAACAGTTTACTTTTCCTACTGTTTAGCTTTATTATTTTTGGTAAGGTGACATGGAAAGGCAAAATGCCAGCAGCACAAATGGTTTTAAACATAAGCAGATTTGAAATTAAAGGACTGCTTTTTGTTTGTTTGTGCTGCAATGTGTTTAGCACTCCAAAAGAAACTCCTAAACAAAAATATGCAGTATTTCAGATATTGTAAAATAAATAATGGTCTATTTTCAGTTTTACTCCTTTTCATAGCAGTCTGGCTCCTGTTAATATTAGAGAGAAAGCTTACCACATAATGGATATTCAGGCCTTTAGCCAGAGGTAGTCCTTGCAGCCATTTGCACTTGTTGCTCTTGCTGTTTCCCTAGGAGGCAGCGGCCCATTTCTCACTATAGTTATACTGTGGATAGGTTGAGGGAGGGGCTAAACTTGGTAAAATTACTGTTTTTAGTTAAACCTGTATTATATTTCATTTCAGGGATGTCAATGTTTTGTAATAAAGATATATTGAATGTCCCTTGGCTTAGAATAAATAAAATGTTTTATAAATGAAAATTTGTATTGAAGAGTATAGGGCGGAGTCTGGAGTGATCACCTGATGATTCCCTAGGATAAAAGGAGACTCATTCTTGTGATACCTTCAGATTCGTTTTGGGATCAGCCAGTACTGATCCATTTGAGAGTCTGCACTTACAGACTAAAATAACTGAAATCCCAGGCGCCTTTTTGTTTGCTGATATTGCCTGTGAAACATTCATTTATTTTTGTACCTTTTATGTTTCTTTCTGTATTCCTGCAAAGTTAATAGTTTTATATTTTTTTTTTTTTTGCTGTTACTTTAATAAAGCTTTAGGCTTGGCATTTTTTTTAGCCTTGCCACATTACTTTTTGTGTCAGTGTCCATCATTACACCCAAGCCTATGACACTGGTGGCAGTGGTGGGATGTTTGATGATACTGGTGCTTCCCAGTAACTGGACATTGAATGCAGGAGAAGAAAGAAGAGCAGATCCTTGACAAGCCCAGCGGTGTCCTCACACCAACCATGGCTGCCAAGTATGGAGAGACCCCTTGCCAGGGTTGGGGCCAGATGTCCCGCTAAAAGCAGCCAAAGAGGAGAAAGAGGAGGTGCTGAGAGGAAGGTGAGGATGGGACCACTACAGAACAAATTGCTGATTAACCTCCAGAGGACATACATAGCCTGTTGCGCTGGTTGTGTGTTAAGCAACTTGCCATGGATAAACAAAGGGAAATGGATCTTCAGAGAGCTGAGTCCAGGTGGAATGATACATTAAGGGCCATCAGAGACCTTGGGACATGTAATCCTCCCCCTGTAGATGGACCTAAGGACATAAACTGACCAAATTGGGTGCCACTGATGACATTGAAGCATACATGACTACATTTGAGTGAATAGCCCAGGCATGTGGGTGGCCTAGGACCCAATGGGTTATACGCTTAGTACCATACCTATCCGAAAGGCACAGCTGGCCTACAGCCATATGGACAACACCCAGGCTGAGAACTATGATGCTGTTAAGCAGGCAATCCTGCAAAGGTATGATATCAGCCCTGAAACATACCGCAACGCTTCGGACATGCAGATTTCATAACACAGACACTCCCAGAGAAACATATACCAAATTGAAGGACTTATGCCAGAAGTGGTTGCAACCAGGGTTAAAAACGATAGAACAAATTTTGGAGATGGTAATAATGGAACAGTTCATTCGTATACTACCCTCAGATGTACAGGTGTGGGTGAGGGAACACCGGCCAGACACCTCGGAAAAAGCCATCACACTGGCCGAGGACTATCTAATGGCCCGTCCCAACCGACAATGAGGACAACCTGGTGCTGGTCTGACTCTGCCCACGGTAAGACCTACTACTTCTTCTTCTTCTTCCCCATCTGGTACTGGTAGTGGGGACTCCAAGACTGTTCCATTTAATAGACCATTTAACCCCAACATCATATGTAGGGAGTGCCATGAAAGGGCATATAGCCCGATGTTGCCCCAGAGGAAATCCACAGTTGCCCAGTTGGCCCTAGCAAATTGGGGACAGTATGTCACACCAGTGAAAATTGGCAACAGGGAGGTTACTGGGTTGATAGATTCTGGCAGCAAACAAACGTTAGTGAGAACTGATTTGGTTCAGCCACAGAACACAAAAGGGGGGACAAACAGTGATCTGCATTCATGGGGACATCCATCAGTATCCTATGACTGACTTAACTTTACAGGTACAAGGGAAAGTGCATGATATGACTGTTGGTTTGGTTCCCCATCTGCCTGTTCCCATTATACTTGGACATGATTTTCCTGACTTTTCCAGCCTGATACAGGTGAATGAGAGTGTTTGTGCCTTGACAACCGGCCCAGACCAGACAAGAACAGCAGTGGCTCAGTTGTTCCCATTTGATGATGAGATCTATGGGGAGCCGGAAAAATCCCTAAATCTCGAAAAGAAAGAAAAAGGACAAACATCAATGGACACAAAACATATGTTGAAAAGGGTGATATTAAAAATGTAGATGTTACAACTGTTGATGTTGCTTCTGCTGGCAACAAGGGTATATCTATAGCTAAGAAAGAAAGGTTTGAAATAGAACAACAAAAGGATGAAACCTTACAGCCATTTTTTCAGATGGTAGGGGTTATAGGAAGAGACCATGAGCCCTCATGTATTTTAACAGATGGTTTACTGTATAGGAGATGCATACACCCCATTACGGGTGAACAAATTGACCAGCTGTTAGTGCCCACTAGATACAGACAACAATTACTATCACTGGCTCATGAACTTCCCTTAGCAGGACACTTGGGTAGGGACCGTACTTTACAAAGGCTGTTATTAAGGTTCTACTGGGCAGGTATTCATGCTCAAGTAGCAGAATACTGCCGCAGTTGCCGGAGTGTCAAAGTGGCGATGTTACAAAAAGATAAGGTCCCTCTCCAACCTCTGCCTTTAATTACTGTTCCATTCAGCCGTATAGCAATGGATGTAGTGGGACCTTTACCTAAGAGCTCAAAGGAAACCGATTTATATTGGTAATCTGTGACTACTGCACCAAGTACCTTGAGGCTATCCCACTCTGCACTGTAACTGCAGAAAAGTAGCAGATGACTTACTTAAAGTATTCAGTCGGTGGGGATACCAAGGAAATCTAACAGATAGAGGAGCAATTTTTGTTCACAGATGCTAGCTACGATATGCATGAACTTTAGGAGTGGAGGCTATCCACACCACCCCATACCATCCCCAAACAGGCGGTCTGGTTGGCGATTCAACCAGACCTTGAAAAAATATTGAAGAAATATGTGGAAGATGAGGGAAAAAATGGGATATTTACCTTCCACTCCTATTGTTTGCATATAGGGAGGTCCCACAGGCTTCTACAGGGTTTGCCCCCTTTGAGTTACTTTATGGGAGGAACCCCAGGGGACCCTTAGATGTTGTCAAGGAGGAATGGGAAGACAAAAAGGAACACACCAGTACCACCCTCGAATATTTAACGAACTTTCAAACTGGTCAGATACACACAGATGGCTCATCAGCACAATCTATGCAAACAGGCAGTGCAGAAAGAGTATTATGACCAGGGTGTGGGAACTAAGTCATTCCAAGAAGGGGATAAGGTACTGTTGTTGTTGCCCTCCTCCTCTGACAAGTTACTGATGAAATGGCAGGGCCCCTATACTATCTTAAGACAAACAGGCCCTGTTACATATGAACTTGAACTACCAGACAGGCATCAGAAAAAGGAGATTTACCATGTAAACTTGTTAAAAGAATGGGTTGAAAGACCAACCCCAGGGTGTTTTATTTGCCCAGAGAGTGATACCAACGAAATGGAAGTAGCCAATAGGCGGCTAGAGAATGATGGAGAAATGAGTGATCTTACAATTAATCCCATGCTGATGACAGAGCAGAGGAGAGATTTAGATCACCTTCTTAGTAAGTATTCCCAGTCATTCACCTCTAAACCTGGGTTGGTACATGGTTTTGAACACCGAATTGAAGTTAATTCCCCTAGCCCTATCCGACAAAAACCATACCGGTTACCTGAGAGGACCAGGGACGAAGTAGTAAAAGAAGTAAGGAAGATGCATGAGTTGGGGGTAATTGAACCATCAAATAGTGATTGGGCATTTCCATAGTTTTGGTAAGTAAAAAAAGAAGGTAGTATAGCCTCTGTCTGGATTTCAGGCGTCTAAATGCTGTTTCCAAATTTGATGCGCACTATGCCAAGGATTGATGACATCATGGATAGACTTGGCAATGCAAAATACATTACCACCTTTGACCTGACAAAGGGTTACTGGCAGATCCCTTTGGATCAGACTTCAAAAGAAAAAACAGCATTTACCACGCCTATTGGGTTGTACCATTTTGTCACTATGCCCTTCAGCCTACATGGTGCACCAGCCACGTTCCAGCGCCTAATGGACCGAACTTTACAGCGTCATGAGTCCTATTGCGCTGCATATTTGGATGATGTGATAGTGTACAGCCTCACTTGGGCAGCCCATTTACAACATCTAGATGCTGTCCTCCGTTCTCTTACAACAGCAGGGTTAACTATAAATCCTACTAAATGTAGTATAGCTATGCAAGAGACTAGATATCTGGGGTTCCTAATAGGTAATGGGAAAGTTAAACCTGAAATAAGTAAAATTGATGCTGTGGCCAATGTCCCAGACCATTAAATAAAAACAAGTTCGATCTTTCTTGGGACTGGCAGGTTATTACAGGAGGTTTGTGCCTAATTTTGCCACCTTAGCTACACCCCTTACTAACCTGACAAAGAAACGACACCCCAATGCTGTTAAATGGACACCAGAGTGCGAAAAAGCCTTTTGCACCATTAAGGCACATCTTTGTGCAGCACCAGTACTCAAAGCCCGACTTCACCTTTCCTTTTTTTGCTGCAAACGGATGCTTCGGACTCCGGCATAGGGGCTGTTCTGTCTCAAATAGTAAATGGAGAAGAACATCCAGTGATATACCTGAGCCGTAAGCTGCATGAGAGAGAGACAAGATATTCAGCCATAGAAAAGGAATGTCTGGCTATCAAGTGGGCCATTGAAGCCCTCAAGTTTTACCTGTGGGGCTCAGAATTTGAGGTTTTAACTGACCACAACCCCCTTTGTTGGCTTCATAATATGAAGGATAAAAACCCAAGAATAATGCGGTGGTACTTGGCCTTACAGCCTTATAGGTTCACAGTACACCACCGACCTGGGGCAGCAAATAAGAATGCTGATTTTATGTCCCGATATGGGGCAGAACAAAATACACATGCAGACCTCGGGGAATTTGAAAGCAGTAAGAAGAATTAGGAATAACCTTTCATGTATGTATTATTTAATAAGGGTCCCCGAGGTGGAGCTTTGGGAGTGGTGGGTTAAAGCTCCATCTCTCCTTTCTAAGAGCGAGATCTGTTAATTTTGCATAAGACTTAGTAGTTAGGAAACTAGGGATAGAAGTAGGATAATGTACCCCTATAGTTTCCTCTTAAGTGGGAGGAAATGTGAAAGTGTGCTGTTAAATCTCCAAATACCTGTCTAATTCTGTTTCACAAGTCTACTGCAGTAGCACTCTCTGAATATCTTTACTGTCCTTTCCTTTACTTTCCCCTTTTAACTCCTTTTTCCAGGCAGGCCACCTGGATAAGAGGCCCTTTCTATCACTTTCATTTCATTAAAAGACAGGTATGGAGCTTCAGTACCCCCAATGATAGGCTACAGTGTATAGACCTGGGGTTTAGCATATTTGGGCTAGTAGTTCCTCTTCATGTTTAAGCAATGCCAGGAAACAAATGTGAATGCCAAATATAGGGAATTCTCCTCACAGTACAAGCACTTAGTTTATTTAGGCAGAGAAAATAAAGATAGTAAAAGGATTCAGAGTCTGCCTGCTGGTCACCCAATCCCTTAGTGTGTTGTTGTAAGTTCCCTAGATATGCCTTTAGCAACACTATTTTGACCCCAAAACAGTTTACTTTTCCTTACTGTTTAGCTTTTATTATTTTGGTAAGGTGACATGGAAAGGCAAAATGCCAGCAGCACAAATGGTTTTAAACATAAGCAGATTTGAAATTAAAGGGACTGCTTTTGTTTGCTTGTGCTGCAATGTGTTTAGCACTCCCAAAAGAAACTCCTAAACAAAAATATGCAGTATTTCAGATATTGTAAAATAAATAATGGTCTATTTTCAGTTTTACTCCTTTTCATAGCAGTCTGGCTCCTGTTAATATTAGAGAGTAAAGCTTACCACATAATGGATATTCAGGCCTTTAGCCAGAGGTAGTCCTTGCAGCCATTTGCACTTGTTGCTCTTGCTGTTTCCCTAGGAGGCAGCCGGCCCATTTCTCACTATAGTTATACTGTGGATAGGTTGAGGGAGGGGCTAAACTTGGTAAGAGTACTGTTTTTAGTTAAACCTGTATTATATTTCATTTCAGGGATGTCAATGTTTTGTAATAAAGATATATTGAATGTCCCTTGGCTTAGAATGAAATAAAAATGTTTTATAAATGAAAATTTGTATTGAAGAGTATAGGGGGCGGAGTCTGGAGTGATCACCTGATGATTCCCTAGGATAAAGGAGACTCATTCTTGTGATACCTTCAGATTCGTTTTGGGATCAGCCAGTACTGATCCATTTGGGAGTCTGCACTTACAGACTAAGATAACTGAAATCCAGGCGGCCTTTTGTTTGCTGATATTGCCTGTGGAAACATTCATTTATTTTTGTACCTTTTATGTTTCTTTCTGTATTCCTGCAAAGTTAATAGTTTTATATTTTCTTTTTTTTTTTGCTGTTACTTTAATAAAACTTTAGGCTTGGCATTTTTTTTTTAGCCTTGCCACATTACCTTTTTGTGTCAGTGTCCATCATTACACCCACAGCCTATGACACTCCCCTGTAACCCAACCCCTCTGAGCCAACTCTCTGCCTTTGGTGCCCAAACTTGCCAGCCCTTTTGTCTTGCTAATTTTTTCTACCCCCTCTAAGCTCTGTCTGCCTACTTAAACTTTTATTTTTCTCTATCCCCTCAGCTGCTTGCCCTCCCCATGGTTGGTCAGCACCTCCAGCCACCAACCGAGATCAGGACCATGGACACCAGCACACAGCAAGGTACGGTGGCAGCGCAGCCAATCGGATCACGGGCGCGTCTCGCTTCCCCGCTCTGACTGGCCAGGACTTTTCCCCACTTATTTGCTGCCTGGCGCTCCTTTCAATAAGCTGTTTTACAGTTATTTTAGGAAAATTAAGCTACCTGCGTTCTGTATTAGTGAAAGAAAATCAGCCCACCTGCCCATCCCCGCCCCTCCATTCTTTCAATACACTACTTCCCCACCCACATTCCCTCTCGCTCCCCCATTTGCTACCTTGATCCTCCTGCAATTGGTTACCAGTCCCACTCAGGACCCTATCATATTCCCTCACCCACCACCCCTTTGCTCTCCCCTTCTCCTCCACTGTGCTGCCTCTGTAGCTAGGGTGCCACCTTCACAGTGAACAAAACTATGCCCCTCCTGCCTGGCTACCTGCCCCTATTTATTTCTATCCTCATCTGCTTCCCGCCCTCCTCTCAACCATGCCACCTATCGCCCCCATACTCCCCTCTCCCCTTCTGCTAATCCTCGCTGGACTCCATCACTATACCAGCTTGGCAACTACCTATCCTCACTCCCAAGTCTGGGCCCAACTCTGTCTCATGTCCCTGCCCCTTCCTTTTCAATCCCTCGCTCTCATGGATGCTACCTCAACTAATCGCCCCATACCCAGCTCTTAAAAATCATTCTTGCCTGCTACCTAAGGGATGCTCACTCACTTCCTGGTGCGTACAACTGTCTGCACACTACCTAACATTTGCTCTCCTGCTCCTTGCAGCAGGCGACATTGACCCAAACCCCATCCCCCTATCCACACCTTCCCTCTCACTCTCAATGTGTCCCTTTCCTAGCCAGTCCTTCACCTCACTGCCAACAGGAAGTCCTCTCCCTCATGGCCTGCAACTTCTGCATCTAAATATAAGAAGCCTTCCCCACAAACTTGATTCTCTCCAAGTACTTGCTGCCCACTATGCCCCAGACATCATCACCTTTTCTGAAATGTAGCTCAATAAAAAACATCACTGACCCTTCAGTCACCATCACAGGCTATGCTATGGCCCATCAGGACAGGGCCACCAGAGGTGGTGGAGTGTCCATCTATGTAAACTCGGACTTACACTATTCGATTATCCTAGCTAAGGCCGGACCTAAAGCCTATGAGCTTCTACTGTTACAACTGTCCCTACCTTTCTCACTCCCAATCTATGTTGCAGGTATTTACTGCCGACCAGGCACACCTTCCTCAACTGTCACTGATCTCCTCGCTCAAATCTCCTCCCTTACCCTTACAGGTGAATTATATATAATGGGAGATTTTAATCACAATTGGCTATCTCCAGCCCTCAATAAAGCCTGGGCCAATGTAACTGTGCTAAATCTCTTACAACTCATCACCGAGCCCACCCGCCTAAACCCCTTATCAGAAAACCACTCTCTTCTAGACTGGGCCCTGACCACCCACCCTCACCAGGTCATCAAGTCTGGATTTCCTCCAGATTCCCTGAGTGACCACCATATTACCTACCTCATCCGTAAAATTCACTGCCCCAAATCATCCCCTAAGTTCCTGGTCCAAAGGTCCTACAAATCACTTAACCTTGCTCCCCTGTTAGATGACCTGGCCCAAACTAACTGAGCCCCAACCACTACTATCTTCTCCATTGATGATGCCCTCCTTCACTTCAAAAGCACATTCCTCAATGTCTGAGACACTCATGCCCCTCTGCGTTGCAAAAGGGTTCGGGGTAACCACCTGCCTTGGATCACCCCTGAACTCATGGCATGTCAAATCACCTGGGACCAAGCCGGGAGAGCCCACAAATCCTCAAGCCACCCACAAGACCTCTCCACATACTGGATGCATCGAAACAAGTGTACCAGAGCTACTCAACTGGCTAAAGCTGAGTATTTCAACTCCACCCTCCTTCAGACTTAAATAATCCTTAAAAATTCTGGAAGGTCATTCACTCCC
Source organism: Neoceratodus forsteri (assembly GCA_016271365.2). Classification (NCBI taxonomy): domain Eukaryota; kingdom Metazoa; phylum Chordata; order Ceratodontiformes; family Ceratodontidae; genus Neoceratodus; species Neoceratodus forsteri. The sequence goes on along the minus strand of CM057455.1, from coordinate 1,247,314,158 downwards.
TCTTCTCTCCTCCAACCGCAACTCCCACTCCGCTCCTAACTATTAACAACTCCCTTTTCTGGGAACCAAGTGCTGTTGCTGCCGAGTTCAACACATATTTCTCCACTTGCGTAGCTCTCGCCTCTCTTCTCTGCCCACCCCTGCTCCATACACCCCCACTGAAAGAATAAAGAAGCCTTATGTGCCTCGTACCTTCTCCTTCAATAACATCTCACCAGCGGATGCCCTAGATGCCCTGCTATCACTCAACCCTTCTAAAGGCAAATCCCCCATGATTTGGACCCCAAGCTCCTCTACCTCTCTGCCCCTGCCATAACTGCCCCACTTGCCAGCCTACTAAACCTGTCCTTCACTGCTGCAGCAGTCCCCCAGACATGGAAGCATGCCATAGTCATCCTCCTCCCCAAAGAGGGCCCCCCTACCTCCAAGTCAAACTACCGCCCTATATCTCTCCTCCCGGCTTTTGCAAAACTGCACAACTTACCTCCTTTCTCACTGACTCTAACTTCTTCACGGCTTTCCAGTCTGGGTTCAGGAAGGGTCAGTCCACTGCTTCCTCCTTGACTAGGCTCACATGCACTATACTCATTGACATGGACAGAGGGCAGATCACCTCCGCCATCTTTGTCGACCTAGCTAAAGCATTTGACACTGTCTCTCATACACCACTTCTTTCCTGCCTCTCTGATTCTGGTCTCTCTGTTGCTGTCACCAACTGGTTCAGTTCCTACCTCACTGGCAGAACACAATCCATAAGAATCTCTGATGCTATATCTGCCCCCCTCCCCATAACTACTGGTGTCCCTCAGGGGTCAGTGCTCGGACCCATTCTGTTCTCCATTTTTCTGAATGACTTACCACTTATCTGCTCTACTTCCTTCATCCACATCCAGATGACACCTTTCTTTTCTCCTCAGGCACCTCCACAGAAGTGGTAGCTGCAAATCTCCAAGCTGATTTCATCAATATCCAACACTGGTTCAGCTCTCACCAGCTATCCCTCAATGCTAAAAAAACTGTTACTATGACTTTCGGTACACGACAATGCCTGTCCAGACTCCCCTCCCTCCCTCTCCATCTTCTGCATCCTAGACGGGCAAATACTTGAGGATGTCACCTCATTCCGACACTTAGGGGTCTGGCTCAACCGGCATCTATGCTTTTCTGACCACATTGATGCTACCATACAAAAACTGCACCCCATGCTAGGTGCCCTGTACAGAAACAGAAGAAGCCTCCCTCTAACCGTATGTCGTGAACTAGTCCAGAAGATGATACTTTCCTCCTTCGACTACTGCGACATCATCTTCAGCACCACCCCAAAGTCCACCTTAACCAAATTAGATACCCTCTGTGACAACCCACCTCTCCCTCTGGGCTGAAACAGCTTTTAGAGAGGTGTCTGTCCTCGGGTACTCGCTGCCACAGCTGGAGTCGTCCAGTGCCAACCTTCAAGTTCACAAACTTGAATAATTAAACGTGCAATTGCACAAGTTAAAGTCTGGTAGTGTGTCTCTCTCTGGTGGCGGATGCTACACAGAGTTTACCTCAGCCAGTGAAAACCAAATATTACCTTAGAAAAATGACATCACAGTCACAACTGTTGAGCAAATAAATAGGTTTTTACTTAACAGAAAGTGCACTGAGCATTTACAGGATATATATTTACAACACAAGAGAATAACACTCATACAGGAAAAGTAAACAAATGTTTTTAAACAACAGATGGCAAAAGAAAAAGGATTTTACTGAAATATGCTATCACTAAACTTACCCTTCCCTGTCCTTACAAGAGACACTGGACCCTGTTCTAACTGCCAGCTCCAACGGACATAGCTACAAGGGTAGGCTCCAAACTTATGTTTCCCCCTCCAGCTTCCAAAGTAAGAGAGAGCACTTCATTGTCTTTCTGCCTCTTATATATTCTCCTGGGAATAGGTAATGCCTATTCTCCCTTTGAATGCACCAACCATCTAACATGTATGTATTTAATTGTCCCAGTCAGACTAAACACCTATCAGTGACTAATTATATTCCATTTTAACCTTCAGTTTATATTTGAATGACCCAATCCATTCAAACTAGCCTGTGTATCTGTCTGCAGGTCTGTGTGTGTGTGGAGATGTCCACTCGAGATTTATGACCCAGCTCTTATCTAGCAGCTAGGGAGGATTGCAAATTCCAGCTTGTGGATGCTGCTGAACAGTGGATTTTAGCCTGTGTGTGTTTTTTTTTCCAAACAGCTAAAAAAGCACCAGCTAGAGAATCCAAACCATTAACTCTTTCCTTACCATTTCTGTCACATCTCCCCCAAATGATGAAGGTGTGTCCCTTGGGCCACCCCAAGTGACACAGCCATTCATGCACCTACTGGGAAGTGCCCAAAGTATCCAGTCATGCCATTAGCCCTGTCTAGAGAGCCCATCTGCATTAGCATTTTGTTTGTCACTGTGATGCTGGATGGTCATGTTGTATGCCTGCAGTACCAAACTGCAATGTAGTAGTTTTCCATTTTGCCCACTTGACCTATGAAGCCAAATCAGGGGATTATGATCTGTGACCACAGTAAATTATTTCCCATATAGGTAAGGCTGCAGCTTCTGAAGGGCCCACACTATTCCCAAACATTCCTTCTTGATTGTGGCATATGCCTCCTCTCTGGGCAAAAGCCTCTGGCTGAGGTACACAACCGGATGCTCCTCACCCTGCTGGGTAACTTGGCTCAGCACAGCCCCCAGCCCATGATCTGAGGCATCCACATGGACCATAAACTTTAAACTATAATTGGAGCTGGCCAATACAGCTAGGCCGCTTAAGGCCTTCTTTACCTCCTGGAAAGTGACTTCACAGCCTTCTGACCACTTCACTGTATCTGGCTTTCCCTTCTTGGTTAAGTCTGTCAGGGGCTTAGCCAGATTGCTATAGTGGGGAACAAACCTTCGGTAGTACCCTGTTGTCCCTAGAAATGCCCTGACCTGTTTCTTTGTGGTAGGAGTAGGCCAGGCCAGGTTGGCATCAACCTTGGCAGGCTCCAGGCGGATGTGTCCACTACCCACCCGGTGCCCAAGGTAGGACACTTCTGCCATACATGTCTGGCACTTTTCCACCTTGACTGTCAGACCTGCATTCTTTAATCCATGGAACACATCCCGTACATTCTTGATGTGCTCATCCCAGGTCTGGCTGTATATGGCTATATCATCCATATAAGCCAATGCAAACTCACCTACCCCAGACAGAATGTGATCCACAAGCCATTGAAAGGTTGCAGGTGCATTCTTCATTCCAAATGGCATTACCTTGAATTCATATAAACCAAATGGCGTGACAAATGCTGATCTCTCTCTGGCTGCAGGGGTCAGAGGCACCTGCCAATAGCCCTTTGTTAGGTCTATTGTGGTCAAATACTTGGCTCCCCCAGTCGCTCCAGGGTCTCATCTGTTCTGAGCATGGAATAGGCGTCAAACTCTGTGCAGCTATTAATCAACACAGACTCGTGTGGTGCCATCCCTTTTGGGGATCAGTACCATGGGTGATGCCCAGGGGTTAATAGATTCCTGGATTATTCCAAGTTCCAGCATCTCCTTGAGCTCCTCTTTCACAGTCTGCTTAACGTGCTCAGGTACCCTGTAGGGGGACTGTTTCAGGGGAACCTGGGTCCCTGTATCCACATGGTGCTCTGCCATAGTGGTGTACCCCGATTTCCCTGTGAACATGTCCTCAAATTCTCTCGGCATACTCCTAATTTCTTGCACCTAGGCTGGCATTAGCTGTTCTGAGAGGGTAAGGTTGTCCACAGAGGATGCAACCCTGGCCTCCCCAAGCAGGTCCACTAGTGGATCTATCTCAGTTTCCTCCTCTGGGGCACTGCATACAGCGAGGACCATTTCCTCCCTGTCATGGTAGGGCTTCAGCATGTTAACATGATACATCTTTCGCCTGCATCTCCTGTCCGGTAGTTCTTCCATGTAACTGACATCACTAACCTTTTGGACAATGAGAATGGCCCCTCCCTGCTGCCTGTAATTTATTCTGTTGGACAGGGATGAGTGCCATCACTCACTGTCCCACCTCATATTCTCTGGCTCAGGCCCCCCGGTCATACCAGACTTTCTGATGCTGTTGTGCAGTGGCCCAGTGCTCCTGAGCAAATCCCATGAGCTCCTTAAGGTGGGTCCTGAAGTTCAGGACATACTCCACAACAGACTCCCCTTGGGAGGCACAGTCACCCTCTCATTTGTCCGAAATTAAATCTAGGGGCCCCCACACCCTATGACCAAACAGGAGCTCGAAAGGTGAGAACCCTGTGGACTCCTGGGGTACTTTCCTGTATGCAAATAGGAAATGAGGCAAATATTTGTCCTAGTCCCTCTTATGCTGGTCAGCAAAAGTCCTTAGCATGGTCTTAAGGGTTGAATTAAATCGCTCCACCAGACCATTAGCTTGGGGATGGTATGGGAAGGTTTTGAGCTGCTTTACCCCACACTTTTCCCACAAACTACTCATTAACCCTGACATAAAATTGGCACCCCAGTCTGACAGTAGCTCCTGGGGAAAGCCCACACTGCTAAATATTCCCAACAGTGCATCTGCCACTGGTTCTGCCTCAGAGGATGTTAGGCCCACTGCCTCTGGGTATCTAGTGGCATAGTCAACCACTACCAGGATATACCGCTTGCTAGTGCAACTTGGGGTGCTCAATGGTCCCACTATGTCCACAGCCACTGTCTTAAAGGGTTCATCAATAATGGGAAGGGGCACCAAAGCTGCCTTGGCCTTGTCCCCCATTTTCCCCACCCGCTGGCACTGTGGACAAGTCCTGCACTAATTTGCCACATCCTTGCCAATACCAGGCCAGACGAAATTGTTGGTTAGACCCTTTTTCGTGCTTCTCACCCCGAAGTGCCCTGAAAAAGGGATATCAATGGCGAGGGCCAAAAGCTGCTGATGGTGAACCTTAGGGACTAGCAGCTGGTGGAGTACCTCACCGTCTAGCCCTTCCTCTGTTGTACATGCTCTGTACAACAGCCCATTGTCCCAGTAAATGGACTCTTTACCCCCGAGGATGCTCAGCCCAGTGAGCCATTTCTCTCAGTTTTTGCAAGGTAGGGTCAGTTCGCTGTGCAGCACTTAGCTGCCCTCGTCTGACCCTTCCCAGTGCCTCTTCAGAAGGAAGTCCTGTGGGCTCCTCTATTTGTGACTGGGGTTCTGGACTGCTCCTTCTAGCCTGCCCTTCCCCTGTGCCAGACACTTCCTCAACTGCTGAGGGTGTAGCTGGACCACCCAGAGTCACCCCCTCTTCACCCTCAGAAGCTTGCCCTTGTGCCCGACTACGAGTTACAACACACACCAGTTTTTTCCTGGGGTCCAAATCTTTCCCCACAATCATATTTACAGGTAGGTCCTCTACAACTCCCACCTCCTTTTCTCCATGTCTCCCTTCCCAGCTCAGGAAGACTCTAGCCATTGGTAATTGGACTGGTGGCCCTGTGAATGCCCGGACCCTGGAGTATTTCCCAGGCACCATCTGCTCTGCCCAAATGAGATCCTGCCTCACCAAGGAGATGTCAGTTCTTGTGTCCCACAGTCCCTGTGTTACTATTCCATTAACTGTAATGGGATGCAGATTCTCATCAGAGGAGAGTGGTTCTTCAGACTGGACACACCCTACAAACACACCAGTGCTCTTTTGATCACCCCCTCCCCCATACCTCTGCCCCTTAACCAGTATCTGAGGGCAATTATATCTCAAGTGTCCCACTTGATTGCAAATATGACATTTCTTGGGTCCTATTTCTTGAGTCCCCTTAGAACCAGAGGGTTCTACTTTGGGCTGAGGTGCAGGCTGGTTTCCTTTGGGCTGCCCCCCATGGGATCCCTTATAACCATGTGCTGCCCCCCCACCATAAGACTTATGCTGTGTGTATGGCCGGCTAGACAGATACATGTCAGCGCTTGCTGCCACCTCTGTTGTGGAGGAGCATGCCCAGTCTAGGAGCCATACGCACATGTCCTCAGGTACAATTTTAAGGAATTGTTCTCTCACCAATACACCTTTGATTAGTTCTACAGTGGTTGCTTTAGCCCCCTCCACCCACCTATCAAGGTAAGTACGCAGTTGAACCTGCAGTTCTGCATAACTGTCTTCTGGGCTTTTCTTTAACTCTCTAAATTTCCTTCTATAAGCCTCAGGAGTTAATTCAAAACATTTCAACAACACTGTTTTAACTTTATCATAATCAGCATAGTCTTCATTACTCATTTTAGCAAATGCATGCAAAGCTCTCCCCATAAGTAAGGGTGTGAGATAAGTTGACCAGGAAGCCTTAGTCAATTTTAATTGTCACATACTGTCTCAAATGACCTTAAAAATAAATCAAGGTCATCTCTGTCTTTAAGCTGAGGGAACAATTTAGAATTAATTTTGGCTTCATGAGGCAAACTCACTCCACCATTACTCATGGTTTGCTGACTGGGCAGGGTCATCATCTCTTTCTCTCGTGCTATTGTCTCTGGAGTTCATGCTGTCATTCTCTTTCTCCTTCTTCACGTTCCTTCTCTCTGTCTTGGCATTCTCTTTCTCTTTCTTCATGTTCTTTCTCTGCTTCCAGTCTTTTTGTTTCTGCATCCAACCTTCTTGCTTCTGCTTCAGCATCCAGTCTTTTCACCTCCAGCGCCTTGTCTTGCAGCAACAGCTGCAGTCGCAGTGCCTCAAGCTGGTTTGGGGGATCTGCTACATCAGTTCCTCACTCACCCCCCAGTGACTGTCTGCTTCAGGTCATGTGCCACGAGGGTAGCTATGAGGTCTCCCTTTTTCTTGTGTTTTAGACCTTCAGGCTGAATCCCCTTTTCCTGGCACCTTTCACCAAGCTGTGGCACAGTAAGTGAGTCATACTCTGTGGAGCTCCTTCCCTACTGCTACGCTATACTGTGTTAACTAGAAAAAAAATAAAACTGTTGTACAAATGTATTCCCTTATATATCCTGTTTTGCAATGCAAAGGTAAGTGTTCCACTGGCAAACTCCGTATCTCAGTGTGCTATGCAGTCTGCTATCATCACTCCACTACTGCCAACCAATATGTGACAACCCACCTCTCCCTCTGGGCTGAAACAGCTTTTAGAGAGGTGTCTGTCCTCGGGTACTCACTGCCACCAGCTGGAGTCATCCAGCGCCAACCTTCAAGTTCACAAACTTTAATAATTAAATGTGCAATTGCTCAAGTTAAAGTCTGGTAGTGTGTCTCTCTCAGGTTGCAGATGCTTCACAGAGTTTACCTCAGCCAGTGGAAACCAAATATTACCTTAGAAAAATGACATCACAGTCACAACTGTTGAGCAAATAAATAGGTTTTTACTTAACAGAAAGTGCACTGAGCATTTACAGGATATATATTTACAACACAAGAGAATAACACTCATACAGGAAAAGTAAACAAATGTTTTTAAACAACAGATGGCAAAAGAAAAAGGCTTTTACTGAAATATGCTATCACTAAACTTATCCTTCCCTGTCCTTACAAGAGACACTGGACCCTGTTCTAACTGCCAGCTCCCACAGACATAGCTACAAGGGTAGGCTTCAAACTTATGTTTCCCCCTCCAGCTTCCAAAGTAAGAGAGAGCACTTCATTGTCTTTCTGCCTCTTGTATATTCTCCTGGGAATGGGTAATGCCTATTACCCCTTTGAATGCACCAACCATCTAACATTTATGTATTTAATTGTCCCAATCAGACTGAACACCTATCAGTGACCAATTATATTCCATTTTAACCTTCAGTTTATATTTGAATGACCCAATCTGTTCAAACTAGCCTGTGTATGTGTCTGCAGGTCTATGTGTGGGTGGAGATGTTCACTCGAGATTTATGACCCAGCTCTTATCTAGTAGCTAGGGAGGACTGCAAATTCCAGCTTGTGGATGCTGCTGGACAGTGGATTTTAGCCTGTGTTTTTTTTTTTCAAACTGCTAAAAAAACACTAGCTAGAGAATCCAAACCATTAACTCTTTCCTTTCCATTTCTGTCACACCCTCTTCAATGCCCCCTGCCGCTTTGCTCTCGATGCCCCTCCCCTCACCCATCACTGCAATCTCTACTGGTCTCTGGCATTTCCATCCCTCAAAAACTGACACATTATGCACTGCACTAAATTTGTCTCCAAATACTGGTTAGGTGTCCTCCCATCTTACCTTTCCACAATGCTGTCTTCACCCAGTCATAGTGATCTACCAGGTTAGTTTGGCAGGATCTGCCTGTGACAAAGCCATGCTGCTTGCTGTCCTGCAGCACATTGTACTCCAGCAGGGACACCAGCCTCTCCTTCAGGATTGTGTTCATTAGCTTCCCCACAATGGATGTGAGGCTTACCAGTCTATAGTTCCCTGGTTCATCTTTGAGGCTGCTCTTATGCAGGGGAACCACGTGAGCCAACCTCCAGTCCTTGGGTATGCATCCCAAATTCAGTGAGGCATTGAATGGGCCTGCCAAGGGCCCCTGCAGGATCTCTGCTAACTCCTTCAATACCCTAAGGTGAATGTCATCTGGCCCTGGTGCCTTGTCCATCCTCAGTGCTTTTAATCCCTCCAGGGTTCTACCTTCCATGATCTCCCCATCTGTTAATCCTTCCCCAGCCTTAACTGCCCCCTTCACTCCCCTTGGGTAGTGCTCCCCCCTCTCCTTCATAAACACAGATCAGAAGTAGTCATTGAGTGCTTCTGCCTTTTCCCTCCCCTTCTCTACCCAGCCCCCATCCTTCTTAATCCCTACTATCTGTTCTTTACAGCTCCTTTTCTCCCTGATGTACCTAAAGAAACTCTTCTCCCACCCTTTATGTCTTGCACCAGCCTTAGCTCTTTAGTGGCTTTTGCTCTTCCTACTGCCCTTGTCACCTCCCTTGCCTCCTGCAGGCACTTCTCCCAATCTTCCCCCCTCCACAATTTCCTGTATCTCCTAAATGTCACCCTTTTTCTCCTCACCTTTTCTACAACCCCCCGGCACAACCAGCTTGGCTTTTTTGTCCTGGCCTTTTTACTCAGAGTCCTGCTACAGGAATTGGTAGCCTCCAGTGTCCTCTTCTTTATAAGCTCCCATCTCTGGTCCGTGCACATACTAGGCTGGGTCCCAGCCAGGTACCCACTCACTACTTCCTCCATCTTTGCAAAATCTGCCCGCCTGAAATCCAGCACCTTTGTGTTGGATGCCACCCCCTCTTTGCCCATAATCAACCTGAACCATACTGAATGATGGTCGCTCCCAGCTAATAGTTTGTCCACTTTGATATCCCTCACAAATTCCCCATCTGTGAGCACTAGGTCTTGGGTGTCCCCGCGGTTGGTTCTCTGACCATCTGTGTCAGGAAGCTTTCCTGAAAGGCATCCAGTAGTACCTGTTCCCTTTTACTACTGGTGGCTGGGGTTCCCCAGTCTACCTCTGGCAGGTTGAAGTCTCCCACAACCACCACACTCCCCTTCCTGCATGTCTTTTTAATCTGCCTCACAAATTCCTTGTCCAACTCCTCTGACTGGGAGGGTGGCCTGTACACCACTCCCATCCGGAGAGTCCTATTCCTGGAATCCTGGATTAGCAGCCATAATGACCATTTCACCCTCCTCCGCCTCTTCCCTAACACACTTTAACCCCTCCCTTACATATAATGCCCCTCCCATCCTGTTTTCCCTATCCCTGTGGAATATTCTGTACTCTGGGACCACCAGCTCCCATTCATGGTATTCGGTGGCCCATGTCTCTGTGATTGCTGCCATGTCCACCTCCCCTTCCACCATAAGGGCCTGTAGATCATTCATTTTATCCCTAGGCTCCTAGCATTCAAGATTACTACCTTTCATCTCTTTACCTTTCCTTCCCCAACCCTCTGCCCTCCTCTTCCATCATTCCCTCTATTACTTCTACCTAGTACCTCGCTCTTGTTCTGGGGGATAAGACTGCTCTGCTTCCCATCTCGTGGCAACTGTATGCCCTCCCTCCACCAGCCCACCCCCCTCTCCTAGTTTAAATGTCCAGCTGCTCAATATACTCCCCAAGTTTCTGTTTTAGCACCTTCTTGCCCTCTTCATTTAGGTAATGTCTATCCTTAGCGTATAGACTACTGTCCTCCCAGGTCTGTCCCCACCTTCCCACTAACCCATACCCTTTGGTGTGACACCATTTGTCTAACCATTCATTAAATTCCCTGATCCGTTATTTTCTAGCTGTGCTCACCCTGGGCACCGGTAATACCTCAGAAAAAGTTACTGATCTACCTTCCCCCTTGCATAAAGTTCTAAACTCCTCAAACCTCTTTTGGACTACCTCTAATATGCTATTAGCCAGGTTGTTTGTCCCCAGATGTAGAACTAAATGTGGTCTCTCCCTTCCCCTTCTAGCATATTTCAGGTCTGATTGACCCACTGTTTCAGCTGTCATCCCTGGCATGGCCTCCACCCATATACAACTATGCCTTTCCCCCTTGCTACCCCACCTTACCCCTCTAAGTATTGGATCCCCCAGTACTAGTATTCCCCCCATAGTTCCATCTGCCTGCTTCCCCTCCCCATTCCTCTCCTGTCAAACTCTTTCTCCACCAGCACATAATTCTTCTCATTTGCCCCATTGCCATTTTCCTCCTGCCTGCCTCCTCCTCCTCCAGCACATATTCCCCTCTCTTGTCCCTGCCGTCATACCTCTCCTCCCTGTCTCTTCCTCCTGCACATGATTCCCCTGTCTGTCCCTGTTTCTGTCCTGCCCACTCCACCTCCGGCACACAGTTCCCCCGTCTGTTCCTGTTGCCTTTCCCATCATTCTTCCCCCCTGCCACCACTGCTATGCCCCTGACGTCTTTTTTTATCCACACTGCAGCACTCCCCCGCATCCCTTCTCCATTCGACTGTCCCTTCTGCTGTGCCCCTCTCCCTTCAACCCTCTAGACCAGCTACTATACCTTGGTAGCTTCTCCTCCTTTCCCCTCCTGGGTATCCTGCACCCCCTCCTCCTCCCCCAATGTCGCTAGCACTGTAAACCTATTCAATGCCACCTCTGTAGTGCTGTGCCTTGGTTCCTCCCTCCTGACTTGAACCTTCCTTCCAGTGCTAGGCCCCTTGTTCATTAAGCTCATCCTCCCACTCCCTCCCTTGATCCAATGTACATCTCGTGTTGTGTCTTCATGATTCTCCCTGGAGGAGGCCCTCCTGTCCTAGGCCCTTCCCCCCCACCCTCTCCAACTCCCTCCCAAGCCAGAACACTTCTTCTTCGAGATTCCTCAGCCTGTGACATACTGGACACCCTCCTAGTTTCCACAAAATGTTCATCTAAACCACCGCCCCATGCCCATTGCAGCCCACTATTCTACCCATTCTTAAACAGTACTATTTAGAAAATACAGTTCTAACTAGCAACCAAGGCTGAGAAAGTATAGTCGTAACTTAGGTTACCTTCCTAGTTACCTACTAGCTCAGTCCTTTACTAAAATGCAATACCAACTGTACTTGCAACGAATAGATACCATGCCACTGTACACCACAAGAAGCCTAAAATAGTACCATCTGTATCTTTCTACACCCACTAGAGATTGAGATGCTGTACCCCATTTACTCATCCCCCCAACAGTATTACCCAAGAGCAGTCTTACCATCAGCTTGTGGTCCAAGTAGCGATCAGCTCCTTCATAGCCTTACTGCAGTTTCCCTGATGAGATTTCTGCCAGTGACCAGTTCCTTCTGGCTTGTTTATTGCCCTGAGCACAGAGCCCTGGCCCCAAGAGGGCGGCACCCTCCTCGATCCTACTTGGCCTGGTTTGCTGTCCTCTATTCACTTGCTCCTCTTCCACCCAGGAGCATTTAATAGAGGTCAAGGTCGGGGCCAGAGAGGGCAGGTGGAATAAAAAAAACACACTCATTCAACTGCTCCACTGGTCGACCTCCCACTCCCAGTTCTCATTGCCATTGTCGGTGATGGCTGCGGCTTCCTCCCTGGCTCCATGGATTCCCTCCCAACTCCTCTTATACTCCTGTAGTGAAAGCAGCAGCCAGCTGTCCTTTTAAGGCCGCCCGCTCTCTCTGAAATCCACTCCTTTCTTCCTGGTTGGCTCCCCTAGGAGCCTACATCAGCCCCTTGTTCCACGCAGGATTGGTGCTGGGTCCCCTTGCCCAAATGGCCCTTCCACGACCCAGCTCCAAACAGCTCTTTTGCACCAAACCCATGCTCCTTCAGCTGCTCTACTGGTCAACCTCCCCCTCCCGGTTCTCATTGCCGTTGGCGCCGACGGCCACGGCTTCCTGCCTGGCTCTACGGATTCCCTCCTGACTCCTCTTACACTGTTTTTACTGTTTTTTTTGTCTGTTGTCTACCTACCTTTTAACCTCCCACTATGGCCTCTCTCTATACTTACTTGTCCACCCACTATGCAGGGTTCTCTGTGACTGCCCTGCAGAAGTCCCTAAATAGATGCAACACTTATGGTTTGTGGCACTTATGTGAGGGGTCGCTTGGCCTTCTGGGATTGTTATAAGAACTACAACCACCCCATTAGCTGACTGTAGTCACATGGTCTGCGGGAACCACCAGTGGCACCAGGTTAGGCCACCAGTTCTCCAGCTCTCAACCCACTTTCTGGCTGCTTCCCTCCTCCTCCCCACATTCCGCTCACCAAACTCACAGTCTCCGTAATTGAAAGCATTTCCACCAGCTGCAGTTCAGTTACACAGATGCCTTTAGTCTTAGTCTTCTCTTTTCTAATGGACTCTTGAGTTTAGCCCCACATTTTCTTTTACAACCTCCTGATCACCTTTGTAGCACTCCACTGTACCTTTTCCAATTCTGTTCTTAGTTTGTTTTGCAGAGTACTGTAGGGTCCACAGTTGCACACAATATTCTAGTCTGACTGAGACCCTGTATAACATTTAGACTACTTTCTTTGATGTACTCTCATTTCCCTTTTTATGCATCCCAACATTCTATTGCCTTTTTTGGCAGCTGCCTGACATTGACAGATGTTTTCAGGAATCTGTCTAGTAACATAGCAATTTAAGGTTGGGAAGGACTCTCGTTCCATCTTGTCTGCCACCCCCGTTTAAAAACTGGGAGGAAATAAGTATTCTGTGCAAACACCTTCCAGTTTATAGAGACCCTCTACCCAGGATCCCTTGTCTTATAAGTACTGGTCAATATTACCCCATTTCATTTGTAATCTCTCTGATTTATCCTAGTCCCTAGTCCCTGAGTGCATCACTTTACATTTGTCTACATTGAACTGCATCAACCAATTTTCTGCCCATTTCTCTAGCCTATCTAGGTTCCTGTGTAGCTTCTCTCCACCCTCCAGAGTGTAAACTATGCCTGCTAGTTTGGTATGAACCACAAATTGGAGATGTGGCTACTTGCACCCCCTGCCAGGTAATTTATGGAAATACTGAATAGTTGTGATTCCAGCAGTGAACCCTATAGAATTCCACTCATCACATTACTCCAAACAGTATAATTCACATTCACACACACCCTGTGTCTCCTGACGCCAAGTTAATTCTTGACGTATACTGTTTATTCCAACCATTACCTTGTCTTTTGATATTATGTACTAGTTCTCCATAAGGTGTCTTATTAATTGCTTTACTATAATCTGAGTATATTATATATGAAAATATTGCATCTACATTGCTCTCCTAGTCCTTTTATTGTCGCTTTGTCAAAAATTTATATTAAATTGCTCTTACATGACCACCCTCATTGTAAATCCATGTGGACTTTTTTAATTATATTAATTTGTTTTTAAAAATAAAAACTTACAAATTGATCCACAGTACAAGCACATACAGATTTGCCATAAGAACACATTAGGATATGAAGCACAGTTCACCCAGAGACATTGAAACATAGACCATGATGGCAGAAAAAGACCAGAAGTCCATCCAATCTGCCCATATTTCCTATAATCTCTGAAACCAACACTGGAATCTATTGTTCCTCCAGGGTACTAACCTTCCCTGTCCTGTCATCATTCTTCTCCCTGGTCTTGTCGCTCCAGGCGACCACTATTCCCTTCATTCTGTCTCATGCCTGCTTGAAACCCCTGACTGTGTTTACACCCACCACCTCAGCCGATAGACCGTTCCAAGGTACCACCACCCTTCTGTAAAGAAGTACTTCCTCACGTTCATCCTGAACCTCCCTCCTGTTACTTTCCACTGGTGACAACGTGAATTCGAGTTGGTATTCAGGGTAAATAATTCCTCACAGTTTACCTTGTTAATCCTTTAAGGAATCTGAAGGTCTCTATCATATCTCCCCTCTCCCTTCTGGTTTCCAGTGAGTACATATTTAGTGTTTTGAGGTGCTCCTCGTAGGATCTGTCCTGCTGGCCCTGAATCATTTTTGTTACTCAGTGCTGTACTGTTTCCATCCTATCCCTGTCCTTTCTGAGTTGAGGACTCCAGAATTGGACAGAGTACTCCAGGTGAGGCCTCACCAGGGCTCTCTATAGGAGAAGTATTTCCTCCTTTGTTCTGCTATTAATACCCCTCCTGATACATCCCAGCATCCTGTTAGCCTTGTTATAGGCCTTGTTACAGTGGCTTGTTTGTTTGAAGGAATGTTATTGACAACTCCTAGATCCTTCTCCTCTTCTGTAGTGCTAAGTCTCACCCCACCCATTTAGTACTCTGTCTTGGGGTTCCTTTTCCCACCTAGGTCAATACATCAATGAAGGCAACACATTACAGTAATTACAAGCTATAAGCCTGCACACAGGCTGTTACCCAGATGACTGTGCAGAGACTAGCTATTTACAAAACATAAATAGACTTATGTATAAGGTCTTAGATTATAAAATATTTGTGAACAAGCCCTATGGTACCGTTGGTCCAAATTCAGCATTTCACGAAGTTTTGTATTTTCTTCTGTGTGCAAACTTTCACTTACGTGAGCAGTTAACTAATTTAGTGATTAACAAAGTCCACCCATAAAGGACATAAGTAGAACATTATTCAACCCAGCTATCTGCAGGAAACGTGGAGACCAACTTTGAAGAAAAGATAAACTCACCTTCAACCCCCCCCCCCATTCTCCAACTAAGGTACTATATGGAGCTCTATAGTGAGTTCAGCCCAGACATCATGGCATCAGGCAACGTATTCCTGCCCACCATAAACCCAGTGGAGCAGAAGAGGAAGGGGGTGTTACAAGAACTGTCACACAGTTGGTGCCATCTATGTAAACATCATTCTTCTATGATAGAAAAAAAAAAAAAAAAGAGTACATGCAGGTAAAATGTTCCACAAAGCTAAATGCCTGTACCAATATCCATTAACCCTGACCTCGAACAAGTCTCCCTCCAGTCCCAGTACCTGA
Source organism: Neoceratodus forsteri (assembly GCA_016271365.2). Classification (NCBI taxonomy): domain Eukaryota; kingdom Metazoa; phylum Chordata; order Ceratodontiformes; family Ceratodontidae; genus Neoceratodus; species Neoceratodus forsteri. Next base: position 1,247,298,819 of record CM057455.1, on the reverse strand, counting down.
ACAGCATTCAGAACATTTATTAAGTGTCCCAGAAGGGAGAGTCAATTAATCAGTCCTCTTCAGTCTTCAAGTTATCCACTTTGGACCAAGGTGTTTTTTTTAATAACAGCTAAGTGTTCCTACTTCCTTGGGATCAGGAAATATGTATGTCTTGCCAGAGTACTAGATCTTTAGTTTTGTAGGGAACTGCAAACTACATGAAACCCCAGGTTCTTTCAGAGAGGTCCAGAAGATGTCAAATGCCTTTTATCATGCTTGTGTGGCAAAATTTAAGTCAGGAAATGTGGCAATTTTAAGGCTATCCTCTGAAGTAACTGGTCCTAGCTTCCTTGCTGCTTTCAAGATGTTATCTCTGTTCATGGAGGTTTCCCAGTACTGTCAACAAGATCTGTGCCCCACTCTAGTTGTTCCAGGGTATTATGTGGGATGATTCAATATACCGTAATAATTTCTAGTGCAGGGAAGATAACGAAATGTTGCACCAGTCAGTCTTTTAAAATTCCAGTGGGTTGTCTCCCTCCATCAGTTCTGGCATCCACACAATGCGCAAATTAACTGCCTGAAGTTGATTTTCCATGTTCTATAACCTGTATTGAAGGGCTCAGTTTTCTTTGAGTCCCATAGTCACAGCTAACGACTTCTCTGCCACACCAGCTGCTTCACTGGCCTCAGATACAGCGTGATTGGCTTGTTGTTCACACACTACTGCTTGCCCTGTATATCCACCACTTTCTGATCTAGAGCAGTCAGGCAGCAGTCCATGGCCTTTATGGCCTGAAGAACATCGTGCAACATTGGGTCTTGATTAATAGAGTCTGCCACTGATGCACCTTTTAATCTGCTGTCAGGGGGCCCAACTTGCTGGTCCTGCTTACCACCTCCATCCGCTGCTGCTTTTTTCAGGTTTCTCATTAAGAAATCCAGTACAGCTCTCTCTGTGTGTTCTTTGCTGTAAAAGGTACCTGGTGATATAAGTGTAAGACAACTTTTCTCAAATAAAAGCTGTTTTTTCACAAGTTTTAAAGTCTGGAGCTCCATCAACACACATCTGCTTGCATTGGTAGCTGGCCACCCCCCCCCCCCCGTGTGGATTTTATTTGAATGAGTCTGTGTATCTTTCAGTGCTGCACTTGCTCGTACTTGCCAATTGTTTCTAGAATTTTACTAACTTTGATAGAATATTTAATGATTTTATCTTATATAGTTGCACTGCAATTTTTTTCTCTTTTGAGAAAATTTTGACAAAGATATTTAGGCCCAGTTCAGCATGTATTTATATATTGTTCTCTGTATTTGTCTTCCCTTGATTCTTCATTAATAGATTAACTGGCATGGAAATGGTATTTGTCTCCTAGAATTAATCTACTTTTCTGTTGCTTGATCCTTGCCAAAGTCAAAATCCTCTGCTTATGGCATCATAGCGATTAGGACTGGTTCCTCCAAAGAACTGTGTTACAACTGTGTCAGCACACCTTTTGTGTTGGAGCTCGTTTTGTGCTCCTGTTTTACTGTTCCACGTCAACATTGCTCTGGATCAACACGAACAGTTATGTGTTACCTGGTGAACTATGGTTGTGGCAGTCAGAATTGAACTCCAGCTTGGTGTGGTTCCCAGAACACCAGGTCAGATGTGGGTGCAGTGCACCACTAAGCTGGCACTGCTGGTGGTGCCGTTTTTCTGCTTTTAGTGATGATCAATGTCTGCAATAGTAGAGCAGGTGACATGGTGATGATACCCTTTTAATGTGTTTGGTTGGAGGGATGGTCACTACCCATCACGGTTTGTGGTTACAGAAATGGTTATGATGTCACTGACAGAAGACTGTGACTTCAGCAAATGACTGAACCACAAGAGTAGATCCAACTAACTGTGTATCCATGTAAATTAACCTTATAATGAAGGATAAAAGGAACAGACATACAGAAGATGCATCAAATACACACTGAATTATTCATAAATATTATGTTTTACAGTGTTTTCCCAAAAGTGACAAATTCACTGTAATGAAAAGCATAATTGTTGGTCATTAAACCCAGAACATAATGTTGTGTTAAGGGAAATTCATTTTGTCTGTACTGAAAGGGGAAGGGGGACTAACCAATCCATTAGCAGCGGAGTGTTCCTATAAATCAGGAAATGTTAGTGATGGTGTATTTCATGTTTATGGACTCTGCAGTTTATAGAAAATCTGACTTGAAACACAGGATAGAAGAAATCATTACTCAGAATGTTAACCATGTAACAACTCAATTCACTGGATATTAGTTAATAAGTGGCAACAAAAATATTGATCATTTAAACACAATAATGTAATTGAAAGTTTTTCTAAATAACTTTCAATAAAAAAAATAATGAAAAATGTTCTTCTGTTTCATTAAGTAGCTTTGGCATCATCATCATCATCATTGTCCCCACTTTATCCTCAAGTCAGTTTTGTGATTATAAAGTGAAAGAAAGCAGAACTTTTACTCAAAGCACATGTCAGAATTGCTGCAAAAATAATGGTATGGTTCTCAGAACCTGATGAGATGCTTTACACACTAGTCATCAATGTGACTTCATGTACATGGTGGCTTAATTGTCTTTTCCCTCCCATTATCTCAGAGTGCAGTGTGCAACTGGCTGGCCTCTTTGTTGGGAAACACACAAGAGAAATATTGTATCTTGTTTAAAGCAGCAGTATTTGTTAGTCGGCACAAATTCATGTGGGTTGTGTGTAAAAATGTAGTTGGCATGCTTAGATTCATTCTCAGTGTGTATTTTTAATTTTCTTGATATTTTTCAAACCTCTTTTATAGCTTATTTTGTATTTAATGACTAGCGTCATTAATGGTGGCTACAACTTGCAGGTTTTTAAAATCTCTTCCATTGAAGTTATCTGTTAAATGCACATAATAGATTCTTACTGTGGATGCATTTCGATGGTGTTACTACTGTACATGTTTCAGATAGTAAGCAGCACAGTGCAGTACCAAGATGTTTAATTTTTTTTTATGGCGGAATATGTCAGGGGAGTGGGAATTTAAAAAGAAAAATCAAAATCCCATATCTTAGCCCAGGAAAAGAGAAAACAAAAGGAAAAATGGGTATATTGATGTTTTTGCCAGAAAATCATTTCTGCTGAAAATAATTACATGGTGACTAACAAATACTGCTGCTTTATCCACAAAAGCAAATCTCGGAGTCATGTCAGGAGTCTTTGGTCCCAGGGATTCAAACTGAATCAAATGAATTTTATTAATTTGTTTTTGGTAACCGGGTAGGCCTATTGAAATTAAAAGTCCTGTTTCCAAGGGTCAACCAGGATTTGTTGCAAAAAGAGGTACAGACATTTCTGATACATAACAAATGATTAGGAGATATTGTGCAAATAGAAAGGGTTGCATTGTTCCAGATTGTGGCGGAGTACCGTATATGACAATGGCCATGCTCCGCACCACCTCAAGGTTACACCATCAGTTAAAAACCTAACTCTACCTGTTTAGAATGAACTCAAATAAAAACAACACAGATAGGTTGCTCCAAATATTAAAGCAGTAAAGCAATGGATGGGGCTGAATCACGCAGACCTGTAATACCAAAGTCCAAATCAAGTGGGGAAATAACAGAAGATGCTGGCAGAGATATCTGTGCAAATGCAGACTGTGCAAGACACTCCAACAGATGGGGCTCAATCGGGATTCCATTGCTATCTGACCCAGTTCATTTTGATCTGGTGAAAGGTGCTAATGTAGTTTGCTGGTACAATGAATATTTTAAATTTAAAGAGCTATTACACTGCCTGAAACTAATATTTTTTTTAAGTGGCCAGATGTTGCTTTTCATATCTGAAAGTTTTATTTTACATGTACAGTAGATTATTAGAAGATTATCTACCTGAGAGGACTAGGTGTCATGTGTGGAACAGTACCCTACTTGGAGGCTGACTTATCTTCTTCTGTTCTTCTTCATACTGTACATATAGAAACACAGACAGCGACAACAGAAAAAGACCACTGGTCTATCCAGTATACCCATAAACCCCAACAAACCTAAGACCTTTGTCCATACAGGGTTCTAACCACAATATCCACCCCCATGCTATTCGCCCCATGGCTATCACCCTGAGTAACCACTAAGTCCTTCAGTCTGTGCCAGCCATGTTTGAAACCATTGATAGTTTTGGCGCCCACCACATCAGCTGGCAGATTGTTCCATGGGTCCACCACACTTTCTGTAAAACAGAATTTTCTCACTTCCCTCTTGAATATCCCTCCCATCAGTTTCCACTCATGCCCCTGTGGTCTTGATCCACTACTTATGCTAAATAGTTCCTTGCAGTTTACCTTGTTCATTCCTTTCAGGAACTTGAAGGTCTCTATCATATCTCCCCCTCTCATCTGTCCTCCAGTGAGTACATGTTCAGTGCCTTGAGACAGTCCCCATAGGATCTGCTCTACTGCCCCTGAATCATTTTGGTTGCCCTATGTTGCACTGTCTCCAGTTTGTCCTTATCTTTCCTTGGTGGGGACTCATGCCCACAGTATTCCAGGTGGGGCATCGCCAGTGATCTATAGAGAGGTAGTAATAGTTCCTTCCTTCTGCTGTAAATATCCCTTCCTATACACTCAGCATCCTGTTTGCCTTACTGTAGGCCTTATTGCTCTGGCTTGACTGTTTTAGGAAGTCACTTGTGATGACCCCTAGGTCTTTTTCCTCAGAGGTTGTGCGCAGCTTCCCCCCACCCCCATCCAGTACTCTGTCCTTGGGTTCTAGTTCCCTTTTTGCCATTGAATTTCAACTGCCAAACCTTTGACCACCTCTCTAGCTTTTTTCAGTTCCTCTGCATCTCCCTACCCCCGGTCTACTGTGCCACAGGCTTATTGTCATCTGCAGAGACACATCTTGTCCTGGATTCCTTCTCTCATGTCACTAATGGACATATTGAAAAGGACTGGACCCAGGACCAATCCTTATGTGACCCCTCTGGTGACTTCCCTTTCTTCTGATTTGACTCTGTTAACCACAACCCTTTGCTGTCTCCCTTCCAACCAGTTTCTCACCCATCTGTGTGTTTCGCTGTACCCAGATCCTCTAGCTTCTTCGGCAACCTTCTGTGAGGCACAGAGTTAAAAGCCTTGCTGAAATCAAAGTAGAGTAAATCCACATAGTGGCCCTTACCCATTATCCTCATTATCCAGTCAAAGAATACTATCAGGTTGGTCTGACAAGATCTTCCTGCCACAAACCCTTGCTGTTTATTATCTTGGAGTCCACTGCTCTCCAGATAGTTTATGAGGTCTTCATTGACTAATGTCTCCATCAGCTTACCCACAAAAAAAGGTAAGACTGACAGACCCACTGTTACCTGTTTGCTCCATGTTCCCCCTCCCTCTTATGGAGTGAGACTACATCTGCTATCCTCCAGTCTTTTGGAAATATCCCTTTCTGAATTGAGCTATTGAATAGCCCCACCAGGGGTTTGGTTGGTTCTGTTGCCAGTTCCTTGATCTCTCTTGAATACCTCCCACCTGGCCACCAGGCCTTATCTGTCTTTGAAGCTGCTAGCCCTTTCCAAACCCTTTCACTGGCAGATACTTCCTGTCTCATCTCTGGAATACCCCTTACAGCTCCCTTATTGCCACTCTCTGGCAGAGACCCTCTGTCTTACCTTGTGAATACAAAGCAAAAGTAGTCATTAAGAATAGCTGGTTTCTGCCCATCCCCCTCAGTTACCCTACCTTCCTGTGTTAGCCTAACAATTCCTCCTCCCCCTTTCTTTCTTTTCCCCCAGTACACTACCGGTCAAAAGTTTTAGAACACCCCCATTTTTCCAGTTTTTATTGAAATTTAAGCAATTCAAGTCCAGTGAATAACCTGAAATGGTACAAAGGTAAGCGGTAAACTGCTAGAGGTAAAAAAAAAGTTTAGGTTAGCAAAAACTGCTGTAGAAAATTGCAAAGAAAGCCAAGGTGTCAGTGAATACAGTTTACTACACCATCAAAAGGCACTTGGAAACTGGAGGAAACTCTGACAGGAAGAGGTCTGGCAGACTCAAAGCCACAACAGAATCAGAAGACAAGTTTCTGAGAGTCAACAGCTTGCGTGATAAGGCTCACAGGACAACAGCACAGAGTGACTGGCACCCTGAACCAAAGGGCTACCACAGCATTTTGCAGCGCCATGTAATACCCTCTGGTCTACGCCTAGTTGGTCAGGGTTCATCCTACAGCAAGATAGTGACCAAAACATACCTCCAGGCTATGTCAGAACTACCTTCAGGAAAAAGAATAAGACGGTAGGCTTCAAATCATGGAATGGCCAACAGTCTCCAGACTTAAACCCCATTGAGCTGGTTTGGGATGAACTGGACAGAAGGGTGAAAGCAAAGCAACCTACAAGTGCAACACATTTGTGGGAACTTCTGCAACAGTGTTGGGAAGAACTTCTGGAACAATATTTGATGTCCATTGTAGGAAGAATGCCATGAGTGTGTTCGGCGGTTACAGTATATCTGCAAAAGGTGGCTACTTTGATGAGTCAAAAATTTAGATTAAATTTTGTTAAACAAAATGATTCTATGATTTCTTTTTTATCTCCAATTGTTTATTTGTTCTATGCTTTAATTTCAGAGTACATTGAGACATTAACCTGTGTAAATTTCAATAAAAACTGGAAAAATGGAGGTGTTCTAAAACTTTTGACCGGTAGTGTATATCTAAAGAATGTTTTTCCCCATCCATGACCCCCTCTGCAGTATGCAGCTCTGTGTCTGCCTTTGCTTCTCTGACCACCCTTTTCGTTTCCCTTGTTCTCATTAGGTACTCTCTCCATTCATCCTTCCCTTGTTTTTCCTAGTACCTGGTGAAAGCCTTCTTTTGGGCTTTCACTGCTTCCCTGACCTTTCCAGAGAATTATGTATTTGTTTGTACCTTTTTGATTACCAGTCTCATGCAAGACCTTGTTGCTTCGAGAATGGCCCCGTTGATTGCCCCCAGCTTTCCTCCACATCCCTGATGCTGTCCACTCCAACTAATTTGTCCCAGACCAGCTCCCTCATCTGGCTGAAGTCTGCCCTTATGAAATCTAGGAATTCAGCCTTTGATGAGGGCTTACTTGTCCCAAGGCCAGGTCAAACCATATAGAGTTTTGGTTGCTGGACCCTAGTTGCTCCCCTACCCTCACTCCTCCTACCACTTCTGAGTCTGTGAGCACTACACTGAGAAAAGCAGCCTGCCTAGTGGGTTCCTTAACTAGCTGTGTCAGGAGGCAGTCCTGCAACATATCCAGCAGGGCTTGACTTCTGTTTTTTTGTGTGTGTGTGCGTGCCTCCGTGCCCACCAGCACCTCTCACCTTTGGGCTGCCAGCACTTCCCCCTCTACCTATGAGATTCACCCTCGCATCTTCAGCCACCACTGAACATCACCTGCAGCCTACTGACCCCCCCCAGGCTGGCTTGTCCCTGCCGAGGGCCTCCTCTGTCAGTTGTGGAAGGGAGAGACACCTGGAAGTTCCTGCCTTTCACCAGTTGGCCGACTTGTCCATGCCAAGGGCCCCCCTTTCAACAAGAGAAGTAATGAATGAGCTGGGCAGAGTCTGAGGGGCAACATGGTGCTGATGCGCTAGGGATCAGTTGGCATGGGTGAGGACTATATGACCGTCATCTGGTGTGCCATTGGTGCAGCAGTTTTCCTCCTTTTTGCACCCATCCACTACCCGCATGGACACACATACCGTGGTTAACCTGGAGAGGGAGTGTCTGATGGTGTGAGTGCACCTCCACCATCAACAGCACCACCGCACACCTCCACCAGGAGCCGCTACAGAGCAGTGCAGCATCCACCCCCCAGGAGGAGAGCATCCATCAGATACTCTGGATCCTCCCTACCAGCCTCCGTTCCTGATGTCCTGGGCTCAGGGCGCAAACTTGGGTCATCAGCATGCCAAAGAGATCCCCCATTGCTCAGTGCCACAAAGCCGGCTGAGGCCTGACTTCTGGAGCTTGTGGCCTCTGAAATGACCCAATCAGTATCTGGCAGGTTTAGATTTCTCACCACCACCTCCTCCCCCTTTGGCACCTTTCTTTCTAGTGCTGCCCTAGCTCCTTATCTTTCTCTTACCCCTGTCCTGGAAGTCGGTAGATCGCCCCTGTTCATAGTTTCTTGACTGAGGATTCTGTGATCTGAACCCACAGCAATTCTGTTTCCCCATCACCTCCTCTGATGTTTCTGTCCTTCACTACTTCTGTGCCCTCTCTTACATATAGTGCTACACCTCCTCCTTTGCCTCTGTCCTATCTAAACATAAGTAGCCTGAGACTATCAGGTCCCAGTCACTATTCTCTGTGGCCCAAGTTTCTGTGATGGCTACTAGATCCATCTCAGTGCCTGCCACCATTGCCAGGAGTGCATTAATTTTATTTCCCAGACTCCTGACATTAAGGCAGACTCCTTCCATCTTTCTACTGACCCCGTCCTGCTTTTTCCTATTCTGTCTCCATTATTGTTCCCTAGTCTCCTTCATTTTTTTATATTTCATGCTGAATGCAGGCTTTGTCAGCCCTCACTCATTGGCCTCTTCCCCAACCTAATTTGAACTTCTACCTTACTGTTACCCACCTTGCTGCTACTAATCATATGTTCGGGTGGGGCCTAGCTAGGTTCCCCACCTGCTCTCCCTTCTCAGTGGTTCCCCTTGCCTCTTTCTCCCCCACAGACAGTTTAACTGTCCAATGTAAACAACAGACATCTGGCCCCTTCTCTTATCAGGTGAAGGCCATCACCCTTGATGAGCCCCCTGTTCCAGAAGTCCCCCCAGTTCCCCTCCTTCTGACACCATCCCTTCAACCACCTATTAAACTCTTTAATCTCTTCTTTCCTTACTCTATCATACCCATTCATCTTATTCCACACAGGGAGGACCTTGGAAAAGGCCAGAGAAGCAGAGTGTGCCTTCAGTTTGTCCTCCAGCCTCTTAAAGTTCTGCTTCACTGCCTCCATAGGCTGGTTCACCAGACCATTGGTTCCCATGTGTACCAGAACCCCGAGATCCCCTTCCCCCTTTTCCACCATCCTCCCTATCTTGTCTATATCCCTGATGGCGATTGCACCAGGAAGGCATCTAACCATTTCACTCCCCTTCCCACCACCCTCTCTACTCCCCTAATCATTGAGTCCCCGATCACTAAGACTCTCCTTGCTGACTCCCTCCTACTCACAACCATCAATTATGTCCCATAAATAATACCACCAAAAAATACTGACACAAATACGTCGACTACTGCAATATCGCATGGCAGAGATGACCGTGTTGTGGAGACCTCAGATACCTGCTGCTGCCTTGCGATATTCAAGTTGCTCCATGGTTGAGTGGACTGGAGTTTGTTATATATAGTAAAGGGGATGAGGGGGGCAGAGCCTCCCACATTGGGGGTAAGCCCCCCTGCATTGGGACTAGTGCTGTATTTGTGCGACTGGTGTTGGACTGTGTAAATTTGTTCTGTATAGCTGTGGTGGTGGGCAGTGTAGGTTTCAGTATTCTGGTCATTTCTTTGTGCTGTTAATAAATGGTTTTTGGCATTCGTGACAGCTTTGTGGACTTGTGGGTTTTTTTTTTGCTTTACATTTCCATATTTTGGCATGTGGTATGTTGTCATTGAGGTGGAAGTGCATTCAGCAGAAAAGATTATTGTCATCGCCATTGTGGTCCGTGAGATTATCACACAGCACCCCCCCCCGCTCACCCCCTCAAGTGCCACCAAGTTATCCTGCCCATTTCCCTCAACAGACTGAGTCCCCACAATGGAGTCCCATACCTGTACCTCCTCCAGAGGTGCTCAGCGATTAGCTGTCTGAATGATGTGAGATTGGTTGAACCCCTCGTGGCTGCCCCTGCCATTCTTCCCCCTACCCTTCCCCACCACAGTCCAGCCCCCTGGCCAGGGGGGCCTCTGGAGGTGTGGGGGTAGACCCCAACAGAGCCAGACCCACAGCAGAGATACCTTATCTCTTGCTGCCACCATCTGAGCATTGAGGTCTGCAGAGATCCTGTAGATGGGGCAGTGCCCCCTTCTCCAGAGTGTAACCCTGGAGAAAAGCTTCCCACAGTCCCCACAACTGACTGCCTCCCTGCTGTACCTCATCTCCTTACTGATCCAATGATGAGTGATTTTTGTCTCAGTAAGCCTATTCAGGGAAAAAAGACAAAAAGAAAGAGAGAGAGATAAAGACAGAGAAATGATACAAAAAGGCCTACCTTATATATGGAGTTCTGTCATATTTGGAGTACTTTTCTATACCTCCCTTACTTAATCCCTTAAACCTTGCTTAGTTATAATTATATATTTATATTTATGTGATATACACAAATATAAAAATTCAAAAATATATACATTTCTATTTCATTTTACCCACTTTATCCTCTTTGACAGCAACATCATGATTGACAAAGAAAAGCCAGTCGCATGCTGCCAGATCAGTCACTGGTGAGATGACAATGCTGATGAGGTATGAAGGAGAACAGAACTATGTATGTCAGCCATCAGGTAATGTACTGCTCTTCATATCACACCTAATACAATGAGGTATGACGAAGAAGAGAACTGTGTATGTCAGCTATCAGGAAATGTACTGCTCTTCATAGCACACCTAATACAATGAGGTATGAAGGAGAAGAGAACTGTGTTGGTCAGCTATCAGGTAATGTACTGCTCTTCATGTCACACCTAATAAAATGAGGTATGAAGGAGAAGAGAACTGTGTATGTCCACTATCAGGTAATGTACTGCTCTTCATGTCACACCTAATACAATGAGGTATGAAGGAGAACAGAACTATGTATGTGAGCTGTAAGGTAAAATACTGCTCTTCATATCACACCTAACACAATGAGGAATTTATTTATTTATTTACGAGTTTTACCAGGAAACATACTGAGCAAACATGTTCGATTCCAGATGCGACCTGGGGGCCGAGGCCCACATACAATTTGACATGCTTAGACAGTACAGAAATGAGCATAGGCTTGTACACTAACAATTTAGGAGAAAAATTTGTGAGAAAATTGCAGTCATGGGTAGGATACATACATACAGTGTAACGACATATAGGTTAGAGTACTGTACAATACTTATTTAATTATAAGAGCATGACATTTGTAAAATTTTTCTTAGTTGAAACAGGAACAACTGGAGGTGAAATGTGCTCTGAGTAATTGGTTACGTAGGGAGGGGTTTGGTGCGTGCCTAATGGGGGCAGGTAGGGCATTCCAGGTCTGAGGTAAGCGGTAATTAAAAGCGGCCTGGCCTTCAGATGTGCGCATAAACGGGACATGGAACAGTCTTGGGTCCATACTCCTAAGGGAGTATGCAGGTGAAGGTTGTTGGGAGAGGACAGAGATCAGGTAGGGGGGAAGGGAGTGGGACCAATATTTGGCAGCGGACCTAGTACAGTTAGTTTGTCTGCAGTCATGTAGGGACGGCAGGGTTAACAAGCTGTAGAGGTTGCAGTGGTGTGTTGATTGGGGGCAGCCGAGGATGAAACGTCAGAAGGAGTGGAACAGGGTGTCTAGGCTGGCCAGGGCGGACCCGGGGGCGATAGAGTAAACAATATCACCGTAGTCGAGTACGGGAAGGATCATTTTTTGTACAATGGCGTGCCTTGTCTGTGTTGGGAGACAGGTTTTGTTATGGTGTAGTGCGTCAAGTTTGGGGAGCAGCTGCTTGTGTAGAAAGGTGATGTGAGCTGAGAAATCTAGATCTAGCCAGACGCCCAGATATCTGAAGCTCATACAGTTTTCCAGGGGAGTCCCGTCCAAGGTTTTGAAAGGGTGGCTGGGGGCTTGGTGGGAGAGTCTTTGTGGAGAGCCAAAAGTTAGTGATACTTTTTTTTAGGGTTAAGAAATAGTGGGTTTGACCTGAACCAGTTCTGGATGGCGTTGAAATCGTCCTGGAGGAGGGTTGCTACACTGTGTGTTGTGGGACCAGAGGCATATAGGACAGTGTCATCTGCGTACATCTGGATGGAGGAGTGGGAGCATGCTGCTGGGAGGTCATTTAGAACGATGGAGAAGAGTGGGAGACCTAGGACTGAGCCTTGGGGGATGCCTGCAGGGACTGGCAGTGGGTGGGAGGTGTGAGAGGCAAGTTTGACTACTTGTTTCCTGCCTACTAGGTAGTCATGGAACCAATTAGTGGCCGGTGTAGAGAGCCCTGCTTCGGTGAATTTGGAGATGAGTAGGGAATGAGAGACGGTGTTAAAGGCCTTGGCTAGGTCTATGAAGATGGCAGAGGTGATATATCCTTTGTCCTTACTCATGAGGATGTCATCTGTGACTTGAAGCAGAGAGGTGATGGTTGAATGGGATTTGCGGAAGCCCGATTGGAAAGGTGTGAAAAAGGAGGAGGCGTCAAGGTATGGAGTGAGTTGAGACAGGACCAGTCGTTCCTGTAATTTTGCCAGGATTGGAAGTAGGGAGATGGGTCAGTAATTTCCTGGGAAGGAGAGATCACCTTCTTTTGGCAGGGGTATAACGGTGGCCAGCTTCCAGGCTGTAGGTAGCTTGCCCAAAGAGAAGGATAGATTGAAAAGGTCGGCTAGAGGGGCGGCTATGGCAGGGGCAGAGAGGTAAAGCATCTTTGCATCTGTGAACACAGGGCACTTACCTTTGTTTGGGTTTAACGCTCGAAGGGAGCGAAAGACATCAGCTTGGGATACTGGGTGGAAGGAGAACGGTATGGTTGTGGGGCAGACTGAGGGGCACATGTGCAGTGGGGAGGACCAGGGGGTGAGAATGGGGAGGAGGAGAGGAGCTTGTCAGTGCAGCTGGAGAAGTGCGTATTAAAAGCTTCAGCCATGTAGATTGGGTCGGAGATGAGGGTGCCCTGTACAAGTAGTGTCAGGGGTGCAGGATGGGTGGGGGGGGGAGCAGGATTTTGAGAGATTTCCAGAAGTCAGTTGGGTGATTTATATTTTTGCTGAAAGCCGATAGGAAGTAGGTTTTTTCACTTGGCGAATGCTGTTTGTACACGCGTCACGTAGGGATCTGTATGTAATGAGGGAGGCCTGTGTGCCCATCTTCTTATAGGCTTTCCAGGCGTGGTCTCTGGCATGGCATTTTCTGATTATGTCAGCTGAGATCCGGGGGAGATGCGCTTCTCTGACTCTTTTCATGCGTAATGGTGCATGTTTGTCCCAGATTTTAAGGAAGTTTGTTTTGAATGCCTCGAAGGCTATGTCAATGGAGGGCGCCTCTGAGATGAAAGTCCAGTTTATCTGTCTTAGGTCCGACAGGAGGAAAACTAGGTTGAGAATCTGGTGTTTATTGTCTTTGGGGGTGGGGCAGGGGGGCTGTGTATCTTTCAGACCATAAAAATCATATGATGATCGCTTATGGAATCAGGTAGGAGGTCTGCACTTAGAATTCTGTGGGGTGGGAGGTGAGAGCCCAGTCCAGTAAGGTGTGGTTTTGGGTTTTGTGATTTAGTCTGGTGGGATCAGTAATGAGTTGAGATAGATTCTGGGCCTTAATTTTGGTCATTAGGTGGGCTTTGTCTGGACCGAGCCAATTTATATTGAGATCACCGGTGACATGGAGCTCACCGCCAGCTGCTAGAGACTATAGGTTGCCCAAGTGGGAAAGGATGTCCTCAGGGGGGTGCAGGGGGGGCAGTATGAGCCAGCCACATAGATGTGGGTGGAACTAGAAAGAGAGATTTTGATGAGTAGAGAATCTATGTTTCCAGGGGATAGGGGGATGTCCACTAAAGTGAACTGGTGACTATTTGCGATGTACATAGCCATGCCACCGCCTCTCCTTTTACCTTGGCGGTCACGCCTGATTATTGCATACCCTGGTAGGGATTCTTCTGTATCAGTGTGATGCGGTTTTAGCCAGGTTTCAGAGATGACTAGGATGTCCGGGCGCAGGGTTAAGGCAAGTGGTTGCAGCAGAGAGAATTTAGATAGTAGGCTGCAGGTGTTTAAGTGGAGGATACGGAGATCTTTGGGGAAAGAGAAAGGGGAGTGGGTGTTTGAAACTGGGGTGTTTGGACCGGGGTTTGCCTCTATGTCCCCGGACAGGAGTAGGAGAAGGGTGATGAGATGTTTAAGTTTGACCCAGGGAGGTTTAAGGCAAGTTGTAGCAGTTCGATAGGTAGAGGTAGTTGGGGGGGGGGGTGGCAGTAGGTTGAAGTGTGTAGAACCGAGTGGCCCATGTAAAATGAAGGAGGTAGAATAGTAGCACTAATGAGACTGTAATGGTCATTTGTCTTAGTTTGAGCAGGCGTGTATGCGTGGGCTGTGTAGCAAGGCTGTGTGTTAGGCTTTGGTGCATAAACGGCGGATGTACATTGCATGAGAAGATAGCTGGTGGCAGGGAGGATTGACTTGCCAATTGGAGGAAAATGAATAATGCAGGCATCAGCAGCATCCTTGCCTGAGATATATTTGGGTGGGCAAAGATTTTGGTTGGGAGCCCTCCGGTGGTAGCAGCTGATAAGCTGCAAACGGAGAAGGGGCTGATAGGCTTTGGAGAGTTATGTGACAAAGCCTATAAAAGGAGGAGCTCACCAAGGGCGGTGGTGGGGGTGGAGGGGAGCGGGCGCGCAGTGCAGCGAGGCAAACACACAGACACCGGAAAGCAGTGAGCTTCCTTTTACAGGCAGTAGCCAGGTTTGAAAATGGTGCCTGTGACATCTGATGGAGTTTTCAGTATTCTTCAGTGTACCTGTGCATTCGGGGGGGGGGGTCCATTCTTGTATGCTGCAGGGGAGGGCTGATTCAAAATCCAGGGCCCTTGCGACTCTTATCCCGCTGTCGCTGTCTGAGGAGAGAAAGAGGAATTTATAGGCAGAGTTGTAGGAGGATCTGAAGGTATGCAGAGCTTTTTAATTGGTGCAGTAGCTTCTTTAGTAACTTCTTTTGTCCCCAATTAGATATTTTGGGCAAATGGCTACGGGGTTCGGGGTCCAGAAATAGCCGCGTGGTAAAAGACCTTTGCACACAGCTGTTTGCGAGTGCGGCGTTTTGTGGCCTAGGTGACCATGTTTCAAAAACCAGGGCCTAAGTAGATTCAGGATTCTGGAATTAAAGTTGCTAAATTGGTGAAAAAGCCGACTGGCCGAAAGAGTTAGTTGGAGGTAAAAGCAGGAGAGCAGTTAAAAGCACTGCATTTAACTTTGCCTTACCGGTCGCGCTTTAGAGCGGATTTTACTTCAATGAGCAAAAGGTCTTGCTCGTAGTGCAGGGAGGTAAAATTGCTAAGCACTACAGATTCCACTCCAGCGTTCCCCAGGATTAAACAGTCTGACTGCATTTAACACTTGTGGCTGCAAAATACATCAGCAGGACAGGAGGTGGCAGGTTTACACACTTATCTTGGTAAAAATGACTGTAAACTATTCTTACCACTGCTATGGAGAGTTTAGGCAACCACAGGACAATAAGCTGAGATTTTAGCTTGGTTACTAGATAGACTGTATACAACGAGCTACAATTAAAGGCAAAGTGTTTAGCGATACAGATTGTAAAGAGTTCCTTATTACACGTATCTTAAAGCACCTTACTGTAATAACGACAAAGGAGTAATCAAATGCAGAAAATTAAGGATGAAATAAACTATCAGCACACCTGTGCTGACTCTTTAGAAAAGCACGCAGACAGTGGAAAGCAGTGAGCTTCCTTTTACAGGCAGTAGCCAGGTTTGAAAATGGCGCCTGTGGCATCCGACGAAGTTTTCAGTATTCTTCAGCGTACCTGTGCATTCCGGGGGGGGGGGCATCCTTGTATGCTGCAGGGGAGGGCTGATTCAAAATCCAGGGCCCTCGTGACCCTTATCCCGCTGTCACTGTCGGTCATGCTTTAGATCGGATTTTAATTCAACGAGCAAAAGGTCTTGAAAAGGGATGAAGGAGAAGAGAACTATGTATGTCAGCTATAGGTATAGTACCGCTCTTCATATCACACCTAATACAATGAGGTATGAAGGAGAACAGAACTATGTATGTCAGCTATCAGGTAAAGTATCGCACTTCATATCACACCTAATATAGTCAGGTATGAAGGAGAACAGAACTATGTATGTCAGCTATAAGGTAAAGTAGCGCTCTTCATATCACACCTATTACAATGAGGTATGAAGGAGAACAGAACTATGTATGTCAGCTATAGGTATAGTACCGCTCTTCATATCACACCTAATACTGTCAGGTATGAAGAAGAACAGAACTATGTATGTCAGCTATCAGGTAAAGTACCACTCTTCATATCACACCTAATACAATGAGGTATGAAGGAGAACAGAACTATGTATGTTAGCTATAAGTTAAAGTATCACACTTTATATCACACCTAATACAGTCAGGTATGAAGGAGAACAGAACTGTGTATGTCAGCTATCAGGTAAAATACTGCTCTTCATATCATGCTTAATACAATGAGGTATGAAGGAGAAGAGAACTATGTATGTCAGCTATCAGTTAAGGAAAAAGGCTGGGCACGACCATGCAGCTTGATGGCCACACCCTGCACTGCCTGGAGGACTCGTGAGGAATCCTGTCAGGGAAGGTCCAACCATCCTGGCTGGGAGTGGCATAGGGGGCCCTCCAGTGGGATGGCATGATGGCCATCCTGGATCCTCCTGGGTGCAATTTTAGCCACCCAGCTCTCCAGGTGGGCAGGGCCGGCGGCTGGATACCCCAAGCTGGCTTAGCGCTGCAGCAGGAGGAAAAACAGCAGCAGTGATAAAAAAAAGTACTGCTCTTCATATCACACCTACCTGTAATACAATGAGGTATGAAGGAGAAGAGAACTATGTATGTCAGCTATCAAATAAAGTACTGCTCTTCATATCACACCTAACAGTCAGGTATGAATGAGAACAGAACTGTTTATGTTAGTTATCTGATAAAGTACTGCTCTTCATATCACACCTACCTGTAATACAATGAGGTATGAAGGAGAAGAGAACTATGTATGTCAGCTAACAGGTAATGTACTGCTCTTCATATCACACCTAATACAATGAGGTATGAAAGAGAACAGAACTATGTATATCAGCTGTCAGGTAAAGTACTGCTGTTCATATCACACCTAATACAGTTAGGTGTGAAGAAGAACACCTAATACAATGAGGTATGAAAGAGAAGAGAATGGTGTATGCCAGTTATCACGTAATGTACTGCTCGTCATATCATGCCTAGTGTAATACAGTCAGGTATGAAAGAGAACAGAACTATGTATGTCAGATGTAAGGTTAAGTACTGCTCTTCATATCACACCTAATACAATGAGGTATGAAGGAGAACCGAACTATGTATGTCAGCTCTCAGGTAATGTACTGCTCTTCATATCACACCTACTACAATGAGGTATGAAGGAGAAGAGAACTGTGTATGTCAGCTGTTAGGTAAAGTACTTTTTTACAATTGTTTAACCAGGAGTGGCACACCTAATACAATGAGATATGAAGGAGAAGAGAACTGTGCATGTCAGCTGTCAGTTAATGTACTGCTCTTCATATTACACCTAATAAAATGATGTATGAAGGAGGAGAGAACTGTGTACAGCATGTCAGCTATCAGGTAATGTACGGCTCTTCATATCACATCTAATCCAGTCAGGTATGAGGGAGAACAGAACTATGTCAGCTAGTCAGTAAAGTACTGCTCTTCATGTCACACCTAATAAAATGAGGTATGATGGAGAACAGAACGGTGTATGTCAGCTATCAGGTAAAGTACTGCTCTTCATATCACACCTAATACAGCTGAGTAAAAAAACTTGTAATGAGCAAAAGCAAAAAGAAAATTACATCAGAAATAAAGGTATCAACTGGCTACTTTTAAAAAGGAATAACGTTTTCTGTGTGCTATTTATGGTGCTTCTAGCTCTTTAAGGCATACATTACCTTCCTTCTTGCTTGCTCCTTTATGGTGGCATTAATTCCCCACCCCTTATTTTGACTGTCCCTCTTACATTCACAGTATGGATGCTGTCACAGTTGTAACTCACCTGCAGCACCACATGTTGCCAGATGGCCTGGAGGCACTTGGGTCTAGTGGTTACAGTGGAGAGCTATTTTTATTTATTTAGGCAAAGATTTCTCCAGGATGACACAGCTGAGATGAAAGGCTTGTTTCCTTGTTCTTCACAAGGGTTGGATACAATACACTGAAATGGAGCAATAAGAAATAATAAATACAATATATTTAAAGCCTGATATGGGAAAACAATTAACATTGCAAAATGTTATTGAGCAATACGGAATACAGCAATGCACTATGAAATTTAAAAATGGAAACATCACAGATGAGATAGGTTTATCCTAGGAGGAACTGGATGGCTCAGTGGATTGGTAGCAGATCAAAGGGCCTTTCACCTCTAGATCATGGGTTCAAATCCAGCACAGGTCAGTAGTAGCTAAAAGCCATTATCACCTGAAGGCTATTCAGTGACCTATATGAAATAACTTGTGGTGGTCTCAGTCCAGTTCCCCATGGGCAGGTGTCCACATTACAAAACCACCAGCACAGTTGCACCAATTGACACCCTTGTTGGCAGGCTCACATGAGAGGTCAAGGACTGAATGGGCATAGAGTTTGAACTACCCTCTCAACTATGTGGTGGTCTGTCCATGGCAGGGTTGAGGCACATTGAATGGGTAGTGTGAGGAAGCTTGCACTGTGGTCACCTGTGTGGTGCCTGTCTTTTGGATAAATTGAGGATTTCAGGTTCTAGTACTGTCAATCCAATACCTTTCACAAGCACTGAATTCACACATAGATAAACAAAATATTTAATAAAAAAAAGGGAGATTCATTCTTGGTAAGTGACAATAAGCAAACCTGGGCTCTGGGAGAGCAAAAAGAGGATATATGGAGGGGGAGAGAGTTCAGCGCAAGGTGGTCATGGAATAGGAATTTGTGGACCATGGGAGGTGGGATGGATGACAATGGGGAGGTTAGACCGAGACAAAATATATGGGAGAATGTAGGTTGCCCAGTAGAGGTTCTGTATAAAGTTTCTAAAGAGAGTACATGGAGGGGGCAAGTAAGGAAAGAGATGAGGTAGGCGAGGAAGCCAAACCAGACTTTAGTAGTGAGGGATATGCAGTGGGAGAGGCATTGACTAGCCAGGGAAGGGCATGTGAGAGTGGACTATGAAAAACAGTGATGGTTATGGGAAGGGCTATCTAGAGTGAACCAACAGAAAAATGGAAGAGAGTATCCAGTCGAGCCAAGGTGGATTTAGGACCAGTACTACAGAAGACCATGTCCCTATAGCTGAATGCCAAGAGAATCATTTTTATAACAATCTCATGAGTTGGAAGAGGGATGCAAGATTTGGTCTATTAAAGTGCATCAAGCCTTGGGCAAAGTCTTTTGTGAGTAGCATCCATATGGTGTTTAAAGGAGGTAACTCCCTTCAGGGGATGTTAGTGAACTGGATTTTGGCCAGCCACTGCCTGGTTCTGGAGGTCGTAGAGACCATTATCTTGGTGTTTCGGGTTAAATGGTTTGTGCAGAACCAGCGGTTGACATTGCTGAAGTCTTGCTGGAGCTGCACCATGGATTCAGGGGCTGAGTGCCCATCAGAATAAGCACAATGTCATCTACATACATGTGGACATTCACAGAGACACACTTATTGTTGAGGTCTTTTAGAAGTAACAAGAACGGGATGGTGCCTTGGGACCTAGCCTTGGGGGAATACCTGACCTGACTGGAATGAGGGAAGAAATCTCAAAAAGACAGCTTGAACCTGGAGGCCCACGTCTGAATCTCACAACAACCATTTATTTACTGTGTGACCCTGAGCAAGTCACTAGTACTTAACCTGTCTCTAATGTCCCTCTAATCTAGCTCTGTGCTGTTTGATTCTCCTGGTGCAAATGTACTGGCAGCCACATTCTCTTCCCTCCTTCTCTTGGATTGTAAAGAGCTTTGGAATACATTTTGCATGAAAGGTGCTATATGAAGGCAAATACCTTTCATTCCTTTCAACCTACAGCAGGAGGTCATGCAACCCTCGCCTGAGATCAGGAGTATCAACTCAGATTCTCTGCTCGACTTCTGCTGACCCAGAATGGAAGTTCTAGGGTTTGGAGACTGGTCAGTTATCCCTACATTTATATTTTCTTTCAAAGGCACATATACTTTCTTAAATATCCATAACTGTTTCAGAGGTTTTATGGAAATATGACTTTCCATATTCAGTCATGCTTTTACACAATTAGTAAACATTTGAATTTTGATGTGTGACTCTTAAATATAATAAATACCTATGTCATGTCATACAGTATAGTAAGTATGTCATATTTGCATGTTTGTCCATTCATTTGTTTAGGGAGAGGGCAATCAGATTCCCTCATCGGTCCCTCCATGCTCAACAGCATCTATAAAAATGAAATTTAGTTGCACATGGTGAGTTGCAGGCAATACAGCTCTTGCAACTTGTAAATGTTGCATCATGCAGATGACAT
Source organism: Neoceratodus forsteri (assembly GCA_016271365.2). Lineage (NCBI taxonomy): Eukaryota > Metazoa > Chordata > Ceratodontiformes > Ceratodontidae > Neoceratodus > Neoceratodus forsteri. The sequence continues at coordinate 1,247,278,360 of CM057455.1, read as the reverse complement.
CATGTGCCAGTGACTATGCTGTCATGTCTCTTTTTAAATTTGGTTATAAACTACAAGTGTAGCTAGTATTGATTGCATGTTATTTTGTGGTAATAACTTTTATTAGACTGAAGAATTTTTATAAGCTTTTAAGACATCCGGAGTCGTTTCATCAGGTGTAGAGGCAACTAATAAGCATTTCAAAATATATACCATGGCACCACAAGCCTGCAACATGGTACTGAATAGTAAAAATGTTATTTTATTTTTATTTATTTGCTAACTGGATAGGGACACTGGACAAGTCCTTTTTCAGGTCCGACCCTGAGACAATAAATAATTTATAACATACAAACAGCAACATAATTAATTAACACATTTACACATACAATTTTGTAATAAAAATTGCTTAAAAGTAAACTTAAAACAGGAGAGAGATGACACAGAGTGGAGAAATGCAGGCAAAACATTCCAAAATGAGGGTGCTGTGATAGAAAAGGAACGTAAACCATATCTATTTTTACAAAAAATTGATTTCAGTAATATACCATTTACATATCTAAGTTTGGAAAGGACTGGACATACAACTACCAAATCAGTTAAAGGAAATGAACCTGAAAAAAAAATAGATTTATAAACCAAACAACCCAAAAAAATAATCAATTCTTGCCCTTGGCGACAACCAACCTAACTGTAAATAAAGGTCACAGTGATGCGTTTGATAAGGAACTGATAAAATAAATTGACATATATTGTTATAAATAACAGACAAAACATTATATTATTGACAACTCAAATTTAAATACAAGTAACATACATAATTAAAGTGTGGAAGCAACGAGCCAACAGCAATTGATTTCCTGGTTTCCAAAGGGAAAAAAAGAATGAAATGTATAAAGAACACACAATTTCTGGTTAATAACATTACTAGCATGTTTATTCTGAAGAGAATAAGTTAACCCAGCATCATGCCATACTCTTTAAATATTTAAACTGAATTACCTATTCTATCACAGCCCCCTCCAAATCCTGAAGCAGCAGACTTGGGTAAATAAAGTCTCCTCGGAGTGCACATTTTAGGGCTGCCCAGAAAAAATCTACTTCCGTCACTGACCCCTGATTAATCTCCAAGAAGGTGGAAATGAAATTTTGAATGTGTTCAGCTAGGGAAAGTTTCTGCAAAAGTTGTGTATTAAGACACCAAATGGTATCCCTACGGAGCCCCGGCCCCAAAAGGATGGAGAGACTAACTAGAGAATGGTCAGACAAGACCCTGGTGTGGAGATCTGTGTCTAGGACCCCGGGACGGAAACAGCACTAAGTAATATATAATCTATACGAGATAAAGTTTTGTGTGGTGGAGAAAAGAATGTATATTGATGCTCTTTGGGGTTTAATGTTCTCCAGATGTCCAAGGTCCCCGTGCCCACCATAAGATCTCTCAGAGCCCTTTGGGGTGGAGACAAGCCCACTCTTCTGCCATCTGAATGATCAATATCAGTTTGGAGTACTATATTCCAGTTGCCTCCTAGAATGGTAAGCCTAGGAGGAGTCTGAAACTACCACGGACAACAAATCGATGAAAAACTGTGGAGTTTCTACATTTGGACCATAAACAGATGCAAGTGTTATGGGGAAGGACTCCAAAGTGCCTTGGAGGACAATATAGCGCCCCAGGGGGTCCCACCACTCTTGAAACATTACAAATGGGACTGACTTGACCACTAGGATCACAGTGCCTCCTCGCCGTGAGGAGGATCCGTCCCCGAATACTTGCCCCACCCAGTATCTGCGTAACAGTGAAAGGTTCTCCCACTTAAGATGTGTTTCCTACAAACAAAGAAAGTGGGCCCTTAGATGTTGAAGATGTTTTAGAATTGCAGCTCGTTTACGGCTATCCTGAGCTCCTTTAATATTCCAGCTAATTACTGTGTATTGACTACTCATAGCGTACATTTAATTAAAGATAACCAAGAAATCCAGGGGCTTCTCCTTTCCTCCTCTTAACACTGCTCTGTCTGGTGTAAGTGAACAACAATCCCGTGATACGTTAGGCACACCCTCCCTCCTCTTACCCATATCCCAACAAGAATAAACATTAGTAAGAAAAAAGCACTCCCCCAAAAAAATGACAAGTGAATATATACCCTCCCTGGTCACACAGAAAGACTTGTACTAGCAATTAAAGGCAACAAAGAACAATAAGTCAACCATAAGTAAAAAAAAAACAAAATTTCCAGGACAGTCTTCCTTACCTACTTAACAAACCCCAGTCCCATAGACTGCACTTCCATATGACCTGAGACGTGATTTAAATACACTGCCCAGAGTGCGTGCTCCCTCCCCACCCCTGCCTCTTTGCAACCAAAGAGACTAGGGGATTAACTGTTATAAGAGCAAAAAGGGGCTTGTGACTGAAAGCAAGCCTTTAAACACAGGACATAATTCCTAACCAAATACAACTAATAAAGGGAGCATAGTGCCCTACAATATTTTTAGGGCACGAAAGGCTGAAAAATAGAACATAGAAGTTGACGGCAGAAAAGGACCGCAAGGCCCATCCAGTCTGCCCATTTCTTTTTTCTACCTTACAAATGTGCCATCGGCCTTTGCTCTGTCAGTGGCTTATCTAGTCATACTCATCTGTGTTGCTCCCTTATGCCTATCCCATGCCTGTTGGAAGCCCTGCACTGTATTCATAGTCACCACTTCCTGAGGTAGGCCGTTCCATGCATCCACCACCCTTTCTGTGAAAAAGAATTTCCTCACATTCCCCCTTAATTGGCCTCCCTCTAATCTCATGCTGTGTCCTCTTGTCCTGTTATTTTTGTTCTGTTTATACATGTTAGACTCTTTCACCTTGTTAATGCCCTTAAGGTGTTTGAATGTCTCGATCATATCACCTTTCTCCCTCCTTTGCTCAAGGGTATACATATTGAGCTCTGTTAAAGGGGCACTGTCGGCTTTATTCCTTCATTTTTTGCCTGATACAAAAAATACACCACTTTGCACACACTGATTAAATATTTACTGCAGAAACCCCCCATGTGGTTGAAATAAATGAACATTTACCATGTTTTTCATTTTCTGCCTTCATTTATTTTCAGCCATCCCGACCGAAAGTGTCCGTCCGGAAGCACAACCAAGTTGGGAGCGCGGGGCTGGCTGGAAGCGTTCATGCACTGTAAGTTTTAAGATTTGCGTCCTTAAAGAATCATAATCCAGCTCCTTGTACTGTAAATAAATGCTGCTGCCATCTCCACGACAAAACCGAGCACTGCAAATACTAAAAGTTCCAGTTTTAAATCCGAGCTTGAAATCCCAGGCATGCTCGAGAGTCATGGACAAAGATCCCACGCATGTGCAAGAGTGTGCAATTGGCGCGCATGCCCAGAATTCCAACTCTGATTTAAAACTGGAACTTTTAGTATCTGCAGTGCTCGGTTTGTCGTGGGAGATGGCAGTAGCATTTATTTACAGTACAAGGAGCTGGATTATGATTCTTTTAGGAACGCAATGTTAAAAACTTACATGGGGGGTTTCTGCAGTAAATATTTAATCAGTGTGTGCAAAGTGGTGTATTAATTGTATCAGGCAAAAACGAAGGAGTAAAGCTGACAGTGCCCCTTTAATCTGTCCTCATATGTCTTCTGATGCAGTCCCTGCACCATTTTGGTTGCCCTTCTCTGGACTGCCTCAATTTGGTTAATGTCCTTGTGAAGGTGTGGCCTCCAGTACTGCACGCAGTACTCCAGATGGGGCCTAACCAGTGTCTTGTAAAGAGGGATTATTACCTCCCTCTTACAACTTGTGATACCCCTAATAATACACCCTAACATCCCCCTAGCCTTACCTACTGCTTTAGAGGTCTGCTTGGATGATTTCAGGTCATCTGTGATGATGATGCCCAAGTCTCTTTCTTCCTTTGTGACTGCCAGCAACTCCCCTCCCAGCCTATAGGTGGCTTCAGGGATTCTCTTCCCTATGTACATGATCATGCACTTTTTTGCATTAAATCCCAGTTGCCACTCTTCTGACCATTTTGCTAGTTTATCCAGATCTCTTCTCATTCTGCCCACACCATCTGGATCATCTACTCTGTTGCAGATCTTGGTGTCATCTGCAAACAGACAAGCCTTACCCTCTAGTCCATCTGCAGTGTCACTAATGAAGATATTAAAGAGGACTAGCCCCAGGACTGATCCCTGAGGTACCCCACTTGTGACTTGCATCTCTTCTGACTGTATACCATTTATCACCACTCTCTGTTTTCTGCCCATCAACCAGTTTGCCACCCAGTTGACCAACTTCTGACCCACCGAGCCTACCCAGCTTATTTATCAAACTTCTATGTGGAACAGTGTCAAAAGCTTTGCTGAAGTCAAGGTAGGCGACATCAATTGCTCCCCTTGGTCCACCACTCTGGTTGCAGTCAAAGAAATCTATGAGATTAGTTTGACAGGACCTTCCTTTTGAAACCTATGCATGTTTACAAAAGGAAGGTCCTGTCAAACTAATCTCATAGATTTCTTTGACTGGGTAACCAGAGTGGTAGTTGAACCTTAACAAGGAGCCAAATCTTAATAAAATAGTTCCCCCTCATAGGGTCTTTCAGTCACATGAAGCCCTGGAAATATCAATTAACCTACTACTGGTCTAAACTGTATTCAAACCATCCACTATTGAACATTACTTGGATTGAAAAAATGAAAGCCTAAAGCCCCATTGCTTCACATGGAAGTTGCTAACTCTTCAAAAATAAATGCAGGTATACTAACCCAAGGAAAACAGCATCATTTAATGAAAATACTCCAAAAAACTAATAAAATCCTGAGGTGGAATCCCTCTTGATACAGTTCAATCCTATGGGGGCTAGAGAAATAAAAGAAAAAACAACTATGCATCAGACATTAACATTGAATGTCCACTAGATGGCGTCAGAGCCTTCTATGGTGTTCACAGCCTAAGTCCAAATGGTAGATCCAATGGTTCACCAGAAGTACTCTAGGTAGAACTCTCAGGTAGGTAGCAGGGAGCTGATTAGGTCCAGGTTCCTGTGCACCCAAAATGTCATAGTTATTTGGGATAACTTGATCACTGTAAGCCAGTATTATGAGGAATAATAGCACATGACAGTCAATCGCAGGGTACTGTAATTAGTAGAGCAAAAGTCCCAACTAAGCCCTATCACTTATATTAATTAAATATTTGTCACATCGAGATTTCACTTGAACAGATCAGGCAGTAGGTCTCAGAGGGCAATTCGAGCTTGCTCCACAGAATCGAATGTATGCCATTGCTCTTTCGGATACATTTGCAGAGACACTGGGTATTTAACTTGGAATTTAATACCAGCTGCAATGATCTTAACAATAATGGGGTGCAAAGCTGCTGTCTTTTGCCTCAAAGAATACGGAAGATCTTGGGCGAGCCTTATCCTTTTACCTTCCCATTGCACTTCTCTGACATCTTTAATCGCATTTAATACATGCTGCTTATACAAGACATTTAAAAGTCGAAAGATCATCGGCCTGGGAGGGGCTCCTGATGGAGGGATTGGCCGAAGGGCCCAGCGCACCCATTCAATATATATAAGCAGGACCGCGAGGAGAGGGGCCAGAGAGTTTCTCACACAACTTCTGGATAAAAAGTATGGAATCCCGCCCCTCCTCCTTTTTCCGTAACACTAGTACCACCAAATTATTTCTTCTGGACCTACCCTCTAAGTCCTCCATCTTCTCTTCAACTTTTTTAAGTCGATGGCGCAGTGAGGATAATTCCAGCTCCATTCGATCCCGCCAGTCATCTAAAGATGAAATCCTGGCCTCGTTATCCCCAGTCCGGAAAGCTAATTGCTCCACTGAGATTTTCATATTGTGGAGATCCGTCGACAAGTTGGTCAGCATTTCTTTGAGAGAGTCGAGCCCCTCCTGAAATTTACTTTCTGTCAGGATGGCCTGGGACACTGTTAAAGGCACTGCTGCAGAAGATTGTGCCTTTGCCCATTTGGCTTGTTTATCCCTCATCGGGGTTGTCGGTGGAGTATGTTGCGGCAGAGGATTTCACATTTCCACCTCCATACTGTATCAAAACATTGCTGTACTTGCTCTCCAATGAGATAGGGATATAAGCGTCAAGAAGGTAAGCTAAGGTACAGAATTAAAAGGCAGTAATTAAATAGATTAAGGCATGGATGCAGGAGCACACTAGGAGCACATCCTCACTCCTAGGCAGCCATCACGCGACCCCCTCTTATGTTATTTCTACTGTTAACAGTCTCTTCAGGGACTTGGAATCAGGCAAAATTCTGGATCTTATTCATGATCTCAGATTGGGTAAAAGGTATTGCCCCCACTGTACAGGTACAGGTTGTATTTCTATGTGGTTGAAAAATACTCTCAATATTTCCATGTCATCTGTCCATAACATTGGTTATGTTTCCAGCTTTCCCAACCAAGCCCCTTGCTACAAAACCCAGACATGTTCTATCAGGGAGAACATGTTCATTACCTTTACAGTGTCACTTCCATGTTTTGATCCAGCTACATCTGTCTTTGATAAACTTGCAAACATACATTCTCTGGACATCTTGAAAATGACATTATTCGTGAAAGAACTGAACTTCCAGTTATGTTGGTGTTTCATCTGTGCTCCAAGCTTGGACTTCTCCTCACACAAACTGTTGCACCAAGAAAGGATATTACTTCTTGTGCCGCTGTGATGTCTTTGACGTTGTAAAACCTGTATGTGGCTACTCTCCGGAACATCTTGACTGGGCCTTGACTTTGGGTGATGATCTGCCAAGTAACCTTACTGATGTTGATCCAGATGACGACATCCCTCCTGCTGCATCTTCAGTGTTCGACGCCAAACAGCACCATCTTAAAGCTATCTTGAAGAGATACATCACTTCACTACCCGGCTCACCAACTCTATGTTTTCTTGTCCAGTCCACCTGCAATGTTGGAGAGTTCCCAACCTCAGAGTCACTTATACTGCCGAAGTGCAGTACTGTATTGTAACTAATTATAAGACATTTTCTTATCTTCTACACACTTGCAATATCGATAAAACTAACTTCTGTTTTACTCCACAGCAGAAAACAGTTATTGGTCACACTGTTATTACACCTGTTCCTCTCCCTGAACTTTATGTTATATATACTGATCCCCAATATTGGCTTGTCTTGTCTCAATATTTGTCTATTTTTAACGTGCATATTGATCCCTTGACAATCACTTTGAGGTCTCTTTTAGCTAAAAAAGATAATACTTTAATTTACATTAGTAACAATGTATCTAAAGCGAATAATATTCTCAGTGATCTTATCCATGATGGTGATTTAAGCTTAGCTGTAGGTTGTTACTGGGTTGAATTATCTTTTAAGGTTTTTGTTATTATTCAAGTCTTTTTGACTGTTTTTCTGATTTTACATCTTTGCTACCTCCGACGTACCCTCAAACAACATCATGCACAACTCAAATTCCTTTACAAGGCTTGCATGTCGGGCTTGTAAATGACTTTTTAGCTCCATCCCTACATACCTACTTGGGATTGATGCCCCTTCTGAGGCATCAAGGGGGGGAATGTTATCCATGGACTACCACCCCTGATTGGGGCCCTGTGTCGCAGACAGTAATATTTAGGGCACAGGCACTTATCATATAAGCATGAGTGTCAGGATCTGGGTTCTACTGTTCTATCAGCATTGCTGCTAGTGATTACAATGCTTATGACTGTATCCTTGCTATATAATCACAATACTTTATATATGTATTACAGTGCCTTATATACAATTATATACACTGTTATTACCAGTATTTTACAAATGATTGTGCTTTACTGAAAATCATTATGTACTAATGTACTGAGAAAATACTGCTGTTTTGGATGCTTGTATACTTACAAGTATTAGTTGTGCAATGCTGCCATCTTTAGGTTTAGTGCAAAGTAATTATTAGGTAAGGGTCATCATGACCTGATTGCATACAAAGACGGTCTGTTTCCCCTTATCAGTGTCTTTGCTACTTCGGTGCATATTCCCAGGCTAGTGCAAATCACATCATATTTCTATAGCCAATTATATATGTTTGCTCTATCTCTTTTGCTGGCTTCTATAGCAATAATCAGAGTATAACAGTGACTGTTTCAGCTTAGAATCCTTAGAAAAAAAAGCTGGTTCTACCTAGGTGAGAAATAAGAAAGGCTGGTATTGTTAGTGGTAATTATTTTAATTTTTATCACTGCATGATTGTAAGTCTGTTTTATATACCAGAAATAAATCATTATCAGACTCTGGAAACCACATGTTTGCTGTTTCTCTACAATCCAGACAAGAACCTGCAATAGGGTAAGATTTATTTCCCAAAATTACAGGTTAGAGAAATTATCAATAATTTTTGTCCTTTGTTCATTCTATACAGTGTTACCTTTTGTATTAATTTTTTTTAGGAATTAGAACTTGTACATTCTGTGAGTCTTTTATCATAAAAGACAAAATGCGTAAGTTCAGTTTCATAATATATAATCACATAACAGTCCACTTGTAGCTGATCCTTTAACTTCTAAATGATTGGAATTCACCATTTCAACTTTCATTTCATTTTAGTCAACTATAAATTTTTAATTTAATAATAATGACACGTCATCTGTTTTTGCTTTTTTTTATTTATGTAAAATTCTGTATGTTGGAAAAAGCACAGTGACTAAACATCAGCTCATTCCCAGGTTCGACCATTTTCATGATAAAAAGTTCACAGTATACAACCCCAGTCACAATAAGTTAAGTAAGAAAACATAAATAATATTATTATCATCATCATCAACAACAACAACAACAACAACAACAGATACAGATAGGAAAAAAAGTTTTTGCAGCAGGACAGGGAGTTACAATTACTGCTTGATATTTTCATCATGTTACATCAGTTAAAATAATCAGTCATCATTTTATAACTGAATAACAGGTGAGGCAAGTATGGTAACAGTATAAACATGGTACAACAAGGCTTTTGACAGTCTCACATACTGTAAAAGGCTGCTCAACAAGATGAGTAGTCTGGGCATGTTGTACAATGCGATAAATTGGTGTAGGAAGTGGCTGCCCGGATGCAGAGGGTGGCAGTAAGATGTGTACGCGTGTGTGTGTGTGTGTGTGTGTGTGTGAGATCCTCAGGGAGCAATACTTTTGCCCATTCTGTTTAATGTCTTCATTACTGACATTGTTGACAAGCTGGCGAGAAAGGTCCATCTGTTTGCAAATGATACCAAGATCTGCAACATTGTGAATACTGCAGACAGACTGGAGAAGGTGATGCACGTTGCAGTGGAATCTTGAAAATGATATGCAGAGTGACAACTGGATTTCAATTCAAGGAACTGTAAAATTATGCACATAGGAAGATGAAACCTTGGGAATAACTAATGGATTGGTGGAGTTGCTGATGTTTGCCAAGAATGAACGGGACCTGTATTGTATCTACACAGAGTGATAAGGCCTCAGGGAGGGTCTGTGGCATACTGTGGTGCATATAGGCAGAGGTATCACTTGCAGATATTGATATAATTATTACATAAACTCTGGTGAAGCTTCACACAGATTACTGTGTGGAATTCTGTAGCTTGCATATTTGTAAGGACTTTGATAGGGTGGAGCAGTCAGTGCACAGAAAGACGACTACATGGTGTCACAACCCCACTCAGCAGGTCAGGCCCTCCACTCCCACAGTGCCAACCTCCAAGTGTAGTACTGTGAACAGGAACAGAACAGGGTAACCCTCCTGTCTGTTTTATGGGTTCGACTCAACCTTTGGTCTCAAGTTCTGGAGGGATTCAAACTGTGAACCTCTTGCTAGCGTACCCAATATACAGGCTCAGATAATTCTGCTATTTTGGGGGGGTCACATATCTCTCGCCTATGGGCACCTAACCAGGTGTACAAAATGAACCCTTAAAAACTCTATGAAAGAACTCAGAATAAACCCTTACCTTTCCCTGTTTGGTAAACCAGTAAGCTATGCCCAGTGTCAGTTTTAACCATATATGCTTCACTTGTCAAAGAAAGAATCTCAAAGGCACACCAAGTAGTCTTTTAATATAGAGGTTTACTTTAAAATAGATAAAAATATGTAAAATGTAAATACAGAACAATATATCACAAAAACATACAATCACTTAAAAAGAACAAGGTTTAAAAAAGTGCAAATTAATTCCTACCACCAGACAATTAGACTTGTCTATTTAAAGTAGTCCAAACATGAATATCACTAAGTGGAAAACAGAATACTATTTAAAACTAGCTTTGCCAACCTCTTTGCATGAGGTCACCTAGCTCCTCCCTGTCAGAATATAAAAAGTATACAAAACAGGATGTCTTATCATTCAGAAGATAAATTAAATAGGTGACATCAGCAAAAACTCACTTCCCCATAATCCTTTGATTTAGTGTGTCTTTTTGCCCTTCACAGACATCAAAGGAATGTCTATGACTTAGCACCTAAGTGACAAAACCTGGTTTCTTCCTGTAAACATCATAACAGTCTATGATTTTCATCCTAGCAGTTGGCAGCTCCAGTTAAGCCAGATAAACAGAAGATCCTTAATTTGTGTCTCTTCTAGCCTGTAATTATTTCCTGGCTTTTAGGTTAACAGCTTGTAGTTGGAACCTGGGGGTGTCATCCCAGGCTGTCTCAGCATGTCTCATGAGAGACACTCAATAACACATTTTTATATTACAAAAATCATAGAGTAATCAGAACTAGCTGTACAAGCATCACACATGATACAGGTCTTTTAGTGGCTGAAACCATGAGTACAGATTAATTAAAATACCTCAATATGTACTCGCTGTAGTAGATGAGGGATTATTTGGTAGGACATGGCAGATACATACCAGAACCTTAAAGTCATAAAAAATGTGCATGAGGGAGATATAGGTGTAGTGCAAAGCTACTGCGCACATGATGAAAATAGATGGATCACTCAAAGGGGAAATGTTAGGAAGTATTGTTTTTCTACACAGATAGGGTAGTGGATGCAAAGATCCCTGTGCTACTGGAGGATTTGGGATCTGTTTTGGGATTCTAAACATTCCAGGTGCATGTATAAGGGTTCGTTGGATGTATGAAGGAGTTGTAAAGGCCCTTGACCAGTAGGTATAGTTGTACCAATTGTTGAATCTATGTGCACACCAGGGCCTAAGAGGGGCCAATATTTCACAAAAGGCATCTATTAATCATGTGTCTTACTTAAAAAATGTACACAGTGCAAGTCAACCGAGTAGTTTTATGTGCTATTTATTAACCCATACTGTTATATTTCCAGTAAGCAGTTCTATTAATGTTGTTGAGCACTGCATTGGACTCTGTTGGCCAACTAATTGTTATGTAATGAAAAAGTACAGAAATTCGGTGTGCTATGCACCTTCAACTCAGGGGGTCTAAACATAAAATGAAACATTTTTATAATAATTGTAGAGAAGTATGGTGCTTCATATTCATAAATAGCACATGAAAGTACCAAGCTGATTAGCACTGCTGCTTGATACTGCAGACATTGTATGCTACAGTGCTAACTTTGTCCCGCTTATATGAATTCATGAAATACAGTTTAAGTTGGTGAACCATCTCATATACACTTGTTAAACAGTATGTTGCTACATCAATGCATATTAAAGGGTTAACTCTGTGCAAGAGCATAGAACATTGAGCTGGAGCTTGGTTTTCAGACCTCTGCCTCTGGTACATCAGTGTAACCATCAGATTCTTTCGAGCAATACTAACTATCTAGGAGCTGTAGACACTGTTTTAGAAACTTTAAGCCATAGGCAGCAATGCTTGGGTACAAAAGACTGTAGTTGAGAACCAAAGAAAAAATCTGTGTAGATAGTGAAAATATATATACACTTCAGAAAGAAAACAAAAACCAGAAGGGTACACCTCTGGGGTGCAACACTGTACCTGCCAACCCACATCCCAAAAGACTAGGTTCTGAGAGGGGAGGTAGGGAGAGAGGACAACATACAGCAATACTCCATTAGAAGAAACAGCATTACTATGGTGAGTATTTTTTTCTTCAAACAACATGAAGTCTTGCTGTATTCTGACTATTTGCAGACTGCTAAGCAGTACCCCCCTGGGGTAGGGGCTAACAGAACCTTACTTTGGGAACACACTCTGCAGTACTGCTGTGCCAAACCTAGCATCACTCCTAGTCTGGGTATCCAGGTAGTAATGCTTGGTGAATGTATGGACTGTTTTCTAGGTGGCTGTTTTGCAAATTTCCACCAAGGGAATATCCCTGGGAGATGCCAAGGAAGCAGCTGTACCCCTGGTTGAGTGTGCCCTCAGGCCTGAGGGTGGCTATTTGCCTAGTTTTGAATAGCAGAACCGGATACAGGAGACAATCAGCCTGGCAATAGATGTTTTAGTGGCAGGCCTCCCCTTACCTATTTCACCATAAGTAAGAAATAAATGAGTGCAATCATTCCTATGAGCCTTGGTTTGCTACAGTATATGTAATAGTTGAGAGCCCTTTTAACACCCAGACTGTGCAACCTTCTCTCTCTCCTGAAGATGAGTGGTCAGTGAAAAAGACAGGCAGAGATATAGGCTGGTTCAGATGAAAATCTGAAACCATTTTAGGAAGAAACTTTGTTCATCCTTAGGACCACTTTATCCTTTTCGAAGGAAATAGTCAGCTTCCACTGACAGGGCCTGCAACTCACTGAATCTCCTGGCAGAAGTGATGGCTACCAGGAACACAGTCTTCCAAGTCAAGTACTTAAGCTCAGCCGAGGATAATGGTTCAAAAGGGGGTTGCATAGGCTGTGCTATACAGATATTCAAATCCCAGGCCGGAGTGGGCTTTATAAAGGGGGGAGTTAATGTGAATCACACCTTTGAAAATCTTACTGAAAACAGGATGAGATCGATGCCTGGGAAGATCCCTTCACTGCAGAGAGAAAAGCAGACATAGCTGCTAAGTGAACCTTGACTGCCCCCAGGTCCCTTTCCATTTTTGTTGTTGTTAGTATCTCGCCCCCCATTGTGTATTCCTCCCCTGGGTTTTTGTTTCCCAGGTGCATTACAGTGCTAAGAAGTGCAAGGTGTGCCCTGGGAGCAACAAGCCAGAAATGAGAGAGTGAGCTGAGCTAACAACAACAATAGAAATGAATTCTGATGTGGTCATATCAGATGACCTAAAGGTGGGCAAGCAATGTGAGAGGGGCAGCATGGAGGTCTGGGGGATACTGGGATGCATAGGGAGGCATCACCAGTAGAAAACAGGAAGTTATTATCCTCTGTACAGACAGCTGGTGAGACCCCATCTGAGTACTGCTTGCAGTTCTGGAGACCCAATCTCTGCAAAGACATAGACAGGATGGAAGCTGTTCAGAGGAGAGCAACTAAAATGGTGCAGGTTCTGCACGGAAGACATATGAAGAGAGACTTAAGGAGCTTAATATGTATAGCCTCAAGGAAAGGAGGGAGAGGGGGGACATGATAGAAACTTTCAAGTACCTCAAGGGAATCAACAAAGTCCAAGAGGGTAGCATCTTTCAAAAAAAGAGGTGTGCAAGAACAAGAGGACACAATTTGAAGATGGCGGGGGCAGCTCAGAGGTGATTTAAGGAAGTATTTTTTCACAGAGAGGGTTGTGGATGCATAGAACGGCCTTCCAGAGGAGGTTGTGGAGTCAAAAACAGTGGCGGAATTCAAGCATGCATGTGACAGTCATAAGGCAATTCTAGGGGGTGGGGGCAGGAAGAAGTAGGCTGCTGGTTAACTAGGATCTGCAGCTTATCCATTAGGTAGGGAAATGGGCAGACTGGGTGGGTCAAGCGGTCCTTATCTGACGTCAAATTCTATGTTTCTATGTTTCTATGAGGTTAGCAGGCCTAAGGCTTAACCCATTAATGTGAACCAGATAGTCCAGGGTTGTGGAAATGCCCGCTGACCCTGGCTGCGTGTCTTTCTGAGAACATCAGATACTGAATATTTTCCATTTAGAATTGTATGTTTTTCTAGTGGAAGGTTTCCTAGAAACCTTAAGGATATCCATTACTCCATGAGAGAGATTCAGACCTGCATACTCTATCTCTTTAAGAGTCAGGCCTTGAGCCTGAGAGACTGAAGGCTGGGATACCAAATCCTCCCCTGAGAGGAGGTCAGGCCTGCTGGGCAAAAACAAAGGAAGAGACACTGCTAGAGACACAAGCAGAGGATACCAAGGTTGTCTGGCCCAATTTGGTGCCACCAGAATCACAGTGCAGGGCTGGGACTTGATTTTGATCAGGACTCTGAATATCAGAGGAAAAGCATAGAGAAACCTGCTTGTCCGGTCTAATAGGAGAGCATCTAGAGGGACTGTCCCCAGTTCTGGTGGTCTGCTGCAGAATGGGGGAAGTTGATAACCATATCCCACCTGGACTTCTGGTACCTGGCTGCGTAGGCCATATAATTAGCCTGTCTGAGTCCCAAGGATTAGCTGACTTCTCTGCCTCCTTTTCATTCGGCCTACTTAATCTTTTTTCTAAAGAGTTTTTAGGAGCATTCTTGCTGATTTGGCAGTCTGTGTTGAGGTGGTCAAAACCCAGACAAAACACACATATGAGGGGAGGATCAGCTGTAGCAAAAGACTCCCCACACTCAGTACAGTTTTGAACCCCAGTGGGACCGGTTTTCTTCTTGGGTTTCTGGACGTGGCCTTCTCTTAAACAAATGTTAACCTGTTTAGCTTTCAAGCCAGGTAAAATTTTCCAATTGGTTACCAATCATGTCATGGGTTGTGGAAAAAACAAGTAAAATCTTGTTTTTTAAAAATTATCTGAACTGGGACCCACAGGAGAATTAAAGAGAATGAGAGAAAACCACAAATAAGCAAAAGACTCAGATTTATTTCAGTACCCAACCGGACTGACGGGAAATGAAAAAAAATATTTCTACACTAAATCTTCCACTATCTACCTACTTACACTACCTGTGCTGCAGACAGATATTCGATACCAAAAAAAAAAAAACGGTTGATTTAACCGATCAATTTGTACAAGAACCAAACCAGCACATAGGAGAAATCTCCGGAGAGACTTCAGTTAGGTGGAGTAAAGAATCTGATGGTTACACTGACATGTACCAGAGACAGAGGTTTGAAAACCGAACTCGAGCACAACATTCTATGCTTCTGAATAGAGTTAACCCTTCCCTTTTTCAGGGGCATCCTAGATTGACTTACATAGTACACACATTTCACATACAAAATTAGGAGTCAGAATACAGCAAGACTTCATGTTGTTTGAAATAATAATTGTAACTTTTGGGGTTCTGGTGTCCTTCCTTAAAAATACCTGTTCACTGGGTCTAGTGGCAGCAGCCTCCCTGGGGTCTGAGATGAAAAATGACCAGCTTTCTCAATGGTGAATCCACTTGCAGCAGCTTCTGGTCAGTCTTTGGCTACGGGTGACAATGCTGTCACCTCTGTAGCTATTGCTTTGATATTGGTTTCCTCTGCCTCTAGGATTAATCATATGATAAGAATAAACATGTTTTCCATGGTAATCTGTGATGTCAGAATGGAATTTTTCTCTGCTTGTATTCTTTAAAATGCTTCCTGAGTCTATTCAGGGTAATTTTAAAATTCTCTTCACTAATGTTAGAATTTAATGAGTCTTGTTGATTGATGATTTTGGTTGCTAATGTATTTGTTTTTTCTAATATGCCTTCTGTTAAGAAAATCATGAGATCAAAGCTGCATTTGTTCTTTTTTTTATCTTCAGTTTATATTTATTCACCCCAGCAAATGCTTCACCACCAACCAGCTCAACCCCAGTCCCCAAGCACTGCTTCATGATGGGACTTCCAACCCTATGAGATTACCCCCTCATGGCAGAGTCGCTCCTCAGGATGATAATGCCCGGGGTACTCCACAGCAGCAAGAAATGACAACCAGACTAAAAACCCCAGTGAGTTTAACCCCTCATAGCAGAGCTGTCCCTTGATAAAGTAATGTCCAGGGAACCTCTGTAGCAATGGTGAATGGGGTTGGGAGCCCAGTGCCAGGAGGTACTTAGGCTCGGGGGGGGGGGCTGTGTTCCTTGTAGTTTTTCCCAGGAGGGGAGTGGCATGCAATGATGCCAAGATGGCAGCCCACACACCCACAGGAGGATGTTGGCACCTGCCTGCCCTTCCCCACTTGTCTCAGCAGGCTCAGAGACCTTTCCCCCAGCACTCTGCTAGGGGCCAGATGTGCATGGAGCACTGCAAACATTCCCCCAGAGGAGAAGGAGGAGAGCAGTCCACTGGATGTTCAATCCACCTCCCCCTAACCTGTCCTCCAGCTTCAAAGAGCCCGCTTCTGAGCTTGGGATGCTGTCATCGCAAGCGGTTGTACAACTGCTGCACTGGTGGGATGGCCACCTGCATTTGTTTTTAACAACCTCCAGTAGAGTGGTGTTAAATTTATTATTGATGCTTTGGTTAAGATCTGTCATGACATGGAGTCCCCTTGTGATATGTCTGTTGTTGATAAATTGTCCTAATGTAATTATGTGCCATTTCAGTTTTTTTATCTCTCAGGTGGAGGTTTTTCAGTTTATTTAGTTGGCTACTGTTGGATTGCCTAATTTGCCAATCACTGGACTTAGCATTTAGGGCCCAAAGAATCTAAGACTCTGTCAAGCTCTGCAGGTGAATATGCATAAGAATGCACTTCATCTCTTTCAACTGATGGGCCTTGGAGTTCAAGAGACATATATGGAGGGAAGGGGGTAGGAACAGTAAAACGTAATATATAGTGCCATTACAAAAACAAATTTTAAAAATTCCTGCACATGCCTGAGATCCCCAAATGGAGAAACAAATAATAGTTAAACACTGATAGTGAGGTCAACTGATGAAACAGATAAGTCAGTCCCCCAATAACATGTCAAATGTTTACAAAATTCATAAGGTTGCCCTGTATCCTTTTATTAGACAAAGAAATGATTTTCATAAGAGAGCTGCCATCCTGACAGCCAGTACCAAAAGTTGCAAGAAATTGGAAAATGCTCAGTCACTGCTGCGGTAGAAAGTTACTTTATTGATTCTTTGATCTCAATGTTTTGCCATTAAGCTTAGTTGTGAGTGGTGGTCCTGGTAACAAATCACATAAACCACAGCTACACGTGTTTGAAGTTATCTCTTAATGCTTTTATATAGAATACCTAAAGTATCTTAGTTACTTGGCAAGTCAAAGGTAAATCAAAGCACCAATGGTACTAAACCTGCAAAAGAAGGTCTGTAAAGTGTGAAATATGTATGTGGCCAGAAAGAAGGCTGAGACTACCGGTGATGTCACCAAGCATGGTGGAGTGCCTAAACTGAGCTCCTGCCCTGCTGGTCTAGACTCTAATTTAATCTTCTGTATATGAAACCTCAGTCTGAGGTAACAAATTCCATGTACAGAAAAGAGTATAATTGGAAGTGCCATATTCATTCCTTCTTGACAGCTGTTGTAGACCTGGACCACCCCTATAACCTCATACTTAGTGCAGCATATGGTATGGACACACTTACGTGTGATTCATCGTGATTTATTTCTACGTCTATTTAGTGAGATAGAATACGGTGTGACACTGATATTACACTAATAAGATGTGTGCATATGATTATAACACAGGACTGTGTGCTGGCAACATCTGGTCCTGACTAAAAGTATTAGCATTACTTATGTATTTGCTTATGTAGGCTTTTTGGCACAGTTTATAGTTCTTTTTCATTATTACACATCTGCTATTATTCTGAAATACTAAGCATTTTGTATTGTTTTCCAAACTAGTCTTAGCTAGTTTTACTCTTATCAGAAAGAGACAGATTAGCTAACTGTCCACTGTGCTAACCTTTTACCAATGAGACTCCTATTAGTTGTGATTTTGACATATTTGGAATACTGTTCCCTAGTAACACACTTTTCTTATCTATGAGTATAAGAATGTATGCAAAATATAATTTTGCTGAGTCCAAAGCCAGAACATAAGAAGATGGTATCTGGAGCCCTTTTCTTGGCTCCCAGCAGGTATATGCTGTTTTTCTGTGTGTCTGGTAGTAAACTTTTCTTCTGCCATATCTTTGGCTCTGTGTCATGTTCCTCCATCAGGTCCAGAATTCTGTGTAACACTGTAGAGCAGGTACATAGGGGAATGGCCTTCACATCTGCCTGTTGGAGACAGTGCAGGGAGTCCCAAGCCACTCATCACCCCATCATGCGCACGTGTCCTGTTCTTTATCCATTTCTTACTAATACTGAAAGAACACTCAAAGAGACTGCCTCCACCTGGCTCTTGATGAGCGCCTCTTTCTCTGTTCTTCCCGGCAAAGAAAGGGACCCTGCCAAGAGATGTTTGCTAGCCATACTGTTAGTGGCAGCAAAGGAGTGCATCACTAAAAAGTCTCTGCTTCCTGAGGCCCCCACCTTAGTGGAATGGAGATGTTTACCTAATGAGATCTACAAAATCGAACTGATTATGTATTCTGTCAGACAACAGAGGGAAATAAGCAGCAATAGATGGGCTAGATAGGTGATTTATGTTAAACACTGACCCACAATTTGTCCCTTGAATTGGTCTGCTTTCTGCAGGTGCTGTATAGGTGGGGCACCCTGATCTACCAATCCACAGTAGGTTCCAGAATGCAATAAATTATAATATATTGTTGCATTATTACCCATGATTTGGACAGATATACAGTATGTACATCAAGAAACAGATGC
The DNA here is from genome assembly GCA_016271365.2 of Neoceratodus forsteri. Lineage (NCBI taxonomy): Eukaryota > Metazoa > Chordata > Ceratodontiformes > Ceratodontidae > Neoceratodus > Neoceratodus forsteri. The sequence goes on along the minus strand of CM057455.1, from coordinate 1,247,259,640 downwards.
TGACTTTGTTGCATTGTGTTGTACTGTGTGTATCATGCAGAGACCTAATAAACTTAAATTACAAAAATAAATCTCAATCTGGTTCCTGCCAGGCAAATAAGAAAAATAAGGATGTCACCTCACAATAAGTTAAAATCTTTTGCAGCCTGAGTGCCAAAATTGACAACTTTGGAGTGCTCTGAGAGAGATCAGAGCTGGAGGAAGAGCAGACCATCCACCTGGCGGGACAGATTACCTAGTGGGGAGGACAATGATAACATTACTATCACCTCTAAAAAGTTATACAGAGAACTGGTTCACTCCCAGAACCTAGTCTGGATAGCTGTTACCAGTTTTACAACCCTGCAGATGTCTGAAAGGGTTACCTTGGTAAGCTGCCATCACTCACTGCAACCTTACTCAGGGTACCTCTGGGTCTGAATCCCACCAGAGCCACTGCTCACACACAGTACAGTGCTTCTTACCATAGTGCAAATGACCAACTATTTTTGTTACAGCTGAGAACACTTGCTTATTTATTTATTGATTTGTTTTTTTAACCAGGTTGGTCTGCTACTGATCATTTTTAGGCATGACTCAGGCCATAAAGATAGCTCAAGGCTAATGAAAAGTATGTAAATGACAAGATATAATAGATTGTTACAGTACAGTTAATGATACAAACATTGTATTCAGTACATTTGAAATAAACATTAGGTCATGAGGGAGTATTTGGGTAATAAATCGCAACAATGTAAATAATTTACAGAGCCTTCACAGTGGCACAATATCTCTGGTACTAGAAGGAAAACATCTGGTTCATCTGGAAACAAAGTCAAACGTATAAAGACTTAGCCGGGTGCAGATCCAGGTGGGTGCAGCTGAGTGGGAGGCCCTGTATTGTGATTTGATTAGGTAGTATGATCCTAGAGCCCATAGACAAGTTGGTAGGCTGTTCCAGTGACCTTGGGCAGCCGTGGAGAACTCCTTTTCACCCATGCATGTGGCAACTTGGAGAGACTTTAGGAGAAGGCTGGAGGAGAACCAGAGGAGATGGGGACCAGGCTTAGGCTTGAGTAGGGCGGATGGGTGGACAACTCTTTTTCTAAGACGGTTTTGCCTGTGAGACAGCCTAGGAGGTATTTATGAGAACTGCAGCCTGCCTCTTCGAAGACGGAGCACATATTTGTCAGTTTACCTAGGTTATCCATAGCCGAAATGATTCAGTCACAGAAAGCATGAAAGATACAAAAATACTATTTAATGCTCCAAGATATTTACCTATATTGCAGGATAATACATGCTAAGACTATTGGAGAAACAGTAATTCTACAGAGACAAAAATAAATACTTTTGAAACAGCTAGTGATCACACAGGAAAAATCTAACTCACATGTACAGTATCTAAATCCTAAGCAGAGTAGAAGCTTACCTTAACTGGGAACTTAGTGAGCTATGGCAGACTCAAACTCATGATATTGCTCGTCCAGAATCCCAGCATAACTGATTTTATTGAGAATAATACAAGACAGAAGTACATCGTGTAGACTGGCCCACTTTTCCGGCATCATCGTACTTGCCTCACTGACATCAAGGTTCTGCTCTCTCTTTTTTCTGGGGATCATCCTTCTTGAGAACAGATCCAAACTGGATTTGTTATTTCTAGCCTGGTTTTGCAGATTCCAGCCTCAGTCCTTTTGTTCTTCCATCTGGCTCAATCCATGGGGATCGGTCTTCTCTGCCTGGGCCTTGTTTAAAATCAAAAGATAGCCCTTGACTGTGGAAGAAATTCAGCCATTTGAAGTTTCAGTAGAACAAAAGAACTGTTTCTGTTCACACTGAACCTCTGTGAGATCCCAGGACTGTGCTTTTCCACTTCCACCAGACCTCCCCTTTCAACAGCAACATTTTACAGGGGAAAGATGATAGTAAAGATTAAAAATAAAAACAAACACAGTAAAAATACAGTAAAAGTCATTACAGAGCTGAAAGAATTAAAAAAGACATTCCTTGGAGACTATACAATCAGTGACAGCTGACAATCGCCACAACCTGAGAGTGGTGGAAAAGAAGGCTGTGGAGCTTGAGGCCTGTATGTCTGCAACCTGTGTGACATAGTAGATGCCCACAATATGACTCTTCTACAACTGCATGACAGGGAGTTGGAGTTAAGCAAGAAAGTTAAGAACCTTGAAAACAGGTCCCGAAGCAATAATGTTAGACTCTATGGAATCCCAGAAAAAACTGAGACAGGAGCCACTAACACATTTACAGAGAACTTCTGAGAACTTTTAGACCTGGGGGTGACTATAAACTGGACATTATCAGAGCACACTGGGTGCTTATGGCTCCCCCCACCAACCCCAAGGCACACCCCTGATCAAAAATCCTGGTCTTTTGTGATTACAGAATCAAAACTGATATCTTGAAATTGGGCCTGGAAAAAATAACATGCATTTATTTCGCACATGATTATGCATCCCTTACTCTTGAACGTCAGAAACAAGTCCTCCTACTACAGTACAATAAGAATTAATAATAATAATAATAATAATTTTATTTATAAGGCGCCTTTCAATTGCCAAAGCGCCATACATCAATACAGATAAAAAATACAAATCATTAAAAAATACAACTTTGTCAAAACAATTTTTACAATCAATATTCTAAAAACGCAGTTTTCCATAAAAAAAATAAATAAATTTAAGGGGGTGAAACATGCAGTGTCTTGATATGAGGAAAGTTTGACAGCATGGAGAATAACTTCGCTTCTTACAGTCATTCCCTGTGATGCTGCCTGCCCTGAAAATGTAACAAAATTTTGGTTGAAGGGAAAGCAAAGAGAAAAAAAATCTTACTATAGATGGAGCACTGCACTCCAGTCCCATTAGTTCAGGAATGTCCAGTGTTAACAGTACCTGCCACCTCTGGGGACTGATGTAGGTTTTACCTGCCTTCAGGTCACTGAGGAGTGCTTGTTCTCTGCCATGCCCTGGAGGTCCCCATGACCTTGCTTTCTCCCTTATACTATGCCCTTTGGGTCATGCACCCTTGTACTGTAGATGTTCAAGTTCTTTTTTTCTTAAAGGCACCTATCAATTTTCCCCACCCAAGCCATGGTGTTTAAAGACTTCAGCTGCCTCTCTAGGAGTCTCATAGATCTGAGACTCTTTGTCCATGAACATTTTCAGTTTCGCTGGAAACTCAGTGTATCCTTGTGTGAGACTAAAACACAAGCAAAACTCAATCTAAGAATACAAAAAGGATCAAACCTGTACAGCCAATGATATTGCATGCATTTATATGCTAACTGAGCTCAAATAGCCAGCATAATCTAGACAATGTTGCTTAAACAATGCTTTCTAACAAGCATGTGAACCAAGAAAAAAAAATCTTGCTAATCCCAAATTTCAGTGACCAGAAGTCAGTAAGGACATAAACTGTCAGTAGTTCAGGTAGGTACCAAACTCCTGGTATCAGAACCCACTTGAAGTAGAACATTAGCTGATGCTGAATATCAGCATGCAATTCAGACATCAGTCTCGAAGTCCCACATTCATATATAGATATCCTATTTGAGCCACATAAGTTAATGCCACCTAAATCTAACTAGTTTGCATAATTAGCGTATACTGTAAGACACTTCAAAAACAGCATGTCATGAAATAGTCTCTCACATCATGGATCACATCTAGGCAGTTTAAATAGGATTCGTAGCATGGATGAGGAACCATTTGTCACTTTCTCCTAGTTCTAAAAGCAGCCAGTAGGAATTTAGCTAGATAATCCAAGATTTAAACATCTTCCTAACTGATCCAAAATATATTTGGTTGGAAACTGGCATTTTGCAAAAAAAATGTCCAACGTACTTTTCCCTGATATTATTGTACCAAGGACACAATTATTTCATTTTCAGATGTGAAGCATTCTGGATAATTAATTTGGAGGCAGCGTAAAACAAACTAACCAAACAAACAAACAAACAAAAAAAAAAAAACAGGCTTAAATACCGGATTTGACATTAAACCCTTTTTAAGAAATAGATAAGGTTTTAGGGACATTATTGAATTATTATGGTAGTTCAGAAAAGGGGCTCTGTATCATCTCTTTTGGAATTACTTGCATATATAATCATTGTGGATTTTGTTTTATAAAAAAATATTTATGTATGGGGTTTGTATTGTGTTACTGCAATTTGAGCTTGCTGTCATACAGAGTTTTTTTTTATAGTATGTTTATTTTTGGTTTTGTTCCTCATATCTCCTTGTATTCCTCCCCCCACCACCACCACCACCACCATTCCTCCTTACCACATGTAATTCCTTCTTTTATTCTGGCTGTTAAATTGTTTTGCACTTGCAGTCCAATGATGTTACAGTTTTAATAATTATATAATTGTGACATCATCACATGTGGTCTGTTTAATGAGAGTTGGTACTTATGTACCTTAGCTTTTGATAAAGGACCAGCTGGTCCAAAACACATGAGGTGGGCATGGTTTTCATGGGTGTCTGCAACTTTTAAATGCTGGATTGTCATTTACAATAAAGATAATGAAGTTATATTCGTTTGGAGCCTAGTATCCTTCTTCTAGAGGTGGTGAGTGCCCAACTTTGTGTTCTTACTAGTTTCTTTTTGGTCATGGAGCACCACCACCCCAGTGCATACTTTTCTGTGTAATTCTACTTTTATGTCCAAGAGGGTAATATCTTTCAGAAAAGGAGATGTGCAAGAACAAGGGGGCACAATTTGAAGATAGAGGGGGGACAACTCAGGGACAACGTGAGGAAGTACTTTTTCATGGAGAAGGTGGTGGATGCATGGAACAGCCTTCCTGCAGAGGTTGTAGGGTCAAACACAGTAGGGGAATTCAAGAATGCATGGAACAGACATAAGGCAATTCTAGTGGAGGTAGGAAGAGGTAGGCTGTTGGTAAAACTAGGATCAGCAGCTTATCTGATAGGTAGGGAAATAGGCAGACTGGATGAGCCAAGCACTCCTTATCTGCCATCAAAGTATATGTTTCTATGTTTATAAATGCTACTTAGAACACTCTTGATTTTATCTATATTCTCATTACCCCATATCTTACTAGCATACAACATTTTGCTATTAAATTTCCCATTAGTGCTGTTAGCTTGAACACACAGTCTTTCTACCATACTTTGTACTATATCCGAGAAGGCTATTCACTAGATGCTTATTATCCTATGATCCTGTGTTAGGGTTTTAATATGTGAGTTCCATGAAATGTTAGTCTTGAACGTGGCTCCTAAATATTGATTTGCCTTAATAGTCTCAAGTGGTTTCCCTTTCATAGATTATTTCATATTAGTTTCATTACTGCTAATAATTAACACTTTGGATTTTGCCAGGTTTATTATAAGTTCAGAAAGGTCATGTAATTCCATTAATTTTTCCAGTTTTTTTTTTTTTTGGTTTGTTTGTTTTGAATGTCACCCTGGGAAAGCCGAAAAAGCACAAGATTGTCAGCAGAAGTCAATATCGAAATATCCAACTGTAAAATCTTAGGGGAATGAAGATGTTTGCCACTCAACTGTATTAGAAAGTCATTCAAATAAATGTTAGACAGAGTAGGGTCCAGAACCCATCCTTGTCTCACACCATAATTAGAAGCTACCTTTTCAGTTAAGTTACCACTTCTCTTATATTTCACCTTTGCCCACCTGTCCATGTAGTGTTTCTTAATTAAGAAAACTAAATCTGGATCAAAACCATGATACATCATTGTTCCCCATAGTTTACTTCTAACCAGAGTGTCAAATGCAGAACTAAAATCAATGAAAATGGTAAACAGCTTCTTCTTCCTAATCTTAAGATATTTTTGAACAAGATATGTGAAGATGAAACAATCATCTATAGTACTCCTTTTTTTTGTAATTTATTTTTATTGATTTTGCAAGCAAATAATCTTACAAAGGAATACATAGTAGGATACTAGTACAATGACTTTTGCCAGATAATACTGCTCACTTACAAAGGATAAAATATAAGTCACCTCCTCAAGTGTTACAACATAGGAGGAAGTTCCAATAAAATGACTTCATCATTTATAACATTGACAGAAAGCATGCAGCCTAGGAAACTTATAAGGGACCAAGCTAAGTATAGCCTCAATATACCCTCTTACCAAACTGACATATTGGTCTAAAGATCCCTACCAGCATGAAAGCTAGCTTGTAACTTAGATACTGTAGTTTTGTACTCTTTTCTAGGGATTTTTGTTACCATGCTAAAGTGACTCTGGTATATAATTTAGCAATTTTATCTATGAGACTGTGGACCTGTACATAGTGGGGTTGGTTTTATCACCTTTCTTTTGTACATTAGCACAATATAATTGCCTTTACATGAAGGGGGAAGTAATTGTATTGAATGCATGTGTTAAAAAAGAATGAGAACACCATGATCCAACATTCAGGGTCCAGTTTGTAAAAATCCACTGAAATAGTCTCTGGTCCAGGGGCCTTATTATTTTTTGTTGCTAAATGGCTTCCAATACTTCTGTTTCCTGGAACCATTGAAAGCTTTAGGGAATCTTATCACATTCTCCAGCTAGTACTACATTAGAAAATGCATTAGGATTATACAACAAAGATGAAAAATATTTAGCCCATACATGGGGTTCGATATAGCTATCAGACTGTGTTTCATAGTTCAATATGCCATTAGCCACAAGGTGCCAACAACTTTTATAATAGTGTATGGTGGAACCCTGTTATGCATGAAATTCCATGCCTGGAATATGTTTGTTGTGCGGCAGTAGTGACATCATTATGTTGTTGTGCTGCACTAGTGATGTCACTACTTCAGCACAACAACTTAGAATGCTGCCACACATCTGCTTTCCTCTATCCAAATGAGCTGGAATCTGTTTTTTTTTTTACTTGAAATCACAGAAATAGCTGCAGCACATTAAATCAGTAATTTGAGCTCACTACCAACCCTCAAGTGCCTTACCCCAACCACTAGTTCACTGAAAGGAAGTGGAGTGTTTGAAATGGACATGGGTGCCCATATACTATATAAGATAATGTATGGCCATCCAAACACAGGCAAGCCTGTGTCTCCATTTTGAGTTTTCTATGGCAACTGGAGAGCCTCTCAAGCTTCACTCTCGAGGTTCCAGTTGCCATAGAAACCTCTCGATGCAGACACAGACTTGCTGTGTATGGCTGCCCATACATTATCCTCTACCTTACCCGGTCAACAAAAACTAAACAAATAAAATAAATATCTCTTATGAACACAACCATCAACATTTTTCCCATAACCCATTGACATATTCACCTCTAACTCTTCTGGTAATTGCCTTAATTTTTTTCCTAAAAATGTTCTCATTTCTTTTACTTTCCCTGCTGGGATATTTTTTAATAAATTGAAGAATTTTCTCAAGTTTTATTTTTTGTTAGCTTGCATGCATTATTAAACCAAGATATGAGAAGATGAGTTTAATTATGTCTCATCTACTTAGTTATATTGTTATTTGTATTATCCATTTGATCAATGAAGAGTTTATAAAATATAAACAGATTCACTTCATCCTGTACAGCAGTTTCCAAATTATTCTTCAGATCCACATATTGCTCAGAATCCAATGTTACCTCACTCAAGCAATATGCAATTTTTTATTAATAATTATGATCCCTGTTTCTATTTCAGATCTGATAGGTATTGTTTTAACCTGCCACATAGTAGTTAGAGAAAAATGATCCTTTTCAACTTTAATAAGGATTTTCATCCATTGATAATTAACTAAGTGATTCAACTGATACATAAAATAATCTATGATAGAAGTCCCTTGACCAGAAAAGTAGGTGTAGTTGCCTGGACTGTCACCCTGCAGTCTGCCATTCACAAATATCAGCTGATGGTTATTAATTCATTCTAATATGCAGTCTGCATTCACATTTGTTTTCCCATACAGGTTTACTCTTACTGGTATATTCCTGTACCACTCAAGGAAAGGTTCCTTGTTACTTCATTCTGTAAGCTTCCCTGCTCATGAATTTAAATCCCCCCAATAATAAGTATTTCACAAAAATTTACCTTTTCCCAACACCTTAGCAAGGTATCTGATAATAGTGTCCAGAAATCTGAATCATGACGTTTGGAATTTTTAGAATGAATGTAAATCTTGGCCAAAAGCAGTGAAGTCTTTTCAACACCTGCTCTTACCATCAAGCAAGTATGCACGCTACACAATAATATAGAGTCCTGAAATGACTCATTAACCCTCATTTAAAAGATGAGACCACAGCTTAATCTGCTCATTTTTGTATCTCTTGTAGCAGGCACATTAAATTCGTGAACTTCCGTTTTAGGTATGATTAGGCAAATTTTGATGGCATGAGAAGAGATTTGGTAAATTGGAACTGGGAGAAAGAATTCAGGGATGCTTCACTTCCTGACATGTGGGAAAAATTACAAACTAAATTACATAGCCTAGTTAAGATTCATGTCCCAATCTCAAAAAAATATGAGACACTATATAAAAAAACCCTCCCCTTATGGGTGTCATCTTCAATAAAGAAGGAGACAAAAAAATAGAATGTACAGAACAGCAAAATTAAGTGGTGATGAGGGAAGATAGTCGAAATAAAAAAAAAATGCTTAAGGATTACTAAAAAGTGTATTGAGCAAGCCAAAAGAAGCTATGAATTTAAACTAGCTACTAGAGTGAAGGATAATTATAAATCATTTTACTCGTATATTAATAACAAAAATGGTAATGCAAAAACTATTGGTCCCGTAAGAGATCAAGATGGAAGCATTATATCTGACAACCAAAAAATGTCAGAAAATTGTAATAATTACTTTTCTGCTGTATTCAATCACCCGATGATCACTATACCTCAGTTCGGTTCTGCATCTTGTAAACCCATTATTACTTTAAAGGTATGTGATGTGGAAAAAAAATTAAAGCTGCTGAACCAGAATAAAGCCCATGGTCCTGATGAACTGCATCCAATGGTTGTTAAGGAATTGGCAGATCAATTAGCAGGTCCTATAACATGCCTTTTTCAGAAATCCATAAAAGAAGGGGAGGTACCAGTAGCATGGAAGCAGGCAGTGGTTGTCCCCATACATAAGAAGGGATCCATGCAGGATGTAGAGAATTATAAACCAATTAGCCTGACCTCGATTTTGGGTAAGATATTGAAGGGGATCATAAAAGATTATATTATAGAATTCCAACATCAGACCGAAAATATTGATAGTACACAACATGGGTTTTGTGAAGGGCAGATCATGCCAGATGAATCTCCATGAATTCTACGGCAAAGTAAATAAGGCTTTGGATGAAGGAAGCTCAATAGATGTGATCTTCCTGGGCTTCACCAAGGCCTTTGACAAGGTGCCACATGACAAACTGATTGAAGCACTCAACCTGCTGGGGATACATTCTGATATCATCCACTGGATTAGGTCATGGCTTATGGGTAGACAGCAGAGGGTCCGTATAAAAGGGGAGTATTCTGGATGGACAGATGTGACCAGTGGGGTTCCACAGGGCTCCGTGCTGGGCCCCTGCCTGTTTAGTATATATATCGGGTTTATGAGCTCTGCACCTGATATATGGTTGTCAAAATTTGTCGACGACACTAGATTAGACAAAGTAATTAAAGATATAGAGGATGCTAATGCTTTGCAGGCCACTTTAAGAAAATTGGAAGAATGGGCACAGAGACAAGGGTCAACATTTAATGTGACAAAATGCACTGTGATGCATATAGGTAAAAATAATAAATTGTACCAATATACATTAGGCAATGTACAACCACTAGAGCAAGTCCACTCCTACAAGTACCTTGGGGTCTCCTTTGACTCAGCCCTCACCTACCACACCCACATTGATGCCCTTGCTTCAGCCACTAATGTGTGGCTAGGTATCCTATACCACTATAAAAACTGTCTCCCCCCCGCTGCCCTCCATCTAGCGGTTACATCCTCTATACCAGGGGTTCTCAAATGGTGAGGCCAGCCTCCTTGGGGAGGCCACAACCTGTTCCAGGGGAGGCTCAAGCAAGTCTTGAAAAAGTACTGTATTTAAATTTTGAACTTTATAGAGTTTGAGTGAAGGGATAAGGCAAACTGAAAGAGGATAATAGTAGGTGAATGTATGTATTTATTCACAAGTCTGTGACCAGGGAAAGTACTGTACACTGAGCCATGGCTTATTTCAGGTGTACCCAGGAAGGTAGTGAGAGAATACAATCCAAAATGTAACTGCAAAACACTCAAGCAATACAAAATGAATGAAAGTGCAAACAAACTACGAACAATAAACCAACAGTGCAAGGAACAATGATTAATTAGACTGGCAGCAGAACTGTCCAAATACAAGAGTTAACCATACAGGTAGTAGGAATAAGAGCAGGAGGGAGCAAAATGATCCCTGAGAAGTTGCTTAAGAGCAGGGTGGGGGAGGGAAGAGGCAGAGGTCGGCAGAAAGGTTATTCCAGTTAGAGGAGAAACAGAAAAAGCAGTCTGACCCATGAAGGTATGGCAGTAAGGGGTAGCAATGGTTTGAGTCAAAATATTGGAGAAAGTAGGTTGTCCTTTTGGGAGGTGGGGGTACAATAAGCTTAATAACATGAAAGCAAGCTATGCCATGCGGTTTCAATTTATTCCTGATGTACTGTGAAGAGTAGGCTATTTTTCTATGGGGAGGCCCAAAAATATTTCAGTATTTTAGGGGAGGCTCAAGATCTTTTTCATAGCTTAGGGGAGGCTCACTGTGACAAAGTTTGAGAACTGTTGCTCTATACTATCCCTTGTTGACTATGGCCTACCAGTATATGGTGCTGCTGACACAACCGCCCTCAATAAAATTTGCCTCATCCTAAATAAGGCATGCAGGCTAATCTCTGGGGCCCCCAGGCTCACGCATTTGTGCCAGCTCTATGAGATGGCAACACTGCTGAATCTAGACGAACGTCTACAATACCAAACCTGCCTAATAACAAAAAAAAACTCTTCTCGGGCTATCCCCACCCGGGCTGACAGCCTCCCTCCGCCAAGTCCAACCCTTGGTCTGTACACAGTCCTCCTGCAAGGCCACTTTTCTGGTCCCATGATCTAGGACCTCCCATGGACAGAGGTCCTTCTGCTATAGAGTTCCATCATGGTATAACTCGCTCCCTGTCCCCATCTCAGATGCCCCCATGATTTCCAAATTCAAAACCACACTTCAAAGCCAACTATTTAACATGCGTAGCTGCACCTGTCTATAATAGAGGCATAGCTCTCTGTGCCTTGACAATGCCCTCTGGGCAGCATCCAGACCACACCTCTTTTTAATCCTCACCCATTGCTGATTGAACCGCTATTATCTTGCTGCTTGCTCTTACCATCGTGCAAGAATGTGCCATTGTAACCAAACTGGCTTATCTGTTTAACTGTTGTAATCACATGTCCTTGCTAATTATGTAACCCACATGCTGTAACCAAAAGTCTGTTATGTATTTGTCCTCAATGTGATGAGGTACCTTTGGAAATAAGCCTCTGGCTCAAAGGTTGTAAACCGATGTACAAATAAATAAATAAATAAATATACCATTAAAGGTTGTTACCGAAGAAAGAGACATTGGGGTAAAGATATGTAATAATCTTAGCTTTAGACCTCATTATAATCAGATAAAAAAAGCTAGTAGTATACAATACTGCATAAATAACCACATTAAATGTAATAGAGAAGAAGTTCTTTTACCACTTTACACATCCCTAGTGCGACCACATATGGAATACTGTGCCCAATTTTGGGCCCCTGGGGGTAGAGATGACATAAGATCTTTGAAGAGGGTGCAAAGGAGAGCAACATGAAGAATAGCCTGGGTCCAGGGCCAGGAGTATGAACAGAGGCTGTTATCTTTGGGCCTTTACACTTTGGAGTATCGTAGATTATTAGGCGACCTGTGTCTTATATATAGGGCATTAAATGACACCACACTCTGGGAACAACTCAATCTGGTATTGAGGGATCAACCTTATAATACTAGAGCCCACTCCCTACAGATTAAACCAGATAGATATAATACACTGAGGAGGAAGTATTGGTTAACTGTGAGAGTGGCAAATATCTGGAATATGCTCCCAATTGAGATAATAACTAGTAGAACAATGGAATTATTTAAGACACAAATTGATCAATACTTGATTGGCAAGAATACCTCTGGATACACATAAGGCCATGGCGAGTATATGGACTACAGTCTTCAAAACTTCTTACTGTGACAAGGTACCTTTGTAAATGAGCCTATGGCTCAAAGGTTCTCCAAACTGCTGTTTAAATAAAATAAAATAAAATAAATAAATAAAAGCTCTGAGAAACCTATGAAACCTATGAAATCCATTCATTGCTCTACTAGCAGTGTCTGAATGCCAGGATTCTTGCAAAGCATTAGTATCATATTTTAAAATAAGACCCTTATATTCAGGGTTTACACATTTTATTAGATGTCCTGCAACAGTCCAAGGCAGGAAGAGTATGCTGTCTTCCATGTTGTCCCCTGTTCTCTCCTCCTTTGCAGAAAATGTATCCTTAATTATATTTTCCATATGAATGGAATGGTGTCAATCAGTGTTATTTCTGTCCTAAGTGAGTAAAACGATTACTGGATGGAACATTTGACCAAACCTCAGATGTAGTTCACCAGAAAGTAAATCTCTTTTAGCCTACTTGCTCTGGGCTTCTTGTGTCCTTACAGCCAACCCGCCCCTTTTACCACCTTCTCTTCTGCTATGTTGAATTATAATTCCAAGCAGTTGTAATTTGTGTTGCAGTTCCAAAATCTTGAATAGTAGATCCTGTGTTCTCAAAGCTATAACCAGATGCATTGCTGCTCCCATGCTAACAATCCATTTAACAAGCATGATGTCATTGTAGGGCCAGCCCATCAGTGCTGCAGTAGTGCTACTGCCTCCAATGCTGGCGATCCAGGTTTGGGAATGAGCCTGGGTTGTTGGGAGTCAGCTGGGGGGAGGAAGCTTGAGCGTCTCATAGGATGCCTTCCATCTCTCGGGGGGCTGCTTTACCACTCCCAGTAAGGGGGACACTGTCAGGGGCTTGGCTGTGATGTATGTTCACACATCTACAGCCTGAACTCTGGTCCTTCTGCCAGCATCCTCAAGGGGTGGGGATTTGGGGACCACGACACCAGAGCAGCCATGAAAAATCCAGCCCCCAATACCATGCAGCATGATCCCCCATGAAGAGGGGAACAGAGCCCTAGATGGTTGGCATAGCCACCACCAAGCCCCCGGACAGGAGTGGCCAAAAAATGTGATATATATATATAAAAAAGAAACATTATATCATTGTGGTATAATAGGTCCATGCCCATGAAATTTTCAAAGGGATTTTGAATCATGGGGTAAGATTTTCAAATGTGCAATGCTGCCACAAGCCCCCCCCCCCATGGTGCACTGAACATATAGTGCATGGGGCTTGCAGCATTCACCGACCGGCATTCGGGATTTTCCATCCTTTGTACCCGGCACTGTCCCTTAGACCACAGATATGTGGTCTAGCATGTGCTATTCCTTGGGGACTAAGTAATGGAGCTTGCACCAGATATTTGGCACAAGCTGCTGTAAAGCAAGGGAACTGTCGCAACTGTACCTGATATTGGAAAATCAGGTGCATTTGCGGCAAGGGAGTTCGGTACACCGCCAACATCTAAATCTCATGGCACAGAGTGGGACTCAAGCCCTGCAACACCGTTCAGAAATCCTGCCCCTGCTCCATGCTTGAAACCAGGTTCATAGCCATTTTGTTTAATACCAGTAACCGAGACAACATTCACATTTTTGGGAACTTTATGCATTCTTTCATGCTGCAGCCACCCCAGATTTGGATTATTAGTTAACATTTCAATTATATCTGGTCAGTTTGTGACATATCGCTGGTCTCTTTTCTGATATGATTCAGGGATATGGGTTTATCATGGCATGACCCACTTTCCCCATAACCACTGAATTACTCCATATATAGCAGGCCAGTCTCAGATTTACCACAGAGTGTCGTTTTTACCTTATACTGTATATATCATCATATCTGGTAATACCAAGCACATCATCAGGCTCAGGCTCCAAATCCATTTCCCTATTTTAATTACATCATTGCTTTAATCTTTAGCCTTTCAGGGGTCTCAGTATCTAATTTTGAGAGACCTCTTAACCATAAAATGGCTGTAATACCTCTCTTTTATTTTTATCAACTGTCCCCTTGTCTACTTCAGTATGATTATTGGAAGGAACTAAAGGCAAAGTCTTCTTAAGTGCGGGGGCTTGTACCATTATTAGAGTATGATTTTCCTGTTGCTACATTATTATCACTAGATGCTGATTTTACCATTTCCGCATCAGATTTCTTGGTTGGTTGGTTGGTCCAATTTATTACAAGTTCCCTGGTGTGTATTTTCTAATAGTATAACAGCAGAGTCTTTTCTCCTTTTCTTTAATTTTGTCAACTCTGTGTACCCCAAGTTCTTATTTTTCCTTTTTTTTTTTCCATTTTTTTATTGTTGTTAATTACTCTGTCTCTTGGCAATTCCTTTTCCTTGATGGTAACAGGACTAAACTCTAGTTCTACCGCATTTCCCTCTTCATTTCTTCACCTTTTATAATGTACTTTTTTTCTGGAACTTCTTCCAGAACTATACTTTCACTTTTGGACCATTCAGAGCTTCCACACCTAGTTTGTCTAATCTGGGAAAGACAGCATGCAGTCTAGCCTCATTTAATGCAGTGCCCTCACTTAGAGAGGAACTCTCATTCTTAAGTATCACTAATTGTTCCAGTAGCAGTACACTGGCTGTATAAGAAACCTTCAATAGTTAAAAAATATTTTTACCTAAAAAAGGACAATATTGCACTGTTCCACTATTCTTCTCAGCTCCCACCTGCTTATTGTTACACAAAGCTGAAGTCTACAGTGAACGTTTATGTCCAGAAATAATGCCGTCTAAGTCCTCCTTTCATAATATTAAAGCTGTCTCTGCAACTACCCTCTTCACCTTTATTAGTTCTTGCAAACTGAGATGCTGACATTGGAACAGGATTACATTCCTGATTTCTTATCAGAGTATTTCTCTGTTAGTTTTGCAAAACTCAAATTGCAAAAATCAAAAGGGTAGTCTTTCTTATGAACACTTCCACTTCCACCATAAAGATTTAACTGATGTGTGTAATAATGGACTACACTCCAGGGATTCACTTAACGTATTCCTATGTCTATGTCTAGTCCCTCTGGAGTGGGTTTCTGGCACCTCCAACCCCCATTTCCAGTTCAGATAATGGGGCAGAGTCTTTCGCTTGGAAACATGTCAATCGTGGTGCTTTTGACACAATAAAATGTTAGTTTGCACTTTATTTCTGTTGTGGCATCCTTCTTACAGGCTTGGTGTGTGCTTGGAACTTCAGTGTTTATATCTATTTGTAGTTCCTTTAGCCCCACCACCTCTGTGTGCACACTCTTTCTTTTTCAATAGAGCAAGAAATACTTGCCATGAGACTTGTTTTGTTTATTAAATATGCACTTATTTTAGCCAGATACCCTATTTGCAGCATTTTTTGTTCTTTCCTTTTTTTTGTTTTAAATTTTGGGTCATTTGGCCTTATACTATTATTCCCTGTGGATTTTAATTTATTACTCACTACAGATCCTTAACTAGTAACAGCCATTTCAAAAAACAGTACAACAGTTAGATTTCTAAATAACAAAGGCACAGTTATCATACAGATAATACCACATAAATAATACAAATAAAAAGTGTGTCAGCAGTCCAGATAGCAATAGGCACTGTGTTTATCATACAGCTTATGCTTTGCAATTTACAGCCTTAAAGAGTCTCAGGCCTTTGTAGTCAAAGTTGCTTACAGATGATGGTGTTCATCCTCAGAGAGCTTGACAGTTTAAAACTGCATAAAATATGCAGCAGTCCTCTGAGCCTTCTTCTGTATAAGCCTGGATATATCCACTTGAAAGAATTCAGACTTAAAAACAAGCAGATAAAAAAACTTACTAAAAAACTCCTCGAGGGTTTTGGCCTTCTGTGATTTAAAGCACTTTATAAAAAGAAACAAGCTGGTAAACACTATCAGAACCTACCAGAAATAAAAGGCACAACACAGCCTGACTTCCCAGCTTACTCATCAGCCTACCCCTCCACTCAGTAACCATCCCAAGCACCTTCTCCCACACTCGCAAGAAAGGGCTCCTAACAAAAGGGAAACTGATTTAGATATTTTATAATCACCAGCCCCACTTAATTTTATACAGCAAGGAAAAGCAAGCTATACACAGGGGTTGCTTACCATTCCTTTTTAAGATAAAAAGTCAGCATCCAGAGAAACAGAAAATTAATTCAGTATTCCTGTATACTTTCAGACTTTTTCTAACTTATTAGGTTTAAAATCTTTCTTAGTACAAACTTAGTTTAACTTAGTACAGCTTCATTTAAATGCCACAAAAATCAAGCTGCAACACAGCTCCAACTGCTCAAACGCCAGCCACACCAAACACCAATGGGCTGTGAGTGCAAGGCAGTTTGGAAGATCCCTTAACTAGCTGTACTATTACTCCCAAACCAGTCATGTGGTAAAATAAGTGCACATTTTAGAATACTGTAATTCAATTAGCCAAATATACTAAATACTTAAAAATATCAACAAAACATCAACAGTAGATCACTAAGATAGAAAAAGGTCCCAAAAGGGTCTCCTCACAAAAAGCCAAACCCACAGTTACTCTCCTGTATTAGCCTTGGCAAAGTTGTAGTAAAATGGGATATGAAAAACACAGAGGTACATAAAGCACCAAAGTCACACTTCTCACCATCCCTGTATATTTTTCACTTAACCACTCTGGTTTTCAGCTAGTAGTGATGAATTCCATTCTATCCATACACTGCCCATCCACTGTACACTTTCTCCTGACCTCTCCTTACTCCCCAAGACTCCATGCCTCCCACAGCCCTGGTTAGGAGTCTGTGTTGGTCTGACATGCTCCACAGGGTATCCACTGAGTCTTCTCCCTCACTCAGTGTCAGTTGTAACTGGGAGCAATCAGAGAAACAGATGAGAGGCCATCAACACAGAATGAGTATTAATTTAATAAATGACAACCCAGTAGGCAATGGTGGCATACCGTGTGTAAATAAAAATTCTGCATACAAAAGTAACTACTTAAGCTCCTCTTTGCAGTGCCTCAGTGCAGTTATCCATGATGCTGAGGTGTATCAGATGGGGAATTCAGTGTACAACTCAATCGTCCCTGACAGGCATAGCAGCATATTTTGCGTGATCATGTGGGTGGGTTAATACAGCACACCAGGGGCATCCAACTTTGACCCCCTCCCAAAGTGCCAGCACTATTCATGTTAGTGCTGCACTAACCCATTTAGTACTGCTTAACCTTTTAAATATAGGAGTCTTGGTCTATGGTCTGAGACAAAGCCTGGAATGAAAAAATAACTAAGTTCTAACAGCCTTGATTGCTTACTATCTGGTGCTTATCACTCTACCACTCAGGGCATACACAGTGACAACAGACCTCCAAAATTCACTGTCTGCTTGTGCTGCCAAAGAACTGTATAAAAAATTAACAATAAAGGTCACCCTGCGGTCTCAAAGCACAGGCCTCAATAAGGGTCAGTATACCAAAGTTCTACAACATCATCTCACAGCAAGCCTATTGGTAAATATATACTAAGAGGAGTGGTTGGACCACAGTGGGCTCAAGGAGGGTGAGGGTGGTGGAACAGAGGCACATCCCTCCAGTTGCACCTCTCCACAATTCCTATGCCATTCTGGCAAAGTGTGGTTCCTCTATGGAGGCACCCGCAGTGGAGACCAAGGAGGATGCTGGGAACCTCCACAATATACTTACAAGGGAGACCCATAGGAGAGTGGCATGGGACCCCACAGGGGAAGGAAACAACTCCTGGCGGGGGACTCCATTGTTAGGAAGGTAGAACTGGGGGAGCAAGGGGAGAGGGAGGTAAGGTGCCTGCCTGGCGCCATGGCTTGGAGGGACAGGGAGCGAATCCTCAGAATTGCCAGAGCAGCTGCACAGGGGAGGGAGCTGGATGTCATTGTCCACCTAGGGACAAATGACCTGGCTAAGAAAGGAATTAGAACAGTGCAGGAAGAGTTTATGGAATTAGGGAGGGGCCTTAGACAAGTAGCACGCACGGTAACCTTCTCGGAGGTGCTGCCCATCTATGGCGCAGGAGAGGCTAGGGTGTTCCACACCAGGGGATTCAATCAGTGGTTGAAAAACTGGTGCAGAGCTCAGGGATTTGGCTTCATTGGGGACTGGGGGTCCACCTAGAGTGATGCAAGCCTATACTGGCATGATGGGCTGCATCTGTCCAGGAGGGGAACCAGAATCCTAGGTGATAGGTTTAAATGCCTCATTGGCAAGCATTTAAACTAGCCAGGGGCACTGGAAAAGACAAGGAAATCTAGCCCCCAAAAATAATGGTAGTGACTGTAGACACCAACATAGAGGTGTTGATAGGGAGAAGGGCAGGGGTAAATGGGGAAAGTGACAAAGGCAAGAAGGCCATCAGGAAATGGAGGGTAATGAGTACCAATGCCTGTAGTCTAGGCAACAAGTTCCCTGAACTGGTGGCCTTGATGGAAGAGGGATGCCTGGATATCGTAGCAGTCACAAAAACATGGTACACAGAGAACCATGACTGGGATGTTAACATATCAGGGTACATAACCTACAGGAGAGACAGGCAGGGGAGAAGAGGGGGAGGAGTAGCTCTCTATGTAAAGGAAGAGATAAAAGCAACTGAACAAAAGAGTTAACAGGGAGGAGGGGAGGTACTGTGGGTCACCTTGGAGACTGGAAAGGGCACCACAATCCGCACAGGGGTTGTGTACAGACCCCCATGTCAGGGGGGAATGGACAAGGATATGATAGAAGGCATTCTTAGGATGACAAAGAAAGGGGAGACACTGTTGATGGGAGACCTGAATATGCCAGATGTTAACTGGAGCACATTTTCTGCAGCTACATCTAAGAACAGGGCCATTCTCGATGCCCTACAGGTGGCAGGCCTCAGACAGCTAGTTTCGGAACCCACTCATGAGGGAGCAATCTTAGACCTCATACTCTCAAATGGGGGCAGTGAGAAGATCTCAGATCTAGAAGTGGGTAGCCATCTGGGAACAAGTGACCACCAAACAGTGTGGTTCACGTTAAACTCAGCTACAGAGTCAAGCCATACAAAAGTGAGGGCACTGGACTTCAGGAGGGCTGACTTTGGCAAGATGGGAGAGTGCCTCAGAAAAGCTCTAGAAAACAGGCTAGAAGGAGGGGTGGAGCAACAATGGGGAATCATCAAAACTGCCATCACAGAGGGAACAAGCTTTTGTGTGAAGCAAATAAACAAATCAAAACAAAAGAAAAAGCCACTATGGTTCTCAAAAGAGGTGGCTGTGAAAGTCAGGGAGAAAAAGATAGCACTCAGGAAGTATAAGGAAACACAGAAGGAGCAGGACAGAGAGCTGTACCAGTTAAGGCAGAAGGAAACAGGGAGGGAAGTCAGAATAGCAAAGGCCCAAACTGAGGAAAAGATAGCCAACTCAGTTAAGAAGGGGGATAAAACCTTTTATAGGTACATCAGCGAGCATAGAAAGACAAAGGGAGGGATAGTGAGGCTGAATAGAATGAACAGTGGGTGGGCAGAGGGGGACAGTGAAAAAGCAGGGATACTGAAAGAATATTTCTGCTCAGTATTCACAAAAGAGGAGGGGGAAGTGCCTAATCCAATTAACAGAAGTGCTCTTGGTAGGGGGGTCGATCCCAGTCCTTTCACAGAAGAAAGGGTTCTGCAAGAACCCATAAAACTGATGGTGGACAAAGCAATGGGACCTGATGGAATTCACCCCAGAATTCTAAAAGAATTAAGGAGGGAACTCATGAAACTACTGACTACTCTTTTTAACAAATCATGGGAGGATGGTGTGGTACCCGAGGGACTGGAGGAAGGCGGATGTGATTCCCCTTCACAAAAGTGGGACCAAGACAGAGGCAGGAAACTACAGACCTGTCAGTTTGACCTCTGTGGTACGGAAAGTGATGGAGTCACTTCTGAAGGAAAGAATTGTTGAGTACCTAGAGGCCAATGAGGCACAGGACCCAAGGCAGCATGGGTTCACAGCGGGAAGGCCATGTCAGATGAATCTAATAGATTTCTTTGACTGAGTGACCAAAGTAGTAGACCAGGGAGGGGCTGTGGACATGGCCTACCTAGACTTTAGCAAGGCATTTGACACAGTCCCACACAAAAGAATAATAGTCAAATTAACCAGCCTGGGAGTGGGTCCCAGGGTGGTAGCCTGGGTAAAACATTGGCTGGACAACAGGAAACAGAAGGTAATTGTAAATGGAGTCTACTCTGAAGAAAGATGGGTTACTAGTGGGGTACCGCAGGGTTCAGTACTGGGCCCAGTCTTTTTTAATGTCTTTATAAGTGACATTGCAGAAGGACTGGAAGGAAAAGTATGCCTCTTTGAAGATGACACAAAGATCTGCAACAGGGTTGATACACAAGGAGGTGTGGAAAGGATGAAAAGGGACTTGGCAAGGTTGGAGGAATGGTCAGAAGTATGGCAGCTAGGATTCAATGTAAAGAAGTGCAAAATAATTCACCTGGAAACAAGAACCCAGGGAAGATTACACAGTGGGGAGGTAATAACAACAACAAAAAGGAAAGGGACCTGGGGTAATCGTATCAGATGACCTTAAGGTTAGCAAGCAATTTGAGAAGGCAGTAGGGAGGGTGGGGGTATACTGGGATGCATAGGGAGAGGCATCACCAGCAGAAAACAGGAAGTTGTTATCCCTCTGTACAGACAATTGGTGAGACCCCATCTGGAGTACTGTGTCCAGTTCTGGAGACCCCACCTCCACAAGGACATAAACAGGATAGAGGCAGTCCAGAGGAAGGCAACTAAAATGGTGCAGGGTCTGCAAGAGAAGCTGTACGAGGAGAGACTAAAGGAGCTTAATATGTATACCCTTGAGGAAAGAAGGGAAGAGGGGGACATGATAGAAACTTTTAAGTACCTCAGTGGAATCAACAAAGTCCAAGAGGGTAGCATCTTTCAGAAAAAGAGATGTGCAAGAACAAGGGGACACAATTTAAAGATGGGGGGCAGTTCAGGGGCAATGTGAGGAAGTATTTTTTCACAGATAGAGTAGTGGATGCATGGAACAGCCTTCCTGAGGAAGTTGTGGGGTCTAAAACTGTGGAAGAATACAAGAATGCTTGGGACAGACATAAGGCAATTCTTGTGGGGGGTAGAAAGAAATAGGCTGTTGGTTAACTAGGATCTGCGGCCTATCCTGTAGGTAGGGAAATGGGCAGACTAGGTGGGCCAAGTGGTCCTTATCTGCCGTCAAAGTCGATGTTTCTATTTGAAAAATACCACTTGTTATGTTCTTCAGGTGGGCTAACAAAAGGGCTGTGTGCACATTTGGGGCCAAAATCTACAAAAATTACAAAGTTATGAGTAAACATTGAAACAATTCAACATTTCCTCATACCTTTGTTGTTTTGACGTTTTGACCTGACATTTTCAACACAGTCTTTTTATGACTCCACCTTATGGTCATGGCAGATGAAATTTGTTTGAATCCCATTCAAAAGGTGACTTTGTGGAATTAATGCGATAACGTGTCGGAGGAGATTTGAAAAATGACACCTATGTTCACAATGTGGGGTAACAAGAGGGCTGTGTTGAAAACTGTGGCCATAATCTGCACAAATTGCAATGTTGTCAGTAAATGTTGAAAAAGAATTCAATATTTCTTCATAACTTCATTGTTTGTGACATTACGGGTAAAAAGGGAAGGGGGGGCTGTGCAGAGGGGTCCAGGAAAAGGCAGACATCCCAAACAAATACTTTTGTTCAGCATTCACAGAGGAAGGAGAAGAAGGGGGGCTACAAAGTAACAGAAGCTTTGAATGGAAGGAGGTCGACACTAGTACTTTTTTGGAGGCAAGAGTCCTGAAAGGATTTGCTAATCTCAAGGTGAACAAAGCAATGGAGCCAGATGGAGTGCATCCAAGGATATTAAGGGAGCTTGGGGAAAAACTGTCTGCGTCTCTGACAATTCTATTTAACAGCTCACTAGAAGCAGTAGTGGTTCCGGAGGACTGTAGGAGGGCAGATGTAGTCCCACTACACACATGTGGTAGCAGGGAGGAGGCTGGCAATTATAGGCCAGTCAGCCTGACATCGGTGGTGGGAAAGTTAATGGAATCACTGTTGAAGGAAAGGATTATGGGATATCTTGACTCCAGTGGGTTACAAGATCCGAGGCAGCATGGTTTCACAGAGGGGAGGTCATGTCAAATGAATCTGATAGATTTCTTTGACTGGGTGACCAAGGAATTAGATCAGGGTGGAGCACTGGACATGGCCTACCTAGATTTCATTAAGGCTTTTGACACTGTTCCACACAGGAGACCAATATGCAAGTTGGGTAGCTTAGGAGTGGGTCCAAAGGTGGTAATCTGGATAAGAAACTGGTTGGGGGATGGGCAACAGAGGGTGGTGGAGGTGAACGGACTTCACTCCAGGGAAGGGAGGGTGACCAGTTGAGTGCCTCAGAGATCAGTAGCCTGGACCAGTCCTCTTTAAACAGCAAGTGCACTGGAATTAATAGTACATTTCAGATGCAGTCAGTTATCACTTCTTTTATCTGAAGCATTTTATTCTTTTCTATTTGCTTTTCTGTTCGCTTATTAGAAGATTTTCCACCTGGCAGTACTGGGCTGATGTGTGGAGTAGCACTCTGTTTGGAAGCTAAAAAAAAGTCAGTTCTTTGCCTCCCACTATATTATCAAAAATTTGACCAAACAACCCTTGCAGCCTGAGCAGTGACTTTCATAATTTACCTATCAAAATGGAGAAAATTGTGACATCACTAGTAAGCAAGAAGAGCCAGTCCCTGCTGCTTCATGTGAAAGTGAATAATCTGGCAGTGAGAAATGATTCTTCTTGTTTACTAGTTATATCACAGTCAGTGTGGTCTCAGTGTTGATGCTGTACTGGGAGAAATGCACACCAGTAATGTAATTAGTTTGGTGATTTTTTACAGCAGATTGTCAACACAGTCATTTTGGGACCTCCGCTCATGAACAGTGTCACTGTGATTTTCTTAATCTGTCCCGAACACTGATTTCCAACAGTGACCACGCATTTCTGTGCCGGAAGTGCAAAAACACATTTCGGCCATGGTGTAAAAATAAAAGCTGTACTGTTCATAAAGAGGTGTGGAAAAATGCCAGTGTTGAAAATCTGGACTGAAAATATTACAGATTTGTGAACTTACGAGGGTGCATGGAAACTGCACAATGCAAGCTCGTAACACAGTCATTTTAAGGACTTTTGTCACCAAATTTTCAACATAGACATTTTAAGACCTCTGTTCATGAACAGTGTCACTGTGATTTTCTTAATCTGTCCTGAACATTGATTTCGCACTACGACTCAGCCATTGTGTGCTACGTATGCAAAAACATATTTTGGTGAGATGAAAATGACAGTTGTACTACTCATAAGGAGGTGTGGTAAAATGGCAATGTTGAAAATCTGGAGTGAAAATAGTAAAAATTAGGTGAAGTTACAAGCGTTATTGTGGGAACTACTTAGCACTTGCTAAAACAATGTTATTTTGGGAATTTTTCACCAAATTTTCAACATAGGGTTTAAGGTCTACCTCATGAACTATGACACTGTTGTTTTGTTACTTGTCCTGAAAGGTGGTTCTAGTGACTGCAAAATCACCTTTCGGGATTGAATAAGAAAATGACAGTGACTGAGGTGTGGCCCCAAAAAACACATGTTGAAAATTTGGTGAAATAATTACCAAAAATGGCTGAGATATGCACCAAAGTTGAAAAAAAAACATTTATGACATTATACAGCATACCGGCATTTCTTCAGTTTGTGCTCGGCTTTGAAGAGTGCAAGCGTGTTCCCGGTCCTACGAAGATCGTTCGCCCGGCCTCGAGATGTAGTATGGGGTGAGGGTGTGTGGGGAGGTGGAGTGCAAGAGTGTAGGTGTGGGTTGGGCGAAGGGGCCGAGACAGTCAATGAGGGACTTTTTTTTTTTTTACAGGTGTTTTTTTTAGACTACGCAGTACTTTTGCCACGCTGGGGTGGGCTCCCAGCATGGCAGCTGGAAGTTTATTTTTTTGCAGGGGCAGTGGAGCTGACAGGGATTGGGCAACCCCATCAGCCAGACTGACCTGAGCCACGCTGGGGTGGGCTCCCAGCGTGGCACCTACAAGTCTGTTTTCTTGGTGGGGAGGGGGGTACAGTGGAGCCGACGGGGGGACTGGGCACCCCTGTCGGCCATACCAACTTTTGCCACATTGGGGTGGGCTCCCAGCATGGCACCTACAAGTCTGTTTTCTTTGGGAGGTACAGTGCAGCCGACGGGGGATTAGGCACCCCCATCAGCCATACGGACTTCACCCCAATGTGGCACCTGGAAGTCTGTTTGGAGAGGGGTCAGTGGAGCCGACAGGGGATTGCGGGGTGGAGGGGAGCACATGAGCACACTGGGGTGGGCTCCCAGCATGCTATGTAGTAATTAGGTGAGGCTGAACTGTCTCATGACAGTTCAGATGCAGCACTGATATGGCAATTTGCATACTGCCAATGGTAGTATGCAAATTGCCTACACATTACCACCACTGATTGTGGCGGTGTTTTCCTTAGAACTGTATGCCACTGCAACTGAACAGCTGTCATAGACAGCTCAGACATTCATTGGTGCAGTGCAGCCATGCCTGCAAAAGGGAGCAGGGTATTGGAAGTGGAGGAGGCACACCTACGAAAACTCATATGGTGGCACTATGTTTCTTGCACATGCGTGCAAGTAAACATAAATATACTTAAGATATAAGAAGTGATAGCTGACTACATCTGAAAGTTAGTATTAATTCCAGGCAGTACACTGGCTCTTTAATGTCTTTATAAGTGATATTGCAGAGGAGTTGGAAGGGAATGTCTGTCTCTTTGTGGATGACACCAAAATCTGCAATTGGTTGGATACTCGGCGGGGAAGGGGGGGTGAGCAGAAACCTGAGAAAACCAGAGGAGCGGTCAAGGGTATGGCAGGATGGTGTGTTACCTTAGGACTCGAGGAAGGCGGATGTGATCCCTTCACAAAAATGGGACCAAGACAGAGGCAGGAAACCGCAGGCCTGTCAGTTTGACCTCTGTGGTAGGGAAAGTGATGGAATCACTTCTGAAGGAAAGAATTGTTGAGTACCTAGAGGCCACTACATCATCAGAAATAAGACCAAACATCTTGAGGCACCAAAATCCTTGCAGCCTGAGCAGTGACTCTCACAAACTACCAATCAAAATGCAGGAAATTGTGACATCACTAGTAACCAAGGAGAGCCAGTCCCTGCTGCTTCATGTGAAAGTGAAACCTGGCAGTGAGAAATGGTTTTCATTGGTTATTAGTGATGTCATAGTCAGTGTGGTCTCAGTGTTGATGTAGTGGGAGGAACAGAACTGACATCCCCCCAGACAGAGTGCTGCTCCACACATCATCCCAGTACTGCCAGGTGAAAAATCTTCTAATTAGCAAACAGAAAAGAAAAAAATACTTGAGATATAAGAAGTGATAGCTGACTACATCTGAAAGTTACAATTAATTGCAGGCAGTTTCCTGGCAGTACACTAGCTCTTTAAGCTCCTGATCTTCCTGTTCCGAGACAAGAAGATCCTATATTTCTCAGTAGTCCCCTTATTTGCTCAGAGGCAGACCTCCAGCAGCTAGGGGGGATGGAGAGCTACTATTGTCCTTCTAGGATGGTGAGTCTTTGGTGGCTCTGTGATCACCCACTTCCTGTTCCCAAACAGGAAGATCCTGTTGTCAGTCAAACCCTGTGCCTATGAAAGTAGAACTGGCTTTGGGTGGGGGAAGGAGGGCAGTATAGTCCCAGTAAAGAAGTCCAGTCACAACAGCAGCTCCTTGTCCTGGTGTTCTCTGCCAATTCTCTGGCAGAAACTATCTAGGGTAGTGTTTAAATCTGGCTTTAAATTTGGCTTCCTTCTAGCTAAGCCACTCCCCCCTACTTAGCAGATCTTTCTACACTTAGTTAAATTGCACAGATAACAATCCCCTTCAGCCACCTAAGATTAACACCTAGATAACTGCTCAGATAACAACTCACTTCAGCCAACTCAGACAAACACACTAACTGGTTAGCACAATTGGAATGGTATTCTGAGTGGCCTGGATTCAAGTCCCAGCTGAGGCACTTACTTCTTTTTCACCTCTGTTTGTGAGACAAGGCAGTAGGGAGAACTAGTGGGATGTTGTGGCGCATAGGGAGGAGTATCACCAGCAGAAAGAGGGTGGTGTTGCCTTTGTACAGATCACTGGTAAGACCCCACCTAGAGTACTGTGTCCAGTTCTGGAGACCACATCTCCAAAAGGACATAGAGTGGAGGTGGTCCAGAGGAGGGTAACTTAAATGATGCAAAGTCTGTATCAAAAGCCCTATGAGGAGAGACTAAAGGACCTCAGTATGTACACCCTAAATAGAGGAGAGATAGGGGGATATGATCGAGACCTTTAAATACCTCAGTGAGGGTAAATAAGGTACAGGAGGGATGTATTTTTTCAGAAGATAAGGTGTTCAAGAACAAGCGGACATGCTATGAAGCAAGGGGAGGGTAGATTCAGGAGAGATGTGAGGAAGTATTTCACAGAAATAGTAGTGGGTTCTCGGAACAGCCTTCCAATGGAGGTGGGGGGGGCAAAAACAGTGGTGGGGTTCAAGAGGGCATGGAATAAGCACAAGGGAATCATAGTGGAAAGCAATGGGGGAGGGAGAAAGAGCTATAGGTCAGACATGGTCTGTAGTAATAGTGTAGGTAAGGAGAAATGGGCAGACTGGATGGGCCAAGTGGTCCTTATCTGCTGTCAAATTCTAAGTTCTATGTTTCTATTTTGACCCCAAATTGTCACCATAGTCTTTTTATAACCCCTCCTTCTGAATATGAAGGGTGACATGTATGAAATACTGACTGAAACATCATTTTACTCCACAAGTGTGAAACTATGCTGGCCAGGATTTGAAAAACAACACCTGTCATGTTCATGAGGTGGTGTGAAAAAATAGCTATATTGAAAATTTTGGGGCAAAATATTTAAAATTACCAAAGTTACAAGCAAGTGCTGAACATTTTCAATGTACCTTCATAACTTGGTCATTTTTTATGTTGTCTTGTGCACAAGTGCAAACAACATATTGTGGTAGCTTGGAGTAACAGGTTTTGGAGATGCGGTTGTGTTGTGGCCAATGGCGCCACTGCTTTTTCAGGCTGGGCCCTGTGGCACCAATGAAACAGCACACTGTCTACGACAGTGCTGCAAAAGCATGCCACCAACTTGAAACATTTTTGCTGCTGCAATGAGGGAATGACCCGTCATTGCAGGGCGTGCCTTGCCTGGTGTAACATTTCAATAAACATGGCAGCAGCTGTTGCCATCCGCCTGTCACACTCCCGTCTGAAAGCCGATGTTGGGGGTGCCCAATTCCACTGTCGGCATGCCCCCTCCCCAGTTTATTTGCTGATGGGGGGAGTCCAATCCCCGTCGGCATAATGTCCTTCTAATTTAATTTGTCTACTGAGGGGGTGCCCAATCCTCCTCGGCATCATGAACCCCCTAAACACAGACATGTTTTCTGTGCTGATGGGGGTCCCAGTCCCCGTTGGTTTCAGTCCCCCTCCCAAAAAAACACAGGTGGCACACTGGGAGCCCACCCCAATGTGCCAAGACAAACCTGTAAAAAAAAACTTCCTGCAATGTCTTTTTGGTTTTTTTTAACCAGTAAAAGAGAAAACAGTCCCTTGTTGTCTCCTTTTTTACAGGGTATTAGAAAAGAAAAAAGACATTGAGGAATGGTATTTCAGGAGGTTGAAAGGTGCATGAGAAGCAACAGGGAGGTGGGTGGGATATGTGACAGTGGGAGGGAGCTGCTTCTGACAGACAGGGCACTGGGGGATAATCATGGTGTGGGCAGGATAGTTGGCAGTGGTGGGGAGTTGCTTTTCATGGACAGGGTACCAGCGACAATAGGGAGGTGGGTGGGTACATGGCGGTGGGAGGGAGTTGTTTTGCATGCCACCATCTATGGCAGGGGATAGGAGTTCAGAGCTCAATGTGAGGCCACTCAGCTGCTTCCTGGGAGCTTCATGCAGATGAAAGCATCAAGACAGTCTCTTATAGGAGTGTTTGGGTCCTTTCAACTATGGGACGTTTCTGCCCCGCAAGCAATGACCACTGTCATGATCAGCCTGGCTGATCATTGACTTGTCATTGTCGAGCCCAGTGCAGCTTGAACTGCATCGGACCCAGTAGTGACACACCTCTGAAATGCAATTCTTTGTAACAAAATGTTTGCTGTGCACGAATCTGCACACAATCATAAAAGGCAGAGAGAATGATCCCACAGTGAGAATCCACAAAATACACACAGTATACAAAAACAGTTTACCAGTTAATCAGATCTGATTGGAGCAGGTCTGTGGGCTAGTGGAAGGACTTGTTCAATACAATGACTACAGCAAGCTGGAGCGTGATCACAAAAAGAAAATGTCCATGCATGCAGGTGTACACCCATGCCAGTGGCACTACATTGTATTGGCAATTATCAGCTGGAATGCCACCCCAACACTGTCACAATGTTTAAGAATTGTATTTATTAATTTATGTAAAGTATGTTATAGTGTATATTATACAATGGCAAGAAAAAAAACATGGGCTGTGATTGGTCAGACTGAGGCTTGACCCGTGATGTCATCCCACTACAACATCACGGATCTAATCCCACCACACACATGAGATGAAATCTCATCAGTACAAAAAAAATCACTCCACATGCAGATTATGGAGGCAGTATGGTGCAGTGGTTTAAGGCTCTGAGCTGCAAATCTGGAGACCTGGGTTTGAATCCCACCATCCCCCACTTGCATACTGTGTGACCATGAGCAAATCACTTAACTTCCCTGT
Organism: Neoceratodus forsteri; assembly: GCA_016271365.2. NCBI lineage: Eukaryota > Metazoa > Chordata > Ceratodontiformes > Ceratodontidae > Neoceratodus > Neoceratodus forsteri. The sequence continues at coordinate 1,247,230,560 of CM057455.1, read as the reverse complement.
GCTCCCAGGTCACACCTGTAAACAAGCTTTCAGCTTAGTATGTCTCTCCTTGTTAAACAAGTGGAAAAAAAATAGCTATTTACTGTACCCATAATTCCCCACTATGTACATTAGTATACAGGCTATTATATTTCTGTCCTCACTACAGAAATAGGAGACTACATCTCTCAGTAAATAAATCTTGTCAGCTATCAGTGTATGCTTAATGCATCATTTTGAAAATAAACATATAAGATCTTATATTTTTGTAACCACTACAACTTAACAGACAATAAACTATTGGATGAAAAGTAACATGGATTCAATAGTGGGAGATCTTGCCAAACAAATCCGATAGAATTTTTAATGGGGTAACAAAGGTGGTTGATCAAGGGGGGCAGTTGATGTTGCCTACCTGGACTTCAGTAAGGCCTTTGACTCTGTCCCTCGCTGCAGGCTGGTAAATAAGACAGAGAGCCTGGGGGTGGGACAGAAAATAACTAGATGGGTGAAAAACTGGCTAAAGGATAGAAGTCAGAGGGTGGTGGTAAATGGTGTACATTCTGAGGTAAGGAAGGTTTCGAGCTGGGTTTCTCAAGCGTCTGTACTACATCCAGTCCTTTTTAACATATATATTAGTGATATGTCAGAGGGAATTCAAGGGAAAATGTGTCTGTTTACAGATGATGCAAAGTTATGGGACAGGGTTGACATTGAAGGAGGGTTTGAGGCCATGATGAGGGATCTGAGTATACTAGAGAAATGGTCAGAATCATGGCAGCTGAAGTTCAATACAAAGAAGTGTGTGGTTGGGTGATGCATATAGGGCATAACAATCGACTGGCCAAGTGCTCACTGGGGGTGGGCAGATAAAGCAAACAGAACAGGAAAGGGATCTGGGGATTATAATATCAAACAACCTTAGGGTAAGTGACCAATGTAGTAAGGTGGCTGGCAAAGCTAATAGAATGATGGCCTGTATAGGAAGGAGCATAAATAGTAGGAAGAGGGAGGTGCTGATGCCATTATATAAGACTATGGTTAGACCTTACCTGGAGTATGGGGTACAGTTCTGGAGGCCTCATTTAAGAAAGGACATTGATATAATAGAAATAGTTCAGAGAAGGGCAACAAAGATGGTACAGGGTATGCATGGGAAACCATATGAGACAAGATTGAGAGAATTAAATCTGTATCTGCTGGAGTTTAGAAGACAAAGAGGACACATGATAGAGACATTCAAGTACATGAAGGGGATAATTAAATTAAGGGAAGGAAGTCTATTTAAAAGGAAAGTCAGAGTTAAAACAAGAGGTCATACTTCAAGATTGGAAGGAGGAAGATTTAAAGGTAATGTAAGGGGGTGCTATTTCACTGAGAGGGTGGGTGAACCCTGGAACAGATTACCTGAGGAAGTGGTAGGTGTTGAAACTGTGGAGGGATTCAGGAGAGCATGGGATAGACATATGGGATTGGTTAGAGGACAGAGGATAGGCTCCTTGTGCACTGGTGACTGTAGGGGAGGAGGGAGATGGGCAGACTGGATGGGCCAGGATGGTCCTTATCTGCTGACACATTACTATGATACAAAAATAGGGGACTGTACCTCCCAGTAAGGAAAAATTAAAGCCAACTTCATATTGTACCCACAACGCCTTGCCACACACATCTACATGTCCCTCTTGCCTAAGGGGAATCATTTACAAAAAAGCACCCACACGCATGCTTAGATCTACTTCCTTACCCTTATTAGCAATCCAGAAGACACAACGCCTATCGGGTAAGCGCTCATTCACCTTCTCTCTCAGCTCCCCTTTGTTTGGAATTCCTTCCCCCAACTTACTCTCCCTGCCTACCTATCCTCCTTCAAAAAGGAGCTTACCTCTTTCCTACTAACACCCCTCCTCTGTAATTGCTTTAAATAACCCTTATAGCATTGTTAATGCCTAGTCTATGTTACTCTGACAGATGTATCTTGTAATCCACCTGCTCTTGTGTTCCTGCTATGTATATATTGTATAATATTAGTTATCCTGTTTATTTATATATGTTTAATGCCTAATCTGCTTTAAGTTACTTACCTGGCTTTCCACTGTAATAATTGTTGCAACATTGTTAAATCTCTCTGTATCCTATATATTATTATTGTTTTTATCTATTGTACTGTGTTCACCATTGACACCCAGGTTGTCACTGAAAAAGGAACTGCATGGTCTCAGTGGACTTACCTGGTTACCAAAATTCTAATAAATAAATAAATAAATAAATATTAGGTGTGATACTGCAATCACCACTGCTAGAGTCGGAGACTGTACTGCTGGGTAAGGAAAATTTAAGTTAACTTTATAATCTACCCAGAATTCTATGTTGCTGTTATACTGCTGTAACCATTACAATAAGGGACTATACTGCAGTCACCACTACCAAAACAGAAGACTGCACTGCTGAATAAGGAAAATTTAAGTTAATGCTATAATCTACCCAGAATTCCTTGTTGCTATATGTAAATCAGTGTATTAGCTGTTATACTGCTGTAACCATTACCAAAATAAGAGTTAACTGATTTAAGAAAAATGGACTACTTTATGTTCAGATGTAAAATGTAAGGGAAAATATATTCTAAAATGTATTTTTTTGTTTTCATCAAAGGAGACTTTGTATAATAGCAATAATGCACACCAGGGTGTGTGTAGTGCTGGGATAACATCACTTCTTGGGCTTTAACTCCATCCTGTTCAAAATGCTGCTGTACCACAGTTTAAAATTCATGGAATATGATTGTACCCTTCTGTGGTACAACAGCATTCTGAAACTTCTAGACACAGCACAAGTTAGTTTCATTCTGAAAGCAAAAGAACCTCTGCGCACACATTTCACATAATACTATAAACTATAAAAAATACCGGATGAGCAACTTTATTCACAACTAGGGTGTTCTGCCACCTTTGGCTTCTGATTCCCAGACCTCAAGAGCGACGCTTTTGAAGTCAGAGGGAATCAGAACCCCTGTGTGGCAGAACACACTGGTTGTGCATAGTTTCCCATCCAATATTCTCTATGTGCTCTGTTATAATGTATTTTTTTGCTTCTTTAATTTGTGCAGTGCTCCAAGCCCTTGAGAATAGGGTGCTATATAAAATAAAATGCCTTTCCATGCCTTATACAATAGAGCTGGTGTGTCATGAGTGTTTGATTTGGACTGGCTGCAAAAAAATGCTGGGGAGAATGAAAATCGATATTTAGCCAGAATACAACTGCCACCTCTGAAAAAGAATGGTATGTGCAGATTCCACTCACTGCTAATACACTAAAACTGCAAAAATAGCAGAGGTAAGACTGTGATGAATTCTGAAAGTATCCATTTTGCTTCCTTTCTAATTGACACCCTAATTCTAACTCGTCTTCTTCTCTGACCATCAGTCCATAGTTGGTCTTTCCCCTTCTAACACAATCGTCACTGGGGACTTTAATATCCATGTTAATAACCCTGTCAGTCAATGTCTTCTAATTTAGTATTTCTCATCTTGAAATTGAATCTTTTAAAATCACTCTGTCACCTCCCCTACTAACAACTGTGGCCACACTCTTGACTTCCTCGTCATCAGCCTTCCTTCCCTACTCCCTCCCTCCCTCCTTCCTTGATCTCACATTCAGTTTTCACGTCGTCATTAAATCTGACCTTCACATTTCTGAATCACCCCATTTCTCCTTCACTGTCAATCACAGATCCCTTAAACATCTCAAACCCTCCAAACTCACTGAGACAATCCACTCTCTTGATCCTTCTTTTGCTGATCTCTTTCCATTCCTGATTATTTATACCCATAACTCTGTCCTTGCCTTTTCTATCAACAGTCTTGCCCTAATCAAATCCCTCACTACCTCCCATAACTCCAAGTCTGTTTGGTACAATCTGACTGCCAGGCTTTCAAGTCCAAGGGCTGTTGATGTGAGAAACGGCGGAGATCCTCTCAACCGTCAGTACATTACGAAGGCATTCTCGGCTCCTCTTTAACACAATCAACCCTCCACTCCATTGCCCTATCACCCTATCTCTCCATCTGTCTACAAATAAGAAGTTATCACATTTTTTGACTTCAAAATAAACACCATCCATGAAAGCATCTCTTCTTTAACGTCACTGACCCCACTGCTCCAGCATCTTTTCCCTCACTTCAGGAACCCTCCCCTTTCTCTACCGACCCTCATCTTCCCCTAATCTCCACTTCAAATCTCTCTAAACTGATTTATACTGAGAATATGAGTACTTCTACCTTACACCCTATCCCTTCCCACCTCCTTCCCTCCTGCCTTCCTATCCCAGCACACTACATTATAGCTATTATTATCTAATCTATTTCCACTGGCAGTGGCACTATCCACAGGTCTGTTGGTCTTACTCCCTTCCTAAAAAAGCTTTCTTGATTTTGACATCTTCTCCAACTGTTATTCTATTTCTAATCTTCCTTTACTCAGTAAAATTCTTGAAAAGTTGTTTCCTCCTCTCTCTCTCTCTAATCATCTCTCTCTCTCGCTACAATCTCCTTCACCATGTTTCAGTCTGACTTTTCCTCCTTTCAAAGCAGGGAGACTGCTCTCCCTTACCATGAGACTTCTCATTACATATGATTATGATTTCTTGTTTGCACTTAACCTTCTTGAGCCGAATAAAGCATTTGACACAGTAGACCATCTCATCCTCCAGAACCATCTTGAGCACTGTGGTGGCATCTCTTGTACTCTCCATTCCTGGTTTTGTTCCCATCACTCCAACTGTGTCTTCCTCATCTCTGGTTGGGGTTTTCCATACTCCATATAACTTCTACAGTACAGTGTCTCTCAAATCTCTATTCTTGGTCCACTCCTCTTCTTCATCTACCTTCTATCTTTGGGTCAGTTCAGCTCTGACTTCAAGCTCAAGTATCACTTCAGTGATAATGATACACAGCTACAAATTTCTTTCAGCTCCTTCACAGATCTTGTTCTGTCTTTCCTCTGTTCCTGTCTGGACAAAATAAATTCCTGGTTCCAGCTTAATTTCCATCAATTTAAAGTAATTTATTATTTTCAACAAAAACCTTTACAGTTGGCTTCAGCAGAACCCGGTTACACAACTCCCCCATGCCAAATTTATAAATTTGTCGCCTTCCATTTCGATTACTGAAGATAATTAGTTTGAAAACAGTCACTTAGCCCACCAGACTTTATCTGTTCCTGATGCTTTTCCTGCCTTGAAGTCACAATCCTCTGCTTGTGACAGCAGAATCAATTATATGGTAACAAGTTGTGATGTAACAACAGAAGATTATGACTTCAGTGCAGGAAAAAATGAAGTGGGCAAAAATGAAGTCTAAGGAGCAAAGAGCCTGATTTACTGTAAATGCATTTAGTAATAAAGAATGCAATATCCTGAAATTCAAGATTTTCTGGAATGCTGTGAGATTTGAGTCCCTCTGATGCTGTCAGTGTTTTACAGAAAACTGGAAAGCTGTTTTAATGTTGCTAAGAATGAGATCTTCTTCAGCAAACAGTATTCTCTCCCATAATATTAAATTTTCTTTCACTCTTCTAGACTTCTGCATCTTATTTGCCTCCTCTGCTGGGTCATACTGGAGGTTTGTGGGTTTTTTAGCTCTACTGCACAACCCTTGACAGCCTCACAAAATAAGTAAATGCCAGAAAAGGTTCAATGGACTGAAAGCTGCAAGGTGGTAGTCAGCCAACTGAAAGAGGCATTATGCAGGCACCCATGTTAGCTAGAAAAAGTACAAAATGATAGCACTCAGAAAATAATATTTTGTTTCAAATTTGCATGTGCAAAAATAATTTAGTCACCAAACAGATCGGACTCTCATCACCCAACATCCCAGGGCTTTGTTCCTCACTGGAATGTTACTTGGGAGCATAGAGTAGCTAATGGCTAGAACACTTTGATTTAAACCAGAGCTTTTTTTTCCCATTAAGATTTTCATCCTCCTTAGGCAGAATTGGTGGATTCTCAGCCCTGTCCCTCTGTACTAGAAGCTGTCTGTTACCTCCTCTGGGTTAGAGACTCCTATCTCCCGTGGGTTCCTCAGGTCACACATTCAGATCCATCCCAGATCATAGCAGCAGAATGGGCCATAATGCAACAGGCAGGGCTTCATAAAACCCGTCCTCTATTTTTCCTCCGGATTTCTTCCTTGGGCCCACGGACATGTAATGAGCATGATGTGCTGTTCTTCTTCTGTGGAGATGCCCACAGTGCTCTGTACATGGGGTCCCTTGTAATTATGTGACTCACATGTGCTGCCACTGAGATACCTCCAGGTGGCAGTCAGCAGCAAGACACAGCAGGCCCCTCCCTGAGGGAGGACAGCAGTGCTACGGACACTCAATCCTCCCTCACCCTGCCAGCCCCGGAGCAACTTGCTGCTGTTTCCGAACCCGAGTCACTGGCATGGCAGGAAGTGAGATGCTCAGCACCTCAGCCCTCCACACCACTGGGCTGGCAGTTAAACCAGATCCTTAAAGAAGTACTATAATAAATAAAAACTCATTTCAAAAGGATTTTTTACACAGTATAGCATATCATATTTAAGATTTTGAATAATCAGTTCTATATAAAAAAAAATTGCACTGCCATGTTACAAATATTATGGACCTTGCCTTGTTATAGTATCTGCAGTGCAGGCCAGAGTGGGGGACAGGGGCAACCCACACCATTACCGCTTTTTAAATGACCACTAAGAGGCTGGGAAAAGGGTGGAAGATGGTAAGTAAGGGTGGGTCCAAGGGAAGGATTGCCCAAATGAAGGCTGTTTGCCCCAGCATAGTGCTATACCATTGTTTCTCCCCACTGGGAGGGAAGTTTCCTCTTTGGGGGGGACATCACATGTACGCTACTACAGCACTAGTAGCAAATGAGAAGCAAAAGAGTGGGGGAGTCAGGCACAAAAGGGCAACATGGGGAGGAAGTGGATGAGCAGGGGAAGGATAAAGGGGACTGATTAGGGGATGAGTAGGGCAAATCAGTGGGGAATGGGGACTGGCAGGAAAAGTCTGAAGAGAAGAGGGTACTCATTGTGGGGGACTGTAGTGTGAGAGGGACAGAATGTGTACTCTATGCAAGAAACAATAAGGGGAGTGTGGTCTGCTGTCTCCCAAGGATGACAGCTGAAAGAGTGTGGAATAGAAATGGGGACGTAGTCAAGAGGTAGGTGGAAAGCCATATATTATAATCCATGTGGGGATGAATTACTTGGCTGGCAGGAACATGGGGTAGGCAAAGGATGGCTTCCAGGACCTCGGGGAGAAACTCAGGAGCCTGGGAAGGGGAGGGGAGGGTAGAGGACAAGAAACTCAAAATCAGAACACTTAATTAGTGGTTAAAATGCAGGTGTGTGACAGAGAGGTTTAACTACTTGGGGGAATGGGGACACATCTTGAGGGACAGGAGGCTGTTTAAGGCTGATGGTCTGCACCTCAGCAGGGAAGGACAAGAGCGCTGGGGCAAAATGTTGAGGCACAGATTGAGCACCATTTAAATTAGTAGACAGTAGTTATGGGGCACGGAAAAATTAGGTGCTGGTCCACAAATAGGTCATTTGACAAGTGTTCCCCAGGGAGAGGTGGGAAGGGGAGGTATGGGGAAGGGGAATGGTCCACACAGGGCACTGAACAAGGGGAGAGCCAGGGAGTGGCAAGCATAGTGGGCCTAGCAGTGGGACAAGGAGTGATGGGAGGCAATAATAGGAGGGAAAGACAGAGATTTAGAGGAGAACAAGCCTGAACACCAGGGGCCAGATATTGAATAAGACACAATAGTGAAGCACAAAGGTTTGCACTGTGCTTGCACCTGTGCCCAACCCAGAGATGACAGTATTCAGTTGGATAGTGCACTGGTACTATCTGGCTGAATATTGGGCCATGCTGGCACAGTGCAAAGTCACTTTGCACTGCACTGACAGGGACCTGGGCTGCATCCAGTCCGTGGTGAAGTGCACCCCCAGACCAGATAGTGCAGGGAACCACAGCACAATATTCAATCGCAGAATGCAGATGATCCCATTGAGTAGGCAAGGCACTAAGGGGCCATGTGCTTGCCCATTATGGGCTCATTTGCATGGGAAATGGTGGTAGGTTTGTGCCTATCCCCTGGTCACCTGCCACATCAGTCATGGTAGCGACCACTCCCACACCCTGAATGCCCATCCCCTCTATGTTAATGTACTGCCTGGTGTCTAGTGGCACCCCCCACCCTTGAAGCCCCTACCCTGGTAATCTAAGCATCCTCCCTGGTGTCTAGTGGCACTCCACCCGGTAGCAGATATGGCCTCCCTGGTGTCTAATGGCACCTCCCCACCCTCTGTTCACCTGTCCCGGTACCAGGCATGTCCTCCCTGGTGTCCAGTCACAACCCCAACCCCCCTGATCACCCAACTGGGTGAGTAGCACTATATCCTTGGTGTCTGATGGCACCACCCACCTACCCACCATCACCTGACCCCTGTTCCTCATCCCCCATACAATTTAGTGGTGTCCAGTGGTAGCCCCCACCAGCCGATCACTCTTTCCAGTGCCTGCACATAGAGCCTTATGTCAGACTATACCCCACCCCCGAACATCTGTCCCCCAACATGCTGATTTATACCCTGGTGTCTAGTGCTAACCCCCACCCACTGTGCACCCATCCCAGTGCCTCCCGTAAGTCCGCTGTGGCTGGTGGACCCCCTGCTTTGGTCTCCTGGCTCATACAGTTCCCTGACACCCAGGTGTCACATGACATCCTCCTACCAACTCCTGGCCAAGATAGTCAAGTGCCTGGCATCAGGTGGAACCTCCCCCATGGCCAGTCACCAACTGGACCTTGAGTATTTCCATTAGCTGGATAATGAAAGCTACTGCCTTCAGGACTCTGGATCACTGGTGTGATTCCAGCATGTGTTATGGTGAGTCAACCTACTGTGTGGTAATCATATAGACATTAGGAACTCATGTCCAGAGTTGTTTGTTTCAGTCACTGGGTTAAGTAAGTCAGTGATGCCATCTTATGTTGATAAGCAGAATGATGAACACCAGTATGTTTGTGAACCCCCGACTGCTCTGCCCACACCCAGCACACCATCCAGCAAATCCCCCCCATACCTGTGCTGGCTGGGCTGTGTGGGTAGCCCATACGTGACCAGCACAGCCCACCTTTCACCACCACAGCCGGCCATCATATGGGATGACAGGGAGCACACGTACAGTATACAGTTGACAGTACATGTGCATCCTGTCATCCTATATGGCAGCCGGCCATGGAGATGAGAGGGGTGCTGTGCTGGTCACTGTATAAGGCTCCCTGTATGGCCCTGCCGGCATATACATGATGCGGTTGGCTGGGTGGAGTGCTGGGTGTGGGCAGAGGGTGTGTTGGGTCTGCAGATACACCAGTGTTCACCGGTCCCGCTTATCTACATAAGATGGCATCACTGACTTACTTAACCCAGCAAATGAAACAATCAACTCTGGATTTGAGTTCCCAGTGTTTATATGATTACCACACAATTAATTTGCGGTAACACATGCTGGGACCTACCAGTGACCCCAGTAGCTTTCATTATCTAGCTAACAGAAATACTCAAGTATCCAGTTAGTGGCTAATGGTCAGTGGGAGGCCCACTGGACACCAGGGATCACTTGGCTACGTGGGCCAGGATTTGGGAGGGGGATGCCACTTTACACCTGGGCAGCAGAGAACTGTACAGGCTGGGAGGCTGGAGTTGGGGGGTCCACAAGCCAAAGGGAATTTAATGAAAGTAGCGGGATGGGTGCTCAGTAAGTGGTGGGGTACCACCAGACACTAGGGCATAGACTGGCATGTCAGAGATGGGTGTTCAGAGAGTGTGGGGTTCTGCTAGACACCAGGGTCTATGTGCAGGCACTGGGATGGGTGATCGTGTGGTGGGGGATCCCACTAGACACCACAGAATTGTAGAGGGGCAGGGGGCAGGAGTGAGGGGTGTCACCATCCACTAGAGATGTGTTGCTACTGACCTGGACAGGTGATCAGGCAGGGGGTGCCACTGGACACCAGGGATTACACTCCATGTCACAGGATGGGTGATTGGTGTGTAGGCAGTGCCACTTGACACAAAGGGTTACCATACACATCACAGGATGGGTGTACAGGGGTGGGGAGTGCCACTGGACACCAGGGAGGCCATTTGCGATACCAAGGTGGGTGATTGGAGAGTGGGGGGTGAAACTGGACACCAGAGCATCCATTGTTACCCTTGGATGGAGTTTAGAGGGTGGAGTGGTATTGGCTGTAGTAACGCAGTCCCGCCAACAGGTCCCTCTGCCTTGTTAAAGGCTAGGTTTGTAAAGGCATTAAATAGTGCCTATGTGGGTGCCATTTAATGTCAGTGCAAACTGCTGAATTTGCTGCTGCGTCTGTGTGCAGAGGAACCCCTTCATTTGTATGGGCACAGCGGTATGTTAGCACTCGTGTGCTAACGGGTTTTGCCCATGCTGTCGGGATCCCTGAATATATACCCCACCCACACATCACATGAAAACCCAGTTAGTGTGGGAAAACATCCTTTAGCACCTGTGTTAACTTTTGAATTTCTGGCCCCTGAAGTCTTGGAAACAAGATGACCAACCTCCAGGCCTTAATAGGGGAGGGCAAGCTGGATATCATGACAGTCACGGAAACTTAGACCACGTCAAATAACGAAATGGACCTTACAGCCTGTGTTAACATAGAAACAAACAATTTGATGGCAGATAAGGACCGCTTGGCCTACCCTGTCTGCCCACTTATTCCCTACCTATACTGCCACAACAGACCCTACTTGGTCTCCGGCTCCTTCTCCTCCTCCCCATGCTTCCAACTAAGATTCCCTTGTGCCTATCCCATGCATGCTTGAAGCCCACCACTGTTTTTGCCCCCATCACCTCTGCTGGAAGTCTGTTCCAGGCATCCACCACTATTTCAAGTGAAGAACTGCATCCTCATATCTCTTTTGAATTTACCCTCTTCCAGCTTCATTGCATTTCCCCTTGTTCTCGTGCATCTTTTCCTCTGAAAAATGCTCCCCTCCATTACCCTATTTACCCCGTGAGTTATTTATGGGTCTCTATCATATCCCCCTCTCCCTTCTCTGCTCCAGGATGTACATATTGGGGTCTTCAGTCTCTCCTAGTAGGGCTTCTGATGCAGATCCTGCACTACTTTAGTTGCCCTCCTCTGGACTGCCGGGGCTCTGTCTATGTCATTCCTGAGATGTGGTTACTTCATGTCGAAAAGAGATAGGATCAAGGACAGGGAGAGTTGCCTGGTATGTTAACGAAATATCAGGGTTACACAGGATACGGAAATGGGGGGAAGGGGGAGGCAAGCAGACCACTATGGGTCAAACTTTCCCTAGAGAAAGGGAACGTGATCCACATAGGGGTGGCCTACAAATCCTCCACCCAGACTGAATAGGTGGATGAGGAAATGGGGGCAGAAATTGGGAGGGCTACCGGAAGGGGGACTGTTACGGTTGGGGGATTTCAACTTCCCTGATGTTGACCAGATTATCCCAGTAGCATGGAGTGCCAAGAGTCAGGTGTAGGTAGATGTCCTACAGGACTGCTTTGTAACCCAACATGTAAGGAAACATACTAGGAAGGGGAATATATTGGACCTGGTCCTGACCAGTGGCAATGGTGTAGGTGAGCTATCGGTGGAGCAGACACTCAGAATGAGTGAAAACTCTACAGTGTGATTTGACTTCACACTCAGGGCATAGAGGCAGGCCACTAGGATGGTGGTGCTGGATTTCTGGAAAGCGGACTTCAGGAAGATGGAGGAAGAACTCAGGGCCAGTCTGACTGGGTATCAAAATAGTGGGAATTCAGAAAAAAGTAGGGTTACAGAAGTAACAAGGGAATGCCTCAAACAAACCAGGAAAAACAAGAAGAAAAGACTGACATAGTTCTCAAGACAGGTAAGGTAAGTGGTTACAGCAAAGAAGGCTGCGATCAGGGGAATACAAGAGTTCCTAAGTGGAGGCCAGTAGGGAAAGGTATCGTATTTCCAGCAAAGAGATGAGCAAGATAATAAGAAAGGCAAAAGTGACTACTGAACTTGGGATAGTGGAGGGAGTGAAGTTGAATGATAAAGTATTTTCAGCTGTATTTTTATTTATTTATTACAGTCTCAGAATTACAACCCTTTGAGTCAAAGACTCATTTACAAAGGCTCATCATCATAACACAGAGTAGGACAGGGTAGGAGAAACATGCAGTGAGTGGAGAACAGACAATAGTGCAGGAGCAGTAGCATGGCAGAATATATACAATTACAGTTTGTACAATTGAATACAGGTGGAGCGGTCCATATCAACAAGAGAACGACCTCTTCTTACAGGAGACAGGCCTATACATGATGGTAGCTAATCAAGAAGGAGTGATCATTGGGCATATACACTTTGAGGACAGTAGTGGTAGATGGCAGGGCTGTGGTGCTTATCTCGACATTGCCAGTGTAGGCTTTTCATGAGAGAAAATTGGGAAAAATAGTATAGAAAGACTGAAAACCGGGGAATTCTGTTTAGAAAAGGAAGAACAGAAAGCCAAAATCCTAACAGTCTTTACAGCCCTTAAGGTGGAGAAAAACGGCCCTCTCTCTGACTGTGGAATACAGGCCAGAGAGGAGCCAACATGTGTAAGGTGACCATTTTTGAGACGAGAGTGCCAAAGAAGCTGTTGTGGTTTAAGGTGGATGAGTCACCTAATCCGGATGGATTGCTCTTCAAGGTGCAAAAGGAGCTGGCTTGAGCACTGACAGAGCCAGTAACAGACCTATTCAACTGTTCCCTGGATACGGGAGAGGTCCCAGGGGACTGGTGGGTAACAGATGTTATCACCCTGCACAAGATCTACAAAGGGGGTACCTGGGGAACTATGGGCTGGTAAGCCTGATATTTATTCTGGGATGGCTGCCAGAGTCTGTAGGGAAAGAGCAGCTGGTGGACTTTCTGGAGGCACAGGGGCTCCAAGATGCAAGGCACTATGGGTTCATGAGGGTAGATCTTGTCAGACAAATCTGACTGACTTCTTCGATGGAGTGTCGCAGGAACTTGACAAAGGAAGGGCGCAGGATTTCTTGTATTTGGACTTCAGTAAGGCTTTTGACTTGGTACCCGACAACCAGCTGGTGAAGAAACTGAAGGACATAGGGATTGGTGACAAATTGACTAGGTGGATGGGAAGCTGGCTTAGAGACAGAACCAAGAGGGTAGTCATAAATCTGGCTAGGTCAGAAGTGACACAGGTGATGAGTGGCATGAATCAGGGGTCAGTCCTGAGCCTGGTGCTTTTCAACATGTTCATATGTGACATAGGGGAAGGCACATGGGGCAGGATGTTGCTGTATGCTGATGACACCAAAATATGTGGTGAAGTGGACAATGAGGAATGCATCAGGGAACTGAATGAGGGTCTTGCCAAGTTGGATAAATACATGCCTTTTTCAAAAATATATACACAATAAAGTCCTTTCTGCAAGGTTTTAAACAATAAGAGCACAATGCTCTCTTTATTTCTACCCCTCTGCTATCTGAGTCTGCCCTTTGGCCAGCAGTCCAAGGAGTGGCGAGTGCAGTACTGTTTTTTGAGTGGGAGTAACTGAGATCAGCTACTTTTCCATAGGCACACTTATAATAGCCACTGGATCACCACTGATGTTTCGATAGTTACCCCTGCCTTGTGGGCTCATCAAGGTTGAGGGGCCTAGGTCCATTAAGGGGACACTGTCAACTCTTTTTGTATCATGCTGTTCTAGCTGAAAACCTGTATTTTATGCTTCATTACCTTGTCTAAAATTCCTAAATGTTGCTGGTTGTTTAATTTAAATACTTTCTTCGTAGAACTGAAAATGCATGCTCATTTTGTAGGCTGGGAGGCTGGAATTGGGGGGTTCACAAGCCAAACGGGATTTAATGGAAGTAGCGGGATGGGTGCTCAGTAAGTGGTGGGGTACTACTAGACACCAGGGCGTAGACTGGCATGTCAGAGATGGGTGTTCAGAGAGTGTGGGGTTCCGCTAGACATCAGGGTCTATGTGCGGGCACTGGGATGGGTGATCGTGGGGTGGGGGATCCCACTAGACACCACCGAATTGTAGAGGGGCAGGGGGCAGGAGTGAGGGGTGTCACTGGCCACTAGAGATGTGATGCTACTGACCTGGACATGTGATCGGCAGGGCAAGCTTGTTTTGTTTCAAGCCCTTGATCTATTCTTATTGCATACTTCATGAACATAAGGGACACCCTCAAACAGTGTAGCCAATTGAGATACAATAGTCTTCTCTCCTGCTACTGGACCATGAGTGGCTAGACTGTGTTGATGGTGTTCTCTAGTTCAGGAAAGATGCAGTGGGAGTTGATCAAGGACTGTCTAGAAATATGATGTTGTATGGTAACACCAGTATGTTAAGCAGTCTGTTTTTCAGTTTTAAACAGAAAAAAAGGAATCAGAAACACACTACCAGCTACATCAGCAGTCTCAACAGAATGTGACGAATCATAAAATGCACTTTTTAAACTAGAGACTCTTTGAAGCCTAAGGGGGTTGGTAGTGTCCCTTTCAGCTCCTCATTGTGGGGTTCGTATCCAAACTTAGAATGAAATATCATGGTGCTTCAACTCAGAGAAAGGTTTAAGCAGGCTAGTATAAGTATTGAACAGGCCCTGTGATGCAGTACCTTCCTTCTGCCACATAGGATAACCCACCCATGAACAGGTTCAGTGCAGTGACAGTCCTCACAAAACATGTAACTTGTACTCTAAAAATAATATGCATACAGGCAGTAATTAGAAAGAAACAGAGTTCTTATTAGGGCTAGCTTCAGGCCCTAAAAAGACGGTTAGCAGCATGAGGTAGTGCAGTATAGACCTGTCTGGTTCTTCTGTGCCCTTCTAGGCCTAGCCAACTGTAATTAACACAAGGCTGCTCTTCAGTACCCTCCTAGGTGCAGCCAAATAATAGTACCCCAGGGCATGGCTTCACATGCCCTTTCAGGTTCATCCCAGTAACAGTGCCCAGCCCCATAGCACTCAATGCACAGTACTTTGGCTGCAGTCACCCATGTATACCAGGGGGGAACTATCCTCTCCCTACTGATATCATTGTATACCATGTAATACCATAAGGGCAATCCTAGTGCTTCACTGAGCACCCAGCTGTGGAAATGTAGCAGGCCTGATGATGTTTCATGTGGCTGGCCAATTGTGGTGCACTTAACTAAAAATAGAAACAATGACGGAGGGCGTGGCTAGCTGCCGACTTTTAAAGACGTCTTCTACAGCAGCTCCAGCCTACAGGCTCAATATTTGTAAATTTGCAACTATAAAATTAAGCTTTGGGCATTGTACAGGTTTGATTTCAGCTCTTAAAGTATCCTGTACCCGAAAAATACAGTTAGAGTGCAAATAATGGTAATTTTGTCAACTTTACCGGAGGCAATATGGGGAGGCCTAAGAACCAGCAGCAACAACAGGGCCCACCGCATAGCTCGGACACCGAACCCTCTAACGCAGCAGTTCCAAAAGCAGTCAAAGATTTGGAAGCATTCGTCAAGGAATTAGACAGGAAAGTCGATGGTTTTACCTCTCGCAGGTCACAATGGTGGAAACCAAATTGGAAGGAGTGGCAACACAAAGCAATTTGTCACACATGATGGCTGAAAAGGCCGTAACAGCTACTGTAGGTCTGGTGAGCGAAAACCGTCTACTGCGCCAACGACTAGAAAATCTGGAGAATGGTGTCCACCTAGCTAATGTGCGGATACTAGGGATCCCAGAGAACTCCATGGGTCAAAACCTACTGGAATATATGACCACTCTAGTGCAAACTACTCTTGCCATTTTGGTGGATGGAGCGATCACACAAGCATACAGGATTACCGCATGGTGCAGACCTCTGCAAGAAGGGACACCACAAACTATTTTGATGGTCAGGGCTGGTCTGACCATTAAAGAATTAATCCTACAGGTGGCTAAAAAGAAGGGACAACTTCACCTACCAGATGGCTCTCGGATTTATTTCTTCCCCGACCTCTCCTATGCTACACGCCAGAGATGGAAGGCATTCGATGCGGTGAGAACCAAGCTCCGTCAGTTGGGGATCACAAATGTATTGCTATACCCTGCGAAACTGCCTATTCAATGTGCAGGTAAAACTTTTATTTTCAATGATCCGATAGAGGTAGGGAAAAGACTTGAGAAATTTAAATCGGACTTTGCCAGTCGCGAGGATTCTGAAGAGACTGAGGGGGACTGAGAGTGCCTAATCTGTTTAAAATAAGGGCCATTTACTTGTGTGATGCCTTCAAAGTTAATTAAATAACTGCTGAGGTTAAAGGTTACCTGTTAAAAACTTAATATAGTAGGGTTACTTATTTGAAACCCTCTGTTTAATTTCTTAATTCTCAGCTTATAAGTTACCTATCGAGAAAAAGTAGTAGAATATACCTGTTAACTACTGTGTATGGAGCAAATGTACATTTAGACATCTCCACTATTATTGGGATAAATTTTCATTTTTACTTGGACTTATGATATGCCATTTAAGGCAACATCAAGAGTGTTTCACTCAGGGACTTTTCGGGTACAGATATTTAGCAAAAAATCCATGGTCAGGGCGAAGTAGCCATTTAAGAAGTATATTTAGAACATATATGTTTACAAATGTAAAATACAGATCTTTATTTGTTAACCCTCCAATGGTGTAACAAAGGGTGATATGCTTATTATCCTTAACAGAAGACTCATATCATGTAACTTTATAGTGCGCATGGAACCAAGTTTAATATATTGTTATGTACTTGGACATAATCAATAAATAAAAAGCATAAAAAAAGAAACAGACAATGACAGCAGAAAAAGACCATTGGTCCATCCAGTCTGCCCATACAACCTATCATACCCCGAGACCTTATGGCTATACAGGGTTTTAGCCCACACTATCTACCACTGTGCTCCTCATTTTAATCCTACTGCCCAGAGTAACAACTTCACTCTGTCCCAGCTGTGCTTGAAACCATTAATAGGTCTGGCACCCACCACATTAACTGGCAGATTGTTCCAGGGTTCAGACTTCCTCTCTGTAAAATAAAACTTTCTCACGCCCCTCTTGAACCTCCCCCCTGCCAGTTTCCCACGCATGTCCCTGTGATATTGACTTGCTAGTCCTACTTAATAATTCCTCACAGTTCACCTTGTTCATTCTTTTCAGGTACTTGAAGGTCTCAATCATATTTTCTGCTCCTTCACCCACTTTGCCACTGGTTCCCATCCTCTTAGTCATCATTGCTCCTTGTACCATCTTCTATCTCTCCCCTCCCTGTCATAATAATGCCTAGCCTATTGTGTCTCCTTCCTTTCCACATTCTGGGTTTCATCCTTACTCTCCTGAGTTTCTGACCTTGTCTCTCCAGTGGCACACTCCACTTTTTCTCTTCGCTCTTCAACCTCTCGTTCCTTTGTTAAACCCTGTTGCACTTCATCCACAGGCTAGATCTTCTCTGCCCAGCTGCCCTCTGACTGGAACTCTCTCCCCTCCTCTCTTAGACTAGCCCCATCCTATCTCTCCATTAAGATGCTTCTGTGTGACCACTTCTTGCCTGCTTGCGCCTGTCCCAATTTAGCCAGTATCTGACTCTAGCCTGCTCTCCTCATGCAGTATATCTTTGCTGAATTTGTTATACTAAATTGTTGCCCCACTACTGTTATCATTAGCCACTCTATACTATCATATTTGATTTGTATATAACATTCACTGCTTTGTAACCTCAACTCCTAGTATTTATTATTGCTGTTCTGAAATGGTGACTGTTTATATTATGTATTTGTTTTGTAATCTCCACTGCTTGAATGATGTATTTTCTTTGACTCTCCTCCCCTGGGTTGCGCCTGGAAATGAGCTTTGACTCAATGTGCCTTTCCTGGTCACCAATTGTCAAATAAATAAATATCTTCCCTCTTCCATCTGGCCTCCAGCAAGTACATATTCAGCGCCCTAAGCCGATCTTTTTAAGACTTCCCCGCTGACAATGCTTTGTTTCAACTTAAAACCCCAAAACCCAAAGACTCTTAAACCCACAGGGGATATTTGTAAATCCTGGATGGGTAGCATGGGCCATTTAATTGTTTCCCATCTATCATATGGTATGACTCAGTTGCAGGTCAAGCCATGATTTACTCATGGTTCTCCATGGTGCAGTTTGCTGCGAGTCCCTCTCTGGCTGGTTTCACTCTTTTACCTTCCTCTCTGAAGACCTCCGGTGTTGGCTGGTACAATGGTTGTTTCTACGGCCCAGGTCAGACCTCTCCTGACCTCAGCATTCAGTAGCACTCTTCCAGTACAAATGTAGGGTAGCACAACCTGTGAAAAAACCCTATCCTACCTGCCCAACACACCACATCCTGGCATCCAGTCCCTAGTGTGTGGCAATGATCAGCACCAGGCTGTGGTACTAGCTGGATGGCCTCCAGACTAGCTGTGGTGACAGTCTGCTTTCTCTGGATGCGGCATAGCAAAGTTTCTATGCAATTGCTGCAACCTTCAGCTTGAATTTCATGTTGAGCTAGTACATAACAACCTCCTTTTCTTACAGCAGAAGTTGTTCTTCTCACTTCTGTTTTTATTTTATTTATTTATTAAAATGATTTACCAGGAAGGCACACTGAAGAATAAGTTGCTCATCTCCTGGTGCGACCTGGAGGAGAGGGGAACAGGGAGTACACTTGATAGTACAGCACAAATAAGTGGAACATTAGTGCAGGAGCAAATACAAGACAGTGACTATACAGTAGTAATACATAGGGTACAGTAGCAGTTGAGATTAAGATATTCCAGCAATGTAGAGGTATTTATGAAAAAATACAAAATCAAAAACAGTTAAAGTGCCATAACTGGAGGAGTTGCAGATAATGATGCAATAAAAGTGCTATAGTAGGAGTAGTGACTACTAAAGAGAGATTAGTCCTAGTTAAGGAAAAGGAGAGTGGGGGGGTGGTTTACACGTGGGAAGCAGGTACAATTGGATGAAAGGAAGTTGTGGAGGGCAGAGGAGATGGAGTAAAGGGAGGGAAGAATAACAGATTTGGGGAGGGATGGAGGGAGTTCCAGATTTTGGGGAAACAGTAGGAGAAGCGGATTGTCCTGCAGAAGTGGAACAGCAAGGGACCACAAAGATGTGTGAGTCTGAGGAACAGAGGAGGGGAGCAGGAGTGGGGGGAGAGGACAAGTAGGATGGGAGAATGCCAAGCCAGTGTTCTGAGATAAGTTTAGCACAGTTGGAGAGACGGCAGTTAGTAAGAGAGGGGAAAGCTAGAGAGTGATAGAGAACACAGTGGTAAGTACCTGTGGGGGAGTCCAGGGCGAAGTGACAAAAGGAGTTGAAAAGGGGACACAATCTGGATAGAGTGGATTTGGGAGCAGCACTGTAGACTACATCACAGTAGTCAAAGATAGGGAGAATCATCTTCTGGACAATCGGACGCCTGGTCGTAAGAGGAATGCTATTACAGTTTCTGTTTAGGGCACCTAACTTAGGGCACAGTTTTTTCAGTATGGCGTCAATGTGCCCAGAGAAGTTTAGGTGAGGATCCAGCCATACACCAAGGTATCTGAAGGAGGTGTTCTCGAGATTAGTCCCATCCAAGATGTGGAAGGAGGGGAGAACAAGAAGCCTAGCCAGCTTCTGCCCAGTGCCAAAGGTCATGGAGACTATCTTCTTGGTGTTTAGGGACAGAGATGATGGGAGGTGAACCAGTGATGGAGCTTAGTGAAATCAAACTGAAGTCTGGTTTCCACATCATGGGGAGAGTGGCCAGAGGTGAACAGGATAGTATTGTCAGCATACATGTGGATGGAGGTGGAGGAGCAAACTGATGGTAAGTCATTTAGAAAAATGGAGAAGAGTAGGGAACCCAGCACAGAGCCCTGTGGGACACCAGTGTAGATTTGGAGGGGGGGAGCAGGACTCAGCAATTCTAGCCGATCGTATCCTCCCTGTAAGGTAGGCCTGGAACTAGTTAGTAGCCACTGCAGAGAGTCCAGCTGAAGCAATGGATTGTAGAAGGAGGGCGTGAGAGACCGTGTTGAATGCCTTGGCTAGGTTGACAAAGATGGCAGAGGTGATCAAGCCAAGATCCATTCCAGTGAGTACTGAATCAGTGAGCCTGAGTAGGGAGGTTGTAGTGGAATGGTTCTTCCTGAATCCAGATTGGAACGGGGTGAAGAAATTGGAGTCGGAGAGAACAAGGTGTTCCTGGAGTTTAGCAAGGGTAGGAAGCAAGGAGACAAGGCAGTAGTTACCAGGGGAAGCAGAGTCAGCCCCTTTTGGGAGGGGGATAATGACAGTGTGCTTCCAGGGCAAGGGGACAGTAGCAGTAGAGAAGGATAGGTGCAGGAGGACCGAGAGAGGAAAAGCGATAGCAGAGAAAGAGAGATAGAGAAGCTTAGGATCAAGATCGTCAGGAGAACTGCCTTTAGACAGGTTGAGGGCCAGCAGGGCAGAGAGCGTATCAACAGGTGAAACCTCTGAGAAGGTGAAGGGGTAATGGACTGGGGTAAGGCTGGTAGTGCAGTTCGTGCTTTTGGAGGGGGAAGTCATAGGGGCTCCGGTCAGGAGAAGGCTAGCAAGGCAGACATGCATGAAGTGAAGTAGGGTTGATTCCTCAGCCACTATAGCATGATCTGCAATGAGGTATTGTTTATTTTAAAGACGGGGGAGGGCATGGACAACTTTCCAGAATTTGGAGTGGGAGGTGAGACTGGAGTGGAAGGTACTAAAGAAGTATTCGGGCTTGGCTAGTCTGGTTGCTTTCATGCAGGCATTTATTTATTTACTGAAATTGTTTCACCAGGAAAGGCACACTGAGCAACAATCTGTTTGTCTCCCGGTGTGACCTAGGGGGGAGGAGTAATGGGATGGATAACACGCAGGTTATCAATTAAGTAACATTTAAACATCAGAAAATATATATTGTTTACACTTTGTTTTGGTTACAAATGAGTTAAATGAACAACCAGGTTACAGATAGGCACATAATACACTTAGTATACATATAAGAATATACTGTAGTAGAGATTACTCTGATTTAGCAATTGCAGACGTATACTCACAAGAAGCAGCTATCAAAAACAAAAACATAAAGTGCATAGGTACAAAGTACGTCTGTTGAGCTAAAATAGGCCAGCTTCGTAGCATTTGCTAAACAGCTGGTCAGGCTGGGAGAGGGCAGACCCGAAGTCAGGTGCAGGAGAAGTTTACCATGAAGTAATCTGCCAGGGCGGTGGGAGAGAATTGACAGAGGAGGAGTGATGGATTTGTAGAGGCAGCTCATTCCAGAGCTTAGGGAAGCGGTGAGAGAAGGCTGCCTGGCCAACAGTGGTCCTCCACCAAGGGATTACAAGTTGGCAGGAGTCAATGGATCTGAGGGCATGAGAGGGGTGTGGAGGCAGAAGAGAGCATTGTTGAGAGGTAAGACGGGAGGATGCCTAGCCAGTACTTAGAGATAAATTTAGCGCAGTGAATAATGCATTGGTTTTCAATAGATGGTAATGCCAGAGACTGGTAGAGATCGCAGTGATGGGTGGGGGAGGGGCATCAAGAGCAAAGTGGCAGAAGGCATTGAAGAGGGTATCTAGTTTGGTTAAGGTGGACTTTGGGGCAATGCTGTAGACGATGTCGCAGTAGTCGAAGGAGGGGAGTATCATCTTCTGGACCAGTTCAGAGCGTACAGTTAGAGGGAGGCTTCTACGGTTTCTATACAGGACACCTGGCATGGGGCACAGTTATTTTATGGTAATATCAATGTGGTCAGAAAAGGATAGATGCCGGTCGAGCCAGACCCCTAGGTATTGGAATGAGGTGACATCCTCAAGTACTTGCCTGTCTAGGGTGAGGAAGTTAGGGAGGGGAGTCTGGACAGGTGTTGTCACATGCCAAAGGTCATGGTGACAGTTTTTTTAGCGTTGAGGGAGAGCTGGTGAGAGCTGAACCAGTGTTGGATAGATGAAATCAGCTTGTAGATTTGCAGCTACTGCATCTGGGGAGGTGCCTGAGGAGAAAAGAACGGTGTAATCAGCGTACATGTGGATGGAGGAGGTAGAGCAGCTGAGTGGTAAGTCACTCAGGAAAATGGAGAACAGAATGGGTTGGAGCACTGACCCCTGAGGGACACCAGTAGTTATGGGAAGGGGGGAAGATGTAGCATCGGCGATTCTTACAGAGTGTGTTCTGCCAGTGAGGTAGGAGCTGAACCAGTTGGTGGCAGCAACGGAGAGACCAGATTCAGAGAGGCTGGACAGAAGTAAGGTAAGTGAGACAGTGTCAAATGCTTTAGCTAGATCAATGAAGATGGCAGAGGTGATCTGCCCTCTATCCATACTGGTGAGTATTGTGTCAGTGAGCCTAGTCAAGGAGGAAGCAGTGGAGTGACCCTTCCTGAACCCAGACTGAAAAACCATGAAGACGTTAGAGTCAGAGAGAAAGGAGGTAAGTTGTGTGAGCACAAGGCACTCTTGAGGAAAGAGATAGGGTGGTAGTTTGACATGGAGGTAGGGGAGCCCCCTTTAGGGAGGGGATGACTATGGCATGCTTCCATGCCTGGGGGACTGCTGCAGCAGTGAAGGACAGGTTTAGTAGGCTGGCAAGTGGGGCAGCTATGGCAGAGACAGAGAGGCAGAGGAGCTTGGGGTCCAAATCGTCAGGGGATTTGCCTTTTGTAGGGTTGAGTGAAAGCAGGGCAACTAGTGCATCCGCTGGCAAGATATTATTGAAGGAGAAGGTACGAGGCACATGAGGATTCTTGATTCCTTCGGTGGGTGTGCATGGAGCAGAGGTGGGCAGGGAGGAGAGGAGCGAAGCTGCACAAGTGGAGAAATATGTGTTGAACTCATCAGCGATAGCACTTGGATCTGAGAGAAGGGAGATGCTAATATTTAGGGGCGGAGTGGGAGTTGCGGTAGGAGGAGAGAAGAGGGAATGAATGACCTTCCAGAAATTTGAGGGATTATTTAAGTTTGTCTGAAGGGTGGAGTTGAAATACTCAGCTTTGGCCAGCTGAGTATCTCTGGTACACTTGTTTCAAAGCATCTGGTATGTGGAGAGGTCTTGTGGGTGGCTTGAG
This sequence comes from Neoceratodus forsteri, assembly GCA_016271365.2. Taxonomy (NCBI): domain Eukaryota; kingdom Metazoa; phylum Chordata; order Ceratodontiformes; family Ceratodontidae; genus Neoceratodus; species Neoceratodus forsteri. Next base: position 1,247,207,422 of record CM057455.1, on the reverse strand, counting down.
GATTTATGGGCTCTCCAGGCTTGGTCCCGGGCGATTTGACGTGCTATGAGTTCAGGGGTGATCCAAGGCAGGTGGTTACCCCGAATCCTAGTGCAACGCAGAGGGGTATGAGTGTCCCAGACATTGAGAAATGTGCTTTTGAAGTGAAGAAGGGCATCATCAATGGAGGAGATAGTAGAGGTTGTACCCAGTTAGCTTGGGCCAGGTCATCTAATAGGGGAGCAAAGTTGAGTGATTTGAAGGACCGTTGGACCAGGAACTTCGGGGGTGATTTGGGGTGGTGAATTTTACGGATGAGGTAGGTAAGATGGTGGTCATGCAGGGAGTCTGGAAGCAGTCCAGACTTAATGACCTGGTGAGGGTGGGTGGTCAGGGCCCAGTCTAGAAAAGAGTGGTTTCCTGATTTGGGGTTTAGGCGGGTGGGCTCGGTGATGAGTTAAGAGCGATTTAGCCCAGTTACATCAGTCTGGGCTTTACTGAGGGCTGGGGATAGCCAATTGTGATTAAAATCTCCCATTATATATGATTCACCTGTAAGGGTGAAGGAGGAGGTTAGTGCGAGGAGGTCAGTGACAGCTGAGGAAGGTGTGCCTGGTTGGCAGCAAATACCTGCAACATAGATTGGGAGTGAGAAAGGGAGGGACAGTTGTAGCAGTAGCATCTCATAGGCTTTGGGTTTGGCCTTAGCTAGGATAATCGAATAGAGTAAGTCCGAATTTACATAGATCGATACTCCATCACCTCTGGTGGCCCTGTCCTGATGGGCCATAGCATAGCCTTGGATGGCAACTGAAAGGTCAGTGATGCTTTTATTGAACCACGTTTCAGAAAGGGTGATGATGTCAGGGGCATAGTGGGCAGCGAGTACTTGAAGAGAGTCAGGTTTGGGAAGGCTTCTTATATTTAGATGCAGAAGATGCAGGCCACGAGGGAGAGGGCGCACTGTGGGCAGTGTGGTCGGGGACTGGCTGGGAAGGGGGCACATTGAGTGATGGAGGGAAGGTGTGGATAGGGGTCTGGGGTTGGGGTGTACGTCGCAGCAAGGAGCAAGAGAGCGAATGTTAGGTAGTGTGCAGACAGTTGTATGCACCAAGAAGTGAGAGAACGTCGTTAGGTAGCAGGTAAGAACGATTTTTAGGGGCTGGGCAAGGGGCGATCAGTTGAGGTAGCATCCATGAGAGCGAGGGATTGAAAAGGAAGGGGCAGAGACATGAGACAGAGTGGGCCCGGACTTGGGAGTGAGAACAGGTAGTTACCAAGCTGGTGTAGTGATGGAGTCCAGCAGGGATTAGCAGAAGGTGAGAGGGGAATATGGGGGCGGTAGGTGGCATGATTGAGAGAGGGGAGAGGCAGATGAGGATGGAAATAAGTAGGGGCAGGTAGCCAGGCAGGAGGGCCACAGCTTTGCTCGCTGAGAAGGTGGCACCCTAGCTACAGAGGCAGCACAGTGGAGGAGAAGGGGAGAGCAAATGGGTGGTGGGTGAGGGAAAATGATTGGGTCCAGAGTGGGACTAGTGACCAATTGCAGGAGGATCTAGGTAGCAAATGGGAGAGAGATAAGGAATGTGGGTGAGAAATAGTGAATTTAAAGAGTAGAAGGGCGGGGATGGGGGACAAATTTCTTACACTAATACAGTAGCAGCTAGCTTAAATTTCCTAAAATTACTGGAAACAGATTTTTCAAAGGAACGCCAGGCAGCAAAGAAGTGAGGAGAAGTCCTGGCCAATCGGAGGGGGGAAGCGAGAAGCCCCTGTGATCCGATTGGCCGTGCTGCCGCCATACCTTGCTTGTGCTGGAGTCCGGGGTCCTGGTCTCGGTCAGCGGCTAGAGGTGCCGACTGACTGCGGGAAGCTGAAGCAGCCCTGTTCAAGAGCAAGCAGCGATAAGTAGTGAGGTCTCTCGGTAGTTTGGTTGCCTTGTGTTTTCTCCAGGCTTGATCACGTGCTCTTAGGCAGGCTAAAAGCTCAGGAGTGACTCAGGGAACGTGGTTGCAATGAACTCTGGTATGCTTATAGGGGGCATAGTGATTCCAGATGGAGAGGAATTTGGCCTTAAAATAGGTTAGAGCACTGTCCACACGGGGAGCACTGGCTAACGGGCTCCAGTCTGTAGTTGTTAGGTCGTGGAGGAGAGGGGCAAGGTCTAGGGAATTATAAGAGCATGTTAATAATATCTTATGCCACAGGCTAGGCCTGCGGACCTTCTGAATCAGATAAATCTTATGGTGGTCGCTTAAGGCATCTGGAAGTAAGCCCTACTTGATAACCCTATGTGAGTGAGAGGTGAGAGCCCAGTCTAATAATGTGTGATTTGGGGTTTTTGTGTTAGTATGGGTAGGTTCCTGAATGAGCTGGGTTAAGTTGTGAGAGGCGATGATGTGATGAACTTTGCTGCTGGAGGGTGACAGCCAGTTTAGGTTAAAATCCCCCATGAGGAACAGTTTGCCAGATTAGGAGTGTGAGACAATAGCAGTAGTGAGCTCGGTTGCAACCGAAGAGGGAAGGTTGGTGTGACAGCTGATGCCTGACACAAAGATTGGGATGGTAAAAGGCAGGGAAACCCACATGACAATGGCCTTGTAGTTCACTGGTAGTGTGGTGGAGAAGGTAATAGCATATTGTAGGGAGGCGGAGACATACATCGCGACCACCCCCCGCCTCTGCCTGATCTGTCTTGCCTGACTAGTGAATAGCCAGGGATAAATATGGCATGATCAGGTATTTTATTGCTTAATCATGTCTCAGATAGGATTAGGATCTCAGGGGTTAGAGAGACAGCCATGGCTTGCAAGTGGTCCAATTTGGGTAGGAGGCTGCGTACATTTAGATGTAGTAATTTGAGACTTCTAGGCAGAGTTAAGTAGTTAGTGGGGCTTTGCTCAAGGTTAAAGTTGGTGGAACCAGAAGGAGAGGAAGCCAGAGGTCCTGGGTTAGAGTGGGTATTACTCGAAGAGATGAGTAAATGGGCTATAATAAGGTAATATAATATTGGAGTTTTGAGAAGTTTCTGCTGTTTATGTGGTACAAAGCTGGAGAGTTCAAGAGATGGAGGAGTTGACATTTAGCAGGAGTTTGATAAAGGCGAGTGAAATTGGTACAGAAAAAGTGGGGCCGCAGGAGGCAGCTGAAAGTGTATCCAGTGGTGGATTAATGGAGTTGAGGTAAAGGAGTGAAGGATGGGACAGAGGCTAAGAGAAGGGATAAATGCCAGATCAGAGCCAGATAATTGGTGGCAGGGAGAAGGGGGAAGGCAAGGGAGGGGAGAAAGGATAGGAGAAGCAGAGGAGTTAGAGGGGATATTAGCTTGACAGGATGGGAGAACATAGCTAGGAGCAGAGGGACAGGCTATGCGAAATTAAGGCTACAACAGAACGCATGGTAGGAGGCAGACAGAGACAGAGAAGCACACTATTTGGGGTACAGCTGTGGTAGCAGCCTATTTGAAACATGGAGAACAGAACGCAGTGAGCGAGAGGGAGTGAGAGAGAGAGAGAGAAACAGTATTGATGGTAAATTACACTGAGTGACTAGATTTCACTGTGAGTGGCTACACAGGTAGGAGGGCGGGATTTAGTCAGGCAGCAAGAGCATTTAAAAAGTGCCAGGGGCGGGAGAGGGTTGGCGTGAGAAAATTCAAGTTAGGCACCATCCAGCACAAACACACTGAGCAGCTCAGAAGTGAGGGCTGAGGGCTGAAGAGCTGAGAGCAGTAGGCTCCAGGAGCACCCAATGGCACGCAGCAATCAAAAGATAGCCAGTGGCAGCCAGACTAATGAAAGAATGTCCAATAGTGAGGGCTAGTTGCTGTTCAGTGAATTACTGGGTGAAGAGGGTCTGTACCTTAAGTTGCTCATAGTGGGATGAGTTCGGTGTGGTGGGCGGCTCCCAGAGCAAGCCACTGCCACCGATGGAGCGGGAGCCTGATTGGATCAGAAATCTCAAGTTGCTCGTAGCTGGCTGAGTTCGGTGTGGCAGGCGGCTCCCAGAGCAAGCTGCTGCTGCTGATGGAACGGGAGCCCGATCAGGGACCAAAATCGGGTGAAGAGGGTCTGTACCTCAAGTTGCTCATAGTGGGCTGAGTTTGGTGCGGTGGGCAGCCCCAGAGCAAGCCGCTGCTACTGATGGAGCGGGAGCCCGATCAGGGGTAGAAATCTCAAGTTGCTTATAGTGGGCTGAGTTCGGTGTGGCGGGCGGCTCCCAGAGCAAGCTGCTGCCGCTAATGTAGTGGAAGCCCGATCAGGGCAGAAATCTCAAGTTGCTCATAATAGGCTTAGTTTGGTGTGGTGGGCGGTTTCAGTGGATGGTTCCCAGAGCAAGCCTCTCCCTCCAATGGAGTGGAGCCCAATCTGGGGCAGAAATCTCAAGTTGCTCGTAGCGGGCTGAGCTCAGTGCAGCGGGTGGCTCCCAGAGCAAGCCGTTGATGGAGCAGGAGCCCAATCAGGGACAGAAATCTCAAGTTGTTCATAGCGGGCTGAGTTTGGTGCAGTGGGCGGCTCCCAGAGCAAGCCACTGCTGCCGGTGGAACATCTTACTCTGTCTCTGATAGATGCGCATTATGTTCCTGCAGTAGTACAACAGCAGGCTGCTTTTCTTAACAGCCGACAGGCACCTCTTACTTTCATGCACTCAGCGGCAGACTACAGTAAAATAATGCTTCACATTTCAAACCAGTCCTGCTTGAGTGTGCTTACACATCCAGTTCAGTCAGGGCAGTGATCGGGGAATTCCCAGTTCAGTTGGAAGCACCAAGGTGGCAGCTTTGTCATTGGCTGCTGGTGCCTCTGATGTGTGAGTGTAGGAAGCCTTAATAGTAAAGCCCAATGGGGGGTGGGGTTGCACTAATATTGCTATTTTTTTATTTATTGGAATTTTGGTAACCAGGTGAGCCCATTGGAACCTGACGTTCCTTTTTCAGGGGCGAACCGGAATTAATTACAGACAATAAATTCATACAGATACAGTAATGGCATTCATTACAGCAAAAATAAACAGACCGCAGGCAGTCAAGGGGCATACTATACAATAAATGTTATTGGGAGTACATTATTAGTTCTAATCTACAAACATCAATCATACAAGACAAGTGCAGTATATTGAAAGAGCCAGAGAGCTTATTTACATCACATAGCATCATACAGATTAAGGCACATAAGCAATACAACAGAACATCACTTCGGTCAATATGGTAGGAAGAGAGCATGTTAAGAGCATCGATCAACAATAACAGGAACAGCGACATCTTTCTAGTAGAAAAGTTTTCAACCCTTTTTTAAAACCCACTTGGGAAGAAGAGTTTTTGCAGTTCTGCTGGGAGTGAGTTCCAGTGATATGGTGCAGAGTATGCAAATGATCTCTGTCACAAATGCCCTCTGCAGGTCAGGATCTCTGCTCCCACAGTGCCAACCTCAGAGCACAATAGTGTGAACAGGTAACAGACAGGGTAACCCTCCTGTCTGCTTTGGGTCCAAATCACCTGTAGTCTCAAGTTCTGGGGGATTCAAACTGTAAACTTTATGCTAGCATACCCAACTAACAGGCGCGGATATGTACCCTCTTCGGGGGGGATGTGGTACAACCCTTCACCCAGGGGCATCCAGCCAGGTCTCCAAAATAAACCCTTAAGACTCTATAAGAGACTGAAGGTATATTCTTACCTTTTCCAAGCTCAGTAACACCATCAGAGGGGGCAGTATAGCGCAGTGGTCTAAGGCTCTGAGCTGCAAATCTGGTGACATCCAGCAGACCAGACCTGGGTTTGAATCCCACAGCTTTCACTTGCATACTGTGTGACCCTGAGCAAGTCACTTAACTTCCTTGTGCTCCCAGATCACACCTGGAAAAAAGTTCCAGCTTCGTGTGCCTTTCCTGGTTAAACAATCTCCCCCCCAAACCGTTGTCAGACTTAAAAATACAGGCACTTCACATGCAAAAAGAAATCTGGGAAGACACAGGCAGTATTTTAAGAAAATGGTTATTTACTAAAAATTGTATAATAAGTAAAATAAAATACAGAACAATATATCATACAGCTTACAATCTTATGAAACAAAAAGGAAGTCTCAGAACAACACTCTTACCACAAAAGACATAACTGCTTTCTAATGATTACCTAAGTGCTCTTCTATTTAGAGAGAGAACTTTGTTTCTTCAGATCCCAAGATGTTATCACACATTTCAGACACACTGATACATTTTCAGCTCTATTTCCCCAACCCCCTTTGTGAGTCATCTAGCTCCTCCTTTTAGAATTTAGTCTTACAAACATAATTCCTTACCAGGAGGTATTTTAAAATTAATGGTACATCAGAAGAAAAAAAAAACATTTCCTAAATATGGCATCCTTTAATTAAACATTTTCCCTTTGAACTCACTTAGTAATCCCACACTGGCACCAAGGTGTTAAAAAGTCAACAGGAATCAGCCTAATGACGTCCTTTCACTGATGCCATAAAACTCATATTAAATTTCTAACATCAAAGGCAGCAGCAGGCAATAAACTGTTTCTGGAGGATGTTCCAATTAACTGTTTCCTTCTGGTCTATTTTATTACCTCCTGGTTTCAGCTACTGACACCTTGAAGTTACAGGCCAAATTCCTCACACACTGAAATGTCATCCACAGACCATGTATTTCTAATACCAATATCATACAATGATCATAAGCAAGGGGCAGAGCGTCACAGTCTCTTGCCTGTACTGGATTTTACCCTGAGGACTTCAAGCAGGCAGCAGCTTGAAGACCAAAGCATGCACATTTCAGGTTTGGGAGGCATACTAAGGGGTACAACAACTTTCCTTCTAGGGAGAGCTAATTTAGAGAAGAAAAGACTTTGCAGTGATGTTGCATTAAATATTGATAAGGGCTTTGTGGATTCTAGCATTTCTTTTTGTTTAGCTATCTGGAAGAACACTATCAAGCACTCCCAGGATGGCTAAATGTCTGAAAAAAAAAACAGATTTCCTGGAGTCTTTGTCCCTGCTGCCCACTCAACCCATTGCTCTGGGCATCTGTGGTCCAAACAGGGCAGAGAGAGTGTCTGTGCTTCCCACAGACCTCAAGAACTGGGGAAAATGCAGCTCTCCAACCATCCAGCATCTTAGGATTAGTGAGAGGAGAGCACTGTATCACTTTCAGCATCTTAAAAGATAGCCGCTCTGCCGCCCTCTGTACCCACTGACTTCTAGGGCTGTGCTCCTTCCTATAGGCAAGGAGACAGAGCAACATCAGGCAGCATTTGTTTTAAACTCCCAGGAGGGAGTTTACAAAGCGCAGTAGTGCCTTTTACTTTTACTATCTTCCAAAAGGGAGAACAGGGCAGCATAAGCCCTCTGCCAGATCATATCTCAACCTGAAGGCAGGCAGGGCTACACCACAGACCTAAATGACTGGTGTATTTTTGCCGGTGGAGGCACCTAGGTTTGGCAAAGAAGAATGAAAAAGAAGAAGACAGAAGAAGACAGCAGAAAGAATGGAAGAAAAGTATATTATAGCATAGCATTGCATAGTATAGGAGGAAATAGTTTTTTGTTTTGTTTGTTTCTTTTAATCAGAACCTATGGGGAAGGCTGTGTCATGGTGGTGCAGATTGTCACTAACATTCCTATTTAGCTAAACAGGGGCCCTGACCCTGCTACACACACCCTTCTCAACATGATCTGGTCAGAGCCACAACTGCTGCTACTGCAATGTTAAGAATGATATGCACACCTCTAGCTGCAACTGGCTTCTAACACTCTCTCACTGAACAAGAATGAAGCCAGCCGCTCCGGAGCAGTAGCGCTATCCAAGTGGCGAAAGTGAAAGCTGCCAGTGCTATCAGTGAAAACCGATTGCTTAGCAACACTTGAAATCATTGGAAAAAAGACACCAGAAATACTCAGACTGTAATATATTTATTTTTTCCTTTGATTCCAAGTATTGCTAAGCAATTGGTTTTCACTGATAGCACTGGCAGTTTTCATTTTCATACCTGTAACTCAGATAGCTCTTCAGCTCTGGAGCAGCTGGCTTCATTCAAGCTCAGCACAAGAGTGTTAGAAGCCATTTGCAGCTAGAGGTATGCATATCATTCTTAATATTCCAGTAGCAGCCATTGTGGCTCTGACCAGAGTTTGTTACAAGATGTTCTGTATAGAAATCTTGCCTTTTTGGGGTATTTACCATTGTGCCCTTTAGCTGGAATGGATGTCCTCTAGTTCCTTATTCAATTTGCTTGAAATTTAAATTTATCTCACACATCAGGTAGTCATCATATACAATAGTGTACATTTGTAACAGGTCACATCATGTTCATCTGTTTTCTAGTGACATCAATTTGACTTCTGTTAGTCTTTCTTTGTAGGTCATATTTCCTAGCCCTTTCATAATTTTGGTAGCCCTTCTCTGCACTTGTTCTAATTAGCTGACTTTGCCTCTCTTATAAGGGCAGCAGCACTGCAAGGCATAATTAAAGTGTGGCCTTACATATGCCCTATAGAGTGTACAATTATTTATCTGTCAGTGGATTTGATATTCCTTTTAATTGCTTACATAGTATTAGTTGCACCCCTCTTTACCTGCATAATGGTTAAAAAACGAAAGCATTGTTGGCATAGCTCATCAGCAGACAAGTCTTTCCGACTACACCGTCACCCACCACTACACACTTTAACATCTTTACACTTCTTCAGCTCCCGGCTTCCTAGCCATGACCACAGGCATCTTTACTAGTCATTCCTACTGCCCAATGTCTTAATTTTACACATGGAGGAAATGAATGGACTTTCAGGAACAGTTTTATCTCCTTCCTTAATACTGTATCTTTTCATTCAGGTTTATGAAATCATACTCGTTTTTTAGAATGCGAGCCCGCTTCCTTGATATGCTGTGTGCCCCTTTAAATGATCACAGCAAAACTGAATAGATATAGAAAATAACCTGGGTTTTAAAGTTTTTTTCTTCTGTGAAAGCTGTGAATCAGGAAACCGTCATTTTGACTCAGTTGTTTCCTGTTTAATCACGTTGAATCTAATTAAACCTTTTCATTTTTTCTCTCCTCCTTTCAAGTTCCAGCTTGCTACAAAGAAGAAACACATTATGCTGCCAAATCAATTATATATATTTTTTTCCCAGAGCATAATGGGAAGGAAATCAGGATTTTAATGCAATAAAATAGCACACCGGGAGGAGGGGGAGAAGAAGGAAATACACTATAGTGAATGGGAGGATGTTGACAGATTACACTCCCTCATAACAACACAGCTGTTCTGCGTTAATGTGTTAAGAATTCCAGTCAAATTGTAGTGAATGGGAGGACCCTCAGAGATTCCACTTCCTCTGTGCTGTGTTAGGAATTCTGGTCACAGATTCCTTCTTCTGATGGCAATATGTCAGCACTGTGTCATCGCAATGCAGCCATAATAATGACTTGGGGATTCAGAGCAGTTCTCATTTAAGTAACACTGGATCATGAACTCTGAGTCTGTTTTTGAAATTATGTGGGGCATGTAGTGGTGTCAAAAGTGTATAGATAGATGAATTATAGCATCATTATAGCATTTTAGAACTGTATGATATAGTTTATGTCCTTGTTAAGCTTTTAGATGGTTGGCAAAATACATTTGTATTTTACTACAGAATTATGTGGTTGTGAGGAACATGCACTGACTTCATCATAGATCTCTAAAATAGTACTAACCACCAGTGTGTAGATCAGAAAAGACCACTTAGCTTACGAAGAGACAAGAAAAGATTAAACAATAATAGAATTGGAACCTATTTTTAACATGGAGTTCTATAGGAAAATGACTTGGAGATTCAGAGCAGTTCTCTTTTAAGTAACACTGGATCATGAATTCTGAGTCTGTTTGTCTATGAAATTATGTAAGACCTGTAGTGGTGTCAGAAGTGTATAGATAGATGAATTATAGCATGATCTACTAAACACTTAATCTAGAGATCTAACTAAACAGAAAGGTATGGATCAATTTGTTTCAGATATAGTAATAACCCATTATGTTGTCATATGAATGTAAAATTATCCAGTAATTCTTAAAAACAAAGTTGGTTAAATGCAAAAAAAAAAGAAAAAAAATGTAACTGCATTTTCATTCATAGTGAGATGTGTTGTTACCAGACCATGCTATAAAAAACCCTTAGCAGCTGACAAGAGTCACATTTCCATGTGTTTTGCTTGTGCTGCAACGTTTCCCTAATGTCAACGCTGAGACAGTAAGCCATTGTTCTCGGGTAAATGCTCCATATTATGATGCCACTTAAGCAAGTATCAAAGATAATTTTTTAGCATTTTATGAAAGTTTGAATATTATCTTTGTTAAAGTTAACCTGACCTTACTGGCTTATTGAAAACAAAGGTGCTTTGGAAGAGATTTGGAGATCTGTTACCTTCACGATTTGTTTATTTTGAGTTGTTTTGTTCCTTGGCACTGAAAGTGTAGGCAGTTTTGTGGATTATTTGGAGGCAGTTCATCATTTAATCCACTGGAAAAGACTCTGCCATCTCGTTTCTAATAAATGAGAGCAAAAGTCACATGTGCTGTGAAAGTGAGACCAGAAATGAAGGAAGAAGCCTGAGACCCAGGGAAGCACCGAGGAGAATTGCGGTTGGATATTTTATTTTTATTTATTTAGTTTTTGTTAACCGAGTAGGTGCACTAGCCATAAAATGACTATTTTCAGGCATGACCCGGGAGAATATAACAAAAAAGGAAGAGTGAAACAACAGCAACATGGGTACAGTAATATAAATAGAGGAAACAGTACAGCAGTGCTACAAGGATACAATGAGTAGAAACAACAAAAATAATGGCAAGCATTGCACAAATAATGGCAGCAAGATATATAATAAATGCAGGAACCAAGAACCCGACCTGTGGAATGAAAGGGTTAATAAGAGAGTAAGGTTATATAGAGAGAAAAGTGAGGAATGTTCAGCCATAACAAGAAAGACTGATAGAAGGAAGTGCAGAAATTATGGGAAGAATAAATCTAATATGGGGGGGGGGGTACTGAGTAAATTGGGGTCAATAGGTCTAAGGTGGTTTGAAACAGGAGCATTTGCAGACAGGAATAGATGGTTTCGAAATTCCTTCTTGAAAGCAACATGGGACGGAGCCTGGCAAATAGTTAGTGGGAGGGAGTTCCAGTATTGAGGGGCATGACAGGCAAAAGCACTGGCACCTTTAGAAGTAGTGTATCTAGGGATGAGAACAGGGGTAGAATCTGCAGAGTGTAGGTCATAGAAGGATGACTGTTTTTGAAAGAGTCCCGCTAGGGACTTAGGAGTTTGTGATCTAATAATGCTGTCAATTACGGAGTCAAAAGCATAAGACCTAGACTTGTGAGGTGGAAGCCATCCAAGGTCAGAGTAAAGGATGCAGTGGTGTTTCAGTCTATGGGAGGAGGATGCATACCGACAGATGTTATTGTAGGTGACATTCCATTTCTGAAGACTTGATTTACATGCAGAGGTATAGGTGGCAACCCCGTAGTTAAGTGAGGGCAGAAGTATCCCACGGGCTATGGCAAGTCTAGCAGAAGGGGTGAGAGCATAGCTGGTTCAGTAGGCAATACCAAGTTTAGTGACCAAGTGACTTGCAATTTCGTAGAATATGAGTGTCGAAATTTAGTGAGGGATCCAGAGTGACACCCAGATATTTAAAAGAGCTTACCACCCCAATGGATTTGCCACTTAAGGTGGTGACTTTAACATTGTGTTGGGCGTGTTTGAGTTTATAGTTCGAACCGAATAGCATAGCTTGGGTCTTAGACTCATTTAGGACAAGTTTGTAACAATCAAGCCACTGTTGGATGAGTTGAAAGTCATGGGAGAGTCGTTCATTGATGTTATCAGTGCTTTTAGCACTGGTGTACAGGACAATGTCATCCGCATACAGCAGGGAGGCAGTCTGCGTAAGGTTAGAGGTGATACTATTTAAGAAAATAGAGAAAAGCAGCAGGCCTAGTATTGATCCCTGGGGTACTCCAATGTTAATAGACTTTTCAGAGAGGGTAGAGTTATATTTTACGATTTGAGTTCTGTCAGATAGATAACTACCATACCAGTTTACAACATTTGGAGAGAAGCCAAGAGATCTAAGTGTGGCAATGAGAATAGAGTGGTCAACAAGATCGAATGCCTTTGTCATGTCGATAAAAATGGACCCAGTAAGAAAAGCAGAGTCCATGGCCACTAGGACATCAGAGGTTAGCTTGAGTAAAGCAGTGGTGGTACTGTGTCCCTTACGGAAGCCATGCTGAGCAGGAGTTAGGAGGTCATATTTAAGGAGAAATTCTATGGTTTGAGTAGCTACAAGTTTTTCAAGAATTTTGCTAAGAACAGATAGGATTGCAATAGGCCTATAGTTGGATGGGTCTTTGGGGTCAACTTTTTTGTAAACAGGGGTTATCTTGGCCATCTTCCATATATCAGGGACATGATTTTGGCACAAGGAGAGATTATAAATCTTGGTTAGGGGAGCAGCAATGAATGGAGCAGCTAGTTTTAGTAGCTTGGGCTCAAGATTGTCCGAACCCACCGCTGCATGCTTGGAGATATTGTTAAGTAATTTTAGTACCTCACATCTAGAGACAGACTTAAAGAAGAATTTTGGCTGTGTAACATTTGTTGGAGTGTGAGGGTTCGGTTTGACAGGGAAAGAGGAGGTGTATTTTGTTAGGTCAGAGAATTGCTCATTGAAGAAATTAGCAATGGTCCAGGGATTGTTGCAGTGGACGCCATTGAGTGACATGTCGTTTGGGGTGTATGACGAGTTTGAGCCCATGAAGAACTTAATGTGGGACCAGAATTTTTTTAAGTCTCCATAGGAGTTAATTAAAAGGTCTTTACAGTAGGAGCTTTTGGCCTGTTTGATATCCTTTTTGCAGGACTTTCACAGAGCTCGGTATGTGTTTAGGTCTGCTGTATGGCTGGAGCTCTTGTAGTGGATCCAACTTTTATCTTTTTGACATAGCTTTCTGAACAAGCCAGATTTTAGCCACCGGGTTTGTCTGTTTTTTACTCGGCGTGTTACCAGTTTGCAGTGCCGCTCCTGCAATGCTAGGAAGTGGGATAGGAAGATGTTAAGAGAAGACTGATCATCATTAGATCCTAGGAGAGAAAACCAATCAGTACTAGCTACATCTTGAAGGAAAGCTTGGGAGTTGAACTTAGCATAATTACAGAAAGTAATGAAATGGGGCTTCGTTAGTATTGGCTTCCCTATACCCTAGCTGCAGAAAGTGGGGGAATGGTTAGTAATAGCATCAGCTAGTACGCCTGAGATGACAATGTGCTCAGGATGGTTAGTCATAATCCAATCCAGCAGTGTACCCATATTAGAGTGAGGGGCAGTTCTGGTAGTTTCTAAGATTAGCTGGTGCAGATTAAGGCTTTGTATACCATTAACTCCAGGCTAAATACTGACCTCGACGTCATACAAATGTGGCTGAAGGCCTGCAAGTTTGTCCTCAACCTCTGAATGACGCAGGCCATGCTCTTTGGTTCCCTGTCCAGGGCAAGAGCATGCCCAGCCACCCTTAAAATCACTGGAGCTGATGGTACTCCCTTATGAGTGGTCGACTCATTCAAGTACCTGGGGGCAACCCTTGATCCTCAACTTGACTTCTCCCTCCACATTCACAATGCTTGTCAGGCCACAAACCGTAAGCTGAGCCTGGCTTACAGGGCCAAAAGCTGCCTCACACCCGCTGCTCGCACAGCCTTTGCAAAAGGGGTACTTCTCTCCACACTCTGCTACGGGCTCCCCTCCTTCCTGAATGCTCCTAAAACCTGGCTCTCCAAATGGGACACAGCGTACAATAACATTTGTCATTTCGCACTGTCAGCCCCCCGCCTCACACATCACTGTCAACTCTACTCCAGGCTCGGATGGCTCTCCCCTGATAACCACCGAACTTTTGTTATGGGAAACCTCATTGACAATATTGTCAGAACGTCCACCGCCCCCCCCCCCGCTGCTGGCTGAACTGCTCAAGCCTGTCCCCCCTGTCTACCAGCTGAGGTCAAGTGATTCCCAGGCCCTTAAGGTCCCCTAAACTCGCTCCTTTGCTGGGGATCAGGCCTTTGCTGCCCTTGCTCCTAGAACCTGGAACCTTCTCTCTACCCAGGTAAAAGATGCTTTCTCCCACACCAGTTTCAGGTCCTCCCTCTGGAGCCACCTGAATCAGGCATCTGCGTGTGTCTGCACCCAGTGCCACCACCTGCTGTGGTGGGCTAATTAGGCTCCTGGTCTCCGGGTGGCTGCACCTTGGGCCAGGGACTCTAAGCTGTATATCCCCAAACTCCCTGGCCTGTCTTTGCTTGAAGCCTAAGTCACCAGCTCCTGCTTCACACTTGATCTACTCTGCTTCACCCTATTAGGGGCAAATGTCCCCTGCCAGGCCTGCAGCCTTTGAGTTGCTCTCTCACCCTCCCTCCTCTTGGAACAACTCCCAATTGTCTCCCCTCCATGCTGCTCATGTTCCCTACTCTTGCCCCTGTGTACTTTAGCTGGGTACCCCCACCTGCCTGCCCTGGTGCTATCTGATATTGTTTCTGATGTTATTTCTTGTCTGTTCCATAATGATTGCTATGCTGATTCTGTAAAGTTTAACCAGTACCTGACTGTTCTGTTGTTGACCACAGTGCCTTGACTTTGTACTGTTATTGCCTGTGCCTTGTAATTCTCCTGTGCCTTGTTTCTGTACTGTTATTGGCCCGTGCCTTGTAATTCTCCCAGGTCGCACCTGAAAATAGGCACCTGTCTAGTGTGCTTACCTGGTTAACAAAAGCTAAATAAATAAATAAATATACTAGACAGGGATACGGGTTGAGAGATACCCAGCCAGTTTATGTTAAGGTCTCCAAGGATAAGAACTTAATTTCTCCCAGAGAGAAGGGCGGTTTGATCCAACAGTTCCTCTAGTCCTTTATGACCGCTTCTGGGGGGGGGATTGTAGACATAGACAATATGTAATTTTTTGGAGCCGAGAGTGAGAAGGGTATGAAGCGCTTCACAGTGATTGAGGGGGGATGAGCTAATAGCAGAGAGTTGGAGGTGACTTAAAGATATGCATGCAGTAACCAAAAAAAAAATATAAGAATAATAAAATAAGAAGAGTGGGAGAGTTTGGACTGGATGGCAAAACTCACTGATGATGTCAGGAGGAGAATATATATTAATCCAGAATGGAGTCTTGGGGATCTGGGATATTGTTTCATTGCATCTTCATCAAACCTGTATTTGCTTTGTTCCCATGCAGAAAATACATTTTTGCAGGGCAAGCAAAGCAGTGTATTTAATGGCAGGCAATGGGGGTCTGAAATGTGAAAGGAACAATCCATAGCTTATATCCCTTAATAATGACTTGGTTGAAGTCTACATTTATACAAATCAAAGGTTTAGGTTTTCATGCAACCCCAACAGAAGAAAGACTTAGCAGCTCCTATACAGCAACATCTAAAATAAAAATAAATGCATAAATAACTAAATGAAAAGAGAAATATTTTGCTGAAAATGTCGTTTTAAAAATATGGAATGCTTGGATGAAATCATAAATCCATAACCCGTTTTCTGCTTCCCTCTACATTACAGCCTTTTACGGCTCTCCTTGTAATGCCTGTTTTTGTTAATCGACGCCTGCATAGCACTTGCAGTTTTGCTGCTGTTTGGTTGCAGTCCTTCATGTATTATTATCTCACCTAAGTAGACATGCTACATTGTATTTTCCTCTATTACCTCCATTGCTCTGTATCAATTGTGGTTCTACCTAGGACCTTATATGGATGTATTGTGCATTTTATTTATATTGTAACCAGCATATGTATTGTAATTTTTTCGTGTCCATCCAGGACCACCTTGGAAATGAGCTTGCTTAATGGTGCCACTCCTGGTAAAATAAAAATGAAATGAAATAAAAAAAATAATAACTAATTTGCCACCTGTCCGTGCTTGCTGGAGTCTGTTAAAATTGTCAGAACATAATGACTGCGAGAACAGGGCATAGTGCGTGTGAATAAACATTGATGTCTGTCTCACAATCCACATCTCAATCGACATTTAGCCAAGTTGCCCCTCCCCCAATCCCCTTAGACAGAAATCAAGGCAAGAAGGTCACCTAATTTCCTACTGCAGTCATTAACTGAGCCACAGACTGTTGTGCAACAATGGTATCTGTGCCTCTGAGCACTTTCCTTTAGAGTTTTAAAACTGTGGATAAAGCCAGTTTTATTTGTCTTAAAACCAGATGATCCTTTCATGGCCAAGATAAAGTTTTATACGGTGACAAGGAAGACTAATTCACAGACACTTTTAGCTCCCCGTAGGGTATTTTCATTATTTGATTTACTTGCTAAAAAGTGTTCTAAACAGGTTGATCAGAATAGTTGGTGTTTTTGTGGGCAGGGGATGAGGTAGTAGGGTGGGAGAGAGAATAAAAGAAAGATGCAGTCCAATCCTGAAGAGCAGATTTTGCTGTACTGTGTGCAGTGTATCTCCACCCAACCCGGAAGCTCAATTTGCAACATAATTACTTTAATTTTAGGTATGCTTTGATGCCTCGTAAAGTGTGCTGCAACAGGCAGGTAACTAGTTGTTCTGGTGCTGAAAGGAACGATAGTTCAGTAACAACTCACTACCGCACAACTATAATACATTAAGATAATTGAACTATTTTGCTCCAGGTCACCCCGGCTATATTTTTTTCTTAATTTCGCCTTTCATTTTTTCTCTCCTCCTTCCAAGTTCCAGTTTGCTACAAGGAAGAAACATATTATGGTGCCAAATCTGTACTATATCTCTACATTGTAGTAAATGGGAGGATGCTGACAGATTCCACTCCCTCGTAACAACACAGCTATGCTGCATTAATGTGTTAGGAATTCCGGTCAAATTGTACTGAATGGGAGGATGCTTGGAGGTTCCACTCCCTGTGTGCTGCATTAGGAATTCCAGTCACAGACCCCTTCATCTGATACTGATACGTCAGCATTGCATCATCGCAATGTAGCCATGAAAAGGAGACATTAAGGAATTTCAGCCCACCCACTCTTCAGAAACTCTGACCCGGGCCGGCCCAGTGGTAGGATTTCCACTTAGAAACATAGACTTTGACGGCAGATAAGGACCACTTGGCCCACCCAGTCTGCCCATTTCCCTACCTACTGGATAAGCTGCAGATTTTAGTTAACCAGCAGCCTACTTCCTGCCACCCCCCCACTATAATTGCCTTATGTCTGTCCCATGCATATTTGAATTCCTCCACTGTTTTAGACCCCACAGCCTCTCCAAGAAGGCGGTTCCATGCGTCTACCACTCTCTCCGTGAAAAAATTTCCTCACATTACCCCTGAACCGGCCCCTTTACCTTTAAATTGTGCTCTTGTTCTTACACATCTTTTCTGAAAGATGCTACCCTCCTGGACTTTGTTGATCCCTTGAGGTACTTAAAAGTTTCTATCATGTCCCCTGTCCCTCCTTTCATCAAGGTATACATATTAAGCTCTCTCAGTCTCTCTTCATGTGGTTTCTGATGCAGACCCTGCACCATTTTAGTTGCCCTCCTCTGGACTGCTTCCATCCTGTCTATGTCCTTGCGTAGATGAGGTCTCCAAAACTGCACACAGTACTCCAGATGGGGTATCACCAACTGTCTGTACAGAGGGATAACCACTTCCCTTTTTCTACTTGTGATGCCCCTTCCTATGCATCCCAGTATCCCCCTGGCTCTCCTTACTGACTTCTCACATTGCTTACCCACTTTTAGATCATCTGATACAACTACCCCCAAGTCCCTTTCCATTTTTGCTGTTGTTAGTACCTCCCCTGCTATTGTGTACCGGGTTTTTGTTTCCCAGGTGCATTACTTTGCACTTCTTTGCGTTGAATCTAAGTTGCCATATTTCTGGCCATTCCTCCAAGCTTGCCAAGTCCCTTCTCATCCTTTCTACCCCCTCTTGTGTATCAACTCTGTTACAGATCTTTGTGTCATCTGCATAGAGGCATACCTTTCCCTCCAGACCCTCTGCAACGTCACCTATAAAAGATGTTAAAGAGGACTGGACCTAGTACTGAGCCCTGAGGTACTCCACTAGTGACCCCCCTTTCTTCGGAATGTGTTCCATTCACTATTACCTTTTGTGTGCTGTTATACAGCCAGTTTGCTACCCAGGCTACCACCCTGGGACCCACTCCCAGGCTGGCTAACTTGATTATTAATCTTTTGTGTGGGACTGTGTCAAATGCCTTGCTAAAGTCTAGGTAGGCCATATCCACAGCCCCTCCCTGGTCTATTACTTTGGTCACTCAGTCAAAGAAATCTATTAGATTCGTCTGACACGACCTTCCTGCTGTCTATCCATGCTGCTTTTGGTCCTGTGCCCTGCTGGCCTCTAGGTACTCAACAATTATTTCTTTCAGAAGTGATTCCATCATTTTCCTTACCACTGAGGTCAAACTTACAGGTCTGTAGTGTCCTGCTTCTGCCTTGCTCCCACTTTTGTGAAGGGGAATCACATCTGCCCTCTTCCAGTCCTCAGGTACCACCCCATCCTCCCATGATTTGTTAAAAAGTGTGGTCAGTGTGTCACTAGGTCCTCCCTTAGTTCTTTTAGGATTCTGGGGTGAATCCCGTCAGGCCCCATTACTTTGTCCACCTTGAGTTTTAGGAGTTCTTTCAGGACTCTTTCTTCTGTAAATGGACTGGTGTCAACTCCCCTACCCAGAGTGCTTCTATTGTCTGGTTTAGGTAACTCCTCCTCATCTTCTTTTGTGAATACTGAGCAAAAGTATTCATTAAGTAACTCTGCCTTTTCACTGTCTCTCTCTACCCACCTCCCCTCTCCCTTATTAATCTTCACTATTCCTCCCTTAACCTTTCTATGCTCCCTAACGTACCTATAAAAGGTTTTATCCCCCTTCTTAACTGAATTGGCTGTTTTTTCCTCGGTTTGGGCTTTTGCTATTCTGACTGCCTTCCCCACTTCTTTCTGCTTTAATTGATATAGTTCCCTGTCGTGCTCCTTCTGCGATTCCTTATACTTTCTGAATGCAGCCTTTTTCTCCTTTAACCTTCCCTGCCACCTCTTTTGAGAACCATAGTGGATTTTTACTCCACTTTGTTTTCTTTATCTTGCGACGCCAGCGACCCGGGTTCGGGAACGGACTTGGGTGCTGGAGGGCCGTCCCGGGAGAGTAGGCTTGAGCATCAGCTGACAGCTCGCCTTCTCTCAGGGGGAGGATGGGGACGCAACCCAGCACTTGCTGACCCCTAGCAGAGGCTGGGGGCATGGCAATGCGCAGGGTCCCATTCACATAGATACATACATAGATACATAGACAGTGTCAGCAGATAAGGGCCTATGGCCCACCTAGTCTGCCCATTTGAGCTTGTAAGTTCAGTTTGTTTTCCTAGAAGTCTGTTTCCCCTTACCCCTGACCTCTAGAATTCCTTTATGTCTATCCCATGCATTCTTAAATCCCGTGATTGTTTCAGCCCCCACCACTTCCTCTGGCAGGGTGTTCCACTTGTCCACCACCCATTCTGTGAAGAAATTCTTTCTCATGTTTCCTCTAGATCGTCCTCCCTCCAACTTCATCCCATGCCCTCTAGTCCTGGAAACATCTTTTTCGCTTAAAAATAGTGTTTTCCTGCACCCTGTTCCTCCCTGTAAGATACTTGTATGTCTCTATCATATCCCCTCTCTCCCTCCTCTCCTCCAGGGAGTACATGTTCAGTTCCTTCAATCTGTCTTCATAGGACTTGTGATGCAACCCATGCACCATCTTTGTTGCCCTCCTCTGAACCTTCTCTACCCTGTCTATGTCCTTACGTAGGTATGATCTCCAGAACTGTGCACTGTGCTCCAGGTGGGGCCTCACTAGTGTCTTGTATAGCAGAATTATGACCTCCTTTTCCTGCTGGTGATGCCCTGCCTATACATCCCAGCATCCTATTTGCTTTACCTGATGCCTTGTCACACTGTTTCTACCTTGAGGTCATCAGAGATGACAACCCCAAGATCCTTTCCTGCTTGGTGCATGCTATATCCTCACCCCCCAACTGATATATTGTGCCAGGGTTTTTGTGCCCCACATGCATTATCTTTCACTTCTTTGCATTGAATTTCAACTGCCAAACCCTTGACCATTCTTCAAGTTTATGCAGGTCCCTTCTCATTCTGTCTACACCCTCTGGTCTGTCTACTCTGTTACAGAGCTTTGTGTCATCAGCGAACAGTGAAATTCTGCCTTCTAGATCCTGTGCAATGTCACTGATGAAGATGTTGAATAGGACCCGGTCCCAGCACTCAGTCCTGTGGTACCCACTGGTTACTCTTCCCTCTGTGGAGTGACAGCATTTACCACCACCATCTGTGTCCTGCCACCCAGCCAGTTACCTACCCACCACACTACTGTCCTGCCCACACCCATATTCCCCAGTTTGTGTAATAGTCTTCTATGTGGCACAGTGTCAAAGGCCTTGCTTGAAGTCCAGATAGGCCATGTCCACTGCCCTCCTCTGACCACCTCCTAGTCACCCAGTCAAAAATTCAATGAGGTTGGTCTGAATGACCTCCCCTGGTGAAACCATGCTGCCTTGGGTCCTGTAGTCCATTGACAACCAGATGTTCCACCAATCTCTCCTTCAGTAGTGCTTCCATGATCTTTCCCACTACCGAGGTGAGGCTGACTGGTCTGTAGTTCCCTGCTTCCTCTTTGTTCCCACTTTTGTATAAGGGGACTACATCTGCTGTCCTCCAGTCTTTGGGTACCTCCCCTGTTTCCAGTGATTGGCTGAACAGGATAGCCAGAGGTTCAGCCACCACCTCTCTTAGTCCTTTAAGGACCCTGAGGTGCACTCTCATCTGGCCCCATTAGCTTTATCAGCTCTTATTACTTCCAATTCAGGACCCTTTCTCGTGTAAAGGACTTGTGTCCATTTCTGCACCATTCTCACCCCTTGTACTCCCTTCAGACCCATTACCCCCCTCTTCCTTAGTAAAGACTGAGCAGAAATACCTGTTCAATATGTCAGCTTTATTGTTGTCATCCTCCATGCGGCTCCCATCCTCCCCCTTCAGTCTCACTATCCCTCCCTTTGTCTTTCTTTTTTCACTTATGTACCTGTAAAAGGTTTTGTCCCCTTTACCCACTGATTTTGCAATGTGTTCTTCTGTCACTAAGGAGGCATGGTGAATGTTGGCATCAGCATTACGTTGTGGCACACCATGCCCCCGGGGAGCAAACAGGAAAAGAGCCCCGAAGCCGACCGGATGACAGTCGCCAGCTCCCATAGCTGCGAGACCGAGGACAGTGCAAGCACCATCCCCAGCAGCACCCAGGAACAGGTTTGTCGCTGGTCGCCCCTACCAGCGAGGGGACCCACCCGGCGAAGGGTTACATCCGGGGATCACCCGGGGCTCCTATATGGGGGTGAAGAGGTGGCTGCTCTGAGGCAGTGTGGCTCGAAGGGCGTAGGTGGCCTGAAGGATAGGCCAGCCTGGAGCCGGGATCCTCTGCTCCACATACCCATAATAAATGTACATACACTGGATAATACTTCCCTACTATCCTGACTACTACATTTCCCTGGAGCTTCTTCTTTCAGGTTAACCACTCTCAACTTTCAGTAACCAGTATATTGTTTCCAGATTCTCATTACAGTTTACACAGTAAAACCATTCATTTGTTTTCATAACCTTCTATATCCTTTATCCCTGACCATTATCAGGACAAGACATTGTCATATTTATGCTGAGCACCAGCTTATGTATGTAGCCCATCCCTTCCCCGGTGTCTAGGGGAATGATGGTAACTGTCTGAGGAGGAAGGGGCGACCACAGCAGAACTGAACCAGAAATGGCTTGCATTTACCAGGTCTTCACAGTCACACTGGGGTGCAAGACTCTTCTGGTACTGGGCTGAAAGACAACCAATATTAGCCATCATAAACTAGGAAATGCACGGGTATCTGACCTGAGTTGCTGAACTGGTCATTTTTTGAACCCTGCAGATATATCTGGTCCAGCCGGATACTGCCCCATAAAAGGGGGTGGGTAGTGCTGCAATGTTAGGCAAGCAGTTGACACTGGCAGTGCATCTAATCAGTTACAGTTTTCCAGAAAGAGAGCAGTGATCTGCAGCAAAACCATTTTTTTCCTTGAGAGAGTCTTCAAGTCCATCAACCTTAATTCATATGATTTTTTTTACAGCACAGAAATATACTAATCTACTTCTTGTCTGAAAGTAGCTGTTAATTGTAGTAGCCATTCTTTAATTGCTCTCCGCCTGCTAAGAGTGTTCCATTTTAAGAAAATATGTAATTCGTTTAAACACATTTTTCCTGTGTAGTTAGAATCTCAAGATGTCATGATGCAGAGCAGGGCATTTATTTTTCAATTGATATTTGGAAGCCAGAAAAGAAAGGGTGTGGGAATACAGAGGTAACACTGTAAGCATCTGAGTGTACTAACTGGGTTAGCCACAATTAAGTGTGTTGCTATTGATAGGGTTGGACTGTTTAAAAAGATTGGGCTAACTGTTTGAAATTTATTATGAGAAAAAAAAAGCTGTGTCTTAACTCACAGCTGTTAAACAGACTGTTTCCACTACTGAAGAGAGAGAGTGAAAGTAAAATGGAGTAGTCATCCTTATTAAATTAATATTGGTAAACTGATCCAGCACATATCCGATCCGGTCGGGTATCATTTTAAATATATCCAGATCCGATATCCGGCAAGATTATGCTATCCATGCATTCCTATAATAACCATTTGTAGAAATAACTGGAGACAACAACTTGGTAGACAAACCACAGGGATCCCATTTAATAAATGATTTGCTGAATCTATGGAGTGAAAATGTTATTGGGTTGAGGTAGGCAGCACATATCCCAGACTGATATGGTCACATAGCTCACATTAGCTAACAGTTCACATGAGCAAACAGTTCACATTATTTCTCATGGGACGTGGTACTGACAACCCCTAAATCAGGCAGCTCTAACTTCACCATTCGCGGAACCCTTTTCCCAACAGAACACCAGGCCTTGACACCTCGGGGCCACCGCTACGTCCTGACCCCCCTCTTGGCTGGCTCACTGTGGCATCTCCCCATGAAACAGACTGGTGTCTCAAATCAGGGTTGCTAGCTCCCACATGACTCCTATCTTGGCTTTGTATGGTTTCCCTTGGGCAACGGGCCCCACAAAGTTCAGGCAACCCATCCCTATGCTGCAGCCAGCACAGGCTCATCCTTTCTTGCTCCTTATCAAACCCCAGGGCTTCAACAATTTGGAGCCCCACAAATCCACCTCTAGTCACCTTGATCCTTATCTCTGCCTTGTGCCCCACCCTCTGGCGGCAGTCCCAACAGGATCTTTCACTCCAGTCCCACCTGGATGGCATAGCTGGGGTTCCTGAGGCTTGAAACACCAGCCACCATCACGTCCTCCCACAGGCTCGCTCTCTTTCCTCTCTGCAGCCTAGAAAACCTCCAGCTAACTGGAGCGGGAAATTGCTCCCACTCCAGTCCTCTTCTTCGATCTCTCTCTATTGACTGTGTGTCCATGCTTATATCCTGCCCCCCCCATGGCAACCTCCTGACTGCAGCAGGTCCCATAGAGTGGCAGAGACTTAACCCTTAACTTACTGAACTAACCATCTCCACTATCTATCGGGCAAGAACTATACCTTGCCTTAGGCTCCACCCCCCATCCCTGGAAGGGTTACAACTCTCCCCCCTTAAATGCTTGCCATCCTCAGTGAGTAGCTAAAACTCAACTCCACTGAGCCCCCAGTTGAGGGGTAAGTGCATGTCCCCTCCACCAAAAACCTGAGGAGCTATAGGTTGTAGTCTGTTCTACTAAATGGGAAAATCAAAACCAGGGTCCGTTGGAGCTCGACTCACTAAAACCCCTTGAGCTCCCACTTGGCCACCCACCCACCTGGACCCTCAGGCAGTTTGCCCAAGTACCCAAAGGGCAGCGTCCAAAGCCTAAACTATCCTATACGACTAATCTGTAGCTACTTCCTAGCCCAATTGCCTACGTATATGGCTGCCCAACTTCATGTTGCTCCGCCCACTAACCAAAATAACCCCAAATTCACCATACTTCACAGTGGCTTACACACTACTATAATACTACCCACTTGCTGCCTAAAGCAGTTTAAAACTAACAGCCCAACAGGACACAGATAGGGAACCCTCTTATAACTGCTGAGAACAAAATATCACAGGGCATGCAACATTATATTACAGTACAATCACATTCTTAGCCCATTTCCCATCACTCCAAATGCAATAATATTTTGAAACATAGAACAATAAACAGTAGTTGCAGATAGTCCCTCATAATTCCATACTGATTACACTCATGGTCAGGAAACTGCAGTCCATTTACCACTCATGCTTGCCAAAATAAAATCAGGGATCTGGTTTTGTGCATAGACATGCAAAGGATGCATAATAACTGTTGTTAATGCCTGTACTTGTATGCTAACTTCCCTCTTGCTTGTATGTATATGCCTGATGTATTTGTATTGTACCTTGATATTGCTTGTTTGTTCTCCTATGTACCTTGTAATCTCCTGGCTCACACCTGAAAATAGGCACTTGGCTATCTAGTGTGCTTACCTAGTAAACAAAAGCAAATAAATAAATAAATAAAGGAGTCGGTCGTCTCCACAGCATACTTGCTGCGCCCTCCATCAATGTCCTGCAGAATGACAAAGTGCTTGGTAATGGTCACTCCTTCATAAACACTTCACAAACAGACTTGGTGGCAATTCTCTGGGCCTCTTGCAAAGCTGGCATGCTGCTGTTACTATCAAGTTCATGCTTCCTGTAAAAGTTGCCACAAATGCCTCTAAACACCCAGTCCCTTCTTCTCCCCTCTGTTTCATCCCATACTAACTCTGGCAGGTAGGGGTACTCATACTTTGGGTACTCCTCTTGAACATGACATCACACAATTCATTTGGCCTGCGACCACTCAGGCAGACTCCTTATGGTGGTCCAGGGCACCGGGCCCTGTAGTATCCATGTCCCTTCCCTATATTCTCTCTCACACTGCTCCTGTTCCCGTATTTGCCGAATTGTCTCCATGGGACCAGAAAAGGAGCACTAGACAGTGGGGAATGGGGCAATTGCTTGGTGGGCATAACCACTGAGGCATAGTGCTTTGGGAGACTGACATCCATTTCCTCCTTCCAAACATCCACCCCCACAAGGCTCGGGTCTGGTTGCTCTCCAGCCCCTTTTTCACTAGGGGGTCTCTCCCTAGAGTGCTCTGGCTGGGGTATCTGTTTTTTTTTGTTAATTTGTTTATCCTCCCTGCCACAGTACAGCTTATCTCTCTACCAACCTCCCCAGCCCTGCCACCCAGCTTCCAGAGACTTGCGTCATCCCAAGCTTCACCCACGGTTTACCCTCCAAGGCAGGGTTTGACAGGGGGTGCCACACTGCTGGAGAGACAGATTCAGTGAGGGCCCTAGCTTCCCCCACATCTTTGCCCCACCATGGTGGGGGAACAGGTACCACTTGCTGATGAAATGTATCTGGTGTGGGAGAGGGCCCTGTAGTCTGGGGCGGAGCCCGGGAAGGTCAGTGCCATTCGCGCTGTACCTGGCCATTTTTCATTTTTCTGTAGGGAGTGATGAACATGCAATGCCAACTGAGATGCGCCATGCATGCTACCATGCATGAGACCTCGTTGGTCGCTGTCCCTCCAGCCTGAAGTTGCACTGATTGCCCTGAGCCTCCACCAGGGGTCAGACCAGTGCCGAGAACCCACAACCCCCCTTCCCAGAGAAGGAGAGCCATCCTCTGGACACTCAATCCTCCTCTCCCTGGCATCCCTGGCTGCTCCTCATCCACAAATTGCAAAGGCATATAAATGTCCTCCGGGTTGCTAAGTCATGCTGGTTCCAATGACTGTGCAGCAGGACTACTTGGCTGGGAGGGCACTGAGGGTCTCTCCGGTGGGGCACTCGAAAGTGTGGCTCCCGCTCTCTCTCTTTCTAATTTGCCAGCAGCAAAAAATCCTCCCATCCCTTCGACTCTAGGGAGGTAATGGACATGCTGGCCCAATTGCGGGCTAGTGATGAGAACTGATACCTGCGACCCCTGGAGCGATCCCCATTGCAGTGATGACAGACTGGGTGCAACTCAATCTCACGCCCTTTCTTCTGGCACATTGCACACTCACTGCCAGTGGAAGATTTAGTCACCATCTCACACATTCACCAAAACATTTGTGCTAGCACAGAAATGTCCGATGCTGCTGGTGCATAAGCCATTTTCCTCCATTGACAGTTTCCCCTACTCAAACAGGTTTATCTGGCAGGACCTGCCAGAGATAAACCCAGAGCTGCCTTTATGAGGTACAAGAAAACAGGGAGGAGGGAGGAGTAGCTGAAGGAATCTAATCATCCCCAGGTTCTTTTCCTCCTCCGTGCTCCCCAACTGTACCTCTCCCAGCCCTTGCACTTCTTGGCACTGAACCTCAACTGCCATGTTTCTGACCACTCCTGTAGTTTGGTCAGGTCCCCCTGCAGTCTTCTCCACCTCTCGATGTCTTCCACTACAGCTCTCATATTGGTATAGTCTGCGAACAGACTAATCTTACTCGGTATCCCATGTGAAATATCTGCTATGAATATCCCAAACAGCACTGGCCCAGTACCGATCCCTGTGGCACCCCACTTGTTACTGCTATTGGCGTTGAAAAGTTCCCCCTACACCACCACCACCACCACCACCTGCTGCTTGCCCTTCAGACAGTTCATGATCCATCTGACCATCTTAATATCCACCTCTGCATCTTCTAGCTTTCCTCCTAGCCTCCCATGTGGCACTAAATCGAAGGGCTTGCTGAAGTCCAAGTATAGGACATCCACTGCATGGTCCTTGTCTAGCTCCCTGGTTACCCAATCATAGTACTCAAACAGGTCTGTCTGGCAGGATCTGCCAGAGATAAACCCAGAGCTGCCTTTATGAGGTACAAGAAAACAGGGAGGAGGGAGGGGTACATGTAGGACTCTAAGGAGGCGACACGGGCAATAAGGGGAGCCAAGGCATCTGAGGAGCTCAGGCTGGTACAAGGCATTAAGAAGGGGGAGAAGGACTTCTTCAGGTACATCAGGGAGAAAAAGGAACTGTAAGGACTTCATAGTAAGGATTAGGAAGGAGGGGGTTGGGTGGAAACAGGGAGAGATAAGGCAGAAGCGCTAAATGATTACTTCTGCTCTGTATTTACTAAGGAGCAGAGGGGGTGATACCCAAGGGGGGAGGAACAGCAGAAACAGGGAAGGGGGGTGACAGATGGGAAAATCATGGAGTGCATAGTTCTGGAGAGTCTGAGGGCACTGATGGTGGACAAGGTGCCAGGCCCAGATGGCATCCATGGCACTGAACGAGCTGGCAGAGGTCCTTACAGAACCTTTGGCAGACAGATTTAATGCCTCACTACACTCAGGGTGTGTACCTCAGGTTTGGAGGATGGCTCATGTGGTGTTCCTCCCCAAGAGTGGCCCCAAGGATGATCCGGGGAACTACAGACCGTTGAGCCTCACATCCTTCATGGGTAAGGTGATGGAGACTATCCTGAAGGAGAGGCTAGTGGCCCTCCTGGAAGCCAAAGGAATAAAGGACAGCAGACAGCATGGCTTCATACATGGCAGATCCTGTCAATCCAACCTGGTGGAGTTCTATGACTGGATAATTAGGGAATTGGACGGGGGATGCAGGGAGCGCCATGCAGTGGATGTACTGTATCTGGACTTTAGTAAGGCATTCAACTCATTGCCGCATGGGAGGCTGGGAAGTAAGTTAGAAGGCACAGGGGTGGGTACAAAGCTGGTGAGAAGGGTAGGGAACTGGCGTCAGGGAAGGCAACAGAGGGTGGTGGTGGGTGGGGAGCTCTCATCCCCAAGGGTAGTGAGCGGTGTTCCACATGGCTGTGTTGGGACCAATGTTACTTGGGATATTCATTGCAGACATGTCATTGGACATCAAGAGCAAGATCAGTCTGTTTGCTGATGACACTAAGATGGGAGCAGTGGTGGACGACCTGGGGGGGGGGCAGGGGTTGCACGATGATCTGGCAAAGCTGGGAACCTGGTCAGGCGCCTGGCAACTGTGGTTTAATGCCAAAAATTGGAAGGTGCTGCATTTTGGGGTGAAGAACCCAAGGAGGAGTTGCTAGCTGGGGGAGTGCAGCTAGCCAAGACAGAGAAGGATCTGGGGTGCTCATTACAGGGTTAATGAACAACTTTGCACAATGTAGGAAGGCAGCTGCAAAGGCCAACAAAATGCTGGGTTGCATTGCAAGAGGTATAGACTCCAGGGGGTGGTGATTCTGCCACTGTATAGATCATTAGTTAGACCACACATGGAGTATTGCGTGCAGTACTGGCACTCGTATCTGAAGAGGGACATTAAGTTACTGAAGGGGGTGCAGCGCAGGGTGACAAAGATGAACAATGGGCTGGGGGACTTACCATATGAGAGGCGGCTGAGGGAGTTAAACATGCACTCGCTGGAGGAGAGGCGGGATGAGGGGGTGACATGACTGAAACCTTCAAGTATATGAAAGGAATAAACAAGACAGGTATGGAGGGGCTGTACAAAGTAAGGGAGGGAAACCCAGGGCCATGATAGGAAACTGGAGGGAGGAAGGTTCAGGAGGGAGAAGAGGAGAAACTTTGTTTACAAAGAAGGTGGTAGCTAGGTAGAATGCATTACTGGCAGAAGTGGTATCCAGTAGAACAGTGGACTGCTTCAAAAGGGGCTTGGACAGTGCAAGGGTCAATGGAGGGAAGGTGGGGGAGGGGTAGCTGCAGAATAAGGGGTGCTAGCTGCACATTCAAGCAGACATGATAGACCTCTAGGCTTTTATCTGCTGGCAAATGTCATATCTTCGTAAACCCATGCTGCTGCCTGTCCTGGAGCCCACTGCCCTCCAAAAAAGTCACCAGTCTCTCCTTAAGGATAGTCTCCATGAGATTACCCACAATTGACGTGAGGCTCACCAGTCTGTAGTTGCCTGGATCATCCTTTGGGCTACCTTTGTGAATGAGCACCACAAAGGCTAACTTCCAGTCCTGTGAGATACTTCCTGTGTGACGAGAAGTATTGAACAGGTTCGCCAGTGATCTTGCCAGGCTCCCTGCCGGTTACTCGAGTACCCTAGGGTGAATGCAGCCTGGTCCCAGTTCCCTGTCCACCTACAGTGCCCTCAGCCCTTCAAGTACTCTGCCCTCTGTAATTTCTCTGCCCTCTGTGATTTCTCAATCTGTCATCTCCTCTCCACCACCCCATGAGGTATCTGTCCCCCCACCATGAATACAGACAGAAGTACGCCCTCAGTGCCTCTGTCTGCTCCGACCCCTTCTCTACCCCTGTTCTCCTTAACTCTCACTGTCTAATCCCTGTTCTTCATTCTTTCACTTAATTATCTGAAGAAGTCCTTCTCTCAGTCCTTAATGCCCTATGCCAGCCTCAGCTCTCTGGATGCCTTGGTGGCTCCGAATAGTCTTGTAACCTTCCTGGACGTCTTTGTATACTCCTCCCCATCTCCCCGATCTTTTGAACCTTTGGAAAGCTCTTCTCTTGGCTGTCACCCCCTTCATTACCTCCTTGGTCAGCCAGCTGTGCTTCTTTGCCCTTCCCCTTGTTGCTCTGTACCCTAGTACATGCCTCAGTAGCCTCTGGCAGCCCTGCCTTAATACCCAATTTTGACTGGCATCCATGTTGGGTTGGATTCCCTCCAGATGCCCTATCAGGATTTCAATCTTGTTGAAGTCTGCCCCCCCTGAAATCAATCTCCCTGGTACCTGAACCTCCAGTTTGCTTCCCCATTGTGAGTGTGAACCACACTGAGTAGTGATCACTCCCAGCCAGTGGACCCTCAACTTCCAGGTCTCTTATGGCCTCCCCGTTTGATAGTACTAGGTCCAGAGTCCTTTCCAACCTAGTTGGCTCATGCCCCAACTGCACCAGGAAGCTAGCAGAGCATGATGTTTATAACATGGTTATCACCTGTCGCCATTTTTGCAGGATAGTCCTGATTTGGGCAGTTGTGTCCTGGAAAATAAAACATGAATACTACTACATGTCCTGACATCGTAACAGAAAAAAATATTTTCTGATTTTCCTCTGCTGCAAAAAATTATACCTTGCCGGCCCGGTGGCACTGAGGGTTGAGGCGCTCATGCCATGCCGGCGACCCGGGTTCAGGAATGGACTTGGGTTGTTTGGGGGTTGGCTGGGGGAGAAGGCTAGAGCGTCCCCCGCTACCCTCCTCCAACTGCCCGACCCCTGTACCCTCCATTCCCTCTCCTGGTGCTCTCACAAATCCCCCTCTTCCACCATTATTGCCAGCACTGCATGCCTGTTTCCTGCCACCACTGTATTGTCCTGCATTGGCCTCTTCCTCCACCTTCAACGCTTGACCCCCTATCAGATGTGAACCTGCACTCCCTCCCTCCTTGTCCCTTCCTCCACCCAATGTCCTTCTCCTGTTGCTCACTCCTGTTACCTCTGGGAGAGGCCCTCCTGGACCCTTTCTCTTTCTCTCTGCCAAGCCACTGCAGTCTTCCCTCCAGCGTCTTTAGCCTGTGGCAGACTGAACACCTTCCTCATCTCCATATGTTCATCCCAGTAGCTTACTAATAAGTAAAACAGAGGGACTTACCTGCCCTAGGGAGCTATAGGTAGGAGTCCAAAGGGGTGATGTACACTGTACCTGTAAAATAAAAAATAGAAAAGGGCTCACAAAGAATCTGCAGCTCTTTAGTGGGGTTCAAAAAGGAGGAAGGGATAGGATAGACATAAAATATACTTATCTGATGAGATTTAGGAACCCTCGTCCTGTCAGACCTGGACAAAATTAAACAGAAAAACAGGTTATAATAAAAAAAAAGGAGTCATCATCCATCCAGTCAGACCTGTTAAAATAAAGACAAAAAATGTTACTATGAGGAAAATACAGTAGCGAGGGTTAAAGCAGTGAGATATAAAAGGGGTATATGACAGCACAAGAATAAAGAGAAAGACAGTTTAAATAAAAAGTTAGGAAAAAACAAGAAGACAAATACAAAGGAAATAAAGTCATAAGCAAATGACAGATGGCGCACAGGCACAGTGGACAGCTTGGACAGTCAAGGGACCAGCCCAGGAGAGAAGGACAGGACACCTCCCTCCTCCAGGGGGTCTTCATCTCACTGCTTTAGCACCACCTGGGTGCCCACAGGTGTTGGTGGCGCACAGAATTCACGGGTGACAGGCAGGGCCACTGGAGTGTGCCCACAGGCTGGCTGTACCAGATCTTGCTGGTAGCCAATCCCAATGTGTGTTACCAATGTGTGTTTGTGGGGGGGGGGACAACATCCCATATCAAAATGTAAGCTTTCACCTAACCTTAACATAGCAGTTAACCTTAGCAGTATCTTGGCATTTCATTAGCCTTAAATAAACATCTCTAAAGCAGTTTGAATGCTAAAAACAGTCAATTGTATTATAACGGGCCATCACAATGCCCTTCACAGTCAGAAGCCTTATGTTAGCCTGAAGCCAAATAAAAGATCTTTTATTATATGGTGATTTTTATAACACTTCTGCGCCATCAAATATTGATTAAAATGAGTTCTGCTTACCATATGGTACAAAAGAAAATGTTTAGCGAAGATAATGGCACAGAAAAATAAAAGTCAGAGCTGGCCCTCAAGCCCTTGATGCATGGAGCAACAGCTTGCATTCCCTATTTTGGGAGCTGTTGCAGTTTATGTGTCTAGGTGGACAGGAAACTGTGGCTGACTGGAATACCGCTGTGCATGGGAACCCCGTTAGTGTCATAACTGTATGTCCATCATGTAAATGGACAAATGCTTTTTTTTTTCAAAATTGTTGTACCTTTTTATTTCAATAAATTGTCAACAACAACAACAACAAAAAAACACTGGTTTACCAACACAATTTTGACTGGGGTTCTGTCCCCTGCAAACAAATATAATCAACTCCAAAGTCGCACCATATTAAAGAAAATAAAAACATTTGAGAAGCATGGCAGGTGCAACCAGAGTTTTTACTTTCAAACATCCGAAAGTGATAGGTAGGAAACTGAACCCCCATCCTAGTCCTGCCGGACTGCCTACCTACCTCACAGTGCACTACTCTACCTACTGCGCTAAATGAGAACTGCTGCTGAAACATGCTCCACCTGCAACCATATAATTCTAGATAGTGCATGGTACTCAGAGCAGCACACAAGTAGTTCAGAGTGGTACTCTCATGCAGCACTAGACTGTCTGCTATACAACCTCTGCTGCAAGGTGTCTGCCATGACACCTGCAGCAGAAAGTGCAAACGAGCCACTCTGGGCAACTACATAGAAAATGCAGGAAAATCATATACTTATCTCACATTTTGAGAAGTGGTGGAGTGGAACCTGAAACATAAAAAGAGCATCGCTCTCTGTGCCTGGGGCAGTTACCCAGCATATGGAAAACCGCCATCATCACTCCCATCCTAAAGAGTGGCGATTGAGCGACCCAGAGTAACTATCAACCTATCTCCATCCTCTCCCCACTCTCTAAGGCACTTGAAAAAGTAGTTGCCAACCAGCTTGACGAATACCTGGCCATGCACACTCTCCTGTGCCCTGAACAGCATGGCTTTCATGCAGGTCACAGCACCACAACCGCGCTACTTGAATTCTCCAGCTTCCTGCACTCTGCTCTTGATGCTGGAAGTCCTGCCGGTGCTGTCTTCATTGACCTCTCCAAGGCCTTTGACACAGTTTGCCATACTCTCCTGCTTGACTTCCTCAGATGCCTTGGTTTCTCCCCCGGCCCCCTTGCATGGTTCACTAGCTACCTCTCTGCCAGAACTCAGTGTGTAAAAATTAATAGCACCCTATCTGACACACGACCTGTCCACTCTGGGGTTCCCCAGGGCTCCATTTTAGGCCCTCTCCTCTTCAGTCTCTACCTTAACTCCTTCCCCTTGGCCTGCTCAAGTAAGATCCTCCTCTATGCGGATGACGCTGTGCTCCTCACCACTGACCCCAACCCCAACACACTCCAGGCCACCCTCCAACAAGCTTTTGAAAGAGCTGAGCATTGGTTCACATCATGAAGGCTAGTCCTGAACCTAAAAAAGATCAAAGCTATGCTCTTCTCGCATCACCAAAGCAAAGCCAGCTGTGCCCCTCTCATGATACTGCCTAGTACACTAAACCCCATTGAGCAGGTTTCCTCCTACAAGTATCTGGGCATTACTTTTGATTCGGCACTCTCCTTACATTCCCATATCAATGCCCTTTCTGCTGCCACCAAAGTCAGGATTGGACTGTTATACCACCATAGGGATTGCCTACCACAAGAGGCCCTTAGATTGGCAATCACCTCCTTTGTCCTGTTGCTAATCGACTATGAGCTGCCCATCTATGCTGCAGCCAACAACATTGTGCTTGCAAGAATCCAGCTTTGTATAAACAAGGCCTGCAGGCTAATGCTGGGAGCCCCTAGGTGCACCCATATGTGCCTGCTATACTCCACCACCAACTTGCTCAACTTTGAAGAAAGACTCCGCTTCCAAACCTGCCTTCTTGTAAAAAAGACCCTGCTAGGGCTCTTCCCCCCCCCGAGGTCACCACCTCCCTGCAGCATGCCTCCCCCTCAGTCTCCACCCGCAGCACTGTCAAAACCTCCCTTATTGTCCCCAGGGTAAGGACCTATATGGCCCAGAGATTCTTTTGCTATCGGGCTCCCTCCTGGTTCAATTCCCTCCCAGCCAATATAGCTGACTCCATTAAGCTTGGTCCTTTCAAGGTCTCCCTCAGAAGCCATCTGACAAGCACTCGCTGCTGCAACTGTACATAATCCCCCACCTGCCCCTTACCTTCACCCCTAGGCTGAGTCTGCCCTGTCTACTTTTGCTGTATATACCTGGGGTCTCAGGCAACATCTGCTGACTAATGTAATAAAATATCTGTGGTTGCTACCTGATGTAGTACTCGTACCTATATTATGGCTACTGTGATTTACCTATTACCAAGCGTGTACCACCAGTGAATGACTGTAACACTGGTTGCTTTTTTAATCTAAGCGTTATGTACTGTACTGTTTTGTTTGCTGTGATGTATTGCTCTCTTGATGAGGTGCCTTTGTAAATGAGTCTATGACTCAAAGGTCTGTAAACCAATGATCTAATAAATAAATAAATAAATAAATAAAATAAAATAAAATAAGTAATTGTAACCCGAGCATAATCTGTGTACAAGACAGACAGCTGAGCAGAAAGGAGAAGATAGAGCAGAATAAAAATAAAAGCAATAAGAATCAAAGGGAATGGCATAGCAATTTAGAGAAAAAAAAAAACTTTTAGTGAATTCTATCAAGCAGTTACCCCTCTTTAGCCCCTCATCTCTTCACAGCCATTCAGTCATGACTCCTCTGGGACAGGATTGGCTCACACCAATGAAAGCCTGTATCAGACCCCACGTATCAGCCGTCTTCTCCTCAGTCAGTTACCCGTAGCCATCTTCACTTCCACTCCTCATTTCTCAGCACCAACTCTGCCAGCCACAGATCCCACCCAGTATCTGAGCACCCCTCACCCTAGTCCTCCAGAACGGCAGTCAGGGTTGGCCCACAACCAGTCTGTTTCATTTGACAGTAATCGCCCTTCCTCCTCGACAGTCTGTAGCAACAGCTCACCTGCTTGCAGAACCCCCCATCTCATGAAATAAATACAGGGGCAATAGCCACTGATATACCAGGTACAACAGGGTATAACTTTCAGGCAGGGGCCAGCCCAGGGCAACAAATTACACAGTACTGCACCCGCAAACAAGCAGCAGGTTTTCCACAGAGGCATCATTTAAGGGTAATGGTTGAGACCCTTATGGTTTCTCTGCAACCCCTATGATGTACATTGCAACCCATAAAACAGACTTTATCTGGCATTTATTTATATAAATTTAGTGATGAGAACTTTGCAAGCAACACCTATAATTCTGCTAAAGTGAGACTTTCACATCTGCTCCTACAATTCTGCTGAAATGACGTATGTTGCACTTCGACACTCGCCCATGTCACAACCACACCTAGAAGAGTAAAGTCATGAACTGCCCTCTAAATTGGCAGCTTTTTTTGATAAACTTAGTCTTCATATGCTTTCTATTCTGAAGACGAAGCTAACCAAAACAAATTGCTGACATGGAAGGCATTTGCCGAATTGTGCTCATTGGTTTGTTTCCTGACCCCCAACCCAGATTCCCTTCCCCTTGTCATTCGCACGCCACGACCACCCTCTTGCTGCACATAAAAAGGCAAACCACACAGATGAGCAATATACAATCAACTGGAAGTCCATAGTGCTGCTCTGCCTGCCCTGCTTACCCTAGTATTCACAGACAGGCCATGGCCAGGGAACTACCTGAAGTCTTCTTGGGGAGAATCTCGGTTGGAGCAGTTCGTTGCTCCATATGCCGAACTCGGAAGCATGCTGAGTGTCTGAACAATAATGTATGCAGCATTACCCTTCTGAAATCAAAAATAAATGGCCAGGTGGCGCAGAGGTTGGATTTCCACTTGAAACTCCAGTGACTGGGGCTCGGGAACGGACTTGGGTTGCTGGAGGGCTGGGGGAGAAGGCTGGAGCATCCAACGACTGCTTGCCTTCTCCAGGAGGGTGGGCGGGGATCCGGTCCGGTGACTGCTGACTCCCAGTGTAGACATGGGGTACAGCATGTCCCCCGACTGACTATGGGGGTTGTGACAGACATCAGCATACGACTTAACGTCACAGCACATCATGTCCCAAAGGGGAGGAAAGCAGAAAAAGTGCTCCATGGCCAACCAGTTCACAGTCACCAGCTCACATTGCCACCGAGCACCTGGTGCAGCCCAGATTCACTTCAGCAGCATCTGGGCCATGTAGCGTGTACTGAACAGCCCCTACTGGTGCCTATCTCCCTCGGAGTAGGGGAACCACACAACAAAGGGTCACATCTGGGTTACCCATGGGGCTGCGAATGTGAGGTGGTGGTGGCTGGCATCGGGGCAGGGGGACCAAGGTGACTTGAAGGAGTGGCCAACCAGGAGCAAGGGAAGGTGCAAAAAATAAATAAATGGCCATATATTAAATACAGTAATTTGACACAGTACCACACAATTCACCTCAATCATGACTGCTAGCTCTGCCTGTAACTGTTTTATTCACCCGGAAGTGATTTGACGGTGACTTCCAGTCCCGTGAATGTACTGAAATACACAAGCATCTACAGCAGCCATAGACTTAGTAGTCTGTCTTAATAATCCTATGGTGCAGTTATGCAAGTTGCTCTCAGAACATGAAAAGCACATACAGCAAGGGGTGGTTATAGTGGCATGTATGAGGATCTGCAAAAAGTAGGAGAGGACACTGATGCTGCCTGTGGAGGGAGTTGAGGTACAGTATGCTGGCAGTAAATACTACCTGTGTGGCAGCAGAGAATTAATACTGATAGGGTAGAAGGTAGTTCAGTGGCTGTAGAAGAGATGGGATGGCTGTGAGTCAGCAAGGCTCGATGCTGGCTGTGGGGCAGCAGAAGGTTGATGCTGGCTGTGGGGCAGCAGTGAACCATCATAGGCTTTGAGGCAGTACTGGTAGTGGTATGGGGGGGCAGGGCACCATTTTTGGCTGTGGGGTGAGCAGGGGTTGCACTAGCTGAGGGAGGCTGACCGTGGCAGTGTGAGGAGCATAAGACTTATAGCTGTGCACGTGCATGAAGCTGATGCACAGTTTCAAAAGCAGTCGGTTGATACTGCAGTTGTGCAGCACAGCACATGTCCCCAACCCCCAGAAAAAGCCTATCTCCACCCCCCCTTCATGCAACACAGACCATCTCTCCAGCATTCAGCGCAGCACATCTCAGGGATGTAATGCAGGTTTGGAGTGAATATAATAGCAGACCAGAAGTAGAACAGCAGGTAATCCCATCACCTGCCTAGTTTATGGGCTGGTCTGTCCAATGCAACCTCTGAATTACAGCAGGACAGATGGAGCATGAGTTAGAGATGCCCAGATAGTCTAGCGGTAAGGACAGACAGCATAGTGTCTATCCATAGTCTGATTCCTGCTCCCTACAACTTTACACTCCTCCCCCCCAAATATGCTAGGACTGAGTTGGTTCAATAAATTGGGAGTCTACCAAAACAAAAAATTATCCACTGTGGACTTTTATTTGGTGTCTGGCACTGATGAGATGACCTGCCCCCCTACTTCCAGTTAGCCATACTGTTTGCTCAAAAACTGCAGTCCTACCATGCAGCGCAACACATCTCGGTCACCCTCCGGGCTGTGCAACACATCTGTCTCCCACCACCAGGCAGCAAAGCTGATCTCCACCCCCCCCCACATGCAGTGCAGCACAGCTCATCTCCCTCGCATGCTGAACATCTCGCTCCCCCCTTTGGGCAGCGAGGGCAATCCATCCCCCTTGTGCAGCACATCTTTGCCACCACTCAGGCAGTGCAGACCATCTGCCATCCCCATGCAGCAAAGCCCACCACCCCCCCAGGTAGCAAAGCCCACGTCTCCCACCACACCCCCAGGTAGCAAAGCCCACTCCCCCAAAAAAAACACCTACAGGCAGCAAAGCCCATGTTTCCACACTCCCAGGCAGCAAAATCCATCTCTACCCCACCTTGCTGCGATGTCCATCTTGGCACCCCTGAGCAGTGCAGAATTTACCCTTATCCATCACAGAAACCAAAGCAACTCCTCCCCCCCCCCACAACATAGTCGATCTTTCCCCCACACCCACAAGCAGATAAATATCCTTTGCCAAATAAGAGCCACCTGTTTGGTCTCTGCACTTTGTTTCGGCCTGGGAAGCAGCTCCCAGATAGCTGCACTTCATGATCAGGCCACCGCTTATGACCACAGTTGTCAGACACCTCAGGTAGCTGGATTACGCAATGTAAGATATGTCACCTGGAAATGATGTGTGCATGCATTTGAAGCATCCATTTATTTTTAGTGCTACTATGGGATCACCCCCATTTGGTTGTAGTCACTGACATCCAATTAGGTGCATGGAATATTCTCATATAAGGACACCTCCTTGCTGAGGTGTAAACTGGGAATGATGTAGGAGTAGTGGTGTGTTTGTAGTTTTTGGCCTACAGTGACAAAATAATATTTTTGCTGTTACTGCTGCCCAGCGTCCCTTCGTGCATTAGTAGGAAGGGAAAATAGCTGCTGACTTGCAGTATAGCTGGACGTTGATTGTGAGTTTTTCACAGGTATGCCCAAATCCTTGTATTCAAGAATACCACCATCCACTAGTGTCCTGCCCCTCCCCTCTTCTTCCCACCTTTCCCTCCTTAGTAACTTCCCATCCGTTAATGGTCCAGGACTGATCCCTGAGGAACACTGCTGTTCACCCCGCCATATAGTATCCCATTACCATCACCCTATGCCTGCTGTTCATCAACCAGTTTCTAACCTAGTTTATCAGCTTGTGACCCATGACCAGACTACCCATCTTGTTAATAAGCCTTCTGTGTTGGACGTTGTCAAAGGCTTTGCTGACATCAACAATACCTCCCTTATTTACTTCCTTAATGAGACATTAGGGTTTCCAACCCTAAAGCCTCACCCCCACCCCTACCCTGCAGAGACTGACAGGCATTGGGGTGTGCCTGTGGGTCATAGGCCATAGCTCATGCCATTCCACCCCCATCCTGCAGACACTGACAGGGGTTGCAATGTGCCTTGGAGTCTTGACTATAACGCTCACCCCATTACATAATAAAATAAGCTGAGATG
This sequence comes from Neoceratodus forsteri, assembly GCA_016271365.2. NCBI lineage: Eukaryota > Metazoa > Chordata > Ceratodontiformes > Ceratodontidae > Neoceratodus > Neoceratodus forsteri. Next base: position 1,247,168,607 of record CM057455.1, on the reverse strand, counting down.
GGTGCAGTATAGGAGAATGGAGTGAACCTTAGGGCTGAAGACCCCAAGGCATACCCCTTTGCCTGTCACTGGTTGCAGGGTGGTGGTGGGTGTGCAATGGAGTGAGCATTACGGCCGTCGACCCCAAGGCACACCCCAACACCTGTCGGTCTCTACAGGGTGGGACATTACAGTTGGAAACCCTAATGCCCCGGGTGTTTGTTGGTTTTTTAGCTCCAGATTTTCAACATGGGCTTTTTGGGACACCACCTCATGAACAATGGCACTATCATTTCATTACTCAGTGTCGAAAGGTGATTTCACGCAGTGACTGCGTTATTCAGCGCCACAGGTGCAAAAACACATTTTGGGCAGGATGTGAAAAATGACAGATGTGCTATTCATGAGGGGTGTAAAAAAATTTCAGTGTTGAAAATCTGGAGTGAAAATATGAAAAATTGGTTAAGTTATGCATGTTCGTAGAAACTGTGCAGCGCAGGCCCGTAACGTGGTCATTTTTGGGAATTTTTTCACCACATTTTAAGCATGGGCGTTTTGGGACCTCCCCTTTAGGAACAACAGTAGTGGCACTTTGATTTTGTTAATTTGTCCCGGAAGTTGATTTTGCACAGCGACCATGCCATTCTGTGCCACAGGTGCAAAAACACGATTGGGGTAGGATATGAAAAATGACAGCTGTATTGTTCATAAGGAGGTCTGAAAAAATAGAAATGTTGAAAATTTGTAGTGAAAATATTAAAACATGGCAAAGTTATGAGCGTGCGTAGAAATTGCACAATGCATGCTCATAATGCAGTCATTTTTTTTAATTTTTTCTAACAAATTTGTATCATGTGCTTTTTGGACTCTACCTAATAAACAATGGCACAGTCAGTTCATTAATTGGTCCCAAAACGTGATTCCATGCAGCAACTGCAAAATCACCTTTTGGGACAGAGTAATGAAACAACTGTGACAGTGTTCACAACGTGGGGTCCCAAGAATCCCATGTTGAAAATTTAGGGCCAAAATTCCTAAAATGGCTGAGATATCAACATATGTTGAAAACCCCATTGACTGCCATTATACGACACTTAACTTTGATTTTTTAGTTTGCGGGTTGGCTTTAAAGAGTGCAGACATGTCCCAGTCAGGAGATGATGACAGCGCTGACCTCGGAGGTAAGTATGGGGTAAGGGGAGGTGGATGCTCAGTGGGAGGGTGGAGATGGGGAAGAAGAGACTGGGTAGACAATGATGGATTGGCTTTCTTTTTTACAGGTAAATAGTGGGGGGACTTGCCAGCACATGAATTGGGCACCTCGATGTCAGTAAAGCATATAGATGGGTTTTGGGGGGTGCATCAATGAAAACAATTGGTTCTTGTGTGGTGTTCTATGCATCTCTTCAGCCGCTAATAAAAACATCTTTATACTGCGTCTGATTGTTAATGACCATTAATAACAGTAAACATAATTAGCAGTATTTACCATTAGCATCAGCTCAGAATGACTGCTACAATGAATGCTAAACCAACTGACTACTAAAATGCTACTAAGGAACTCTATTTTGCCAGTCAGAAGGTTGAATGAAGGCTAATCTAATGCTAATAGCCGTCTAATAGCCGTCTGCTTGGGTAACAGATAAGCACAGGTCAAAGTCTAGTCAGTCCTATGGAAATAAAGGGAAACATATATATGTCTAATACATAAACTTGCCATTAATCGGTGGACATTTGTTTTTAATGGCCATTAATGCATTGGCACAACATAACTATAATGTGTAATAGTAATGAAAAGGTCATTTCTCAGTTGTAATGTCATTTTAATGACCATTAAACTAGCAGCTGAAGACATTTAATGGCCATTGTCATGCCCATTACTGTTTTAGCAGAAAGGCATGTCAATTTCATGGCAATTAAAACCAAAGCTGAATACATTTAATGGCCATTAATCTAGTTAATGACTACAAGGATAGTTTTCATGGCAATGAAACTAGGTTATTACATTTGAATGGCTATTAAAAGCCTAGTGCTATGTTTTAATGGGTGTGAAAAAGGCCATTAACTGTACATTAAACAAAATTTAATGGACGTACAACACCTGTTAAATATTTAATGGATGGCGGTAATGGTTAATTAATGCCATGGATGAGTACATTAATGATTTTCACCCATGAAACCGCAACAGTTAAAGGAAATTTAATGGGAGAACTAATTTCACATTAAACACGATTTAATGGGGTAAATTAATGGGTTTGTATGAAATTAATGGAAAATTAATGGATTTTAATGGATTTTGATGCAGTAGTGAAAGGAAGCCTTACTGGAAGTAACAAACCAATGCATCAGATTGGCATCCTGATGTGGAACCTTCATAAAAGAGCCTTGGCTCAAAGGTACTTGTAATCCTAGAATAAATAAATACATTTTAAAAAAAAATCCAAAGGCAAGAGAAGGAGAAAGCCATTGTGGTTCTCAAGAGAGGTGGCAGAAAAGGTCAATGCAAAAAGGAAAGGGTTCAGGAAATATAAAGAGACTCAAAGGGAGGAGGACAGGGAGGAGTACCTAGAGTGTCTAAGGGAGGTGGGAAAGGCAGTAAGGAGAGCAAAGGCATGGACTGAGGAAGGTTTAGCACAGTCAGTTAAGAAAGGGGACAAGACATTCTTCAGGTACACATCAGTGAAAGGAGGAAAAAAAGGGGGTGATTTCTAGGCTCAAGGGAGAGGAAGGGGAATGCAAGGAAGGTGACATGGAAAAGGCAGAAATACTGAATAAATATTTCTGTTCATTATTCACAGAAGAGGGGGAGGGGCAGGAGCCACAGCAGTACAGCAGTTACCTAGGGGGCGGAGAGGTGGACAATAGTCCATTTACAGGGAAAAGAGTGCTGCAGCAGCTCACTAAATTGAAGGTGGACAAAGCGATGGGACCAGATGGCATACACCCAAGGACAGTAAGAGAACTGTGAAGGGAGATAGCAGGACCTCTGGCAGCCATATTCATTCAACACAGGGGTGGTACCAGAGGATTGGAGGAGGACACATGTAGTACCTCTACACAATTCCGACAGCAGGGAGGAGGTAGGGAACTATACACCGGTCAGCCTCACCTCAGTAGTGAGGAAGATCATGGAGACATTGCTTAAAGAAAGGACAGTGGGGCATCTAGAAGCCATCGGAGCCCAGGATCATAGGCAACATGGATTCACAGCAGGGAGGTCATGCCAGACAAATCTGGTTGATTTCTTTGACTGGGTGTCAAAGGAAGTAAATCAGGGTGGGGCAGTGGACATTGCCTACCTTGATTTCAGTAAAGCCTTTGACACCCTCCCACATAGGAGGCTGATAAACAAGCTGGGTAGGCTGGGCATGGGGGACAGGGTGGTAAACTGAGTTAGAAACTGGCTAACAGACGGGAGGCAGAGGGTGGTAGTAAATGGGGGTGCAGTCTGGGGAGGGTGGTGACCAGTGGGGTACCTCAGGGATCGGTTCTGGGGCTAGTCCTGTTCAATGTCTTTATTAGTGACATTGCAGAGGGGCTGGAGGGAAAGAGATCTGCCTGTTTGTAGATGACACCAAGATCTGTAACAGAGTGGATACCCCAGAGGGGGTGGAGAAAATGAGGAGGGACCTGGGGAATCTTGAAAAATAACCTGAGGACTGGCAACTAAAGTTTAATTCAAAGAAGTGCAAAATGATGCACCTGGGACACAGAAACCCTGGGGAAAGCTACAGGATGGGGGGAGTTGCTGACAGTCACAAAGGAGGAAAGGGACCTGGGGGTTATTATTTCAGATGACCTGAAAATGTCAAAGCAGAGTACTAAGGTAGCTGGGAGGGCCAGTGGCATGCTGGGATGCATAGGCAGGAGTATCACCAGCAGAAGGAGAGAAGTAGTGATGCCATTATATAAAACCATGGTCAGGCCACACCTTAGTAAGGACATTGACAGGCTGGAGACAGTCCAGAGAAAGGTGACTAGGATGGTACAGGGCTTTCAACACAAGACTTATAAGGAGAGATTAAGGGACCTCAATATGTACTCACTGGAAGAGAGGAGGGAAAGAGGGGACATGATAGAAACATTCAAGCACCTAAAGGGTAGAAACAAGATGCAGGGGGGAGACAGTTTCCATTACAGGAGGAGCACAGGAACAAGGGGGTATGATATGAAATTGGAATAAACTTTAATAATAAACTTTATTTTTTAAGCACCTTTCAGAATATCAAGGTGCTTTACAGTAATTAAAACCTAATTTCATAAACCACAAATACAGAAATAAGTAACACAGTAACTCCAGACAACAGTGAGTCACTGATAGGCCTGTCACCACAAAACGGTTTTAAATGCCTGTTTAAATCCCCCCACAGTCACGCACTCCTGATGCTGACGGGGTAGAGAATTCCAGAGGGTAGGGGCCACAAACATAAATGCACGGGCCCCAAAGGATTTCAAAGTCACCCTCAGAATCTCTAGCAACCCCTCATTAGCCAAACGGAGCTGTCGCACAGGGTGGTAGGGAACAAGAAGCTCTTTCAAGTAGTCAGGACCATGTCTATGTAGGGCTTTATAAGTCAGTAAACCAACTTTGAAGGTGATCCGCCACTGAATTGGCAGCCAGTGCAGATCGTGCAGCACTGGGGTAATATGCGAAGCCCCAGAAGAGCTCAACAACAATCGAGCCGTAGCGTTCTGCACTAGCTGCAAGCGATGGATATCAACCCCAGGAAGCCCTAAGTATAGGGAGTTGCAATAGTCAAGATGTGAGGTCACAAAGGCGTGGACCAACACCGGCAGATCATAGGACGGAACAAGGTGCTTGACCCTGGCAATATTCCTAAGATGATAAAAGGCAGACTTGACGACTGCCGACACCTGAGATCGGAGGGTCAGCCCGTCGTCAAGCACCACTCCCAGGTCACGCACCCGTTCAGAGGTAAGAATCTGGGAGCCCCCAGAAAAAATCCAGAGGGCTGACCAGCCCTCAACCCCTCTATCCGGCGACCCAGATCCACAACCATCACCTCAGTTTTTCCCGCATTCAACTTTAGCCAACTTGAATTCATCCAATCCTGGATTTCAGCAAGGCAGTTATTAAATATTAAGAGCGCACTATCCTGGCCAGGTGAAAAATACAGGTAGAGCTGGGTATCATCAGCATAGCAGTGAAACCTCAGCCCATACCATCTTACAATGTCTCTGAGGGGCAGCATATACACTGCAAACAGCATGGGGGGAGAGCACCGAGCCCTGAGGGACCCCACATGACAGAGGGAGTGAGTCTGAATAAAAGATTCCAGACACCACTCTCTGAGTTCTGCCAGTGAGGAAAGATGTAAACCACCTGAGGACCGTACATGTCAGGCCACAGATGAACCTCAGGCACTTAAGCAGCACCCCATGGTCCACAGTGTCAAAGGCTGAAGAGAGATCAAGGAGCACCAAGATGGAGCAGCTTCTCCGATCTCTCGCCATCAGATCACTGAGCACCCGAACCAGTGCAGTCTCAGTACTATGCCTCTTTCGAAAACCGGACTGGAGAGGTTCATAGATATTATGGATGGTCAAATGGTTCTCCAGCTGAATTGCCACTACTTTCTCAATAACCTTCCTATAAAGGGAAGGTTCGAGACTGGTCTGTAGTTTGCTAGGACGTCTGGTTCCAGAGAAGCTTTCTTCAGGAGGGGTGTTACCACCGCTTCCTTCTGGGAGCTTGGAAACTCACCCGATTCCAAGGAGCACCAGACTAACCAAGTCAGAACCAGGCCGATAATATTACAACAACCCATAACCAGGGAAGTTGGGCCTGGATCAAGACTACAGCACACAGGGCACATACCCTGGACAATCTGCATAACATTCTCAAACTCCGGCAGGTCAAAGGTACTCCAGGAAACACGAGGTGCAGTGACCGAGCATTGACCGATAGCATCCCCCACAGAACGAGTCAAGAGGATCTCCGACCTGATGTCAGCCACCTTATTCACAAAGAATCAAGCAAGCTCATCGCATTCCATTTGTGAGAAAGCTCTTTGGAGCTGCAGACAGGCTGGGTTGCACAACCTGTCCACAGTTTGGGAGAGTTGAGAGGGTCAATTCTGAGCAACAGCAATCTCCCTGGACAGGAACTCTGCCTTCTTACGGGAGATCACTGATTGGTAAACCTGATAATGCTCTACCAATCTAAGGTGGTTGGCCTCCAGGGTGGATTTCTGCCAGCGCCGCTCTAGCCTTCGTCCTAGTCGCTGCAACTCCCTCAAGGACCCATCAAACCAAGGGGTCCGAGGGCAGAGTGGGAGAGGACAAACAAGGACAAGAGCAATCAAATCCAGGGCTGAGGAGATGACCTTATTATAGGCTAAAACCAAGGCCTCTGGGTTCGAGCTAGACTCAGGAAACTCTGAGAGGTCAATCACCGCTGCTAGGCCTTCAAGGCTCACATCCCGTAAAGGGTGGTAACTGACCATCTCCACAGGGGCAGGCATATGAAGGGGGGCGCAAAAGTTAAACCTCATAGCGTAATGATCGGACCATCCGACAGGTTCCACCCCCAAATCAAAGGCCTCAATCCCCAGTAGGAAGACCAAGTCCAGAGAGTGACCGTGACTATGGGTAGCAGAGGTAACAATCTGTGTGAAGCCCAGCAAAGTCAACAACTGGAGGAAGTGCTGTTCAAAAGGCAAGAGTTCGTTGTCAACCCAGGCATTGAAGTCACCCAGAACCATCAGTCTGGGTGACTCCAACACCATGTCGACGGCGAAGTCCGCTACTTCCTGCAGGAATTGCTTTTCATCCCCTGGTGGACAGTAGATGAGAGCTATCCTACAACTCACACCTGCTGCCACAGTACACTCAAAAGATCCGGCCTCCTCTACTGGTACACCTGTGAGGCCCAACTTAGTCTTAAAACAGACCGCTACCCTCCCGGTCCAATCTCGGGTGGTGTATCACCAAGTACACGGCCAGAATTGCCACTTCTAATGAAGGACCGGCATTTTCATCCAGCCAAGTCTCGGTGATGCATGCCAGATCCATTGATCCAACAAGATCTGCAATAATTGCGGTCTTTTTCTTAATAGATCTGGCATTGCATAACACTGCTCGAGTTGAATGGAGTTCAAGAGTCGCCCCGGCTACTTGCCCACCAAAAGAGGTGGTACCCTTGGGTATGGAAACTAGACATGAAACACCACGTTCCAGGTTCCATTTCACCCAAGGGCGTCTTCTAGACCTAACCACCCCGATGCGAGAGATCCTCTCATTCATCCTCTGATATCCGCACCCCCCACCACCCCTCCTACGCACAATATCCAGCGCACGACAGCACTGGTACATAGAAAATGTCAGAGGTGGGAGGGAAAATGGGTGGAGGGCACGGAGAGCAGAGGGCGAATAGCGCACGACCGGGGGGGGGGGCATACACATTCTACAGGCTGACTAACCACCAGAACTCAATAATAAATAAGGATGAAGACCCACACCAAAACAGGATTAAAACTATTCCCACACCATAAGATAGCTCTACTAATACAATTGCTCTACCCAATAAATACCCAACAACATAAATACCCCCACCCCCAAAACACAAAATTTAAATAACCAACTTAAAACAGCAGTAGGTAAATAAGTGTCTCACATACGCTCTCCAGCAAGTTTTAAATTAGTAATACCACAAATAATGAATTTTAAATCTTAACAGGGGGGCTCTCACCCCCCAACACTGAGATAGATTTCAGCCAGAAAACATAGCCCTCTCACTGCCACAATTAACAGGTTGTGTAACTGTAGTTGTTGTAAAAAGAAAGAAAACAAGCTCTCTCACAGCCTGTCCAAAATTAAAAATACAAACTCCTTAATAACCAACTAACAGTCCATAGCAACATAGTTCCAGATTTTAAAGAAACTTCTGGTAGGGTATCAAAGTATCTTGTCGCAAACCTTCAATGGGTTAAATTGCCAGCCCCAAGAAAACCACCCCGAGGGGGCCACTAGAGCACCACCAATTTTTTCCACTTAAGAAAGTAGGGGCAATCTGACCCCTGTCAGTTCGCACCACCACTCCAGGAACTCAGGAAGTAAGCACCCTACAGTCAATACCCCTGACCCCCTGGAGAAAATGGCTGCCCCTGTGCCCGGTTCAGGGTTAGTCAGTCCGGCTACCCCTTATTAGGCTGCTGTGGAAAACCTCCCTCCAAATGATTCAGAGAGGACTTACAAAACCAAATTAACACCTTCTTTCCCCACCAGAACAGTCTCACCATGCAGAGGCTGTATCCTCACAATCTCAGTCTGCAGCAATCAATCCAAATGATTAAATCCCTTGACAAAAGCGGCTCTTGAAGAGATTTCCACCCGAAAACTTTTTCAGAAAACTCCAGCCACTTTATGCACCACTCGCCAAACAGTCAGTTGTCCAAACATGCAGAACCAGAAATAGTTCCAGAACTCAGCACTCGGAGCTTCACTACATCTGAAAGGAGCTCCTCTTAACTCCACACAAACCTGAAAAGCAGCATAGTACATATCAGAAAGTCCGTTAAACACTGCACTGATGAAAGTCCGAGGTAGGATCACAGTTTTTACGGCTCCTATAGCAAAAGCAGATCTAAAGCCGAAATAAAGCTAGACAGTCTCGGTCTTGGTGCATCCAAAGCGCCCCTGAAAAACTGATACGAGAGACTCTGGAAAATTGCTACGGGGCACAGCTCTTAATCCAAAGCACACACCACTTTGACGGCATCCTCAGTAGCGTTTCACAGTACTTTGCAGTACTTGCTGACACTTGCTAATGCCACCGTTATCACAAATAAAATTAAAATAAAATAAAAATATCACTAAAAACAACATATAGAGCTAAAATGCAGAGCTAAATGCAGAGCTAAATGCAGGCTGACCCAGCGTGGTTGTAATCTTAGAATATTTTCCCACTTCACTTAGATGTCCTGTCCAGGACATCTAGGGAATGTGAGGAAGTTCTTCTTCACAGAGAGGGTGGCGGACACATGGAATGGTCTGCTTCAGGAGGTGGTGGGAGCAAGCACTGTGGATGGATTCAAGCATGCTTGGGACAGGCATAGGGGAACCATAGAGCTACAACAGTGGGTGGGTCGGAAGCAGTAATCCAGTACAAGGGCTTATGGGCAGACTAGATGGGCCAGGCAGTCCTTATCTGCTGACAATTTCTAAGTTTCTATGTTTAATAGTTTTGACTGGAGGTTTCTTGAATTTGTTGGACCAGTAGCACAGAACAGGGGAATGATCACTTATAGAGACAGGCAGGACTTCAGTATTAGAGATATGTTCAGGGCAATTGGTAAGTACCCAGTCTAAGAGTGTACTGATCCCTGTTCTGTAATTGATCCTGGTAGGTGACTGAACCATTTGTGAGAAGTTAGCAGCAGCCAAGGCATCCTTATAGTTATATGCAGTGGGTGAGAGTCAATTTACATTGAAGTCTCCAAGCATGATGATTTTCGAGCTGGGTCCTATGTTGCGGATACAATCAAGGAGGGAGTTAAGGCCCAGTGCAGTCAGTTTGAGAGGTATACTGTATAGATTGACACAATGGTTAGGGCCTTGTTGTCTGTACTGAGAAGTATCTTGGTAACAAGGATCTGAATGTCTATCCCAGTGCTGGGCAAGGACTGGGCATGCATATCCCATTAGTGATTCTTTAAAGTATAGTGCACAACCACCACCTTTTTTAGATAACCCATCCTGCCTGAAGACTAAGTAGCCTGGTATTGCAATTGCTGTGTCAGGGATCTTTGGCGATAGCAAACTCTCAAGTACTGATAGGACGTCTGGGTTGTGCTGGGCGACCCAAGTAGTGAGCACATCAGATGTAGCTGGGAGACTGCAGATATTAATGCTTGCAAATGAGAGCGACCTGAAGCTAGTTTTGGCAGCAGAGCTGTGCTGTGGAGGGCCAGGGTTGGGGTGCATGTTGCCTGAGATAAACAAAAGTGGCAGGAGTAGCCTTTTTAGTAGTACCTTGAGGTACAGGCTACAAAGTAGGCGTTCCCTTCTTTTTGCGGTTTCTTTGCTGACCTTCCACTGTAGTGTCCAGATATTTAAGTGATAACATACATTTAGTAGGAGTATACAAACCAATAACTGGCTTCTCTGGATGATTAAACGCCAAGACATTTAATCCTCCACAGAAGCTGATTATTGGGAGTATACTCCTAATCAATGTACGTTATTAATATTATGCCACTAGGAGTTGCATAGAATTTTTGTATGTAACTCCTAGTGAAAATTGAGCACTGTTAGATGTTTAATTGAGTCTTTAAAGTAAAGCCATGAGTCTGAATATGCGCAATACTGCCAGACTTAGTGCGCATGCCTACAGTCACGGGTTTTTTTGTGCGCTATTTGAAAACATTGCTTGTGTGTCTCTACTTTATGCTCCCATTACTCTATCGCCGTTGTGTTGTGGTGATACTCAGCTCACCTGAGGTAGAAAACTGTTTCGCTCCTCACTCCAGTTTCACTTAGGTTCGTTTTGGTTGCTGACGAGTGGTGAGACAGCTGTAGTGCGGAGCGGGGCCTCGTGTATATTCACATGAGATTTATTGTTGCTGATTGAAACTTTGCTGTACTGTAGAAGGGGCAAGATTGAAACATGAAACTGCAGTGTAGAAGGGCTAATATTAAGTGTGAGGAGATGGGCAGCATGAAGAGATGATGATTAACCGGCTGTGGGTGTGCTTAGAGGGGCATTAAATGACTGTGGGCGTGGCTAGAGGGCCATTAAATGACTGTGGGTGGGGTTTTCTTGCATAAATGACTCTGTGTGTTTGTATGTGTAGTTTGTAAGACAATAACTGATAGTAGTTCTGTATTGTGATTGGCTAAGAAGACACACCTGTGGTGTAATTGATATTAAACATGGCATGCAGTGAAGAGTGGGTATTTTCCACAGGGGGGTGTAGGAATAACCAGGTGTGTTTTGTCCTAGGCAAGTGTAAATTAGTGCAGTTTACGGAAATGCCAGTAGTTGTGGTCACATAGTTATTCAGTGGGTTTTCATCAATGCACACTGTTAGAGGGTGGGGTGTGCATTCACCAATAGGGGCTGCAGGGTCTTTTGGTTCCTTCACCAATCTGCCCCACAACAACAGAAGCATGTGGCAGGGGGAAATCATCTCTCTGCTCCAGCAACCCAGGCAGACCAATCATCCAGTGTGGTCCCCGCCCATTACATACCCCTCACATGGGCCAGGCATAGTGGGTCCCTTTTTCCAGACTTCCAGGTGCCCACATTCCCTCCAAAGACAGTCACAAATCCTCACTGTCCACTGGTGCCATATTGTACAGTTCCCACTGCCAGTTCAAAAAGTCTGTACAAGAAACTTCTTTGCCCAGCACCTCTGAGAGGTTCCAGGTTCAAATCCTGGATGAGCCCCCAAGTTGTAGACCACCTGCTTCCTGGTGTCTAGGGGTATGATGGTAACTGTCCATGGGTGGTGGGGGTGTGTGCAGCAGAACTGTGCCAGAAATGACTTGCATTTACCAGGTCTTCACAATCACACCGGGGTGCAAGTCTCTTTGGGTGCTGGGCTGAAAGACAACCAATGCTAGCCATAATCAACAATTCATAGAAATAACTGGAGACAAGAACTTGGTAGACAGACCATAGGGATCCCATTTAATAAATGATTTGCTGAATCCATGGAGCAAAAAATTAATTGGGTTGAGGTTGGCAGCACATATCCTGGACCGATATGGTCACATAGCTGACATTAGCAAACAGTTCATGTGAGCAAACAGTTCACGTCATTTCCCATGGGGCGTGGTGCTGATGTCCTCAAAATCAGGCAGCTCTAACTTCATTGTTCAATGAAACCTTCTCCCAATGGAACAGCAGACCTTGATGTATTACCTTAAACTTGTATGGTTGCAGTGAAAGATACCACTTTTGCTATTCATAGATTTTTATCTTTCATCTGTTGAATCCAACAGAGGGCTGTAATCCATAATCAACACAAATGGGGAACTTAACTATGATGCACCACAGTTTTTCTTTGGCTGCAGCAATTTTGTTTATTTTAAGGTAAATATTCAGGTATATTGTACCTGTTGTATCAGTTTGTTTTCAGCGTGAATCATAGTTGAGTTTTTGTTGTAGTCACTTGAACATCGAGGCTGTGGATTTTCAAGGGACGAATCACTAAATACTCCCTTAGATGCACATTCAAGTTCATAGTCATCTGGCCATCTCAAATCCTTAGATATTAAAGCATGTGTATATGGTAAACCTACCCTGCCACTCACAAAACTTATTTATGGCATTTTGGTAACTGGATGAGCCCACTGAGATCAGAGGTCACTTTTTCAGGGGTGACTCAGGTTTAGTTACATACAGTGCTTATAGACAGTTCATTGTCATATAAAATTATGGCAATATAAAACCGAGACATTGAAGAAGGCATGAGATTGCATACATGTACACAGGAAAATTAGTTACCAAACATTAGGTATGCAACGCAGTGAGATATAAACAATGAATAGTGAGATACATGGGCTGACAAATAGGTGTAAGTGAGGAGGGGTTCAGTGGTAGCAGCAGCATTGATTGCATTCCAAGGTATAAGCTTTGAGCCGTGCCTTAAATCCTTCTATAGAAGTGACGTTAGTTAGGTTTCAGGAAGGGAATTCCAGTGGTAGGGGCTGAGTATGCGAAAGACCTTTTTCCCAGGTTGGTCCATATCCTGGGGATTTCAAGTAAGTTAGAATTTGTTGAGCTGAGGATGTGCCTCAGAGGCTTCTGGGTCAGCAGACCAGTTAGGTGAAGGGGTATAGACTAGCAAGTTTGAAGGTGAGGCAGAGGAGAGAGTGGGTGAGCCTGTGTTCCAGCAAAGGCCAATTCAGCTCAGAGAGCGCCTCACAGTGATGTCTCTTGGGTGGCAAACCCGATGTGAAGTGACTAATCTTATTGTATAGGATGTTCAGTTTATGGGACTCTGCTTCCCTGAGGAATTGCAAAATGGGGCACCATAGGCCAGTGTGGGGAGCAAAGTACTCTTTGCAATGGCAGTGTTTGAGTCCGTAGCCAGCGAGTTTCCTAACCTGTAGAGGAGGCCCAGTTTCTGGTGAGCAGTCTTGGTCATGTGATCGATGTGAGGCTTGAACGACATGTCTTGATCAAGGTAGACACTGAGGTACTTTACCTTGTCTACCACATCAATCTGAGATCCCACCAAAGTGGATAGTGGAAGGAGGTTTTGTCTGGTTGCTCACAGACATCTTGGACCAAATTAGACAGCTTTAGTTTTTCTGTCATTCATTACCAGCATATTGGAGACAAAACTGTTTTCAAGTGCATGCAAGCAGTTTGAAGTAGTAATTGAGAACCCCAAACATTCTAGTACACTTGGGGATAAACAACATAATTGGTAATAGTGAACTAGAAATTCAGGCAAGGTTCTGGGAGTTGGCCAGGGCATGCCTTTCCATAGGCTGTAAGATCTCCTTTTCAGAAATCCTGCTGGTGCCAAGGGCTAGTGGGGAAAACAAGAAGAAGATTAGGGAGATAAATCAGTGGCTTAGGGAGTGGTGTGGGGAATTGGGGTATGGCCTGGTGGGGGACTGGAGGGAAACCTGGGAGGATAAGGGGCTGTACTCTAGGGACAGGCTCCCCCTTAATTTGGAGGAGAAGGAAATCCTTAAGCTCAAACTAGCTGGGTTCATCAGCGAAAGGTGGGGTTTAAACTTGTGAAGGGGAGGGATCAAAAAAAGGGGCAGTGCCAGCAGGTACAAAAATTGAGGGACAGGGTCTCCACTCCTCAAGGGGGCTAGGGAGAGATGGAAATGGGTCACCAGGCGGGGTGCAGGAGCTGAGAAATGGGAGCTCAAGTGGGAGAAAGGAGAGGAGGGGAAAAGGGGTAGAGAGCGATCCTGATAAATGCCAGGAGCTTAGGAAATAAAATGCCTGAGCTCCAGGCGATGCTAGTTGAGGGGGAGATAGATGTGGCAGCAATCACTGAGACCTGGAGCCACTCAAGGGCATGAGTGGGATCTAAATCTGGAGGGCTACACTATGTTCAGAAAAGATGGGGAGGAGGGAAGGGGGGGTGGTGTAGTACTGTTAGTCAGAAATGGCAAGGATATTGGAGGGGTAGAGGAGGCAGAGGGGAATGTGGAGGCTATTTGGGTGACCTTGCTGACGCAGCGGGGGTAAGAGAGTAAAGGTCAGAGTGGTATACAGACCACCAGCACTGGCGGCGGTCCTGGAAAAAAGTTTGGTGGCAAATCTTGAGGGACACTGTAGACTGGGAAAGGAAAGGTAGTGGTAATGGGGGACCTCAACATGCCAGGAACAGACTGGGGGACTATGACGTCACCAGTGGCCAGAGAGCAGAGGCTGCAGGATGTCTTCCAGGATGCTTTTCTGATACAACAGGTGGGTGAGCCAACTAGGGAGGCCTGGAGAACTGGACGTGGTCCTGGCGGACAGTGATCAGATTAGGGGCCTAGAGGTGAGGGACCCCTTGGCGGGGAGTGATCACACCACAGTCTGGTACTTCCTGGACCTGGGGGGGAGGAAAGCTGAACAAGGACGGTAGTAACCGACTTTAGGGGTGCAGACTTCAGGGAGATGGGAAGGATCCTTAAAGATCGTCTGAACAGGATAAGGCCAGATATGGATGCTGACAGCAGGTGGGGGATCATTAGGAGGGGAATACAGGAGGTTATCAGATCCTGTGCAAGGCAAAGGCATAAGGTCGGTATGGCCAGAAAACCCTGCTGGTGGACCAGGGAGGTACAGCAGGTGGTGAGGGAAAAGAAGGCAGCCTATAGACGCTTCAAGTGCTCAAGGAGTGAAAGGGATCAGGAGGAATATGAGCTGACAGCTGAAAGAGTCACCAGGGTGGTGAAAGCAGCTAAGGCAAAAAAGGAGCAGTCCTTGGCCAGTGGGATCCGGAGGGGGGACAAGGGGTTCTTTAGTTGCATAGGAGAAAAAAGGAAATTAAGGGGGCAGATCAGCAAGATAAGGATAGGGGATGGTTGGGCACAGGAACCGGGGAAACAGGTAGAAGTCCTAAATGAGTACTTTGCCTCAGGTTTTTACTGGGGGGGATGGAGGGGCTATGTCTTGCGAGGGGAGTGGGGGTAAACCAGAATAAGGGGTGGGACCGGTGGAGACCAGGGGCCCTGATGGGTCTGTAGAAAGGGAGTGGCCACCACAGACAGGTGGGGGCCCAGTAGTGCAGGGTAAAAAGGGGGAGGACGTGGAGGCTGAAATCCCAGTAGAGAGAGTAAGGGAAACCCTCAGGTCCCTTCGGATGGAGAAAGCACCTGGGTCAGATGAGATACATCCCAGGGTGCTGAGAGAACTGGCGGATGTCCTGGCAGTCCTTCTAGTGGAGCTTTTCAACATTTCTCTGAGGACTGGGTGGGTGCCCCAAGACTGAAGGGTAGCCCATGTCGTGCTGATCCAAAAGGGGGATCAAGAGAGGAGGCAGGAAATTACAGGCCCGTTAGCCTGACATCGGTGGTCGGCAAAGTGATGGAGGGTATTGTCAAGGAAAGGCTAGGGGCATTACTGGAGCAAACTGGGTACTTGGACAATTGGCAGCATGGCTTTGTCATGGGAAGATCATGCCAGACAAACCTTGCTGAGTTCTATGACTGGGTGACGAGGGCCCTGGACCAAGGTAGGCCAGTGGACGTCCTTTTTCTGTACATCAGCAAGGCGTTTGATTTGGTACCCCACAGTGGCCTGCTGGCTAAGCTGAAGAAAATGGGGGGGGATAGGGAGACAGTTGTTAAGATGGATAGGAAATTGGCTCTCTGAGTGTACTCAGAAGGTGGTGGTTGGAGAGAAAGCCTCATTCTCAAGGTGGGTTACTAGTGGGGTTCCCCAGGGGTCAGTGCTCAGGCCACTCCTGTTCAACGCCTATATCTCAGACATCAGGAGGGGGATCAGGAGTGAGATGAGTCTCTTTGCAGATGACTGAAAGCTGGGTGCAGTGGTGGACGGGAGGAGGTGAGGGTGGCCTTGTAGGAGGACCTGGAGGCTCTGGAAAGGTGGTCGGGAAAATGGAAACCAAAATTCAATGCAGAGAAGTGCAAGGTTCTGCACCTGGGAGTCAGAAATCTAGGCCAGGGGGTATACCTTGGGAGGAGACATGATTCAAGTCACAGAGGGTGAGAGGGACCTGGGGATAGTGGTAGATGTCAAAATGAACAACTCAGAGATCTGTAGAAGGGCAGCGGCAAGGGCAAATAGGATGCTGGGATGCATCGCCAGGGGGATTACCTCCAGAAAAGCAGAAGTGTTCCTTCCACAGTACAACTGCTTGGTTAGGCCACACTTCCAGTATTGTGTACAGTTTTGGAGACCACATTTAAAGAGGGACATTACACTCCTAGAGAGGGTCCAAAGGAGGGCAACCAAAATGATCTGGGGCCTGGGGGAGAGGACCTATGAGGCGAGGCTCAAGGAGCTCGACATGTACACCCTGGAGGAGAGGAGGGACGGGGGGACATGATAGAGGTCTTTTAGTACATGAAAGGGATCAATAAAGGAGACCCAGTCAGGGTGCTCCAAAGGAAGGAGGGTGCAGCAACAAGAGGTCACAGGTGTAAGTTGGAAGGGGGCAGGCTCAGAGAGCAGAGCAGGAGATGTTATTTCACTGAAAGGGTGGTGGAGCTATGGAATGCACTGCCCAGGGAGCTGGTAGAGGCAGAGACTGTGGACGGGTTTAAGAGGGGATGGGACAGGTACAGGGAAGGGTAAATCGGACCAGTCCCAATACAGGTGGAACATCTGGGACTAGGGACAGTATAACCAAAGGGGGAGGGAGGACACCAAAATTGGCCCTCAGTGCTGGTGCTGAAAATTGAGCAGACTCGAAAGACTGTTAGGCCTATTCTGCTGGCATTTTAGTATGTTAGTTTGTTAGCTTGGGTCAGCATCACTCCAGTAACCCAGAGTGTCATCCACATATGAAAGCAGTTTCCACAGTTCAGGCCAATGTCATTAGTAAATAGTGTGACTAGTAGGGGCTCTAATATGGAGCCCTGGGGAACTCCATCAGTAACAGCAAGGCAGCTGGAGTGTGCCCCTTTCCATTTCACCTTTTGTGTTCTGTCAGCTAGGTAGTTTGAAAACCAGGACAGTGAATGCTTATCCAGGCCTAATCGCTCCAGCTTGCTGAAGAGTAGTCCATGGTTGACCAATTCAATTGCCTTGGATAAGTTATGAATCCGGCCCCTGTCTGTGTCCCTTTGTCCAATGCACCCACAGCATCACTTGTGAATTTAACAAGTGCTGTGTCTGTACCATGGCACTTCCTACAGCCATGTTGTTGATGGGAGAGAAGGTGATGTTGCTGGAGATACTCCTGGAGCTGGTTAAATACCAACCTCTCCTGTATCCTAGCCAAGGGACAAAGGATTGAGATGGGCCTATAATTCTCAGTATTGACTCAAAGTCCTCCCTTGTGAATGGGGACCACCACAGCCACCTTCCATTTAGGAGGAACAGACCCTTCTCTAAGGGATGTTTATTAACATGGTAACTGGGAGGGCAATTGCAGATGCAGCAGATTTCAAAAGTCTGGGTTCAAGTTGATCAAACCCGGGGGAAGAGTTAGGTTTTAGATGCTTCAGAAGGGCTAATATCTCAGTTTTCCTGACCAGCTTTAGGTGGAATTTAGGGCGTGGGTTTTCTTTGTCAACGGGGCACGGTTTGGAGGGAGAAGAGTCGGTGAGTCAGGTTTGTGTTTGTCCAGCTTCATGAAGAAGCTGTTAAAAAATTTCCGCTACCGCATGAGGGTCATGGATGGCTTGACCATTGTTCAAGACTGTCCCCTCTGAGGAGTTTGAGTTGCTTTTTATCAGGGAGTTTACATGACTCCAAAATATTCTTGGGTCACATAGGTGTTTATTTTGAAGACTCCTCAAGTATTGACTTTTTGCTGCTTTGGTTCCTTTTTTCCAGCTGTTTCTGAGCTCTCCATATTTTTCCCAGTCAGTTTGAAGATTAGTTTCCTTGTCCCTGAGGATCATTTGCTTCTTGAGGTTACTGCTAATCCACTTATGGCACTTGCCCTTCACTCTGATTTTCCTATGGGGATGTGCAGGTTGGCCGTGGACATGAAGACATTTATAAAGTAGTCAAGAGCTTCTTCTAGGCAAGGGAGATCAAGGATAGGGTGCCAGTTTACATTTGTGAGGGTAGCAGTGAGGGATTCTGTCAAGAAATTGGTGTAATCCCTTGTTGTGAATTTCCTTTGGAGTAGATTAGGTGTTTTATTTGTCCATATGCAGAATATAGGTGAATGATCGCTGATGGCATTGGAGAAGATTCACGCTGCATGAATTCTTGCAGGGTCAGAGACTAATGCCCAGTGAAATACAGTATGGTTTCCAGACTTGGTGTTAATCCTAGTATACTCCATAATCACCTGTGTGATATTTGCATCTAGGAGAAGTGCTGCAGCCCATTTCCTGAATTTGATGCCCAGTTTTGATTGAGGTCACCAAGTATCACCATTTCCTCAGGTGAGTGCTCTGCCAAGATTTGAATGAGGGACTCTAGAGAGGAGGCAGCAACTCGGTGGGGGGGAGGAAAGTAGATACATCCCACATATAGTGGCTTAGTACTGCTTACCAGTAGTTTGACAAATAGAGATTCCCTCACAGAGGAACTCAGTTGAGGGATGTCTACAGGGGTGGCACTCAGCTTTAAATTAACATATATGAGGACACCCCCCCCTTTTTTTCTAACCTGTCCTTTCTATGGGCGTTGTAACCCAGTAGGTCCAACTCATGTGGTAGCACTTGAGGCTTAAACCAGGTTTCTGAGATTGTAATCATGTCCAGTTGGCAACCCAGCTCTCTAGGTCTTGCATTTTTGGCCTCAGACTATTGATGTTCATGTGAACCAGCTTCAGGCCTTTACTTTGAGCCCAACCAGGGTCAGTTGGGATGCTGATAGTGGAGTTATGGGGAGCAGGACTGGGGTTAAGTTCAATATCTCCACGTAAAACCAGCTTTAGCTTTGCCAGGCACCTTAGAAATTTGGATGGGTAGAGTGTGAGGCACTTATTCCTCTTGGTAATTCAGGTATAAAATATTTTATAACAGTTGCCCGTACAAATAAGCCTGTGGACTACCAGGAGCAAGGGGTCAAATGTGGTTCTAGCCATGGGAGGGTGACAGTAATGGGGAAGGAGGGAAGAATCCTCCCTTGGGGAGGGCAAGTCAAACCTCAGTGGTATCTTATCCATTGTAAGCAGAATCAGAATATAAGAAAGTGCCCCAGCAATACCATAGAACCTCATCATTGCTTATCTGTATGTTGACAGGGTCAATCAGAAAAACAGGAGACCAGCAGCCCTAAGTACCTATTACAATCAAACTTGAGATAAATTTCTTAAGTACCTATCTAATTACTTGGGTCATTTTTTGCACCTTTGTTCCCACCAGTTGTTCCAGTCTCTCTGGCCACAAGTTTTCTGATGGACTACTTCAACACAGGGGGCAGGATTCTCAAAGCTCTCAGAAGGTGCAAAACTTTCCCCAAGTCCCCAAAACTCCCTCAGCTACAGAGTTTGCTCCAAGAGCTATTCACAAAACCCCCCACAGCTGCGGGAAAAACCACTATGGACTGTGGAAAAAAGTGCAGTTGCAGAAGTCCCTCAGGACAAAAAGGTGTGAGATAAGTTAGGCACAGCCCCTGAAAGGCTATTCACAGCCAGTTTTTTTCTGCAGCTGAGAAAAGAATGTTACACACAGCAGAATGAGGTGTAACTCTTCTCAGCACACTGCAGTACTGCCCCAGCAATTGTAATCAATTAAGGTGGAGGTGTACGACAGGTAACAGCATCTCAGACAGCATAACAGTGGCTAATGTTACAGCACTGAAAGCACACATTGCCATGCTATGGCAACAGACATCAACCACTAGACCTAGTGCAGCCCATGACAGAGCCCCACAAGCAGTAGAGCCTGACCAGCGAGCAGCGAGTGTTACCCCCACAGGCCACAGGAACGCCCCAGGGAGGGACGACCAGCAGGGACAGTCGCCTCCTGTGGTGCCAAGGTATCATAGGTACCTGTGGTGCTGCTGTGGTCCTAGTTGGGGACTGGTTGCTGGTCTCTGTGTGTGCTGTCAGCTGCATATTATAGCAGCACTGTTACAGTCTGCTGCTTCAGCTAGTGGTTCCCTATTGCTGTGCCTTCACAGCCTCCGCAGCTGCGGATTCGCAGCACTTGCGCAAGTCCTGCAGCAGCTAAATTGCCACACCTGCGGCACTTTTTACAGAAATCCGAAGCTGCGCTGGTTTTCTTTGAGAATACAGTGCAGCTGCATTTCCGCACTGCAGCAAGCCTTTTTCCCGTAGCTGCGGGAATTTCGGCTTTCTTTGTGAATCCTGCCCAGCATGTTTAGCACTTAGGACCAGCAGCCTGTTCACACTTGACCTGGTAGATAATGGAGGGAGATAAACACTGAGATAAATGATAATGTGTTTGGTCTAACTTTTAAACAGATGGTGAATACTGAGGGTGATGTACAATTGAGAGAACTGATATTGAGGATAATTGGCACAGGGGAAAAAGGTGGCTGTTAGTGAAGGTCTCAGATAATTGAGGGGCAAATAATCAAGGGAGCGCTGTACATTCTGAGGGTATTAAAATGTTTATATGTAATTTATCTGTGAATGAACTGTTTTTAAAAAGGTATAGGTAGTTTCTTTTTATTTTGTTTTTGTTTACTGGCAAACTCTGTGTTTCATCTCCAATAACTCATACCAAAGCTAACGTGACACTGTTTTCACTACAGTAGTATGCTCAACAGCACCTGAAGTGAACAGGGGTTCTGATATTCAGAGTCTTCCACGTGGGTTCTGCGTGAATATAGGCAGTGGAGATGTTGCAGATTCTTTGTGACTATAAGGCGTGGAGCCTTTGTTGGTTCTATGTGAATATAGGCAGTGGAGCTGTTGCTGGTTTTGTGTGAATATAGGCAGCGGAGCTGTTGCTGTATCCATGTGAATATAGGCAGTGGAGCTGCAGGCTGGTTCTGTGTGAATACAAGCATTGGAGCTGTTGTTGAGTCTGTGTGAATATAGGAAGTGGAGCTGTTGTTGGTTCAGTGTAAATATAGGCAGTGGAGCTGTTGGTTCTGTGTGAATACAGGGAGTGGAGCTGATGCCGGTTTCACGTGGATATAGGCAGTGGTGCTGTTCCTGGTTCTATGTGGATATAGACAGTGGAGCTGTTGCTGGTTCTGTGTGAATATAGGCAGTGGAGCTGGTTCTGGTTCTGTGTGAATATAGGCAGTGGAGCTGTTGTTGGTTCTGTGTGAATATAGGCAGTGTAGCTGTTGCTGGTAATGTGTGAATACAGGCAGTGGAGCTGTTAGTTCTGTATGAATATAGGCAGTGGAGGTGTTTCTGGTTCTGTGTGAATATTGGTAGTGATGCTGTTGCTGCTTCTGTGAGAATCTAGGTAGTGGAGCCGTTGCTGGTTCTGTGTGAATATAGACAGTGGAGCTGTTGCTGGTTCTGTGAGAATATAGGCAGTGGAGCTGTTGCTGGTTCTGTGTGAATATAGGCAGTGGAGCTGTTGCTGGTTCTGTATGAATATAGGCTGTCGAGCTCTTGCTGGTTTTGTGTAAATATAGGCAATGGAGCTGTTGTTTGTTCTGTGTGAATATAGGCAGTGGAGCTGTAACTGGTTCTGTGTGAATGTACACAGTGGAACTCAGGAACTGACATCGGAGGGGGTGCAAGGGATGCGACTGCACCAGGGCCCATGGCCCCTTAGGTCAGCATATTTTTTATCTTTTTTTAGTTTTAAACTGCTCATAGAGCAGAGCGATCAGCCTGCTGCCTCCTGGCAGGGCGGGCCCTGCCTGAGACCCACACCGGTACCTCCCTGAGTCAGTGTACATGTGGACTTCACTGTCAGGACTCAGAACTGGTTTGGAACTGGTGGTGGCTTTTAAAAATTAAATTCCCTCCTGCCTCCCTGCTGTGCATACGCTCACATCATCGGTCCTCCTCGGACATACCTGGTGGTGTGGTGGTCAAGTCACTGTGTGTGTGTGTGTGAGCTGCGGCTCCATGGCTCCACCTCCTCACCGACTACTCCATCTCCCCAATCCAATCCCCATTCATCATCCGACCGCAGCGTCCGCGCTTGGTGTCCTCCTCAGACATAACTGGTGGTGTGGTGGTCAAGTCACTGTGTGTGTGTGTGAGCTGTGGCTCCATGGCTCCACCTCCTCACCGACTACTCCATCTCCCCAATCCAATCCCCATTCATCATCCGACCGCAGCGTCCTCGCTTGGTGTCCTCCTCGGACATACCTGGTGGTGTGGTGGTCAAGTCACTGTGTGTGTGAGCTGCTGCTCCATGGCTCCACCTCCTCATCGACTACTCCATCTCCAATCCAATCCCCATTCATCATCCGACCGCAGCGTCCTCATTTGGTGTCCTCCTCGGACATACCTGGTGGTGTGGTGGTCAAGTCACTGTGTGTGTGAGCTGCGGCTCCATGGCTCCACCTCCTCATCGACTACTCCATCTCCCCAATCCAATCCCCATTCATCATCCGACCGCAGCCTCCTCGCTTGGTGTCCTCCTCTCCTGACCTCAGCTCCAGGCTCCTCCTCCAATCCATGCTGGCACTGGCATGCTCCAATCTAAATAAATCCAAATCTGATCCTCTCAGCACAACACCACCTGGTGACCGTGGTTGACCGGCTTATTGGTTTGTTTGTTTGCTCCCTCCTGTCGCCCCTCCTGATGCTGCTCCACTCAGGCAGACACAGCTCCTCCCCTGCTCCTGCCGAGTGCCTCCAGCCTCCTCCCTCCTTGTGCTGTCTGATGCCGTGGTGGGCGGCACTGGTGGCTAGTCCGAGTCAGATTTCCTGGGGCACTAAGCTCAAAAGGCTGTGAGGTGTCACCCAGCCATCACATCACTCCAACGTTCATATTAAAATAATCTGTTGTGGGTGGGGAGACCGGGGAGGAGCAGGAGCAGGCATCTCATAAGAAATCCTAGTCTGTAGTGACAGCTGGAGTTGTTGGCAGCAGACGAGCGAGTGGCGGAGGAGCGAGTGGACGGCAGACGAGTTGAACTTCTTCAAGTTGATCTTGAGTTGTTCTTGTAAACTAGACACACATTCATATATTTAAAAAATACAATGGGGCTGAACATGAAAGTCAAAAAGGAGAAAAAACTAAGAAATAGCTGGCTAGGTAGGCACTAGGCAGTGGACAGGAAGGAGTGGGTACTGTGGCTGCCTAGGCCCCAGGGTGGTGCCGGCGGTGGGGGCCCTGGCCGGGGAAGAAGAACTAGAAGTTGAATTTAATTGAAAAAATCAAAATCTTATCAAATCCATCCCACTCCCACTGACTGGTGCTGAATTACTTTGTTTGAGACAGTTCACAGTTGACACTGACTGCTGAGACTGAGAGGTCAGGCTACAAATATGCTCTACTGTGTCTGTGTACTGTCTTTGTCTTTAGGAAGGCAGGTTAGGGAGTCAGGGTATGGAGAACGTGGGGAGATTGGGGCAAGAAGTAAAAGATAATAAAAGAAATCTCTCCTCTTTCCTCTTGTCCCAAGATTCCCATCATCATATGCATAATGCAGGCTTCAGACAGGAGGATCAACTGAATGATCAGACTAGTGATGACAGTGAGTGAGTGAACAAGTTAGTTACTCAGTCTGGTGTCTGACCAATAAGTTTTTTTTTTCATTTCTTCTGAGTGAGTTATTACTGTAGTCACTGTACAACAATATAAATCCTGACGGTTCAGCCTAGTACTGACTGGAGTCACTGTTTGGCATTAAAATAAGATATTCTCTGGCTCTGCTGCTGCGGCCTGCCTAGTCTTCTTCAGAGTAAGCTAGCAGCAAGCATTGTAGCCAGCCTAGTCTGACTGTGTAGGAGTCACTGTTTGGCATTAAAATAACAAGATATTCTCTGGCTCTGCTGCTGCGGCCTGCCTAGTCTTCTTCAGAGTAAGCCAGCAGCAAGCATTGTAGCCAGCCTAGTCTGACTGTGTAGGAGTCACTGTTTGGCATTAAAATAACAAGATATTCTCTGGCTTTGCTGCTGTGGCCTCATAGAAACATAGACTTTGATGGCAGATAAGGACCACTTGGCCCACCCAGTCTGCCCATTTCCCTACCTACTGGATAAGCTACAGATTCTAGTTAACCAACAGCCTACTTCCTGCAACCCCCCACTATAATTGCCTTGTGTCTGTCTCATGCATGTTTGAATTCCCCCACTGTTTTAGACCCAATGAGCTCCTCAGAAAGGCTGTTCCATGTATCCACCACTCTCTTCGTGAAAAAAAATTTCCTCACATTACCCCGAGCCGTCCCCCCTCTATCTTTAAATTGTGCCCCCTTGTTCTTACACATCTCTTTTTCTGAAAGATGCTACCCTCCTGGACTTTGTTGATTCCCTTGAGGTATTTGAACGTTTCTATCATGTCCCCCCTGTCCCTCCTTTCATCAAGACTATACATATTAAGCTCTCTCAGTCTTTCTTCATATGGTTTCTGCTGCAGACCCTGCACCATTTTAGTTGCCCTCCTCTGGACTGCTTCCATCCTGTCTGTGTCCTTGGGTAGATGAGGTCTCCAAGACTGCACACAGTACTCCAGATGGGGTCTCACCAACTGTCTGTACAGAGGGATAACCACTTCCCTTTTTCTACTTGTGATGCCCCTTCCTATGCATCCCAGTATCCCCCTGGCTCTCCTTACCGACTTTTCACATTGCTTACCCACCTTTAGGTCATCTGATATGACTACCCCAGGTCCTTTCCATTTTGTTGTTGTTAGTACCTCCCCTGCTATTGTTTACTCTTCTCCTGGGTTTTTGTTTCCCAGGTGCATTACTTTGCACTTCTTTGTATCGAATCTAAGTTGCCATATGTCTGACCATTCCTCAAACCTTGCCAAGTCCCTTCTCATCTTTTCTAGCCCCCCTTGTGTATCAACTCTGTTACAGATCTTTGTGTCATCTGCAAAGAGGCATACCTTTCCCTCCTGACCCTCTGCAATGTCACTTATAAAGATGTTAAAGAGGACTGGACCCAGTACTGAACCCTGAAGTAACCCCCCTTTCTTTGGAATGTGTTCCATTCACTATTACCTTCTGTGTCCTGTTGTGCAGCCAGTTTGCTACCCAGGCTACCACCCTGGGACCCACTCCCAGGCTGGCTAACTTGATTATTAATCTTTTGTGCGGGGACTGTGTCAAATGCTTGCTAAAAGTCTAGGTAGGCCATCCACAGCCCCTCCTGGTCTATTACTTTGGTCACCCAGTCAAAGAAATCAATTAGATTCATCTGACATGACCTTCCTGCTGTAAATCCATGCTGCTTTAGGTCCTGTGCCCCTCTGGCCTCTAGGTACTCAACAATTCTTTCTTTCAAGTGATTCCATCATTTTCCCTACCACTGAGGTCAAACTTACAGGTCTGTAGTTTCCTACTTCTGCCTTGCTCCCACTTTTGTAGAGTGGAATCACATCTGCCCTCCTCCAGTCCTCAGGTACGCCCCATCCTGCCATGATCTGTTAAAAGTGCGGTCAGTGGTGTCACTAGGTCCTCCTTGGTTCTTTAGGATTCTGGGATGAATCCCGTCAGGCCCCATTGCTTTGTCCACCTTGAGTTTTTAGGAGTTCTTTCAGGACTCTTTCTTCTGTGAATGGACTAGTGTCAACCTACCCAGAATTGCTTCTGTTGTCTGGTTTAGGTAACTCCTCCTCATCTTCTTTTGTGAATACTGAGCAAAAGCATTCATTCATATCTCTGCCTTTTCACTGTCTCCTCTGCCCACCTCCCCTCTCCTTTATTAATCTTCACTATCCCTCCCTTAACCTTTCTATGCTCCCTAATGTACCTATAAAAGGTTTTATCCCCCTTCTTAACTGAGTTGGCTATTTTTTCCTCAGTTTGGGCCTTTGCTAGTCTGACTGCCTTCCCACTTCTTTCTGCTTTAATTGATACAGTTCCCTGTCATGCTCCTTCTGTGATTCCTTATACTTTTTGAATGCAGCCTTTTACTCCTTAACCTTCCCTGCCACCTCTTTTGAGAACCATAGTGGTTTTTTACTCCGCTTTGTTTTCTTTATTTGTTTCACACAAAGGCTTGTTGCCTCTATGATGGCAGTTTTGATTTCTCTCCATTGTTCTTCCACCCCTCCTTTTTGGTCATTTGCTAGTGCATTTTTCAGGTAGTCACCCATTTGCCAAAGTCAGCTCTTCTAAAGTCCAGTATCCTTGTTTTGTATGGCTTATCTCCATGGTTGTGCTCATTGTGAAGCACACTGTGCAGTGGTCAGCTTGTTCCCAGATGTCTACTGACTTCTAAATTTGTGATCCTCTCTCCATTTGAGAGTACCAGGTCTAATATTGCTCCCTCCCGAGTGGGTTCCAACACTAGCTGTCTAAGGTCTGCCCCCTGCAGGGCATCGAGAATGACCCTGCTCTTGGATGTGCTGCAGTACATGTTATCCAGTTAACATCTGGCATATTCAGGTCCCCTAGTCTTCTTCAGAGTAAACTAGCAGCAAGCACTGTAGCCAGCCTAGTACTGTGCTATTAATTTTGGCATTATTATAGATCTCATATTCATTCAACACAGTCTTCTTTCTGTGACTGTCTCTGCACTGTGTATAAACGTTACTTGCACTGGAAATAACAATTTTTTGTTAGGAGAGAGAAATTAACCTTTAGTTTCTGACAAGAAAGAAAGGCAACACATCCAGATTATCATTGCAAAAAATACTTTATTTTGCAGAATCAGTAAAGAACAGCAATACATTCTTGACTGGCTCTGTTTTAATGCTTGTTGCTTCGAAGTTAGACTTAGGCAGAGACTGCAAGCATAGGGCTCAGGAGCAGCGCATCTATACATTTTTCTACACGAATGAACCTGCTCTTGTGCCTGTCTGCTAGTGTTAAGTGAGCCACCTGCAGCTCATAGATATTGAACTTTAACTAAAGTAGTCTAGTCAAAAGTACATTTTGTATTCATAAAAAAAAAGAAACATAGCTTAGCTAGCAAGGCAAACCTTACATAACAGAAACAAAAGGAAAGGAAAAAAACTGACAAGATGTCGAATCCTGTAGCACTACAAAAGTACAAGTCTGGTTCTGCAAAATGTAAAGAACAAAAAAGACAGCTAGAGTTGACTCAGAAAGAAGCTGAAAATACTAACAAATTATTTTGTAAATGGTTACGTTGTCCACCGCCAACTGTGGCTACAGTGTCTGCATCTGGTGGAAGCACAACTAGTGAGCAAGAACCATCAACCTCATCACATGAAACAGCTGTAGAGGCAGTAGTAGAGGGGGAGATGACTTGGGTGGAGTTGGGGAACCATAATGAATCAGACTGTGACTCAGAAAGAAATGTACAGCTAGAAGAAATACATGAAAGAAATGTACAGCTAGACCTAGAAGAAATATATGATGATGAAAGAAATGTACAGCAAGACAAAATACAACAATGTATTGAACTGAAATCAGGTTGTGACATAAACCCTGAACCCAGTCAACCACCCTTCATGTAAAATTTTTACGACCCAGCTACCTGGCCTGAAAGTTTTACTTCAGAGTCAGAGCGCCTCAGGGTTGAAATTGTGCAGCATAAACCCCTGCTGCTGAAGGAAACTGACATTGAGTTCCCTAAAACAGCTGGTCACCGGTTTACTTCAGTAAACTATGATCTTAAAGTGGGATCCTCAAAGATTCAAAGGCCTTGGTTAGTTTACTCCAAGTCTGCTGATGCTATATTTTGTTTCTGCTGTAAGCTTTTTGGTGAGGATAGGGGCGTGTTTACACAAAGTTTCTCCAACTGGCGAAAGTTATCACAAAGGCTGAGTCAGCATGAAGCATTCACATTACACATGGATAATTTCTACAAGTAGAAACATTTAGAGTTAGAGTTACAGAAACAGGCTACAATAGACAGGAAAAGGAATGACGACATACTGTGCTTTGTAGAATTTTGGACTGTCTTTTATGTTTAGCAGGCCAAAACTTAACCTTTAGGGGTTCAGTAGACCGTCTGTATGTGGACAATAATGGTAATTTTTTGAAATTGTTGGAACTGTTGTCCAGGTATGACCCTATTATGGCTGATCACTTGCAACATGTTCAGTGAGGAACAAATGTTCATTATTTAAACAAAGATAGACAGAAAGAATTTATGCAGATGTTAGCTAAGGCTGTAACTAGTAAGATTAGGGACAAGATACACAGTGCTCGCTACTATAGTGTGCTGATGGACTACACTCCAGATATTTCCCACAAGGTGCAGTTATCACTAATGATTCATTATGTTGAAATCAATGGTAATCAAGCTGAAATGCGGGAGAGCTTCCTGGAGTTTCTCCATGTTGAAAATACAACAGGAGAGGCTTTGGCTGAATTATTGCTAAATCGACTTACTGAACATGGCAATAAAATTGAAGATTGCGGGGGCCAGTGTTACAATAACAGGGCTAACATGAGAGGTATCCATCGAAGAGTTCAAGCGAGAATACGACAGGTGAATGAACATGCACCGTATGTTTCTTGCTGTCCTCATAATTTGAACCTTGTGTTAGAACATGCAGCTGAATCATCCTTGGAAGCAAGGAATTTCTTTGAAGTACTACAGCGGGTTTACAGAATCTTTTCTGGGTCCACCAAATATTGGGACATCCTCGTCAAGCACATGAAAAGATATACCCTCAAGCCACTTTCAGAGACTCGATGGAGTGCCCATGCTGATGCTGCAAAGGCAGTCTGTGAACAACTGCCTGAATTGTTGGATTAATTGCCGGGAGTATCAGAAACTGCAAACTGTGACAGCGAAATACTGTCTAACATCACTGGCCTTGTGAAAACACTGGAATCATTTCCATTTATTGTATCTTTACTTGTGTGGAATGAAGTGCTTAGTTCCATCAATCGGGTGACAGTGATTTTACAGTCACCTTTAAATCTTCCAAATGCCATAGATGTGGTTTCCTCCATCAAGGAACAACTGTCTGATTATAGAAGACAGAGATTCATCAGAGTGTTAGAGGAAGCAAAGCTGCTAGCCCAAACCATGGACATCAAACCAACTTTTCCAGAAAAATACACCAGATGGTGAAAACGCATGCCAGAAGAACTTGTTGCAGACGAACCCTTAACTGGCCAAGAAAGCTTTGAAGTAACATTTTTTTCAATTGCCTTTTGGATAAAGTACTGATGGAAATTGAGGAATGATTCCAATTTCTCCATGACTTTCAGTCACTGTTTGGTTTTCTGTTCAACATAAAAAGATTTGGACATGACGAAAACCTAGAAGTAGCATGCAGAGAGTTAGCCCAATTTCTTGGGGACATAGATGGTTCGGACATGTCTAGAGAAATTACCTTGCTGGCTCGACTGTTACCTGATGATGTGAAATGTCCAATTGAAGTGTTACAGTACCTGGTACAGAGTGACCTGAGCAGAGGATTTCCAAACACCCAAATTGGACTGCAAGTACTGCTTACAATTCCAATTACAGTTGCCAGTGCTGAGCGTTCTTTCAGTAAACTGTCCTTGATAAAGAATTACCTGCACTCCACAAT
The DNA here is from genome assembly GCA_016271365.2 of Neoceratodus forsteri. NCBI lineage: Eukaryota > Metazoa > Chordata > Ceratodontiformes > Ceratodontidae > Neoceratodus > Neoceratodus forsteri. The sequence goes on along the minus strand of CM057455.1, from coordinate 1,247,139,024 downwards.
GTCACAGGAGAGATTGTCTGCATTGGGTGTACTTTCGATTGAAAATAGACTTGCAAAAGAAGTAAACTTTTCTGATGAGATTGAAACATTTGCTGCAGCAAAAGCCCACCGTGTACACTTTTAAGTTCACAAAAAGGAATAACAGCAGCAATATTCTTTTGGTGGTGGTGGCATGGGAGGTCCCACCTGGGGCAGAGGGGCACTTGAGGGGTGCCACGTGGACAGGGGGAGCCCACTACAAAGTCTTGCACCAGGGCCCAGTAACTCCTGGAACCGGCCCTGGTGGAGCTATTTTTGGTTCTGTATGAAAATAGGCAGTGGAGCTGCAGGCTGGTTCTGTGTGAATATAGGCAGCTGAGCTCTTGCTGATTCTGTGTGAATATAAGCAGTGGAGCTGTTGTTGGTTCTGTGTGAATATAGGCAGTGGAGCTGTTGCTGGTGCTTTGTGAATATAGGCAGTGGAGCTGTTGCTGTTGCTGTGTCAATATATTCAGTGGAGCTGTTGCTGGTTCTGTGTGAATATAGGAAGTGGTGCTGTTGTTGGTTCTTTGTGAATATAGGTAGTGGAGCTGCAGGCTGGTTCTATGGGAATATAGGCAGTAGAGCAGCAGGCTGGTTCTGTGTGAATATAGGTAGTGGAGTTGTTGCTAGTTCGGTGTGAATATGGGCTGTGGAGCTGTTGCTAGTTCTATGTGATTATAGGCAGTAAAGCTATTGGTTCTGTGTGAATATAGGCAGTGGAGCTGTTGCTGGTTCTGTGTGAATATAGGCAGTGGAGCTGTTGTGGTTCTGTGTGAATATAGGCAGTGGAGCTGTTGCTGGGTCTGTGTGAATACAGGCAGTGGAGCTGTTGCTGGTTCTGTATGAATATAGGTATTCAAGCTTTTACTGGTTCTGTATGAATATAGGCAGTAGAGCTGCAGGCTGGTTCTGTGTGACTATAGGCAGTGAGGTGTCGCTGGTTCTGTGTGAATATAGGTAATGGAGCTGTTTTTGGTTCTGTGTGAATATAGGCAGTGGAGCTGTTGCCGTTTCTGTGTGACTATAGGCAGTGGAGCTGTTGGTGGTTCTGTGTGAATATAGATAGTGGAGCTGTTGTTGGTTCTGTGTGAATATAAGCAGTGGAGCTATTGCTGATTCAGTATGAATATAAGCAGTGTAGCTGTTGCTGGTTCTGTGTGAATGTATGCAGTGGAGCTGTTGCTGGTTCTTTGTGGATATAGGTAGTTGAACTGTTGCTGGTTATGTGTGAATATAGGCAGTGGAGCTGTTGCTGGTTCTGTGTGAATATAGGCAGCTGAGCTGTTGCTGGTTATGTGTGAATATAGGCAGTGGAGCTGTTGCTGGTTCTGTGTGAATATAGGCAGTGGAGCTGTTGCTGGGTCTGTGTGAATACAGGCAGTGAAGCTGTTGCTGGTTCTGTGTGAATGTAGGTAGTTGAGCTTTTGCTGGTTCTGTGTGAATATAGACAGTGGAGCTGCAGGCTGGTTCTGTGTGAATATAGGCACTGGAGCTGTTGCTGGTTCTGTGTGAATATAGATAGTTGAACTGTTGCTATTTCTGTGTGAATATGGGTAGTAGAGCTTTTGCAGATTCTGTGTGAATATAGGCAGTGGAGCTGTTGCTGGTTGTGTGTGACTATAGGCAGTGGAGCTGTTGCTGGTTCTGTGTGACTATAGGCAGTGGAGCTGTTGTTGGTTCAGTGTGAATATAGGCAGTGCAGCTGTTGGTTTTGTGTGAATATAGGCAGTTGAGCTCTTGTTGGTTCAGTTTGAATATATTCAGTGGAGCTGTTGTTGGTTCTGTGTGAATATAGGCAGTGGAGCTGCTGTTGGTTCTGTGTGAATATAGGCACGGGAGCTGTTGCTGGTTCTGTGTGAATATAAGCAGAGAGCTTTTGCTGGTTCAGTGTGAGTATAGGCAGTGGAGCTGTTGCTGGTTCACTGTGATTATAGGCAGTGGATCTGTTGGTTCTGTGTCAATATAGGCAGTGGAGCTGTTGCTGGTTCTGTGTGAATATTGGCAGTGCAGCTGTTGCTGGTTCTGTGTGAATATAGGTAGTTGAGCTGTTGCCGGTTCTGTGTGAATATAGGCAGTGGAGCTGTTGCTGATTCTGTGTGAATATAGGTAGTGGAGCTGTTGCTGTTTCTATGTGAATATAGGCAGTGAAGGTGTTGTTGGTTCTGTGTGAGTATAGGCAGTGGAGCTATTGCTGGTTTTGTGCGAATATATTCAGTGGTGCTGTTGCTGGTTTTGTGTGAAAATAGGTAGTGGAGCTGTTGCTGGTTCTATGTGAATGTAGGCAGTGGAGCTGTTGCTGGTACTATGTAAATGTAGACAGTGGAGGTGTTGCTGGTTCTGTGTGAATATAGGCAGTGGAACTGTTGCTGGTTCTATATGAATATATTCAGTGGAGCTATTGCTGGTTCTATGTAAATGTAGACAGTGGAGCTGTTGCTGGTTCTGTGTGAATATAGGCAGTAGAACTAGGAAAGAACAGCCCAGTGGTAAATTCACCACAGGTTGGTGGCAACAATGGTGAAGTGTGTGAAGCCAGTTGTCTCTCAGGGGCACCATGACAAACCTCATTCAGAGTTCTTAGAAATATAAATAAATTCTGTGTTTAACACACTTTTAGCCCCCTTCCCCGTTAATTTAAATGGGCTAATGTCTTGGGGGTTGAGAATGTCAATCTAAGCTCCCTGTGCTTCAGTACACCTGGCAGTAAAAGGAGTGGAAGGAGGACCCACTGAAAACTAGATGTTACTTATCAGTTGGCTACCCTAGGTAAAATAAAATATATAAATAAATTGTGAACATTTCATGAAACCGCCAGAGGTTATCTTTTCTAGAAATATTTGTGTACTAAATGGGAACAAACGTTTTTATGAACATTTTTACACAACATATTCTTACTCAGAGTAGCCAAACTGAGACATAAGATTTCACTTTCAGTGTGGTGCTCCTTCTTCCCAGTTATGCACCTGGGAGGACTGAGGCACAGCGAGATCATTTGTTCATGCCATGGTCGTACTGTGAGTAAGTGACTACAGTAGGATTCAAACATGCCATCTCCAGTTCAAATATATATTTTCTAAAACCCCTAGATCACACACTGCTTTCCAAACCTGTTTTTAAACTCTATGCCGTTCTGATTCCTATGTTTGTATATTATGAATCCATATATTGTAACCTGTAATTTCTGATTGTTTCTGTCTTGTACCTTCCCAGGTCGTGCCTGAAAATAGTCATTGCTATGGCTAGTGCACCTACCCGGTCATCAAAAACTAAATAAAATAAATAAATAAATAAAAGCTGCCAGTCTGGTCTTTTTGATTTTTTCATAAACTCTTGTAGGCTGTCTGCATCTCTTCCAGTGGAGAGGTTATGCCACATCTGGCCTCTTCCTGAGCTACCCCAGCCCAGGCACTCCACCCTCTACTAGGACTTACCACTGCTCATGGTCTCTGTGGCTTACCCCACCATGGTTAGGCCCTTGTGACAGTGGCACAGAATCCTGAGAGGACCAGATGTAGGAGGAGAGGCTTCCTGGGGTCAGTGGGTGTGGGGCCTGGGGATGTCCAGGACCATTATTCTGTTTGGTTGAGGACTTTCTCCCTCAGTTATAACCCAGCCCTGAAGATGTTTCCTTTGGTGAATATCCTGCAGCCATGCATGCAATGTGTGCATATATGCTGAAATGACCAACAACATCCTCTCCCTCCCTGACATAGGCCCCCCTTGGCTGCACCATCACAGTGGTTACCCAGGTGGTGGTAGCCAGGCTGGGTGTTGCTGTCTTCCCTCTCCAGAGGAGGAGGAGAGCATCCTCTGGGATGCTCATTACTCCTTACCCAGCCAGCTTCCAGCAACTTTGGCTCATTCCCAAACCCCGGTTAGTGGTGTTGAGAGTGGTAGCACTACCGCTGTGCTGATGGGCCAACAATTTTTGATAAACTTTAGGGGCTCAATTCTCAGTCACATGGTACTAGTGCTAAATAATTGTGAGCTGATTTAGAGTCAGTCCAATGCCTGTCACCCTCTCAAGCTATGCTCAGAGGGGGTTGGGGACCCTTTTGCACCAGCACATATCAATGTGCACTGGTGCATGGAAGAGATGGAGATAACATGTAAATGACACGCAGAACAATCCGGATTGCCAGCTACCACTGGCGCACCCCTCACTGCACTTTTATGATGACTCCTTAATACTATCAGGAAAAACTGGTGGTAGGGAGGCCTTGGAGTGCTGTGCCAAGTGTATACTCCCAGTGAGGGATGGAGGTCAGCACTGGACTGAATCAATGAGGGACCTGTATGGCATGCACATGATAAGGGAGGAGCCACTAGGTTGTCAAGCAATAAAGATGTACAGGAATGGATTTGGGAATCAGTGGATAGCCAGGGAGATCATCATGGGCTGTGCCTGTGTGAATCCATGAAGGGGCAGCAGTGGCCCAAAGGTACAGGCAGGGACCGTGTGTGTGTGTGTGTGTGTATGTATGTGTGATTACCTGAGGTACCACCACACACATGTATGTGCATGGCACTGCACCATGTGCATACACATCTATGATGGTAACCAGTGCCATTGCTGTGTGCAGACCATGTTTGTGCACAGTAAAATTGGGGCATCAGCATTTAAATATTGGGACCTACACCTTGTGGTCTCTGCAAATCCTTTGTTTTCAGTGTAGGATTTGGGGGAACAATATAATGGGGCACACTTTTTACAACATTTTTGGCCCAAAAATTGTGACTAAGAATTGAGCCCCCCCACTTTTTCCATTTATATTAGTTCATATGATTGATTGATTAAAAGTTTATTTTTTCACAGGAAATTCATTTGTTAGGACAAAGTCCCGTTTACAACAAAGTCCTGCATGTAGATTCTAATGCAATTACCAATTAACAATTGACATTTAACATAACTAATACAAACAAACATAATCATACTCTACATACATACATTATTTAAAACACATACATAAAAAAAAACAACTATTAAACAATTCATTTTTAAATTTAAAAAAATCTATATGAGTTCCATTACATGAGTTTATTAAGTAAACAATAACCCACAACAGGGTGTGTGGGTAGTGGAGATTAAGCAGCACCCTGGGTGCATTGTGAGGCACGAAGCTGCAGACCGAGTGCTTCACACCACCCAGGGTGTTCATTAATCTCCAGTACCCGGACACCCTGGAGTGGGTTATTGAACTTATGACATGGGGTATGTTTAAAAACAAAAAATATATCCCAAAAGGTGTTTTTTTGCTGTTTAAACAGCAAAAAAGGTACTGTATGCTGCCACCTTAGAAAATAGACCCTAACAAAAAAAGAAGATATCCCTGTAATTATGCACACAGAAATGTGACAGATAGAGTATTGACATGATCTGTCACATTTCTGATCATAATGTCCTCTGCTACCATGCACATGCTGTAATATTCTCTCCCCCCCTCCCCCACTGCCACACACACATGCTCCTCTGATCCACTACACTGCAGGATAGATGAGGAGATAATGTGTGTAGTAGCAGTATCACACAAACCTGGTAGTTGCCATGCATTATAACTGAAAGGGACAGCAAGTACACATGTTTAGTACTGTTAAGAACTACAGCACGGCAACTATGGCTTCTGCTGTGGTTTGTGTCTTTTCCCGGTGCTGCCTCTCCCTCTCTCTCTCGCTCTCTCTCTCTCTCTTTCACCACCCCGTTGCACTGCTCACTAACTGTTGCCGTGGGTAATCATTCCTTTCACAGTACAGGCAGAAATTATCCATAGAGACAGAGAGAGACAGAGAAAAGGAATAGCCTTTTGCACCACAAAGGCAACCCTGGGAAGCCCACACATTGACAGTTACTGACAGATCCTCTCCACTTACTCTGATTCCAATTAGCTGCCATCTATCCCTTGGTGTGCACAACTCACTCTTTGTTCTACATCTCTCTCTCTGTCTCTAGTATGGCTGTCTCAGTTTCTCTCTGTCCAGCTACTATCTCTCTCACTGCATACCTGTTCTGTTGGGGGAGAGGCAACGGGAATGCAGGACAGCAGTCGAGCCTCTGCTGGGGGGGCATCTCCCTCTTCCTGCAAGATCAGGGACAGGGGACCCTGTTCTTTTGGATGACTGGCACTATGGATCGTCGGGCTCCCGGATGACTGTTTCAGCCACTGGTCTTCTGCATTGCTCCATATTGCTGGAGGTGAGAGAGACAAGCATCAGAAAGCAAACCCTGAGACATACATCTGTGGCTGCCTAGCTGTCAATGCATTGCCCACAGAACAACTGTGTGGGAGGAGTACACAATCCATTGGGCAGGTGGGTGGGTAGTCAGGGAGCGTAGTGGGGGACATGGATTCCTAACAACCACCAGCTCCTGAAATGCTGATCTTGGCAAAACTGACACTTGTGTGCTACATGTGTGGGGATATTTAATACATGTAGGGGAATGTGCTTGGGGATGACTACCCAGTGCCTACATTCCTGTACCTGCCTCTGTGTGGGAATGAATAATGATACATGGTGTGGGTGGTGGGTTTTACCAGACCACTCGCTAAGAGTAAAAAACAAAACACATGGTTGTTTTTACATTCGCTCCTTTGGAGCAAATATCAGAACCAACCAGAGAGAGGAATATTCTTTTTTTTTTCTTAACTATCTTTTTATCCACCTGTACTACCCTCCTTGTCCACTCCTTTGGACCATTGATCAGCCCCACAGACCACTGACACGGAGTCTGCCCCTAGAGTACCTGGTCTCTCCACTATGCTTCCTTGATGCCTGGATATCCCCCCCCCCGGGTGGGGCTAGGAAGTGCCCCTCTTCCTCGACCTTGCTTGAGGAGAGCCAGCACAGTGGGGTCTGCCCATCAGTTGGTGGTTGGAAGGCACAGATTGGTCTTCATCTAGGACCGAGAGGGGGTGTTTCTGTTTTTCTATTCCTTTCCACCCCTGAGGATGCAGGCTCGGGCAGACGATGTGCTGATGCACGACACTACCAAATGCCTGACAGCGTCCTCCCCTCCCCGACTCCAGCACCATGGAGCCACCACAGTCCCGAAAGTCAGTGCTCCCACTGACCCTCAGGGATATCAGGTGTGACAAGCACCCCTGGAATCCAACCCCAAAGGAGGAGAGCACCTGTTGGGACGCTCAGTCCTCCTTACCCCTGCCGACCAATGATCCAAGTTTGTTTCTGAACTCTGGTTGCCGGTGTGGTGTGAGGTGTGACGTCCAGCACCTCAACCCTCAGTGCCACCGGGCCAGCTAGAGAGAGGAATATTCTTGATCTAGTTTTAACAAACATGTCTCAGGATGTTAACAATATTAGAGTTGAGAGCCCGATAGGTAACAGTGACCACAATACACTCTTATTCTAAATTAACAGACGTAAAATAAACATGAAAAGATCTTACTACATATATAACTATAAAAAAGGAAATTACAAAAGAACATGTAATTCCTTAGCAGGTTATGACTGGGATAATCTTCTTACTGATTTAAACACTGAACAATGCTGGGAGCTATTTAAATCCATTATCTGAGAACTAGAAAAACTATATATTCCCCTTAAAAAACACAACAAAAAAGGAAAAAATCCACCTTGGTTAGCACATACTATCAAACTCCGGATTAATAAAAAAGAGAAAGCCTTTAAAAACATGAAGAGATTGCCCACACCTCAAAATATTTCACATTATAAAGCTGAACTCAAAAAACTAAAAGTGTAATTAAAAGGAGAGGATGAAAATAGAATTCAAACTATCTGTAACAAAAAACCTCAAAGCTTTTTTCTTTATTTATAAATGGAAATAAAAGTAGTAATACTAATAATATAAACAAAATGACTGAAAATGATAAAGAAGTGACTAGCGATTTAGATATTGCTAATGCCCTGAACAACTTTTTTGGATCAGTCTTTAACCAAAAAGAAGACATAGCTCCTAATATCAAACTGTTTACTAGTTTACATTAAATCAGTATTACTGAGGTTGTTGGAGCATTAAAATCCATGAAATCAAACTCAACCCAGGGACCAGATGCTATTAACTCCTCCATTTAAAAAAATACAGGTTCTTCGATTGTAGTCCAGCTTAGTTTATTATTTAATTCCTCTGTTCAGTCTGGAGTAGTACCAGAAGAATGGAGACATGCAATAGTCACACCGATATATAACAAGGATTTGTCAATGCTGAATGTTTGCTTGCTGCTATTGGCATTGGTACTGCAAGAGTTAGAGAGCTGCATAATAGAAATGGTAGTGAAGTATTGAAGTAATGTTAACCTCCACCCCCACATTGCAAAAACTAACAGGCGTTGGGGTGTGGCTTTGGGTCTACGGGCATGAAGCTCACGCCATTCCACCTAACCTGACCCCACCCTGCAGATACAGGCAGGTGTCATGATGTGCCTTGGGGTCTTCGGGCCTTATGCTCACCCCATTCCATAAGGAAATAAGCTGAGATAGGTGCAGTATAGGAGAATGGAGTGAACATTAGAGCCAGAGACCCCAAGGCACACCTCGATGCCTGTCACTGGCCGCAGGGTGGAGGTGCAGTGGCATGAGCATTACCAGACCCTCCAACATTTCACAGATCAAAATAGGCACATGTATTTGTTGCTGTGAGCAGCCCCTCCCCCCCACCATCTGCTAAAAGAATGTAGCACAGCAAATAGGGCAGGGAGGTCCATACAATAAAACAGCCTGTGTAGTGCTCTCTAGGTTGGAGTCAATGGGTTTGTGGCATGCTTAGAAGTTAGTTAACACACAGTTATTAAAATGTTTAGTACACAAATGAAGGCCCAGAATTTCAGGTTGTGAACTAGTCATTGTCCTGGAATATTTCTGTTAATAATAACCACACAGACAGAAGTTTTGTATTTTACACACATTGGGCATAAGATAACCTCCTTTACCCCAGTCAAACAGCAGTGTGCACAAAATCCTGCTGGGGGTTTCCCAGCTGCAACACATACTATAGTACAACAAGCACCAGTGACCACACCAAAGGATTACGTTTTATAATTGCATAGAGTGGTCAAGACTGTCCCCAACTTAAAGTGTCTTTGTTTATAAATCAAGCTATTAGACATAGAATACAGGCAGTAGGAGCTCACTCCAAAATCTAGGTTGCCTGCACAGTACAGAAAAATACATTGCCACTTCATTGCTTTATTTTCTTGTTAATTATCTGTATAAATTTTACTCCCTTGTTCCTACTAAGTAGGCACCTTTTTGGAGAACCGTTTAACCCAGAAGCAAGATCTAAACTGTCTCAACAAGTACCAGGTAACCTACTGTCACCATGACTCACTTCCTGGGGGGGGGGCAGCCATCCCATCCTACCTTCTGCCTCTCTGAACCAAATGACTCAGTCTTGGATGGCCTGGCAACTGACAACCCCATGCTGTATGATGTGGGGTGGGCGCTCTCTCAGTAGTCCACTCCTGCTGTCCTGACTCGTCCTGACCACTGCACTGCTCACTCCATCTTCCTGCCGTCATATCTCATAGCCTGCCATGACTTGCAGGACTTCACTTGTCACTCGGAGACTGACTGGGAGAGTTATCTCTCCAGACTGCTACCTGGTGTCCCGCCAAGACTTCAGGACAGGGGAAAGGGCAAGCCAAGGCTGTGTAGCACTGAGCTGCTTCTAAGGGGGTCCAGTGTCACACAGCGAGCATTGACTTGAGCCCTCTGCTGATGGTGCCGCAAAAGGGCAGGCAGTGAGGCAGTGACCATGGGGATCATCGTCGGTGAGTCCCCGCCTCAGACTGTCAGTGCTGAGTGTGCCGGCTCTCAGCAAAACAACTAAAGAGATTTTGGGGGGAAAATTTTAATTATTTAAGGAGGCGGCAATTCAGTAAACAGTTAACATAGAAACATAGAAGTTGATGGCAGATAAGGACCGCAAGACCCATCCAGTCTGCTCATTTCTTTTTTTACCATATGAATGTGCCATCAGCCTTTGCTCTGTCAATGACCTATCTATTCATACTCATCTGTATTGCTCCCTTATGCCTATCCCATGCCTGTCTGAAGCCCTGCACTGTATTCATATCCACCACTTTCTGAGGTAGACCATTCCATGCATCCACCACCCTTTCTGTGAAAAAGAATTTCCTCAAATTACCCCTTATTCAGCCTCCCTCTAATCTCATGCTTTGTCCTCTTGTCCTGCTATTTTTCTTATATTGAAATATGTTAGACTCTTTCACCTTGTTAATGCCCTTAACATACCTTGTTTGTAATTAATTACACCTTTAAGCACTAAGAGTGCTACTAATCCCCTAAAAAGACAGCAGAACCACCGGGACTTGTAACTCGATTGTTCAGCGTCCTTGTTAAACCAGCTTAGCAGAGTTTTCCGAGCTCCAAGTCAGCTCTGGCTACACTTATGTCCTAAAAGAAATAATAAAACAAACCAAAAATTGCTATTGAAGGGCTCAGGTACTGAGAGTAACCCAAAAGGTTTCTACGATGGGGAGAGCAACATGCAATGGAGCCACACCGCAGCCATCTTGCTGCTTCGCCCCCCAACAAGTTCCTTAGTACAGACATATTTATATAATAAGGCACAGTCTTTGCACTGGCTACTAGACAATGTGAACAGGATGTAAGAATGTAAGGGGTGGGAAGCAACAATGTGTTGTTAACCCCACTCCCCCACTCCCTCCACTGGTCTGCTGCATGCCATGGTTACGCCCTGCAATGACGGGGCACTCCTTGATTGCGACAGAAAATTTCTTTCAAGTTGGTGCCCACTTGAAAACTGCTGTCATAGACAGCATGCAATTTCATTGGTGCCAAACAGAAAAGCCTAAAAAAACAGTGGCTGCATTGGCCACAATGCTGCCACACCTGTGAAACCTGCTACTACCACAAGATGCCACAAAATGTTTCTTGCGCATGCGCACAAGCAAACAGAAGAATTAATTAGCTGGCTTTAGGGGTGGAAGGGACCATATTTTGACTCCATGGAGTTGAGAGCCCGATCTCTCCCACTTTCTTATTTGGAGACCCCCCCCCCACCGAGGCTTTCACATTTTGGGATGCAATATTCATGAAAATACAGGGACACGCTCCATTGACTTCAGTGGAGCTCCTTTTTCAGTCATGGTTTTTGATAGTCTAAATTCCTGATTTGTACAAATCAATGTCACCACTCAACTAAGAAGGGCATATGATGTCAATTATATCATGAGAGGGAGCTGCTGAGCCACATACAATAATAGAGCCTGGTGCTCTGTACAGAAATCATAGGTGCATCCTGCTGACTGCGAGGTGCGGAATTGTCCAGAAGATGATACTCCCCATCTTTGACTTCTGTGGCGTAGTCTATGGTGCTGCTCCCAAATCTTCCCTGGCCAAGTTTCACACTCTCTTTAACTCCTTCTGCCACTTTACTCTCGACTCACCTTCCCTCTCCCACCACTGTGAACTCTATTGCTCTCTAACCTTCCTTCCACTGTCTCACAGATGCATCTCTCACTGTGCCAAACTAACCTCCAAATTCTGGTTGGGGGGACTCCCCCATCAGTCATCCTTTCTCTCCACTCCATCTCCCCCACCCACTCTCTCAGATCAAATGACGCCTGCACCTTGATGGTCCCTCACTGCTCCACCCTCATCGGTCAGACTGGTTTCACCCATCGCCTCCCTAAAATTTGGAATTGCCTCCCCCCTGAGATACAGCACTCCTCCTCCAACTACTCCCTTACCTCTTCCCTACACAATTACCTCTCCCTCAGCTGTTCCTACTTTAACCCTCAATACCTATCCTCATCCTGCAAGATGTGTCAGTTGCTCTTTAAAGGAAAAAAAAACCTCTCAAGCATGTGAACTTAGAGAAGAAAAGCAGATGCTTCAATCTGGTGCTCCATTAGTATCTATGCGCTGTTTTTTTGCATCCAGTGTGCAAAGAAAAGTACATAGAAAGCAGTACAGCATTATATGGGAGGCCTTCAAAAACAGAACAAAGTATACTACCCTTCCCCTCCTCCCAACTTTAAGCCATGCAACTTGAAATCATCAACGTAGTGTAACAGGGCATTGGGAAGAGCAAACAAAATGCTATGATGCATAGGGAATGGGATCAGCAGTAGGAGGAAGGAGGTGATCTTGCCCACATACAGATCCCTCATTCAATCTCACTTGGAGTAGTGTGTGTCATTCTGGAGCCCACACTCGGGGCACAGAAAGAGGGTGGAGGCAGTACAGAAGAGGGTAATCAAAATAATTCAGGGTCCAGGTAAATCCTACATGGAGAAGTTGGAAGATCTCAATGTGTAAACCATGGAGGTAAGAAGGGAGAGGGGATATGACAGAGACATACAAGTACCTAAATAAAGTAGGCTGCAAATAGTTGTTCACACTGAGTGGGAGCACAGACAAAAGAGGGTGCTCAGTGAAGCTAACAGGGGTGGTGGGGATTCAGGTGGGACACTAGGAAATATTTTTCCATGGAGTTGTGGACGGGTGGAACAAGCTGCCAAGGGAGGTTGTTGTTGCTGTATCAATAGAAGGGTTCAGACACAGGTGAGACAAATATATGACATGTGTAAGGGCACAAGGGACAGGGAAGGGTGTGGTGGAGGAGTGAGTGACCACCAGACCCATCACATCCAACCGTAGGCAGGGCTGGACACATTGGCTGGGCCGCTGCACCTTTTTCTGCAATCAATGTTTATGTTTCAGTGTAAGTTTGGAAACAGTGGTTGTCAAAACATAGCCAACCCAATAAATGTGGCATGCATGCAATTAAAATGATACCATATGCATGGTAATACTAGTAGGAAAATAATCTAAATATACATTTCATATACTATACTATAAAATAAATAAAATGAAAGTAAAACACAAAGCTAATAAGACGGTCTGCTATAGTGTTGCAGCGCAACTCCCATTCATATCACAAGGAAAAGTTTGCTAAATCTGCCCAACTCTCCACCTAGAGGGTGCTGTTCCAGGTTTTACTGCACAAAATGCTCTGAAAAAAATTACTTTAAAATAAAAGTTCTATTTTTACAAGCAGGCAAACTGGTATATGTAACATTATGTTTGCAATATTTAAAAATAAACTAACATAAGGAAGAATCACGATCATCACTACCCCTGCCCTAAGAGTAGAAGTGTTAATGGAGAGGCTGCATCCACCAATAATGAGACTTGCACAAAAAATCGGATCACTTTCATGACGGGAATTGATCTGCTGCTCCTGCCACTGCAGTGTGGGATTCAGTTCTGCAGGACAGAATAACAGAAGCATCATAGCTTCTTTTGTAACCAACAAAATATAGAGAAGCCTGTGAGGATGAAGTGCAGTGTCACAGGTTTACTGCATGACAAAAGGGATTAACTCCCATTCAAATTGCATTGCTTGCTGCAGTAACTCTACTGCGGAATTCCGTAGTGCTGTGCTTCATCCTGGTGGGCTTCACTGTAAGTATTTTTTGTGCACATGCCAATAGCTAGGGGAAAGCCATTGAAATGTGCAAATGGTTTGTAAAAATTAATGACAGCTAGCAGCAATGATTCAGACACAAAGACACCAATAAACTGCAAACAGCTACAGCAGAGCATGAAATGTTAATAGTAGGGTTTCTGGGCAGACCTGGATACATGAGAAAGGACCCTAATTCTTAGAATCTCATGCCTTCCAGGAAACAGGGTGTGGGGCTACTATAACATTTGATTATCTCCTTCCCTGTATATCCTTCCCTCCCCCTCTCCCTGTCTCTCAGTTCCTCTCATCCTCTCTCTATCTCCCTCCTTCTACTCCTCATTCTATCTGCCTACCTTACCTCTCCTCCATCGCTTCCCCTCTCTCCTCTCCCCTCTCCCTTTCTCTCTCCCTCCCTGTATCTCCCGCCTTCCCCTTCCTTCCATCTCCTCCTCCTTCTCCTGCCTCTCTACTCTCTGTCCCTTCTCTGTCCCCTTCTTTTTCCTCCTTCCTTTCCCTCTCTCTCTCTCTCTCTCTCTCCTCTCTGCCTCCTCCCTCCTTCCATCCCATTTTCTCTCTCACACTCCCTTCCTTATTCAAGTCAAGTCAAGTTTATTTAAAAGACGCCCAATCCCGGAGGCTCTGGGCGCCATACAAATTTTTTAAAAAGCGTAATACATAAATATAAACAAATAAATAGAATCACAAATTATAAAATAAATCATAATCTAAACATCAAATGCTTGAAAAAATAAAAATGTCTTCAAGCGAACATTAAAGACATCTACAGTTGGAGCCTCTCTGACCACAGCTGGTAATAGGTTCCATAGAGCGGGAGCCGCAATGCTAAAGGATCTGTCATTGGCTGATTTCAACCTCACTCTAGGAGTGGTCAGGAGGCCACTGCTGGGGGATCGAAGAGGGCAGACAGAGGGAGTAGGTGTCAGGAGGGCTGACAGGTAACCAGGGCCCTGCCCGTTTAGGGCCTTAAAGGTGAGAAGACCCACCTTAAAGAGGACTCTGCACCTGACTGGCAGTCAGTGCAATTCACGCAGTTCCGGTGTAATATGGCAGAATTTTTTCTGCCCAGTCAATAACCGGGCAGCTGAATTTTGCACCAGCTGCAGTCTGCGGAGAAGTCCTCCTGTGACCCCGAGATAGAGTGCATTACAGTAGTCCAGCCTAGATGTGACTAAGGCATGTATCAAGGTAGGGAAGTCCAGAGACGGAACAAGGGGCCTAATCCTGGCAATGTTTCTGAGATGGAAAAAACAGGTATGAACCATGGAAGATACTTGAGTCTCCATGGTCAAGTTCCTGTCCAGAATCACTCCAAGACTACTCACCCTAGAGGAGGCCTTCAATGACACAGCCCCAAGAACAAGTCCAGTTGCTGAGTCAGAGGCCTTCCTATTACAAACTCTGTTCGACTCCACTACCAATACCTCAGTCTTGTTAGGGTTCAGTCACAACCAGCTGGAGGCCATCCAGTCACTTATCTCGGTCAGACAGATGTTTAGCACATCCACTGCGTTGGATGTTCCTGGGGCAAAGGGCAAATATAGCTGAGTATCATCAGCATAGCAATGAAAACTCAGACCATACTTCCTAATGATCCCCCCCATTGGCAGCATGTACACAGCGAACAACATTGGGGCCAGTACCGAACCCTGAGGGACTCCGCAAGGAAGGAGATTGGGTGTAGATGAGAAATTGCCCATCATAACCTGTTGCCTCCTGTTTGTAAGAAAGGACTCAAACCAGTTGATGACAGTACCGGTGAGTCCACATAACTCCCTGGGGCGGACAACAACACACAATGGTCCACAGTGTCAAATGCTGAAGAGAGATCGAGAAGAACAAGAATTGTCTTGTCCCCCCCCCCGATCTCTAGCCCTGAGGAGATCATTCTGCACCTGAACAAGTGCAGTTTCTGTGCTATGTCTGGCGCAAAAGCTGACTGGAAGGGATCGTACAACTCGTGAGTCACGAGGTGCTCTTCAATTGAGCGCTACCACCTTCTCCACCACCTTCCCCAAAAATGGGAGGTTGGAATGGGACGGTAATTTGCCATGATCTCCGGGTCCAAAGATGGTTTCTTTAAAAGGGGTCTCACCAGAGCCTCCTTCAAGGCATCCAGAAAGACTCCCTCAGATAAGGAGCACCGTAAGATCATGGCAAACACCGGGCCAACAGAGTCAGCGCATCTCATTAAGAAACACATTGGCACTGGGTCCAGTTCACAAAAGGTATGCCTCAAATTGGTTGCCACCTCGATAACCTCACTTACCTCCACTGGTCTAAACTCCCCCCAACTTGGTGGAGTGCACTCAGAACACATCTGGCGACCACTGTTAGCTATAGTATTGCTAACTGAAGAAGCCTCCCACCAGATCATGGACACCCTGTCCGAGAAGAACCGAGCAAACTCCTCACAGTCTTCAGTGGAAAAAACCCTCCTAGGCTGCAAACAGACAGGATGAAGAAGCCTGTCTACAGTCCGGAAGAGTGAAGCTGGTCGATTCTTCCCGGCAGCAATCTCCCTGGACAGGAACACTGCCTTCTTATGATTGATTGCCTCCTGATATGCCCAATAGTGCGTACGCAGGACCAGTCTGTCCACCTCCAGACGGGATCCTCTCCAGCAGCGCTCCAATCTCTGACCCATCTTCTTCATCTCCCTGAGGTCTCCATCAAACCATGGGGACCTCAGGTAAGAGGTTCTGGGTCGTACACGGACAGGTGCGAGGGAGTTGATGGTGTCAGAGAGCACCCTATTATAGGTGTCAACCCCGGCACCAACTCCTCTGACACATGCAGCACCCACACTAGATAATTTAGCTGCCACCAAAAAACCCTCAGGGGTAAGACCCTGCAAAGGGCAACAACTAATCATCTCAGCAGGGGAAGGGCTTATGGCGGGAGCCCCGAATGTGAACTTGACCGTGCAGTGATCAGACCAAGAAACCCGATCAATCCCGAGATCTGTGATCTCAAGCCCCAGTGAGAACACCAGGTCCAGCATGTGGCCATCTTGATGGGTGGGTGCAGCAACGACCTGCGTCAGTCCAAGAGAGGACATGCTCTGCAAAAAGTCGCCGCCGCATCTTTCATCACTATCATCTATATTCCTTCCATCTTTTTTCTCCCTCCATCTCTATCCCATCTTTCCTCCCACTCTCTCTCCCTCTCTCCCTCCCTTCCTTCCTTCTCTCTTGCACAAACTGTTATCCTCTCTCCTCTTCCACCTCCATCTCTCTGTCTCCCCTCCTCTCCCTCTCTCTTTCCCACTGTCTCTCCCTCTTTCACTCTTATTTTCTCTCCCATTTCCTTCCTCGACTCTCCCTCCTGCTACCTCCCTCCCTCCTGCTATCAAATTCAAATTCAAAATAACTTTATTGTCATGACAAGATATGCAGGTATTGTCAAAGTTTATACATCAAACTATTCATATGACTGCACTTGCTATCTTTCTTTGTCTTGCCCTCTGCCCCTCTTCCCCTCCCCTCCATCTCATTCTCTCCTTTTTCTTTCCCTTCCTTCCTTCTTTTCTCTCTCCTCCACTGTTTCTTTGTTGCCCTCTCCCTCTTACCCCACCCTCCCATCTCTTTCTCTTCTTTACACGCACTCTCTCAGCTGTATCACCACTTTGGAAGACCACCTAGGCTCTGGTCCTTGTAGCCTGCACCACAACAGAGAAACATAGAATTTGACAGCAGATAAGGACCACTTGGCCCATCCAGTCTGCCCATACTGTCAGCATGAAGTGATTTAAAATGATCATCTTTTCTGCTGTAATGTTTGATTAAGCCAAGGGCCCTGCAGCCAATCTGCCCAGGAAGGGGAAGAGAAAAAAGCATTTGTCAATGCCAAATGTTTGCTTGCTAGTATTAGCATTGGAAGTGCAGGAGTTAGGCAGATGCCCAACTCCACCCTGGAGATACAGACAGGTACTGGGCTATGTCTTTAGGTCATTGCCCATAACGCTCATGCCATTTCACCTCATCCAGTTCTGTAGACACCGACAAGTGTTGAGGTGTGTTCATCTTTACAGTAACCCCATTCCATAAGGACTCTGAAATGGGTGCAGTGTAGGAGAATGGGGAGAACTCTGAGACCGAAGAGTCCAAGACACATCTCAATGCCTGTCACTGGCTGCAGGGTGGGGGGTGGAATGGCATGAGCATTACAGCTGGCAATCCAAAGGCACACCCCTGATGCCAGGGTGGGACGTTATGGTTAGAAACCCTTAACACCCCAGGCATTTATTGGTATTTGCACTACAAATTTTCAACATGGCCTTTTTGCGACTCCCACATGAAAGCATTGGGACCTCTAATAATGAACAGTGGCACTGTAATTTTGTTAATCTGTCTTGAACATTGATTTTCCACAATGACCGCACCATTCCGCTCCAGATGTGCAAAACCACAGTTCAGGCAGGATGTAAAAAATGACAGCTGCACCGTTCATAAGGAGGTGTAAAGAGATGGCAATGTTGGAAATCTGGAGTGAAAATAATAAAAATTCTCAAAGTTATGAGCATGCGTGAAAACTGCACAACGCACGATCATAACATAGTCATTTTTTAAATTCTTTCTCCAGATTTTCAACATAGGCATTTTAGGACCTCTGCTCATGAACAGGGACCTCTGCTCATGAAGAGTGACACTGCGATTTTCTTAATCTGTCCCAAACGCTGATTTCCCACAGCAACCGCGGCATTGTGTGCAGGATGTGAAAAATGGCAGGTGTACTGTTCATAAGGAGGTGTGCAAGAATTACAATGTTGAAAATCTGAAGTGAAAATATTAAAAATTCTCATGAACAGTGACACTGTCATTTCATTAATCGGTCCCAAAAGGTGATTCTGCGCAGTGTCCGCGAAATCACCTTTCAGGACCGAGTAACGCCATGACAGTGACTATATTTATGAGGAGGGGTCTCAAGAACCCCATGTTGAAAATATGGTCCCAAAAGTCAAAAAAATGGCTGAGATATCCACGTAAGTTGAAAACCCCCATTTATGCCATTATACAGCTTACTGGCATTTCTTCAGTTTGCAGTCGGCTTTGAAGAGTGCAGATGTGTTCCCGGTCCACCGAAGATTGTCACGCCTGGCTCGGAGGTAAGTATGGGGTGAGTGGGGTGTGGGGAGATGAGGTGCGCAGAGGGTGGGCGTGGGTTGGGGAGGGACCCGACATCAAGGGACCATTTTCTTTTCTTCAGGAAAGAAAAAAACAAAAGACATCACGGGAAGGTTTTCTTTTGCAGGTTTGCTTTTTGCACACTGGGGTGGGCTCCAAGTGTACAACCTGCATTTTTGGGAGGGACTTAACCGATGGGGATTGGATCCCCGTCGGCAAAACCTGTTTGGGGGCATGATGCCGGGGGATTGGGCACCCCCTCAGCACACACAACAAATAGGGGGACATGCCTATGGGGAATGGCTCCCTGTTGGCAAATGAACTGGGGTGGGGGGCATGCTGCAGGGGATTGGGCACTTCCATTGGCTTGTATAGGGACTGTGAGCAGATGGCGACAGCTGCTGCCATGTTGTGTTGAAATATTACACCAGGCAAGGCACGCCGTGTAATGAGGGGTCACTCCCTCATTGCAGCGGCCAATTTCTTTCAAGTTGGTGGCGTGCTTGCTGAACTAGTGTCAGCAGCAGCATGCCACCACATTGGATAGAGGAGGCCAAGCCCGCAAATGCAGTGGCTGCATTGGCCGCCACAGTGCCGCACCTCCACAACCGGCTTTTCTCCTGAGCTGCCACAATATGTTTCTTGCGCATGCGCAACCAAACATAATAATGACATTAGAACAGATCCAGACAATTATTGCCCAATAAGTCTAACCTCTACCATATGTAAGATAATGGAAAGGGTCATGAAAAATAGAATAGCTGAGTTTTTAGATTCTGAAGGATTGATAGACCCGAACCAACATGGCTTACAAAAGGCAGATCCTATGTCACCAGCCTTATTAGTTTCTATGAGGAGATAAGTAAAAATCTAGACCAAGGAAAACCAGTAGATGTACTATATCTAGACTTCAAAAAAGCTTTTGATAAGGTCTCCCATAAGATTTTACTTGAAAAGTTAAATATACTAAAACTAGACCCATACATAAAAAATTGGGTTAGGGCCTAGTTAAGTAATAGGTCCCAAGTGGTTAAAGTGGTTAATAATACTCTAATTCCCTGGATGTTACTAGTGGAGTGCCCCAGGGTTCTGTTTTAGGACCAGTGCTTTTTGGAATTGTTGTCTCTGATTTACATCTAAATATAAATATTTCCCTAAGCAAATTCGCAAATGGTACAAAACTCTGTAATGTAGTTGATACCCCTGGGGTATCGAGAATTTTCAGAACGATATTACCACACTGGAAAACTGGGCTATAAATAACAAAATGGTTTGCAACAATGGGAAATGTGTCATCATGCATCTCAGAGCGCGTAACCAGCAAGTACAATATTGTTTAAATAACAAACCTTTGAAGCATGTAAGAACTGAAACAAACCTAGGCATTATAATAAATTACTCCTTATTACCTAGTGACCATTGCAGACATGTTGCACTGAAAGCTAACAGATTATTGACATCAATTAAAATAACATTTTTCTCAAAAAAAGGAAATGTGTATTCTTCAACTGTATAATTCTTACATAAGACCTTACTTGGACTATGGTTCTTCATTTTGGTGCCCTTATCTAACTAAGGACAAGAAGGTATTGGATAGTGTCCAAAGAAGGGCTACCAAGATTATTACTAGGTTGCGTAACTTGACATATCAGGAAAGGTGTAAGGAACTAAATCTCTTTGATCTTGAATCAAGAAGACAAAGAGGTGATTTGTTACTACTGTATAAAATTTTAAATGATGAGAATCTTATGTTCAGCTGTGGTATTACAAGGGCCAACAAACCAAATAATTTCCGATGTAATAAATAAGCAATAAGGCACGACAAGGTGTGTGTTGTCATGTAACAACGTTACTCCTGGGGTGGGTTGAAGCACGAGGTGAAGCCGAGTGCTTCCACCACCCCAGGAGTGATGTTATTACACAATAACACACACCATGGAGTGCCTTATTGCAATTATACAATGGCTCGATGTTATATAAAATAAAAAACATTTTTAAAAAGGTTTTAGTAGATTTTTAGTGTAGCAATATATATTTGTTTCTGAAGAGAGATCCAAACAACAATCCAACAAATCAATACAGTGATGTTATTGTGTAATAACATCACTGTCTCAGGCACACACTGACCAATCAGAGCCCTGGAAATGTTCTTGCCATTGTATAATAAACAATTGATGGTACATAGAGCTAATACAAATATGGCGTTTTGGTATTTGGTCTGCCACTAAAAGGACCCCTTACCTTCTCTGTGTTCTGCCAGACCCTTCAGTTGCTGCTGATGAGGACCCCATCTGGACCATGCGAATAACTAGATGGACGCATAAAGTAAAGAATACAGGTTTATTCTCTGTACAGCAGATGTTCTCTTTATGAGGACAAGCCCCAGACTGGAAAATTCTCTGACTGACAGGCATACATGGCAGTGCAACAATTCATTACATGCAAGTTCTAAGTGCTCTTAAAGGGACAGCAGCTTAACGTTAAGCCCCATACTTAATGTGTGCTTCACATCACCGCCGTAACAGTGAATATGAGCACCACTTGAACAAGCAATAATCGATAAACAGTTTCTAAGTAAGAGATCATTTTAAGTGTTTTAAGGCAAAACGATTTCATGCATTTCAAGGCATTACTTTCACAAAACAGAATTCCACTGCAGGGAGGGGTAGAGGAAAGAACCTGGACTACACTGGGGACTAGTCAGAGTAGCACCAGAGAGGGGAGGAACACAGTAGTTTTTAAGACTTGGTCATGCCACAAGCGCTAAAGTGTGGGGGAAGGAAAAGGGAAGAGAGGGAAGGGTAGCAGCAGGAGATTACCCAGAATGCAGGCCAAACTTTATTAACAGTTGCAGAAACAATAACAACAGGTGGACTGTACATTGGAAGAGGCATTCCTAAGGGGGAAAAAAACATCAGTATTTAAATCAACACTGAATCTGGTTCACAAAATTTCAAGACCTCCATCAACTTTTCTGGTCGGTGGGAATGGAGGCATGTGTTGATTGCACTAGTTCCTGACAGGATGGGTTCAGGTCATTAAAAGCGACCCAGGAGTTCTGCCCACTATCAAATCCACACCATTTGACTCTGTAAGTCCAGGATCCATTTGTGAACTTCTTCCTTAAGCTCTTCTTGATCTGGTACACTGTGGTGTGTGGAAGAGAGTCCTGAGAAGAAGAAGGTTGAGAAGAAGAGGAAGTCCCAGGCAAATCATCTGGTAAAACGGAATCCGGCTAGAGAGTGTCAGGAGTGGGAAGATCTGTAGGAACTTGTTGCAAGTTGTCTGGAGGGATCTCAGCTTCAGAGAGGATGGCAGGCTCAAGGGCAGCTTCATTTCTGGGAGGACTGGGGTCGTCTGGAAGGTTGTTACTCAGGTACCCATGCTTTAATCAGTTTATATGGACTTTGTTGTGTACCAGCTGGCCATTCGACTTGCATTGCAGATGAGCGTGGACCAGAGGAAGCTTTTCTACGATATCGAAAGGACCAGACCAGTGGCGTAGCAGTTTCTTGGTGGTGCCCGGAACAAGAACAGGTCATTACAAATAAACAATGTCCCTAACAGAGAATGAAGGCTCATGCACCTTGGCTGCAGACATTTTTTGCATTGCCGATTTTCTCTGGCCCAATGTGTCGATTGCAACACATCAGGCAAGTTCAAGCTGTTCCAGCAGAGGAATAATGAAAGGAGAAGCTGACTTAGAAACCTCTAGCAGTGAGAGATCCCTGTCCAGTGGAGTTCTTGGGTGACGTCCATGGACTAAGAAGAATGGGGTGTATTCTGTGCTGTTGACACAAGGGCTGGTATTGTATGCAAACTGCACAAGGGAACAAAACAGTCCCAGGTGTTGTGAGTCTCATCCAGATACTTGGTGAGTGTGCCGAGAATGGTAGACATCATTCTTTCACTCTGTCCATTGCATTGTGGATGGCAACTTGTGGTATGTGTCTTTTTTATGTCGAGAAGTTTGCAAGTTTCTCAGACAATGATAGACAGGTAGTTAGTGCCTCTGTCTGAATGTAGGTACGATGGGGTACTGTGATGACAAATGACTGTGTTGAGAAAGGCACTTGCCACAGTGGCAGCTTTAATGTCTTTTAGGGGGATGAGTTCCAAATACTTTGTCAGGTAGTCCACAAAAATAAAGATGTATTTGTTGCCAGAGTCAGAGCATGTTGGCAAGGGCCCAAGAATGTCAGTGCTGACTCTTTGGAATGGTTCAGTGGCTACAGGCATTGGAATTAAGTGTGCCTTTGTCAGTTTGGCAGGGAGGCTTTCTTTGGGAGCAGGACTGGCAGGATTTTATGAAGTGAACAATGTCCATTTTCATGAGTGGCCAGAAGAAGTGAAGCCTTGTCTTTTCAAGAGTTCTGTGGATTCCCATATGACCTCCAGAAAGTGGAGAGGCATAAGTGGAGAGAAGAACTTGATTGATTAGAGAGGCCGGCACAACTAGCTGTACGTGAGTTCTATCCGTGCGATGACCCTTACCTTCCTTGGTCCAAATGTGGAAAAGCCCACCGTCAGAGAGGAAGTATTGCGAAGCAAAGAAAAGTGCATCTTGGCTATGCTTCTTTTTCTTGCGGTAAGGTTCCAGATTCTTAGTAGATGGTTATGTCCGTAAATTAAGTGTCAGTTCTTTGTTGGATTTTAACAGTTGCCCGGGACAGATTGGATATTGAGGAGATGAGAAGCTCTTCGACTGCTTATACTAATTGAGGATTTGTGTGTCTCTCTGTAGAAGTGGTTGGTAGCAGCAAAGCAACTTGAGGTGCTATAGGAGTGTCCACAGGAAGAAAATCTGTGGCGTGGAAGGGAAGAGCTTGTAAGCAGGATTCTTCATCTGTTGAGGAGGATGCAGAGGGATATCGTCTCCGGCTTATACCATCGGCATTTGAGTGAACTTGACCTGGTCTGTATTGAATTTCAAATTTGTAGGATTGCAGCATGGCAGTCCATTGGGCAAACTTGCCTACTGGCTCCTTCATTTCGAATAACCATCTGAGGGCCGAGTGATCAATGATAGCTGTAAAGGAGGAGTAGCGAAGGTAGCAGTCAAATTTCTTTATGGCAGATGCCATGGCTAGACATTCTTTTTCTGTGATGTCATAGTTCTGCTCAGCTGAGGATAGAGAGTGCCCGGCATAGGAGACAGCTCATTCTGTTCCATCTTGAATTTGACAAAGCACAGCGCTCTCTGCAAAGGAACTAGCATCTGAGTAGAGCTTGACGGATTGGTCGAACCTTGGGTAGGCCAATACTGGAGAAGAGATTAGTTTTTTTTTAAGATTTCAAAGGTCTCTTTACATTCAGAAGTCCAAATATAGTCACAACCCTTTTTGGTGAGGGCGTATGTGGAGCTGCAATCTTGGCGTAGTTGCAAATGAACTTTTGGTAGTAGCCAGACAAGCCCAGGAAAGCTCGAAGGTCTTTGAGATTGTTAGGCTCTGGATAGTCTTTGACTGCTGAGAGCTTGTCTGGATCTGGAGAGATGCCTTGAGAACTAACCACATGTCCCAGGTAATGAATTTGATGCTGTGCAAAACAACACTTTTCTGGGTGAAACTTGAGATTGGCTTGTCTGAGACGTTTGAACACTTCTTGGAGATGTTGGAGGTGCTCTGACAAAGTTCTGCTGAAGACAATCACACCATCCAGGTAGACTAGGCAAGATTTCCAAGACAACTCACATAGTACGGCCTCCATAACACATTGAAATGTGGCTGGACTGTTCCAAAGACCCATAGGCAGACATTTGAACTGAAAAAGTCCCAAGTGGCAGTGCCATGCTGTGAATGGACGAGAAGCTGGATCAATGAAAACTTGATAGAACCCACTCTGATGGTCTAGAATGGTGAAGTAGGCAGGACTGGCCACACCAAGACTCTCTAAAGCACCTTCGGTTGTGGGCAAGGGATGAGCATCCTGCACCTTGTAGGCATTGAGTTTTCTGTAGTCTACCACAAAGCGATACCCTTTGTCCTTTTTTTACCACAAGCAAGCAAGGTGCACCCCTGGGGCTTGTAGATTCTTCGACTATGTCTTGGTCAAGCATGTCTTTGATTATGTCCTCGAGGACTTGTTTCTGTTTGTGTCCCACTTTGTAGGCTCACTGACGGATTGGTTTCTGGTTGGGCTGTACTGCGATGGTGTGCTGCAGGATATCACAGCATCCTAGCTTGTTATCTGAACCAACAAAGACATCTGGGTAATTCTCCAGGAATTTCAAAAGTTGCTGCTTTTCCATTGGAGATGCTGGAAGTTTGGAAGAGGATAGTCGCGGACTGAGGGGTACTGTGTTGAAGTTGGAGTGGTCGAGATAGTACTGACAGGATTAGAGTTGGTGGAACCAGGCTGAGGTTCTTGCATGAGTTGGAGCTGGTCCCCTGAAGATAAGCAGACAAACTTTTCGATGTTGGCACCTTTTGAAATGACCACTGGCTCATCTGTGAAGTTGCAGCATTTTTGGAAGATTGTGTTATCATGCACCGCCGATAAGGTATTTCCCAGAAGGAGACCTGATGAATGCAGCATGGGGAATCCTATGATGATGCCAACAACCCCTTGTGAAAGTGGTTCACCTTGAATCTTGGCAATCAAAACCATTTCTTACTGACGAGGTACAGTGACTGAGTCTATAGCTGTGAGTTGCCTCCGAGGCTCTAGCGACAGTTTGTTTGAGGCAAAGTCTAGGATGGCTTTGTGAGCTTTGAGGAAGTCCAGGCCTAGAATTATTGCAGGTTGAATATCAGGCACTATGTAAAACTTGACAGTAGCTTGCTGTGAGCCAAAGTGGTACCTGAGATGGACCACACCTGTGATAGGTACTGTAGCTGTACTTGCTATGATAATGTACTTTATGTCGGCTGGAGAGACATTAGGTATGTAAAGAATAGCTTGGTTGTTTAGAATACTGCTGTTGATAACTGATATTTCTGCTCCAGTGTCGACCAAGGCATGTGTAGACCAATCTCCGATGGTTACAGGTAAATAGTTTGCTAGGAGAAGTGATTGGATGACAGGCACCTTTGCCCCTGGAAGTGAGAGTGTGCCAGAGTTCACAGCTGGAGGAAGCATTTTGCTTGAATTGTGAGAGTCAGAGGGGCGGTCAGTTGCTGTGTTCTCCTGCCCCAAAAAAGCACCTAGTCTGTTGGGCAGTGCTAGTTTCCCTGATCCTGGGAGTAGTTGCGGTTATCATGTTGTTGGCACTGTGGTGGGCAGCCTTGGTTCTCTTGAGTCTTGTGGTAATACTTTAACTTTCAGCAGACAGCGGCTGTGTGTCACCTGAATCCACACCACTGGCAAGTCACGGGCTCTCGGGAAGGCGGAGGTGGATCCGGTCACTGTCAAGGTGGTTGCATAGCATTTAGTATTTGCCGAGGAGGCAGTTGAGCTGATTTGTAAAGTATTGACAATGGAAATAAGCTTGTCAATCATTGCTTATTGCTGTTGGACACATGTGGTGAGTGCGGCCAGTTGTGAAGTTTGGGGCGCATGAGCACTGGCAGACTGAAACATTGAGATGGACCCTTGGGCTAGCTGTGCAGCTTGGATGGTGTATGTCCAGGTGGTTGGCTTTTGCTGTATGACATAGGTATGAAATTGAGGAGGCAGTCCCCAGACAAAGGCTGTTACTTGCTCTTTCTCTGTTTTCTGTAGGCATGTGCATCGAGTCTCAACGTCCACTATAAAGGCTTCAAGAGATTCAGTGGGTTGCATTGTACGTTCCCACAGCTGTTGCTCCAATAACCAGAGTGGGTATGCTCGGAGAAAATGGTCTTTGAAGGTTGTGTACAGTGTGGCAGTATCTCCTTTGACTTGGTCTGGAAGTGTGTTGAACCAGAAAATGGCAGTCCCTCTCAGAAGCAAGCGCAAGGCATTGGAGATGCACAAGGGATCAGACCAACCATTAAAGGAAATCCATGCTGGGAATTGTTCCAGCCAGTTGACAGTGTCTTCGTGAGGCAAGGCTGAGAAGGGTACTGGTTGTAGGCTGGTATGGACCATGGACTGTGGTGAAATGGCTTTAATGTAGGCCAGGTCATCTTGAATAGCTTGCATAGCTGGTGCTCCTTGAGCAGAAATGGAAGACTGGATGTCATGGAAGATTGTTTCAATTTTGTAGCACCATGCCCTTGAGGTGGGTGACGGTAGGACGCCGTATGCTCCAGCACCCATATCTGTGTCGTCATCAGAAATCATGCTTGGAGATGAGCTTCGTTTCACTGCGCGAAGGTCATATGGGTCAGAAGGAGTTGCCATCATGCAGGAGACAGGACGTTGTGTCGTAGATGAAGTGCCGAACTAAAATTATTTTTGTAGACAAAAGTACAAATTTTGTAGCAAAGTTCATCAACTGACATCTTAATAAAGAATTCCCACTCAGTTCTGTGTTGTTTATTTAAATAAAGGTTTCAATGCAAAAATCAGCTGTTTGTTGCAGTGTTCAGTCATTTAAATAGGAATGCCATTGGTTTCAATGGAGTGAGGTAAATTTGTGAACTTCAGAAGATGGCCACTGAACTGTGACATGCAGTTCCTGTGGGGTTTGACTGCCTGACTGTATGTAGCAAGATGGCCACCATCAGGGGGGTCAAGGTTCACTTCCTGTCTTGCTATTTTGCTCTGCACAAGATGGAGGATTTCTTCCATGAGGCTGCCTGGCTGATCTGCGATGGTCAAAATGGTGATTGCCACATTTTGAGCTTCTTCACCAACCCTTACAGGAAAAATGGCGGACTTTTTCTGTGGTGAGTGAAACTGCTGGGGAAAAGGAATTCCTGTATTTATTTTATTTCTTTCTGTTGGTTTATTGTGCTCTTTTTTAATTTTTCTGTTGTCCCCCCTTGCTTTCCGCCGTAGTTTATTTATTGTTTAGCTCCCTTGCATTGGCAGTTCTGTCCTGGTATTTGGGGTAATGTTCAGTGTTTTATTTGGTAGCTGTCCTTTATTTACTTTTTTTTTTTAAATTTGGTTGTTTAACCAGGTATAGCACACTAAGCTGAAAGCTTTTTTACAGGAGCGACCTGGGAGCACAAGGAGGTTAAGTGACTTGCTCAGGGTCACACAGTATGCAAGTGGAAGCTGTGGGATTCAAACCCAGGTCTGGTCTGCTGGATGCTACCAGATTTGCAGCTCAGATCCTTAGACCACTGCGCTATACTTCCTCCTGCCTACTTGAAGAGCTCTCTCTGGATATTTTTTGTGTTGAGTACGCCCCCGATTATTGATGATAACTTTTTTTTGTATGGTCCCCGTAAGGAGTTTGCAGTCCTGTGTTGATATGTTGATATATATCTATATATATATAGATATATATATATTTTTTTCTTTTATTGCCTCCCTGTTTGTTGTGGCTGTGCTGTGGCCCTTTTGGTTGTGTGGCCAAGCGGGAGAGAAGGCTCCATACAGCAGAAGTTACAGTTCAGGAGGAGCGGAGAATGGCTTTGTGTTGGCATGCGGCTATGTGGACAGACTGTGGTACTTGAGGGAAGTTAGCACAGCAGTCTGGGAGTGCAGAGAAGCGATGCATAGAAGTAGCCTCATGGGAGAGCAGCAAGGTAGGAGACTTGGTGGCAGCTTGAAGCGGATCGCTCCATACGGTGGTTGCAGCCCGGTATTTTAATTTATTTTCTTGGTTTTGGGCTATTCTGAGCATGGCTGAGCTGGGCAGAGAAGCTGCTGCGGTAGTCATCATTGGGAGAAGCGACACTCAGCCACGTAGGGAAGCTCACTAGAGAGCCTGTCGGGAGGAATGGGGCTCCAGTTTTGTTTTCTGTTGCGGCTGAGTAGAAGCAGCTTGATTCATGGAGCCTTGGTAAGTTGGGCTCAAGCAGGGACAGTTTATGGAGGCTGTAAAGGATCTGGGTGGGCTACCTTCAGGAGCACACTGCAGCAGGTTGAAGCAGGCAAGAGGCTTGTGGTCTTACAGGAGGGAGCTCTCCGTGAAGCTGCTGGAGAGGTGTGGATGAGCCGCTGTTACTGTCTGTGCAGCTGCAGTTGCAGATAGCTGTTCTTGGGGAGCTGTACTGTGGTGAGACGGGGAGCGAGGAGCTTCAGTGCTGGCCTGAGAGCTGTGTGTGGTCAGCAGAATGGGGCCCTATGCTTTATTTTATTTTGTGGAGCAGCTTTTTGTGCCGTGGAATTCAGTGGGAGGGTTGGCTGGTAAATTTGTTGTCTTTCATATTTTTTGTGTGCCCCCACTGAGAGAAGACAGCATTGGGAGCTGGTGTTCTGTAGGCCTTGCCACAAGGTGATGCTGCTGGGGGAGGGGGGTTACAGTTTGGAGCTCTGAGGGGCCCTGGGCCTGGAGAAAAAATAACTTGCTGACAGTTCATATATTCAGCTAGCAGTCTTAATACAATAGGATGGCTGCAGGCTGCTATACAACCAGGAGACAATTCATCATTTTTTGTTTTTTCTTCACTGTAGCCAAGGTTGTGAATTTAATGAGCATTCAAGCAGTTCAGGCATACTGGGGTAGATGGCTTAGGGTAACCAGTGATGCAGGCAAGCGAGATGGGGCTCTGGACAGAAGAAGGGCCACATTCTCCACCATGTGTGGCATTTTGGTATTTGGTCTGCCACTAAAAGGACCCCTTACATTCTCTGTGGTCCACCAGACCCTTCAGTTCCTGCTGGTGAGGACCCCATCTGGACCGTGTGAATAACTAGACGGATGCATAAAGTAAAGAATACAGGTTTATTCTCTGTACAGCAGTTGTTCTCTTCATGAGGACAAGCCCCAGACTGGCAAATTCTCTGACTGATAGGCATACATGGCACTGCCAGGTAGTGCAACAATTCATTACATGCAAGTTCTAAGTGCTCTTAAAGGGGCAGCAGCTTAACATTAAGCCCCATGCTTCACACAAACAAAAGGAAGAATTTCTTCACTATCAGATCAGCTACTCTCTGGAACCAACTGCCACAAGATGTGATAGAAGCCACTACTGTGGAACAATTTAAAGTTTGGCTAGACAGGTCCGTCATGGGTACCGACTCCCATTGCCCACATGGTGTGAGTAGGTAGACTAGATGGGCTTAGTGCCTTTTCCTACCTAAATAAATTGAGTTAAAACCGAGTTAAACTCACTGATTTTGTCTGGCACCTTCTCACATGAACTGCGAGTATATCGAGCATTGATGCATGGTCAGGTGCCAGGACATGACCAATCAAGTATTCATTCCATATGTCCCCATGTTATAACATAGATTATTGTTAGGGCCACTTATTGATTGATTGATTAATTGGATTATGGTGAGTGGGTAGGCTCGCTGAGACAAAACTGTTCCTTTTCAGGAGTGACCAAGAGTTAATTACATACAGAGGAGCAATTGCAAGTAGTAAAATTGGTAATACGGATGATTTACAATGACAGCAGGGATTTACAACAGTGCAACAACATAGACAGATTCATATATCAATGTACAGAAGAGAAGAATGCAGCAGTACATGAGGATGCAGATACAGAAGCAACTGAGTTCATTTGCAGGTGTGGCAGGTGAATTAAATAATCAAACTCCATTTTCAAGGTGTCAAAATCTGGGGATTGCATCCCTAATTACTAATTTCCAGAATTTGCATTTGCATTTTTTGACCAGAAAAGGGGCACTGAGCTGTGACAACTCATTTCCAGGTGTGTCCTGGGGGTTGGGTTGCATGAACCTGTTTTAATCACAGGTGGAATGTTGGACAAAGCACTGGGGGCAGTCCCCTACTTTCACAAACATATCCCCAGGACTGCTTAAAATAATAAAGGTATGGAATCTGTCTCCAGGTTCAATAAGGAGTAACACAGGGAAACTATTGTATAAGAGAATTATTATTGAATATTACTTACAGTCTCTATATGGTATCCCTGACACCACAATAATTAGATTAACTGATAGCAGGATACCAAAATGTGGGACAGTGTACGGCTTTGTGCACATGACAAACTTAATGTGAAAGAGAATTGAAAGCACAAGAGTGTGTAAGGAAAGGGATGCATTAGGCCTGCATGTAATCAAGAGATGGAAACAGACCATCCATTCTTTAAATGTCAGTATAATGTCCCCTTTTGGTCATATTTAGCATCACAGTGGAATGCGCCCAATTCCTGGAACATTACGTATAATAACCTAGCTCTTGGGAAAGTCGATTGCTCTTGGTCAGAATGGTCACAAAGCATTATATTGGTTATGTTTGCATCTCTGAAGTGGTGCATATAGCAGGCACATTGCCAATATATTCTGCAAAAAAAGGAAATTTCATTACAGGGGTTATCAAATATGGTTCAGTCTGAATTAAGCACTGTTAGAAACGGAATATATTGTGTTACCTACTGATGCATTTAGAAATTATTGGAAAGGAGCCCGATGGTTAACTTAATTACAAGTAACCAGAAGTTTACAGTCTTCTTCCTTGGTGGTGGGATGTTTTATTCTGTTGCTTTGAGTTATTGATATTATTATTTGCTGTAATACTCTTATAATTTCTGGTATTTGTCTTACAAGCATTGTAGTTTGTCGATTTTTGATTTTAATAAAAACTCCAGTACTTTTACGATAAGTACCAGTGAATCTCTAACTTCCACAGGAACAGTGAGTGACCAGAAATGGGTAGAGGGACCTCTGTTTAACATCTCATTCGAATGACAGCGCCTCATCAATGCAGCACCCCACTTGTACTGTACTGCAGTGTTAGTACTGAGTTTTAGCTCAAGTTCCTGGTGTGGGACTAGAACTCATTTATTTATTTAAGTCTTTGGTAACCGAGTAAGGCCCACTAGGCACAAGTGCCTGTTTTCAGGGGCGCCCTGGGACCACTGCGTGGTTAAGTGACTTGCTCAGAGTCACACAGTATGTAAGTGGAGGTTGTGAGAATCAAACTCAGGTCTGGTCTGCTGGATGTACCAAGCTCATTCACAGCTCATTACTCTAACCTCAAGGTTATACTGCCAGTCATGACCTTTCAATCTTCTGTTCCAGGAGGTATGCATATAGCCTATTGAGCTACTGACAACAGGACTCTGTCAAGTTTTTATTATATTCAGAAATATAAAGAATGAGAGAAAATAATGTGCAATATACAGCAAATCAAATAAAACTAATTGAAAATTATATTGGACATAATTTATAGCAAAACACATCTTGTGTAGGTGGACTGCTCAGCTATAAAATGCAGAATTCTCTAAATTTCTGTGATTTTTACCAGTGTGTGAAAAGTCCAGTCCCAGGATTTTACCATTGTTCCCTGTGAAAAGGGTAAATCATTGGCCCTGATAATAGTCATGTCAATTGTGAAAGTTTTTTTTTTTTAACTCTATTTATCATTGTGCTGCAGGTGAGGCACTTACCCTGACTCTGTTCCTCCACTTGTCTCACCAGCATCTTCTGGGAGCCGCTCAGGTCAGAGGCCCATATCTTACCCCCTACAGTGAGGATCCTATGGAGAGACCATGATCCACCTTGAGGCTAGCCCAAGACTTACACAATCCCCATGTCATTCAGCGAGGGCAGAGGCCATCATTCTGCTGCTACTGCACAGAGTTTTCCCTTGTGTTGGTTCCCCTAGGCACAGCCATGCAATGACATCAGTGCATGGGCATGCATGTGCCCACGCATGCCTCGCAGATGTCCACCACTGCCTTCCCCAAAGCTTGTGGTTTCTGGCTTGGTGTACTCCCAGCCTCAGCTGGGTGTCACCAAAATGCCGGGTACTGCTAACCTTCCCTTCCTGAAGGTGGAGAACTGTCTCTGGGATGCTTACCCAACCTCCCCCCTGGCCAGCCCTCTGATGCTTTGAGCTTGCTCTTGAGCCCAGGTCCTCAGTATTGCAAGCATTAATACTACCGCTGCTCCAGTGAGCTGGTCCTGTCAATAGTGAAACTTCAGATTTATTTTCTAAAATAGTTTTTCAGTTGCTACAGCTGCCCAAGGCACACTTCTTGTTGCTCTCTAGTGTCTGCAGAATACTGGTAAGACCTAAGAACCTGAAATCTACTAACTCACATCCAAAGTTACTGACTATCACAAACAAATGCAACAAATAACTTGCTTCATAGTCACCTAATTAAACTGCACCACAAGGGGTTAAGAGGGCTACACAAGAGCTGGAAATGCCCTCCCCTGAATGACCACCAGAGACCATGAGTGTCTCCTCCCTATGCCAGCACCAGCTACAAAATTAAGCTGCCAGGCCAGACCTCCACAGCTGTGCCTCACTCCATGCTCCCAACCAATCGACAGCCACCATTTCTCATTGGGTGGGGTCTGCAACAGCCTGCTGAGCTTAAATCCTTGGAAAGTGGGCAGTGTGCTAGAGCTGCTCTGCAAGGGGTCAAGAGGGCTACACAAGAACTGGAAGTGCTTTCCCCCACCCCCAATGACCACCAGAGACCACAAGCATCACTTCTGTATGCCAGCATCAGCAACAAAATCAAACTACCAGGCCAGGACTCCACAGCCACGCCTCCCTCCATGCTCCCAACCAATCTATGGCTGCAAGCTTAAATTTTTGAAGCGTGACAGCATGTTCAAGCTGCACTGTAAGGGGTTGAGGGCTGCACAAAAGCTGAAATGGCCTTCCCCCAATGACCACTGGAGATCATGAGCACCTTTTCTGTATGTCAGCACCAACTACAGAATCAAGCCATTGGGCCAGGACTCCACAGCCATGCCTCAATGCCTGCTCCCAGCTAATTGATGGCTGGCATGTCTTAGCAGGTGGCTGCAAAAGCCCACTAGGCTTAAATCCTTGGAGAGTGGGCAGTGTGTTTAAGCTGCACTGGAAGGGATTGAGAGGGCTACATAAGAACTGGAAGCGCCCTCTTCCCCAACAACTACTGGAGACCATGAATGCATGTTCTCTATTTCAGCACCAGCTACAGAATCAAGCCTTATTCCATGCTCCCAGCCAATCAGTGGCCATCATTTTTCAGTAGGTGGTGTCTGCAAAAGCCAGTCGAATGTAAATCCTTGGAGAACAGACAATGTGTTCGAGCTGCACTGCAAGGGGTCGAAGGGGCTACACAAGAGTTGAAAGCCTCCCCCAACAACCACTGGAAACCACAAGCGCCTCTTCCTACACCAATACCAGCAACAGAACTGAGCTGCCAGGCCAGGATTCCAGTGCTGTGCCTCCCACCATGCTCCCAACCAATCTATGGCCAGCATGTCTGGATGGGTGGGGTATGCAAAAGCCAGCCAAGCTTAAATCCTTGTAGAGTGGGCAGCATATTCAAGCTGTACCTCAAGGGATCAAGAGGGCTACACAAGAGCTTGAAGCACCCTCCCCACCATCTACCACTGGAGACTATGAGCACCTCCTCCCTATGCCAGCAAAAGCTACAGAATCAAGCTGCAGGTCAGGACTTCAGGGCAGTGCCTCTCTTTCCACTCCTGACTAATCAATAGCTTGCATTTCTCAATGGGTGGGGTTTGTAAAAGACAACCAAGCTTAAATCCATGGAGACCAGGTAGGGTGCTTGAGTTGCATGGGGTTGAGAGGGCTACACAAGAGCTGGAAGTGTCTCCCCCCCACAATAACCACTGGAGACTGAGGTAAGGGCATCATGACTGGTATTGTACCTTTGAAATGGAAGGTGGTAGGTGTGACACCTGTGTATAAAATGGGTGATACAAGTAGTATGGATAATTATTGTCATAGTTCTATTTTGCCTCCTCTCAAAAATATTAGAAAGGTTGGTTTATGAGCAACACAATGGTAATCTTGGAAACCACAGTTTGATTTGGGTCAAGCAGCATGGTTTTAGACCTCATCATGACATTACGACAGCATTAGTCAGGTTCATGAGTGATATGTACTTGGTCATGAATAATGGTGACTTTAGTGGTGCCATACCATCCTCATGGAACTGACAAGGCCTTCAATTTGGTCAATCATGACCTACTGTTAGATAAGCTATCAGATCTCGGAATCTCCCCAGATGCCTTGATGTGGTTTTAGAACTATCTGTGTGGTAGAACAAAAATGGTTAAGATACATAATATCACATCTGGATCACTTTCTTTGCAAACTGGTGTCCACAGGGTTCGAGCCTGGGCCCTGAATTATTTTCAGTTTTCATTAATGCATTATCTTCATTAAACTAGAAAAGGAGAATTCTGCTTTTTGCTGATGATATTACTGTATCTACAAGCATACTAATAATTTAGTTGAATTTACCCAAGATTTACATTTAGATTTTAATACTAATAAATTGGCTGATTGAAAGCAAGTTAATCATCAGCATACAAAAACTACACGCTGCTTGGTTCAAAATTCAAACCAGCACAAACACACGGGCAACTGTGTGTTCATAGTCATGATGGAATGACATTAGAAAATGCTACAGTTTTTAAGCGTCTTGGAATTCTTTTAGATCCCTCACTATCATTTGCTACTTAGATAGATGGTGTTTGTAGAACTGTTAACTGTATGCTTGGTACCACTGTTAGGATACAGCAGCAGCTAACTTTAGATGCTAGGCTAGCAACTGCAAGAAGTCTTATGTTATCTAGATTAACACACTGTTCTGCTGTCAAATCGCATGCCTGTGGGGCAGACCTGCTAATGTGGAATGCAAGCTATAAATAACATCTGCAGGTCTGCCTCACAGGCAAGTTGGGGGACACATTGGTGTGATTTAGGTGATCTTAAAGAGTAATGTCCTAGAAATGGAAGATTATATTACCTGGGTGTATTCATTTTTAATGTTATGCACAGTAATCAACCACAGTTTCTTAGGCAGCATTTCACATATTCAGTTTCTGAAAGTTCTATGTCCCTTAAATCTACAGATTCTGAACTCTTATTTATTTATTCATTCATTCATTTATTTATTTATTTGTCACTTCAGAGTTACACCTTTGAGCTAAAAGCTCTTTTACAAAGGTTTCGAGTCAGGTAAGGTTCAAACAATTGGTACAGTACATACAGAATAAAAACCAAAAGATACAGACATAGTCAAGTACAACACATAATTTACAATCATTGGTGAAATCCTATGGTTACAAAGAGGAAAAAGCTATACAAAATGAAACTGTACTATGTATAAGAAGCAAATGCATTAGTTCATACGATGAAGTACAGACAGTACTTATGACAGTTTTGATAAGCTATGAGCGCATGGGTCACAGGACAAGTGAGGAGAGGTGGAAAGGGTAGATAGTGGAGCAGTCAGGACTGACTATGATAAGGGGTAAAGGGGGACAGGGCTGGGGTATGAGTAGGGGTAGAAAAACATGGCACAGGCCGAGGTGTCCTTGTCAGTGATTATTTGGGAGGGTGAACAAGGGGTGTTGGAAGGGGATGGTGAAAGAGGAGGCAATTACAGGGGGGTGGAATGAGTAGTGACAGAGGGGGTGAGGATTGGGAAGAGAGGGACACATGAGGAGGATATGACAGGAATGACTGAAGAAAAAGGGGAAGGGTGAATGGGTGGGTAGGGTGGTCAGGGAGTGGAGAGATGGAGGGGTAGCGGGAGGTTAGAACCTGCACTCATAGGAGCTGAGTACTGCCAGGTGTTTGAGTAGGGATTTTCTCTTGGTATTACCGTGTATCAAAATAAATTTAGAGCAAAAATGTTTACATTTTTATATATAGGTCCCACCATTTGGAATGCTTTCCCTTTAGAAGTGAGATGTTCTAAAAATATCAGTTTAAGAAAAGGTTAAAAGAACATCTGTTTACTCAAACACGTTGCAGATGTTTTTGATTAATTACATTGTGATTCTACACAAACTGTCATTTATTTTGTTTGTGCAGATGTGCATATTATTTTAGTTCATTGTATTCTTTTTACAATATTTCTGTATTTCTGTATCATATTATAGTCTTTGCTTTATTAAGTTATGATTAGTTGTGTTGTTTTGAGTTTTTGTATTGTTAAATCTGGGTCACATCTGAAAAAAGGCCCTCAGCCTAGTATGCTTATCAGGTTATCAAAAACATAAATATAGGGAATAATGTATGGGCACCCATACACAATGAGCCTGTGTTTCCATTGAGGGGTTAAGATACCAGTGTACGGACCTCAAAAGCGAAGCTGGAGAGGTCCATGCTGTTATCTCAACACTAAGATGGAAATGCAAGAAGAGTTGTGTATCTGTGCCCATATTCTATTTGTTATAGTTTATGGTTTGCAGGATAACTCTGAGGTACAGTGAGCAGAGAAAGTGAAATCAGACAGCAGGAGTCAGTGCAAGGGAATCGCCGCTGCAGTTAATGATAGAACATGCACGCTGAGGTTTTTAGAACATGCCCAACTTTAGAGTGTGCATAATAATTTTAGAACATGCATAACAAGGTTTTTGAGCTGCTTGAATTCTGTGCAGAAGCTCTAACCATACACTATAAATAAATACTGGGGACATCAGTGTGAGGCAGCAGTTGACAGGAAACACTGCCACCCCAGAGAAGAGCTCTACTGAAGGCTCGATTTGCATCACCCTCTCAGCACTGTAAGTACTGTACTAACAACTTGCTACCCTAGGGTAGCTCATGCACTGGTAGAGCTGCTGTGACTGGCTATATGTGTTGCAGCTACTGTTGCTACCTGTCTCCTGTTGATTGTCCCATACTTATACTAGCTAAATTTGTGAGTTCTATTAGACACATTGTAAACAACTACTAATTCCACTTGCTTAGGTGACTGCACATAACTGCATCTCACACTTTCTGATTGTTACGACAGTATTATAAACCTGCTGATTTCTGACTGCTGTTTATCTTGTTTTAAATCACTCAGACCTGTGGGGTTATTCTAGATGCCCTACAGGGGGCATGCCTTAGACAACTAGTATTGGAGCCCACTCGAGAGGGAGCAATCTTAGACCTGGTTCTCTCAAACGGAGATGAAGAGAGGATCACAGATGTAGAAGTGGGTAGCCATCTGGGAACTAGCGACCATCAAACAGTATGGTTCACAATAAACACAGCAATAGAATCAAGCCATACAAAGACAAAGGTACTGGATTTTAGGAGGGCTGACTTTGCCAAAATGGATAAGTGCCTAAGGAATGCACTAGCAAATGGGCAGGAAGGAGGGGTGGAAGAACAATGGGGAATAATAAAAACTGCCATCACCGAGGTAACAAGCCTTTATGTAAAGCAAATAAACAAAACGAAACGAGGTAAGAAACCACTATGGTTCTCAAAGGAAGTGGCAGTGAAGGTTCAAGAGAAAAAGAAAGCATTCAGGAAGTACAAGGAATCACAAAAGGAACAGGACAGAGAACTGTATCAGTTAAAGCAAAAGGAAGCTGGAAAGGCAGTCAGAACAGCAAAGGCCCAAACTGAGGAAAAGATAGCCAACCTCAGTTAGAAGGGGATAAAACCTTTTATAGGTACATCAGGAGCAAAAGAAGACCAGGGAGGGATAGTGAGGCTTAATAAAGGGAGGGAGGGTGGGCAGAGGGTGACTGTGAAAAGCAGAGATACTAAACAAATATTTTTGCTCAGTATTTACAAAGGAAGAGGGAGTACCTAAAACAAACAGTAGAAACACTCTGGATACAGAAGTTGATACCAGCCCATTTACAGAAGAAAGAGTTCTGAAAGAGCTCTTAAAACTGAAGGTGGACAAAGCAATGGGGCCTGATGGGATTCATCCCAGAATTCTAAAAGAACTAAGGATAGAACTAGTGAATACCACTGACTACCCTCTTTAACAAATCATGGGAGGATGGGGTGGTACCTGAGGACTGGAGGAGGGCAGATGTGATTCCCCTTCACAAAAGTGGGAGCAAGGCAGAAGCAGGAAACTGCAGACCTGTTAGTTTAACCTCAGTGGTAGGAAAATGATGGAATCACTTCTGAAGGAAAGAATTGTTAGTATCTAGAGGCCAGAGGGCACAGGACCCAAGGCAGCATGGATTCACAGCGAGAAGGTCATGCCAGACAAATCTGATAGATTTCTTTGACTGGGTGATCAAAGTAGTGAGAATTAGGGAGGGGCTGTGGACATGGCCTACCTAGACTTTAGCAAGGCATTTGACACAGTCCCACACAAAAGATTAATATACAAGTTAGCCAGCCTGGGAGTGGGTCCCAAGATGACAGCCTGGGTAAAGAATTGGCTGGAGAATAGGACACAGAGAGTAATAGTAAATGGAGTTCACTCTGAAAAAAGGTTAGCAGTGGGGTACCACAGGGTTCAGTATTAGGACCGGTCCTCTTCAATGTCTTTATAAGCGACATTGCAGAGGGACTGGAAGGAAAAGTATGTCTCTTTGCAGATGACACAAAGATCTGCAACAGAGTTGATGCACAAGGTGGGGTGGAAAGGATGAGAAGGGACTTGGCAAGGTTAGAGGAATGGTCAAATGTATGACAGCTTAGATTCAATGCTAAGAAGTGCAAGGTAATGCACCTGGGAAACAAAAACCCAGGGGAAGAGTACACAATGGGGGGTGAGATACTAACAACAACAAAAATGGAAAGGGACCTGGGGGTAGTCATATCAGATGACCTAAAGGTGGGCAAGCAATGTGAGAGGGCAGCAAGGAGGGCTGGGGGGATACTGGGATGCATAGGAGAGGCATCACCAGCAGAAAACAAAAGTTATTATCCCTCTGTACAGACAGCTGGTGAGACCACATCTGAGTTCTGCGTGCAGTTCTGGAACCCAATCTCCGCAAAGACATAGGCAGGATGGAAGCTGTCCAGAGGAGGGCAACTAAATGGTGCAGGGTCTGCAATCGAAGACATATGAAGAGAGACTAAGGAGCTTAATATGTATAGCCTCGAGGAAAGGAGGGAGAGGGGGACATGATAGAAACTTTCAAGTACCTCAGGGAATCAACAAAGTCAAGAGGTAGCATCTTTCAAAAAAAGAGGTGTGCAAGAACAAAGAGGGCACAATTTGAAGAAGATAGAAGGGGCGGCTCAGGGTAATTTAAGGAAGTATTTTTCACAGAGAGGTTGTGGATATATGGAACAGCCTTCAGAGGAGGTTGTGGAGTCAAAAACAGTGGTGGAATTCAAGCATGCATGGGACAGTCATAAGGCAATTCTAGGGGGTGGGGGTAGGAAGATGTAGGCTGCTGGTTAACTAGGATCTGCAGCTTATCCATCAGGTAGGGAAATGGGCAGACTGGGTGGGCCAAGCGGTCCTTATCTGCCATCAAATTCTATGTTTCTATGTTTCTATGTACGTAATGGCAGTAAAGGAGCTTCTCCAGAGCCTGCTTTGTGCATTCGCTAGGCTGTTGTCTGAACAATTTTTTTTTTGCAACTTAAACAATGAGGGACAGCTTTCAGACCACTAGTGTAGCAATGCATCTATTTCTTATCCCTGTTGTTGAATTTTAGCTATCCCAATCTCAAATGGGTTCTGTTTAGAAATTAATTGGCTACAACCTGGGTCTCTGGCAACCTATAACCAAAACTTGTTTAGTAGAAATGTTAACATTCCCTGGTGTTTCAGCAACCCCATGTCAAATTCATAGTTTTTTTTTTTGCCAAATACATGATGGTCATCTAAACATTTAAAACCAGCAAGAAAATACATGGGTTACCATGCTTGTTTTTAAGTTACACAGTGAGACTTAATCCCTCCATGAAAAAACTCTCTAAGGGGTCAGATTGTTTTATGTAGTCATAACATCAATGTTGTAGGTGTCAATACTCACTCTCATGCTGAGTGTGAAAGAAAAAGGAATCAAGGACACATCAGTTGTCATGATGTTTGCTTCATTTTTCCACAAAAGAAAAATGTAGAGTAAATTACTGATACTCTGACACCTTCTTGAACTAACATTCCCAAAACCGGGGGAAATATTTGTATGTTTTACGCATAAAATCACTTTGATTCCATGTCATTTTCATAAAATGTTTTTGATAGATGTAGAATATGGTTGTGACTATTGCAAAAGAAAGAAATAACGGGTTACCATGCATCTTTTAGTTATTTCTGCTTTCAAAGTTGCAGTTTCAGGGGTGGTAAGCTCAGGACAAAAAATAATTGAAAAATCCCAGTAGAAAATAAAACTTGCCAGAACGTTGTTCAGTTTAAAAGTAAATGCAGAACGACAGGAACTTTAACATAAAAGAAACAATGACATCAAAGACAGACATGTACCGGATGTAAAGTGCCTTGAATGATGCCAATAGCTGTATTTGTGGGAGTTTTAATTCCCATGCTGCCATCCTGTGTATAGTCTTAGCTGGATATGACTTAATAGGATAAAGCATTATTTTAATAATGCTACCATATATTGAAGAATGTTCTTGTGCCAGTAAGCAGCCTTGAAAACTTTTTTGGGTGCATCAGAGAAATGGGAATTTGAAACATCAGGCAACAGGCCTGTTGCTACACTTTGTCTTGTTTTTAAATCGTTTGCTTGTGATTTTGAAACATAGATACATAGAATGTTATGGCAGATAAGGACTACTTGGCCAATGCAGTCTGCCTAGATGGCCTCTGCCTAGTCTGTCTCCACAGGACCTAACTGGTCTCCAGTGACCCTCCCTCCTCCCTGCTGATTTCCTAATACTCCTGTATTTGTATTCCACACATGCTTGATATTGAAAGGAACCCTGAATCCTCTCGTAATTCCTGTTTAACAGATGTGGTCTGTTTTAACTAACTGAAAGGTGGGCTAAGGATTGCATGTATTAATGCTTAAAGCATGTCTTAAAGATGTATGAAATAGAAGCATGGCCTGCTTGTTATAAACTAGATATACTATACTTGCAATCAGTGGTACCTGACCTCGTTCATCAGTCCTTAAGAGTCAAAGTACAATACAGTACCTAACTACTATATACTCAGGAAAGCGAGTGACAAAGAGGGGTGGTGGGATTATGTTTTACAATATGTAAAAGATTTTGTAGCTGTAAAAGATTCTATGGCTGCAGATGTGTATGATTTTCAAAACGTTCCAGATTGTACTTGTAAGTGGCTTACCATCCGAGTAAAATTAGGAATGCACAAAACATTGAAAATGTGTTGTCTCTACAACTCCCTAAGTCTAATGTGAAAGGGTTAGGTAGCTTTGAACTGATTGCCTTGTGGGATTTTAACTTGAATTGGAATGGAAGTGCCATGCTTTACAAAAATATTCCTTTGGACTATCGTGCAACAGCTGTTCAATATCCCAACACGCCTAAACCTAAAAACTAACAATAACATTGTTCTGAATTGGCTTCTTACAAACATAGAAACATAGAAACATATAGACTTTGACGGCAGATAAGGACCGCTAGGCCCATCTAGTCTGCCCATTTCCCTACCTACAGGATAGGCCGCAGATCCTAGTTAACCAACAGCCTATATCTTCCTGCCCCCCACAAGAATTGCCTTATGTCTGTCCCATGCATTCTTGAATTCTCCCACAGTTTTAGACCCCACAACTTCCTCAGGAAGGCTGTTCCATGCATCCACTATCCTCTGTGAAATAATACTTCCTCATTGCCCTCCTTCTATCTTTAAATTGTGTCCCCTTTTTCTTCCAAGTCTCTTTTCTGAAGATGCTACCCTCTTGGACTTTGTTGATTCCTTGAGGTACTTGAAAGTTTCTATCATGTCCCCCCTCTCCCTTCTTTCCTCAAGGGTATACATATTAAGCTCCTTTAGTCTCTCCTCATATGGCTTCTTTTGCAGGCCCTGCACCATTTTAGTTGCCCTCCTCTGGACTGCCTCTATCCTGTCTATGTCCTTGCGGAGATGGGGTCTCCAGAACTGGACACAGTATTCCAGATGGGGTCTCACCAACTGTCTGTACAGAGGGATAACAACTTCCTGTTTTCTGCTGCTGATGCCTCTCCCTATACATCCCAGTATACCCCCAGCCCTCCCTACTGCCTTCTCACATTGCTTGCTAACCTTAAGGTCATCTGATATGATTACCCCAGGTCCCTTTCCTGTTTTGTTGTTGTTACTACCTCCCCACCATTGTGTATTCTTCCCTGGGTTCTTGTTTCCCAGGTGCATTATTTTGCACCTCTTTGCATTGAATCCTAGCTGCCATACGCCTGACCATTCCTCCAATCTTGCCAAGTCCCTTTTCATCCTTTCCACACCTCCTTGTGTATCAACCCTGTTGCAGATCTTTGTGTCATCTGCAAAAGGCATACTTTTCCTTCCAGTCCTCTGCAATGTCACTGATGAAGACATTAAAAGGACTGGACCTAATACTGAACCCCTGCGGTACCCCACTAGTAACTGCCCTTTCTTCAGAGTGGACTCCATTTACAATTACCTTCTGTGTCCTGTTGTCCAGCCAATGTTTTACCCAGGCTACCACCCTGGGAC
The DNA here is from genome assembly GCA_016271365.2 of Neoceratodus forsteri. Taxonomy (NCBI): domain Eukaryota; kingdom Metazoa; phylum Chordata; order Ceratodontiformes; family Ceratodontidae; genus Neoceratodus; species Neoceratodus forsteri. Next base: position 1,247,096,182 of record CM057455.1, on the reverse strand, counting down.
CCACTCCCAGGCTGGTTAATTTGACTAATAATCTTTTGTGTGGGACTGTGTCAAATGCCTTGCTAAAGTCTAGGTAGGCCATGTCCACAGCCCCTCCCTGGTCTACTATTTTGGTCACCCAGTCAAAGAAATCTATTAGATTCGTCTGACATGACCTTCCTGCTGTGAACCCTTGCTGCCTTGGATCTTGTGCTCCACTGACCTCTAGGTACTCAACTATTCTTTCCTTCAGAAGTGACTCCATCACTTTCCCTACCACAGAGGTCAGACTGACAGGTCTGTAGTTTTCTGCCTCTGTCTTGGTCCCACTTTTGTGAAGGGGAATCACATCTGCCTTCCTCCAGTCCTCGGGTACCACACCATCCTCCCATGATTTATTAAAAAGAGTAGCCAGTGGTTTCACTAGTTCCTCCCTTAATTCTTTTAGAATTCTGGGGTGAATTCCATCAGGACCCATTGCTTTGTCCACCTTCAGTTTTAGGAGTTCTTGCAGAACCCTTTCTTCTGTGAAAGGACTGGGATTGACCCTCCTATCAAGAGTGCTTCTGTTAATTGGATTAGGCACTTCCCCCTCCTCTTTTGTGAATACTGAGCAGAAATATTAGTTCAGTATTCCTGCTTTTTCACTGTCCCCCTCTGCCCACCCACTGTTAATTCTATTCAGCCTCACTATCCCTCCCTTTGTCTTTCTACGCTCGCTTATGTATCTATAAAAGGTTTTATCCCCCTTCTTAACTGAGTTGGCTATCTTTTCCTCAGTTTGGGCCTTTGCTATTCTGACTTCCCTCCCTGCTTCTTTCTGCCTTAACTGGTACAGCTCTCTGTCCTGCTCCTTCTGTATTTCCTTATACAAACAAGATAGAACAGAGCACATCAGCTCAACTGGGCTATTAATGGATACTGTTAGTGACTATCACCCAACCTTCAGTGTTTGGAATAATGAGTATAATAAAAACCTCCTCCAAAAATATCAACATTTAGGGATTTCTCTTAGTTTAATGTTCCACAGTTTCTTAAAAGTTATTAGAGATTGGCTGGTCCTGTTTGATGTTAATCCCAGATATCATCTGTGCTTTAGACTAGTTTATTAGTGACTTCTCCAGTGTGGTAAATCAGCATGTTCCAGTTGTCAAAAGAATCATTAGTGGTAGGAATTCCCATGGGTTGAAGCTGGAATTATTTAAATTAATCAAAGAATGAGACATCACATGATTTAAATATAGGAAAAATAATTTTCCTCAAGATCTAAGCATGTATCAAACCTTGTGAAATCAGGGTAAGAGAAAACTTAATCATGCTAAAGTTATTTTTTTTTTTTCAAAAAGCAGTAAACAGAAAACTTAGCTGACCCTTAAAAATTCTGGGGATCTATTAAACCTCTCCTTAACCCTTCAATTGGTGGTAAGCAGAGTATGAATAGAGGTGAAGAGGTTTTGACTTGCCCCTTATCCATTGAGTTTAATGTTAGGTTAACCACTCTTGATAATTATTGCTTGGGCTTGACAAGCCAACAAAGTGTTCCCTCCGGTTCCCCAAATTAGAACAGACCACATTTTTACCTGAGAACAGCCAGTTGCCTGGAAAAGTTTCAATTACAAACAACAACAAAAAAATATCAATCCTGACATAAATCTGGTGTTTGTAATGGCTTAACTCCAAAATGGTTGCTTATGATTACAGCTAGAATGGCTTACCCAGTTAGCTAATTTTTTTAATTTATCCTTTTCCCTGGGACAAGTGGTTGACTTCTGGGACAATTCCTTCATTATTCCAATACACAAATCAGTCTCTGAATTCAGAAACTCTAGACCAGTACCCATTCTCTCTACTCTCTCAAAAATTCAAGAGAAATAAGAATATCGAGAAACATGATCTTACATCCAAAAATCAGCATGGATTCAGGATGAAGCATGGAACTGAGGCTGCCTTGGTTGGGTTTGTGAATGCAGTACATAGAGCTGTGGAAGATCACTGCTGCTATTGGCCTTTACCAAGACATTCAACCATGTTGACCACTCTCTTCTTAGTCATTTAGAACATTTGGAACAGGGGAAACTATCTCTGTCCTGATTCAGTGACTACTTAAGTGAGAGTCTGTCAAGTTTGGTGGCTGTACCTCCAGTAAACTCATAGTCCTATATGGAGAGTCACAGGGCTCTATACGTGGTCCTATATGTTTTTGTTATTTATTGACTCACTCTCCAGCATCATCTGTGATTCAGAATGTCAACTTAATGTAAATTATGCTGTGGTGTTTTTCATGGGGGCTTGGTCATTGATCTGAACCTGACTCTCTCCAAAGAGTTTGGAAAAGTTCATGAACGATTGTATGCAAATAACTTAATCCTGAATAAGTCAAAAACAAAGACCATGATTCTTGGAACTGCCCCAGGTTAAAAAAACTATGTTGATGACTTGAAAGATGTTGTTAGTGATGGTTATTCTTCAGAAAGTGTCACCACATTCAACTACATAGGGATTACACTGGATACTACTCTTAGTTTTGGTCTTCACATGGATATCACTATCATCAAGATTCACTCCAAAAGTGGTACCTTATTCAGAACTAGAAATTACCTGACATTACAGATTTAATTGGCCATTGCTACTCAAAACCTGCCACCCATCTTAAATTATGCATCTGTGGTTACAGACCTGGCACTTTCTAGCACTCTAGCTAAAATGTCTGTACTCCAGCAAAAAAATACATGTTTGCCTTATTGGTACCTAACAGAATGCACACAGCACTGCTTCACTAGACAGAACAAAAACACTACATTCAACCAAATAACTCTGCAAAACTAATAACAGTATTTTGAACCAAATTGCTCTCAAAAAATATCTAGCGTGCCTCGTGTAGCTAGATTACCATTATTTGTTACTAGTTTTGCAGAGTTACTTTGTTGAAAGTAGTGGTTTTGTTTTGTCTAGTGAATCAGTGTTGTGTGGGGGAGAGGTGTTTCAGCTAGCAAGTAAGGCAGCCCTGTGAGAACTAGTCTGATTTGTTTTCCTCAGTTATTCTCTTTTGTCTGAGGTCTGTGATTTGTCATTTTATTTCTGTTGCACAGTTTTGTGGTCGACATGGCTCTTCCCCAGCATATGGGAGAACTGCCCTCCATTCATTGGACAAGTGACCCTCAGGCGCATTTCTTTAGTTCATGTAGTGGGCTGGCCTCTAAACCCTTTTGCACTCATTTTAACTTGTTTTAATTGTTTTATCTGTTTGTCGTAAGGTACTCAGAGCTATCTGGATTGAGGGCCACATAAATAAAATTGACTTAACTACAGTATATTGCTACAGTATGTACAGTATAGTGACTTGCACCTATATGCAGCTTTGCAGCTGGGTTGTTAAACCACTTCTTCACTGAGTTTGTTCGGGGCCATGTTTTTCCTTGGCTGAACCTGATTTAGATACAGCTGGAACATTCCTTGTTCAGCTACGCAATAAGGCACAATACATCGTGTGTGATGCTGGGATAGCATCATGCCTCAAGTGTATTGTGTGGTAATCTGATCCTAGTATCACACATGCCCCGGGATGCCTTATTGTAATGATACAATGGCTCAATTTAACTAAAATTAAAACCTATTATCTCAAAATGGTTGTAAATGTGTTTTGCAGTGTGTATTGGACTGACTGTACGTGTTAAAAAGTTTTCTTATTGACATTAGATGGTACTGTTTATTTGGTATAAAGTTCTGTCCCATCCCACCCTTCAACAAACATTAGCAAGGAAGGCTGGGAAAAAGTTGCTTAACTCTTTCCAGGAAAAGTGTAAAAATGAAGGGGTGAGCAGTTAAAAAAGGTATGGTCCAAGAGTGAATAAGCTGTGATTAGGAATAAAGTGGGCATGATTTGAAGCCATGTGCATGCTGATTTGAAGCCATATGCCCTTGTTGTTGTTATCCACTGCCAGGCAGCTGGATGGAAGCCTTAGCCATGGATACTGTGAAGATGCTCAAAGCAGTGGTTTGAATATGCAGTAAATGTGGGAGGAGGGGAGAACAGAAGAAACATAAAAAAGTAGGTGCTAACGTCAACTGAGGAACATGGCAGTTTGAGTTTTACTTTTTTATCAGTTCTGCCACTGTAGGTGGAAGGGATAAATGTTTTACAATTGGTGCCTTGTAGTGGCATAATTCAAAGTGTCCACTGGAAGCTAGGGCAAGACTAAGCAGAGAGATGTGGTAGGGTCCTGGTGTTATGCAGTCATGTACAACATCACACATACCCCCATAATGCAGAACGCCATGGGCTGTATATGCAGGCATGTATGTGTGCTGAAACTTGATCCCATGACATTGTTCCTGGATTACATCATGGATGAAGGTCCCAGCTGACCTGTCAGGTCCCGGCATTTTACTTGCCATTTCATAATACACATTTGTTATTTCTTCCTAACATTTTCTATATCCTTTATGGCTGTGTTGAATTGTATTTCATTTGGAAGAAAATACAACTGAGTCTGCTTAGTATCAACTCACACATGCAGAAGTAATTTAGAAACATGTATGCATATTTTAAAGACCTAATCTGCCTCAGAAACGTGTGTATACTGTGCCTAAATTGTTTGAAGTTGCCATGAAATGCAATTTTGTATCAGCAAACAACAGCAATCAAGGGATATACTCTTGCCAAAAAGATCAAGTGCAATACTCGTCTGTAAACGTTGACAGCTACCCCAGATATCAGGCTTCCTTGATCAGCATTTTTAGCAGATGTAGTGGAAAGTGCATGTTTTCTTAAAAAAAACCTAAAGTACAAAAACTGGAGCTAGTCTGTTCACTGCCTTTACTTGTAGTGCACCTACCCTATGGAACTCCTGCCCTCATCAGGTAAGAGATAGTCAGTCGGTAGAAGTTTTTAAGAAACAGTTAAAAACTGTCTTGTTTGTAAGGCCTTTCTTTCTAATTAACCAGCTGACCTGTTTCCTTTTAATGATGTTTATTATATGTTTTTACTGTTTATGGATTTTTATGTAAAGTGCATCAATTCACAATTGACTACGTGCACTATGTTTAATAAAGCATGACTGATTGATGATTGATTACATTGGAATTTATGTTATTATAGAATCAAACCAGCTGCTGAGTCTAGTGCTTTTGTAGATTTATAATGAATGTGGAATTCTTCAAATAAAATGTACTACAACTCTTATGTTGGTCTCAGCTACTTCCTAACTATGATATCCTCCTCTAATGAAATCTCACAGCCATATAGTTTAACTACAGTACAAGGTTTTGAGAACTGAGTAAATGAACAGACATCTGATCTTTTATACAAAACACATATGTAGTATGCCTCAGGAAAACAGTAAGATCAACCGAGCTGTGGGGTCCGGAAAGTTATGCTAAGCCAAAGCATGTTTCCAGGTGTGATGGTGGGAAGGAAATGTGAAGAACAAGTACATTCAAAGTAAGGTCAATTATGTAGTTAAAGGAGTATACGGACAAGGATGAATTACTAAGGTTATTAAATGTACAATAAACAAGCTAAAACAGAGGGAATTTAGGAGCCAATTAGGAAGTTGTATAATTAATCAAAATAAAAATAAAACAGTTAAGGAAACAGAAAAAAGCTGTATGTACAATAACTAACAGTTGGAGGCAAAAAGAGAAGAACAGAAGGAGAAATAGGAACAACACATAATGGGACAGAGAGAAGGCAGATGGAATAGGTTAGGTAAATGGGAGGACAACTGCAAGATAAATAATGCCAGAGCAAGAGGAGGCAAAAAGGAAGATAGAGTTTAAGAGAAATGTAGGAAGTGAACAGACAAAGTGTGGTGGGGAGGAAGCTCCAAATGGAAGGAAGATGAAAGGAGAAAAAGTAGTTCCAGCAACATATAAAGACACAGATTTGTCAATGGTGAATGTTTGCTTGCTTGTATTAGCTGTGTAGGTGTTATGCATAAATAGTAACTCTTGCCCAATTCAATAACTGAATTTCGCCCTTATATAGCGGAGGCAGGATCTCCTGGTCTGACAGTGCCAAGCACTTTTCCACCAGTGCACTTGTAAATGTTTATATTGTTTAGTGTCTTTTTTTATTGCTCAGTTGTCCTAGGTCTAGTTTAGCACCTTTCTATCAATGCATTTGTAAATGTTTATCTTATATTGTTTAGTAACATATCAGTGCTCTGTTGTCCTAAATCTTGTCTCCTGTCCCCATTTTGTAATCCTTTTATTGGTTTGCCTTACCTTATGTAACCTCCTGTTGTATTTGTCCAAAACTGGACACTTGTGGAAACGGGCAACTTATGCTCGCATGCCTTTCCAATATAATAAATAAACTGAAACTGAAATGACATGAGTTATAATAGTGACATTGTTATGATTGGGAAATGAATAGGTTCACACATCATGTTGTTGTTTTCTTTCATTTTACCTATGTTTCTAAGTCTTGATAAATAAGTAAAAGTCACCAAGATCTTGCCCAACCAATTAAAGGCAGCTTAACATCCAATCCAGTCCAACTTTATTTATAGGGCGCTATTCAAATACCATAGTGCATATACAATTCAGTTTTAAAACACATTAAAACAGGAATAAATAGATAAAAGCAGTAATCCAACGTTAATCAGTTCAACCAAAATCAGGGAAAGCAAGATGGAACAAATAGTTTTTTAAAGCAGATTTAAAGCTCTGCACGGTCTGGCACTCTCTTACCCAATGAGGTAGAGAATTCCACAAGGGTGGGGCCAAAAAAGTAAAAGTCTGGGCCCCCGAGGTCTTCAAACGGACCCTGGGAATCTCTAGCAATCCCTCATCTGTGGAGTGGAGTGGAGTGGGTGAAGGAGGCAATAGGGAAACAGAAGCTCTTGCAGGTAACACAGACCCTGTCCATGCTTTATAGGTCAGCAAGCCGATCTTGAAGGTGATCCACCACTGAATAGGCAGCCAGTGCAGATTCCGCAGCACAGGCTTAACATGGGTAGATCGAGACACACCAGTCAACAGCCTGGCCACTGCATTCTGCACCAGCTGCAAGTGGCAGAAATCAATCCCAGATAGCCCTAGGTACAGGGAGTTGCAGTAGTCAAGGTGGGTGGTAACCTTTTCTACAATATTCCAGTGACCCAAGACATGTCCCATGCTTTGCACACTGAATACATGCAGTGGAACAGGCAGTTCTGCAGGAAGTCACAAATGAGAGCCAACTACTGTGTGCAGCACATGAAGAATCTAGCTATTGTTGCCAACCAGCAAAGGCCCTTATACTGTAACATAATATACACATGAAAACAAATCCCATCTCCAGCACATGAGACAAAAGGTGAACATGTGATTAAGCCCCAGTTAATGATAGATCTGCTCCTGGGTCAACAAAATATAGTCAATATACTGTGGTCCAGTGGAGCATGATACTGGTGAGGGACAGGAGGATGTCAGTGTAACCTTCTTTTGTTACATACTACATCATTTTCTGTAGAGATACAGTACTTCAATGCCTGTATAACAGAGGATAATGGCTGGGGAGTGGGTGATAACCATGCTGTAATCACCTTGAGTGGTTGCTAGGGCAACATGGTAAACCTCGAGAGTGCAGCTCGAGAGGTTTACTGTTGCCCTAGCAACCACGAGCGGTGATTTCAGCGTGGTTGTCACCAGATCCCCAGCAATCATCTTTTATAGTGTATGGTAAAAAAAACCACTGTTTGCATTCTATTTGTGAGAAATATGGAACTCTGGTGCATTCTGTTTTGTTATGCCACTGTCTGGAAGTTCCGAAGTGTGGTTAACAATTTTTAAAATTCTAAACAGTACATAACAAAGCTGTGTGACTGCTGATTATGGTGGTTAATAGACACTTACCATACATTATTACACTGTAGCTGTAGGGCAATTACTCTGTACTTGCATAGATCAATTGTGTAATTGTTGTACCGTACTCTATAGTTTTAATGCAATTACACTTTTAAAGGTGGGTAATCATTAAGATGTTTATACAAAACTGTGAAAGTATAATAAAACTACAGAGAGGATTCACAGTTTGATCCATGTAAACATACACGGTAGTGGTTAATGTAACCAGTAGTTCAATGTATTTATATGGCCAGTGTAATGTAATCTGTTGTCCCCTTCTTTGGCTGAGGTGGCCATTAAATCACACAGCTATCAGAAATAAGACAAATTCATATTCAAATTTGTTGTCATTCTTGGCAACTGACGCATATGAACAAGTCAGTGGGAAGATGTAAATGGAGTTTTATCCTAGCTTCCTAGCATACTGTACCTTGAACCCTCTGGTGTGAAAATCCTTTAGAAAGAAATTAAATCATAGACAGTATCTTGACAAATAGCACTATCAAATATGGACACTGTTAGAATTTAAGAATGTGCTCAGGATTACAGTCAGTAAGAGGCTGTGGTGGAATCTGACATGCTGAAAAATAAAGGAAGAGCATGCAACACATGATCAGATAGTCACTAGCTCTATAAACTAGCTACTGGTTTTCATGTGGGCAGTGCTTGGCTGAGTTCGGGGGAACAGGGCTCATTATAGCCAACCTGCAGCCACAATAACAAAAAAAGGCACCAAAGTTAATTGCCAGTGGGTATTTAAATTCAGCAGTCTCTCCGATTCAGTAGACAGAAGCTGACCAAGCATGGTGTCAGAGAGTCTGTGCTGACTGCTGTGGTTCAGCAGATTTTATTTCTACAGGAACTGGTGCTCATTAAAAATTAAAATTCCTATCCCAAGCAACAATGGCATACTTTATATAGTGGAAAATAAGCCCCTTAACATACTCCTTGCAGTCCTTCCATCTCCACGTTCATTTTGGGAGTGACTTAGGACTGGGTAAAAGGTGTCCACTCACATATATTTTACTTTCCTATGGGGTTCCAGCTTCAATCCTGAAACCCCAAACTCTAGTAGAAACCCACCATTTTGTTTAGCCTCCTTTCTGTGGTGTGATGGCCATACTTAATTATACTTGTAAAGTACTGGCAAAAAGGCTGCAGTCTCATCAGTTAAATCCCCAAAAGACCTTAAAGGGTAAAACTCAGAACACAATTTGAAACCAGACACCTCTCATAACCCATACTCCGTCTCAATGTGCAAGGGGTATTTCCAAAACAAGTTTAGCCGAATAGTTAAATTACCACTCCATTCTGTGGTATTATTAATAAAAAAAAAAAACAGGACAACATGACGTAGTGTTTAGGAATCTGTAATTTCTGAAGTTTCAAGTAGCACTTCAGAAGAACATGGTGAGGAGAGGAGCAGCAGCGCAGCCACCTTGCTGCTCCGCTCATCTCAACAGTGTGCATAATCAAATTAAACCAATCAAAAGCACCAATTGGTCAAAGAAACACCTAAGTGGTAATTCAAGCAGAGGGAAGGTGGGAAGGAGAGGGAACTTAATTGTAAGTTAATTTAAAGTTGGTGTCTTTGTCATTATAAAGCTGCAATGTGCTGACATACAGAAAAAGGTTTCTGCAATTTGGAAACTACTCTTACATAAAGAATGCCTGATGTTTCAAATGCTTGAATCCCATGAATTTAGAAAATGGCATGGTATACCAGTAGTATTTAACTTAAAATTTGGTGGTTGGAGCTTTTACTGATTACAGATTCAAAGGGAATTTTCAGCGGCTCCTTCACTGAAGGTTGAGGTTTGTAATGAGAACCAGAGCAGATTGACAGGGTAGGGAGCAGGGCACCCAACACAGAGCGGAATTGGTCTATGGAGAAGTCTATCTCACTAGCCCTATAAACTAGCTACTGGTTTTTGTCCAGGCAGTGTGAACAGGGCTCATTATAGCCAACCAGCAGGCACAATAACAAACAAGCATTTGTCAGTGCCAAACGTTCGCTTGCTGGTATTTGCATTGGTGTTTGACATTTATGCAGGCCCCCCCCACCATTGTATCCATGTCCCTTCAGCATCCATATCCCAACAGAGTACCTCTCTGCAACTCCTCTTGCATCTGATTAACATTCCACCCTCATACTTCTTAAGTGTCTGTCTTAGAACCCTAATGCCCTGGTTGTGCTCAAGGGTGCGAGCCTGTGTGAAAACTGCACAAACTGCACTTGTAGCACAGTCATTCAGTGGAATTATTTCACCAAATTTTCAACACAGGCATTTTGTCACCTCTGGTCATGAACACTGTTGCTATGATTTTCTTACTGTGTACCGAACACTGATTTCCCATAGTGACTGCACTATTCTGTGATGGAAGTGTGAAAACACAGTTCAGCCAGGATGTGAAAAATGACAGCTGTATTGTTCATAAGGAGGTGTGGGAAAATGCAAATGTTGAAAATCTGGAGTGAAAATATGACAAATTTGCGAAGTGGCAGAATACACCAGGAGAAAGGACTGCTGTGTGACTGGACTTCTCTGCTGGGACTAAAGAAGTAGAACTCTTGTACTTGGAACTTTAATTTAGGGTAAAAAAAAAATAAACAAAACAAAAAAAAGTGTGTGTTTGTCTGAGTTAACTGAACTGAATGGTTATCTGAACAGTTATCTAGGTGTAAATCTCAGGTGATTGAAAGGACTTGATAGCTGTGAGGTTTAAATTACTTGTAGAAAGATCTAGTAAGTAGGGGGAGTGGCTTAGCTAGAAAGAAGCTACATTTAAAGACTGCCTTAGAAAGATTTTGCTAGTAGCTTGGCAGAAGACACAGGAGAAAGGACTGCTGTGTGACTGGACTTCTCTGCTGGGACTAAAGAAGTAGAACTCTTGTACTTGGAACTTTAATTTAGGGTAGACTGGACTTCTCTACTGGGACTATATTGCCCTCCTTCTCTCCCCCCCCAAAGCTAGTTCTACTTTTATAGGCACAGAATTTGACTGACAACAGGAACTCCCTGTTTGGGAGCAGGAAGTGAGTGATCACAGAGCCACCAAAGACCCACCACCCTAGAAGGGCAAGAGTAGCTCTCTGGCCCCCTCTAGCTGCTGGAGGTCTGCCTCTGAGCAAGTAAGGGGTCTACTAAGAAATATAAGCTCTTCTTGTCTTAGAACAGGACAATCAGAAGCTTAAAGGGCACACAGGCAGAAAATAATGAGAGAGAGAAAAAACGGAGGAAAGAGTAAGGATTGCAAACAGTTAAGGGGCCAGAAATAAGACATGATGGGAGTGGTGCAGTGCAGTGGCTGTGGAGCAGCAGTCTTCCGGGAGATGCTCTGGAGGATGCGGTGTTGTCTCATCTGCAGGCACCTCTCTGGGCTGAGGGTGGAGGTTGCTCATCTCCAGACTGAGTTGGCCAGGATTTGTGGGACCTCCTCTTCTATCCAGGGACCACCAGTGCCACAGCAGTTGCCTCAGAGGTTGCCAAGAAAGAGGAATGGTTGGACTACAGTGGGCTCAGGGAGGGTGAGGGTTCTGGAACAGAGGTGCATCCCTCCAGTTGTACCTCTCCACAATTCCTATGCCATTCTGGCAAAGTGTGGTTCCTCTATGGAGGCACCCACAGTGGAGACCATGGAGGATGCTGGGATCCTCCACAAAGAAGACCCACAGGAGGGTGGCAGGGGACCCTACAGGGAAAGGAAACAACTCCTGGTGGGGGACTCCATTGTTAGGAAGGTAGAACTGGGGGAGGAAGGGGAGAGGGAGGTAAGGTGCCTGCCTGGCGCCATGGCTTGGAGGGACATACAGTGAATCCTCAGGATTGCTGGAGCAGCTGTACAGGGGAGGGAGCTGGCTAAGAAAGGGATTAGAGAAGTGCAGGAAGAGTTTGTGGAGTTTTGGATGGGCCTTAGACAAGTAGCATGCACAGTATCCTTCTCAGAGGTGCTGCCCATCTATGGTGTAGGAGAGACTAGGGTGTTCCACACCATGGGATTCAATCAGTGGTTGAAAAACTGGTGTGGAGCTCAGGGATTTGGCTTCATTGGGGACTGGGGGTCCACCTGGAGTAATGCAAGCCTATACTGGCATGATGGGTTGCATCTGTCCAGGTGGGGAACCAGGATCCTAGGTGATAGGTTTAAATACTTCATTGGCAAGCATTTAAACTAGCCAAGGGGACAGGCACTGGAAAGGAGAAGGGAAATCCTAGCCCCCCCAAAAAAAATCACAGTAGTAAGTACGGTAAACACCAACATAGAGGTGTCGCTAGGGAGAAGGGCAGCGGTAAATGGAGAAAGTGACAAAGGAAAGAAGGACAGGGATGGGGCAAAAAGGAGTAAGGCCATCAGTAAATGGAGGGTAATGAGTACCAATGCCCATAGTCTGGGTAACAAGCTCCCTGAGCTGGTGGCCTTGATGGAAGAGGGATGTCTGGATATTGTAGCAGTCACAGAAACATGATACACAGAGAACTATGACTGGGATGTTAACACACCAGGGTACATTACCTACAGGAGAGACAGGCAGGGGAGAAGAGAGGGAGGAGTAGCTCTTTATGTAAAGGAAGAGATAAAAGCAACTGAACAAAAGAGTAAACAGGGAGGACAGGAGGCACTGTGGGTCACCTTGGAGACTGAAAAGGGCACCACAATCCACACAGGGGTTGTGTACAGACTCCCATGTCAGGGGAAGGGAATGGACAAGGATATGATAGAAGGCATTCTTAGAATGGCAGAGAAAGGGGATATACTGTTGATGGGAGACCTGAATATGCCAGATGTTAACTGGAGCACATTTTCTGCAGCCACATCCAAGAGCAGGGCCATTCTTGATGCCCTACAGGTGGCAGGCCTCAGACAGCTAGTTTCAGAACCCACTCGTGAGGGAGCAATTTTAGACCTTGTACCCTCAAACTGGGGCAGTGAGAGGATCTCAAGCCATGCAAAAGTGAGGGTACTGGACTTCAGGTGAGCTGACTTTGGCAAGATGGGAGAGTGCCTCAGAAAAGCATTAGCAAACAGGCTAGAAGGAGGTGTGGAGCAACAATGGGGAATCATCAAAACTGCCATCACAGATGCAACAAGCCTTTGGGTGAAGCAAATAAACAAATCAAAACAAAAGAAAAAGCCACTATGGTTCTCAAAAGAGGTGGCTGTGAAAGTCAGGAAGAAAAAGATAGCATTCCGGAAGTATAAGGAAAGACAGAAGGAGCAGGACAGAGAGCTATACCAGTTAAGGCAGAAGGAAGCAGGAAGGGAAGTTAGAATAGCAAATGCCCAAACAGGAAAAGATAGCCAACTCGGTTAAGAAGGGGGATAAAACCTTTTATAGGTACATCAGCGAGCGTAGAAAGACAAAGGGAGGGATAGTGAAGCTGAATAGAATGAACGGTGGGTGGGCAGAGGGGGACAGTGAAAAAGCAGGGATACTGAACGAATATTTCTGCTCAGTATTCACAAAAGAGGAGGGGGAAGTGCCTACTCCAATTAACAGAAGCACTTTTGATAGAGGGTCGATCCCAGTCCTTTCACAGAAGAAAGGGTTCTGCAAGAACTCCTAAAACTGAAGGTGGACAAAGCAATGGGGCCTGATGAATTCACCCAAATTCTAAAAGAATTACGGGGAAACTAGTGAAACCACTGGCAACTCTTTTTAATAAATCATGGGAGGATGGTTTGGTACCCGAGGACTGGAGAAAGGCGGATGTGATTCCCCTTCACAAAAGTGGGACCAAGACAGAGGCAGGAAACTACAGACCTGTCAGTCTGACCTCTGTGGAAGGGAAAGTGATGGAGCCACTTCTGAAGGAAAGAATAGTTGAGTACCTAGAGGCCAGTGGGGCACAGGACCCAAGGCAACATGGGTTCACAGCGGGAAGGTCATGTCAGATGAATCTAATAGATTTCTTTGACTGGGTGACCAAAGTAGTAGACCAGGGAGGAGCTGTGGACATGGCCTACCTAGACTTTATCAAGGCATTTGACACAGTCCCACACAAAAGATTAATAGTCAAATTAACCAGCCTGGGAGTGGGTCCCAGGGTGGTAGTCTGGGTAAAACATTGGCTGGACAACAGGACACAGAAGGTAATTGTAAATGAGTCCACTCTAAGAAAGTAAGGCACTAGTGGGTACCTTCAGGGTTCAGTATTGGGTCCAGTCCTTTTAATGTCTTCATAGGTGACATTGCAGAGGGCTGGAAGAAAAGTATCCTCTTTGCAGATGAAACAAAGATCTGCAACAGGGTTGATACACAAGGAGGCGTGGAAAGGATGAGAAGGACTTGGCAAGGTCTGAGGAATGGTCAGAAGTGTGGCAGCTAGGATTCAGTGCAAAGAAGTGCAACATAATGCACCTGGGAAACAAGAACCCAGGGGAAGAATACACAATGGGGGGGAGGTAGTAACAACAACAGAAAAGGAAAGGGACCTGGGGGTAATCATATCAGATGACCTTAAGGTTAGCAAGCAATTTGAGAAGGCAGTAGGGAGGGCTGGGGGTATACTGAAATGGATAGGGAGAGGCACCAGCAGCAGAAAACAGGAAGTTGTTATCCCTCTGTTCAGACAGTTGATGAGACCCCATCTGGAGTACTGTGTCCATTTCTGGAGACGCCATCTCCGCAAGGACATAGACAGGATAGAGGCAGTCCAGAGGAGGGCAACTAAAATGGTGCAGGGTCTGCAAGAGAAGCCATATGAGGAGAGACTAAAGGAGCTTAATATGTATACCCTTGAGGAAAGAAGGGAGAGGGGGACATGATAGAAACTTTTAAGTACCTCAGTGGAATCAACAAAGTCTAAGAGGGTAGCATCTTTCAGGAAAAGAGACGTGCAAGAACAAGGGGACACAATTTAAAGATAGAGGGTACGTTCAGGGGCAATGTGAGGAAGTATTATTTCACAGAGAGGGTAGTGGATGCATGGAACAGCCTTCCTGAGGAGGTTATGGGGTCTAAAACTGTGGGAGAATTCAAGAATGCATGGGACAGACATAAGGCAATTCTTGTGGGGGGGTAGGAAGAAATAGGCTGTTGGTTAACTAGGATCTGCGGCCTATCCTGTAGGTAGGGAATTGGGCAGACTAGATGGGCCATGCAGTCCTTATCTGCCATCAAAGTCTATGTTTGTATGTTTCCAAGTTACAAGTGCTCATGGAAACTGCACAACGCACACTCATAAAACAGTCATTTTTTTGGAACTTTTCACTGAGTTTTCAACATAGGCATTTTAGGACATCTGGTTATGAACAGTGTCACTGTGATTTTCTTACTCTGTATCAAACAGGATTTCCCACAGCTGCCGCGCTATTGCACGCCGGATGTGCGAAAAGACATTTTGGCCAGGATGTGAAAAATGACAGCTATACTGGTCATAAGGAGATGTGGGAAAATGGCAATGCTGAAAATCTATAGTGGAAATATTACAAATTCACGAACTTATGAGGGTGCATAGAAATTGCGCAACCCACGCTCGTAACACAGCCATTTTATGGACTTTTACCACCAAATTTTCAACATACGCATTTTAGGACCTCTGCTCATGAACAGCATCACTGTGATTGTCTTACTCCGTAGAGAACACTGATTTCCAGCAGTGACCACGCTATTTGCACTGGAAGCGTGAAAACACATTTCAGCCAGGATGTGAAAAATGACAGCTGCACTGTTCGTAAGTAGGTGTGAAAAATATGCCTATGTTGAAAATCTGGAGTGAACATATGACAAATTTGTGAACTTATGAGTGTGCGTGGAAACTGCGCACTGCATGCTGGTAAAACAGTAATTTTTTCCACCAGATTTGCAACATAGACTTTTTGAGAGACCACCTCATGAACACCAACACTGTTGTTTCATTAATTGGTCCCAAAAGGTGATTCCGTGCACTGACCATGAAATCACCTTTCTGGACTGAATAGCACCATGACAGTGACTGAATTCATAAGAAGGGCTGTCAAGAACCCCATGTTGAAAGTTTGGTGCCAAAAGTCAAAAAAATGGCGGAGATACCCACCGAAATTGAAAAAAACCTATTTATGCCATTATACAGCTTACCAGCATTTCCTCAGTTTGTGGCCAGCTTTAAAGAGTGCAGACGTGTTCCCAGTCCACCAAAGATCATTGCGCCGGGCAGTATGGGAAGGTGGGTGTGCAGAGGGTGGGTGCGGGTTGGGGTGGGGTTAGGGACTCACTGAGGGACCGTTTTCTTCTTTCACAGGACTTAAAAGAAAAAAAGAAGAGGACGCTGTTGGCATACTAGGGTGGTCTCCCAGCATGCCACCAATGTGTTCGTTGGGTGGGGACTGGAGCCGGTGGGGATTGAGCACCCCCACCAGCTATACAGTATGCATGGGGGGGAGGCATGAGCTCGCTAGGGTGGGCTCTCAGCATGCCAACTGGTTGTTTGTTGGGGAGGCTGCAGCTGATGGGGGATTGAGCACTCCCATCGGCAACACAGTGTGCTGGGGGGTGCATAAGCCGAGGGGGATTGGGCACCTCCCCTCAGCACACAATGTGGGGCTGGGGGAAACACTAATGAGGGAGGGGGAGTAGATTAGCAGAGGGAGGAAGTGGGATGGATTTCATGCCGAGCTGTGCATGACAGCAGTTTGGCTGATTTAGGTATGCAAATTGTATACATGCTACTACCGCTTATTGCAGCAGACCTTTTCTTAGAAGTGAAGACCAACACAGCTGAACTGCTGTCATACACACCTCGGCATGTATTGGTCCCCTAGGGTCGCACCTGATACACTGAGCACTGCACTGCAAGGAGGGTTACACACCTCCAAAAGTCCTACTGTTGCAAGACGTTCCTTGTGCATGCGCTCAAGTGAACGTAAAAAAGGCACCAAAGTTAATCTCCAGTGGGTATTTAAATTCAGCAGTCTCTCCAATTCTGTACAAATAGTTACATAAGTAGACAGAGCAGAGTGTTGGGGGTCTGTGCTGACTGTGGTGGTTCAGCAGATTTTATTTCTATGTGCTTGGGGACTGTCTTTCGGTGTCTCCTTCACTGAAGGTCAGGGTTTGTTGTGAGAGCCAGAGCGGACAGAGTAAGGGATCAGGGCACTGGACACAGAGAGCAGAGTTGATGGCGGGAGAACTCTCTCACTAGCTCTATAAACTAGCTACTGGTTTTTATCTGAGCAGCAATTGGCTGAGTTCGGGGGAGCAGGTCTCTTTTTAACTATGGATGTTGTTTCGTTTCATTCTAACTGCCCTAGTTTTGTTCCAGTGTTTATCTTCCTGCGGACCACACCAGGAAAGAAGCTTTGGCTCAGTATGCCTTTACCAGTTTCAAACTTTTAAATCAATCAATCTTTTAACATCTCATTTGTTGATTTGCTTATTATGTTAAACCAGTGGTTCACTACTCACATTAAGGCTTTAATTAACACTGTGAAAGCTGACTTGTTTCCAGTCATGATCTCCACAGACTATCTCTATGTGTATTGGGGCCAGACTAACTCAAAGACCTCTTAGTCTGGTATGCTCCTGTATGCCTGCTTCACTTCACCAAAGGTAGGCTTCTTGTCATTCCTAGGGTGTGCCTGAAGCTCTCTGAGGAGAGGGATTTCTCTGTGTCTGCTCCCATGTTGCGCCATTCTCCCTATTCAAATAAGGATTATCCTACTTGTGCAGAGGTTTAAAAAGGGGCAAAAACTTCTATATTTACGCGTCTCTTAAAGCTGTAATCTGGCACCATCTCTTTTTTTTTTACTATATCAGCTGTATTCATATGTACTATATATATTGTAATTTTTTTTTTTGTACGATGATTTGTGAAGTGCTCCGAGCCCTACATACAGCCATCAGGCTCCTGTCACCATTTCAATTGCTGCTCTCTACAATACTCCACTTTCACTGTCTCTCTGTCAGCGTCACATTGTACAGTATTGTTTTGTGTGGCGTGGTGGTGTATAGACATAGGTTATTAGTTACCACACTCTTAAATGGAGTTTTGATTGAATGATCAGCGTATAGCATATACTGTCGTGGATATTATGCAGACACACTTCAATGGAGGGAGACAGAGAAAGAGAAACTTTCTACTCCATCCCGGCCACATCAGTTTTAAAATCTTTTTTCTTTTTTGCGGGAGGTGGGGGATTGCACCAGCCAGCTTCAGTAGTTGATTCAAAGTAACGTTATTGGGTAGAATTGCAGTTCCTTTTAATGCCTGCACTCTGGCCCTAAAATAGTGACAGTGCATTGTCCAGCCGCTAACTTTGATATAAAAAAACAAACGAACAAGCAACACTTACTTTATAACAGAAGTGTTACAAATGAGACAATCTCTCACCTCCTTAAAACAGGTGAGAGCTGTGACTGACTTGTGGGTGGGTGGTGGTGGGGAAACACACTACCTAGAAAAAAACAGTCTGTTACATCTTCGCTTCTGCAGTACACCACAGTACACTCTGATCATTCAATAAAACTCCATTTCAATTGCAAGCTACAAGAATGATACAAAAGGGTTGTAGGAACATGCAAAAAGTGTTGTACCGGCCTGATATTTTATAATAAGAGCAAAAGACAGAATGTACTTTTCCTACGCAATATGATAACAGAAATTATATGCTTTATAACTCCCATTAAAAGATCTATGCGGAGGGGACCTAGTGTTTCTCATTTAGCCATCACCTACCCTCCCCCCCTTTTTTCTTTTCTTATTTGCCATGTACTCCCTATTCCTCCTGCTCCTTATGCCTCCCCATAGGCTCATGCTGATTGTTTTTAAGAATGTTACTTTATGACCTGAACATAATGTATTGATCCATGCTCTCCAGTGGTGGTTGGATCAGGACAACCTCAGACAAGGAGTTCCATTTGTCTCTCAGACTCATTCTGTGGTTCTGACCACAGATGCTTCTCTTCTGGGGTGGGGAGCTCATTTGGGAGCCCTCGCAGCACAGGGAGTGTGGTCCCCTCAGAAGTCTCTCCTTCATATCAACCTTCTGGAACTCAGGGCAATATACTTGGCCTTACAAGCTTTCGTGAAGGCAGTACAAAACAAGGTGGTTCAGGTGAGAACAGACACCACCACCACCATGTGGTACATCAACAAGCAGGGAGGCACTCAGTTGATGGCCTTGTGCACAGAAGTCATGAAAGTTTGGTCTTTGGCCTATTCTCTACAGACATCCCTGGTGGCAGTCCACCTTCCAGTGAAGGACAATGTGTTAGCAGGTGCTTTGAGCAGGATTTCTCAGGGCCATCACAAATGGTCCCTAGGTCCTCTAGTGCTAAAAGTGATATTTCTAAGATGGGGCACTCCTCAGATGGACCTCTTTGCAGCCCCAGGCAATCACCAACTTACTCTCTTTTGTTGCAGACCCCCAGTATTGGGCTCAGTCCCCCTGGATGCTCTACTGTTGGATTGGTCGGGGAAATTTCTGTATGCCTTTCCGCCCTTTCCTCTGTTGTTCAGAGTTCTGGTCAGGATAAGGTCACAATCTTGCAAGGTGATCCTGATTGCGCCAGACTGGGCCAGGCTGCCTTGGTATCCCCTCTTGCTGTCTCTGGTGGTCCATCTTCCATTAGCGCTCCCCAAAAAATACAATCTGTTAACCCCCTCTCAGGGGAGAATTTGGTACCCCAATCTTCAGTCTCTCAATCTCAAAGCTTGGCTCTTCAAAAGCTAGAATATGCAAGTATGAATCTGTCTCAGGGGGTTCTGGACATTTTCAAGGCTTCTTGTAAAACTGCCACTAGGAAAACCTATAACTCCAAATGGAAAAGGTTTGGTATTTGGTGTTCTAGTAAACAGATATCACCAGATTCTGCTGACTTGTCTGCAGTTCTGGACTATATGGTTTATCTCAATACTTTAGGCCTCAGACCAGCTACCCTCCAGGTGCATCTTTTGGCTGTTTCTGCATTTTTATCAGTGGAGAAGCCTTGTCTAGCTTCCCATCCTGTATTCTGTAAGTTTTTTAAGGGACTACTTCATACTAATCCCCCTTTTAGGGATCCTACCCCTGTTTGGGATCTTCATGTGTGCATTGCTCAGCTCAAGCAACTACCTTTTGAACCTTTGGCCTCAGCAGAACTTAAGTACTTGACTTGGAAAACTGTGTTCCTGGTAGCCATTACCTCTGCCAGGCGTATCAGTGAACTGCAAGCTCTGTCAGTGGAGCCTGATTTTATTTATTTTCATAGAGATAAGGTTGTTCTCAGAATCAACAGGAGGTTCTTGCCCAAAGTGGTGTCAGATTTTCATCTGAACCAATCAATGTCCCTTCCTGTGTTTTAAACTGATCATTCTTCTTCAGGAGATAGATTACACAGTCTGGATGTTAAAAGGTCTCTTAGCTACTACATGGAGCACACTAAGGCACTTAGGTTTGACCATTCTCAGTTGTTTCTCACTTATGGTGAAGTAGGGAAGGGCAAACCTACTACTAAGAGAACTGTTGTCTGGTGTATTGTCTCTTGTATTCAGTTTTGCTATGAAAAGCTGGGCAAGGTACCCCCCTCAGGCCTGAGGGCTCATTCGACCAGAGGTAGAGCTGCTTCTCTGGCTGCTGCCAGAGATATTCTACTCTTAGAGATCTGTAAAGCAGCCACCTGGAAAACAGTTCATACTTTTACCAAGCATTACTCTCTGGACATCCAGGCTAAGAGTGATGCTAGGTTTGGTACAGCAGTGCTGCAGAGTCTATTTCCTAAGTAGGTTGGCAGAAGACACCAGAAGAAAGGACTGCTGTGTAACTGGACTTCTCTGCTGGGACTAAAGTAGAAGAACTTTTGTATTTGACTTTTAATTTAGGGTAAAAAAAACTAACATACAAAAAAAAAGTGTGTGTTTGGGTTAACTGAACTGAATGGGTATCTGAAGAGTTATCTAGGTGTAAATCTCAGGTGACTGAAATGACTTAACTGCTGTGAGGTTTAAATTACTTGTAGAAAGATCTGGTAAGTAGGGGGAGTGGCTTAGCTTGAAGGAAGCTACATTTAAAGACTGCCTTAGAAAGCTTCTGCTAATAGCTTGGCAGAAGACACCAGGAGAAAGGACTGCTGTGTGACTGGACTTCTCTGCTGGGACTAAAGTAGAAGAACTTTTGTATTTGACTTTTAATTTAGGGTAAAAAAACTAACATACAAAAAAAAAGTGTGTGCTTGGGTTAACTGAACTGAATGGGTATCTGAAGAGTTATCTAGGTGTAAATCTCAGGTGACTGAAAGGACTTAACTGCTGTGAGGTTTAAATTACTTGTGGAAAGATCTGGTAAGTAGGGGAGTGGCTTAGCTTGAAGGAAGCTACATTTAAAGACTGCCTTAGAAAGCTTCTGCTAAAAGCTTGGCAGAAGACACCAGGAGAAAGGACTGCTGTGTGACTGAACTTCTCTACTGGGATTATATTGCCCTCCTTCCCTCCCCTCCACCCCCCCCCCAAAGCTAGTTCTATTTTTATAGGCACAGGATTTGACTAACAACAGGAACTTCCTGTTTAGGGGCAGGAAGTGAGTGATCACAGAACCACCAAGGACCCACCATCCTAGAAGGGCAAGAGTAGCTCTCTGGCCCCCTCTAGCAGCTGGAGGTCTGCCTCTGAGCAAGTAAGAGGTCTACTGCGAAATATAGGATATTCTTGTCTCAGAACAGGACAATCAGGAGCTTAAAGGGCACACAGGCAGAAAGTAAGGAGAAAGAGAAAAAAAAACAGAGGAAAGAGTAAGGATTGCAAACAGTTAAGGGGCCAGAAATAAGACATGATTGGAGTGGTGCAGTGCAGTGGCTGTGGAGCAGCAGTCTTCCGGGAGATGTTCTGGAGGATGCGGTGATGTCTCATCTGCAGGCACATCTCTGGGCTGAGGGAGGAGGTTGCTCATCTCCAGGCTGAGTTGGCCAGGATTTGTGGGACCTCCTCTTCCATCCAGGGACCACCAGTGCCACTGCCGTTGCCTCAGAGGTTGCCAAGAAAGAGGAGCGGTTGGACCACAGTGGGCTCAGGGAGGGTGAGGGTGGTGGAACAGAGGTGCATTCCTCCCATTGTACCTCTCCACAATTCCTATGCCATTCTGGCAAAGTATGGTTCCTCTATGGAGGCACCCACAGTGGAGACCAAGGAGAAAGCTGGGAACCTCCACAAAGGAGACCCACAGGAGGGTGGCAGGGGACCCTGCAGGGGAAGGAAACAACTCCTGGTGGGGGACTCCATTGTTAGGAAGGTAGAACTGGGGAGGAAGGGGAGAGGGAAGGTGCCTGCCTGGCGCCATGGCTTGCAAGGACAGGAAGCAAACCTCAGGATTGCGGAGCAGCTGCACAGGGAGGGAGCTAGATGTCATTGTCCACCTAGGGACAAATGACCTGGCTAAGAAGGGATTAGAGAAGTGCAGGAAGAGTTTGTGGAATTGGGGAGGGCCTTAGTCAAGTAGCACGGTAGCAACTTCTGGAGGTGCTACCTATCTATGGCATAGGAGAGGCTAGGGTGTTCCGCACCATAGGATTCAATCAGTGGTTGAAAACTGGTGTGGAGCTCCAGGGATTTGGCCTCATTGGGACTGGGGTCCACCTGGAGTGATGCAAGCCTATACTGGCATTATGGGCTGCATCTGCCCGGGAGGGGTACCAGGATCCTAGGTGATAGGTTTAAATGCTTCATTGGCAAGCTTTTAAACTAGCCAAGGGGGGAGGCACTGGAAAGGAGCAGGAAAATCCTGCCCCCCCAAATAATCACGGTATTAAGTGCGGCAAACACCAACATAGAGGTGTCGATAGGGGAGAAGGGCAGGGGTAAATGAAGAAAGTGAAAAAGGCAAGAAGGACAGGGATGGGGTAAAAGGGAGTAAGGCCATCAGGAAATGGAGGGTAATGAGTACCAATGCCCGTAGTCTGGGCAACAAGCTCCCTGAGCTGATGGCCTTAATGGAAGAGGGATGCCTGGATATCATAGCAGTCACAGAAACATGGTGCACAGAGAACCATGACTGGGATGTTAACATACCAGGGTACATAACCTACAGGAGAGACAGGCATGGGAGAAGAGGGGGAGGAGTAGCTCTCTATGTAAAGGATGGGATAAAAGCAACTGAACAAAACAGTAAACAGGGAGGAGAGGAGGCACTGTGGGTCACCTTGGAGACTGGAAAGGGCACCACAATCTGCACAGGGGTTGTATACAGACCCCCATGTCAGGGGGAAGGAATGGACAAGGATATGATAGAAGGCATTCTTAGAATGGCAGAGAAAGGGGAGATACTGTTGATGGGAGACCTGAATATGCCAGATGTTAACTGGAGCACATTTGCTGCAGCCACATCCAAGAGCAGGACCATTCTTGATGCTCTACAGGTGGCAGGCATTAGACAGTTAGTTTCAGAACCCACTCGTGAGGGAGCAATCTTAGACCTCGTACTCTCAAACGGGGGCAGTGAGAGGATCTCAGATCTAGAAGTGGGTTGCCATCTGGGGACAAGTGACTGTCAAACAGTGTGGTTCACGTTAAACTCAGCTACAGAGTCAAGCCATACAAAAGTGAGGGTACTGGACTTTAGGAGGGCTGACTTTGGCAAGATGGGAGAGTGCCTCAGAAAAGCACTAGCAAACAGGCTAGAAGGAGGTGTGGAGCAACAATGGGGAATCATCAAACTGCCATCACAGAGGTATCAAGCCTTTGTGTGAAGCAAATGAACAAATCAAATGAAAGAAAAGCCACTATGGTTCTCAAAAGAGGTGGCTGTGAAAGTCAGGAAGAAAAGATAGCATTCGGAAGTATAAGGAAACACAGAAGGAGCAGGACAGAGAGCTGTACCAGTTAAGGCAGAAGGAAGCAGGGAGGAAGTCAGAATAGCAAAGGCCCAAACTGAAGAAAAGATAGCCAACTCAGTTAAGAAGGGATAAAACCTTTTATAGGTACATCAGCGAGCGGAAAAGACAAAGGGAGGACGGTGAGGCTGAATAGAATGAACAGTGGGTGGGCAGAAGGGACAGTGAAAAGCAGGAATACTGAACGAATATTTCTGCTCAGTATTCACAAAGAGGAGGGGAAGTGCCTAATCCAATTAACAGAAGCACTCTTGATGGGGGTCGATCCCAGTCCTTTCACAGAAGAAAGGGTTCTGCAAGAACTCCTAAAACTGAAGGTGGACAAAGCAATGGGTCCTGATGGAATTCACCCAGAATTCTAAAAGAATTAAGGGAGGAACTAGTGAAACCACTGGCTACTCTTTTAATAAATCATGGGAGGATGGTGTGGTACCGAGGACTGGAGGAAGGCAGATGGGATTCCTTCACAAAAGTGGGTCAAGACAGGGGCAGGAAACTACAGACCTGTCAGTCTGACCTCTGTGGTAGGAAAGTGATGGAGTCACTTCTGAAGGAAAGAATAGTCAGTACCTAGAGGCCAGAGGAGCACAGGACCCAAGGCAGCATGGGTTCACAGTGGAAGGTCATGTCAGACAGAATCTAATAGATTTCTTTGACTGGGTGACCAAAGTAGTAGACCAGGGAGGGCTGTGGACATGGCCTACCTAGACTTTAGCAAGGCATTTGACACAGTCCCACAAAAGATTAATAGTCAAATTAACCAGCCTGGGAGTGGGACCCAGGGTGGTAGCCTGGGTAAAACATTGGCTGGACAACAGGACACAGAAGGTAATTATAAATGAAGTCCATTCTGAAGAAAGGGGGGTTACAAGTGGGGTACCGTAGGGTTCAGTATTGGGTCCAGTCCTTTTTAATGTCTTCATCAGTGACATTGCAGAGGGACTGGAAGGAAAAGTATGCCTTTTTGCAGATGACACAAAAATCTGCAACAGGGTTGATACACAAGGAGGCGTGGAAAGGATGAAAAGGGACTTGGCAAGGTTGGAGGAATGGTCAGAAGTATGGCAGCTAGGATTCAATGCAAAGAAGTGCAAATAATGCACCTGGGAAACAAGAACCCAGGGAAGAATACACAATGGGTGAGGAGGTAGTAACAACAACAAAAAGGAAAGGGACCTGGGGTAATCATATCAGATGACCTTAAGGTTAGCAAGCAATGAGAAGGCAGTAGGGAGGGCTGGGGTATACTAGGATGTATAGGGAGAGGCATCAGCAGCAGAAAACAGGAAGTTGTTATCCCTCTGTACAGACAGTTGGTGAGACCCCATCTGGAGTACTGTGTCCAGTTCTGGAGACCCCATCTCCACAAGGACATAGACAGGATAGAGGCAGTCCAGAGGAGGGCAACTAAAATGGTGCAGGGTCTGCAAGAGAAGCCGTATGAGGAGAGACTAAAGGAGCTTAATATGTATACCCTTGAGGAAAGAAGGGAGAGGGGGACATGATAGAAACTTTTAAGTACCTCAGTGGAATCAACAAAGTCCAAGAGGGTAGCATCTTTCAGAAAAAGAGACTTGCAAGAACAAGGGGACGCAATTTAAAGATAGAAGGAGGGCGGTTCAGGGGCAATGTGAGGAAGTATTATTTCACAGAGAGGGTAGTGGATGCATGCAACAGCCTTCCTGAGGAGGTTGTGGGGTCTAAAACTGTGGGAGAATTCAAAAATGCATGGGACAGACATAAGGCAATTCTTGTGGGGGTAGGAAGAAATAGGCTGTTGGTTAACTAGGATCTGCGGCCTATCCTGTAGGTAGGGAAATGGGCAGACTAGATGGGCCTAGCGGTCCTTATCTGCTGTCAAAGTCTATGTTTCTATGTTTCTATGTTACTACATTGAATCTTACTGTTTATTAATTACTGTTATATCATTCTATATATACTGTATACATTGTGTACTTGTCTGTAAACCTGTAATCAGGACCTCCTTGTAGATGAGCTTGCTCAATGGAGTTTTCCTACAATAAACTTGAACTTGAGCTTGAACATTACCTGATTTGTTACACTGTAGGAATAACTTGGATGTGTTCATTTTAAAAACTAGCTAGGCAGTATCATTTTAGAAGTACAAATAATAGTCAAGTTTACTAAAACGTGTGGTGACTTTTAACTGATATGATGCTGATGACAGTCCGTTTATATCTGAGAATAAAATTGTGTGTAAATCAGTGTGTACTGTTGTAGATATAATGCAGACACACTTCACCAGAGGGAGACGGGGGCGTTCTGTCCCACATATCAATTTTAAAATCTAGTGTTTTTTATGTTTGTTTACTGCAGCCAAATTCAGTAGCTGATTCAAAGTAATGCTATTGATTAGAATTGTGGTTCCTTTCAATGCCTGCACTCCGGCCCTCAACATAGTGGAGACTAGTCACTTGAAGTGAAGTGACTGTAAAAGTGCAATAGCTGCCACTTAACTGCTATGGATAACTGCCTGATCCGAGCTGGCAGATACTGTATTCAGTGACATTATTTTCTTGCATTCCTTCTTGTAATAAAATGACAACACCTTTCTGTGAAACAATATGTGAGGCTAATAAGATACAAATCAGGGGGGAGATAGTGGTGGGGAGTCTGATAGCATTCTGTTATGAAACATGCGTGGCCTCTTGTTTATGTATTAAGAAAGACACACATGTATTGATGGCATTCATATCTCTCCTGTCTTCCTTTTGGCATTGCTGTGTATCATTTTTATCTACCTCTCATTTCATTTTAATTTAGGATGTGAAAATCATACATCCCTAGCCCATCCCTGAAGGCACTACCACTCTGTCATGTTTGGTATGTCCTATATTCGAATAATTGTTTCATCTCCTTCTCCAGTAGGTCCCATTCAACAAAATTGTGGGGAGCAGCTTAACTGTATATAATACTAAAACCAAAGATGCAGTAGTTCATTTCTGTATCTGCATAGAAATTGCTGAACATAGTGCCTGTTACAGTAGGTTGCCCTTTTTCAATATACTATACTATTAAACTGGTCCCTGCAATGTTGTTGAGTGGGACCTGTTAGTGAACGAGATGAACAATTATTTAGCATATTTGGCTGTTAAGTACTTTCTGAGGCTTTCTTTGACATGGGCTTTTGCTCTTGCCTTTTCTTTTGCATGATCTCTAAAATGGGAGCAGAACTGTCGATGTTTGGGGTAATGACCAGAAGACCCTCCCATGCACTGCTGGTGTTGCTAGGAACCATCATCCTTGCTGTACTACTGGGGTGCAGGTTCTGTGGGGTTTTTACACTGATAAAGTCAATTGCTTGGACCATGACTGAACTTAGAAAAACAGGCTATGTGTAGGAAATGATCCATTTCTCTGTGGAGACCTATTGTTTTATAAAATGTTTTTATACACATACACAAAAGTTATATATTCTTAAAAAAAGAATAATTGTCCCAGTTTGCCGTTAGTCCGCCAATGGAAGCTTCTCATATGCAAAAATGAGGTTTATTTCAAAGCTCCTTTTAAACACCAAGACAACTTAAAAAAGGTTTCCTCTGTTACTCCTCTATCCGCCTGTATTTTGAATAATTGTTTCATCTCATTCTCTAGCAGGTCCCATTCAACAAAATTGTGGGGAGCAGCTTAACTGTGTATAATACTAAAACCACAGATGCAGTAGTTCATTTCTGCATCTGCATAGAAATTATTGAACATACTGGGCTGGATATTCAAACTGCGCTATTTTGTGGTGCAAGCCCTTGCGCTGCACAAAATAGTTGCGCTGGGGTGTGGCTGGGGTGATATTCAAAGCAGTTGCGCTATTGAGCAACTCCTTTGAATATCACTCCCAACAACTACCTAATACGTAAGCGCAGTGGAACTTGCATACACTAAAGTGGTCAAATCAAACATTCAATTTGGCTGTATAAGTACCATTAGCGCCATCGCCAAATTTCCCATATTCAAAGGTGACATGCAAATGGGGCCATAATTCATGCAAGGTGCAGGGGGGTATTGCATCTATTTATGGCCCCATTTGCATGCCATTAGCATGCAGGTGCGCCGATCCTGAGACTAGCGCCTGGCGCCTGCCAGGCAGCAGTCATCGGGCAATCGACGCCTCTGTAGCCCAAATAAATCTCCCACCTCCGACTGACCCGATCGTGGGCAAAAGCTAAAATCCCCCACCCCCAACTAGCCTGATCGGGCATAAGGTTAACAACCCCCCACTAGCCCGATCGCGAGGGCATAATTGTAAAATACACCCCCCACCAGCCCGATCGCGGGCGCTGAAGTCCAACCCCAGGACACACCTGGTGGTCCAGTGGACTGCTAAGCCTGATCGCAGGCTGCAACTGCTGAAACCCCCCAAGAACAGATCCCTGGTGGTCCAGTGGACCGCTAAGCCCGATCGCAGGTTGCAAACTGTTGAAACACCCCCCCCAAGAACAGATCCCTGGTGGTCCAGTGGACCGCTAAGCCTGATCTCGGGCTGCAAACTGTTGAAACCCCCAAGAACAGATCCCTGGTGGTCAGTGGACCACTAAGCCCAATCATGGGCTGCAAATTTTGAAACACCCCCAAGAACAGATCTCTGGTGATCTAGTGTCCCCACACCTCCCACCCATGAGCCCCACCACCGCTCCCCGGCAGTAGGCAGGGTAGCAGGCGGGTGGGATACTGCTGCCCGCCGCTGCCGGGGGAGCGGGGTGGTGGGGCTTTGTGGGTGGGTGGGGTGGGGACACTAGATCACCAGAGATCTGTTCTTGGGGGTGTTTCAACAATTTGCAGCCCACGATCGGGCTTAGCGTCCACTGGACCACCAGTATATGTCCTTGGGGGTTGAGTCTGTGCTGCCCACGATCGGCTGCTGGTGGGGGTATTTTACAATTATGTCTGTGATCGGCCTAGTGGGGGTTTATTTAAGCTTATGCCCGCGATCGGCCAGTCGGGGGTGGGGGATTTTTACACTTTTGCCCGCGATCGGGCTGTGGGGGCACAGGAGTAGGTTGAGGGCCAGCCACAGGTGGCAGCTGCTGTGTTGTGCCTGCAATGCAGCAGCTCACCTGTGGTGGCCTCAACTTACTCTTTTTTTGGCTCAAAGTTGTGCAGGCGCAGGTTGGGGGTTGCGCCTGCACAACTCTGCACAGCCTGCTGAATATTGGGCTGTGCAGTTTATGCATGGTTCCTCCCCCTCCAGTTCAGCATGCATTCATTTGCATTGCGCTGTTGCTCAGCTTGCCTTGGGGGGCACAACTGCCTCCTGCTGAATATGGCAGAATGGCGCAATTTTGGACTTGCGCAGGCGCAACCCTTTTGAATATCCAGCCCAATGAGTGTTAAGGTTTCCCTTTTTCAGAATACTATACTGTTAAACTGGTCCCTGCAATTTTGTTGAACGGGACCTACTGGTGAATGAGCTGAAACAATTATTCCACATATAGGAAAAAGGAGTGATGCAACAACAGAGGAGACTTTTTGACATATATGGCAGTCCATACTGGGAAAAGATTGATGTTTATAAAGATATAGCTAAGTGGATTTTTTAAATCCTGATTCTGCTGGAATTCTACAAAATTTCAGAAAGTCTGTGGAATGCTAGTGGAGGTGCAATTCTGAAATACAAAAACTCCAACTGTGCCATTTTTTTATCAGAAACAAATCCCCCAACCTTTTTACATAGGCTTTACAGTTTAATTTACTGTCAGCAAGCAAGTCTAAAATTGTTCTAAACCAGGGCACTTCACTTCACCTCAGAGAATGGGTGATGAGCTTGGTTCATGGCTGCTACAGACTTGCTTGCTTTCAGTTTGATCAAAAGTAATTTGCCATTTTACCACACTTTAACTTGCATGGACGTTTCCTGTGTAGGAGATTTACCTCTCCTTCTGGATCCCTGATAATGATACTGTGTTACTGTGATAACTAAAAATTAAAAAAATAAAACTATGTCAGTAAGTATAAAACGGGTTTTAAATTGCTCAAGAACAAAAGTTTAATATGAAACACATTTTGTAAGTTTTTCCCATCATAAAGTGTTTTTTTTTCCTACCTACAGTACATAAGCAAATCAAGATGGCTGCTTTTAGAAGTTTGATTAAGTCAGGACTGCTATAGTAGTCTGTCCTGCCATTAGCACACAGCTGTCTCCACGCAGTGTCTAAAACATTACATCATACAGAGATTTGTAAAACAATGCAAGTAAATCATTGTTGTAGTCAGATCCACCCCACCCCCAAACACACACACACACACACTCTCTCACACACACCAAGACTTGCTCTGAGAGAAGCAGACACCCTCATTGTGTAACCCTGAGCAATCAGTGAGAGTGGAGACAACAAGAAATTAATAAAGAAAGAAATCAGGTATGATTATGGTCTTAAGTAATACATATTTTGTAGGGTTTGCCAGGTAAGACATACCAGTCTGTACGTGCTGCTGCTGACTATCAGTATGGCTAAGCAGAATCAAAGCACTGACTGTCAGTATGGGTAAACATAATCAAAGCAGTTTTTGAGACCCAGTGCAAGTGGTGAGACATTCATGTGGTATAATATTCTGAACTGAAAAATTGGTAGTGAAATGTCACATAAAGTGAGACTCTTTTGATTGTCAGTATGGCTAAATAAAGCACAGCGGGTGGAAACTTAGGGGCTAAACAAAGCACAGTGGGTGGAAACCTAGGGGCTAAACAAAGCACAGTGGGCAGAACAGTGGGTGGAAACTTAGGAAGGAATGTGGACTCCCTTTACTCATCCCAAAAGGTCTGCAGGGCTATGCCCACTGCAGTCCTAAAAGGGGGGTCTATCAGTTTTTGAATCAGGGTCACCAGTGCAAAACAAAATGCCATTTTACTAATGTTCTCTCAATTAAACAAATCCTGTTAGTGCCGAGTTTGACAAGGTTTGTTTAATTGAGAATGAAACAGCCCCTTTTGGACTCACCTTGGCTGTTTCCGGGGCCCTCAGATCTTCCATGGACACACCCCGAGGGGCCCAGCCTAGGTTCTCTGGCAAACAAGTGATACGGGAACAACAAGTGCATGTGGTATTTCCACCTGGGGTAGTGATAGGGAATACCTATAGATAAATTGCAGGTGAACACCTCCCAGGAAAATATAGTAACTGCCCTACTGAATCTTCTCCAGACAACAATAATTCCCCCTGTTCACAATAAATCATTGTACCAGAATGTAACAGTAACAATTTTATTTTGGGGAAGGAGAAAAAGGAGGAAAATAGCTTAACAACTTTAACAACTAGTGCAACACTTTTACCCCAATCAATGCCCACCTCCCACCTATGGGTGCACCCAGCTTCCCCACTGACAACTGCCCCCAAAGTCTATGCAGTACCTTGGGTGGGTACCACACCACCATGAAAAAGATACTGGGGATCTTTTGTTGGGGCCCAATAACTTTAAACAGATGCAAAACTTTAACCTTTTGCCTGGGCGTAGCTTTGATTGTGGCACAGTCCTGCCCAGGACTTAACCCCCTTAATTCTGTCTAGCTAGGTAGCTAAACAAAGACTTCTCCAAATCTGCAGCCCAGGGTATTTACAATTTTGTAGTTCAAAGGGGGGGGGCAACAGAAACTTGTTTCATGGTACTGTGCTGGTATCAGGAGTTGTAGTTGCAATGCAGCAGCAGCAGCTGGCTGAAGAAACTATGAATGCTGGTCTTCACCTGCCAGGCCTTTCCAAGCTTTTCCCCAGGGGCCTTTGTATGCAGTGTTTGCCTCGCAGGCCTCTCAATGTCTTCCTCTCCCGGTGGTCTCTTCTTTGGTCTGGGTACAAAGCAGGCTGGTGGTCTCCCAGATGGTTGGCTGACATCCACTTCTCTCAGCTGCAAAAGCACAGGACCTGGGAGTTGCCACAGTCTCTAATGCCAGAACAGGCAATTACTCAGTTTGCAGCAAAAACAATCTCTAATGCACTTACCCCCACCAAGGGGGAATACAGCATACAGGTTACTTGAACTTTCAGAAGCAGACACTGTGGATTTCAGGCTACGATCTTAACAATCTCTGCTTTCCTGATGCCACGCTCTGACAGCTCTTTTCTCACTGCAGAACAGCCCACTTCTGCTATGGCAGCATCACTCAGAAGTCTGTCTGTCTAGCTGTGGAGTCTTTCTCTCACAGCTGCAGGTTCATATCACACCCTGGAATTCTCTCACACAGTCCAGGTGTTTTCACCCCAGGGGGCTAAGTACTTTTCCAGGCACTCTGCAGCTTGTCCAATCCAGTGGCCAGACTGGGCCTTTGGGCAAACAACAGGCTTACAAGGCTTGCAGGCCCACAGCAGTCTCACCTCTCTAAGGCTGCTTGGTCAGGAATCCCCCTTGGTGGGCAAAACAGTCTCTTTTATCAGTTTTTACAACAACCCTTTCTACTGGCTGCAGCAGTTGTCCACCTGGGAAAATTAATATTCATTTAAATAACTTGACACCCTATTGGTCTTTCTTTTGGGTGCCAAAACATGTACCTGCATTTTTCCCAAAAGTCCATTTGCAGTCCCACAAGTCCTCTGGAACCTCCTGCTCTCTGATTGGCTATGCAAGTGGCAAAGGCGAACATTATGGCTGCCACAACAAACAGTTCGAGCAGTCCCAATTTCAAAATCCTGAAGCAGCCACACTTTATCATTTTTACATTTATCTGCCCCAGTGGCTAATAGTAGCCCCTCAGCCCTGTAATCCACATTTAGAGTTTCACATTTTAATTCAATCCTCTGCCTGTTACTGCTACCAAAAAAATGTCCCCCTAAGGCAGCGGGCAGGCATTAATGTTAATAACCCTGTTCCACAGCGTCGATTAGCGCTTTTGAAAAAAAAAATGTTTTCCCCTCTTTCATGTGCCTCCTCCATGTCTCTGGACCCCATTTTGCCAGACAGGGTTCCAAGAGCACCAGAGAGGCTTTACTTTGGCCATGGCAGTGGTGAGAAAATCGATGCATGATACCGCGCATGTGCAGACCTCCGGCTCGCGCATGCATGAGGAGGTAGCTCAGCGGCCCTGCATCTTTAGTCCGCCAGCCCCATTCACAAAGGAAAAAACATCAGGGGCTGGATGGAGATTCAGGGGCTCAAATTTGAACCTGGAAAAGCTGCGGTGAGGACAGCACTGGACAGGGGGAGCAAACTGGGAGGCATAAGGATAAACCCACAGAGTTGGGGAGCTTACAAGAACATTAATAAATTGGTACCATTTCATCACTGCATCG
Organism: Neoceratodus forsteri; assembly: GCA_016271365.2. Lineage (NCBI taxonomy): Eukaryota > Metazoa > Chordata > Ceratodontiformes > Ceratodontidae > Neoceratodus > Neoceratodus forsteri. Next base: position 1,247,063,362 of record CM057455.1, on the reverse strand, counting down.
ATGTTGTCTAAATTCCATTTGTAGTAAATATTGTTTACTATCTGATATAGGGCCGGCTTTATAGTTTTGGGAGCCCCCAGCAGGATTAGTAAAGTCATGGCAGCCCCTTACTTGGCTTACCTTTACCTGTTTGACTGTAACCCATATGCACATTATTGTGTTTTATTTTTAGTACAACCAGAGGTATATTTAAAGTGCTTTTTTATTGGCAGACAGCAGTGTTACTCCTTTGGGAAGTTCTTCCTATTCCAACCATTGCTGCTCATTTGCCTCATACTGACAGGGTCATATAGCTTGGTAAGGCATTTCATGAAGTCATGATGCCACATCAGAAGGAGCTGCACAGCCCTTTGTTGCTGTTCTAAAAAGATAAAAAAATAAAAATAATTAAGGTACAGTGCTCTGGTTGGGGCTGAAAAAGCAGGGGGCCCCCAGCGACCACAGGGTTCGCTGGTGCCCAAAACCAGCTATGCTGATACAGATGTCCTGTGATACCAGTAGTCTCAGTCGTGCTGCAAAAGGCTTGACTTTTCCCCCATAGTGTCACTTCAGCTCCAGCAGCAAGGGATAGCGCCGCACATTTCTTGATGCAGAATACAGTTGGAAAAATTTAAAATACTAATGTAAATCAAAAAAGTCAGATAAAATGGAAATAAAATATGCAAATTCAAAATAATGATGGCCTGTTACATAGTAAGCACTAAATGGTGTCCTCAGTCCACTAGCTCTTTAACTTCTCTGGTGAATTAAAACTTCACAGCATCTTTACCTGCAATGCAGGAGAAGCACAAGAAACTTCGTTTATTGAGATGAACTTACGGAAACTGGTACAACTTTATGACTACCTTTCCCTTCAAAATGCTTAGTTACTTACAATTCAGTGAAATGTATCTTTACAATCCCGAACAAACAGACTTTTTCTACAGAGCAAGAAAAAAGAGATCGCAGTATTGAGGATGAAAGAGGAATATGAAAATATGGGCTCTGATCATGATATAGACGATATGGATTATATTATGGGAGGCATATACAGTAGTATAGTGGTTAAGAGCACTGAGCTGCAAACCTGGAGGACTGGGTTTGAATCCAGCAGCCACATATTGGCCAAAAATTGTGAACAAAAAAATAATTCTGCTGGATCTAAAGCCAGAGATTCAGGGAGCTGCATTTGGGGGCTTGTTCGTCCTCAGTCAGTCAACTTGACAATAGTCAAATGTACTACTTTAGCACTACTAGTCAGCCTCCGCTGTATAATTATTTTAGTTAGTTATTTCAGAAAAGTTTTACCGGGAAAGATGTACTGAGTTGGTAACAGCTCATTTCCAGATGTGTCTTGCAGCAAGAAGAGCAAGTATCAATCAATTATCATGCCTTCACTTAGAAGATCATAGCAAAATCTTACAAATGCAAATTCATATATAGATAGAAACAGTTCATAAAATAAATATTGAATTGCATACATTCCAGGTTATTCAAATATGCTATGAAAATATGTAAAATTCAGCATTAGACACTCCCGGCACAACAGACACTCGTGCTTAGTTAGTTCTTCATTAGTTTTGTTGGCATAAATATTTTTAGACAACTATTGACATTCCCTGCTTACCCAAAAGGCAAAGTAAGCAAGGCCAAACACGACCACAGATTTCTTCACTGTGAACAGCCAAATTATTTTTTGCTCATCTGACATAAAGGTGTTGTCCCATAGCAGTAGTATTAACCATTTCTTTCTCAAAGTAACCTAAATGCTGAAGTGAGAAACATAATAAATTAGCTTCTGTGAATGACCAGATCCACAGGGGCACTGTTGCTGAGCATTTGTGAGGCCCCAAGGGATGTATTCATTGCCTGCTGGGTGAAGCAATTGAAAGCTGAGCCAGGCACTTTCGATGCTCACTTCTTTTAATTACTCCAAGGTATTACGTAGTTCTTGATTACACAATTTCTTTTTCATTTTTAAATGAAATATGGCTACTTTTGGCTCTGGAATTCATGCTGTGTCCTGTTGGAAAGCATTGTCAATGATCTTTTTTTTTCCCAATTTTGTAGGACTAGAGAGTGCTGGGAGTGGTGCAGTGCCAGTGGCTTTGGGGAAGCAGTTTTCAGACAGAACTTATAGAGACTTTCTAGAGACTGCAGTGCTGCCCAATCAGCACACACCTCTCTGGGTTGGTGGAGGAGGTTGCTAGACTCCAAGCCAAGTTGGCTAGGATGAGAGCAACCTCTTCTCCCACCAAGGGGCCACCAAGTCTGATACTGTTAGCTCAGACAGTGCATAAAAGGAAGAGCAGCTGGACTATGATGGGCTCTGGAAGTGTGGGGATGGTGGGTCAGAGTCACATTCCTCAGCCGGTCCCACTACATGATTCCTACACTGCTCTGGTGGTGTGGGACTGTCTGGAGGAGGCACTCATGGCAGGGACTGTGGATGATGTGAGGGCCCTCCATAGTGGAGACCCCAAGAAAGGTTGTGCTGGACTCCAGAGGAGAAGAAAGTAACTTCTGGTGGGTAACATGATTGTGAGGGGGCTAGATCTGGAAATATTAAGGGGGGGGAGAGGAAGATTAGGTGCCTGTGCAGTGCCATGGCTTGGAGGGATGGGAGCATATCCTGAGGATCGCTGGGGCATCAGGAAGGGAGGTGGAGCTGGATGTCATTGTCCACCTGGGGACTAATGACCTGGCTAGGAACAGGGGCAGGATAGTGCAAGTGGAGTTCATGGAGCTGAGGAGTAGACTTACTCAGGTAGCATGTTCAGTGGCTTTTGCAGAGGTGCTGGTTGCTTACTACAGGGGGACAAGAGGGATCTCCGCACCAGAAGCTTCAACTTATGGTTGAAGAAATGGTGCAGAGAAGAGGGATTCAACTACATTAGGGACTGGGTTCCAACCTGGAGGGATATGGGCTATTACAGAGGTCTGCATCTGTCTGGGAGGGGAACCACAGGGACCAGTTTTCAGAGGGCCACTAGATCGGCGTACATTGCGCTGATCCACGACTGTGGCAAATTGCAGGTGCGTAAGGGTCCCTGCACCCTATTCCAGTACAAAGGGGGTCCCTGCAGCAATGTCCTGAGAGTTGCCACAGTCAGAGTGTTGTGGCAAACCTTTGGCACACTGGAGGTTTTAGAGGAAGGGTCTCATCAAGCCCCCCCAGCCTGGTGCAACTCCAGCCCAGATCTGCAGTGTTGTGGGAAAAGCTGCATGGTTCACAGCAGTGGGACTGGTGGGGGTGCCAGTAGTGGGCATCATGGGCATGAGGGGCTATAGGAGGGTACACTGGGGGCACCACGGCAGTCATGCCCTGGACTGTGAGATAAAACCATGGACTGAGAATGAGCAATATACTGGCACAGACTGTGTCCCAGACTTTTTATGCCACCAGCCCTGCCATCTGACCTGCATCATGCAACTACCCAGGGGGTGACCATCCCTGGCAGTATGAGATGAGGTGCAGTAGTCAGTGAGGGACATACCCGGGCAGCACTGTCTGCCCTGATGCTCAGCCACAGGTGCCCTTATAGTTTCGGCAGATGGGGCAGGCACCCAAATCGGCAGGTGCCATACTGAGGTCAGGCAGACAGCATGTTGTGGAGTGTGCATGCTGTGGGTCAACTGGCAGGGCTACCAGCATCAGGGGTCTGAGACATGGTCCATACCAGCATACTGCCCATTCCCAGTTCACAACTCTGTTTCATAATTCAGTCCACAGCTGCTCCGGTGCCACCAGAGTACCCTCCTGCACTCCACTATGCCCATGTTGCCCACTACTGGCACCCCCACCGGTCTGTCTGCTCTGTACTATGCACCCCCCATGTGGCTTATGCCAGACACCCAGTGCATGGGCTGTTAGACCAGCTCATGGCTGGTTTAAACTCAGCATTGAACTGTGGGCATGGTGGAGCTTCCATAATCCCAAATAAGGAGGAGCTGCAGCCCCACCGTGGCGCAAGCTCACTTATGACCTGGCGCACTGGCACTACTGGCACAGAGTGCTGCAGGGCTGCTTCAGCACAAGTCATTCCAATTTCAATGCAGCCAGCATTCAAAAATTGGGATGGCCACAAGATTTGGCGCAAGGTACCATTTGCATCAAATCACTTTGGCACACACTCCTTGCACCAAATTTTGGCCTTTGAAAACTGGGCTCGCAGTTACAGTGAACAGTTTAAATGTTACTTCAGTAAACATTTAAACTAGCAAAGGGGGTTTATGAAGAAATTGGGGAGGCAGAAACTGCCTCCCCCCACCTAGAGTAGGAAGTGGGGAGAACCCAAGGTGCGAGAAATACTTTAGGGTTCAAAGTAATAAAGGAAGTGAGGCAGTAGAAATGAAGGGGAATGGAAATGGGAACATTAAAAACAAAGTGGGAAAGGAGGACAGGCAAAAGTGAGAAAAAGAGGGTGGCAGTCAGAGTGGTAACAAAACCTGAAAGGCCATCTGTGTGAATGCTAGAAATCTAGGAAATAAGATTCCGGACCTAGACACCATCATGGCAGAGGCTGACCTGGATACTGTGGCCGGTACCGAGTCATGGTGCACTGAAAACCATGGCTGGCACAGGGTCATACCAGGCTATACTGTGCTGAGGAAAAACAGAGTGGGAAGAAAAGGAGGGGGTGTGGCATGTTATGTGAGGGAAAGCATAAAAGCGACAGAGCTACAGGGAATACAAAAGGGGGTAGAGGTACTCTAGGTCACCTTGGATGAGGAGAATGGTGTCACTGTTTGCACTGGTATGATATATAGACCTCTATCACAGGGGCAGGAGTTGGAAAATGTACTGGTGGAAGCCATTGGGGAGATGGCTGAAAAGGGGGAGGTGCTGCTGATGGGGGACTCCAGTCTACCAGTTGTAGATTGCAGACTCCCAGCTTAAGCTTCAGCTAAAAGCAGGGACATCCTGGACTCCCTCCAGAGGGTATATGTCAGGCAACTAGTCAGCAAACCCACTTGTGATGGAGCAATACCGGACCTGGTACTCCCTAACAGGGACAGTGTTGCAGACGTCAAGGTGGGAAGCCACCTGGGATCAGTGGTCACTGTACTGTGTGATTCAGTATAAGGACTGCTGTGGAATGAACCACACAAGGATGTGTCTTGGACTTCAGGTCTTGGACTTCAGGAGGGCAAATTTTATAAAAACGGTGAATGCCTAAGGGATGATCTGTCAAGGGGAGATGACCTGAGTGGAAGGACAGTGGGTGAACCTAAAATGAGGCATGCTGAAGGTAACAGACCTCTGCATCAAGCAAGTGGAAAAGAGACCACTATGGTTCAAAAGAGGTGGCTGAATGAGTAAAGGGTAGCATTCAGAAGGTATAAGGAGACACAGAGGGAGGAGGATAGGGAGTTGTACCAGGAGAAACAGAGAGAAGCAGGGAAAGCAGTCAGGAGCGCAATGGTGCAAACTGAAGAGAGAATAGCCTAGGTGGTGACAAAGGGAGATGAGACATTTTTTAGGTATGTAAGTGAAAGGAGGAAAACCAGGTGAGGGATTGTAAGGTTAAAAAGGTATGGGAGGCGGGGGATTGTGCAGAGGAGCCAGGAAAAGGCAGACATCCTGAACAAATATTTTTGTTCAGTGTTCACAGTGGAAGGACAAGGGGAGGGGCCACAAAAAATAACAGGAGTTCTACAGGGAGGCAGGTGGACACTAATTCTTTTTCAGAAGAGAGCATCCAAAAGGGACTCACTAATCCGAAAGTGGACAAAGCAATGGGGCCAGATAGGGTACATCCTAGGGTATTGAGGGAGCTCAGGGAGGTACTGGCTACACCTCTGACTGTCCTATTTAACAGCTCACTGGAAAAAGGAGTGTTCCGGAGGACTGAAGGAGGGCCAGTGTAGTTTCACTTCACACAAGTGGAAGCAGGGAGGAGGCTGGCAATTATAGGCCAGTCAGCATTACACTGGTGGTGGGAAAGTTAATAGAATTGCTGATGAAGGAGAGGATAGTGGAATATCTTGAATCCTATGGGTTACAAGACCAAAAACAACATGGATTCATGGGTGGAAGGTCATGCCAAATAAATCTGATAAGATTTCTTTGATTGGGTGGCCAAGGAATTAGATCAGAGTGGAGTGGAGTGGAGTGGAGGCTGTGGTCTACTCAGATTTCAGCAAGGCTTTTGACACCGGTCCACATAGGAGAGTGGTTAGCAAGCTGGGTAGCTTGGGAGTGAGTCCAAAGGTGGTAAACTGAGTAAGAAATTGGTTAGAGGATAGACGACTGTGGGTGGTGATAAATGAAGGAGGAGGGAAGGGTGATAAGTGAGGTGCCTCAGGGATCAATGCTGGGACCAGTCCTTTTTATTATCTTTATGAGAGATATTGCAGAGAAGCTGGAGGGGAAGATCTGCCTCTTCGCAGATGACACCAAAATCTGCATTAGGGGGAACACTCCACAAGGGGTAGAAAGGATTTATTTATTTATTTATGATCTTGGATTAACCATTTAAGTTCAGAGCTCTTTACATAGGTTCCACGTTAGTACATTTAGAACAAGTAGGTGGTTATACAGAGGATTGAGACAAACAAGGCAACAGAATTAGAATGAGAACATTTAGGTACATTTGGTCTTTAAACAAAGGAATGCAAAAAATACAGTGAAAACTAAAACTAGAATAGGTAAATACAGTCGGATACATACAGGAACAGACTAAATAACTGCCCAACAGGGAGCCTGTTAATTGTCAGCAACATGAGGGGGTTAGCGCATAGAAGTGCTGGATACACGGGGTGGAGGGTTGAGCCCCAAGTGCAGGGTGTCCGAGAGAGAGAGAGAGAGAGATAGGTCTGTTTGGCAGAAGGGTAGATGATAGGAGATGCCTTTGCCAGGTGCTAGCGATGGCAGACAAATTGAGATTCCGGTATTAAATGGTTCTTTAGGTTCTTTTTGAAGGTCCACAGAGTGGGCAGGCTAATAATGTTCTCATGGAGGGAGTTGAACCACAATGGTGCCCGATAGGCAAAGGACCTTTGTCCTTGAGATGTCCGACATTTTGGAGTCAGGAAGGACTGCAGTTCTGAATTTCGGGTGGGCCTGGGATTAGTCCTGGGAACTAGGAGTTGTTGGACCCCAGTCGGGAGCTGACCAAGGCAGAGCTTTTGGATTGATATTTTAAGTGACCAACGAGCATTAGCCAGTGAGCCTTTGCATAGAGATCGCAGGTGTGGGTTAGTTGGTGTGCCCCTATGGTGAGCCTGCAGGCATTGTTAAGGGCAGTTTTTATATGTTGGCGGGCAGTATCTGTGGCAGAGCCATATATTGGCAGTCCGTAGTCCACTAGGGAACCCACTGAGCTGTGGATCGTTATGCTGAGGGCTTCAGGGGTCAGTGTCTGCCTATGGTGATAAAGTAGCCCTAAACATTTGTTGATTGCTTTAGCTGTGATGTCTATGTGGAGGGAGTAGGAGAGCAAGCTGTCAAGAGTAATTCCAAGATGTTTGAAGTGATGAACATGTTCAAGAGGAACACCACCCCATCACATATTGATAGTGGGTAGTTTTTGTGCTTGTTCTTAAGGCTGGTGAACAACAAGTTTTTGGTTTTTTTGTAGTTCATTATCAATTTATGATTTTTGAACCACAATGCAATGCTGGTGAAGTCACGTTGTAGATGTTGCTCAAGAGCAGTGGGGTCAGAGCCATTAGAAAAGATAACTGCATCATCCACGTAGAGGAGGATATGGCACTGACTGGCTAGAGGGAGGCAATTCAGAAATAGGCTAAAGAGGAGGAGGCCCAGTATTGACCCCTGTGGAATGCCTGAGCACACAGGCTTGGTGTCAGAGAGAAAGGAATCTATCCTGACTTGCTGTTTTCAGCAGCGTAGGTAGCTGTGGAACCATGCAGCTGCCTCAGAGGCAAGGCCTATGGTAGTGAGTTGGTCAACTAGGAGGGCATGGTTGACCATGTCAAAGGTCTTTGTTAAGTCAATATAGATAGCCCTGACTAGCTGGCCAAGATCGAGGGATTTGTGGATGAAGCCTGTGAATTCCAGGAGGGCTGTAGAGGTGCTATGCCCAGCCCTAAAGCCATGTTGTCTCGGCGCATAGGAGCATGTGCTTGTCCAGATAATCAGCAAGTTGGTCATCAACAATTTGTTCAAGGGCCTTCAAGAGTGGTGGTAGTATAGAGATGGGTCTATAATTCCCGGGGAGGGCACGATCCCCACTCTTGTACACAGGGGTGACCACTGCAGACTTCCATTTTTGGGGGAATACTGTGAGACGGAGAGAGAGGTTAAGGATATGGGTAAGAGGGGACAGGATTTCTTCAAGTAAGAGCGAGATTAGTTTCAGGTTGAGGTTATCCCAACTGAATCTCCCCTTCTCAAGCACTTTGAGCAGATATTTCCTGGTTTTTCTGAAGGTAATAGTCTTGAAGCAAAAGGGGGGATGCGATGGGGATTGCATGGGTGCAACAGGGATGGTGGGGGAGAAGAAATCGGCGGGGAGAACATGCTGCAAGTCGGTGAAGGCATTGTTAAAGGTGTTGGTGATAGATTTAGGGTCAAGGATGGGGAGCCATCAACGTAGAGCATGGTAGGGGCCGCTTTGGGTTCTCGCCCAGTGACCTCATTTAGGTCAGCCCAGAATTTGCACCCGCCATTCCAGTTCTTGGTTAGGGCATCTTTATAGTATGCATTTTTGGCTAATCGAATGGTCCTGGTACAGTTGTTCCTCACACGTTTGTAGTTCAGGATATCAGACTGCTTGCCAGTGGCCCTAGCTATATGCCAGAGGTGGTCTCTGTTTCTCATTAGCTCAAGAGTATCAGGGCTCATCCAGGGGTTAAAGTAGCCTTTGATCTTCCACATTTTTATGGGAGCATGGGTGTCACAGATTGTATTGAAGAGGAGGATGAACTGGTCGAGCGCGTCATAAATGTCGGAAGCCTCAAAAACTGAGGACCAGTCAGCATTGAGGAGATCCATTTTGAAGTGGTCAGCGTGACCAGGTTTGAGAACCCTGCTGATGACTGTTCTAGGAGGTGATTTGGAGAAAATATTAGCCCAACTGAACCATGACAGGGGAGTGGTCACTGATGTCGTCCGGGAGGATGGAGGCATTAGAGGCATGCTCAGGTTGGTTGGTGAGCACCCAATCAAAGTACTAGTGCACGTCCTGTAGTTAGTCCTAGTGGAGGTCTCAATGAGCTGGGCAAAGTGGATAGCCTGAATTGCATCCTTGAATTGGTTAGCTTCAGGGGCAAGACAATTAATATTGAAATCACCTAAGAGTATAACCTCAGACCTTAGGGTTAGGCTTCCAAGACAGTCTGTGACAGCACCGAGACCTTTGGCCGAGTTCTTTGGGGGGATGTAGACAGATAGAATTGTGACAGTTTTGTTGTGGGCCCCAAGAAGAACCTTAATGGCAAGGGCCTGGGCAAACGATCCTAGGCCAGGTAAATTTAGGACTATGCCCTGAAGGCTGTCCTTAAGGTAGATTGCACAGCTGCCACTTCTTTTAAATTGATGATCTTTTCTAATGATCAAATAGCCCAGTAGATTCATGGCTCCATCAGGGATCTTGGGAGTGAGCCATGTCTCTACCACATACTGGATTATGTAGGGCTACCCAGGCTTGAAGGTTGTCAAACTTTGCTGTCAGATTGCAGATGTTTAGTGACGCAAAGGTTGAGGTGCCTTGTTTCAGTGCACTCAACTCCTGAAATAGAGGTGGTCAGGAATTAGGGTGGATGTTGCCTGAGAGCAGTAGCAACAGGAGTATCAATCTGACCAGATAACTTTTAAAGTGTTTAAGGCTAGCTTTGTGCTGTCTTTGTGGATTCATTCAAGCTGCATGCTTATCAGGGAGAACGGCCAGTTTAGGCAGGACTGTGGGAGAGGGAAGCCCTGGCCGAGCTGGATGTGTTCTGGGCCAGGTAGGCCAGGATGTGTTGTTAGGCATGCAGTTGGCACATTGGCCACAGCTATGCATGGATGTTATAGTGCTGTAGATGTTGCCATAGGGGTGCTCTGTGATAAGAGGGTCAGCTGATTTAGGGTCATTCAGTTGCTGCAAACAGAGAGTGGGCAGGAGTATAAGAATTAGCATTAGTAAGGTTGCCATGTCCAAGACTGGAAAAAGGTGGTGGCACAGCAAGCAAGGTCTTGGGAGGGGGAGGAAAGTCAAAGAAATTAAGATGTGATGGAGCTAGAGGGATGTCCTAGCCTAATAGGCAGATGTGTACCCCTACAGTTTGGCAGTGACCTAAAAAGAAGATGTCTTTAAGGGGAGGACAAGACAAGTGTCAGGCCTAATAACTGCACTCTGTATCTTTAAGTGGAGTTGCAATGTTAGTGAGAAGGAAGGAAGAAGATTGCATAGGGATGGTGCCAATGGGGGGAAGGAGAATATTTAATAAAGACTGGAGGTGGGGAAGGGGGTGGGCATAAAAATTCAAGCAAGAAGGAGACAGTGGGAGAGAAAGTGAAGAAGAAATTAGATTATTTGCAGGATAAAGCTTACAACTGTGACCCAAGGGTGAAGCTTTGGTCTGGTGATAAAATAATGCACTTGGGGCACAGAAACCAAGAAGCAGAGTACAAAATGGGGGGAGTGTTACTGATGACCACCAAGCAGGAGAGAGACTTAGGAATACATCTCTGATGACCTAAAGGTTGCTAAAGGCTAGGGGTCTGGTGTCAGACCAAAGGTTATGGGCTGGTGGGGGGATGGGATAGAACATGGTGTAGCAACTCCCTGTATGTTTAGGGCAGGTTACACTTGAACAGGGAGGTCTCTGAGGTCTTAAAACAGAGACTGGGGGAATACATAACAACCAGGGTGGATTTAAATTAGGTGTGAGGGAAAGCAAGTGGGGAATCAAACAAGGTCTCCAGATTGGGGAGCCGAATGGGCTTGCCCCCCATACCAGTAGGAAAGGAGCAGGGGAGTGTTAATACAGAGTTGCTAGGAATAGTGTTTAGAAGGGGAAGGAAGGGAAGGGCACATATTGGAGGGTAGTCTCATGGAATGCGAGGAGCCATGGGAACAAAGCAGCTGAGTTGCAGGCTCTGATGGCGAAGGGGGATGTGGACATAGCTGCTGTCACTGAAACCTGGACCAACCAATACCAGGACTGAGACCTGGTGATCCCGGGATAGAGGCTATACTGCAGGGATAGGGAAAAAGGGAGAGGAGGAGGAGGTGGGGTAGCTATTTATGTAAGAGAGGGGATAAGGGAGGAGGGTAGAGCTGAGGCATTATGGTTACAATTCCAGGTCTCAAGGAATGGGACACTCAGGATAGGGGTGGTGTACAGGCCACCATCTCAGACGGAGGACTTAGAAAAAGAATTAGCATAGCAGATAAAGAGGGTCAGTGGGAAGGGTAACACCATGATCGTGGGGGACTTCAATCTGCCAGGGGTAGTTTGGAACACACCAGCCACCTCGAGCATAAGGGAGCAGGTCCTCCTGGAAGCTTTCCAGGACAGCTTCCTGGTACAAATGGTAAATGAGCCAACCAGGTCAGGCAACATTCTGGACCTCGTGCTGACCAATGGTGAATTTGTCCGAGAGCTGGGGTGGAAGATCCACTGGCAGGGAGTGGCCAGCACACGGTGTGGTTCACTCTTAACATGGGCAGGGAGGCTGCAAGAACAGAGACTAGGGTGTTGACTTCAGGTGAGCCAACTTTTGTAGAATGGAGGAAACAGTGGCAGGGCACCTAGTCAGCATCCATTCAAACATGGATGCTAATCAGAAATGGGAAGTTATCAAGCTAGAGCTTACGAAGGCCATTAGCTCTTGTACTAGGATACAAAGTAAAAAATCTAGGTCCAAAACACCAAGTTGGTTAAGCACAGAGGTGCTGGATAAGGTGAGGATGAAAAGGGCAGCCTTCAGAAGATTCGAGAGATCCAATCTGGGGAAATATAGACAGGAGTATCTGAAAAAAGCAAGAGAGGTGACCAGAGCAGTCAGGGCACCAAAAGGCTTCAAGCGAGCTTAGACTGGCACAAGGCATCAAGGAAGGGGAAAAGGACTTCTTCAAGTACATAAGATAAAGAGGGAATTGCAAGGATCAAAGTGTAAGGATTAGGATGGATGGGGGTGGGCAGAGAAGGGGGCGGATCAGGCAGAAGCACTCAATGAGTACTTCTTTATTTACTAAGGAAAAGGATGGGTTGCTGCCTCAGGGGTTAAGAAGGGTAGACACAGGGGGGTGGGGATGACAGATGGGGCAGTCTCAGTGGGCAGGGTACTGGAAGGTCTAAGGGCACTGAAGGTAGATATGGCACCTGGCCCAGATGACATACACCCCTGGGTATTGAAGGAGTTGGCGGAGATCCTAGCAGAGCCATTAGCTGACTTGTACACTACCTCTCTGTGAATGGGGTGTTTACCCCAGGACTGGAGGATGGCTCACATTGTGCCCCTCCACAAAAGCAGATCTAAGGATGAGCTAGGCAACTATAGGCCAATAAGCCTTACATCCATTTTGGGAAGTTAATGGAGACCATCCTTAAGGAGAGGTTGGCAACCTTTCTGAAAGGTAATGGTCTCCAGGATGATAAGCAACATGGGTTTGTCTCTGGAAGATCCTGCCAGACCAACCTGGTTGACTATTATGACTGGGTGACTAGGGCACTTGGCAAGGGCCATGTGGTGGATGTCCTGTATCTGGATTACAGCAAGGCCTTCAATTTGGTGCCAAGTGGGAGGCTGATTAACAAGGTGGAATACCAGGGAGCAGAGACAAAGATGGTGAATTGGATCAAGAACTGGCTGCAAGGGAATCTGCAGAAGATAGTGGTTGGAGGGGAACTCTAGTCTCTGAGGGCTGCGACAAGGAGAGTGCCACAGGGCTCGGTACTAGGCACTGCTTTGTTTGGCATTTTCATAGCCGACATCTCGCATGGCATTAAGAACCAGATTAGCCTTTTTGCGGATGACACGAAGATCTGGATAGTGGTGGATGATACAGTAGGGTGGCAGGGGCTGGAGGATGATCTAGCTAAACCAGAGGACTGGTTGGACACATGGCAGCTGGGGTTCAATGCGAGGAAGTGCAAAGTTATGCACTTGGGAGCAAAGAACCCAAGGAGGTGTTATCAATTGGGAGGGGTACAGATAGCCACTACAGAGGAGGAGAAAGATCTGAGGGTGATAATAACAGGGTAGATGAATCACTTGGCACAGTGCAGGAAAGCAGCAGCTAAAGCCAATAAGATGCTGGGGTGTATTGCTAGAGGTATCACCTCGAGGAGAGAGGAGGTGATCCTGCCCCTGTACAGGTCATTGGTGAGGCCACACCTGGAGTACTGTGTGCAGTACTGGCACCCATTCTTAAAGAATGATGTTAAATTGCATTCCTTTTCTCCCATTACCAGTGGTTAGGACACTAATAGTACCTTGTGTTATTGTAGGTCCTGCATCTGGACTAGAAGTTACCAGTGTTTTTGAATAGTATTTTTTACTGCTGTGTCTGGTTTGTTACCTACTTTTTGGGGTCTTGTAACTGCAACCTGTTTTTACTTTCCTGCAAATTTTCTTGTCTTGTGTTGAATTATTTTTCCATATTGTAACCGTATCCCTGGGTCGCACCTGGAAACGTGCCTCAGCTCATTGGTGCCTCTCCCAGTCATGAACTTTAAATAAATAAATAAGTTACTGGAGGGGGTAAAGCACAGAGCAACAAGGATGGTCCAGGGAATGGAAGACAAACACTATAAGGAGAGGCTGAAGGTACTGAACATGTATTCCCTGGGAGAGAGAAGGGATAGTGGGGACATGATAGAGACCTTTATAGATATGAAGGGTATAAACAAGACTGGTACAGAAGGAATTGTTAAGATAAAAGGAGTGAGAACACAAGGGTGCATGGGCTAAAGCTGGAGGGTAGAAGATTCAGGAGAGAAATTATGTATTTATTTATTTTACTTTTGGTAACCAGGTAAGTGTGCTAGGCATAAGAATGCCTATTTTCAGGCACAACCCGGGAGAAAACAGTTTAAAATACATACAAGATACATGTGTTGCAGCACATGAAAGCAGTACAATTCAGAGGGAATAACAATACTAAGGGGATGGAGAGACAATTGCTTTGACAGAAATGATAATGAAACATGTTACAGTAGCATACCTCTCAACCTTTCGTCCCCCAAATGTGGAACACTGCCTCTCAAAATGTGGAACAAATGAGCAAAATGTGGAACACTTAATCAAATCTTTACCTAGGAGGCTCAGAACACTGTTAAAATGTTTGCATTTATATTCAGAAAGTCTGTTATTAATTGAATAATATATTTTTGCATCATTTACTATAGTTTTTTCTCTTTAAAATGTTAATACTGAATGTGGAACAAGTCCTCACAATGTGGAACAGGGAGCATTTGTGAAGGAAAATGAGGAACATTCCTCATAATGTGGAACAGTTGAGAGGTATGTACAGTAGTATGCAGATTACAATACAGATTGGAACAAGTAAACACAGGAAAAACAAACAGAAAGGGGACAGGCATTTGCAAAACAGTACAATAAGTGCCAAACTGAGTGGTTAATGAGCAGGGGAGAGGAAGGGAGAGTGGTAGGAGCAGAGAAAGAGAGGGAGGTGAAGACAGAGTGGGCATGATAGGGTATGAGAGGATGGGAAGAGGTATCAAAGAACTGGATTGTCTAGAGAGGAAAAAGTAAGAGGGCAAGGAGAAAGTAAAGGTTCAAGGTGGGTTAAAGCAAGTGCAGGAGTATGCAGATGCTCACAGTGAAGTTTCTTAAAGCTAGCATGGGTGGTCGCTTGACGGATAGAAGTGGGTATAGAGTTCCAGTGTTTAGGAGCCATACGAGAGAAAGTGCGTGCACCCATGTTGGATCTGCATCTTGGAATGCACAGAAGGGCTTTGTCAGTCGATCATAGCCCATAGGCAAGAGGTTGTGATTCCAGAATGGAGGCAAGGGATAGAGGGAGGCCTGTCCTGGCAACACTATCAATTAATGAACCAAAGGCCTGGAGACAGTAGACAGAGGGGCACAGCCAACTTAGGTCAGCATAGAGCTGGCAGTGGTGTTTGTAGTGTGGTGATGCAGAGGCATAGCGGCAGATGCTATTGTAGGTGGTGTCCCATTTATGGAGGGAGGACTTTGAGGCAGATGGTAGAATAGAGCATATGCTAGGGCCGGGAGAAGGAAGCCTTGTGCCACAGCCAGTCTGGCTGAAGGGGTGAGGGCGTAGCTAGTACGATAGGCACTTCCTGTCTTAGCATTTACAGACTTGCAGATAGTGGTGATGTGAAGGTCAAAGTCAAGAGATTCATGGAGAGTAACACCAAGATATTTAAAGGATTTGGTGGAAATCAGTGGGGAGCCATTGGAACACGAGATTGTGAGGGGATTGTGATTTGATTTGAGTCTAGCAGGTGAGCCAAAAAGCATGGAGTATGTCTTGCTGGAGTTGAGAACTAGTTTGTTCTCAGTGAGCCAGGACTGAATATTCGCAAAGTCCAAGGCAATGGTGTGGTAGATAACTAGGTCATCAGCGTAGAGTAAAGATGAGCAGTTCGGTGCAATTAATGGGATGTCAATAATGAACAAGGTGAAAAGCAAAGGACCAAGTATGGAGCCCTGGGGTACTCCAACGTGGATAGATGAGAGATCAGATATGGCTAAGTTGAAAACTACAGCCTGTTTTCTGTCCGATAGGTAGCTTTTGAACTACGCCACAGTATCCGCAGAGAAACCAAAGGAGCGTAGTTTTACAAGAAGAAGGGTGTGGTTTACCAGGTTGAAAGCCTTAGTTAGGGCGATGAAAACCGTGACTGTCAGGAGGCCCAGGACCATGGAGGTATAGATGTCATTTGTTAGTTTAAGTAGGGCGGTGGAGGTGCTGTGACCTTTGTGGAAACCGTGCTGTGAGCTAGAAAGAAGGTTATATTTCTGGAGGTATTCTATGGATTGGGTGGCAACTAGTTTTTCAAAGATTTTGCTTAGTACAGACAGTATTGCAATAGGATGGTAGTTCTTGATTTCTTTAGGATCACCCTTTTTAGGAATTGGGGTGACTTTGGCTATTTTCCAGATATTTGGAACTGTACCACAGCATAGAGACAGGTTGAAGATTTTGGTTAAAGGAGAGGCTATGAACGGGGCAGCAGCTTTCAGGAGCCTGGGTTCAAGACCATCCGACCCCAGGCTAGTATTATCGTGAATAGAGAGTAGTAGTTTTAGTACCTCTCCTCTTGTAATGCTCTGAAACCTGAAAGGGGGGTGTAAGAGTGAAGGTTTGGTATCGCTAGGGGGTGAAGCAGTGTGTCCAGAAGGGAAAGAGGTCAGGTAGCTTGTTAGATCTGAGAAATGGCGATTGAAGGAGTTGGCTATAGTTACTGGGTTGCAATGTATGCCATTTAACAGAATGTCGTTTGTGTGGGCCCTAAGATTAGAACCCAGGAGAGTTTTTATGGTAGACCAGAATTTCTTAGAGTCCCCAGAGGCTTTTGTTAGCAGGTCCCTGCAGAAAGAACTTTTAGCTAAGTGAATATTTCTTTTACAAGCATTTCTCAGAGAACGGTAGTGGCTATAGTTGTTTTGAGTCCCTGTAGATTTAAAACACCGCCAGGCTTTGTCCCTGGCCCCCTTTTGGGTTAGTAGGCCTTTGGTTAGCCACTTTGTCTGAGTTCCACGAAATCGGTGAGTGACACGTGGAACATGGGTGTCTTGCAGTGGACAGAAGTTGTAGAGGAAGCAGTCTAGGACCTCCAGGGCATTAGTTGAGGTGTATGTGGGAGCCCAATCAATCATTGAGAGGGCGTGTGTAAACTATATTGGACTGAAGTTGGCTAGATTGCGGAAGGTAATGAGTTTTGGAGGTGGAGAGGGTTTGCAGGTAGAGTACCAGATGCAGTATATTGGAGAGTGATCACTGATTACATCTGGAAGGGTACCGGCTCTAATTATGCTGTCAGGGCGGCTTGTGAGGACCCAGTCAATAAGAGTGCTTGTCCGAGGGGGAGCCATAATCCTAGTTGGGTCAGAGATCAGCTGGTGAAGATTTTGGCCTTGCACCAAGGTGTGAGAGGACTGATTAGATTTACTAGTCCAGTTAAAGTTTAAGTCTCCCAGTATGAGGACCTCGTTATGGCCAATGGTGCTGTCTACTTGGGAGAGGAGTTCTTCAAGACCCTTAATCCCTCCAACAGGAGGGTTATAGGCACAAACTATGTGTAATTTCTTTGAGCCCAATAGTAATGTTGCATGGAGCGCTTCGCAGTGAGATAGGGTAGGTAGGTAGGACGTTTTGGGCTAGCAGAAGATGTTGTTTATAGAAGATGGCAACACCACCTCCACATTTTGATGAGGTCCTGCCTTGTCTAATGAGATTATAGCTGGGCAGTGTGCAGAGGGTCTCAGCGGTGGAGGGTTTTAGCCAAGTCTCAGACAAGCAAAGGATATCGGGGTGGTTTTGAGCAACCCATCCCTCAAATTCAGCTAGATTGTGAAGAAGGCTCCTAATATTCATGTGTGCAATATGGAGTCCCTTGGTGTCATGCCATGTTGTATTGTTTGGTGGGAGGTTTGTTACGGGCCCCGGGTTTAGCTCAATATCCCCTGCTAACAGTAAGGCTAAGAGTAGGAGGTGCCATAACTTACGATGGGTGAAGGGGGTGGGCAGGGAAATGTTAAGCACCAAGGATTTATGCAGAGAGTAGGCTAGATGGTAGATGAGCTTGTGAGGAATGAGAAGTGGGAAGGTGTCTCAAGGCTGTTGAAAAGGCATTCGCAGAGAGGAGAGCTTAGGGTCGATAGTTTGGGTGAGAGCATGTGGTTTCCTTGGGAGGTAGCATAAGACTTGGACCGATAAAATGTTAAGAAAAATAGAGACTAAAAGAAATGCAGCACATGGTTTTATGGCCATATTCCAAATTATAGAGAGTGTAATTAGAATTAAGAAGGTTTGGGAAAAAGGTCTCAAGAGAGAGGAGTACAGGATTAGTTTCTATCGCTATATAGCTAGAGCCAGCTAAGGGTGGGGGTGGTGGGGGCAGGTGGGGAGCAGTTGCGAAGCGATTGCGGGAAAAGCAGCACTGAGCAAGCTGTATTTGGAGTGCAGTGGTTCAGTGCTCGTATGTGGCTAGATTTATAGGCACTTGGTACCCAACAAGCACGGAGCAGCTCTTACCGCTGAAAAAAATCAAGTCTCCCTCCTGAGTTGCAGGCGTTGCAGACAGCACGTCTGTGGGAGCAATTTATCAAATGTAAAAATACAGGTCTCCACCTCAGCTGAACTAGTGCTATAGAAGTGCTGAAACAAATCAAGTCTCCCCTGAGTTGCAGGAGTTAGAAACTGCCCGTCTGTGGGGGCAATTTATCAACTTAAAAATAAAGTCTCCACCTCAGTTGAGCTTACGCTATGGAACCGAAACAGTTTCGGCGGCTGCTTCAAAAAAGAATTGCAGAGCAAGGGAAACAATTACAGTTTAAAACGTATGGTAAGGGGGTCAGCTACTAAACTGTTTGCAAGAGCTCGAGAAAAATCAAGGTGCAGAAAAATTACTTTACACTCCTGGCTACTGGCTAAGTAGCAGCCTTTCAGCTGCAATAATTTGCTGTTTTAGGCTTCCTAAGCAATTTAGTGGCCGGTAGGCAGGTTAGGGAAGATTTAAATTTGGGGTTTGGTGCCTCTTTTAAATACAGTGCCCAGGCTTATGTGCCGAGTGTAAAGTCCACACACACATGCTTATTTAGTAAGCAATACACTCAATACAATTAGGCAACAACCGGAGTGGCTCCGAGTGTCCTTGCAGGCAGATTCAGTTCTTTGAGAAATGGGCAGAAAGTCCAAGCGGAAGAAAAAGGGCACCAATTTCAAAAGGACAATGGGTGGCAAGGCTGTTCATTGAAGTTTGCTTGAAGTAATTACCTTACGGTCAGGGAGGCTCAAGGTCATTGGTGGGGGAGCTCCAGGGCAGAGGTGTGCCCTCCTGTAGCCGAGGCTTACAGTCAGGGAGGCTCAAGGTCATCAGTGGGGGAGCTCCAGGGCAGAGGTGCACCCTTCTGTAGCTGAGGCTTACGGTTAGGGAGGCTCAAGGTCATCGGTGGGGGAGCTCCAGAGCAGAGGTGCACCCTCCTGTAGCCGAGGCTAAGGAGTGAGGAGACACCTTTTCACAGAAAGGGTGGTGTCCATGTGGAACACACTGCTCGAAGAGGTGGTTTCCTCTAAGTCAGTGGGCAGTTTTAAGAGGGGGTGGGGCAAAGTGAGAGAGAGGGTCACTGTTATGCGGAGAGGGGCAGCTGCAGTGTAAGTGGATGGCTAGCTGCACACTCAAGCAGATTTGATAGATCATGTGGCCTATATCTACTGGCAGGTTTGCATGTTTGTAAGCAGTGTGACAAGGAAGTTGAGTGGGCTAGTGGGATGCTGGGGTGCATAGAGAGATGTATCACCAGTAGAAGGCAGGAGTTGGTGCTGCCGCTTTATGGATCACTGGTAAAACCTCACCTAGAATACTGTGTACAGTTCTGGAGACCACAGCTTTAGAAGTACATAGACAGAGTGGAAATGGCCCAACTGAGAGCAACTAAAATGGTGAGGGGTCTACATCCAAAGCCCTACAAGGAGAGAGAGATTGAAGGAACTAAATATTTACACTGTGGAAGAGAGGAGGAAGGAGGGATATGATAAAGACCTTTTCGTGACTCACAGAGATGAATAAGATGCAGGAGGAAAGTAGTTTTCAGAGAAAAAGGTGCTCAAGAACAAGGGGACATGCCATGGGTTAAATTCAGGAGAGATATGAGGAAGTATATCTTCATGGAAAGAGTGGTGGATTCCTGAAACAGCCTGCTAGCCGAGGTGGTGAGGATTAAAACATTGGTGGGGTTCAAGAAAGTATGGGTTAGGCATAAGGGAATCTTACTGGAAAGGAATGGGGAGAGGGAGAAAAAGCTGGCAATCAGGTAGGGTCTGCAGTGATACTGTAGGTAGGGAAAAATGGGAAGACTGGGTGGGTTGAGAGTGCTTATCTGTTGACAAATTCTGTTTCTGTGTTTCTAATGGTATTGGCATAGAATTTATTTGACCTCATTATGGACTGACAGAATCCCCAGAGTTGGAAGCATAGTATTCAGTTTTGTGAACTAAGAGTCATGTTCTACTTTTTGCATAGAGTCTATCCAGTGCAATTACAGATGCCTGAAGTACAGCATGGACAGAATTTAAATAAAAAATAAGTGCTGTCATGTATGTCCGTTTTTTTATTGATAACCTTCCAGTCTCTCCCTAAGCAGTTCCCCTATGGATGTTTTGTGATAAACCCAAGACTAATAGTAAAACATTTTGAATCATATCCAGCTTCTGGACTGACGAAAACCCCCACACTTTAGTTCCGTATACTAGTTGTGATCTAGTTCTGGCCTCACATGCTGTTCAAAGTGCTGGAAAAGCATTCATTGTAAACTTTCTTCTGCATGATAGTTACTTTTAATGTTTGTCCTTGCGCAAAGCGAAAATGTTGTCATGATAGCGAATTTTGAGAGTTGTGTCACTGTCAGTCCAATGCAGGGCAGTCTGCAAGGGATTCGACAGTGTTAGACCAATCATCAGTCAGGCTGATCATGACATTCTTCTGGGCTTGCTAAATGGAAATTTCATAAAGTTCAAAGAAAAGAGCCACTCGAATTATAGGACGACGCTGTCCTCTGATCTGCATAATGCCGCCCAGCGAGGAGAGCTGATCAACCTGCTGTGGTCTCCCCACAATGTAAAAACAATCCATTCCACCCTCTGTAAAGTGTCACTCCCATCTCCCATTGCTTCCCCATTCTTCTTAATTTTCAGACACCAGGGTGGCCAATCCATGGTGCTGGCTAGTACCCCCCACCCCACTCATTGTGACTGTGCAACACCAGGGAGCCCACCCCCGCTGCTGCCAGGCATAATACTGACACTGGGCTGCCTAATCCCCAGTGTTGGTACTTGAAATAAAGAAAACCGTCCCTCATAGTCTTTTTTTATTTTTATTTTTAATTTCTGTATCTCACCTTCTGCCAAGTATCTCTCCTTCCTCTCCATCGCGTCCAGTGCCTGTAGAGGTTAAATTGACACTGGAGTGCCCAGTCCCCAGTGTTGGTACCTGAAATAAAGAAAACTGTTCCTCATACTCTTTTTTTTTTAATTTTTATACATCCTGTGAAAAAGAAAATTATCCATTGATGTCTGTTGCAGCTGCGGCCCCCCAGCGGCCATTACCCTCCCTCACCCAACCCCCACCCACTCAGCACCTACCAACCCCACTCTCCCCACCCCTTACTTACCTACCATGGGTCCAATGCCACAATCCTCTCTGGACCAGTGACACGTCTTCACTCTTCAATGCCAGACCTCGAACTGAGGACATCAGGTATGCGGCTCAATGTATTTCAATGCATTTTGAAATTGCACTCATAACGTGGTCATTTTTTAATATTTCACCCTAAATTTTCAAAATGGCCTCTTTGGGACCCCAATTCATGAATAAGAGTGGTGAAATCCTTCAAATCCATCCAGAAAGATGAGCTTGCAGTAACTCTGCGCAATCACCTTTCAGACAGGATTTGAAAATGTTCACCTATTGGGTTCCTTAGGTGGGGTCATAAGAAGACTATGTGGAAAATTTTAAAAAAAACAAGGTTATGAAGGTATGTTGAACATTTTCAATGGTCACTCATAACTCTGGTAATTTTCAATATTTTGGCTTCTAATTTTCAGCATAACCATTTCTTCACATTATCTCATGAATGTGACAGGTATCGTTTTTCAAATCCTGGCCAAAATGTGTTTTCGCAATTCTGGCATGAGATGATGTTTCAGCCAGTATTTTATAAATGGCACCTGTCATGTTCAGAAGGAGGGGTCATAAAAAGACTATGTTGAAAATTTGGGATCAAAATGTGAAACAAAACTCTCCTCTGAAACATTTTTTCACAGTTGCACTGTGAAATGACCATTCAGATGTGAGAAATCACCTTTCAGACGGGATTTAAAAAATTCCACCTGTCTTGATTATAATGTCAGGTCATAAAAAAAAACTGTTGGAAATTTGGGAGTGTGAGGAGGAGGACCATGGAAAGGCATCTATCTTAAATAGATACTTCTGCTCAGTATTTACTGATGAGAAGGTGGGGCCCACAGCTCAGCACCATGGACACGGGGGGGGGGTGCATTAGTCCCTTCACAAAAGAAAGGGTCCTACAAGAGCTCGATAAACTCAGGGTGAACAAGGCAATCGGACCTGATGGCATACATCCCAGGGTACTAAAAGAAGCTAAGGGTGAAACTAGCAGAGCCATTATCCAAACTGTTTAGTGAGTGTCTGTGCACAGGAGAGGTCCCAGAAGACTGGAGAAGGGCTCATGTGATCCCACTCTACAAGAGTGGTAGCAGGGAGGAGGCAGGGAACTACAGACCAGTCAGTCATCTCAATAGTGGGCAAGATTATGGAGGCATTCCTTAAGGAAAGGATAGTGCAACACCTGATACCCATAGGAGCAGCACAGGATCCAAGACAGCATGGGTTTACAACAGGAAGGTTCTGTCAAACTAATCTCATAGATTTCTTTGACTGGGTAACCAGAGTGGTGGACCAAGGGGGAAGCAGTTGATGTCGCCTACCTTGACTTTAGCAAAGCTTTCGATACTGTTCCACACAGAAGATTGATTAACAAGTTGGGTAGACTCGAGGTGGGTCAGAAGTTGGTCAACTGGGTGGCAAACTGGTTGACGGGCAGAAAACAGAGAGTGGTGGTAAACGTTATTCAGTCAGAAAAGATGCAAGTCACAAGTGGGGTACCTCAGGGATCAGTCCTGGGGCCAGTCCTCTTCAATATCTTCATCAGTGACATTGCAGATGGACTGGAGGGTAAGGTTTGTCTGCTTGCAGATGACACCAAGATCTGCAACAGAGTAGATGATCCAGATGGAGTGGGCAGAATGAGAAGAGATCTGGATAAACTGACTAAAGGGTCGGAAGAGTGGCAACTGGGGTTCAATGCAAAGAAGTGCAAAATCATGCACATAGGGAAGAGAAACCTTGAAACCACCTATAGGATGGGAGGGGAGTTGCTGGCAGTCACAAGGGGAGAAGGAGACTTGGGCATCATCATCACAGATGACCTGAAATCATCCAAGCAGACCACTAAAACTGTAGGTAAGGCTAGAGGCATGTTGGGGTGTATTAGTAGGGGTATCACAAGTCATAAGAGGAAGGTAATAATCCCTCTTTACAAGACACTGGTTAGGCCCCATCTGGAGTACTGCGTGCAGTACTGAAGGCCACACCTTCACAAGGACATTAACAAAATGGAGGCAGTCCAGAGAAGGGCAACCAAAATGGTGCAGGGACTGCATCAGAAAACATATGAGGACAGATTAACAGAGCTCAATATGTATACCCTAGAGCAAAGGAGGGAGACAGGTGATATGATTGAAACATTCAAACACATTAAGGGCATTAACAAGGTGAAAGAGTCTAACATATTTCAATATAAGAAAAATAGAAGGACAAGAGGACACAGCATGAGATTAGAGGGAGGCCGATTAAGGGGTAATGAGAGTTCTTTTTCACAGAAAGGGTGGTGGATGCATGGAACAGCCTACCTCAGGAAGTGGTGGATATGAATACAGTGCAGGGCTTGAAACAGGCATGGGATAAGCATAAGGGAACAATATAGATGAGTATGAATAGATAGGCCACTGACAGAGTGAAGGCCTATGGCAAATTCATAAGGCAGAAAAAGAAATGGGCAGACTAGATGAGCCTTGCGGTCCTTATCTGGCATCAACTTCTGTGTTTCTATGTAAAATGTGTAATCCCACTGAAAATTAAATATTGCCTCTCAGCTGGCCTGCCCTGGGAAAATACAATCTAAAATGTGTGAAAACAGGACACCCCTGAAAATGAGATATTGCATCTCATCTGGTCTATCCTGGGTAAATATTTAGTAAAAATGTGTCAAATTAGGACCTCATACAGCAGGGCTCCCACTGAACTGTGCATTTTTGCTGCTCTGTCCTGGAAAAATACATTGTAAAAGCTGGACCCCACTGAAAATGTAACTTGAATGGGTAAAAGCAGAGCCCCGCTGAAAATGAGATATTGTGTCTCGGCTGTGCAGTTCTCGGTAAATACAGAGTAAAAATTGGGAAAAGAAGGAGCCTACTGAAAACAAGATAGCATCTGAGCTGTGCTATCCTGGGTAAATACAATACAAAGATAAGTCAAAGGACCCCATTAAACATGATATATTGCATCTGAGCTGGGTTGTCTCGAGTAAAGATATTGCAAAACTGTGTAAAAACAGGACCCTGAATCCAAACCCTATTGAAGAGGAAATGTTACATCTAGGCAAGGCACATTTTATTTTTCTAGGCGCCCAATCCCAGAAGCTCTGGGTTCCATACACAATGATAGAACTATCAATAAAACAGTAAAATTATCAGCAGTAAATAACAGACCATGGGACAGATATTCAAAGCTTTGTGCGCCAGGCAAAAAACGTTTGCGCGGGTTTAGCACGGGTCTGCTATATTCAAAAGGCTGAAAAGTGCAGGCAAACAGCATCAGCGCCAGGCAAACTATAATTATATGCAAGGGGCAAAGTGAACATGAATACAGGTGCAATGAGATATTCAGCAACTAGCGCCACGCTAAGGTGTTTAGCGCGACATAGCGTGACCCATAGCGTGGTACAATTTACCGTCCAGAAAAAGCTGGTCTTAACCCTGGGCAAACAGCTTTGCGAAGTGCTATCTCAGCATTAGCACGGCTTGCGCGGCCCTAACATATGAGTATGACACTTAGAAACAGCCAGACATGGAATACACATGCTGCACATTGCTGGCACCACAATGATGCCATCAGCTGCCACCAGTCCAAGCCAAGCACAAACAGTGAGGGGTGATCTGACCCACAGGGGACAGCATGGTAGTGTGGCCATATAGCACACACCTGCAGACCATACGTCTGTGGTGTATAACAGATGCCAGTACAGACATGCAGCACTGTGGGCATGGTGGCCAGTGAGGGTAGAGTGTATGGGTGGCCAGACCTCACCACAGCCCACTTGTGGCCACAAGGCTGGGACACATCGTTCAGTGCACATGGGCCAGTAGTGGGATTACGACACCACCTGTGTGCCTGTCGGATCCTACATGCCCCCCGAGCCACCTACCACACAACTGTACAGATGTCACAGCACACACTGCCAGCCATATACATGACACTGTGTGCATCCCATGTCACAGCTGCAGCATCTGTGGGTCACACAACAGCATGATAGTACTGTCCACTGTCAGTAATTACCTATAAGCTGTGCCTGGCACTGTGTACAGTGCAGTGGTCATCAGTGCCCTACATACCATAGGCAGTGTCGTGTCCCTCACACTACCAGCCCTCTTGCTACTGTAGTGTCTGCTGTGCACTGTAGCATGACTTACAGTGTGACGGTTGCATGCAGCACCACCATCACCACCACCACCTGTGCCTATGCTGTGCTGTCCCCTGGGGTACGATATGCTATGCTGTACTATATACATGAAGCCTGCAGCTATCAACATGCACTGCCTGACTGACCTACAGGTGGAGCTGTGGTCAGACCTGGCCAGCCCCTGTACCTCCAGACTGACCTACAGGTGGAGCTGTGGGACCCTGCAGTAACGCTGTGCAAACTGCATGCAAATCAGTGCATGATGAGATGCTAATATGGCTGTTTGCCCACAGACTATCTAAGTAGGCTCATTTGCATGTCACTTTTGAATATGGCAAAGCTTAGCTCGGGGCTAATGTGTTTGCACGGGCCATCACGCTTAGCTCACCAAGCTGCACTAACGTGTTAAGCAGCTGGGCGCTAACGGCTTAGGAATATTATACAGTTTTGAGCACAGTTTTTTCATGTGTGCTGCTGCCTGCAGCTCTACTGGGTCCCTGCATTTGCCAGAACACACATTGGCCACATAGTTCCTCTCTACCTACCCTCACGTCTCTGAGCACTGTGTTGTTGTTGTGGTTTGCACTTCCTGGTTGCTGTCTTCAGTGCTGTCTTATTCCAGGGCTACGTTTGCCCTGCACTCCCAGCCCAGTTTGCACGGCCTCATTCCCATGCTATATTGAGCAGCTGTTTGCCCTGGGCTATTCCTCTTGAATATGGCTTGCTTTGTGCTCCAGGCTAAGTTTGCCCAACGGGCAGTGCTAATTTAGCCCCGGGGCAAACCTTTGAATATCTGGCCCCATATAATTAAATAAATAAGATCTAAATTGATATGTCCTAGAAAAATACATTGTAAATGCGGGGCCACACTAAAAATTAGATCTCACATCGCACCAATACTAATCTGGGTAAATGCAGTATACAACTGTGTAAAATCAGGACCCCATTGCAAAATGACATATTACATCTCATCTGGTCTATCCTGGGTAAATATATAGTAAAACTGGGTACAATGAAGTCCTGATACAACAACAGTTCAAGTAGTGAACATTCAGCACTGACAAATGCTTATTTAATGCTGGTTAGGTGGTGCCCCAGTTTCCACAACAGTGGAAACTCACCACCAGATATTTATATTCCTTTACTGCATCAGTTCTCTGCTTTAATATAAACCATATATCTTTATCCAACTTACATAGAAACATAGAATTTGACAGCAGATAAGGACCGCTTGGCCCACCCAGTCTGCCCATTTCCCTACCTGATGGATAAGTTGCAGATCCTAGTTAACCAGCAGCCTACTTCTTCCTACCCCCACCCCCTAGAATTGCCTTATGACTGTCCCATGCATGCTTGAATTCCACCACTGTTTTTGACTCCACAACCTCCTCTGGAAGGCCGTTCCATACATCCACAACCCTCTCTGTGAAAAAATACTTCCTTAAATTACCTCTGAGCGCCCCCTTCTATCTTCAAATTGTGCCCCCTTGTTCTTGCACACCTCTTTTTTTGAAAGATGCTACCCTCTTGGACTTTGTTGATTCCCTTGAGGTACTTGAAAGTTTCTATCATGTCCCCCTCTCCCTCCTTTCCTCGAGGCTATACATATTAAGCTCCTTAAGTCTCTCTTCATATGTCTTCCGGTGCAGACCCTGCACCATTTTAGTTGCCCTCCTCTGGACAGCTTCCATCCTGTCTATGTCTTCTTGGAATTGGGTCTCCAGAACTGCCGAGTACTCAGATGTGGTCTCACCAGCTGTCTGTACAGAGGGATAATAACTCTTGTTTTCTACTGGTGATGCCTCTCCTATGCATCCCAGTATTCCCCAACCCTCCTTGCTGCCCTCTCACATTGCTTGCCCACCTTTAGGTCATCTGATATGACTACCCCAGGTCCCTTTCCATTTTTGTTGTTGTTAGTATCTCACCCCCCATTGTGTACTCTTCCCCTGGGTTTTTGTTTCCCAGGTGCATTACCTTGCACTTCTTAGCATTGAATCTAAGCTGCCATACATTTGACCATTCCTCTAACCTTGCCAAGTCCCTTCTCATCCTTTCCACCCCACCTTGTGCATCAACTCTGTTGCAGAACTTTGTGTCATCTGCAAAGAGACATACTTTTCCTCCCAGTCCCTCTGCAATGTCGCTTATAAAGACATTGAAGAGGACTGGTCCTAATACTGAACTCTGTGGTACCCCACTACTAACCCCCCTTTTTTCAGAGTGGACTCCATTTACTATTACTCTCTGTGTCCTATTCTCCTGCCAATTCTTTACCCAGGCTATCATCTTGGGACCCACTCCCAGGCTGGCTAACTTGTATATTAATCTTTTGTGTGAGACTGTGTCAAATGCCTTGCTAAAGTCTAGGTAGGCCATGTCCACAGCCCTTCCCTGATCAACTACTTTGGTCATCCAGTCAAAGAAATCTATCAGATTTATCTGGCATGACCTTCCCGCTGTGAATCCATGCTGCCTTGGGTCCTGTGCCCCTCTGGCCTCTAGATACTCAACAATTCTTTCCTTCAGAAGTGATTCCATCATTTTCCCTACCATTGAGGTTAAACTAACAGGTCTGTAGTTTCCTGCTTCTGCCTTGCTCCCACTTTTGTGAAGGGGAATCACATCTGCCCTCCTCCAGTCCTCAGGTACCACCCCATCCTCCCATGATTTGTTAAAGAGGGTAGTCAGTGGTGTCATTAGTTCTACCTTAGTTCTTTTAGAATTCTGGGATGAATCCCATCAGGCCCCATTGCTTTGTCCACCTTCAGTTTTAAGAGCTCTTTCAGACCCTTTCTTCTGTAAATGGGCTGGTATCAACTTCTGTATCCAGAGTGTTTCTACTGTTTGTTTTAGGTACCTCCCCTCTTCCTTTGTAAATACTGAGCAAAATATCTGTTTAGTATCTCTGCCTTTCACAGTCACCTTTGCCCACCCTCCCTCCCCTTTATTAAGCCTCACTATCCCTCCCTTGGTCTTCCTTCACTCCCTGATGTACCTATAAAAGGTTTTATCCCCCTTCTTAACTGATTTCGCTATCTTTTCCTCGGTTTGGGCCTTTGCTATTCTGACTGCCTTTCCAGCTTCCTTTTGCTTTAACTGATACAGTTCTCTGTCCTGTTCCTTCTGTGATTCCTTGTACTTCCTGAATGCTTTCTTTGCTTTCTTTTTCTCTTGAACCTTCACTGCCACTTCCTTTGAGAACCATAGTGGTTTCTTACCTCGTTTCATTTTGTTTATTTGCTTTACACAAAGGCTTGTTACCTCTGTGATGGCAGTTTTTATTATTCCCCATTGTTCTTCCACCCCTTCTTCCTGCCCATTTGCTAGTGCATTCCTTAGGCACTCACCCATTTTGGCAAAGTCAGCCCTCCTAAAATCCAGTACCTTTGTCTTTGTATGGCTTGACTCTATTGCTGTGTTTATTGTGAACCATACTGTTCGATGGTAGCTAGTTCCCAGATGGCTACCCACTTCTACATCTGTGGTCTTCTCTTCATCTCCATTTGAGAGAACCAGATCTAAGATTGCTCCCTCTTGAGTGGGCTCCAATACTAGTTGTCTAAGGCATGCCCCATGTAGGGCATCTAGAATAACCCCACTCTTAGAAGTGGCTGCTGCAACTGCACTCCAGTTAACATCTGGCATATTCAGATCACCCATCAGCAATATCTCCCCTTTATCTGCCATTCTAAGTATACTTTCTATCATTTCCTTGTCCATTTCCTCCCCCTGAGAGGGGGGTCTGTATACAACCCCTGTGCGGATTGTGGTGCCATTGCTTGCCTCCAAATTGACCCACAGTGCTTCTTCTCCTCCCTGTTTACCGTTTTGTTCTGTTGCTTTGATTTCTTCTCTTATGTAGAGAGCTACTCCTCCTCTCCTTTTACCCTCCCTGTCCCTCCTATAGATAGTGTATCCTGGTATGTTTATGTCCCAGTCATGGTTCTGTGTGTACCACGTTTCTGTGACTGCCAC
This sequence comes from Neoceratodus forsteri, assembly GCA_016271365.2. Lineage (NCBI taxonomy): Eukaryota > Metazoa > Chordata > Ceratodontiformes > Ceratodontidae > Neoceratodus > Neoceratodus forsteri. Next base: position 1,247,033,973 of record CM057455.1, on the reverse strand, counting down.
GATATCCAGATCTTCCTCCTCCATCAAGGCCACTAATTCAGGAAGCTTGTTACCCAGACTACGGGCATTGGTACTCATTGCTCACCATTTTTTGATGGCTTTACCTTCTGTAGCGGCATCCCCCACTGACCTTTCTACCTTGGTCTTTTTCTCATTTAGTACCCTGTTTTGTAGGGGGAGGCTGGGATTTTCCTGCTGCTTATCAGTGCCTCCCCCCTTGACTAGTTTAAAGGCTTGCCAATGAAGCATTTAAACTGATTTCCCAAAAGACTTGTTCCCTTCCTGGACAGATGCAGACCATCCTGCCAGTATAGGCTGGTGTCCCTCCAGGTGGAACCCCAGTCCCCAATGAAGCCAAACCCCTGTGCTCCACACCATTTTTTCAACCATTTGTTAAACTGCATGGTGCAAAGTACCCTCGCCTCACCCATGCCACTGACAGGCAGTACCTCTGAGAAGGATACTGTGTGTGCTACTTGTCTTAAGCCCCTCCCCAACTCTACAAAGTCCTTCTGCACTGCTCTAATCTCATGATGAGCTAAGTCATTTGTCCCTAGGTGGACAATGACGTCCAGCTCAGACTCCCGTGCAACTGTTCTCGTGATCCTAAGGATGCGCTTCCTGTCCCTCCAAGCCATGGCACCAGGCAGGCACCTTACTTCAGTTTTCCCTGCTCCCCCCAGTTCTATCCCCCTAATAATTGAGTCCCCCACCAGGAGCTGCTTTCTTTCCCTGTGGTGCCCTCTGCCTCCTTCCTGAGGGCCTCCCTTGTGACAGTTGTCTGCACCCTCCTTAGTCTTCTCTGCAGGTGTATCCATAGGGGAGCTATGCTCCCCCAGAATGGTGTATGGATTGTGGTGTGGAACAACTGACTGGGTGTGCCTCTGTTCCACCATCCTCACCCTCCCTGAGCCCACTGTGGTCCAACTGCTGTGCTTTCTTTGCAACCTCTGAGGAAGTGGTGGTGGCTCTGGTGCTCCCTGGATGGGGGAGGTTCCCTTCCTACTGTCCAGTGTGGCCTGGAGGAAGGTCCCTGTACTACTGTCTAGTGTGGCCTGAAGATGGGCAACTTCCTCCCTCAGGGAAGAGAGTTGTCTGCAAATAGGGCAGCATCTCAGCCTCCAGAAAGACTCCCAGAAGACTGCTGCCCCACACCCATTACATTGCATTACTCCCCACATTTTGTGTGTGTGTGTGTGTGTGTGTGTGTGTGTGATTGGTTTATAATATAGAAATAGATATATATTTATATTATACAATGTGTATGCTTATATTGTCAGTGCAGTGTGCTAGAGAGGATATGACAGTGACATGCACCTTGCACTCTTGAGGAAATGATGTCAGAACCCCAGGTATAAAGGAACTATTTCCAGGGGTGGGTGGGGTGAGGTGGGAAGGGGTTGGGCCTAAACTGTGCCCTCAAAAACAATCAGCTAAAAGCTCTGACCCACTGCTGCAATGAGTGCCTTCCTGTCAGCAAGATGCCCTACACAACAATTTGATGAGAAATACCCTGCTAATCAGACAGAGAAAAATCCACACATCCAAGTCAGACACAGGTAAACGTCCCCAGCCCCAAAACAGGCCTGGTGGTTTGTGCTCTGAGAGCTGTCAGCCCCAAAATAAGTCAGCTGTGCTTTAAACTCTTCCTGCACTGAAAATCTTAAGAATTGTAACAAACAAACGTAAACCTAGATCCACCACCCTCTGTTGCTTGAAAGACTGTCTTTTCCTGTTTCACACTGCAGGTTTTTCTGTGACCACTCCTTAACCCCATTAACTTTGTTAAAAAGAGTTTAACTATCACAAACTCCTACGCACCAGTAAATTATTTAAAAATAGTTTCTGTCCCAAAATCCTAGTAGTCAATCCAGCTACCCCAAGGGACAACCAGAATGCAGTATTCAAACACTTATGAGGTTACTTCCAAGATAAGCAGAGTTTGCAAGTTTCTTTTTCAACTCCTCAGCCACCTTTAATTCATTTAAAAATAGTTTAACTGTCAGCAAATCCTAGTAGACAATCTAGCTACCTCCAAGGACCTACCCAAATGCAGTATTTAAATCTTTCTGAAGTTACTAACAAGATAAACAGAGTTTCAAGCCCTTCTTGGTTAAACACTAAATAAATATGTGAATAAAAAGCAATTACCAAGGGTAGTTAGTTTTCACCTCCCACAGAATTAAGCAAAAGTCTGCGTTTGTTGCAGATATCAAGTGCAATATACAATTCTCACACAGCTCACAGTTGAAGAAAGTAGTGTCCTTCCAGCTCCAGAAAATGTGCTTTGTGTCTTTGAAAATTGCAGCCTTCAGTAACTTATAGTAATCTGATCTAGTCTGGATATCTCCACCCAGGGCAATTTGTTGCCAATGGTTATGATGTAGCCCTTCCTGTTCCAATACAACCTGTTTGGTCTGAAAACAATGTCCTGCCCCCTAAGGCTGTCTGTGTTTCAATTCACACTGCAGGTTTTTCTGTGACCACTCCTTAACCCCAGTAACTTTGATAAAAAGAGTTTAACTATCACAAACTCCTATGCACCAGTAAATTATTTAAAAATAGTTTCTGTCCCAAAATCCTAGTAGTCAATCCAGCTACCCCCAAGGGACAACCAGAATGCAGTATTCAAACACTTATGAGGTTACTTCCAAGATAAGCAGAGTTTGCAAGTTTCTTTTTCAACTCCTCAGCCACCTTTAATTCATTTAAAAATAGTTTAACTGTCAGCAAATCCTAGCAGACAATCTAGCTACCTCAAGGACCTACCCAAATGCAGTATTTAAATCTTTCTGAAGTTACTAACAAGATAAACAGAGTTTGCAAGCCCCTTCTTGGTTAAATACTAAATAAATATGTAAATAAAAAGCAATTACCAAGGGTAGTTAGTTTCACCTCCCACAGAATTAAGCAAAAGTGCACATTTGTTGCAGATATCAAGTGCAATACAGAATTTCTCACATCTCCCAGTCACCATGATCTTTCTTTTATTAAACATTAATTTCTAAGGAAAGTTCTTCCAACTACTCTTGGATTGCATTTAAAGCATTTTGGACACCAGCTTCTGCCGAAGAGAGAATTATTGCATCATCTGCATATAAAAAGGGGGCAATTTTTTTCTTGGCCAGTTTTCAAATGGAACATATGGATATTTTCCAGTGTATTGGCTAACCCTAATGTAAATATTAAGCAACATCAGAGCCAGCAGGCAGCCTTGTTTGGCTCCACTCATTTCTTGTAGCTCATGAAAGTTGTCCTTCTCAAGCAATCCTCTTTCACACAGTGGTTATACTGTGAGGCACCCTGAGCAATATAAACAGCTTTGGAATAATCTCCTTACTTTATAATATCTACCAAACAGTTTCCCATGACAGGATTAAATGTGGCCTTAATGTCTATGTACCCTATGTAAAACTCCCCAAAAGCATGGGTGATTACCTTTGGCTCTGTGGAGACTAGCCACCATCCTACCACCAGCATTCTTCTGGTATGCCATCGCTACAGCAACAATTTTACCATGACCAACAGTACAGCAACAGGTCATTGTAGTGTCAGCACAGGTCCCCAGCACTGCTTTCTGGGGGCCTTGCATACCCTCCCTGAATTAACTCCAGCTCGGAGTTGATTATTTTAGTTATGAGCATGTGGGGTGCAGCGCCCCTCCTCATGGGGGGTTTGGGGGAGGCAAAGTCCCCTGAAGAAAACACAGTCTCGAGTGACTGGCTTTATGCTGACCACAATTGCAGTCGACATAAAGGTGTCACTGTAATGTCGATTGACAACAAATTTGTCAACAGACTGTCACGGATCCCATTCTTCCTCCCTCCATCCCCTTGGACTTGGACTGCTTATGTCGGGAACAGAGAGCAGGAATAAATCTTCAGCACCTCCTGCATCATTGTAAAGTGTCTCTAGTGGTATTTTCACTGTTCCTACTGACTGATGCATGCAGTGACCAGGGAAATCCCACAGTGACCATCCTGACTGAACTGGACACTCTGACCCAACTATACAGCTACAACCTGGGGCACAAAATAAGTTATGGGCAGGAGCCCTTTTGGAAATGAGCTAAAAAAAAATGGCTGCCATTTTTTCACTCTCTGACCCCTCTCAACATAACAGCAGGGTCAGAAGGCATCAACAAACAGCCAATCAGGCTCAGAAGTCTGAACCAGGAGTCCAAAAGGCTATCAGGATGCTGAAGGACTTTATTAATTCATCCGGGAGTCAAGGGATCCCAAGGGCTATCTGGATGCTGGGGGAGTTTATTAATTCACCCAGGAGTCAGGTTACCAATCAGTCATTGAGTGACAGAGGGTGTGAATCCCCACTGCAGTTATTGACACAGGCCTCTCAACATATTTGAGCCCATAACACAGGGGTAGTGTACTGTCATCTATGGTGGTCCAGTACACTTACATACACTTTATTGGCTTTTGCCATAACGTACTGTATTTAGTTATCAAGCAGGTCAACAAAACATGTGGTCAATTTTGTTGCTCTCTTAGGCATGAAGACTTCCCCTAGAACAAGTAATTCCTTGACTATTTCATGTGTGGTGGAAGCAGTATATGTTCTGGCATGTCATCTCTAATTCTTCCATGTGTGTTCTGCAGTTGTCAAAATGGTCATTGCTGATGGTTACTAATGTGCACATAAATCCCATTTGTATGAACTGTGTACATTAGCAACCATTCAGAGTGCAGGAAAATGGTGATCTACCTTTCAGCTGCTCCATGCCAGTGAGTGGTCCTGCTGCTCATACTGAAGCATACCCATTGGTCTGCCAGACTATCAATCATAGTGACTTCAGAGCCCAACTGCTACTTCAAGCCAGTGAGAGGACTTACTGTTCATGCTGCAGAATAACTTATTTTTTTAAACTCCAAGTTTATTCAAGTGCAACATAGACACAGTTTCATGTCATACAGATTTCACAGAGACATCCTGCAATCTTATAAAGCTTTTCTGCTATATTATTCCTGTGGTCCTACTGTAAAGTTTAAACAGAGGATAGAAGTAGGTTGAGAGTTATTAAAAGATCCCTGTCTTTATCTTTTCCAGGAAATCAAAGACAGCTTCACTACTTCATTTCAATTGATTCTGGAGTACAGTAAAGAAAAGCTTCATAAGGACAGAAAAAAAAACAATAGAAAAGTCTCTTTGTTAAGCTCTGTGTCCAGTCTCCTGTATAGACTAATTACAGATACATTAAAACTGAATCAGAATAACTAACTTATTGTTAATGCAATAAAACTTAAAAAAAAAACAATTCTGTACATGGCTGGTTATTTCATCTTTCTACTAATTTCATCTACCATGTTATCTACTTAGTGGGTATGAGAAGAGGGGTACATCCCATATACCTTATTATTTATTTTTCTGTTTTTCCTTTTTTTTTTTTTGGTCCATCACTACCAGTAAAATTCAATGGGCAAATGCTTGCTGGGAGAGAACCAAGATTCCTTCTAGTTCCTCTATCAAGTGCATGAAAGGGAGCCATATTCCATTAAATTTATCACAGTGCAAGCGTAATTCAGCTGTGATCCTCTCCACCCGGCAGATACCTTTCACAGCAGGGTAAGGCATATGAGAAGAGATTGAAGGCACTGAACATGTACTCCCTGGAAGACAGGAGAGAGATAGAGAGAGAGGGGTTATGATTGGGACCTTCAAGTACTTGAAAGGAATAAATAAGGTTGATAAAGAGAGTCTCTTTAAGCTGAGTGGCAACCATAACACAAGGGGGCACAGTCTTAAGCTGGAGGGTGGGAGGTTTAGGAGGGAAGACAAAAAAGCACTTCTTCACAGAGAGGGTGGTGGGCTCTTGGAATGCGCTGCCAGAAGAGATCATCTCCTTGAAGACAGTGGGCAGCTTTAAGAGAGGCTTGGGATAGGCATAGGGGGAAGGTAAGGATCATGGGTAGAGAGGATGGGAGGAGTGGGGAGGGAGGGACAGTAGCTCAAGCTGTGGACCCTGCAATACGAGCAAACTTGATAGACCAAATGGCATTCTTCTGCTGGCTTCTTTGTATGTTCATATGTATGTATGTATGTATTTCTACCCATTTTAACAGCATGGGAGGAACAGGATTCAACCAACACTGGTTATAGCTTTACCAGCTGCTGCTGGCAGTATGTCTATAAATGATTTCTGGCCATTGGTCCATTTCCCCTTGGGAATGAGACCCAAGATCATGTGTTTGAACACCAAAGGTTCCTGTATTCCAGTCATTTGTTGAAAATGGTTCTTTACTGCCCCTCAAAATGGCTGTGTGACTGGGCATTCCCAGAAAATATGATGATGATTCCCCACTGCTCAACATTTCCTCCAACATTTAGCTGATTTATCTGGAAGATAATACTTAGTCTTGGTGGGGGTGTTAAAAAACATGATAAGAATCTTCTACCTGAACTCTCTCCATGTGTTTGAGGCTGCAGTACGAAAAGCCCCCTCCCATATTTTTTGCCAGACAAGTGCATCTAATTGTATTCCTGCTTCCCTTTCCCAGGCCACTTTACAGATTGGGGGGGGTACTCTCTCTTGTGATCAGGTAGGTGGACGCCAACCTAGAAATAAGGTGGGTCACCCCCAGACCTCCCACCATGCTCTAAAGCATTAACTCCAAAGGGTGAGGGTGTTGCTTTACCTCCTCTAAGTTTGTATTGGTTCTCAAAAAACAAATGACCTGGAGTATCTGAAAAAATGTGAGGTGGGCCGATGAAAATCCCATTGTAATTCTTGAAATGTTTTGATTCTCCCTTGGTGAATAAACTGCTTAAAATATCTTAAGCCCCATCTTTTCCAGATATCAAAAGAGTGGTCTATTCTGGGCAGCCGAAAGCCAGTACACATGGTGATCTATGTTCTATTAGACAGAGTTGTGTTTAGACCCAATTCCTTTTTTACTGTCCCCCTATGTCTTATACATTTGTTTTAACCATGGGTTTGCTATTACAGCCCTTCTCAAATGTTCTGGGGAGATTACAAAATCTCTCAATGGATTTACCTCTGTACTACTGCCTGATTCCTGTTTGACCCATGTGTCATTTTGATCTCCTCCCATGTGTGACAACCAGGGTATTAACTGGGCCATCTGGTAATAAATTTTTAGGTTGGGCAAACCAAGTCCTCCCTGAGGTTTAGACATAAGTAGGGAGTTCCATGCTACTCTGGGATGTCTCCCAGCCCATACAAAATGATGGAGTGCTGTATTTATTTGTTTCATATCAGATCTGGGGATATGCAGTGGCAATGTATTAAACAGAAAAAGAAACTGGGGCAAAATATTCATCCTTTCAGACTCTATGTGACCCATTAATGATAAAGGGAGAAGGGTCCATCATTTTAAATCTGTAAAGACTTTGTTTATTAGTTTCCCATAATTTATTTGGTAAAGTTGTTTCAGGTCCAAGGGAACAAAGATACCCAGGTATCTGATATTGGATATTACCCACTTAAAAGGTATTAATTGTGTCAGCTCTGGAGAGCGGGAGCCACTTATCAATATGATCTCCATTTTGCCATTATTAACTTTAAATCCTGATATCCCTCCATAGTCCAAGATAAGCTGGTGTAGGACCGGAAGGTTTTAAATGTTTTTTATTTAAACTATAACATTGTATCATCCATGTAAAGTGAGATCCTATTTTCCTCACCCCCCCCCAATTTTATACCTTCCAGACCCAGATGGATTCTAATGAGTTCTGCCAAGGGCTCCATATTCAATGCGAATAGGATTGGGAATGGGGACAACCCTGCCTCATCCCTCGTTGTACGTCTAGATATTCAGATGTAGTGCCATTTACTTTAAGTTAGCTTGAGGCTTGTAATATATTGCTTTTTTCCAAGTTTTAAATTGGTCCCCAAAACTAAACCCACCCAGAACCCCTTGGAGAAAATCCCAGCTTAAGTGGTCAAACACTTTTTTTGCATACACAGCTATGGCTAACTGAAGATCTTTCACTTTCTGACCATAGTGCAAAATGTTGAGGCAGCACCTAATATTGTGTGTAAGATGTCTATTTGGGACAAAACCCGCTTGCACTAAGTCTGGTAAAATGTTATTAATTCGAGATGCAAGTATTTTTGTAAATATTTTAGAATCCACATTAAGAAGAGAAATTGGTCTATATGATGTACAAAATCCCTGGGAGTTCCCCCCCTTTGGGATCACTGTAATGAAGACAAATGTGTGGTGATGCATTTTGGTAAAGGCAATATTAATTATAATTACACTCTGAGTGGAAGTGTAGAGTGGCAGCCACAGACATTACCAGTTATTTCCCGAAATTTCAGTGATATTTCTGGAGAAATCTCCTGCTTTCTGCATTTCCACAGTAGGGGCAGCAAAGAGAAACTCTTCAGAAATTTTATAAAATATCTGGAAATAGCTGGCAGTATCTGTGGCTACTACTGCACTTCACAAATTGGTGTCCGAAAGAGATCTGGGGGTGAGAGTAACAAATGATTTAAAGTTTAGTACTCACTGTACTCTGATTGTCAAAAAAGCAAATCAGGTATTAAATTGTATTTTTAGTCATATAAGCAGCAGGGATAGCAGGGTACTCTTACCACTTTATCAGGCATTGGTGAGGCTGCACCTTGAGTATTGTGTGCAGGTATGGTCCCCATACAACAAGGCAGATATTGGAAGGTTGGAGGGGGTTCAAAGAAGTGCAACAAAAAGAATTATAGGATGTGAGAAATTAACATACCAAGAGAGATTACATAAATTTGGAATGTTCTCCTTACAATACATAAGGTTAAGAGGAGATATGTGCATGATATTCAGGGCATTTCCAGATAAACAGTTGAGGGAAAGTCTGGGACTAACAATAAGGAATATTTTTTTCTATTTGAACCTAGAGGTCATAGAATGCAATTAGCACAAGACAAATGGAACACCTTAAAAAGAAAAAAATTGGTTTAGCCAGAGAGGAGTTCAATTTTGGAATACCTTTCCAAGTGAAGTGGTTATGAGCAAAACTATGGATACATTCAAAAAAGGTCTTGATAGATTTTATTTGAGTAATAAATTAAGTTAATGAAATTAAACCTGGCAAGCAATAAGGACGTAAGTCTATGTAAGCTTGAAAACCTATGAAACCTATGAAATAAACTCATAACTGTCCAACCAATTGGTAACATCAAACACATAACTAAACAAGTGAGTATGATTCCTATGTTATGATGTTAGAACCCTGTTAATTCATAGGGTGTTTGCAGTGTGAGCTACTGTGCTTGTGTACACATAGGCCTGACCACATAGTGTCAGTAGGTCTGATTGTCACAGTTACCTATAAAATAATTTATTAATCATTCTACTACGGCCTCCAACAAGTGTAAGAAAACCAGGAGCCACCATAGTGAATGGTTAGGTACTTGTAACAATATCAGCTTTTTTTATTAAATTGGTCATTGTCGAGATGATTTGTAGGCAGTGCCTACCCACCTCCTCTCCCTTAATAATGCTTCTTTTTTCTCCTTCGCCCAAAACAGGTTCATAAACAGATGTTTCTGGAACCATCTCATTCCCTCAGACTCATTTAAGTATCTTCAGTCTTTTATTTATTTCATCATTTGGATATAACCTTTGAGCAAAATGCTCTTTTTCAAAGGTTGCACATCAGGACAAGAACCAAAACACAAGGAAGTAAGTTACAGACTGTAGGTACACAAGCACTGAGGCATGAACAGAGAAGAGCAAGATAAAACAGCAAAGTAATACAAACTATTTACATTTGTGGGAGATAACATGTATAAGTGTAAACATTTTGTATTAGGTTTAACAATTCATAAGAAGGTGCACCTAAATTGAGATCGGGAACATAACGGGAAAGCATAACAAGTGCTATGTGCTAGAGGTCTCAAAGTTAGCAAGCAGAGCAGCCAGGAAGCTTTGTCATTTTTGTGAAAGGAGGGGAGAGGGGTTAGAATTAATTGGCATAATACAGGTAGCCATGTGAGGGAGCAAGAGCCATGGTTAATGGGCAGAATGAGGAGGGGCAGTGACCAGGTAGGAGCTAATAGCATTGAGAGCCGAAGGAAAGGGGTGGGGGAGGGGGATTTTTGGGTAAGGCGGGTGGTGGGGCACATGTTAGTATGTAGCTTGCAGCAAGTAAAATCTTTCTATTCCATTTCACCTCCCCCCACCTCCCAGACCCGTCTAGCATTTGACTAAAATGTACTTCAATTACAACTCTTTAAGTCCCATTAAAGCTGTCACTTCTGCCTCGTGTTGCTAGTATTCTCTTCCATTCTTTAGAAGATGCCTCGAAGTGCCCCATCACAAAAAGGAAGGTAAGTAGAGGATAAACGGATTAAAACAGAGTCAATTTATCCAGTCCAGGAATGAAAGTGAGTGCCATAGGAGCCGCTCCAAGTAGTATGCGCCGCAGTGATTTTACTCGGTCTGAGTCCAACAGGACCAAGTAAAACTGTCCCCTCAAGATATCTTTCCAGAGCTTAAAATTATAGACCCCTCTCCCATACAATGCAGAAGGGCGTTTAAGGTAGTCACATCGCTAATCTTACCTTGGGTGAAAGATTCGATTTTATAACATCAAGCAAGAAGAGGAGGTCAGGAACAGTGAGCTGCATATTTGTAGCTTCAGCGTGTCATTGTTTTATCAGTTATGTGTTAAAGTCAGCAGCTCTCTAATATGATGAGGCCAAAATCCCAAAAAACAAGAACAGAACCCCAGTTCTTTTTCAGGCAGAAGTGCCAACTGAACTGGCCTCCAATCCTTCTGCTTCCTCCTGAAGAATTTTATTTTCTCTTGTGAGGAGTTCTTTCAAATCTAAACTCAGGTGGGAAGGTCAATGCGCCAAAGTCGGTTGGGTTCACTTGAGCTTTCCTACTCTGCACTATGCCACCTTGGCCATCTCTTGCTCTAAAATATCAGCACAGAGATCTGGGCACTGGATTCCAATTCATTTCAGAGTGGGTGCTGCCTCCTGTAATGAATCACACATCAAGGGCCCTTTATCTGAGTGAATTCGGAGGGGAGATGGGTAGTACAATTGGATTTTTATCTTTGTTTTTCTTTTGCTTGCTTAATGACCTGCCTTACTTGATGTCTGTTGTCATTAAGATGGTCAGAGAAATCCTGGTCAGGAAATAATCATTGGCCATCAGACTGTAAGTCTCTCATTTTCAAGGCTGTTTGTAAAATAAGCTGTCTCTCTTGGTAGTTTAGGATCATGACTGTAATAGATCTGGGATGGGCCAACTGGTCCTTCGGTTTGGGAGCCACTGAATGGTGTGCCCGTTCAACTGACAAAGGGATGCCTTCTGGAATGTGAAGCACCAATCATAGCAAATTGAGCACAAAGTCCTCTACTGTATCATATGACTTCTCTGTATCCTCGGGGACCCCATATAGCTGAAAATTATTTAATCTAGCACAATTTTCTTGATCGTCTGTTTTAGATTGTAGTTCACATTCCTGTGCCAGTAGATATAATATTGCTTTATCATGTTGACTGGTGGAATCAGCTAGGGACCCAAAGGCTTGCTCTGCTGCTTCAATCCGTTTGTTGATTTTCCTGAGGTTGGCTCTAAGAGCTGCAACCAAAGATTCTACTCTGTGCAGGGTTTTGATAATACCATCCAGTTTAGTCATTACGGTGTGCTGGTCACCCAAGTCCATGCTGTCTTTGGAATCAGCTATACTCGATACTGATGATGCAGGCCGGGAGGCCTCCCTCAGGTCCAACTGTTTATCTGATTCTATCAGAGCCCGGATTTTGGTTGAATGTGAGTTTTTACCCTGCATTTTGTTTGTAGCCATGTTACTCCTTCAAGAATCAGATGATTTGCAAGAGTAAAGAAGATTTAGCTGGTATTTTATTTAGGGATGCACAGATACCAAAATTTCACCAGATATCAGGTTTTGGATAATTAGTATTGCTATCAGATTGGTTCAGGTTTTTACCGGATCAGATAGCAGTTACAAAAAAATTTGCTCTTTAAGTACTTATGAAGGAAGCAGCCCCCGTGGTATCTGAGTCACAAACTAAGAGGAATGATCCAGGGCAGACTCATTGCAGTTCAGTTAATAATACTGCAATTGAAGGCTGGGACAGTGATTGTTCGATGCAGGATTGGCCAAAGCCTGTAAGATGAACCCTTTTCTGCTGCAAATGTATAGAATTAATTTCACTCCCTCAGTTCAGAGATGCTGATGGGAGGAGAGGAGACAATGGATGCAATTAACACTTCAGAGCAGCTGTTAGTTGCTATTGTGGGCTGAGTTCTGTATTGTTATTACTTTTTTTCTATTGTGCCATGCTGTGATTTACTATGGGGATTGTGCATAGCAGCCAGGTGGAGGGAGGCAGACACCAGACGGTAGGCTGATGGAGGGCAGTTGGCTGCCAAATTCTGGCACTGGATGTGGGTTATTACTGAATTGTGGTAATCTCCTCTTTCGTGATGGTCGCTAGCTTCAGTTATCATTTTCCCCTCTGTGTCCTCTCTACAGGAGTGTTTTTGTAATGGGTGGCAGTTATCTAGTTTTGTGACCTTTTCTAGTACACAACCCATTTAAATGTTAATTTCAAAACCCAATCAGGTCAGATACTGTCAAAGTGGTGGAAATCCGATCAGATCGAATTATCAGATTGGATATCCATGCATCCCTAATTTTATTAAATATTTGTAACTCGTGGCTCACAGAGCTCCCACACTAGGCTGCCATTAAGATCATGATGTCACTGGAAGTCTGCAGAATACCTTTTGGTCTATCAAGCTGTCATTGCAACTGCAGAGCACAGCAGATCTGACATGTTAACCCCCGCCCCCTCTGCACATACTCATGTTAGCAGTTAGGGGTGTGCAAATACATAAACTGTGTTTTTGTTGAATATTCAATGAATATACCCATGGTATTCAGGTAGTCAACTGTATTCAGGTATTCAGCTGTACTGGTATTCCACTATAATGTAGTACATTTATTAAAAATGCTTTAGACATGAAAACACACCCCAAAATAGACAAATGAGATGTTTTCTGCTCAGCATAGGTTGAGGGTAACATTAGGTTGTGAAAGCATTCTATACTGATGCAGAGTCAGCGTAAGCATAGTTTAAAGGAAAACACCAGTTACTTTCATGCACTCTTCTGCCAGTGCTGACTTATGGCCCCGATTAGCATTTCTGTGTCAAAAATAAATTTTCTAACTGCATTTTGGTATTAATTGTCAGTTTAAAAAAGGGCTCGAAAACTTCCATTTAGCTAGTCTGCCACCTGCCGGCAGCCATCTTGTGGGAGCCATTTGCTCCCTTGCCCAGGATATGCTATTGTGCCACCATCAGCCAATGCACTGAGTCAGCAGAAGAACATTAGCATATCATGGGCATGGGAGTAAATAGCTCCCATGAGATGACTGCCAGCAGCCTTTCTAAATGGAAGTTTCTAAGCACTTTTTTAAACTTAGGTTTTAATGCCAAAATGGTGAAAATGCAGTTAGAAAAAAATATTTTGTTACACAGAAATGCTAATTGGGGGCATATACACCAACAGGGAGTGCCCAAATGTAACCAGTGTTTTCATTTAACAGATTAGACATTTTCTTCGGATGTTCTGTTCCGTCTGATAGGTGTACCAAAATAAAAATGAAGAGAACATCTGTTTTGGAGACCAGGAGGGAAGTACTGAAGAGATCTGCACAGCATGCAGATGAAGAATTAGCAATTAAGGCCTGTTTGTTTTGGAGACAGGAAAGCAAACTGAGTTGCACATTGGAGCAAATATTTAGACTTTCATTTAATTCCATTTATTTTTTTTTTTAATCATAACTTTTATTTTTTTAATTTTTTTTAATATTTTTATTTTATAATTTTTTTTATTGTTTCATACTATTATCATGGTTGATCACTGTCTGGTCTGAAAGTTAATGGTATAGTAAGAAGCAAATTTTGTAACGCAGTGCCTGGCTATACCATGATATGAGAATTCATTGCAAAAAATAAAAATAAATAAATAGGAGAAAAAGATTTTCAGGAATTTCCAAGATCATTGTAATTTTAACAGCTGCAGTGGTCATGAAGCCATAAGATCAGTCAAAACAACAAGTGACAAGCACAGCCACAACTGACATCGTTATTCCAGAATCTCAGTCAGTAAAATCAAGAGCAGAGATCAGAAAGCCATAAGCATACTAGTCAATTCAATATTCAAAGCTGGCGCGCAGTGATACTACATTGTCAGGCTGACTAGTACACCCTATTCATTCAAAAAAATCGAGCGGATGTATATTGAGCTTAATAAAAAGAAGCTGCTGCTGCACATGTTCAGGCTGCAAATGGGAGCGATGTGGCTGAACAGTATCTCCTGCCATGCTGAAGAGGCGCTGTAAGGGGAATGCTCATCGGGGGGCACACAAGATACTAGTATTTACATGCTACCTGGCCTAAAGCAGGACATGCTTGCTTTTTGATGCTCTAGTAGGCAAGAGGGACAACACTAAAGACCACAATCAACTCATCCAAATAATTAGTGAGCATTTGCTTAGCAGAATATGGCAACAAATGTGTCCTCTGCCATTGCTTGTTCAGCACAGTGCTCATGAGTAGCGACCAGTCATAATGATGTGCTTTTGTAACCTGAGGCACAGTGTCACAGCTGGTGTTACTGACCCACTCTGTCTTCCTGCATCAGCAGGCAACCTCATTGTCAGGGGCATGCGACCACTCACACCACTGTCACTTGGGCTGCCAGTGCCACTCACTCCAGTTGTTCTAGAACTGTCTGACCTCCCGCCCAAGCATTCTCTGAATGGATCAGATCCATCTCCCTCATGACTCCCTCAAGTTCACTACACAGTTGCTGATGGTACTCATTCACTCTGTGAATCTGTATAGCTGGGAACAGTGCCTCACATTTGAATCTTGGGTCTAGCATGGTTGTGAACACGTAACTAGTATTGTCATATACGGTTGCAAACCATGATCTTGACTCCCTAGTAGGTCTTTTAATGAGTTATTTGATGGGTTTTGGAAACAAGTCTATAGTGCTGCACTCCTGGAAATTCCATGGTTGACATGAGGAGATGGACAGCTGGAATGACCTGACTCTGTAAAGCTGTATTGGTGCTTAGGTCACAGACGCATTCCTCAAAGGGAGACAGAACCTGGACCATGCCCTCAATGATTCTTCAAACCTGGTATAGCAGTACCCCACCAATATCCTGCTCGATGGATAACTCATGTAGAACATGCTTCTGTTCCACCATGTACTGACATCTTGGATTAGCCGATGGTTCAGTCCTGAACAGTTTGTAGCTATCTGGTTGCCTCAGCAGAATGATGGAAATGGCTACTGATGTCTTTTGAAGTGTCAAAAACATGAGAAGCACCTATATTGCTCTGGAGAGCACCAGTGACCACAAGGTTCAGTATATGATCAAAGGGATCCATGACAGGTCGTGGACAAAATATTTGTTGAACAACCTGACAGCGAAACCGGCAGGTCGACTGCATTTTGCAGTTGACTGCTGGTTTCCAAAGGACACAAGTGTTTTCTTCGGAGGGCTTTGCATCTGAACCCCCAACATGGAGGGCTGTGCCCCCCGCGCCCTCTCCACTTAGGATTCTCAAAAGTCAGAGCTGATTTGGGGGGGTGCAGGACCCCCGACACACAGTGTTGGGTTCCAGCGGGTTCCCTACAGTGATGTGGTGCTGTTGTTGCTGTAGGGAACTCCACTGTCAAAATGTTGATGTCGAGGTTGCATACATGATCAAAGTAGAGGGTTCTCTGGAAGTGGCCATCACAAACTGCTTTTACCATGTTCTTCCCATTGTCTGTAATAAAGAAATCAACATGCAAACCAGTTGTGCTAATCCAGGAATCAAGCATTTCTTACAAAGTCATAAGAATATTAACACCAATGGGTTTGCTTGGAAGGACTGCAGCACCAAGGAGAGCAGACATCCAGTGGGATGGGGTATTGCTACAGCCAAGACCAGAGGATGAGGAGGAGGAGGAGTCAATAGCAGTTTTGCCACCATGTGCAACTGGTTTAGGTGAACTCTAGAGTGTTATGAGTGAGAGGTATGCATGTAGTTTGTACTGGTCCATACATCTCATGTGCAGTGGAAAGCCCTGCTCACAGCCTGATTCAGCAATTTCTGCACCTGACTGTTCCAGAAGCAAATAGTTTGATACCTTTTATTGGGCCAATATAGATGTTACAACAAAAGAACAAAGTGCTCTAGCTTTCGGACCAACCAAGTCCTTCAGAAGCTTTGTGACAGCATAGTATAGTTGGGAAAATGTCTCAAGCTAGTTCTACTTTACATTATGTGGGAAACATTTGCTCACTTTGAGTAAACTTAGCTTTACACTCTCTGTATGCCATATATATATATATATATATATATATATATATATATATATATATATATATATATATATAATTTCTGTTTATTTTATTTTTGAGGCTTGCTTTTAACTTGCAATTATGTTTCATTTTAGCATGTATTTATTATCCACAGGTTTGCCTTTCATTGACTGTGTTTTTTCACACAAGGACACTTGCAATTAAAGTTGTAAGCTCCTCATCTTACATGTAATTAGGGAGAATAGTATCCTAAGGTTTTGTTTTCATTAGACTGTTTTCTTGAAACATACTGAGACATTTTAAAATGTATGTGAGGAGAACTCTCTGCTTGTTACTGTCTTCTGATAACCTTTGACCTTCAGTGGCTTTTCAACTAAAAGCATATTGGTGTTAATTAGCTTCTCTGACATAATCTTCTGTTATGTTTCGAATGAGTTTGTTAAACCAATGAGAATTATTTCTGTTTTTTATGCATTGTCTGGGTGTTAAAACTATGGGATTTTCTAAATAACTGTCATAAAGCTTCTGAAGAAGGACTTGATTGGTTCAAAAGACTTTAACAGAAGTTAGAAAACTAAGGCTAGGCCACATGCAAAGGTGCCCCCAACCCCTGTCTACCCTAGGGCACAGATAACATTTGTGGCATGTGGCCCAGATACAAAAAGACTTCAACATTTTTTCACGTTGTTATTTTTCAACTTTTTACTGTTTTAACAATGGTCAGAAAGCTATGTTTAGGCCTCAAAGTTGTTCCCCTGGCCCCTGCTCTGCCTACCGTAGGACAAAGATAATGTCTATGTCTGTGGCATCCAGAAACAAGATGGTAAATACTTCAACAATTGTTTTTCACATCGCTGTTTATAACAAGGCAGCACAGCAAATGTGATGGTGCACCCCCCTTTGCTTTTGATATATTATGCACTCAATGGTAGCAGGCAGGCAGCAAATGCCAAAGTGCACTGACAAAACAGAGACTGCAACATTAGGAGAAAAAAAAAGATTTTCTTTTTAACTCTTACACTGCCAAGGTTTTTCTGAAAATTGCATATCCTTGCTGCCAGAGGTTTTTTCACTGGGTTTGTACACTTATCGGTTATGACGTTATTACATAATTTTTCTTAATTCCCTGGTAAACATTTTTTGTCAGGGTAGTAAGAAACTAACACAACTATAATTCAAAGTGAAAATATAACTTTTCCAACAAAGACATTTGGAGATATATATGTTTATTTAGTGAAATTTTGATTGTTTTGAGAATTTGTATTCGCTAAAAATATTGAAGTTGTAAAAGCGTTAAAATCGGTTGCATCACTGATAAAATTGTTGTCTAAATGTAACTAATTTTCACTTTCAGGCTACAAATTCTTTATATAAACACAAATTTCACATTGGTTTCTCACCTACAGATTATGAGAGTGACCAGAGCGGACCACCTATGGTAGGGCCATGCTGGCCTATGTGGGGGTACCTATTGGATTATGGGGTACACGTCACAAAATCCATTAAGAAAAAGTAAGAAGTAGCCTGTTTCACATGATAGGGAAAGGAATGAGTAAATCAAGGGCCAGATTGCACCTATACCTACCTACCCAGGGTCACATGACCAAAAACAAGATGGCTGACACCATTCAGCCATTTCTGTGTCAAAATGCTTGTGACTCATTTATTGAGATCACTAGATCATAAAAGTGGTAAATGTCAATGGATTACCCCCTTTATTATGGCAGCAGTGGCTTGGATGAAATTTCTGATCCCTAATTTCACATTATAGACCCACTTGCAGATAACTGGGGTGCCATACCCAACCACCCCTGCTATGTCCATGCTGGCCAATGGGGTGACCACCTATTACATTATGGGGTGCCTGCCAATAAATTCAAAAAGAAAAAGTAAAAAGTAGCTTGTTTTACATGGCGTGGAAGTGAATGAGTAAATCAAAGCCCAGATTGTACCCATAGCTACATCCCCTGGGTCACATGACCGAAAACAAGATGGCAACTACCGTTTCATCATTTTCTGTATCAAACTGCCTATCTTACACATTTATTGTGGTAACTACATTATAAAAGTGGTAAATATCAATGGATTACACCTTTTCTTACATCTGCCAGGGCTTGGATGAAATTTACAATCACTAATTTTACTTTATAGACCCACCAGCATATAGCTGGGGTGCCATACTCAACCACCCCTGGTATACCCATGCTGACCAATGGGGAGTCCACCTATTGCATTATGGGTAACATACCAACAAATTGAGAAAGGAAAAGTAAGATGTACCCTGTTTTACATGACGGGGAAGTGAATGAGTAAATCAAGGCACAGACTGTACCCATAGCTACATCCCCTGGGTCACATGACCAAAAACAAGATGGCTGACACCATTCAAACATTTTCTGTATCAAACTGCTTCTGTTACACGTTTGTAGGGATAACAACATTATAAAAGTGGTAAATGTCAATGGATTACACATTTTCTTACATCTGCAGGGGTTTAGATGAATTTTATGATCTCTAATTTCACATTACAGACCCACTTGCAGATAGCCAGGGTGCCATAACCAACCACCCCTGGTATGCCCATGCTGGCCAATGGAGTGTCCACCTATTGCATTATGGGGTGCATGCCAATAAATTCAAAAACTAAAAGTAAAAAGTAGCTCGTTTTACATGACAGAGAAGTGAATGAGTAAATCAGGGCCCAGACTGTACCCATAGCTACATCTCCTGGGTCACATGAACAAAAACAAGATGGCGGCTACCGTTCAATCATTTTCTGTATCAAACTGCTTCTCTTACACATTTATTGTGATAACTACATTATAAAAGTGGTAAATGTCAATGGATTACACCTTTTCTTATATCTGCCGGGGCTTGGATGAAATTTATGATCACTTATTTTACTTTATAGACCCACCAGCATATAGCTGGGGTTCCATACTCAACCACCCCTGGTATACCCATGCTGACCAATGGGGTGTCCACCTATTGCATTATGGGTAACATACCAATAATTTGAGAAAGAAAAAGTAAGATGTAGCCTGTTTTACATGACAGGGAAGTGAATGAGTAAATCAAGGCACAGACTGTACCCATAGCTACATCCCCTGGGTCACATGACCAAAAACAAGATGGCTGACACCATGCAAACATTTTCTGTATCAAACTGCTTCTGTTACACGTTTGTAGGGATAACAACATTATAAAAGTGGTAAATGTCAATGGATTACACATTTTCTTACATCTGCAGGGGTTTAGATGAATTTTATGATCTCTAATTTCACATTACAGACCCACTTGCAGATAGCCAGGGTGCCATAACCAACCACCCCTGGTATGCCCATGCTGGCCAATGGAGTGTCCACCTATTGCATTATGGGGTGCATGCCAATAAATTCAAAAACTAAAAGTAAAAAGTAGCTCGTTTTACATGACAGAGAAGTGAATGAGTAAATCAGGGCCCAGACTGTACCCATAGCTACATCTCCTGGGTCACATGAACAAAAACAAGATGGCGGCTACCGTTCAATCATTTTCTGTATCAAACTGCTTCTCTTACACATTTATTGTGATAACTACATTATAAAAGTGGTAAATGTCAATGGATTACACCTTTTCTTATATCTGCCGGGGCTTGGATGAAATTTATGATCACTTATTTTACTTTATAGACCCACCAGCATATAGCTGGGGTTCCATACCCAACCACCCCTGGTATACCCATGCTGACCAATGGGGTGTCCACCTATTGCATTATGGGTAACATACCAATAATTTGAGAAAGAAAAAGTAAGATGTAGCCTGTTTTACATGACAGGGAAGTGAATGAGTAAATCAAGGCACAGACTGTACCCATAGCTACATCCCCTGGGTCACATGACCAAAAACAAGATGGCTGACACCATGCAAACATTTTCTGTATCAAACTGCTTCTGTTACACGTTTGTAGGGATAACAACATTATAAAAGTGGTAAATGTCAATGGATTACACATTTTCTTACATCTGCAGGGGCTTGGATGAATTTTCTGATCCCTAATTTCACATTACAGACCCACTTGCAGATAGCCGGGGTGCCATAACCAACCACCCCTGGTATGCCCATGCTGGCCAATGGGGTGTCCACCTATTGCATTATGGGGTGCATGCCAATAAATTCAAAAACTAAAAGTAAAAAGTAGCCCGTTTTACATGAAGGGGAAGTGAATGAGTAAATCAGGGCCCAGACTGTACCCATAGCTACATCCCCTGGGTCACATGACCAAAAACAAGGTGGTGGATACCATTCAATCATTTTCTGTATCAAACTGCTTCTGCTACACATTTATTGTGATAACTACATTATAAAAGTGGTAAATGTCAATGGATTACACATTTTCTTACATCTGCAGGGGCTTGGATGTATTTTCGGGTTCCTAATTTCACATTACAGACCCATTTACAAATAGCCAGGGTGCCATAACCAACCACCCCTGGTATGCCCATGCTGGCCAATGGGGCCTCCACCTTTTGCATTATGGGGTGCATGCCAATAAATTCAAAAAGTAAAAGTGAAAAGTGGCCTGCTTTACATGACACGAAAGTGAATGAGTAAGTCAAGGCCCAGACTGTACCCATAGCTACATCCCCTGGGTCACATGACCAAAAACAAGATGGCAGCTACCGTTCAATCATTTTCTGTATCAAACTGCTTCTATTACACATTTGTAGGGATAACTACATTATTATAGTGATAAATGTCAATGGATTACACATTTTCTTACATCTGTTGGGGCTTGGATGAATTTTCTGATCCCTAATTTCACATTACAGACCCAACTGCAGATAGCTGGGTTGCCATACCCAACCACCAATGGTATGCCCATGCTGGCCAATGGGGTGTCCACCTATTGCATTATGGGGTGCATGCCAATAAATTCAAAAAGTAAAAGTAAAAGGTAGTCCATTTTACATGACAGGGAAGTGAATGAGTAAATCAAGGCCCAGATGGGTACCCATAGCTACATCCCCTGTGTCACAGGACCAAAAACAAGATGGCGGCTACCGTTCCATCATTTTCTGTATCAAACTGCTTCTGTTACACATTTATTGTGATAACTACATTATAAAAGTGGTAAATGTCAATGTATTACAACTTTTCTTACATTTGCAGGGGCTTGGATTCAAAAAGTCATTTTCTGTATCAAACTGCTTCTATTCTAAAACCTGTGGAGAAAAACCCTACCCTTTTCCTAGTCAAAATACCTGTGGAGAAAAACCCTATCCTTTCCCTATTCTAAAACCTGTGGAGAAAAACCCTACCCTTTCTCTATTCTAAAACATGTGGTGAAAAACCCTACCCTTTCCCTATTCTAAAATCTGTGGACAAAAAGCCTATCCTTTCCCTATTATACAACACATCATGAAGTCCACTATCCTTGACAGGATGGTGTCTAAAGTCCGGTAGGGAAACGTCCTGATGAGTCATTTCTGAGACATTGACAGTTGCAAGATAGCTGATCAGGGAAGGAGACATAGGAATCTGTGGTTGCAGGAGCCTAGTTTCCAGATCTGAAACCAGTTCTGACCTGGCTTCCTGCCACCAAGAGTGAATCAGGGTCTTGAAATCTGAAGTAGCCAGAAGTTTGGGAGGTGGATCCTGTTGAGACTGGGGGGAGGAGGAGGAGGAGGAGGGGTGTCCGGTGGAGGATAATACCCTTGAAACCCCATGTAGTTGGAGTGAGGGTGAAATCCAGGGTAGAACTGCCCCAAATGACTCCATTCTGGAGTGGAGCACCCTGGTAGGGATCCCTTGGATACCCAAAAGGGTAATGTGGGGCAGTTCAGGGTCGATTATAAGCCCCCCAATGTCAGACCTGGCATCAGATGAATCCACGTTGGACCCACCGTTATGTAGATGGGGGAGTGTCCTGCATCGAGACAGCCCACGGCAGGATCACCGATGTTGTAACCAGCGCAACCTAACCTCACACTGGAAGGTGTTCTGTTGGTCACGTGACGTTGAGCGGGTGGTCCCCCTTTAGGTATTGCTAGAAAAGTCTGCCGTGCGGCCCGTTGCCAGGTGGTGCAAGTCCTATATGTGGTGACCTACTGATGGAACCCTCTTGAAGTAAGATCTGTCTTTTCCTATATCTATCTCTAGCCTTTATGCATGTGAACAGTGCAAAAACCTATCTAGTATTACCTTTTACTATTATGCTTTAGGTCACTGTATTGCCCTTGGAAAATTAACACATTTTTTTTATGTTACCCTATCCTACTATGCCTTAGTCCCATGTTTTGTGATATTTTTTCCCCATACATTATATAAAATAGTTGGTGGTTGTCAATACACAACAATGATACACCTTCACCCTAAGGTTCACAGGTGAAATACAAGATATACGTCACCCATGAGTTTTATATAATTAATAGGAAATGGACCTAGTTTCTTCAGTATCTCATGGTTACAGCGAGAACAGCAAATTAAGTAAGGTGATAACGAAAGTGGTGTGTATTTAGGCCACCATACAGTATCTTATATAGTGTATTATACAGTAGGAAAGAAACCAAAATAGTTTACTATGTTTTATTACCATTAGCATTTACCATCAGTTGTCCACATTTCACCGATGCGACACTTTTTCAAGTGTATGGATCATCATACACAAAGAGCATTCCATCAGACATGGTATTGCCAGAGATATGTGGAGAAAAACCCTCTCCGTTCCCTATTCTAAAACCTGTGTAGAAAAACCCTACCCTTTCTCTATCCTAAAACCTGTGTAGAAAAGTCCTATCCTTTCCCCCTTTCAAAAACCTGCGGAGAAAAACCCTATCCTTTCCCTATTCTAAAACCTGTGGAGAAAAACCCTATCCTTTCCCTATTCTAAAACCTGTGTAGAAAAATCCTATCCTTTCCATCTTCAAAAACCTGTGTAGAAAAAACCTACCCTTTCTCTATTCAAAATTCTGTGGAGTAAAATCCAACCCTTTCCCTTTTCTAAAACCTGTGGAGAAAAAGCCTATCCTTTCCCTATTATATAACACATCATGAAGTCCACTCTCCTTGACAGGACGGTGTCTGAAGTCCGGTAGGGAAACGTCCTGCCGAGTCTTCCCCAAGACATGGACAGTTGCAAGATAGCTGATCGGGGAAGGAGACATAGGAAGCTGTGGTTGCAGGAGCCTAGTTTCCAGATCTGAAACCAGTTCTGACCTGGGCCCTTGCCACCAAGACTGAATCAGGGTCTTGAAATCCGAAGTAGCCAGGGAAGGGGAGGTGGATCCGGTTGAGACTGGGGGGAGGAGGAGGAGGGGTGTCCGGTGGAGGATAATACCCTTGAAACCCCATGTAGTTGGAGTAAGGGCAAAATCCAGGGTAGAACTGCCCCAAATGACTCCAATCTGGAGTGGAGCACCCCGGGTAGGGATCCCTTGGATACCCAAAAGGGTAATGTGGGACAGTTCAGGGTTGATTATAAGCCCCCCAATGTCAGACCTGGCATCAGAGGAATCCACATCGGACCTGCCGTTGTGTAGATGGGGGAGGGTCCGGTGTCGAGACAGCCCACGGCAGGGTCACCGATGTTGTAACCGGCGCAACCTAACCTGGCACTGGAAGGGGTTCTGTTGGTCATGTGACGGGCGGGTGGTCCCCTTCAGGTATTGCTAGAAAAGTCTGCTGTGCAGCCCGATGCCAGGTGGTGCAAGTCCTATATGTGATGACCTACTGATGGAACCCTCTCGAAGTAAGATCTGTCTTTTCCTATATCTATCTCCAGCCTTTATGCATGTGAACAGTGCAAAAACCTATCTAGTATTACCTTTTACTATTATGTTTTAGGTCACTGTATTGCCCTTGGAAAATTAACACATTTTTTTTATGTTACCCTATCCTACTATGCCTTAGTCCCATGTTTTGTGATATTTTTTCCCCATACATTATATAAAATAGTTGGTGGTTGTCAATACACAGCAATAATACACCTTCACCCTAAGGTTCACAGATGAAATACAAGATATACGTCACTCATGAGTTTTATATAATTAATAGAAAATGGACCTAGTTTCTTCAGTATCTCACGGTTACAGTGAGAACAGCAAATTAAGTAAGGTGTTAACGAAAGTGGTGTGTATTTAGGCCACCATACAGTATCTTATATAGTGTACTATACAGTAGGAAAGAAACCAAAATAGTTTACTATTTTTTATTACATAGATACATAGACAGTGTCGGCAGATAAGGGCCTATGGCCCACCCAGTCTGCCCATTTGAACTTGTAAGTTCAGTTTGTTTTCCTAGAAGTCTGTTGCCCCTTACCCCTGACCTCCAGAATTCCTTTATGTCTATCCCATTCATTCTTAAATCCCGTGATTGTTTCAGCCCCACCACTTCCTCTGGCAGGGTGTTCCCTTGTCCACCACCCGTTCTGTGAAGAAATTCTTTCTCATGTTTCCTCTGAATCGTCCCTCCTCCAACTTCATCCCATGCCCTCTTGTCCTGGAACATCTTTTTCGCTTAAAATAGTGTTTTCCTGCACCTGTTCCTCCCTGTAAGATACTTGTATGTCTCTATCATATCCCTCTCTCCTCCTCTCCTCCAGGAGTACATGTTCAGTTCCTTCAACCTGTCTTCATAGGATTTGTGATGCAATCCATGCACATCTTTGTTGCCCTCCTCTGAACCTTCTCTACCCTGTCTATGTCCTTACGTAGGTATGGTCTCCAGAACTGTACACTGTACTCAGGTGGGGCCTCACTAGTGTCTTGTATAGCGGAATTATGACCTCCCTTTTCCTGCTGGTGATGCCCCTGCCTATACATCCCAGCATCCTATTTGCTTTACCTGCCTTGTCACACTGTTTCCTTACCTTGAGGTCATCAGAGATGACAACCCCAAGATCCTTTCCTGCTTGGTGCATACTATCCTCACCCCAACTGATATATTGTGTCAGGGTTTTGTGCCCCATATGCATTATCTTGCACTTCATTGCATTGAATTTCAACTGCCAAACCCTGACCATTCTTCAAGTTTCTGCAGGTCGTTTCTCATTCTGTCTACACCCTCTGGTGTGTCTACTCTGTTACAGAGCTTTGTGTCATCAGCGAACAGTGAAATTCTGCCTTCTAGGTCCTGCACAATGTCACTGATGAAGGTGTTGAATAGGACCGGTCCCAGCACTGATCCCTGTGGTACCCCACTGGTCACTCTTCCCTCTGTGGAGTGACAACCATTTACCACCACCCTCTGTGTCCTGCCACCCAGCCAGTTACCTACCCACCACACTACTGTCCTGCCCACACCCATATTCCCAGTTTGTGTAATAGTCTTCTATGTGGCACAGTGTCAAGGCCTTGCTGAAGTCCAGATAGGCCATGTCCACTGCCCTCCTGATCCACCTCCTAGTCATCCAGTCAAAATTCAATGAGGTTGGTCTGACATGACCTCCCTGGTGAAACCATGCTGCCTTGGGTCCTGTAGTCCATTGACAACCAGATGTTCCACCAATCTCTTCAGTAGTGCTTCCATGATCTTCCCCACTACTGAGGTGTGAGGCTGACTGGTCTGTAGTTCCCTGCTTCCTCTTTGTTCCCACTTTTGTATAAGGGACTACATCTGCTGTCCTCCAGTCTTTGGGTACCTCCCTGTTTCCAGTGATTGGCTAAACAGGATAGCCAGAGGTTCAGCCACCACCTCTTAGTTCTTTAAGGACCTGGGTGCACCCATCTGGCCCCATTGCTTTATCAACTCTTATTACTTCCAGTTCCTTCAGGACCCTTTCGTGTAAAGGGACTTGTGTCCCTTTCTGCACCATTCTCACCCTTGCACTCCCTTCAGACCCATTACCCTCCTCTTCCTCAGTAAAGACTGAGCAGAAATACCTGTTCAATATGTCAGCTTTACTGTTGTCATCCTCCACGAGCCCCATCCTCCCCTTCAGTCTCACTATCCCTCCCTTTGTCTTTCTTTTTCCTTATGTACCTGTAAAGGTTTTGTCCCTCTACCCACTGATTTTGCAATGTGTTCTTCTGTCTGAGCTTTGGCTTCCCTTCTGACCTCCCTGCCTCCTTTGCTTCTCCTGGTACTTCTCCTATCCCTTCTGCCTGTGTCTTTTTGTATTGCCTGAATGCAATCTTTTTGGCTTTCACTTTCTTTGCTACCTCTTTGGAAACCATAATGGTCTCCTCTTCCTTTTCCTCTTGCTAACCTGCTTAATGCATAATTCTGTTGTTCTTGTAATCCCCATTTTAAATACTGCCCACTGTTCCTCAACCCCTGATTCCTGTCCCATTCCTTTAATGCCTCTTTCAAGTATCTCCCCATTTTCCCAAAGTCTGCCCCCCTAAAATCCAGGATACGTGTTTTGTGTGGTTCGGTTCTGCTCTTTCTGTGATTTCAAACCACAATGACTGGTGGTCACTGTTTCCCAGGTGCTCCCCACTGTTACCCCCATCACACTGTCCCTGTTTGTGAGCACAAGGTCCAGTATTGCCTTCTGCGAGTTAGTTCCATGACCAGTTGCTTGAGGAAGGCACCCTGAAGGAGTCCAGGATAAATCTGCTCTAGTTGATGCTGCTGCTGGGATGCTCCAGTCCACGTCTGGAATATTGAAGTCTCCAACCAGTACTACCTCACCTTGTCTGCCATCCTTTGGATGGCTAGCATCAACTCCTATCTGTTTCTTCCTCCTGGGCTGGTGGTCTATAGACCACACCTGTGCGGATGGCTGTCCCCATTTTCCTTTCCAGCTTAACCCACAGTATCTCTCCCCCATTTTGTTCCTCCTGGATCTCTGTGGCCCTTATGTCATTTTTCACATACAGTGCCACTCCTCCTCCCTTCCTGCCTGCTCTGTCTCTTCTGAATATGTTGTAGCCAGGTATGGCCATCTCCCAGTCGTGGTTATCATTACACCAGGTTTATGTGCAATTACCATTAGCATTTACCATCAGTTGTCCACATTTCACTGATGCGACACTTTTTCAAGTGTATGGATCATCATACACAAAGAGCATTCCATCAGACATGGTATTGCCAGAAATATGTGGCAAAAAACCCTCTCATTTCCCTATTCTAAAACCTGCAGAGAAAATCCCTATTCTTTCCATATTCTAAAACCTGTGAAGAAAAACCATACCCTTTCTCTATTCTAAAACCTATGTAGAAAAGTCCTATCCTTTCCCCTTTCAAAAACCTGTGGAGAAAAACCCTATCCTTTCCCTATTCTAAAACCTGTGGAGAAAAACCCTACCATTTCCCTACTCAAAAAATCTGTGGAGAAAAACCCTATACTTTCCCTGTTCTAAAACCTGTGTTGAAAAATCATACCCTTTCTCTATTCTAAAACCTGTGGAGAAAAACCCTATCCTTTCCCTATTCTAAAACCTGTGGAGAAAAGCCTTATCCTTTCCCTATTCTAAATTCTATATATCATCTTCAGGCTTGTGACCTGTTGATAAAAAACTGTCTGATCTTACCCTATGCTACACCATTGCATCAACATTTTACATACTATGTGATATCTAATGTAACCAAAGTAATGTAGCTCACCCTCACATGAAGTCATCTCTTGGAGTGTTCAGAACTAGTCCATGCATTATAATTCATTCCAACTGATGAGACGGTGAAGGTGAAGTTTGTTGTGGTGCAATGCGGACTAGTAAGTCTACAAGGCTATTTATGTTAACACTGCAAGGTTTCCACAGCCTGTTAGACAAACTAGTTTGTCTCTTACCATAATCCCAGAAAGTATCAGTTGAGTAGTATCATAGGAAGTCAAGATGTAAAATGTTGTAATGTAGCATCATTGCAGTGTTTCTCTCCTGGTATGACAAAAGTAAAAAATAAATAAATAAATAAAGGTAAAAAAACAAAGTACACCACCCCATTTGCTAGATATGGGTAGCAAGTATGAATCACTGTTGAGGTACCCAGCTGGACTAACACTGTTAGCAGTTTCATGAGGTCAAACCTTGAATTAATTTTGAAACATGAATACATACTGTACATCAATACACACATCTCAAAATCTAAGCTAAACTGTAACTTACCGTTAGTGACATCACGTAGTAACCTTCCTTATGCACTTATTATTTCCAATTTATTTCCCATTCTGACTGTTGCATGAATATTTATGAAGCCAGGGGACATATTTCGTACAATGTACTGTGTATATAGATTACAGTGATTGTCATATGGAGAAGGCGACCCGGCGACAGTCGATAGAGGGCATTGGGCGATATATCCGTATCGTTCTTAAGCTTAAAGACTTTTAGCCTATATACCACAATCTGAAACACAGAATTTAAAGACATTATACCAATGACGACCTGAAAGTTATAGTCCATTGGATTATATACTGTACATTCCCCGCCACTGCATCTATAAATTGCATACCTCTATAGGATTGGAGCTACAGCCCTCTTGATGTCACTGCAGAACATATCGTTTCCCTGATCCGTTAAGTGGACACCATCCTGCCGATACAGTTCTGGGAAGAGGGACATGATGCCATCATGCTTGACCATGCCGGCTGACAATCCTCTCATGAATGCCTCCATCTCTGTGTTGATCTTTCTCCTTGTTCTGTCCATTTTCTTCGTATCAGAAACATTCCTCCACTGCCGATGCTGGATGATGTGGGACCAAAGGATCATGGTTCTCAGCATTTGGTGCTTGATCAAGGCGATGTCCTCCTTCATCTTCTGTAGCAGCATCACTGACATCTTCAATCCTAAATCATTGCCTCCCAGGTAGATGACGATGACATCTGGTTTGGATCTCCTCAGGCACTCCCGTCGCAACATTGGCATCAGTTGATCCCAATGCATACCCCTCTCACCTAACCAACGAACATTTACTGGAGTATCAAAGGTCAACACTGGTCCCCCAGTTCAAGACCACTCCCGAATCCCTGCCCAATGCCTGTAGTAGTGGTGCATGTTGATTCCAGACTTTAAGGAATCGTTCTCTGAAGTAGTTAGCTGCAACATCTAGGTTACTGGCAACAGATATAGGTGTCCAATTAGTGTTGGTCAAACCTAACCCAAATTATCCAAGATCTGACTAGGCTAAATCAAAAGACAGGAAACCATTCCCTCATTGACTGGGCCCTTACAACTCATACCCATAGGGTCATTAATTCCGGTACTCTAGCAGATGCCTTCAGTGACTATTGCATGACTTTCCTGGAGCGCAAAATTCACAAAGTCAAAGTCCCCTACAAAACCCTACAAATCCCTGAACATTGACCCACTTCTTTATGATTTGACCAACACTAATTGGGCACCTATATCTGTTGTCAGGTACTTGTCCATGGAAACCACCTCCCCTGGATCTCCCCAGAACTCATTGCTTGTCTAAGGGCACGTGATACAGCCTGGAAGCTCCATAAAAGCACAAAGCTCCTTACAGACTATGAGGCCTACTGAGTCCTCATAAACAAATGCACAAAAGCCACTCATTTGGCCAAGGCTGATTACTTCAGCTCTACTTCTAACTCTAATAAAAATAACCCATCCAAATTCTGGAAAGTAATCCACTCACTTTTCTCCCCACAGGTTCCCATTCTCTCCCCCCCTCCAAATAAACAATACTGTCATTGCCGACCACCCTAGCAATGCTGATGCTTTCAACTCGCACTTTACCTCATGTACTTCTACTCTGCTAGACTCCCTCCCAACTATTAACCAGTTATTCTCCACACCCATTAAAAGTCCTCCAGCCCTACCTCATAGCTTTTCTTTCACTAAAATTCTGAGAACTGACATGCTGGCGGCCTTGGAAGCCCTAAACCCGAGCAAAGGTAGCTCCTCTGATGGACTGGACCCAAAGTTACTAAACTTGTCTGCCTCTGCCATTGCTCCCCCCACTCACTGCTCTTTTCAATCTCTTGTTTCACTTGGCCAAAATTCCCCGTGAGTGGAAACATGCTATTGTCCTCCCTCTCCATAAGTGTGGTGACTCCTCCTCCCCTGAGAACTACTGCCCTATATCTCTCCTCCTGACGTTAGCTAAACTACAAGAACATCTAGTCCTTGACTAACTATCCTCGTACCTCTCAGACAGAAATTTCTTCACCCAATATCAATCTGGGTTCCGTAAACATCACTCTACTACTACCTCGCTGCTTTGAATCATTGATGCGATCCTGACAGGCATGGATTGCGGTCACATAACCGCTGCCATTTTTATTGATCTTACTAAAGCTTTTGACACAGTTTCCCACTCCCTCCTGCTCCACTCCCTCTCATCAGCTGGGCTGTCTGAACATGCCATTAAATGGTTCAGCACATACCTATATGACTGCGCACAGTCTGTAAAAATATCCAACTACATCTCCCCCTCCTCTACCCATATACTCTAGAGTCCCCCAAGGGTCCATACTAGGCCTGATTCTCTTCTCCATCTTTCTGAATGATCTTCCATCCATCTGTACCTCATCTTCTATACATATGTATGCTGATGATGCGGTTCTGTTCTCCTCTGGTCCCTCACCCTTGGATGTCACCTCCAGGCTCCAACATCATTTCAGTAATGCCTAGAGCTGGTTTCAATCCCACCAACTCTTCCTAAATGCCAAGAAAACTGTGTCCATGACTTTTGGCACATGTCAGAAGCTGTCAAGGCTCCCTTCTGCCCCTACCATCACTACCCTCGACAGAGCAACTGTAATTGCTACCGAGTCTTTCAGGTATCTGGGCATTTGGCTGGAAAAACATCTCACCTTCTCAGCCCATGTAGATGTTATAATAAAAAAGCTTCGTCCGAAACTCGGCGCCTTATATAGAAACCGCTCCTGCCTCCAGCCACAGGCAAGACATGAACTGATCCAAAAAATGATCTACCCGGTTTTCGACTATTGCGATGTTGTTTATTGCTCTGCTCCTGCCACCTCCTTAGCCAACCTGGATACTCTTTTCAACTCATTCTGTCGGTTTGCTCTGGATGCACCTTACCTTGCCCACCGCTGCCACTTGTACTGAGCTTTAGCCTTCCCATCCCTAACAAATAGGCGACTGCATCATTGTGCAAATCTCATCTCTAAGTACTGGCTTGGCATACTTCCTCCCTAAATTCCTTAATCTCCTCCCCCCACCCACTCCCTCTCAACTTCTAAGAGCCCTTGACCATAGAACTCTGTCTGTTCCCTGGAGATCCACCGCTAGTGGACAGGCCTCCCACTCCTATCATCTCCCCAAAATGTGGAATGCTCTTCCTACACATATCCGATCCTCTTCCTCACCTGGCTCATTAAATCAAGCTCTTCATAATTTCCTCTCTGTAAATTGCACCTGCCCCTATCTCCCCCCTTTCTTGTCCTACATCCTGTTTGATGCCCTGCTGACTCACTTCACTTGCCACCCTGTGCTACTCTTAGTCTGCATAGTGCAGGCCATTGGGTCATACTTGCTATTACATTACACTCTCTCTCTCTCTCTCTCTCTGTGTCTCACCACAAGCTCATTGTGACTGGTTTTCACTTCTCTATCCTTGTAATTATTTGCTTTACATGTTAATGTGTAATTCAGTTGTAACCTATGTTTTTGTATGATATTGTGTATTTTGTGTGTACTCATTATTACTATGTAACTCCCACCTCTCTCTCCCCCAGGTCATACCAGGAGATGAGCAACTTGTTGTTCAATGTTCCTTCTTTTCAATAAATAAATTAATTTGAGCACACAGTGGTGCATATTGTGACCCTACCTGTGGTCACCATTATGATGCTCCCAAGTAGTATACCAAAATGATCCTTGGCATGTAAAGGTTCTACACCCCTGATCACAGTTAAAATGGCTCCAATTATTGTAGTAAAATTATCCTTGGTGTCTAGTGCTCCCCACCCAGGAATACTAAGCTGGGAGCTCATTTCTAGATGCATCCTGGGGAAGGGGAACTTGTACAAGTGGGTATTAGGTAGCACAATATTTCAAAATGCATAACATACATGGAGCAGAGTGGTACACAACCACAAATTACATTGGGAATAATACATGCAAGATGTGAGAACTTGAGTGACAAGCAAACAATCGACAATGCATATACAGCACAGTCAGGAGCCACAAACCTATGCTGGCGATCAAATACAAACAGTTTTATTTATTTATTTAGCTTTTGTTAACCGGGTAGGTACACTAGACAAGTTATATGCCTATTTTCAGGAACTTCCCGGGAGAGTACAAATGGTAATACAGATACATCAGAACATAACAGCAAGTAAAGCAAGTACATAGAGTAACAAAATGCATTGAGTCACAAAACAGTAAGGCATGGAGTGAACTGCTTTGACAGCAATTGATAAAGTACATATAATCAGCAATATATAGTCTAGAGCATACATAGTGCAGTCAGATGCCTAGGAGAGCAATTGGATCATGAGAAATGACCAAAAGACCATTGGCATGTCCTCAGAACAGTTGGGCTCCAAGTACAATTAGGCTAGGGAGGCTTGGGACATTTGCATGCTGAGGCCAGCTTCAGATGCCCCCACGGGGACTTCCGGAAGCACTGATGGGAGGAGGCGGAACGAACATGGTCAGGAAAGGAGTTCCAGAGCCTAGGAGTACATGCAACAAAGCCCCTGTCCCCCATAAGGGTTTGAGTGAGGGGTACTTTTAGCATCCCAGGACCCTGGGACCTGAGTGGGTAAGAGGAGGAGTCAGGAGGTGAGAGAAGCTGTGCCAGCCCCGGGGGGGTGCCAGTTCTGATCACTTTGTTCACGAGGCATCCCAGCCCAAAGTTCAGGTGATTGGTTGGGGAAAGCCAACCTAGTTTATCATAAAGCTCACAATGGTGGGTGAGACGGGGCGCCAGTGCAAAGCGACAGATGTTATTGTACGCTGTGTGCCACGAGTAAGAAGAGCTTTGGAGGTACAGGCAAATTGGTGGAGAACATAGCTAAGGGAGGGAAGTAGTACACCTCTAGCAAGTGCCAGATGAGCAGCAGGTGTCAGGTTATTTTTGGCCCTATAGGCCAGACCCAATTTACAGTTCACAGTTCAACAGATATTTAGGATATGACTCCCTAGGTCCAACTGGGGGTCAAGTGTCACCCCAAGGTATTTGATGGAGTTCACAGTTAGGAGGGGAGCTCCATCTGCACAACTGATATGCAAAGGGGCTGGAGAGGCTTTTACTTCAACATTAGCTATAAACATTTGTGCATAATGCCTAGAGTGGAAGCATAGGTGCCAAATTTTAGCTGTACCTAAACTGGAAACAAGTAACAGGAGAGCAAGAGGGAAAACTAGAGCAAGTGCAGGAGGGAGAGGTGAGACCACTGAAGTGGTTTGAAAGAATCCATGGGAGGGAGATTGGTGAATGGCTGGAGCAAGAGAGTTCCAGATTTTAGGGCAGCGGTGGCTGAACGTGACTTTGCCGATGCTTGTGGAACATGAAGAGACTGCTAGGGTTCGAATATTTCAGCTTCTGATGGTATGGCTATAACGGGGCCATCGGAGAGATGGGAGGGTAGAGAAACAAACCGGATTTGCCCACAAAGCTGGCACAGTGGGCATGGTGTCTGTCCACAAGAAAAGAAAAGGAGAGAGATTTATATATAGAACAATGGTGAGTCCAAGAAGGATAATAAAGAGTGTAATGGTAGAAATAGTTGAAGGGTGTGTCCAGTCTGGCAAGGGTAGTGAAGGGGGTTATGCTGTAGACCACATCACCATAGTCAGAGATTTGGAGGATCATTCTCTGGATAATAGCATGGTATGCTGGAGGTGGGATACAGTCACAGTTCCTGTAAAGTGCACCAAATTGTGGTGCAGCTTTTCGACTATAGCATCCACTTGTTCAGAAACGTTTAGGTGCTGGTCTAGCCAGAT
The DNA here is from genome assembly GCA_016271365.2 of Neoceratodus forsteri. Lineage (NCBI taxonomy): Eukaryota > Metazoa > Chordata > Ceratodontiformes > Ceratodontidae > Neoceratodus > Neoceratodus forsteri. Next base: position 1,246,999,810 of record CM057455.1, on the reverse strand, counting down.
ACCAAGATAACTAAAGGTGGTGACATCCTCCACAGGGGAGCCATCCAGGGTATGGAAAGTAGGAAGGGGAGGGAGCCTAGAAAGTCTGGTGCCTTGTGCCAAAGGACATGGAGACAGCTTTCTTGGCATTGAGAAAAAGCTGATTTGTGTGTGGTCAGGGCTGAACTTGATCAAAGTCCAGCTGGAGTCTGTGGGCCTGCTGTGAAGAGGACCATGTCATCCATGTTCATGTGAATGGATGCAGACAAGCACATGGAAGAGGAGATCATTAAGGAAAATGGAGAAAAGTAGTGTGCTTAACACAGATCCTTGTGGGAACCAAGTGGATACAGGCAGGGAGGAGAGAGGGGGTCATCACTTTTGACTGCTTGGGACCTACCCCTGTGGTAGGAGAGGAACAGCTGATGGCTAAGTCAGAGAGGCCTGCAGCCTGGAGTTTGGCTAATAATTGGGTGGTAGACAGGATTGAATGCTTTGGCTAGATCTATGAAGATAGCAGAAGTGAATAGGCTGTGATCCATACCATTATGGATGGATTTGGTGAGCCTGAGCAGGTGGTGGAGTGATTTTTGTGGAAGTCAGACTTGTATTGGGTGAAAAAGGAAGAGGAGTCCAGAAAGGGAGAGAGTTGTAACAAGATAATTTGTTCCTGTATTTTGGAGGAAGGAGAGAAATGAGTCGGTAGCTGTTCGTACCTGACGGGTCACCATCTTTTGGAGGAGGAGGAGTAACAGTGGCAGCCTTTCAGTTAGCAGGGATGGAGGAACACCAGAAAGAGAGGTTAGGGAGGTCATCCAATGGGGAGGAGATTGTAGAAGCAGTCAGATGGAGGAGCTTGCTATCCTGGCCATCTGGGCTCCTACCCTTGGAAGGATTAAGGGTGGGGAGTGTGTCGGGGATAAAGGATGGAGTTACTGAAGAGAAAAAAAACAATAGTGGGAAGGAAGGAGATGACAATCATGCAGGCTGGCAGGGGTGAGAGGGAGGTGAGGAAGGGGAGAGGGAGAGGAGAGAGAAGGTACAGGCGATGAAAAGGAATTACATCTCTATGGTGATGAAGGAGAGGTTAGAGACAGGGGTGTCACTGACTCTGAGGACAGGCAAAGGAGTGGGAGGGGAGAAGAGATTGTGGCAGCCTTTCAAAATTTAGACAGGTAACCAATGTTGGCACTGAAGTTAGATGTAAAATTCTCACCTTTGTCAAGCTTATTGCCAAGGTACAGGTGTGAGATGATGATACATCTGGAAGCCATGGGGGATGGGTTACATTTATTTTTTGACCAGGCCAAATCATGCACTTGCAAGTAAGCTATGAGGTCAGCCATGATCTAGGGGGAGGTGGTGTACCTTGTCTCATGTCCTGCTCTGGAGGGGCATGGCAGTCCCATAAAGGGGAGGCAGTATAGTGCAGTGGTTTAAGGCTCTGAGCTGCAAATGTGGTGATATCCAGCAGACCAGACCTGGGTTTGAATCCCACAGCTTCCACTTGCATACTGTGTCACTGTAAGCAAGTCACTTAACTTCCCTGTGCTCCCAGATCGCTCCTGTAAAAAAGCTTTCAGCTTAGTGTGCTACTCCTGGTGAAACAACTAAAAAAAATATATATATATTTAGAGTAATTTTGTTTTGAAATATGTTAGCATGGAATCAGTGGAGCAGACCAATGAGATAGGGGACCAATCAGAGTGACTTAGGTCACGGCGCAAGGGGGTGAGGTCCAGGGATTTGAAGGAAAATATAAGCAGTGTTTTGGTGGGGGTGAGGGGGCTTTAGTTGAATTAGAGACATCAGAGGGTTGTGATTATGGTGTCAAATCAGAAAAGAGGGAAGTCAAGAGAGTGGAATGCCACAGGGATCCATCCTGACTCTTGTTCTCTTCAATATGCTCATTAACTACGTTTGAGAATGAATCTGGGGCTGTGTCTCTTTGAAGATGACACCAAACTCATGGGAGGGTAGATAGTGATGGGGAAGTAGGAAACTGCAGAGTGACATGTAAAGATTAGAGAGGTGGCCTAAGGTTTGGCAGTTGAAATTCAATGCCAAAATGTGCAAGGTGATTTACTTAGGGGACAAGAACCCCAGGACAGAGTACTGGATAGGAGGGGTAGAGCTGAGCACTACAGCTTAGAAAAGGGACCTATTATTTATCATTAGTGACTCCCTTAAACAATCAAGCTAGTACAGTGAGGCATCTAGTAAGGCAAATAGGATACTTGGATGTGCCAGAAGGGGTTCTGATAGTAGAAGAAAAGAGGTTTACTGCCTCTTTATTGATCGTAATTGGTGAGGCTGCACTGGGTATACTGTTCAGGTTCTGAACTACAGACCCTCACCTCCAGGAAGATAAGGACAAAGGGTGATCAGGATGATTCAGAGCTGACAGGACAGATCGTATGAGAATCTGCTCAAGGCACTGAACATGTCTTCACTGGAGACCAGACAAGAGAGGAATGATTTAATAGAGACCTTAAGTTCCTGTAAGGAATAAACAAGGTGAATGGAGAACTACTTAGCATGAGTAACAGTTCAAGATTATGGGGGCACAAGTAGAGACTGATGGGAGGGTGGTTCAAGAGGGATATTGGAAAGTTTTATTTTCTAGAAATGGTGGTGGAAATGTGGAATAGTTTGCCAACTGAGATGGCAGGCACCAAAACCATAAATGGTTTCAAGCATGGCTCTGACAAAGTGAAGGGTATAATGGTTACTCATGCTGATAGTAGTAGGGAGGAAACAAGGAGTGGATAGTGAAGGCTATTACCCTGCATGGACAGTAGGTTCTGAGGGTTTAATATGGGAAATGGGGCGAGACAGGATGTACCATTTTGATACTGATGCCGTGCAAATAACATATTACAGGCTGCTGGTGATGATAGTTTGGAATATTTGCACCAATTACTGACAATTTCACCGCAGCAATCAGGGGCCGCCTCGTCATTGCAGCACCTGCCATCTGCTGCAATGAGCGAGCGACCCATCATTGCAGGGTAGGATGTAAAAACCCTGATATTGTTTGTGAACAGGGCGGCAGGTTGCTGCCCTGTTCACAAACAATATAACCCCCCCACTGTGTTTATGTGCCAACGGGGTCCCCAAACCCTGTCGGCCTCGGAACCCATTGTTTCTGGTGCCGACGGAGGCCATCCCATCGGCATTCTGTAACACCCCCGCCTTTATTCCTGCCAGCGGGGTGCCCAACCCCCATCGACTACTGTTGCCCCCAAAAGCCATTGGTGGCACACTGGGTGCCCACCCAGGTGCCTACATGCCCTGTAAAGGGAAAAATGGTCCCGTGAAGTATTTTTTTAACTGCAAAAAGGAAACAGTTTCTCAGAGTATCCTGGCCCCACCTGCAACCTGCACCAACCCACTGCACCCTGCCTCCCCACCCCCACGTCACCCCCATGCACCTCCGGAGCTCAGCAGGCGCGACGATCTTCGGTGGACCAGGAACACGTCTGCACTCTTCAAAGACGACCGTGAACTGAGGAAATGCCGGTAAGTTCTATAACGTAATAAATAGTGTTTTTTCAACTTTAGTACATATCTCAGGGATTTTGGGGACTTTTTTCACCAAATTTTAAACATAGGCTTTTTGGGACCCTCTTCATGAATTCTTGAACTGTCATTGCGTCAATCGCCCGAAGGTGATTTTGCAGTCACTGCGCGAATCACCTTTCAAAGAGACGATAACAAACGGTGCCAATATTCTTGAGGTTGATCTCAAAAGCCTATCATCTAAGTAGTGGAAAATCAAAAATAGCTATTTTATGACGTCACTGCACAGTTGCTACACGCTCGTAACTTCATGAATTGCAATATTTTCATGCCAGATTTTCAACATTGGCATTTTTTCACCTCCTTGTGAACAGTACAGCTGTCATTGTTCACATCCCGGCATGTTGTAGCACTTCTGGCACCAGAATAGCCTTGATGCGCTGTGGGAAATCAGTGTTCAGGACAGATTAAGAAAATGACAGTGACACTGTTCATGGTGAGGTCCTGAAATGGCTGTGTAAAAAATCTGCTAACGATACTCCTTGGCTGTGTTCTGACGTGTGTTGCGCTGATTTGCATACGGTCGTAACCGACAGAATTTATATTTTCACTCCAGATTTTCAACATTGCCATTTTCCCACACCTACTAATGAACAGTGCATCCGACATTTTCCCATCCTGGCGAAATGTGTTTTCACACGGCACAGAATAGAGCAGTCGCTGTGGGAAATCACTGTCCGGGACAGATTAAGAAAATGACAGTGATACTGTTCATGAACAGAGGTCTAAAATGCCTATGTTGAAAATTTGGTGATGATACCAGCAAATGACTGTATTATAAGTAGCGTTGCACACTTCCACACACCTTTATAACCCGCGGTTGTAATATTGTCATGCCAGATTTTCAACAGTGGCATTTTTCACACCTCCTTATGAGCAGTACAGCTGTCATTTGTCACATCCTGACTGAAATGTGGTTTCACAGTTAGCTGCCACACAATAAAGGGGTCACTGTGGTAAATCAGTGTTAGGAACAGATTAAAGAAAATGACAGTGGCACTGTTCTGAGAAAAGTCCTAAAGCCCTATGTTGAAAATTTGGTGAAGAAACTCCATAACATGACTGTGTTACAAGCATGCATTGAACTGTTCATGCACCCTTGTAACTTGCACATTTTTAATATTTTCACACCACAATTTCAACAGTGGCACTTTTTTCCACCCCCTTATGAAGAGTACAGCTGTCATTTTCACATCCGGTCTAAATATGTTTTGCACTCCTGCAGGAGACTCACGATCGCTGGGAAATCAGTGTTTGGGACAGATTAAGATCGAACAAGTGAGGGGGGACTGAAGCTAAACTGAGCTCTGTCGGGACTGCTGCAGATTTGTTTGTGGGCGAAAAAGGCTCAGCACAAGAGCCCAGTACAAAGGGCATGCAGCACTTTGGGAGACAGAACGAAGGAGGCGGTGAGGAGGTGAGTGGTGGTGGGTAAACTCCACCCGGAGCACTGTCAGGACTGCTGCGGATTTCTTTGTGGGCAGAAAAAAGGTGTCAAAAGCAGGCAGAGGCCCAGTAGAAAAGGCCGAGCCTGGCGAGTAGGAGAAACAGTATGAGTGGAGTGAGGCGGGGACTGAGTGAACTCAACAGATCTCTAGCAGGACTGCGTGTTTCTTTGTGGGCAGAAAAAGGCACCAATGCAGGCAGGAGTACCAGTACAAAAGGCCACTTGCAGGTGCCAGGACAAACAGAATGATCGTGTGACAGAGGGAGACTGGCGACCTCAATGTAGCTCTGTCGGGACAGCTGCGGATTTCTTTGTGGACAGACAAAGTGCCAATGCAGCCGGGCCCTGCACAGCGCAGCCTTCAGCACCAAGAGAAACAGAATGAGTGGGTGACAGCAGTGGTGAGGGAGCTCAACAGAGTATATTGTGATGACTACTGCGGATTTCTTTGTGGGCATAAAATAAACGGAGAGCGGAGCCCAGTACAAAAGCCATGCCAGCACGGGGAGAAAGCGGAATGAATGAGTGAGAGGGTGGAGTGAGCAAGCTCAGTGGAGCTGTGGCGGGACTGCTTCAGATTTCTTTCTGGGCAGAACAAGCCGCCAATGCAGGCAGGAGCCCAGTACAAAAGGGCAGCCTGCAGTGGCAGGAGACACAGAATGAGCGAGTGAGAGAGGGGGAGTGAGTGAGCTCAGTGGAGCTCTATCATGACTGCTGCACATTTCTTTGTGGGCATGAAAAGCCGGCAACACAGGCAGGAGCCCAGTACAAAAGGGCAGCCTGCAGCGGAAACGGAATGAGCGAGTGAGAGAGGCGGAATGAGAGCAAGCTGAATGGAGCTGTGTCAGGACTGCTGCAGATTTCTTTGTGGGCAGAAAAAGGCAGCAATGCACACAGGAGCTCAGTACAAAAGGCCAGTCTGAGCGCCTGCAGAAAGGAATGACAGAGTGACAGAGATAGTGAGCGACCTCAGCGGACTGTCAGGACTGCTGCAGATCTCTTTGTGGACAGAAAAAGCTGCAATGCAGGCAGGAATCCAGTACAAAAGTGCAGCCTGCAGCACTGGGAGACACAAAACGAGCGAGTGAGGGAGGGGGAGTGAGTGAGCTCACCGAAGCTTTGCTGGGACTGCTGCGGATTTCTTTGTGGGCAGATAAAGGCAGCAATGCACGCAGAGGCCCAGTACAAAAGGGCAGCCTTCAGTGGCGGAAGAAACAGAATGAATGAATAAGAGAGGGGGAGTGAGTGAGCCAGCTCAATGGAGCTGTATTATGACTGCAAGATTTCTTTGTGGGCAGAAGAAAGGCGACAACATAGGCAGGAACCAGTACAAAGGGCCGCCTGCACACGGCAAGCGGAATGATCGAGTAAGAGAGGGGTGGCAGCTCAATGGAGCTCTGTTGGGACTGCTGCAGATTTCTTTGTGGGCAGAAAAAGGCGCCAAGAGAGGCAGAAGCCAACTACAAAATGGCAGCCTTCAATGCCAGGAGAAACAGAATGAGCAAATGAGACAGGCAGAGTGAGCGACCTCAACAGAGCTCTGTCAGGACAGCTGCGAATTTCTTTGTGGGCAAAAAAAGGCGCCAACACAGGCAGAAGCCCAGTACAAAAGGACAGCCTGCAGCAGCGAGAGACACAGAATGAGTGAGTGAAGGATGGGGAGTAAGTGAGCTCAATGGAGCTCTGTTGGGACTGCTGCGGATTTCTTTGTGGGCAGGAAAAGGCAGCAATGCACACTGAGGCCCACTACAAAAGGCAGCCTGCATTAGCGTGAAAAAACAGAATGAGGCCCGAGTGAGAGGAGGGACTAAGTGAGCTAAACATAGCTCTATAGTAACATGCAGATTTCTTGTGTGGGCAGAAGAAGGTGGCAATGCGGCAGGGCGCGGTACAAAGGGCATCCTGCAGAGCTGGCAGAAAGCGGAATGAGAGAGTGAGAGAGGAGAGGAGCTAGCTCAATGGAGCTCTGTCGGGACTGCTGCAGATTGTTTGTGACCAGAAAAAGGTGCCAACAGGGCAGGAGCCTAGTACAAAGGGCAGCCTGCAGTGCCAGGAGAAAAAGAATGAGCCAGTGAGACAAGGGGAGTGAGTGACCTCTATGGAGCTCTGTCAGGACAGCTGCGGATTTCTTTGTGGGTGGAAAAAAGCAGCAATGTAGGCAGGAGCCCAGTACAAAAGGCCAGCCTGCAGCGCAGGCAGAAATGGAATGGGTGACTGAGAGAGGGGGAGTGAGAAAGCTCAACGGACCTGCATCAGGACTGCTGCATATTTATTTGTGGGCAGAATAAGCCAATGCAGGCAGGAACCCTGTACAAAGGACAGCCTGCACCACTGAGGCACAGAACCAGTGAAAGAGTGAGGGAAGTGGAGTGAGTGAGCTCAACAGAGCTCTGTTGCAACTGCTGTGGATTTCTTTGTAGGTAGAAAAAGGCAGCAATGCACCCAGGGGCCCAGTACAGAAGGACAGCCTGCAGCGGTGGCAGAAACAGAACGAGTTAGTGAGAGAGGGGGGAGTGAGTGAGCTCAACAGAGCTCTATCGTGACTGCTGTGGATTCCTTTGTGGGCAGAAAAAGGTGGCAATGCAGGCAGGAGCCCAATACAAGAGGCCAGCCTGCAGCGCTGGCAGACACGGATGAGTGGTGACAGGAGGAGTAAGCAACCTCAGCGGACCTGTGTTGGGACTACAGCAGATTTCTTTGTTGGAAAAAGCCACCAACAGAGGCAGAGCCCAGTACAAAGGAGGGCCTGCAGGCGCAGGAGAAACAGAATGAGGGAGTCAGAGGGGAGTGATGCACCTCAGCGAGCTCTGTCAGGCCATCTGCAGATTTCTTTGTGGACAGAAAAGGGTGCCAATGCAGGAAGGGCTCAGTACAAAACAGCAGCCTGCAGCACTGGGAGAAACAGAATGAGAGTGACAGAGGCCAGTGAGAGAGCTCAACGGACCAGTGCAATCAACATTCAGCATTGACAAATGCTTGTTTTTTATTGTGTCCAGAACTGACTGTGTGTGTATGTATGTGTGTGGGGGGTTGCTGGCAGGCTGCGTGTGTGCAGTTAAAACACGATTCCCAGAATCATTAACTAGCACTAACCACGCAGTGTGTTAACACTTCAAGAAAGCATTTAGTATACCTGTACACCTTATATGCATTACAGCAACCCCCAGTTGTATGAGCACCTGGTTGCAATTAGTAATCCTGTGCAAAAAAAAAAAAATAGTGCCACATTAACGGGTTAGCACTGCAGAGAAGAATGCTTTTTAAAATAGTATCAGCCATGCTTATCACAATGCAGTGCTAGTTCTGTTACAGTGGTATGTGAGCCCCCATTTTCAGATTAGTGTTGTGCACTCCTAAGTGAGGCACCTGAGATACACGCAGCCACAGAAGGTGGTGGTAAATAGCTCTCCCTCCAGTGAGGGGAGAGTGACCAATGGGGTGCTGGAGGGGCTCCAGTAATGGGACATCCTCTTCAGTGTCTTTTATAAGTGGCATAACAGAAAAACTGGAAGGGAGATATGCCTTTTGTAGGTGGCACCAGAATCTGTGACAGGCGTTGATAGGTGCAGATGGAAGAATGAGTGGGGACATTAGAAAACTTAAGGTGTGCTATGGGACATGGCAGTTCGGGTTCAAAGCCAAAAGGTGTAACATCAAGCATCTAGGTACTAGAAGCCTAGAGGCTGAGTATAAAATGTAGAGGGAGGTACTTATGGTCACTAAGGAAACCTTTTATACAGCACTGTGCTCTGTATGCAGGAGAGGATTACTCATTTTCATGGCCGTAGTAGTATATATGCACATGCACATGATCAGGGTAGCATCAAGTGATGCTGAATATAACACCGATCCAACCATGCTGTTCCTACAGTGTAATGTTTAGCTCTGCATGCTAACCTTTTGAAAATGGGGCCTAACTAACTAAAAATCTTGGCGATGCCTCCTTAGATGCAGAAGGTAAACATAAAAGGTTTATCTTATCTATCTCTTTATGTATTGTTTTATCGTATTTTGCTTGCAAAACCTTTATCATTTCAAAACATTGTGATGTGACTTAAAATGTTTATAACAGACTAGTTAAATACAGTTTGTTTTCTTCTTTTACCTATATGCTGTCTTTATTTACTTATAAAACACATTATGGTGGCTGGCCTAGCAGCTGGTGGTGATTGCACTGCCTCCCATGCCACTGGCCCAGTTTTGGGGGTGGACCTGAGGTTGCACAGGGGTTAGCTGGGAAATATGATTGAGCATCTCGGGAATGCTCTCCTCTCAGTGAGGGGAAGTCTGACCACCCTGCTCATCAACATCCACCCAGAGAGGAGGGCTGGCAGGGCAGTGGAGTTGCATAAGTGGGGGGGCTCAGGCAGGCACAAAGCAAACATCTGTCTTTATATGCAATTGCATCATTCCATGGCTGCCCCAGGATGAAACCAAAGGTAGAAACCCCCAATGGCAAAATGATCCAACAACCTGCCGCAGATTTTCACTGCTAACAAGGCTCTGCTCATATATGTGTCTCCTTGTCAATGGCCCTCCCCCTCCTGGCCCCAACACGAGGGATGTGAGTGGGGGGTATCTCAGAGCAAATATGTCCTGTGGATGGTAAGTGATTGGGCTGGAGATGTCAGTGGGCAAAGGGGTAGCAGGGTGACTAAGGAGATAAAAATCTCTATGGAAAAAAAAAAAGAAATAAAACACAGACTGAGAAGCTCAAACCCCAAAACAGACTGTGCCTGCCTCCAGTGAGGATTCACAGTAAAGTTATTTAGAAAAACCATACAAATTATATGCATATATCAGCTAAACTCCTGATGAAAATTGAATACTGAGGATTGCAGCAAAATATATATTTAAAATAAAAACTTAAAACGTAGTCCATAGGTACAAACTAGCAATGATTTTTGGCTTACACTTCACAGCTCCTGAAGTGCTTCCCAAGCATTCAACTCAGATAAGTTGCTGGACTTACACAGTAATTAATTACACACATAAAACAAATCAACACTTTAACTTGGAAAAATGCGTATGCTCTTTATCTATACAGGTATGTTAGGAATATCTGTATTAGCTTCTATACAAATGTATTTGTCTGACAGTAAATAAGAGAGCACTTATTTAAAAGAATAAACTACAGTATTTAAATTAGTTTTAAAAGTTTCTTGTCACATCACAATGGTCTGAAATTTGACTAAAGGTGTGCAAGCAAAACAAAAGGAAAACCCCCATAAAGAAGTAGAATAAGAGATAGCCCTGTTTTGTTTACCTCAGCTCTGCAGTTTCAGACATCCTCTCATCAAGCTAGCAGCTAACTGATTGCAGCAGACAAGCAGTTCAGCTGCAGGTCATTCAAGGGGGAGGGGCGGGGATGGGTAGTTTCAGAACATAGTCCATTTCTGCATATAGTTTATTTGTTTCAGTATATAGAGTATGTGAATTTTTCAGTCTACAGTGTATGTGTTTCAATACATGGTGTATGTGTTTCACCATGTAGTGTATTTGTTTCAGTATATAGTGTATGCAGATTTTTCAGTGCATAGTGTATTTATTTCAACAGATAGTGTATGTATTTCAATATAAAATGAAGATGTTTCAATATATAGTGTATATGCTTTTTTCAGTATGTAGTGTATGCATTTCAATATATAGTGTATTTGTTTCAGTATATAGTATATGCATTTTTTTCGCAATATATAGTGTATGTGTTACAATCTGTAGAGTATTTGTTTCAGTAGATAGTTTATGTGGATGTTTCAGTCTGCAGTGTATGTATCTCAATAGGTAGTGTATATGTTTCAGTACATAGTTAATTTGTTTCAGTATATAGCATATGTGGATTTTCAGTACTCAGTATGTGGATTTTAGTAGATAGTGTATGTATTTCACTATGCAATGTAAGCATTTCACTATATAGTGTAGGTGTTTCACTATATAATATATGTATTTCAGTATACAGTATATGTATTTCACTATACGATGTATATATTTCAGTAGATACTGTATGTGGTACACTACATTGTGTATGTATCTCGCTATATAATGTATGTATTTCACCATATAGTGTGTGTTTTACTATACAGCCAGAGATTCTGAATTATGTCCCTAACGGCGTGCCATACTTTTGCTTCCAAATTTATACTTGGTCATTCATCTGGTTAATAACACCTATCTCAGAAAACTTGTAGATGCTATCTTGAAACATCTTTCACATCTAACATACTACCTCTCACACCGCTGAGGTGTCATGAAGTTAAAAGTTCTGTAATTGGCAATGTCTCTTCACTAGACCCCCACTTTAGCAGACACTTTTAAATGTAGTAGTAGTAGTAAGTAGTAGTAAAATGTTTTATTTTTATACAGGATACATGTCATTTGGGTTGATAACCCAGTTTTCAAGACAGACCTATTATTTATGTTACAACTAAACATATACACAGACAACTATATGACACATTCCTTAACAATCTAGTAAATTACACATCATACTAAGACATTACTATCTCAACTACAACGTTTAGACATGATCTTTAAGACTATCTATACATGTAAATACTATAAGTTCAATAACACAACAACAATATCACAATAGCAATCCCTGGAATTTCATAAGAATCAATTTACAGTAATAATTGCTTATCAAATGGAGAAATATATCTGTTTGAATAGGTACTAGCTAGGACCTCATAGTTCCCATATTCAACCCTCTAATTACAGCAACATCTAAATTTACTAATCTCATTTATTTCTTGAATAAATAAATTGTAGGATACTGATGTACGTGCTGAAAAGGGTAAAATGTTCCAGTAGTTTGATGCTTGGTATCCCAGAGTTCATTCACCATGTTTATTAGAAATTTTGGGAACATAGATTTTGTTCACAAATCAGACATGAACTAAAAGTTCTGTACTTGGCAAGACTCTCTCCGGATCCCATAGTAGGCAGACACTTTTAAACAGAAACAGTCTTGGCGACAGAGTCCCTTTGTCAGAGAAAAACTCACCACAGGAATGCAGGTGCCCCAGGGCTTTTTCCACACAAAAGTCTCAAGTACTCACACAGCAGATGAATCTCAGGCAGCTTCAACACAGTCCAGGCATGGACCAGGAGATTGCCCTAAATCCTGGAATTCCCCCCATCCCTCTGGGGATGGGGCACTGGAAAACCCTCTAGGAACGATCTCTACCACTTCACTTTCTGGTCTTCTATGTTCTTCTTCTAGGGTGAGAACAAACTACCCAAACTATGGAGGTAGCTGTCTGTCAGATCTAAAACTGGGGAGCTGCCCAGGCAGCAGCCTCCTCCTAGCACTCCACTCTACGGACTACTCTACTCTAACTCAACATTTGACAGCTAACTTCCCAGCTAGCATTCCAATGTGGTTATGCTGCTGTGATAATTCTAAAGTGACATCATCACTCCAGCTCAGCAGCTGAGACTGGAAAACAGAGTGGGACACTGTGAAATCCATTTAACTGGCATTTCACTAGCTGCCTCTCCCTGCCTGCCACTGATTCTAAGTAGGATTCTAGTAACCCCTGGGAACAAGGGGGTTACACATACATTTAAGATCACATGGTAGTTAACATATCTAGCAGGTAAGTGCCAGGAGAATTCGTAAGCAAGGTTCAGGAGGAAAGAATATTTACTCCGTGGTTACAGTTGCAGATATTTAGTGCAAGTAGGTGGGCTTAACTCATTACCTCCTGGGTGGCCATTTTATGTCAGGTAAACAATGGATAGTTTGGACTTCATATGGGGCTATTGGAGGTAAAGAGCAACATATCTGATATGTACAGTACCTGTTTTTTTATACTTTATTTTTAATTCAGAGAGAAAATTTTAATTCATATAGGTACAGTACACAATTACCAAATCTGGAAAAAAAATGTCATATACAGAATTTTCAAAAGGAAATAATTAAAGTATAATTAATTTTCGAGGGGTTAAAAAGAAATAAACACGCTTTAAACATTCCTCTTTTAAGTTTCAAATAAAGAAGAATTTTCCCCTCACGCAAAAATAAAGCTAAACAAAAAAATTGACAGTGAAAGTATTTTCATTTTAAGCTTAACACGAAAGACAAATGTCAGTTACAGAGTTCACAATTCAGGTTGCCATGGGACATATACTGCTTGTTGTCCACTAATTCCTCATCCTCCTGTTTGGAGCCCAGATCTGTAGGCAGAGCCATATGTTTTTCATAAAATGCTTGAGCAGCATCAACATCAGTGAAGAAGTGATCTTTACTGAGAGCTTTTCAGCATTCTCTTTAGAACCATTCATCCTCTCCTCTTTAGGGGCAATTTTCTCATCAATTGTTCGACATTAGTTAGTTATTTCACTTAGTGAGTTCTGTACTTTGAATAATGCAGCCTTTGTGTCTCCCTGAAATTCCAGTAGAAAAGCTTGAATAGAAGCCAGCATGGGTTTCATAGCTGTCTTGACCTCAGTGCCCGGCTCAGGGTGTGGTGCTGGAGAAGCCATTGCCCCATCTGGATGCGGGGAACCAAATTGTCCCCTGCTGCAAGGCTGGTTTTACTGTTTTGGGAAAAATAATTTATCCAGAGTTTTAGCTCGATCTTCTGATGTTTCTTTTAACTTAATTCAGTTTTGTGCAACCCTTACACTGCAAATAGCACCAGCAGTAAGCAAGAAAAGGCAGTTTTAAGCATCTGGTACAGCGGAGCAAGATAATAAATGTGCGGCCATATTGATCGCTGCAGCTCCCCCCACCTCCAGTATCTCCTGGAGCTTGCGAGTCTCTTAATTATGTTTTGGACAGGACCAGATCACCTCCACTGTATTAAGACAGGGAACCCCACAAATGAACCATATTGCATGATGATCTGACCAAAAGATCAGATCAACCTTGACCTCACTAATGTCAAGTCCCAATGAGAAGATTAGGTCCAAAGTGTGACCATGTTGATGTGTTCCAGAGGCAACTGCCTGTATTAGTCCAAGTGAGGACCACAACTGGAGGAGTTGCTGACCAAAGTGCAAGGATTCATCATTGGCTCAGGCATTGAAATCCCCATACGTTAAGAGTCTTGGGGTGTTCAATACCTGTTTGACCATGACCACTAGCTCCTTCAAGAAAATGCTCCCATAGCTGGCAGATGGTATATGAGAATGATCCTGCTATTAACACCTGGGGAACAGTTAACTGCTACAAAAGCAAAGGACCTGAAAGTTTCCAGAAGCACAGCAGTCCAGCAGCCTGCTGCATCAGGAGCAGCCATCCAGATCCACATGGCCTGTTGTGGGGAAATTAAACTGAGCATGTTGTTCTTTGTAAACGTATACCAATGCTGACCAACATGCAGCAACATCTATGGGCCTACACTGGTTCTACACTCATGTTACCCAGGCAGAGCAATAATGGAGCTCCCATTTGGGGTCTAGTTTAAATCCTGGTACCAGGTGGGAAAAGGTAGAGCTGACGACCTAGAAGTGTACCTATGAGGAACATGTTTAAGGATATTTGTTGCACTAACCCTATTCTTTTACGTTGTTGTATTTAATGAACCCATTTTTTGCATTGAACTTTGGGCTGGTTATTGGCTCCCAGTGTGGTACAGAAAATAATGGTTTCCATACCGAGACCATCAATAGCTGAGGCCCATGTAGCTTGGTTGATTGGGGTGTCTCCAGCACTCATTGCTGTACCTTATTTTACCAGACCGCACTGGTTAATCAAAGGAGGTGGCAGCTCCTTGTGCACAGCCCAGGCATGCCTTGCCACCGGGTCCATCAAAATATTTTCCCACCTCATTGAAGAATGTGTTGATAGTCCCTCTTCTCAAGAAACCGTATCTGGACCCGAAGATACTGGCTTACTACAGGCATGTCTCATGCATTCCCTTTCTAGGGAGGTACTTGAGAAGGTAGTAGTGTAGCAATTGGGGAAACCACTTCTTGTGTTACAATATCTTTCAGTCATTCCAACCAGGTTTCGGATCTTGATACAGCACAGAGACTGCCCTGGTGAAGGTTTTGAATTATATTTTCCTTGCAAGGGAGCAAGAGGAGTGAGTCTCTTCGATCTGTCCTCGGTATTTGACACAGAGGATCTTCACATTTTGACTGTTCACCTAAGGAAGTATGGTGGACTCACCAGAGGAGTACTGCATTGGTTTGAGTTGCTCCTTGCCAGCAGGACTTAGTGGGTGACCCTAGCGAATTTTTATAAAGGGTGACTTTGGGGAGACCAGCAATATGCAGTGAGGTTGGGTGGCATGGGGAGGAACTGTGGAAGAGAAGTAGTAGGGCTACCCCCCTAAACCCTACCATCCATTGATAGTCCTGTGAAGGATCAGTGGTGGCACAAGATACCTACTCCTCACATTTAACTGCAAAAAATCTCACCCAGCACTGAAAAAAGCACACATTTTGCTGCAGCCCCTGATTACTATCTAAACATGGATCCTGCACCCACAGGGAACTGCTAGCAATTCCACCCAGTACCCACATTTAATTTCTAACTCTGTACGGTCTCAATTGCAAGTGGATGACAATGATCCTATTTCTTATTTACCTTTGTTTACTCAAATCTCTTTTGACATTAACATTTTCCAAGCTGCCTCTCTGTCCTTTAAGGCCTGCAGTCTGGAAGACATTTTTTTTCTTTATTATAAATAAGAACAGAAACACAAAGGAATTTCATTCAACCTCTTCTAACAAAATTACCCTGGCCAGTTCACCTCCTGTCCCTCCATAGGTTGTCCCTACAGAGAGGTCCTTAATTTATTCCCCCACCCTGCCTGGATCTGGTGGAGAGTCAGCCAGTTAGTATACAAGAGTCTCATTCTTTCCTGCCTTAATCAGCCTCCCTGGCCTATTTCTAAGTCCCCCCTGAGTGGAGCAGGTAGGGGAAGCAGGACAGAATAAGGAGGCAGGTGATAGAGGAGGTGTAAAGGATAAGGGCTACCACTTTGAGGGGGACTGAGGGGGTTATGGGACAGGAAGCTCTCCAAGGTGGATGGACTTCACCTGATGAGAGGAGGGGTCTGTGCACTGGGGCAGAAGTTTGATATCTATATCAGACATTTAAACTGACTGTGGCGGAGACCAGGTCTAAGGGAACCTCAATGGAAGGGGAGAAGAACGGGATCCTAACTAGTACTTCCCCACATCTTGGGGTTTGTAGTAGCATAGCAGGCACAAAGAGAGCAGTGGTCCACACTGGTATAGGTGAAGGGGTTTTGGAGAGGGAGAACACAAAGGGTGCAAGCACCAAAAACAAAACAAGGGGATGTGAGGACAAGCAAAGTGCAAGGTAGTAGCAAAACAGGACCAGGGTTAGATGGAAGGGGGTATGCTTTAATGCCAGGAGCCTAGGAAGTAAAATCAGTGATCTCCAGGTGCTGATGGCAGACACTGAGGTGGACATTCTGGCCAAAACAGAAACATGGGCTTTGGAAAATAGCAACTGGGAACTAACACCCCGGGCACCTGACCCTACCCATTTTGTGGGCACATGCATCCTAGCTGTGTTCACCATTTTACTATAGCTGCCTCTCTTAACTACCTACACTTCTCCTCCTCCTCTACACCTTACCCTTCCTATAATTGACCCCTTTCAATAGCACTGTTATACATGAATTGTTTACTGTTATTTCACTGTTGTTTCCTTGTTGTTTGTTATTTCTGACGTGGAACCTTTGTAAAAGAGCGTTTGCTCAAAGGTACTTGTAATCCTAGAATAAATAAATAAATAACAGATCCTAGGTACTCAATGTTTACGAGGGATAGAGGAACAGCTAGAGGGGGAGGATTAGCTCTTTATGTCAAGGAGGGCATAGAGATGACAGAAAATGGTTTCATTAATGGTAGTAATAAGGAGACTGAGTTGCTGTGGGTGCAATTCATGGCAGTCCCAGGCAAGAAACTGCACTTTGGGGTGATCTATAGACCGCCAGGCCAAGAGAAAGAGAAGGACAAGAGAGTTCAGGGAAGAGCTGGAATGAGGAATAGCTAAAGGATAAGTAGTGGTGTTGGGTGATCTGAGCCTGCCTGATATCAACTGGGATGTTCCAGTGGCAAGAGCACCAGAAAACAGGTCTTACTGGATTAATTCCAGGACTGTCTGCTGGTACAGTTAGTTAAGCAGCTCACCAGGCAGACCACAATTCTCGATGTGGTGCTCACCAACCTGGAGGAGCTAGGAGCTGCGGGAGTAGGGGAGCCATTAGGGAACAGTGACTATAACTCCATTTGGTTTGAACTCGCCCTTGGGTTTGGTAAACCGCAGTCAGGAGCTGAAGTCCTTAATTTTAGAAGGACAGACTTCAGTAGGCTAAAGGAGCTTGTCAGAGATAAGTTAGTAGTGGTGAACAACATAGATGGGGTGGAAGAGAGATGGTGGGGCAATTAAGGGGGCCATTTGTGGGGCATTGAAGGTATGCATAAGAATGGTAACCAAAAAGAAAAGGCTCAAGAGACCACTATGGTTCTTAGAATGGGTCAAGAAAGTGGAGAGGGCCAAGAAAAGGTCCTTCAACAAATTCTGAAAAAAAAGGTGAGGAAGAATGGGAGGAATATTTGCTGAAAAACAGGGAGGCAAAGAGGGAAGTTAGGAAGGCAAAAACAGACACAGAGCTGCGTATTGGGGCAGGGGCAAGAGCGATGAAAAACAGTTCTTCAGGTATCTTAGTGAAGAGAGGGAGAAAGGAGGGGAAGTTGTGAGGCTAGCAGAAGGGAATAGGGTATTGACATGGATGGGCAAAAGGCCGCCACCCTTGATGATTACTTTTGCTCAGTTTTCATTAGGGAGGACAATGGGCCCTTGCCAGAGAATCACATCAAAGTGGTCACCAAGGGGATCCTGGACATGAGGCTGCCAGTCTTTACCAACAAAAGAGTCCTGAGAGGGCTGGTGGCCCTACTGATTGATAACACCCCAGGAACAGATGGGTTGCATCTGAGAATACTCAGGGAATTGGCAGCGAACAGACTGGTCCCCTGGTAGGTCTATTCAATAGCTGTCTAAAGACAGGGCTGGTTCCAAAGGAATGGAGGGTGGAAGACATAGTTCTGCTCCATAAGTGATGGACAAGGAACAAACAGGGAACTACAGACCTGTCAGCCTTATCTCTATTGTAGGAAAACTGATGGAGTCACTGGTCAAAGAGGATTTTGTGGGTTATATGGAGAGCAACACTCTCCAGGATAGTAAGCAGCACGGATTCATTGCAGGGAGGTCTTGTCAGATTGACCTGATAACCTGATAGTTTTCTTTGACTAGGTGACAAGGGAATTGGATAGTGGCCATGCTGTGGATTTGATCTACTTTGGCTTCAGCAAGGCTTTTGACTCGGTACCCCGTAGACGCTTGCTGAAGAAGATGGAAACAGAAACATAGAAAGTGATGGCAGAAAGACACTCAGGGTCCATTTAGTCTGCCCATAAAATACCCGAGACCTAGTGTCAATCCGTGGACCTTACCCTCCCCCCCACCTTTGTTATCTGTGCCCTTACTCTGTCCATACATGCTGAGACCCTCCACAGTCTTTGTGGTCACCAACTCAGCTGGCAAACTGTTCCGTGGCTCCACCACCCTTTCCAAAAAAGAGTATTTTCTCAGATCCCTACTGAAGCTCCCATCCCCCAGCTTCCACTCATTCCCACATGTTGTGCTGGTGCTCCTATTGAGCAGCACTCTCTGGGGTACTCTATTTATGAGTTTCAGGAACATAAATGTTTCAATCATATCCCCCTCCTCCAGGCCTCCAGTGAGTACATGTTCAGTGCTTTTAGCCATTCCTTGCAGGAGACTCCTTAAAAGTCATGTATTATCTTTGTCACCCTTCTCTGCATGGCTTCTATCCTATTCTTGAGCACTCCAGAACTGGGTGCAGCCAAGGTCACAGTTAACTGAGTAGGTAACTGGTTAAAGGGGAGGCAGCAGAGGGCAGTGGCCAATGAGGTTAAAGCAGCAGTACTAGGTTAAAAAAAATCAGATCTTTTGAAACAGTTTGTTCCCTGTGCTCTGTTGAGTATTTACCTGGTAATCTCTCTTGTTTTCACTATACTATCACCCTGTAATTTGCTCTGCTTTTCTTTATTTTTGTTTACATTTCTTCCACCTGCCATTCTGAACTGGAACTCTCTGCTGCCAGCCGTGCATGTGCATGACTTGCAGTACTACACAGGGACAGTGGGAACACACAGCACAGGATCCCATCGAAGTAAATGAAAGACGTGATATGACATGAGGGGGGAGCTTGGCTGAAAATTTGGCACCAGCCATATTTATTGTGGATCCACAACAATAGAAATTAATTTTAAATATCCCAAAAACTAAAGACTGCTAGAAAAAAATATTTACATGTAACTCAGGTGCTGTGTACCAGCGGGCTAGTACTTTGCCTTCGGTAGCAAGTCAATTGAATGAAGCAATTATAGCGAAGTCAATTCAGCACATCCAATAATAGCTAAGACAATTACAGCGCAATATGCATTACAGCAATTGAGACATTTGAGTGACTATACACATTAGCGACTGGTAAATACAGCACAAAAAATATGAGCGAGTCAACAGCTGCTACTTACCTCTAGTGTCCATTGCATCGGTGGTGTTAGAATCCTAGAAATAGGGGGTTGAGCACAGCCCCCTTGCATAACAACAGGCTCAATTAGTGTAAATTAGTGGCAGCTGGTGGTGAAAGTTATAAATAGGTGTGGCATAGTTGGGTATGGCACAGTACAGCTGATGTCTGGAGCCGCTAATGCTGGGGGCAGGTGCCGGTATCAGGATCTGACTGAGAGGATTGTACAGCTTGTGTGGGAGTACGGGCATCGTCCTAGGATAGGGTACCTGCTGGGGCTTGCATTTAATTTTCAGATGTAAGTGTAGGTAGCGCTTTGCACCATCGCTGAGGTCACTAAGATGCATTGAAAACATTTGTTGGCAAATTTACTAATCGCTGAAATTGCATTCACTATAATGTAGTTGCTGTAATTGTCATTCGGTGATATTGCCTCACTGAAATGACATGGATCCCTGCCTTCTATGTACAGTCAAGGTTGAGGGGCCTGGGCTCTGTTCAAAATGGTCTGGGAGTTAATTTCCAAATGATTTCACAATAAGTGTGGTGCCTCCACCCAGAGTAAGGTTTTGTGGGCCAGTTGATTATTTGGGTACAACCCCTGGGATGCTGTACCTACCCACCTCCCATCACAAACACCCCACATGCAGAAATACACTTTACCTTGCAATTCATTACCATCCATGTAATTAGAGGAGACCTCTAATGATATGCTCACTGACATGCTTATAGGGAAAAAGAATAAACACAACTTTATTTTACCATAGGGGTTAGGAATAGGAAGGGAATACCTGGAACAGGGATGTACACAGGGTTAGGCATTCAATTGCTTGGCAGAAATGCAATGCAAGGATATACCCAATAAGCACTGAACATAAACATTAAGCAGTGGGCAGTGAACAACAGTGCCCAATCTCCCACCAACATGCAATCTGGAATACAGATGCCCCTCCTGTCTGGTACCAAACTGCTAGTCCTACACTGAAGTACCCTAGACCGGTGCAGACCTGTTGTTGCTGCAGGTTGGCCAGCGGTGGTGCACTTAAACTTTACAAATACTAACTGTAACTGTAGCTCTGAACTTTAACTGCAGCAGGCTATGACAATTGTTAAACAGTTTCCCCAAGTCTTTTTGGGTCAATATCCTGCAACTGAAACAGCGCGGCAATAACCATACAAGGTAGGCCATGCATGTATTTAAAGCAACAGGGGTATGATAGTGAAAGGGAATTACCGCTACCCCTGTCACTCTATACATCATTCAAGAAATGTCAAGTAGCCGTGTGCCGCGGGCCTGGTCGAGCTGCTCCCATGGTGGAGTGGCTAGGGTACCAGCACAAGGTGTAATTGGGAGACCTGGGACCGTGGTTCAGTTCCCCCTTCCCCCCAGGTCTCCCCGTGCTACTACTTTTGATGTTTGTTTTTTTTTAAATTCCCCCTCCTGCATTTCCCCCTATTCATGAAGTCCGCCCCCTACTGAAGTTAATCACTGAAGTTACGGGGCAGGGGGCTTCCCCCACACAGGGGCTGCAGGTGGCAAAGCCCCCTGCAAAAAAACATAACATTCCATTGTTTTGAATGGGCGTGCTGTTTGCAACCTAGTCAGTGTTTTGTCGACACTGTTTGTGGTTGGCACTGTGCTGCATGCGGCGTTTGTAGCTGTGCTGTTTTTGTTTGTGGCAGAATGACCCCATGCCATCTTTTTGCAGTGCAGCCCTGCTTACTCATGGTTTAGTGAACAGTCTGGGTGACACAAACAGGCTGGAGATGGAGGTTTGCTGAGACCAGTCTTGACCCTGACAGATCTTGGAAACATTAAGTGGCAGGATTTCTACCTTACACCCTCTGTGTCTGAAGCATTCTATATCTTCCAGGATCTGCTAGTAAACGTTATCAACCAACACGCACCCTTGAGGAAAATCAAATCCAGGAAACGTGCACCTGAGTGGTTTAGCCCACTACTTAAGAGGGATTTACGGCATAGAAACACCCTTTGGAAAAGGGCTAGGATGTCGCAGTCTGACTCAGACAGGCTCTCCTTCTGGGTAGCCAGAAATGCCTACACCAAACTGGTAAGGTTGGAAAAACAACGGTTCTTCCAGTCAGCACTGGAGGCAAATAAAAACTGTTCCTCCAATTTTTGGCAGATACTGAGAGAGGTTGAGGGACATTTCCCTGACACCCCACTACCAGCTAAAATTGTGGCAAATACCTCCTACACAGCTAGGTCCAAGATCCTCGATCAGCTCAGTAACCACTTCACCACTGTAGGCCTCGCATTCGACACGTCATCTGTTAGTAAACTGAGTACCACAAGCACCGCTAGCATAGCTACTAGACTAACCATAGCCACCCCCACCACCGACCACCCACTCTTCAAGTTCCAGCCAGTCTCCTGCAAACAGGTGGAGGACCTGCTCCTCTCGCTGCACACCAAAAAGAGCGCTGGTGCCGATTCGCATGAACCCTTCTTCTTAAAAGCAGGTTCTTATTATCTGGCAGCTCGAATTGCCCATCTCTTTAACAGCTCGTTATCCCAAGTGGAATTGCCACCTAGTTGGAAAACTGCACACATTATCCCCCTGTTCAAGTCAGGAGACCCCACTGACTTGAACAACTATAGGCCTATGTCGTTGATTCCTGTTTTATCCAAGCTACTTGAAAAAATTGTAAACTCTGAATTAAGGGAGTACTTGGATCATGAGAAAATCTTCAATCCAGTCCAATCAGGTTTCAGACCCAAGCACAATACCATGTCTGCTCTTGCCAAAGTGTCAAATGACTGGCTAAAAGCGCTGGACAGTAAACAGCACATCTGTGCACTCTTCCTTGACCTCAGCAAGGCATTTGATACGGTTGATCAATCCATATTTCTTGATTCCCTGAGTAGCATCGGTCTAACCTCTGCTGCAGTAAAGTGGTTCTGCTGTTACCTTACCAATCGTAAACAGCAAATTAAAGCCCAAGGAGAATTCTCCCCACCAAAACTACTGCCCTGAGGTGTTCCGCAAGGTTCCATTTTGGGACCTATCCTCTTCGCTCTTTACATCAACCGCATCAGCTCTGGCCTGGTTGCTGGAAAAGTTCATCTCTTCGCAGATGACACAGTCCTCTACATGACCAACTCCTCCTTGGACATTGTGTACAAGGAGCTACAGCAGGATTTTATCATCCTCCAGCACAACCTGCTAAATCTAAAGCTCTTGTTAAATGCAAAAAAAAATGAAAGCTATGATTATCTCTCCATCCCACAATACGGGGATCCCTGGGACCCCACAGATTATTACCCTCCTTAATGAACCACTAGAGCTAGTGCATAAATCTAAATATCTGGGAGTCTGGTCAGATAACAAACTTACCTTCGATGTCCATCTAAGCGAGTTAACAAAAAAGCTAAGGCAGCGCCTCAGTATTTTCTACCGCATAAGATGCCTACTCACCCTGGAAGCTGGAAGCGACAGGTTCAAACAACCTTTCTTCCCCTGATTGACTACGCCAACTTCCTATACAGCCATTGCCACCAGTATGTGCTCCAAAAGCTGGATATACTCTATCATCGCTCACTGAGATTTGTTCTTGACTTGCCTTTACAGACTCATCACAACTCATTGTACTAAGCATTAGATTGGCCGTCCCTCTCCACGAGGAAGCAAATAAATGCCCTCATGTGGCTATTCTGGGCTTTGTCCAACAAACTACCACCCTATATCTGTGACCTGTTTGAATGTTCAAAGGGTGCCTACAGACTAAGGAACTCCTCCTTAAGCTACCACGAACAAGGACATGTCTTGGCTCAACTGCCATTAGCTCCTCTTTACCAGCGCTTTGGAATAACATGCAAAAATTACTTAAAATCTCCCTGCTGCCCAGCCATTTTATATTTAGGGGGCTGCTCTATAGAGGCCTGAAAACAGCATGTGATTGTTTCAGGTAAAGCCTTAACCCACTCAACTGAGTCCCTTAACCTCTGTAATCCTGGGCCGCCTATTTCCCGTGTCGGCCAGCATCCCTTTAGGGCAACCACCTCCCCCCCTCTCATCAATTAGCTTCGCAGGGGGCCTCATTCTATTAGGCTGCCTTATTTTCCCTCTCTACTATGTGTCTGATACCCTTTCTTCTCATTGCCCTTCTATATGTCCCTCCTCCCTCTCCTCACTTGTACTCTATAAGCTACAACCTGTATATGCTGCACTTTAAATGCCTATATTTGCACTTGCTTTACATGTCTGAGTCATCCAAGTACTGAGTTTGTATATTGTAACTGCCTGTACCGATGTCTACTTTTGTAGGAAGTGTTGTCTACTGTAAGCAAAAGTATCCAGAACCATTCTTGAAAATGAGCTTGCTCAATGATGTAACTGCCTGGTTAAATAAAGTTTGATTGAATGATTGATTTAGACAGGCTTATCTGTTAAACCTGTCAAAAACAGCAAAGCAGGCAGCTTTTCTTGTCTTCACGGTTGGTGAAACCTCTTTTTGTCAGAAAAAACACTTTTCCGCTCTGGAGACACAGTTAGGCGCCCCTCTGACTCGCTTGAGGGCTCCCCTCCAACTGCCACAGAACCCTCCTTCACTCTTAAGGGCTCGAGGAGAACTGCCTTGAGCTGTAACATTCTTTTGTTTTCTTTCTCTGAAAAAAAAGGCAGTGGCTGATAGGGCTATCCATCATGTTACTCGATGCCTGACTGGTCCTCGTTGGAGCGCCAGTCACAATGCATACTCCCCTTGCCCAGATGCCACTTCTCAGTCCTCCAAGGCTTCAGTGACATCCTATTGGCTGGCTTAAGGTTACAAGGTCCCAAACATTGCTGCTTGAAAAACAATTAATATGCAGCCTCAGCTTTGAAAGTCTCTTGCAGCCAAACTAAATTGTTTTATTTTTAAATGTCCACGAGGTCCTATAGCAGTCCCTGTGCTCTGCTATCAGACTGCAGAGTGGAGTTTGTAGGGGCCACCATTCGCCAGTTGCTGCTGCCATTATGTAGTCCCCATAGGCAGCTAGCAGGCTCCATTATTTGGCAGGGACTACAGTTCCAAGCAGCCTCAGTTGCTGGTTTATTTAGATGCGCTTTTAGCGCTTTTAAAATAACGACTGTTGCAGCCCCTCTGGTCCCTTCCTCATGTCTCTGGACCCTGAATAGCTGATTCAGGGGTCTGGGATCATGGGGGGAACCTCCATTTTGCTGCAAGAACAGCTTTAAAACAACATCGCAGTACCGCATATGCACGAAGCCGCCAGCTGGCACTTCCATTCTTCGGCTGCACAGCAGTTCGCGTCTTTGCTTCTCCGGCCCTGCTTCTACAGGAAACACTTTCGGGGCCAGCAGGAGGTTTTCCAGGTGGCACAGACCTGGGCTGCCAGTGGTGAGCAGCGGTAAGGACCTTGAGTGCTAAAAGGTAAGTCCCACACTTTATCCAAGCATTCAGTGGATCAGGGAGTGAAGGGGACAAAATGGCACTGGGACTACATGTCCCATGATTCTTTGCAGCACCAGAGTCATTTTCTTTGACTTGCTCCTGCTGGGGAGCCCTAAAACAGACCTTTTTGATGGGGTTCCAGTCCCGCCAACATGCCTCCTCACACTAGTGATCACCAGATGGGACCAGGAGGGTCTTGACCCTGCAGCCAGAACCTGTCCAATTTAAGTCATAAAATATTTGACAGGGTTGAACAAGACTGTATTTACCTCAGCATGAGTGGAATGCTAAGATTTTGTCAACAGAAACAGCAGAGATAGCTGTGAGAGTTGTTTGGTATTCTGAGGAGGTGAACAGCCACTGCCCCTCAGAGCCTGACAAAAAGATTGATTCTGACAGGGAACCAGTGCTCTGAGGTCTTGCCTGCCTGCTTGTTTTCCTGCTGAGATGGGTGAAAACAAGTACCTCTGTGGGGTGAGGATTGACTGCCACTGCTGGTCCACCTTTTGAGGTGGGTGAAGACAAGTCCCTCTGTGGGGTGAAGATTTACTGCCTAACTGCCAGCCCATCTTTTGAGGTGGGTGAAGACAAGTCCCTCTGTGGGGTGAAGATTGACTGCCACTGCTGGTCCACCTTTTGAGGTGGGTGAAGACAAGTCCCTCTTTGGGGTGAAGAGGATCACTGTCATCATCATCTACATCAGCCTACCAGTTTTACCCAACTGCCAGACAGGGGAGCCGTCCCCCAATGCCTGCACCACCTGGTCATTTAAAGGTTATGAGTACTGGGTTTACTCAACCAATTGTTATTCAAACTGTCCAGCTATCTAGCTAGTTAGTTAGTTTATCCTCCAGGCTTCCAGTGCGACCTTAGCCTAAGCCCACAGCAACAGTTGCAACCAGGATCATCTGCGTGTTTACATCTCCTAGAGTAATTTGTATTTAGCAGCTGCAGCTCCACCCAACTGTAACAGTGCTGCACCCAATGTCCATTCATAACAGGCCTGCAACTCCTCGTTGTCTGCACACTAAGACTATTGGGAGCTCCCACAGGGACTGTGGGGTTAACTGGTGCACCAGTGGGGGGAGAGGGACTGGGACTTAGGTCATACTGTGCTGTGATTGTGTTACAGGGTTTATTTATACCTGATTGGCTGATGTTTTACTCCCTTTGGTTCCCTTGCCCCACCTTATTTTCCAAACCCCAAAATAAACCCATCTGGTTATTTATTTGCAACTGTTGAAGTATTTGCCATTATTGTGTTAGTGTGATATAAGCCTTTTTTAGAATGATAAGTGGGGAGGGTGTTGTGTTACTAATCTACCTGTCACCAAGCGAGGGAGCTATAGTTATTTCCTGTGGGGAAGCACCCTGGTAGCACGCTGCTATAAGGATCCCCAAAGGTGGTGGCACTGTGCCATTTACAAATCCAATTCTAACCACGAACCCAGGAGCCAACCTACCTCTATTAGGCAACATCACTTGCGGGTGGTTGTGCAGATAAAAGTAGTAGGGGTGGTTACAACATTTAATAAGCTGGGACTATGGCTGCATGCTTCCAGCCAAAAAGCAGAATTTTGATAATCACTTCCTGATTATCCAGTATTACAGCTTTCAATTAGAATAGAGGGAGGTCACGAGCAAGGTTCCATAGGGATCTGTGCTGGGTCCAGACCTCTTTATCATGTTCATCAGTAATATTGGTGAGGGGATCCAGGGCAGGCTGTATCTCTTTTCAGATGACACTAAGCTCTGTGGGAGGGTGGATAGTGATGATGGAATAAAGGAAATGCAGAGAGACTTGCAAAAGCTGGAGGGATGGTCAAGGGTTTGGCAGCTGAAATTCAACGCCAAAAACTTCAAGGCGATGCACCTAGGGAACAAGAACCTCATGACGGAGTACAGGGAGTGGTAAGCCTCAGTACCATGGTTGAGGAATGAGACCTTGGAGTTGTTATCAGTGACTCCCAAAAAGCAATTAAATCAGTGCAACAAGGTTTGTAGCAAGGCAAGTAGGATGCTTGAATGTACCAGGAAGGTATTGACAGCAAAGAAAGGGAGGTAATACTTCCCCTGTATAGATCCTTGGTGAGGCCACACCTGGTGTACTGCACCCATTTCTGGGGTCCTCACTTCAGAAATGATAGGGATAGGCTCAAGATGGTGCAGTGCATGGTAACAAAAATGATTCAGGGTTAGCAGGGCATGTCCTAGGTGGAGAGTCTCAAGGCACTGAACAATGGAACTTGGACAGACTGGATGGACCTTTGGTGTTTTCTGCCATCATTGTCTTATGTTTTTATATTTCTAATCCTTATGTCAGGGTATTTTTGAACATGTAGTACAAACACTGAAACTGCGTGCACTTGTCTTGCAGCAGATGCTTACCTAACAAAATCAGTCAACTTTACACCCACTGGTAGAACTCTGATCTGAAAAAATAGGAGAAAACCAGGTTTGCAACTTGTGACAAAATAAATTTGTTTATAGCAAAACTGAAGGTGTAGCACTAGGATCCCCAGATGGGAGGGGTTCCTAGTGTTGCACCATTAGCTTTGCTTTAAATTAATTTACTTTGCCACTCTTGCAGACATTTGGTTTTCTCCTATTTTGAGATCAGTGAGCCGATGGGGGTAACTGGTATATTTATGAACATACCCTCATTACAAAGGATGGTGGTGCATCAAGCAAAGGGTGTCTCCCCCCCCCCATGTGATGTTTTATGAATGCTCATGGCAATTCTGTAGCAAAATACACCATGTAGATACATTCTCTTGGCCTAGTGCATAATAACTGGATGCAACAGTAGATATGACCTGGAGTTACAGGGCTCAAGCATGCTTTGCTACTGTGCCACCCCCGCCTAAATGCAGTGTTCTTTTCACACTCCCATGCACATGCAATGTTAATTGCACTTCCCCCACACACATACAGTGTCACCACCCACCACAGGCACTGTCACTCCAGAACCCTGCACACATTCCTTGTCACCCACACACCTCCACATGCACTGTCCCCCTCTGTTCCTCCCACACATGCCCTCTCACCACCATACCCATGTACACACCTGCTCTGTCCCCCACAACTCCCAAGACACATGCACTATAACCCCCAGGCTGCCCCAAACACATTCATTCTCATTCTGATACCACCCACACATGTGTGCTGCCACTACAGACCCCTCAAATATATTCACCGTCACCCACAGATCCCCCCATGAAATCAGAGACCCTCCACACACATGCACTGTAGCCCGCAGAGCCCTCCTCACACATGTACTCTCACACACAGACCACCCAAACACATTCACGGTCACCCACATACCTCCACATATGTTCAGTGTTAGTCCCAGACCTCCGCATCCATTACACCTTCACCAAAATGTGTTCTCCTCAACTTATTTCTGCATCACCTACAGAACCAAACAACATAACAATAAAACCATGCAGGTGAACTCTGTTGGCATTTGTCAACTCTTGTTATACTAGCAGCTTCAATACTCAGGTACTGTATGTATTTAAAACAACATTAACCATAGATACCACAGCCTGCCAGATAGAAACTAACAGCTTAGCTTTGGGCTAACAACACATCTGAGACAGTAGCACAGAATGTCTTCCCTAAGGAAGGTTTCTGAGTTGAAGTAGAAAGCATTTCTTTGAGGTCTGAGTGATGAGCCAGAGGTTCTTTGTGCTGATATGAATTATGCTCCGGTCAGACACAGTGTTAGCAGGCATAAACCATATCTCACCACTCCATTGTCTAGCCAGTTCACCTCTGGAGTGTCCTGAAGGCATGAGCAAGCTGTACCAGCTAAGGGCTTATGTCATGAATGTCTGATTATTTAGCAGCATGAGGGCTACTTTCTGAAACATTTTTGTGCCGATCACGTCATTTGGCCAGGTAATGGTCTGAAACCTTGCAATGAGCTCTATATGTGTCCTTCGCAAGCATAGAAAATTGGAGCATGGGACTTGTTAAGTCAGCTATAGAAGTAGCAGTTTTCTTTGTACCAGTGTTTGCAAGACACATGTTCACAACAGAGCAATAGGACTGTAAGCAAAGAGAGAAAAAAAGACTCACAAAAAGATTTTTAAATCATATTTTGGACTCCAAGCTGTTTAAAGGAGCATGCCTCTCTGTTATCTGTCTTGACATTTTCTTTGCATGCTATACATTCAGAATAGGCCCCAGATCATCATTTTTGCCCAGTGTAATTATTGTACTATTGCATTTATTGCCCTCCACACCAGTCTGATAGAACTACAGGGGATTTTCCCCTATAAATCAAATTATAGTCGTACTGTAGTCACGCATTAGCAGTATGAGGGCTGACAGTACTGGGGCTGGCAGTATAAGTTAGAGGTCAGAATAAGGAGCTGTGAATAAACTTGGTCCATATAACAGATCTGGGTTTGATTCCCACAAGCGCCATTTGCATACTGTGTGACCCAGAGCAAGTCACTTGACCTCCTCAGTACTCCTGGGTCACCTCTGAAAACAGGCATTGTGCCTAGTGGGCCTTACCCAGATACCAAATAAAACAAAAAAGAAAAGAAAAAAAGAGTAGCATGCCTATTGCACTCCCTCTTTCTGATGATAGAGCTTGGTTAGGGTTAGTTTTTTTTTTAATTTTATTAAAAATAAGCTTCCGTCTCAGATATGCAGACCACTTTATATAGGCATAGCAGAATGCATAAATAAACATAATTAATCAGTAGCTAACTACTATAGATCCACAAGTGCAGAAATTGTAAGACACCAATAACCATAAATACCCCATACTGTATTAGATGCTGTGCTAGCCCCCTTGTGGTCCTCATGCACATGCAGTGTGATGTTTAGCTGGGGAGTAGATTCACTAGCCAGACACAAGGGCTCACTGTGGCTAGAGGCCCTTACCCGAACCTTGGCCATCTGAACATAGGCTTCCATGTCTGATTCTGATCTCAAGTTGCCTACATGCTACTGCGATGTACTTTCATTAGGTCACTGAGCGGCCCTTAGCTCCAGATCTTCTGATGTAAGCACAGGAAAAAGTCCTAATAATATGAACATGTTGCTTTGCACATCACACATCATGATGTGCACTAGCCTCTGTTTCTTCCAGCCATTACCCACATAGCCAAAAACAGACTTCCTAGGTGACTAAGGAAAATTTCTAAACAGTTTCCCACAGTGATGGAAGCTTTAAAGGCAGAGACTCTGCAATCTTCATATTAAAAATATACTCTGCCATGTTTGTTTCAATTTTCATTCCAGCAGAGCTGTTTTGACCAATGAGGTGGCAGACAGCTCAAGAAACATTAATATTAATTTGAGCATAATGAATATTAATGATAGAACATGCACAATACATTTTAGAACACACACAACAATTTGTAGAATGTGCACAATTTTTAAAACGTGCACAACAAGTTTTCAGCAGCCACTGATTTTCATACAAAATAACCCCAAACCATATATTATATCAACATTAAATGCAAATTTCCTTTGCCCCTATTAGGAAAAGCAGAGGATGAGCATTAGTACTGGAATGTCCGTGTGAGCCACTGATGATAATACATGCCATTTCCTAGAGTGACAACAGGCTAAATGCACAAAAGTGAGTAGAAGAGGGAGATGCTTTGATTGAGAGACTATGCTTGTAGTTCAGTGGGGCGGTGGGCTACTCACTGTGCCACCACAACACTGTTTAAAGGGGAACAGTCCATACTAACAGCCCCACACCCAGTAGGAGAGTCAATAGTCTGCAGTGCTAGTGCATGTCAGAGATTTTAAAAGATCCAGTTAGATGTCTACCACCCCCACTGTTCCCTGCAGGTTAAGTACAACCCTCTGAGACTGTACTCAGCCCAGAGAGGACAGCAGAACCAGCAAACAAAAGATCAGAGCTTATGAAAACTCTCCCCCTGCTGCAGCCCTGTTCTGACATGAGCTGCAGAGGATTCTGGGATTTGTAGTTACACAAAATGTCAGTGTGCAAGTCCACAGAAACAGTCTGATACAGTCTACTATACTGCAGTAAACAGTCAAAAAAATGTTTTTGCACACGAAGTGCAAATTGGGTCTAGCTCTACACATGGGTATGGGGCTCTTCGTACTGTCTGTTCCCCTTTAATGAACAGGCTCCATCTTTCTTTAGATACATGTTTGCCTTGCTGAGTTGACTGGGCTGCCCTGCCCCTTTAGTTCTTGTTCTGCTGTTGACTTCTCACTCCAGTGGTTGTCTTCTGTTCTTCTGTAGTTCCTGCTAATTTTATTTTTTGCTTTTGGTGGCATTTTTAAGCAGCAAGGCACAACAGGGTATGGGTTATTGCAGGATTTACCCATGCCTAATGTGTTATGAGGCACACCTAAGAAACTTAACTACACAAGAAGTGGGTAATCCCTAATTATACAATGGCAAGAAAATTTCCCGAACTCATTGGTCAGTGTGTGGCTGACAAAGTGAGGTTATCTGAGCATAACCTCACTGTATGACATGCACATAGACGTCCACATAACAGACCAAGGAATCAAGCCTCCCCACCAGAAGTCACCACAATCTGATCTCCTGCTGTAAATTACTTAAGTCCCCAACCCCATGATGTCACCGATCCAGCTCCCTAAACAGCAATTCTATAACTAACAGAATGTGACAAAAAACAAACAGTTTTGAGTACAAAATTGAATTGCCATGCCCAATTTTTTTCTCTGAACCAAGTGGCTTCCCTGAACCATGCCAATGGTAACTGCTACTCGCATGGTTCACTGACACCCTCGGTTCATGTGTGAAAATATGCCTTTAAAATATTTCATCTCTCAACATTACTGGATTTTTCCAAGTAAAAGAAATGTGTCCCCCTATCACTACTTAGAAAATAACATACCTGTCAAGTCATTCTCTGGTCACCAGCCCACCTGTATGTAATTCAGCAGTCCACCGTACAGCGTACCCCCAAAAACATTTACAGCAGTGTGGGATTCGAGGGGCGGGGGATTCAACATGTAGAAAGACCCTTCCGTGTATCCAGAAGTAAAATGAAGCCACGCCCCCGTTACCATCAAGCTGACACCACGATCGACTTGCAAATGCACTCCACAGCAAGCAATTGAGGCAGCAACCACAAATTTAAACACTCACCATGCGGCTCCTTTCACAACATTTGATCAGTCTTTAAGAACCTTTCTTCTGCTTTTTTCCCCCCTTTTTAACTACACCCGAAAACATAAGCATAGGTCAGACCAACAAAAACTGCAGCATTTATAAAGGTTGCCACAGGAAGAGCAGAGGCACACCAAAAACATAGCAGCTCCACCTACTGGCTGAAACACTAAGTCAGCACTATTTTTTATAAAGTATATCAATGCATTAAAAAAATGACAAAAAAAGTAAATTTAAATGGGTATGTCCCAGGACAGTGACATTATTACTGCAAAAACGTTGATGCTGACAACATCAATGTTTTTGCTGTAATAGTCTGCCTGAGACCCGGCACTCTGTCTCCCAGTCCTGCACCCCATCCCTGATCCAACTCTAACTCAGAGTTAGAATCCTAGAGATTGGGGGGGGGGGCAGGGGCAGAGTGAAGCCCTCTGATGAAAAAGCAGCCAAGGTCTCCAGTCGGACAACTTAATTGTCAAATCGGCATTGTAGAGCCCTTTAAATGTACTTATTCATCTTCTTTCTGTTTGTTTTTTACAAATGTGCTATTTTATAATAGCAATAATGCTTTTTGCCAAGCCAAGGATGGACCCCCCACAAATGGCAACAGTATTAGATCTTAAGGGGGGCATTATAGAAAGGGTTAATACATTTAAAAATCTTGGTTTCTATCTTAATTCACATTTATCTTTTGAGTTT
Source organism: Neoceratodus forsteri (assembly GCA_016271365.2). NCBI lineage: Eukaryota > Metazoa > Chordata > Ceratodontiformes > Ceratodontidae > Neoceratodus > Neoceratodus forsteri. The sequence goes on along the minus strand of CM057455.1, from coordinate 1,246,966,989 downwards.
CATATTAATTACGCAAGATTCTTCACTAAAAATTATGAATGTTGTATAGGATACGCCAATTTTTAACCAAGGACTCTAGAAGGTTATGGACTTATAGCTTTCTATTTAGTCTGTTAGACTAGGGTATCAATATTTACACAGCCACCACAAATATATTACTTAATAGACTTAGAGTTACTTATAATGCCATTTTGAGATTTCTTACTGGATCCCCTTTCAATTCTCACTCCTGTGATTTGTACAAGAATTCTGGTTGTCTGTCTTTATCCAAGAGGATTCTTTTTAAATCTTCAATATTCATGTTTAAGCAAGTTTTGAATCGTTTACCCCCTTCCATTTCTGCCTTTTTCCCCAGAGTCTCAAATTCACATGGTACACGGTCTCAAAATAAATAGAATTTTTCAATACCTTTGTTCAGGAAATCTGTAGCTCTGAGGTCATTCTTATTCACTGCCCCTGCTAGTTTCAATTCTCTCCCTTCTCATATAACAAATTACATATCACTGTATAGTTTTAAAAAATTATTACGGATATGGCTTTTTGACAATGATAAATGCAACTGTTTTTGTGAATGTAATTGTTTTCTGTGATTTCATGATGTTATTTGTACTTGTGATACACTTATTTATGACTGTTTTGTACTTGCTATATGTCTGTATTGTCCTCAAGTTTTGTATACATGTTAACTTGTTGCATATGAAAATGGGCAGACATGCTCATTATGCTAACAAGTATAAAAATAAATATATTAATTAATTAAAAAATGCACTCCAGGGTGTGGGTTGTGCTGGGATAACCTCATTTCTAGGGTGCTGGATGCCATCCCAGGTATGAGTTATCCTTTCTTCCTATTGTCTATATTATAAGTGCCCATATCTTGGAGTACCATACTGCGATTAGACAACAGAACTGTGTGGCATAATTTTAAAAACCATTAAATTATGTTTGTTTTTCATAAATTCCCTTCCTCAGCCATGGATTATTGGAGGATTTACCCACGGGCAAAGACCTTCGCTGACCAATCAGGTTGTAGAATTTTTTTATACCATTGTATGATTGCATATCTACTCTGTGCTTTGGTTTTCCTGCCCTTGACACCATGCTAAGCAATTTGCCTACAAACTATCTTTATATTTCCTTGTAGCCCCATATTAACAGCATAACTTGGCTTATGGTGGAGCAACATTACAATTCTGCTTTGTATTTTCCTTTTAATGTGACAGTAAATTTTTGAAAACTTGAATGCATTCATGTCTTAGAGTTTCCCCTAGAGGTGGCTTGCACAGCTGTGTGCACTGGACTGCCATAGTTGCTTAGTGTGTTACTACTGCTTTATGGGATAAATAAGGTTGAGGGCCTGGGTTGTTAACTCCTGTGGGGAGATTTGTTACCCAAATATGTTTTGTTTATTTATTTATTTTATTTGTTTTCAGATTACAACATCTTTAAGCTTGATGCTCTTTTACAGATGTTCCACGTCAAAAGAGAAATACAATAAAGCATAACATTATACAATATAATACAACAATAACAAGAGTACAATGTTCTGACAGGCACTAAAGGGTAGACAATAAAAATACATTTGGAATAAGTATAAAATAAGCGGACACAGAGCACCCAACAATGACCTTGTTGTTTGAGAGCAAGGGGAGAAAAAGAAATGGGGGAGGGGGAATGTCAGAGGGGATCAGAAAAAAAGGACAGGAGGTGGGGGGGAACCATGGGAGAGGACTGTTCTAGGGAGGCATGGACAGTGGGGGGGGAGAGAAGCAATAGTGGGGGAGGGATGCGGATGGTGGATGGGATACAGGTCTATGTTTACAAGGGGGTGGGATGGTGGAGAGGATACAAGTTTATGTTAACAAGCGGTAGTGAGATAGGCAGTGGGGCTGCAGTAGCATAGAGGGAGGGGTAGGGGGTACCAAGAAATAGAGGGTGGTCTTAGGCAATAGAGGGCAACAGGGTAAAAGATTTCCCCATGATTGGACAATAACATCTGCTAAGTGCAGTAAGGTGAAGGCAGAGTTTATATTTGAAAGGGCCCAACTTGGGTACTGTCAGGATAGCAGCTGGTAGACCATTTTGCCAGGAGGGCACCCCGGTAAGCAAAAGAGCGTTGTGCCTGTGTAGTGTGGCAGACAGGTACGAGAAGCGCTTATCTTGACATACCTTGCGTTGTATGTGGGTTGATCACTTGTTTAAGAAGATCTTGAATTACTGGGGGGAAGATAGTCCAAGACAGGATTTTTTTGCAAATAGCCAGGTCTGGTATTTTACTCATCCCAGTTTGATGCTACATTGTGTGGTGCCTCCACCCAGAGAAAGATTAAGTGGGCTTGGTCATATGCTAATTCTATACCCTGGGAACCTGTACCACTCCACTGTGGTTCCCACTGGCGTGGACCTCCCAATTCCCAAACAGTGCAATAACTTGAAATGCAATTACTTGATTTTTTTTTGTATTTTATGTATAGTATTTGTTTGTCAAATAATTATGTAATGTATTTGTGCAGCACTTGTAACAGGACAACATTGAAAATAAGGCCTCTTATAGTGCCATCCTGTGGAAAAATGAAATGTACTACTACTGCTACTCAGAACTACCACTACCACTATGTAACAGTTTATCCAAACAGTAATTAAACAATCTACGAATGGTACGCACGTGAGTCAGGAATTTAACCATGTATCAAAGAGATTTAGTGGGAGGTCAAGAACGAGGTTCTAGGGAAAGGAAAAGAAAAATTTATGGCAGACAGGATATATCTGTCTGTCTGTCTATCTACCTAGTTATCTGTCTATAGGATATGTAATGTGCTGACTAAAAACATGCAATTTATCTTATTTATTTAGTTTTTGTTAAGCAGGTAAGTGCAGTAGACAGGATTCAAGTGTGAGGGGGAAGGACCATAACCCAAGAGTTTTGGAGCCATGAGTGAGCTACGAAAGTCCTGCGCTCTCACAAGTGATGATACATTGCCTATTGCAATTCCCTTCATATGGGACTTTAATTCCATATTTCATATTTTATTTCATATTGGATGGTACACTCTCCCCATAGAAGTGGTTAGCAGGTTTTTCCCTGTATACCTTTTTTTTTTCTTATTTTTTCATTTTATTCTTTGTTAACCGGGAAAGGACACTGGACCAAAGGTCCCTTTTCAGGCCCAACTCAAACATACAACAAAACACATATAATTAACACAGAACATTAACAGTAACAAATAGCAATTACAACCTGGCAAAGACAATAGATATTGCTTTAGTCTCAATTTGAAACTAGGTACAGAAGCAGCAAATCTAACATCAAGAGGAAAAGCATTCCAATTTTTTGGTGCACCCACAGAAAAATCTTGTATCCCACTCTTTAATCGATAACGAGGAACATTAAATAGAGGGCCATTACCAGACCTCAGACTAGGTAAAACATGTCTAAGAGAAACTAACTCAGACAAAGGAAAAGATATTCCAAAATAAAAACTCTTAAATATTGCACATTCCACAAAATATTGAATCCTATAGTCAGGTGGAAGCCTCCCCAAATTAGAATATAGATAACAATGATGCGTCCTACTTGGGGCTGCTAATATAAACCTACATATATTGTTATAAGTAACAGTTAAAGCATGCAATTCCTTATAACCTATATTAAGGTAAAGACTAGACGCATAATCAAAGTGTGATTAATGGGACCCAAAAGCAATAGCTCTCCTAGTGTCAGGGGAAAAATAAGAAATACATTTATACAGTAAACCAAGTTTCTTGTTGATTATTTTAGTGACCATTTGAACTTGAAAAGAAAAAGATAGACATGGATCTAGAATCACACCTAGATATTTAAACTGCGACACCTGCTCAATCAAAAGACCATGCTGATCCAGAATGTCAAGCCTTGGATTATCCTGAAGCATTAATGGCGTGCCAAACAACATGACCTTAGTTTTGCCAGAGTTTAAAACCATAGCATTACAAGATAACCAGGAGCAAACAGCCCCAAAATCCTCATTCAAAGTGGAAGACAACTCAGGCACAGACTCAGCTTGAGCATAGATTATCAAATCCTCCACATATAGATATGTACTGCTATGCTTACAAACCTGGGCAACTGGTTAACAAAAATAGAAAATAATAAAGGGCCCAAAATGGACCCCTGTGGAATGCCACAATGAATTAAGGATACATCAGAGGCAACAGATCCAATCTGAACATATTGACATCTATTACACAAATAATTGTGAACCCAAGAAGCAACAGCTACAGAAAAAAACATTTCCACTACTTTATAACAGGCAAGATCGTGGTCAATCAGATCGAAAGCCTTGGTCAGGTCCACAAACACCGCCCCCGTCAAGCTACCTCTCTCAAACCCACAGAGGACAGTGTCCATGAACCCGACCAAGGTTGTATCTGTCCCATGATATTTCCAAAAGCCATCCTGTTGTGCTGCCAATAATTTATGGGAATCTAGATACTCATTGATCTGAAATGCCACTAATTTTTTGAGCATCTTGCCAAGTGGATTCAAAATCGAAATAGGCCTAAAATCATCCAAAGAAACAGCATTCATTTTCTTAGGGATGGGAACCAATCTAGCTCTCTTCCATTCGTCAGGAAATAAACAAGTAACCAAAGACAAATTAAATAAATAACAAAGAGGGTCTATAATAAATGGGATGGACAATTTCAAGAATCGGCCATCTAATCCTCCTCCACAATCATTACCCCAATCAGGAAGGGCCAGTAATAACTTTAAAACTTCAGTTTGGGTTAAGTCACTAAATACAAACCTAGGTCGATCCAGAGATACATCAAGTAACTCAAAATTTGGAGCACTAAATTGTGAAGATGGATTTCTATAAGTGGACAAATCAGAAAATTTATTATTCAATAGTTTAACTATTTCAAATGAATCAACAATATCAACATTGTCCACAATTACTGTCTGAATTTTTAATTTAGGTTTTGGGGACAAAAGGGAGTTAACATTATTCCAACATCGTTTAGGATTCACCCAGCTTGATTCAAAACGTTTCCTAAAATAGTCTTTTTTCGCTTTCCTTACCTCCTGCGATACTGAATTCCTGAGCCTACGATACAAATTCAAAGCAGCTATACTTGGAAATGCTTTAAATTCCAACCAGGCAGCATTTCGACCTTTTATCTGTTTCTTTATAACCGGTGAAAACCACCTAGTAGGAGAACTGAATATGCAGCTGTGATCAAAACTAGCAGTAACCATCCAAATGCTTATATAAAATAAAAGATGGGTAAATCCACTATACTGGGGGAGAAAAAACATCTAGAGGACTAACCAGATCATAAAGCCTCTTGCACTTCAGGCTCGTGGCTTTTTTTATCTGGTTAGCCTCCTCAGTGGGTTTATTGCCTTGTACACTACACTTCCGCATCATTTATTCTATTTATACAGTATCTATCTATCTATCTATCTATCTATCTATCTATCTATCTATCTATCTATCTATCTATCTATTTACCTGTAGATACATATAAATATGAGATATGCCATTTCCCCAATGAAAACATCACTGATATTTTTCCTGAGTGCAGTTTGACCTTATGTCATCCAGAGTGGCAAAGTCATGAGTGATGGCAAAAGGTCGACCTGCACAAGGAAAAATATCAGTGATATTTTCATCAGGGTAATGGCATATTTGATTTATACTATGCCTTTTATTATACAATGGCATGAACACATCCTGTGTTCAGTGGCCACCTTTAACAGTGATGTTGTCCCAGCACAGCCACATTGTATGAATAAGAAGATGCATTTCTGCACAGCTCTACTAGTATTAACCATAAACACTTTACCTTCATTGACACTATGGACCTAATGTGTTGATAAATGGGATTATATATATATATATATATATATATATATATAAGGCCGGATATTCAAACTGCGCCGAAAAAGTGTGCAACAGCAGGAGCAAGCACAAGTCAATTGCGCATAGGTGCAACAGACGTGATATTCAAACATGGAGCAAAACAAACTGCGCAAGCAGCCAACGTCTGAATATCGCACAAACTGCACCATAGCGCAACCAGGAAGGGGAAGCTGAGCAGAAATGATGCGCCATAGCACAACCAGGAAGGGGAAGCTGAGCAGAAATGATGCGCCATAGTGCAACAAGGCTAGCCCAGCTGAGCAGTCCAGGGGTGCCATAGCACAAGCAGAGCCCCCCCCCCAGCAGAGCAATGGAACTGCACAACCAGGGAGACAGGCTGGGGCCCACCACCAGCCATGCCACACATGGGCACAGGAACACACTGCAGAACCAACAAGACACCCACACACCCCAAGCACAGCATCACTGGGGAAGGAATGGATGATCCACTGGCCCTTGGGGACAAGCCAACAAAGCACAGCAGGGCCATGGCGCCCAGCACAACCACTGTCAGGCTGAGACTGCCACACACAGGGGTCGACAACCACAGTGCACATCAGCCCCCTTCTGCACAGCACACCCTGCACCGTGACCCCAAGACACCACCCATGTGCAGTGACTGTCACTGCAGTAAACACCATGCATCCCCCCCGGCACACTGCAACCTCGTGTAGCACAGAACCATACAAGCCAGACCCACCCTGGGCACCCAGCAGTGGGCGGCAGCAGATGGCAAGACCGACTGAAAGTCACTCCCACACCAGAGACACCTCCCCATGCACACACACACACACACACACACACACACACACACACATACCCAGGACCATTCCACCCCAGATGGCATGCACACCACTGCAACTGAGCAACCATAGCCAGTTGCAAATCAGAGACCACCACAGTATTCATAACAAAATATATATATATATATATTGGAAAACAAATTACAACACCAAGATCAAGAACACAACTATATACAGATATGTACAAGACAAGGGGGTAGGGGTACAAGGTAGGGGTGGGTAAGGGGTAGGGGTGAACAACTGGGAGAGGGAAGGCAGGGTAGGAGGGATGGGTGAAGTGGGAAGGGGAAGCACATTTAGCACCTGGCAGGCTGGTCTGCTACTGCTGCCTGTTGCTGTCCCTGTCTCCTCTGCCATCACCAGACCCCATGGCGCTGAATGTCCCTCAGTATATCATGCGTTGCGATCGACACCCTTGTCAGCCGCTGGAGGGCACGGTCCATCCTGCGTAGGATGCTGAGGCCTAGGAAAAGGGAACACAGACAATGGCTGTGACTGTCCACAACCCTGAACATCACCCATCCTACAAGGCACATAGCCTAGTGCCCTGCACCTGTGATGGTATGCACCCACCCATAGTGACCATGCACATGACACGCTCAACCAGGCAGCACCAGCTATGTGCACCACTGCACACACACACACTGCCCATGTCCATCACAGCACAAACAAGGCTGTCAAGTGACGTGGCAATGTGGTGGGATGCCAGTTCCACAGCCATGTGCCCAGTGCATGCATGGACCACCAATGACGCACACAAAGACGTGCATTGACACTGGACATTGATGACTGTCGCCTGTGTCGTGCATGGTTGTGTTGTCCATGGCTGGTGGTCATGCCCACCCTCCTCCAGCATGCAATAGTATCCATGATGTAATGACACACACTCCTCAAGCAGCTGTGGCTGCTGCTGCTGCTGCTGCTGTGGTCCACCCTTCACGCCTTCTCCGGCCGCATCCTGGGCCCTGCCACGGCCCTTCTCAGCCTGGGCCTGCACCCTCTCCGCCAGGCCTGTGGATGACAAATGTAGAGAAATACATCAGTGTGACCCCAAAGCAGACTGCCCCCTGCCCCAGTGAGTGTGCCTGCCCACACAGCCAGACCCATGCATCTCACACCTGCACACACTGACACAGCCAACCATGGCAGAGCCATCCCCCTTGCACCGCCACCAAAACACAGTCACACCCCTACGGAGACTACATGTGCATAGATGGTACACCCACCTGGCCTGGCACAAGCGCCCCTCCCTGGCACATGACCTCAGGCGTTGCAGCAGGTCCGGCTCCCTCCTGCGGAGTCACTAAATCTGTGCCTGCACTGCTCCACAAGCCGGCACCGCCCTGTGACCCTCACCAGGTCAGTGGCCACCTGCAGCCACACATGGGTGTGGGCCATGGTGAGAGCTGCTCACCAAACAGTGCCCCAAAGTGGGGCTCAACCAGGGCCACCAGGTTGGCCACCACCCTGACTCACTGAGGAGCTCTCCTGCGTGCCATAATTGCGCTCATACAGCAGGCAATATGGTGCCCTGCACGTGCAGCAACCTGGAAATGTTCGCAATAGACCACCATAGGTTCCAATCGCACTGTTCGTATAGCGCCGTCGGTTCACATAGCGCTGTCACCAAACAGCGCAATAGAGCCATACACATGGCAGCCGAACCGCGCCAGGGGCCAAAGGTCGGACACCAGGTCAGGGGTCTATGACACAAGGCCACTCACAGCACCATCTGACATCTACACATACTGCGTGACTGATCACCTGCGTGCCAGTGCCACAGTGGACTATTGCGCAGTAGTGCCACAGCACCATATGGTGCCCAGTGCTGTAGCGCCACTGGCACAATGGTGGCCATGGTCTGAATTGCTGATTGCGCACAGCACATCATCAGTGTGGCAGACGCCTGCATAAGCTACCTGGGCATGTGCAATGCAGTGTACCACACAGTCACAGATCTGCGCCATTGGCTCTGCCGGCTCAACCGTATTGCACAAAGCGCAACGGCGCGATATTCAGCTGACACATGCAAATCATCTGATCAGCCATTCAAAGGCACAGTGGCACGATTTGCATCTCATTACAGTTGCTCCACTCCTAATTTGCATGCATTGCGCTATAAATGTGCGACATTGGGCTGCGCTGGCCAGATTTGGTTACTGCAGGTGAGAGGTGGGTTGCATGCTGTGTGATGTTCTGGACAATGGTCATGGGATGACGCTGTAGACTGCACAGTGACAGGTGTCCAATTCCACCCATACAGATCGCCATGACCGAGCAGAGCCAAGGTGAGGGTGAGGATGGTGGGTGGAGGACCAACTTCACCAAGGGAGACAGAGGCCTCTTCCAGGTCTACCTGGAGGAGGAGCCACTACTGAGTGGACGGCAGGGCACCCCTCAGACCCGTGTGGCTGCATGGGAGGGGGGTAGCTCGGGCAGTGAACCTGCACAGAAGCCACCAGCGCTCCATGCAGGAATGCAAAAAGAAGATGGGGACAGACCACAGGAGGGTGAAGGAGAAGATGGCAGCCTTCAGGGCGGCACGTGCTGGCACTGGCGGTGGCCAGCCAGCGGTGGTGGAGCTGACCCCGGCTGAGGACCAACTGGCTGCATCAATGCAGTGGAGTGCTATTGAGGGCGTACCAGGAGGTGGATTCCAGACAGGTGGAAGCCCATCACTGCACGGTATGACATGGTGGTGGTGTTGGGGGGGTGAAGGTTGTTCACATGCACTCACATGTCCTCTCTTTCTGTTACAGATCCTGTTCGTCTTCAGGGGACAGTGGTGGTGGGTTCAGGCAGTGAGGAAGACCTGCTGGACATGGAGGAGGGTCCATCCACCTCTGTCACCAGCCAGCATGCACTGCACCAGCATGCACGCTGGGCTGCCAACACTGGTGTCGGTGAGTCGGGTGGGGGGTGCACAGCCTGTGTCTCAGCAGTCTGGCATGCAAGCATGCCAGCACACTGTGACTGTGGCTGTAGAGTACCTGCACCATTGATGATGCAAGGACTGCAATGGGCAGTGACATGTGTTTGTCCCATGACGGACACACAGCAGACCAGCACGTGCCCCTGGGCCTAGCTGGTTCCAACATGTGTGCCAGCATGTTGGCACAGTCCCAGGCTGTGCCTGTCAGCACCGGTGGCTGTGCAGGTGTCTGGCACTGTTGCGGCCACAGCAGTGGAACAAGTGGTCCCTGGGGCACAGCGGTTGGAGGGGCAGCAGCAGCAGTCACCCACCAGGTCTGGGGGTACAGTGTCCAGTGGTGGCACATTCCCACCGCCTTTTGATATGCCCATTCTTGGTCCTGGTGAACAGCGCCCACCCTCAAGGGGTGTTGAGCATCAGGACCTTCCATACCCTGGGGGACAGGATGCCGATGTGGCAGACTACCCATTTGAAGAGCACACCCGCCTGCTGCGGGAATCAGTACACAGCAAGGTGGGTTGCAGCGTCCATGGAGGCACTGTGTGTGGCTGTGGAGTGGCACAGCAGGTGTGCTCTGGACCGTGCAGAGATGGTCCATATGCGATGGATGTGACCGCCACCATTGACAGGCAGACCTAGGCATTGGTCGCTGTCGTGGCTGCATTGGGCACACAAGCAGGCGCTCCTGTACCGCGCACCCCACACAGTATGCTCTCCACTCCCCGTTCCAGGTGTCGTGCAACACCAAGCCTGTCGACGCCAGGTTCTGCTGTGGGCATCCCGAGCACCCCTGGTGCAGGTATGTTCGGCATTCTGCAGACCCCTGTGTGGACAAGGTCACGTTCGCGCAGTGGGACCCCTGGTGGTCCATCAGTGCCACCCCATGTGGCCCCTGCTTAGCCTGCCAGTGCTGTTGGGTCGCAGCGGGGCCGCCCACACATCCGCAGTGGCCGTGGAACAGTGCAACATGACTGACCTGTCTCCCAGTGCGGGCCCTGTCTGGTGCTGCCCTGTGTGCAATGTGTGTCATGGTGGGCAGTGCACTGGTGGGTGCTCTGCCCAACACGCCGACACATGGACCACCTGCACACCCTCCTGACTGCTGTCCACAGGTGCGAGTGCATGATGATGCCTGCATTATACTGTACACCAAGGTGCAAGGGTGCCCAGCATCTGACACACGTACTTGGACAGTACAGGTGGTGGGGGTGGTCGGTGGATCTGTGTGTTTGCCATGTCTGTTCTGCTCTGCTGTGCATCTGCCCATGTACGCTTTGTGCCTGGTGTGTGTGTGTCCATATGACTGTTCACCCCTCCCTGATGGTGTGTTTGTGTGCCTGGACCCTTCCACTCCCCTTGCCATCATGCACCCCTGGTGTGTTACCCTGTGTGCCTGTGGTTTGCACCTGGACAGTGTTGGTGGCACATGGCCCCTTGACTTACCTGTGTCATGCATAATGCTCCTCTGTGATGGTGTCCCAGTGCAGCTGGGCCTGCCGGATCAGTCAGGGGTCCCGCCGTCCTAGGGGGGGCTGCTCATCACCATCAACACCGGCGCCGCTGGTGTCCCCATCGCTGTCTCCCTCTTCAACCTGTAGGGCTATCCCACAGTCTTTGGCCATGTTGTGCAGGATGCAACAGGCCAGGAATATCCCACAGACCTTTGAGGGGCTGTACTGTAGGGCACCGCCGGAGGTGTCTAGTCATCGGAAGCATGCCCTAAGCATCCCAAACACCCGCTCAATGATGTTGCGTGTGGCGGCATGTGCCTCATTATAGCATTGCTGTGATGGGGTCATGGGGCGCCGGTATGGTGTGAGCAGCCAGGGACGGAGTGGGTATCCGCTGTCACCTGTGTGGAGATAGTGGAGATCAGTATCATGTTCAGGTCCATATTGCCCATATCCCTGTGTGCCACTACCATGGCACCTGTGGCATCCCACCTTGCCCCGAGTTTGCATTTCCTACATGCGTACTCACCCACTAGATGGCCTGTGGGGATGTCCCCACTCTCGAATCGATGGCACAGTGCGGACTGATGCCATATGAAGGCATCATGTGCTCCACCAGGGTGTGTGGCACAGACATTGATTATACACCCAGTGGCATCACACACTACCTGGCAGTTGACACTGGAGAAGCCCTTTCTATTCCTATATGCAGCCCCATCAGGGCCAGGTGGCATGCGAATGGCCACATGGGTGCAGTCTATGGCCCCTAGCATGCCAGGCATACGTGCTACCCTGTGGAACTCCTGCATGTTTGCTGTACGCTCTGCCGCGGTGCTGGGGAACTGGATGTGCTCCGTAGCATGTGGCAGCAGTGCGCTGAGGAATTGGGTGAGGATGCGTGACGTGGCCGACTGTGTGATGTCTGTGGTGTCTCCTGTTGGCCTCTGGAAGGTGCCTGTGGCGAGCAGGCACATGCAGGCTGTCACCTTGGTCTCCACTGACAGAGCATGACTCCGTCGTGAGGGTGCCTGCATCACATCACTGCACAGCTCACAGAGCCGCCTCAGTATTGCCCTGTTCAGGAGGTACCGGCCCACGATCTCTACATCTGTGTACAGCTCAAAGCTGATGCGGGCATGGTACTGCCTGTTGGGGGCGTACCGCAGACGGGCCCATCCACGGCCACGTCCCCCTGCAGCTTGCATTCTCACCCCCCTCATTACAGCTTCCATGTGGAAGCTGCCACTGTCCATCTCCCTGGCTTGTGACCCCCCTGGCTGATGTTGCTCTGTTACCCCGCTGTCCTGACTGCTACTTCCACTGCACCGGGCACCCCCGCTGGCCTCTGCAGCCTATGGCCCACCTGCTTCCCTTGCCTGTCCTGGCCTGTCACTGTCTGTCTCTCTCTCTCTCTGTTTCCCACTTGGCATCCCTGTCGCATTCTTGCGCCTCTTCCTTGAGCCTTTTTATTTTGGCTCATTTCCCTGAAGCAACTTCCGGGTTGTTCCGCCTTTGGCGATTGCTAAGTCTTTGAATATCGTGATCGCTACTCTTTTATGCATGGATCCACCCTTTGGCTGCGATGCCTTCATTTGCATTGGCGCTGTTGCTCAGCATGTTTTCGGTGTCGCAACTGCCTCCTGCTGAATATCGCAGAATGGTGCACTTTCGGACTTGCGCATGCGCAACCCTATTGCGCATAGCGCAACCCTTTTGAATATCCGGCCCAGAATATATATCATTGTCTACTGCATGACCAGCTTAACTGGACAGGTCCCTCAAGCAGGTGTCACTATCACTGTCTTTCTTTGATGTACAACTGTGCACAAGGAAAAGCCCCTGAGTATCTCCTAGCCCTCGTCACAAAGCAAGTCTAAGTACTCTCTGCATTCAACAGCAGGATTTAACTTCTCAGTTCCCAGGATAAAGGGTGAATTTGGCAGAAAGGCCTTTGCTTTTGCAGAACCAGACACCTGGAACAAACTCCCCTCTCCAGATGAGAAGTGCATCTACTGTAGCTTTCAAGTGTTCAGGTCCAGTCTTTCCAGCCATCTGGAGCTCCCTGAATTTTCCCTGTATTTGTTTTGGTCCAGAATCCCCATTTACCTGACCACGAGCATGCTGCATAACAGTTGTCACGTCCTTTGCTGTAACCCCACTTTGTTATCTTGTTTTGATTACTGTTTAGATGCACTTACCTTTAGAACTTCTTGGTTTTAACTGTGTTTATTTTAGTCTGTATGTAATTATTCCTGATGGACCATGTTAACCTATTGACTGCTGCTATCCTTTCTGGGACCCCCATGAAAAGGAGATGATGCATCTCATGGGGTTACAACAGCTGGAGTAATTTCAAATAAATAAATAAATAATATATAGAGATACATACATTACACACACCTATTTATAAAATGAGTAGGAAAAATCAGTGACATTTGGGGTCCCTGATTGGATAAAACACACCACATGACTGTACATTATCCCACAATGACTGCACACCTCCCACAACAACCGCACACTTGCACTTCTTTCTAGCCCTTCAGAACAAGGTCACTGCCAACCCAGACCAGGAGATAACTCTACACTTCCCACATATAGCCTGCACAAACAAACTTTATGAAAAATGAAAACAGGCAAAAGTTCCTAGCACAAGCAAAATGTCATCATAAAAATAACAGAGGCAAATAATTCAGTTCACTGTGTACATATCTCAGTCCCTAAAATAGCACTGTTCTACAAATGTATCACTTATTGGGCTGATCCTGCTATTTGTGTTGTTCCGTGCTCCTGAGCGGTCTTTTACTTTCATTTCTCATAGGCTGATCCGGCGGACATCCATTCATGAAATCAGTCTAAACAAAATCTTTCAATACCAGTTATTTAGGCAAGAATTAAATGAATCTCATTTTGTGCCAGAAATTAATATAAACATGAAACTGTGCCGCCAACTCTAGTGAAACAGAACGAGTGAGTTGGTGGCTTCAGTACATCAGTACTGCAGACAGTGAAGTGTGCAAGCCTTGCTATAGTAACCCCTTTCTTGCATGTGTTACTGTCTGCATTACCGAGGCTGCCAACTCACTTACACTGTTTCAGTGGCACATTTGTACATTTATATTCATTTTTGGCACAAAATGAGTTTCGTAAAATATTTGCTTACTGATTTCGGTAGCACCCCTATAGTTAGGGTTGAGTAGGGTGTTCAATGTTAAACCCTTAACTTTGCATCTTAATAGCTTTGGCAGTGTTTGATGAAATTATCTGAAGTGTTGCATGTGTTGTCTAGCAGGCAAGGTCTAGATCTGTGGAAAGTTTTGTGATGGCAGTTTGTGTAGTTTCTGAGATCTGCATATGTCATTTTCCTGTAGAGGTCTCATTTTTTCCTTTAGTTGACATGGGATTTTTTTGCTCTCACCTGCAGCCTGCGCGAAAAGGAATTTTTTTCAGAAACTTTCAGGGTAGAAGTGTGCTGTGACAAGGTATTACCCTTGGAACGTTTCGTGAAAAAATATTAAATGGTTCCATATTTATAAGGATTTAAAGTTTCATTTTTTTCTGTTCTGAACATACTCAGTAGGGTTTTTGGGTTAACATTCTGATACGACAACAGAAACCTGGTGTTGCAGGGCCATTTTTGATTTAGTGAGATGTTGTGCTCAAGACACCAACATTTTTTTTTTTGTTTTGTGACAGCCGCCATTTTGTTTCTCACCTCACTAGCAAACTACTAATTCAAACTTTTTTTTATAGCAGGCATAATAAAAAAATTAAACTACCTCATTAGAATGTGCTGGTTCAGATTCTGAGGCTTGTTTCCATCAATCATGATTATAAATATCTTCTATGTATTTCTCCTGGCCATGTTAACATATTTCCCATTTTTTGAATAGTGGCTCACTTTTTTGTGTTGCACCATTAAGGTGGTGTGAAACTAAATTTTACTTGCAAAACTTGTTTTTTTTTTCACATAGATTGTTGGGGTTCAATGCTAAAAAGTGTAAAGTACTGCACTTTGTAGAAAGGAACCCAGGGAAGAGCTACCAGTTGAGAGGGGTTCAATTAGGAACCACTGAGGAAGAAAAGGATGTAGGGGTGGTTATAACAGGGCAAATGACCAACTCAGCACAGTGCAGGAAGGCGGCAGCTAAAGACAACAGGATGCTGGGGTGTATTGAGAGGAGAATCTCCTCCAGGAGAAGAGTGGTGATCCTGCCTCTGTACAGGTCACTAGGGAGGCCTCACCTAGAGTACTGCATGCAGTACTGGTGCCCATAATTGAAGAAGGATGTCAAATTACTGGACAGAGTACAATGCAGAACAACAAAGATGATCCAGGGATTGGAGGGCAAACCCTATGAGGCAGGGGCAAATGAGTTAAATATGTACTCCCTGGAGGAGAGGAGGGATTGGGGGGATATGAATGAGACCTTTAAGTACTTAAAGACAAGCACAGAAGGAGTATCTATGTTGAGGAGGGGGAGGGACATGAGAGGGCATATTCTCAGATTGGAGGGGAGGATATAGGAGAGAAATGAGGACTTTTTCATGGAGAGGGTTGTATCTAAATGGAGGTGGTATCCTTCAAGACAGTGGGTAGTTTTAAAAGGGATGGCATAGGGTGGGGGATAATTGTCAGGGGGGAGGAGAGGGGAGGGTTGGGCAGCTGCAATGTAAGGGATGTTAGCTGTATATTTGAGCAGACTCGATAGACCATGTGGCCTATTTCTGTTGGCAGATTAGTATATTTGTATGTTTCCCACCAGGCGTGCATTGTTGGTGGCTGTCCCTGCCACCCAAGTCTGTCTGCCATCTCTCTGACATCACCAAGCCTCATTCCTTCACTGATATCCCCCATGGTGGGGCTGGGCAGGGGAGGGTTGTCCTCCCCCCCCCACCCAGGATTCACAATCCAGATTGGCACTTCGGCATGCCAGTGATGGAGCGGGATGAGGGCTGGCAGGCAGGGCTTTACGGAGCCTACGGTTGGCATTTTCCTCCTGCTTTTCTCTCCATGCCATGGTACCATGAGCGTGTGTGTATTAAGGCATGCACGCACTACATAGCTGCAGCCCTACTTTCTACTCAGACTCTGGCGCTGCCACCTGGCCTCCACCAGGTGGCAGCCAAGAAGCAAGACAGACAATCACCCCACCCTGGAAGAGCAGAGCAGTCAGATGGACGCTTAATCCTATCTCTCCCCCAATGACCCCCGGCAACCTGAGCCCGCTCATGAACCTGGGTCACTGGCATGGTGCAAGGTGTGACATCCAACGCCTCAATCCTGAGTGCCACTGGGCTGGCTCGAAATTGTTTCGTAACTGATTCAAAAAAAGTCTGTTGGAAACACAGTTTTCTTGCCCAGCATACTTTTTTATTCTGCAGCTTAAAATCTGACTGCACAACTTCATTTTTCATTTCACAGTAGAAAATTTTTTTCTCTACATGAAGTACATGACTCTGGTGTCTCAGCATGAAATGTGATTGTGCACCATCATTTTTTGTTTTGCAGCAGAAAATTGGTTTCTCAGAATGAAATTTGACTTTACACTATGATTTTTTGTTTCGCAGCAGAAAATTGGTTTCACAGCACGAAATTTGATTGCACATCAGAATTACTTGTTTTGTAGCAGAAAATTGGTTTCACAGCATGAAGTTTGATTGCACACCGTGATTTTTCGTTTCACAGTGGAAAATTTGTTTCTCAGCATGAAGTTTGATTGCATATCAGAATTTTTCATTTTATTTATTTATTTATTTGGTTACCGGGTAGGTGCACTGATCCCATGGGACATTTTCAGACATGACTTGGGCCACTAAGATGGCACAAAAATAGAGATACAATACATCAAGGAACAAATACACTGAAGTCAGTACAATATACTAGTTAGCCAGAAATAGTGGGAGAGAGCTTATACAGAGGTTTTTTAAACAAAAAAAAGGGGGTGGTTATAGTATAACACCTGAGGCGTACAAAAGAATGCACTGAGAATCAAAATCACAAATGCTTAATAAATTTAACAAGTTTGTTTGTAACCTCCAACTTTAGCCATGGCATTAGGATGAGTAGCCAGAACGAAAAGACTACATCATGAGGTCAGCCAGGGGAGCAAGAACAGGTGGTAGTGGACAGTAGATGTGTCCTGAGGAGGCTGCTTAAGTGCCATGGGGAGTCAGTGACTCTCAGAGAGTGTGGCAGGCTGTTCCAGGGCATGGGGTGACAGAAGAGAAGGCTCTCTGACCCATGTAAGTGGCAACTTGAGGGCATTCCAACATGAGGCTTGCAGCATGGCAGAGATGTGGAGAAACATCTTCAGCTCAAATAGAGATGAGATGTTGTAGGGTTATGGATTGCCATGCTAATAGTGTAGGCCAGGAGGTAGCTTCACCTAGTTTGAGTGGGGAACCAACCAAGAGTTTGGTATGGAGTACGGTGGTGGAAGGAGTAAATAGTCTGAAGAGGAAAACAGCAGATGTTATTGTAGGTGGTGTTTAGTCTTGATCAGTTTGCGCAGGATGTTTGTAAGTAGATGGGAGAGACATTGTTTAGCAGTGGGTGGAGATCACTCTGGGCAATGTCGAGATGGACTTCAGGAGTGAAGTAGTTTATTATTCGGTAGCTGGTCCCCAGTTTTTGGTTTATACAATGTTTTAACTTCTGAATATTGCCAGATAAGGAGAGGGCAGGGTCAAGGGTGACACTTAGATATTTAAAGGTATTAACATTCTCTAGGGTGAGCTGTCAGGGGGAATGGATGTTGAGTGTGGTATTGGCTTGGGCTAATTTGCTAAGTTTGGGTTTGCAGCCAAACAGCATTGCCTTGGTATTCTTGCTGTTAACCAGCCGTCTATTTGTGATAAACCACTTGTGAGTGTTACAGTAATTGGTGGAGAGAGTAGAGGAGATGGTGGACAAGGATGAGTCACTATAGTAGATGATTAAATCATCCATGTACAGTAGAGTGTGGCAGGAAAGGCAGTCTTGAGGGAGGGAGTTCACATAGAGGGAGAAGAGAATGGGTCCTAGGATAGCGCCATGGGGGACACCAGTGGAGACAGGAGATCAGAAAAGGTTGCACCCCCAGAACAGACCATTTGGGTGCAGCCAAAGAGGTAGTTTCTGAACCAGGCAGTGGTGGCAGAGGAGAAGCCCTGATTTCCAAGTTTATCATGAAGAATATTGTGGTTCACCATGTCAAATGATTTGGAAAGGTCCACAAAGACTGCTCCTGTAAGCCTCCCGATATACGTGTTTCGGAGAACATGGTCAGTAAAGTAGGTCAAGGCTGTAGATGTGTTATGTCCCTTCTTGAACCCATGTTGTTGAGGGCTGAGAAGGGTATATTTTGTGATGTGGTCAGTGATTTTGTGGTGTATAATCTTCTCCAGCAGTTTAGTAAGATGGTATAGGATGGACATCAGGTGGTAGTTGTCCATACTTCTAGGGTCACCCAACTTAAAGACCGGGACTACCCTTGCCTGTTTCCAAACAGAGGGTACCAAGGCGGTAGTGAGGGAGAGACTGAAAACCAAGGTGAAGGGTAGAGTGAGATCATAAGCTACAATTTTGAGGAAATAGGGGGAGAGACCATCACTTCCGGCACTACCCCGATTGGAGAGGCTCAGGAGGAGTTTAAGTGTTGTGCTGGGGCAGATGAGTCTGAAGTAGAATTGAGGTATATTGGGGTTCTTGGCAGGTGGGTCTGGGAGGGGAGGACTGGGAATTTGTGGAGGGAACTTTGCAAGATATTCATTAAAGTTTGTAAATTTGGCATTAAGTGCATTTGCAACTTCAGCAGGGTCTTTCAGGGGACCATTGGAGGTGTTGAGATGGAGGGGGGCTGATTGGCCCCAGGGACAAGCAGGGAGCAGATAGCCACCCATAAATGCAGAGGATTTCCAAGGCTCTAAGACTGTAGGTTGCGTAAGCAAGTAGTCTTACAGGAGCTGACCTGCCATTTGCAAAGGTTTTGCAAGAGTCTATACTCATTCTAGAGCAAGGGCAAGGCTTTGTAAGATGCCCCCTTGGTATCCCTTTTTTTCATGACTTTTAGGAGATCCGAGGAGAGCCAACGGGCGTCACCTCCACATACTCTCTGAGTGGTTAGAGGGAAGTGCTTATCTTGGATGCTTGAGAGGGTAGCAATGAAGAAACCAAGAGCTAAGGGGGCGTCTTTAGAGTTTTGCAGCAGATAATTGGTTTCTTAGCATGAAATTTGATTGTGCACCATGACTTTTTGTTTCACAGCAGAAAATTGGTTTCTCAGCATGAAGTTTGATTGCAGATCAATCAATCAAATATTTTATTGTGTGACAAACAATATTGTTGTTACAAATCAGACATGACACAGGTAATTCATACACAGGTACAAACATTAAAAACAATCACTAAAAATACATATCTTATTGTACATTTATCTCTGAATCAATGCTTGACAATTCATTTATTCACCGATTGCAGATCAGAAATTTTCATTTTGCAGCAGAAAATTCGTTTCTAAGCATGAAATTTGATTGCAGATCAGAATTTTTCATTTTGCAGCAGAAACATTGATTTTTTAGCATGAAATTTGATTGCACACCTTGATTATTCATTTCATAGCAAAAATTGATTGCTCAATTTAAATTTAATTGCCCATAATTGTGATTTTATGACTTAAAATTGGTTTCTTTCAATGAAATTTGATTGCGCATATAATGAAGACAATTCTTCTCTTGGCATAGGGCCCTGCACGTCTGCACCTGTGGGTGGCAGAGGGCCCTGTACATTGGCTGACATACAGCCTTTTTCCCCTGTGCGTCTATCTGCAGCTACATGGAAACACAGAGAACATAAAGCCGTGCACTTTCAGCAGCCCACCTGACAGCCCCATGAATTCTTGGCATCCATTGCTGCACAGAACTGCAGAGAACCCAAGGGCCCTGCACATCCATAGGTGGACGGAGTCTTCCCTTCCTTCCCTTGGGTCCTGTGCATCTGCATGATTTTACGCAGGTCCCATAGGGACCTGTGTGAATGAGGATACAATTCCACTATCTCAGAAAGAAAGTAAATTCTTAGCAAAAACTATGTTAATGCGCCAGTTAAGGTTCACGTTAATGCAACAAAAATAGGGAAATATGGCATTAGCGTTTCAAACCCTAATTCCCCATCCCCCAAGCAGCGAAAGGATGAGCACACATAAGCAACTATAGACAGCCATCATCAGGTAAGACAAACAGCATACAACTGTTTCTAAATGATACAAATGCAGTAACACTGATGTGCTATCTTTGTGGATTTATATATGCTGCCACATCTGTGTTTGAATGTCATATAGCATGTTGTGCAGACAGAAGGCCCCATGGGGCCTGCACCTGACCTCTGCATACATAAGTACTCATGCATGCTGCACAAAGTACAGTACCTCACTAGATTTCATGATCCACTACTGCATGGTTTTCTATATGTAGCTGTGTAACTAAAAACCTGCTACCCCTTGAACAATTTCTAAATCAGTTGCTGAAATCATGATACCCACATTACAACAGTATTTCTATCTATGTAGTGGTAGGCCTGCCTCACTTCTGCAGCCAGATGTCGGTGTGCATGTCTTAGTGAGGAGACCCCTCAGGGGCCTGTGCTTCTGCAGGCAGACTTACTGTTGCAATTTTTGTATCTAAAAACCTGCTACGCCTTGAAGAATTTCTAGATCCGCTGCAGAAACCATAATACTCACATTGCAGCAATACTTCCATCTGTGTAACAGGGGCCTGCCCATCTGAAACCAGAAGTTGGTGTGTATGTGTCACACCTGAGATTGAAAACATGCAGGCCCCTGAGGTACATGCACTTTTATCATGGATTCTGTGGATCCTGCGCTTCTGCAGCCAGAGGTCAGTGTGTATGTCTTACATCTGCAGCTGCAGAAGTGCAGGCCCATCAAGTCTGCATATGTATCACATTGTGCACATGTACCTGAAGCTGCAGAAGTACTGGTCCCTCATGAGCCTGCACTTCTGCAAACAAAAGAACTCTTGTCATTTGTGTATCATAGATTTTTATCTGTGGCTGCAGCGGGATGTGCTTCTGCACACAGAAGCAGTGTTGTGATTTGAGTATTCTGGATTTTGATTACATCACCTGCTAAAACCTGCTTTTTAGGAACACCCGATGTAGACCTTCACCAAGCTGAAATGACTGGCACAGTGGCTCCTGGAACTCACTGGTATAGTTGCTGTGCAGGCCTCTCAGGCCTGAGTTGAATAAAGTCCAAAACAAAATGGCAGCTGCATTGGGGAAATGGAACCCTGTGCACATGGGAGGGGGTTCAGACCAAACAAACATGCAAGACAACAAAGAGCCTTATGCACTAATAGTGTGGCCAAGAAGAAAGTACTGAGGCACTTTTATTTGTGTGGAAGAAAGTCTATTTTCACCTTGTTTGTTTTCTTTTGCTCAACAGCAAGATGAATCCTTCACAGACAAATAGCTGATAACTGAGAGTTCTGTGCCAGTAAGACACTACAGATATTCTGTGTAAAGCAGCTCCTTCTTAGTGACTGAAAATGCACAGTTCTTTCTCTTCCAGTTGCCTGCGCTGTGCAGACTTGCACTAACAGACTGAAGGTCTGCCTCCTTTGAAAAAACGAAACATACTCTCCTTAGCTGGAAACGTTCTGTGGAGAAAACACGAACAGACAGCCTCCCCATTGGCTGAGGTCAGTTGTCAATCACAGGTCAGGGCCTGTCTGTCATCTCCTCAACAGCTAATTGGGTCTCTTAAACCTGGGTGAAATAATGAGGCCCTCCTGTGGCCCTTGGTGGCTCTGAAGCAGGCTCTGGAGTCCAATTGGTTACTTGCTGCCCTCTGACCCTAATTGGCATGTTAAAATGGGGTCAGAGGTGTGCAAGATGACAGTGGCCATCAATTTCAAATTCTCAGTCTTCACAGGTATTTTCTAACAGGCACTGACACAAGATACATTTTGTGCTCCATCAAATGTGCTGCATGGGTAAGCAGTGATGTCCCGTAGATCGGCGCTGCAGTTCAGGATAAGCCTCTGCTTGTCGCAGGCATCAGTCATGCTCTCAGCCAATGGCAGGAAAGGACTCTTTTCTGTATCAATGGAACCAAATTCCTGGTGCAGGAGGTAGTAAAAAAACAGCACTCTTCACTCACTTTTTGATTCCCCCTGCAGCAGTATGCAGTCAATGGAGGTCACAGGCAGTATCACTAACAGTTAACAGAGTAAAAGGCTCCCTTGCAGACCCTAGAAGTAAGGCCTGCTGATGGGGTAGGAAGGGGGTTATTACATATACAATAGTGGATGGGGAGGTGGTTATAATGAGAATGTTAGACATCCCCAAGGTGTGGGATGCCATATAAATGCTCGAGGGATTTGTACAGGCATCGCACACCAAGGGTGTGTCTAACATTCGAGTTTCACACACCTTCCCAGCTTTTATTTTATATAATTGCTGGGGAATGCTTTTTCACCTTAGCAGTTACATAAAATACATTTAAATTACCTTACCGCCGATTCCAACTGGCGGCAAACTGCGGCATGCTGTGTACTGAAGAGGACCGGAAGACCGCTTTTTGTGCATGCTCACACACGTTATAACCCACAGGTTATAAAGGAAAATTATAACCCCCTTCCCCTATGGGAAAAAGTGGTCCCCAGTTATTATATAGTGATACGATTGAAGGAAAGGAAGCAGTCTCTGTGTCTGCATATCACTGGTCTTTTCCCTTTTCTTCAACAAACATACATTCACAGTCTTTACTTCAGCTACTATAAATTTCCATGTGGCCAAAAAACAGGTCCACCAGATGGGGGATTTGTTCATAAGAAGATACTCTCTAGCCGCTTACATGCAAACAGTCATCTCAAAAGACTTGGGAAATATAACATCAGTTTTTAGATTCAGATTAAACAGAGTTCTACACCCTAGTTCTCACTTAGTTCACAAACTGAGAGCAGTTGTGTTTTTTTTACATGTCCTTACCAGAAATCCCGGACTGGAGCATAGAGAAATTTGGAATAGATGTTGCTCAAAGTAAACCTAACATGCACTTGAGAAAATATAGGCAGGATTAAACATAACTACTACTTTTCCATCCCTTATCTGCTGCCTGTGTTCTACCCTACTTTGATTCCTGCCTTCTGTAGTCTCCTTTAGTTTCTACCCTTCAGAATGATCTCCTCGGGGTGAGAAATAGATGGGACCGGTCAGTACTCGTTCTCCTTGATCTCCTTTTGACACTGTGGACCTCGTTGTGCTACTGGATCACCTTAGGGAGCTCTGTGGACTTACCAGTACTGGTTTGAGTCCTTTCTCACAGGAAAGATGCAGAGGGTAGTGATGGGCAATTTCTCCTCCTGTCCGAAGCCCCTGCTTTATGGAGTTTCCCAGGGCTTGATCCTGTCACCTATGTTGTTCACAGTGTACATGCTTTCTCAGGGTGAGTTCATTAGACAATACAGCTTGGGTTTTTATTGTTATGCAGATGATACTCATCTGTACATGTAATTTGCTCCTGGGATGAGTGACACTGTGGAAGTGATAAATAAATGTCTGGCCAAGATCCAAGACTGGATGTCCTCTAACTGGCTGAGACTCAGTTCTGACAAGATGGAGGTACTGGTGATAGAGCCTAGTCACCAGTGTGATGTGGTTGCTGCTGGGATGTAAACAGGGTTATTCCTGGGTCCTACCCCTTTGCAAGGCCCCTAGAATTCTGCAGCTGCAGAATTTTGTGCAGAACTTGCAATCTACCTCAGAACTTCTGCGGTGCCGCAGAATTCACTCTTCTAGGTGATTTTTTATTAATATTTCTGTTTATCCATAGAATCTGGTTCCTTTCCCTTCTTTTTATATCCACCCCCCCATATCCCATATGCTCAGAATGTGATGTTATCATTGCTATAACATCATACATTAGCTAACGAAATGGCTGCATTCTGCAACAGAAATGAACAGTCACTTATCTACCACAGTTCCCACTGCCAGAGATGGTGGCACAGCACATCATGCATGGTGATATTTGCTCAACCTGCACTACAGCCTAATACAATTTTCAATCTTACATTATTGTGCTAGGGCCAACTTAAACAAAACCTTGTCAATCGCACAGACTTGTTAAGTCATTACCTCACTTTGTACAAACCTATTTGTGCCTTTAAGGTATAGAGATGCCATCTGAAATGAATAACTGGTAAAATGAATTTTACTGTCATTTTTAAGAAAAATAAAGTAATTATGCCC
The DNA here is from genome assembly GCA_016271365.2 of Neoceratodus forsteri. Taxonomy (NCBI): domain Eukaryota; kingdom Metazoa; phylum Chordata; order Ceratodontiformes; family Ceratodontidae; genus Neoceratodus; species Neoceratodus forsteri. The sequence goes on along the minus strand of CM057455.1, from coordinate 1,246,942,648 downwards.
AGAAAAGTGGAATATAATAATTTGTAGACCTGTTGAAAGAATAGACCTGTTAAATAAATAATTGCACTATAAGCATTTTTGCCAGGGTTATTGATTACATATTGTCATTGGTTGATAGAATCACCTAAAAGTTATGGAGAAATGTTGTGTGCAGGGACAGCTGTTGTGCCAGAGGGTAGCATGCTGTGTTTCCGTGCCAGCAACTCAGGTTCAGAGATTAGCTCTGGGAGCTGGCTGGGCAGCACAAGGATTGGTGGAACACATCACTGCTCGGAGCCTGGGAAGGTATGGTGCAGTGTTCTGTCACATGGTGGACACATTGTGATGGGCTGGAGAGCTCTAACTCACAATCAGTTCACATGCATGTCATGGCCTGATGGTGTTACGCCGTGTGTCAGGGTAAGCAGGTTGACATGAAAAATGAGTTTTGCAATAACTCTTCTATTCCATTTCCAATGGGACCTGTATGAATGAGGATGCAAGTTCACGGATATTAAAAAAAATATATATACACACACACACACACACATACAGTATCTCTGTCTCTCTCACCACATACATGCACACACATTTGTATGTATGTTACAGACTGCATATAAATATATAAGTGATACACAGTGGGAACCTCATGAGTAGTGTAGAAAGCACAAATAAATATAGAAGTGATAGACAGAGGAAACCTCATTAGTGGGATAGATAGCATGCATATAGAAATCCCTTATTTGTCACATAAGATCCCCTCTGCATATGTCATTTATGCAACAGGCTAGGACCTTAAGGGAGAGACATTTGTTTTGCTTTTTTAGGCATAAAATTATTTTTATAAGTCTGTTATTTTTTGAACTAGTGTTACTGTGCTTTCCACCATCCTGACTGCTATAACCACTGCCATGAAAGTGAAGTCAGAATGACAAGCTGACACTGTGATGTGGTAGTTTGTTAGTGCCGCAGAACTTCCACAGAAGTTGCAAACCACCACCGCAGAAGTTCTGTGGCAAATGGCAGTCTTGCCCCAGAACTTGGTCCCACTGTGCCGCAGAAAAGTAGGGGCCCTGCCCCTTTGGCATCTTCTACTAAGGTGAAGAATCTGGGTGTAATCCTTGACGATGGATTGATGCTTACGGCTCAGATGTCATCTGTCATCCAGAGTGGTTTCTACCACTTGAGGAATGTCACCCAAATCAAAGCTTCAATTGTGCCTAGTGACCTGCCCTCACTAGTGCAGGCTTTTGTTACATTGAGGCTCAATTTCTGGAACTCTCTATAATTCGGGGTCAGCGGAGGGATTCTCCATTGCCTGCAGTTGGTGCAGAATGCAATGATCAGGCTGCTGACGGGCCTTCCGAGGTCCTGCCATGTGACCCCAGTCCTGTGTGGCCTGCACTGGCTGCTGCTGAAATGGAGAATTGCCTTCGAGGTGGGCTTGCTCACCTATAACGCCCTATACAGTTTGGGCCCAGGCTATCTGAGTGGCCTCCTGACACCTGTCTGCCCTGTGCGCTCACTCCATTCCTCCACTGAGGGTCTCCTAGCAGTTCCAAGGGCCCGGCTGAAAACCTCAGGAGATCATGCATTTGAGGTGACAGCCCTAGCCTTTTGGAACTCACTCCCAAAAGCTTTGAGGGAGGCTCCATTGGTGGAGGCATTCAAATGAGATCTGAAGGCACATCTGTTCAGATAAGCATTTGGGACCCAGTTATAAGTTTTAAGATTCTTACTGCTGAACTGTTCATTTAATGTGATGTTATTTTATAGAGTTTTGTTGTGATCTGTCATTATCTGTTTTTAATAACTGTTATTGCTGTTTTGTTATTGCACCTCTACTGTTTGTACATTGCCCAGAGCCCTTGGGATTGGGTGCTGAAGAAATAAACTTTTACTTACTTACTTTACTATGATCTGACTGCATCCATGAAGTACAAATGTAGTGCTAATAACCTTTCATTTCTTTGGGTTGTCATTCCTCAGTTACACTTACAGAATGATGTAGTTCCTACTTCCTCTTCTACAGCATCAATGTTTCTAAGGAAGTATCCCAGCAGGGTCAATTCCTGTACACATATACCCTGTACCAATTAAGGAAATGCATTCTCAATGTCTTCAAACCTAAGGGTCAAATCTCCACTGTATTACTTGAGTCTATTTGCATTTCATTGTTGTTGAACCTTCTCACAACTTCTCAGCAGGTCAGAGGCCATAAGGTACAATGGTCAATAGGTAATTTATCCATAGTGTTTTCCTGTATCCCACAAAACATTAATTGACTTATCAATCTCAGCCTCAACCAGTTACTTCAGCAATAAGGTATGACCAGGGGTTGCATTAATCATCCGTTAATCACACCCTAGGAGTGTGAAATGTATGGCAGGAGGCCTAGGTGAGTGCCACATACCCCAAGGTGTGGTTAACTGAAGATTAATGCTACCCCTGGAAGTACATTATTGCTTTCATAGCAATGTAAGCTTTAAAAATAAAAAAAGATTCATTTTTTTAATTAAATATTACATCATATTTTGGTGAAAATGAGTCCTTCCACCAAACGATCAGCAGGGTGCATTCCGTGTAGCTCTGTCTGTAGAATTCCTGATTTGCAAGATTCTATGTAAAGAATTTCTAGCTGCTATTACTGGTGCCCTGCTACTTTTTAAACTACAGATCAAGTGTGCCAGTTAATACATAAACATCTGTCTGCAGTGGGAGATCTATAAAAAAGTATTCACTTTCAAAACCGCAGCAAACTCACGATGCTTACTAGGGTTGCCTTATATTTGTTGATTGTAGAGTTGGTGGCTGAGTGATTTTAACGGGATGAGAGATCATTGCAGGCAGTGTCTCTCTGATTGTATTAAATAGGTGAAAGACAGGCTCACAAGTTTTCATTTAACTGATGCTGTCATATTATGTACCCTATAAGTTTGCCGAGTGTACTTAAAGCAGGACACTGCATGCCATGATCTCTTGCTTTTGGGCTCCATTTATATTGACAAGTGTCACCCACAGCAGCTGACTATTAGGCCCCGTCCACACGACACCACTAAAACCCGTGATGGTTTCAAACCGTTACAGACAGTAAACGTTACAGTGTGTTCACACTGCCAGTGAACCGTTATGATAACAGTTCGGAACCATTACAGTCAGTCCACATTGTGGGTGACGGGTGACCGATACGGTTGGCACCCTATCCCACAATGCAGTTCATGCTGCACTGAGGACAATGCTGGGGCTACATGGTCACATGTCCACACTACAGCTGGTAACGTTGCAGAGGCAGAGCCGTTTTCATAACCGTTGTTGAAACCACCTCATAAGTGGTTTCAACGACGGTTATGAAAATGCCTCCTGTAACATTACAGGTGTAAACGCAAACCATTGCGGTAATGGTTTGGACCCTCTGTAACATTATAGAGGGGAGTTTTCAGCGTAGTGTGAACAGGGCCTTGGGTAGCAGTGTGTGGGGACAGTGAAAGGCAAGGGTGTGGTTACATTATTTTTTTTCTTTTTCTTTTATCTAGCAGATTTAGGGGAATTTAAAATTAAGAAAAGTAACAATTCAATAACATTGTGGTCAAAGCAGCTCCAATGTGATATACGCGATCAGCATGGAAACCATTAGCATAAAACTGTGTGTACGTGAATGGGACATGGATGCTCAAAGATTTCATGGGAAACAACTAGTTGCTATGGCAGTTGTCATGTCAGCAGCAGAATTCAATGAATGAAAGATGGATCGCCATGGCAACTTCACCAGTGTACGTGCATTACAAGGAAAGGGTTTTATTGGTAAATTACTGTGTTTGCTGTAGATCTGCTCAATGGGATTACTATGTGTTGTATATTGGATTTATTGCTGCTTTCCCTTAACAATATGTGCTGTTTCAGGATCCAATCCAAATAAAGTAAAAATCGGACTTCTGTGATAAGATGTAAGTGATGGCTGCCACGACTCACCTGTCAGTGACAGGAACAGCTGATCAAGGTCATCACTTATCTTACAACTCACATCGCAGTTTACACTCATCGCCCCCCTTTTCTACAAATGGACTGGTCTCAACTCTTGCTATTTTTATCCTCTAGCTTTTTACAATTAACACTGCCTTAACACTGCCTTTCCTATCTATTCAGATGGAGTAAAACCTTGATCAGGTTTACAGATTCCGCCCTAAGGGGACTTGAGAATGGCCTCATGACAGAGGCGGTTTTCATAGACCTGACCAAGGCAGTTGATCTTATTGATCATTCCTTGCTTTGTCTGAAACTGGGCCAATTAGGGTTTTCTGAGAATGCAGTTGGATGGTGTAGTGATTACCTGATGAACCGGATTCAGTTTGTTAGCTTAGAATCTGTTGTATCCACTGTATGTTATGTGGATTATGGAGTACCACAAGGGCCCATTTTGGGCCCTTTATTATTTTATTTATTAATCAATTACCTTCTTTTTGCAGGTCTTGCGAATGTTTATTGTATGCTGATGATTTCATTTTATTTAATCAAGTAAAACCCATTTCACAGTTGACATTTTCTTTGGAGCGAGAATTTCTTGATGTTTGTAAATGGTTTGTTGATAATCATTTGATTTTGAATATTAAGAAAACTAGTTGTTTGGTTCCTCTCACTTGCTAAAGGATAAACCAAGTCTTTTGATTCATGACAACAGAGGGGCAGCAATTGAACATAGTTTCATAGTGGTGCACTGGAGTACTATGTGCAGTACTGGGCACTGTGTTCCGAGTTCTGTGGTGATTTGCATATACAGCCCATGATGCTTTGCATTATGGGGGTATCTGTGATTTTATAGTTTCATAGTAGTATACAAGTCATTAGCCATTGGCCATGTGACTTGCCAGTTTTCAGTCTTGACAAATAAATGTTCTTTCCCCAATAAATTTATCCAATAAGTTCTTAAAGGACTCCATTGAGTCAGCCATTACTGTGTCTTCAGGCAGGCTGTTCCATACCCTTACAACTCTCTGAGAGAACCAATTCCCTCTCTGTTCTGTTTTGTACAAAGTCCCTTTTAGATGCAAACTGTGCCCTCTGTTGTCCCTTTCAGATGTCCTCAATTCTAATCCAATGCATTCCATTATCTCCCTGTTTCTCAGTGCTCTGTATACCATACACAGATTCCCTCTGAGTCTCCTGTACCCAAAGAGTTCAAGTTTAGTTTTACCAGTCGTTCCCCGTAGGGTGTAATAGATAAAGATTTTTTTTTTGGTATATTTTCTTTGTGTACTTTCCTATAGTTTGATATTCTTGACAGATCTGGTTGCCCAGTACTGCACACAGTACTCCAGGTGGGGGTATGCCAAAGAACTATACAGGGGACATAATATCTATTTTTCTCTGCTCACTATGTTTCAAGTTTTTGAATTTAAGTATCTTGGAATCTTGTTAGATCCTGGCTTGACTTTCTTTCCACAGGTTAAAGCTATGAGCAGGGTAGTCAATCAAAAGTTAGGCTTGTTGTTCAAATTTAAAAATATATTTTTCTTTTGAAACCTGTCATTCTATTGCCAAAGGGTTATTGTTGTCTCATCTTGATTATGTTACTAGTCTGTACTTCAAATTGAATATAAGGGAAAATAATATTTTTACTATTGCCTATAACAATAAATGTTTTGTTTCGGATTCCCCTGTTCAAACTCGTCCGTTCTTGTTTTTTATATTCACAATTAGGTTGGCTGTCCCCTAAATCCAAGTTTGTTTATTTCTTTGGCTGTCAAATATATGTCCATTTTTTCCAAATTTGCGTTTCCCCTAATGGACTTATTTACAATTCATTGTACTCCTATTAATTTGAGATCATCTAAAGGTATTCTTCAAACCACTGCACATAAGTCTAAGCCTTGATCTCATTCCTTTTTAGTTGTAGCTTCTCTGTCTTGGAATGATTTACCATACATTTTTTTTTTATTTTTTTTTAATTTTTATTTAAAAGTCTAGGAATTACAACTGTTTGCGTCAGGGACTCATTTACAAAGGCTCCACGTCATATAGAGATTGAAGACAGGTACAGAGGATGACAAGTACGTGGACTAAATACAGTGGCATTGTGCAGTACTACTACATCGAGCGATTCAGAGGTGTATATGGTACAATCAAAAAATAGAGTCAGGTACATATTTGGCAGTGGAACAAGGGGTTATCTGCAGTCACAGTGGGAGCTGGTTATAATATAGTCACGCAGCTCAGTTTTGAAAGGCCCCAACCTGGTAATAGATAGGGTAGGTCCAGGGATTGAGTTCGTCCAGAGTGGAGCCCTATAGCGAAATGATCGTTGGCCCACACTGGTCTTTACAATAGGGATGTGAAAGGTATTAGTTTCAGACTGCCTTGTGGCACTTCTTGGCAAGTTTGGTTGGAGCAGTGATAGACAGCTAGGCGGAGTGAGACCTAGCAGGATTTTTTTGGACAGGAGGCAAGTGTGATAGAATAACTGCCCTTGAAAGTTAAGCCATGACGACCATTGTTAGAGGTCACAGGTGTGCGTAAGCCGTTCACTGCCTGTGGCCAGCCGGCAGGCCTTATTGAGGGTGCATTTAATGGTAGTCAGGGCAGTGTCCGATGCAGCCCCATAGATGACTATTGCATAGTCTACCAGGGAGAGGATGGAGCAAGAAATGGCTAGTCGGAGGGCATCAGGTGGGAGACAGGACCTAAGTCTGTTAAGTAGACCAATTCTGATGTTAATTGCAGAGCGTGTTGATGCTATATGCTCACAGAAAGTGAGGACCAAGTCGAGGGTGACCCCAATATATTTGAAGCTGGCAACTGGTTCCAGTCTGGTACCCTGGGAATTTTGTATAGACAGGATGGCTGATTTGTATTTATGTTGAGGGAGGGCGAAAAGCATGACTTTTGTTTTTTATAGTTGAGGACAAGTATGTGGGAGGCAAACCATGATTCAATTTCTGTGAAGGCATTTCCTGCATCCCGGCATTCCATGACAGGACTAGGTATTTAAGATCCTGCAGCATGTTATGAGGCTCCATAATTTGCACTCTGCTTCTTCTTTACATAATTTTAAACAATTTTAAGGATTATTTACAGGCACAAGATGTTTGTACTTGTTTTACTTAGTGTGTTTTGCTTGTTTATTATATATTGAATTATTGTATTTATGTCAGGTCAGAACAGAAAAAGGACTTTTTTGTCCAGTGTCCTTATCCAGTTAACAAAATGAAAATAAAAATAAGTATTAAATGGCAGTTGTTAGGCACTGTCATGGAATGCTAGAGATAGGCTGAACTTAAAATTCCTGCATCCCGGCATTCCATGACAGGACTAGGTATTTAAGATCCTGCAGCATGTTATGAGGCTCCATAAACATATTAACAACAGACAAGTGAGCTTGCAGGACATCTATTGACCAATCACAATACATTATATTACTATAATATTGCAAAAGGCCCAACTCCTGTAGTGACTGCTCTTTTATGACTTCATGAAAGCTAGACCTCTGGCCAGTAATCATTCACCAGTCATGATCCTACTGATATCAGCATGTCTACTGTTTAGTAGAGTATTCGACTGCTGATAGTACTGCCACCTCACAGATCACCTGAGCTCTGCTCTGTCAGCATAATGCCATTGGGGGCTTAACACCCGTGGCTTTGTACACAGAGGCTGATACTACCATGTGAGTAAGCAGCCACTTCTAGGGGTCTACAATCTGTAGGGCTTACAGCCCCTATTAATACCAGAAAACAAAAAAGTTGCAGCTGGAAACACAGGTGCAAGCAGTAAGTATGAAGTCAGGAGAAAAGAAAACCACACACTCAAAAGGTACCACAGCACATAAAGGCTTTTAGTGCTGCATAAGTTTATTCAGTGCTCAAGCCAGTAACTCAAGTGCAGAGACTTGACATTTGGAGCATGAGCGCATTGCCAAGAGTGAGACAACGCACTCGTGTTAACGTCTGAGTCTCTCTGCGCCTGAGTTGCTGGCTGGAACACTGAATAAACTTATGCAGCATTAAAAAAGCCTTTGCATGCTGTGGCATCTTTTCTAAGTGTGTGTTTTTCGTCTCCCCAGTCCCCATTAATATCAATCCAAACAGATCCATTCCCATGGCACAGTTCTTTGGATGCTGTGGGTCCTACATCTATAGTGTTTACTCTTAACTGAATGCAGATCGTCCTCTATCCAGAAGATTCCTAATTGAATGTCATCATTACTATTTCTCCAGTGTTGATCAGTTTTATACTTCTGCATTAACCTTCCCGTCCAACATTTGAACTCTAAAGTCTCCATATTGTACAATATGTACTTGGGAGCCTTTCATAATACAGACACAGCCAAACAGCTTGTCAGAAGCTGTCTAATCACAGTTCTAATTCAAGTAGTACTTTCAGCATCTTTTTTCTCCATATTCTCCTCCTGGACCACCTTTCAACCCAACTCAAGATCTCAAGTCTGTCTGTAGCTTGTGAAACAACTATCTGAAGGCTTACATCATACACTGACACCATTTTCTTGTTTACATTACAGTAAAAACTAACCCGACCAAAACTAGAACACCAACTGAACTGCAGTTTTATCCAACACTGAAGTTAACCTACAGATGTCCACATATATTATGGTGGAGCTGCTACAGTATTTTCTGCTAAAGGAGAGCTATCAACACACACCAGTACATGAGGATGGGATCATAGAAGCAACAATCCTACCTAGCAGCAACTGAATAAACTGCAGTTTTGAGCTGTATCATTTCTTCTCAAGAGCGCTACACCTTTTATGTACGATGTGCACCAAAATGCAATTTTGGGAGGAGTATGGCCAGAGGTTCATTGTGGGGAATGGCTCTTCCCACATCTCCTACAAAGGTCAGCTTCCCATGATGATTCTCCACTTAGCGCATTGTGAAACTGCACTCTGATTTCCTATGTGGCTCATGGGCTGAGCTTCCTTTCCTCCTTCTCTGGCTCCCTGTTTCCTTGGTCCCCCTGTGTTACCTCCTGTTTCTCTGCTGCCCCCCTCTCCATCTCTGTTTGTCTTTGCCTGCTTCTGTGGTGGCTCTTTTTCTCATTTTCCCTGGTTCCTTCTCTGGTTTCCCCTTCCCCATACCTTCTGTCTGCTTCTCCCTCTGTGCCCTGGCTCCTCTTGAGTTGTTACTCCACTCAGCGATGTGTTCAGGCCTCTGCCCCATACCGTCCTCCTGTCAAGGTTACGACATCATCCCCAGAGCACTGCTTGCCTGCCTGCTCCTCTCGGCTCTCCTCCTCCCTGTCCCTTGTCCTTCCTTGCTCGTCATTTCACTGCTGTTGTGGATACGCTCTCTTTTTGGCAGTCAGATGCCTTTCTTTGCAGCAATTTGGACCCCATGCAGGTAGGTCGCTGGTCTCCTAGTGTTATAAAAATAATATTAAGCTTTATTTCTATGGTGCCTTTCAAAAACCAAGGCGCCCTACAAAATTTAAAAACACGTCAAACAGTTCAACTCTTAAAATATATAAAACAGCTGATACAACTGAGCAGATAAAATCAATCACCAAATGCCTTAGTCCATAAATATGTTTTCAGGGCCTTTTTAAATCCCTCCACGGACGCGCACTCCCATAACTGACAGGGTAGAGAATTCCAGAGAGTAGGGGCTGCATGCCTAAATGTACAGGCCCCAGAGGATTTCAAACACACACTCGGGATCTCTAGCAACCCTCATTAGCTGAATGGAGCGAACGCCCCCAGGGCAGTAAGGGACCAGGAGCTCTTTCAGATAGTCCGGGCCCAGTCCATGTAGGACTTTAAAAGTCAAAAGACTGACTTTAAAGGTGATCTGCCACTGTACTGGCAGCCAGTGCAGTCTGTGCAGCACCACTGAAATATGACTGGACTGGGAGGTACCAGTCAAAAGCTAGGCCGCTGCATTCTGCACCAGCTGCAGGTGGCATATTTCCACCCCAAGAAGCCCTAGGTAAAGGGAATTGCAATAGTCCAAACGTGAAGACACAAAGGCATGGACCAGCGTAGGAAGATCATCGGATGGAACAAGGTGCCTAATCCTGGAGATATTCCTTAGATGGTAAAATGAGGACTTGACAACGGCAGATACCTGTGAATGCAGAGTCAGCCCTTTGTCAAAAATTACTCCCAGGTTACGCACCTGTTCAGAGGTCAGGAGTGAAACACCTCCAAGATAAATTCCAGAGGGTGAGCCAACCCCTGGCCCCCCTATCCAGCATGCTGGATCCACAACCAGCACCTGTCTTTTCTGAGTTCAATTTCAGCTAACTCGAGTCCATCCACTCCTGGATTTCTTTGATGCAGTTATAAAAGACAGAGAGAGCTCCATCCTGGTCTGATGCAAAAGAAAGGTAGAGCTGGGTATCATCAGCATAGCAGTGAAACCTCAGCCCATACCTTCTTACAATGTCTCCGAGGGGCAGCATGTACACTGCGAACAACATGGGGGACAACACAGAGCCCTGAGGAACCCCACAAGGCAGAGAAACTGGGACTGAGGAATAAACCCCAGAAACCACTCTCTGCATTCTTCCGGTGAGGTAACATTAAACCACCCGAGGACTACACCCAATAGTCCACAGATGAACCTCAGGTGCTCTAGTAGAACTCCATGGTCCACAGTGTCAAAAGCTGATGAGAGATCTAGAAGAACCAAGATAGAATGGTTCTTCTGGTCCCTGGCCATCAGGAGATCATTACGCACCTGAACCAGCGTTGTCTCAGTACTGTGCCTCTTATGAAAACCGGACAGGAGGGGTTCATAGATATCATGGATGGCCAAATGGTTCTCCAGCTGTATGGCCACTACCTTCTTAATCACCTTCCCTAAAAAGGGAAGGTTAGAGACTGGTCTGTAGTTTGCATAGCAGTCAGGGTCCAAAGAAGCTTTCTTCAAGAGGGGTGTTACCACCGCCTCCTTCAGGGAGCATGGAAACTCACCTGTTTCCAAGGAGCACCAGGCTATCTGTGCTAGGACCGGACCGATGGAATCAATACAACCCAAAATCAGGGAGGTTGGCCCAGGATCCAAACTACAGCACATACGGTGCGCACCCCAGACAATCTTCATGACATCCATGAACTCCGGTTGGTCGAAGGTACTCCAGGAAAGCCGAAGAGCAGTGGCAATGCACTGATCCAAAGCAACACACATAGAGTGTGCTGGTTGGATCACCGCCATAATGTCGACCACCTTAGTTGCACAGAATCGAGCAAGTTCATCGCACTTTATTTGCGAAAAGGCCTCTCGGACTTGGAGGCAGAGTCTGTCTACAGTGAGAAAGAGCTGAGCTGGTCGATTCTGAGCAGCTGCAATCTCCCCGGACAGGAACTCTGCCTTCTTACGGATGATTGCAGATTGATAGGCTTGATAATGCTTTATCAATCTAAGGTAGTCGGCATCAAGGGAGGATCTCCGCCAGCAAAGCTCTAACTTTTGTCCTAGTTGCCGCATCTCACTCAAGGTCCCATCAAACCATGGGGACTGAGGGCGAAGGGAGAGAGGGTGAACAAAGATCTGCAACAGGGTTGATACACAAGGTGGAGTGTAAAGGATGAAAAGGGACTTGGCAAGGTTGGAGGAATGGTCAAATATATGGCAGCTCAGATTCAATACAAAGAAGTGCTAGGTAATGCATCTGGGAAACAAAAACCCAGGAGAAGAGTACACAATGGGGGGTGAGATAATAACAACAAAAATCGAAAAAGAAGTAGGAGTAATTATATCAGATGACCTAAAGGTGGGCAAGCAATATGAGAAGGCAATAAGGAGGGCTGGGGGGATACTGGGATGCATAGGGAGAGGCATCAACAGTAGAAAGCAGTAAGTTGTTATCCCTCTGTGCAGACAGTTGTTGAGACCCCATCTAGAGTACTGCATGCAATTCTGGACACCCCATCTCTGCAAAGACATAGACAGAGTGGAGGCTGTTCAGAGAAGGGCAACTAAAATGGTGCAGGGTCTGCACCAGAAGACATACAAGGAGAGACTAAAGCAGCTTAATATGTATACCCTTGAGGAAAGGAGGGAGAGGGGGACATGATAGAAACTTTCAAGTATCTCAAGGGAATTAACAAAGTACAAGAGGGTAGTATCTTTCAGAAAAAGAGTTGTGCAAGAACAAGGGGGCACAATTTGAAGATAGATGGGGGACGGCTCAGAGGTAATGTTAGAAAGTATTTTTTCACAGAGCGGGTTGTGGATGCACTGCACAGCCTTACTGAGGAGGTTGTAGAGTCAGGAACAGTGAGAGAATGCAAGAATGCATGGGACAGACATAAGTGTAATGCCCCAAAGTTGGAGCATCCCAGAAAAGTTTAGGGGGTTTTCAAATGCCCCAGGGGTCCCTTTTGTTGTGCCCTAGTATAGCGTTAGGCAGGGTTTTTTGTAAAAATAAAATAAATGTTTTCTCCTCCCTGCTGCCTGCCTACTCCATTCCACCCCCTCCCACAGCAGGCAGCAGGAGAATGGGCACCCACGCGCCAGGTTCATTGCCCCTGGCCAGCGCGTGGTGCCTTGCCAGGTTCCTGGCATTTGTCTGGCACAAGCTCAAGATTCGAGAATCCGAATCCCGAGTGCATTTTGAAACGGTCCGTTGTCTGTTTTTGTTTTGTTGTCATGCTGGGCTGTGGAGTGGTAGGACCTGTGCAGAGCAACAGAGACTGGGCTTACCTTAGTTCGGTTGAAGCCATCCCGTTGGCTCTGCCTGGTGCCTCCTCCAGCCAGCGAAGATTCCTGCTGTTTCCTGGTGCTCCTCCTGTGTGTGATCGAGTCCAGTGGGCCACCCTGAAAAAAGGAAGAAATCATCCATTTGCCTGGTGTTCTGCTTAAGAGCCCCATCATTTTATTATTTAACCCCCCCCCCCCGTATATTTAAAATTTTTTATTTGGTCCCACATCGGCTGCATTGAAGAACCGCATCGCACCCGAGTTCCTGTCAGCTGTCTGAGGCCCCCTCAGTCTGTCCCTCACTCTGCCTGCCATTCTTTCACTCCCTCCCTCTGCCAGCAAGACCTCCCATCTCCCATCTGCTTCCTCTGGTCCCGGTGTGGTGCGGTGAGTCGGCAGCAGCATGCAATTCGTGTTGTCTGCCTAAATCCAATAGGGGAAAGTTTTCTTGATTATTTCTTTGTTGGCACACAAGGCGCTTGTACAATGCAGCTGAATGCCATGGAGTGGCGAGGAAGGACCCCAAATTAGTAGTCGGTGGGGAAGTGGGGTAGTGACGCCCACAGGAGGGGCCAGCAATGCAAGGTCAGTTCATGGCCTGTTGAATATTAACGTGGGGGCAGGATTAAGGGCGGCGACCCGCCGATAGAGCGACAGCTCTCAGAGAGCTGTATAGGATTAAAGGGGCCACTCAGTTAAAAGGGCAATTCAGGCCCATTGTAAGAGGGCAGTTAGGCCCACAGTCTAGAGGGTGCCAGGCCCATTTCTGTTAGGGCATCAGGCCCAGTTTTGAAAGGGCTATTTGGCCCACCGTATAGAGGGCACAAGGCCCAGTTTTGAAAGGGCTAGTAGGCCCACTGCCAAGTGTAGGGCATTAGGCCCGAGGTAAATGTAGGGCATTAGGCCCGAGGTAAAGCAGGGTTACAGGGAGGCCCCAGCCTAGTGTAATAAGGCAAGCCAGCCTAGTGGTAGTAAGGGAGGCTCCCGGCCTAGCGTATTAGGGCAAGCCAGCCTAGTAGTAGTAATGGCAGCCCCGGCCTAGTGTACTAGGGCAAGCCAGCCTGGGGGTAGTAAGGGCAGCCCCGGCCTGTGTACTAGGGCAAGCCAGCCTAATAGTAGTAAGGGCAGCCCTGGCCTAGTGTATTAGGGCAAGCCAGCCTAGTAGTAGTAAGGGCATCCTCGGCCTAGGGAATTAGGGCAAGCCAGCCTGGGGGTAGTAAGGGCAGCCCCAGCCTAGTGGATTAGGGTGAACCAGCCTATTGGTAGTTAGTAGTGTATATAGATCCCATAGCAAATAAGGCATTTAGGCCTTTAGTGTTCCTGGCAATTAACCTAGGGCAAGTGGTACTCTCAGAATAGGGGTTAGGGCATCCTTAGCAAAACGTTCAGGGGTAGCCAGATCCTATTCAGGAAGACCCTACATTTAGGAAAAGGAGTCCATCCAAGGGTGCTCAATTCACAAATACTGTAAAGCTCTGTAACAACTGTACTGTTCATACAACTGTTATTGCTGAAGTACTTGAAAGACTGTGAACTTGCTAGGAAGCACCAAGACTGTATTGTATAAGGATTGTGGTTATTTGCCCCAGGTTATCCGAACTATTGCCCTAAGCATTTGTACTATTGCCCTAAGCATCTGAACTATTGCCCTAAGTATTCGAACTATTGCTCTAAGCATCTGAACTATTGCCCTAAGTATCCGAACTATTGCTCTAAGCATCTGAACTACTGCTCTATGCACCAGAACAATTGCCCCACCTGTAATAATTACTCCTAAATTTATAATTTGCCTTTCCCCAGCAAATTATTGGATCATTCTGCAGTCCCCTTGGCATTGCAGGAAGGTGCATCTTTCAGCTTCATTGTTACCAGCGTATGGGGACAGTCTCAATCTTCTACCACACTGCAGTCCCATAGTGTAGCCTGTAATACTTTGTACTCAGAATCAGTCTCTACCCAGAAGAGGACGTCTTCTCAGCATTCTTCACCTAAGTGGGATAGTCCATCAAATCATCTCCTCTGCCTGTGTCGTCCGCCGAAGTCGAGTCCGTCGCCAGTCATACAAGTCGCACCTGCCATTTCTTGTTTTCACAGCTCGAAGGTACATCTGCCGAAGTGCATCATGACAGCCGTGCCAGTGTCATTTCGTATGGTTCCTGTTCCAGATGTCTAGAAGTTGGTCGCCCTCCACAAAAGAGTGTGCTCATCCTGGAGAACCCAGTCTGCACCCCTGGTTGTTCACCGAAAGTCAAGTCCATCGAAGCCTAGTACTGGATGCATCTGCCGTTTCTTTGTTTTTGTTATAGTTTCTGGTGACAAGATTGCAGAATCAACCATCATCTTTACTGATTTTTCTGGTTCCTGGTCCTATCAGAGATCCTTCAGAGTTTAGCTGGCCCTTGGAGTGCTGCAGCATCATTCAGGTCATGGTAGTCCTCCATTAGATTCGTCACCATGCAGGTCCTGATTTCTCTTGTCCTTGGTGACCCTGGAAGTGGGTTTTGGCCAAGTAACCCTTTGTTTTTCAGTTAGGAATCCGACAGCCCATCAGTGGGTTATTTCAGGAACCAGTTACTCTGGTTCTTTTATTCCGGCAGCCTTGGAGAGAGTGGGCTTTTGCCGAAGAATCATATGGTCTGTTTAACAAACCTCTCACCACCCAGTGGCCTTTTATAAGGTCCCTGCTGGGAACTGTATTAGCATCTACCGTCTCGTTTGTTTCCCCTTCGTAGCAGCCATCGTAGACCGACGTTGTACACAAAGACGTCAGACCTCTGGACTCCAGTAACATCTGGACTTTGGTAGAAGTGTGTAGTTATAGCTAAACCAAATACTATTATGGGTAGTGTATGTCATCTGATCTTCACTAAGCTTATTGATAGGAATAAGAATTGTAGAATAATTATAGAATTAGAGTGGCAGTAGGCCTCAGCATCTATTCTATTCTTGCTGAAATAATTTTAGCAGTCATAGATAAAGTATCTGTCTTGTTTACCACCCTATTGTTTTGGGTGACTTCTCTTCCTCTTGTGACTGTGTCTCCCTACCCACTGGTACAAAATAAATGCCCTGCGGGCACTGAATCTCTAGGACAACACTTGCTTCTCCTTGTCTGGGTAACAGTTATCTTATCCACAGTAATTCGGACCTTGGTGTCTCACTCATCTCTTTCCACCGTCTTTAGAGCAGAGTACCACAGAGCACCACTATAGACCATCACATAAGGCAATTCTAGTGGGGGGGTAGGAGAAAGTAAGCTGCTGATTAACAAGAGTCTGCAGCTTATCCATCAGGTAGGGAAATGGGCAGACTGGGTGGGCCAAGTGGTCCTTATCTGGTGTCAAATTCTATTTCTATGAACACAGACAGGAGCTATGACGTCCAGGGCCGCCGATATAGCCATATTATAGGCTACCACGAGGGCATCTGGGTCACTGTTTACCACTAAGAGGGTCGATAGGTCAAGTACCACCACCAGGCCTTCAGAGCTAACATCTCATAAAGAGCAATACCTGACCGTCTCCATGGGGATAGGCTTACGAAGAGGGGTGCTACAACTAAACCCCACGATGTAACGGTCAGACCATCCAACTGGTTCCACCCCCAAATCAGAGGCTTCAATCCATAGGAGAAAGACTAAATCAAGGGAGTGACCATGTTTATGAGTAGCAGTGGTAACTATCCATGTAAGGCTCAGAGATTACATCAGCTAGAGGAAGTGTTGTCCAAAGTACAAGAATTCGTCACGACCCAGGCACTGAAGTCGCTCAGAACCATCAGTCTGCTAGATGAGGGCAATCCTACAACCTACACCTGCTACTGTGGTACACTCAAATGATTCTGTCTCCTCAACTAGTACACTCGTGAGGTTGAGTTTGGTTTTAAAACAGACCATAGGTCCCCCACCCCCACCCCCGTAATCCAATCTTGGGCAGTGAATCACTGAGTACCCGGCTGCAGTTAGAATGGGGACAGAATTCTCATCCAGCCAGGTCTCAGTGATGCAAGCCAGATCCACAGTTTCTACAAGATCTGCAATAATTGCAGTCTTGTTTTTGATGGACCTGGCATTGCATAACACAGCCCGAGTTGGATGAACCTCCAGGGTCGCGCAAGCCACATGCCCACCAGTATTGGTGGTGCTCTTGGGTATGGAAACCAGATATGGTGAACCACGTTCTAGGTTCCATTTTGCCCCAGGACATCTCCTGGGTCTCATGACCCTGATGTGATGGCCCCACTCATTCACCCTCCACTGTTTGCCACCCCCCTCCTCCCCTTATGAGCAATACCCAGTGCCCTACAGTGCTGGTAAGTTGTAAACTGCAGAGGGGAAGGGAAAAAGGAACAGAGGGCATGGAGAGTAGAGGGTGAATAGCGCACGACCTTGAGGGCAGGCCTCCAACACATTCTAATAGTCAAATTATCAGGCAGTTCACACTTAGCTAACCCACAAACTGATGAAACTAATAAACTAAATAACATAAAAACCCAATAAACAGAATTCAAAAATACAATACAATCCTCCACTCTCTCTCACTGGGTGGAGGAAAAATTAAAAATAAAATAACACAGCATAAAAACCTACCCCTTCGAATATCTAAAAATTACTCTTCCTCTTTCTCTCACCTCGTCATACACCTCGCTCCTGTTTTAGACACTGCAGCTAGGACATGATTTGGAATCCAGCGGGATGCGTCACTGAACACTGAGTTGCCCAGCTCTTTCCGATGGACAACAGCAACTTTTACTTGCAGTGCTGCATGCTGTTCTGCTTGTCTGCACATTCTTTCTTGGCACATTTCCTGTGACTGATTTTTCACCCTCTGTAATTACTATTGTACAATGTAACTGACTGCACCCTTTGCTGGCCTATGCCCTTTATTTCCCGACTATTGAGCAACTGCAGTTTCACATATATTTCAGCATACCAGTCCCACCATGGGCTGTTTTTCTTCTCTTCTTTCCAGCTGAACACTTTCTTGTCTGGCAAGCTGCATGAATGATGCATGCAGTTATGGCATCACACTGTTGCAGCTACTGTAGGTGGCGAGGACACCTAAAATTCCATGGATTCCCTTGACTGCTACCATCCATGCATGCTCTACATTTTGAATTGGCCTGTCCTACTTTCTCTGGCCATCTTCCACTCGCTTGACACCTCCACTCTGCATTGCAGAATGTAGCAGGCCGAGTGTTTGGACTGCCCTTCCATTTTTGTTTCATTTCCCCATTACCCCAACCTAGGCTCCTGGCAGTTCTTTTCTTACCTTGCTCTCCTTCTCTGCCTCTGCTGTCTCCTTTCTGGAGCCCATCACCCTCCCCTTATCCTCTCCTCCCCCATCCCCCATTCCCCTCCTTGTCCCATGTTGCCCTGATTTTCCTTTTGGGCCTTCACTCCTCAATCCAGCCTTCTTGCCTCCATGGCTTCCGTTGCCATCACATGAATCATTGCCCTTGCAGCCTACTCAGCGTTCCGTCATTCATTGCTGTCCATCGCTACCAGCATACTCCTTCATGGATTACTCTACCTCCCCCTTTCTGGCATTCCTGATGTCTCCTCTCTCTTCCCTGCTGCTCTGCCCCTCCCCCATCCCCCCATTCTTGCTCTTGTCCTGTGCTCCCCTGGTTTTCCTTTTGGGCCTTTAGCTCCTCATGCCAGCACTCCATCTCCATGTACACCCTTCTACCATCCAGTCCTGTGCTACCTCAGACCTTAGTCTAGCACCTACACCCCTTACCATTTGACTCCCAGCATCTGTACCCTGCTCAGCCTCAAGGTTTTACATTAATTTCTATACCCCTGGTACTTCCTCACCTTCCAGCATGCTAGTTACCTGCAGCATTCACACTATTTCCTATTCCATGCCTCTTGCAGCACCCCCTAAGCCTGCATCATTGGCTCTCCTCATGGCTTTCATCATTCGTTGCATTCCATTGCTACAAGTATGCTCCATCCTGGATTACTCTAAAATCCCCCCCCACTGGCATTCCTGATGACTTCTCCTCATGTTCTCCTACTCTGACTTGCTTTCTTCCCATTTATACTGCCTCACCGTTTACCTCCCTAAGACTTCACAGCCAGCTGCCTTTTCCTTGCTCAGCCCGTACCAGCAGTTTGTCCGGATTCCGTCCCTAACTCATACCTTCTGTGGTACTGAGCAATGGTAGGCTTGCCCTGTCTGCTGGGATGGGATTCTGTTACACTCACTACTACCTACTACTTACAAACCTGACATCCTCCATCCCTAACTCTGCCTGGCGGCATCAAGCGAAGGTTGGCTTGCCCCGACTACCAGGGATGGAAGCCCTGTCTGCAATTTACTGTGTTATACTTATGTATTCTCTACCTGATACCAGTTGCTGCTTCCCTTCGGGAATGGGACCTCTTTACCCCATGTGCCTTCAACATCTTACCTATGCCTGGTGCCCTAGAGTCCAGGTCCTCTCACCTCCACTACCGGGAAGGGAGCCTGAGTCTACATTCAACTGTTTCAACCCTATGCATTCTTTACCTGATACTCAGTTGCCAATTCTCTTCAGGAACGGGATCACTATACCACATTTGTATTCAACATCCTACCTCTGCCTGGCGGCATGAAATAGCGATCACCTCACACCATCTACCATGGATGGAATCCTGTGTCTGCATTCCACTGTTTTAACCTTGTACATTCTCTATTTGACTACCCGGTTGCCGCTTCCCTTCAGGAACAGGACCACTGTACCCATTCAGATTCATCATCCTATCTTTGCCTGGAGGCATCATCTGATGCCCTTCTTTCCTTGACTACCAGGGATGGGAGCCTGTTCCTGCCATCGACTGTTTCACCCTTATGCATTCTCCACCTGATACCCAGTTGCCTGCTTCCCTTTGGGAACAGGACCTCTTAACCCCATGTTCCTTCAGCATCCTACCTCTGCCTGGCAGCCTCGATTCAAGATCATCTTGCCTCGACTTCAAGGGTTGGGAGCCTGAATTTACGTTTGACTGTTTCAACCTTATACATTCTCTACCCAATACACCAGTTGCCGCTTCCCTTCAGGAATGGGACCACTATACCCAATTTGCCTTTAGCAATGTTACCTCTACTGGCAGCATCAAATGTAGGTTGCCTCGCACCGTCAACCAGGGATGGAAGCCTGTTTCTGCAATAGACTGTTTCAACCTTACACGTTCATTACCTGATATACCAGTTGCCTCTTCCCTTCGGGACTGGGACCTCTTTATCCCATTCATCTTTACCATCCTACCGCTGCCTAGCGGCATCAAGTAATGGTTATCTTGCCTCGACTACTAGGAATGGGAGCCATGTGTCTGCATTCGACTGTTTCCACCTTCTGCATTCTCTACCCGATAACCTGTTGCCACTTTCCTTTGGGAACGGAACCACTGTACCCCATTCACCTTCCACATTCTAATTCACCAGACTATATCCTGCACTTCCATGGACTCATCTTAATCGCCTCTGCTTTGGCCTCCTTGTGCTTTGGACTTGGATTCCACCAGCTTGTTCAGTCTCTACCTCCATTCAGTTCACTTGCCTCCTGGACTTCCATACTGCTAGTCACCCCTTCCTGTCTACCATGCCATGTGAGTTCACCTTCTCCTTCAGAGGTGGGAACCTCATGCTTCATTGCTGCAGCACCTTCTGATCTCTGCACTTGCTGTTTGCCACCTCCTGTGAACATGAGGCCTTCATGCCTCTTTTTTGTAGCACTTGGTACCTGGATTCACTTCTGGTTGTCCTTGGATCCACAACTCATGGCCTGCAGTGGCTTTGCTACATCCTACTTCAGTTTGCTGTGGTGCTGACCCCAATCCTGTTCCTTCCTGCACTTGCAATGTTAGTACGGCTTGGCCTCTGCTGTTTTCTTCTAGGACTCCTTCCTCCATTCCACTGACATCCCCTCTGGAATTTCCTCTCCATTCTTGGACAGCTGCCTTCTCACCGCCCTAGTGGCACAGGGCTTTATCCTGTTTGCTGTGGCTCTTTTTGGGCATATTACCCTGTCTCCAGCCAGTATTCCTACCTGATCAACTACTCCTCCTGTTCATCTATCTCATACTCCTACTTTGACCATTCTAACAGCTCCCATCCACTACTCGATGGAGCACGTGTTCATTTCACCTGAAGAAAACTACTTCTAGCAGACGTCCCTTGGACAAAGTGCCTCATAGACTCCTACGTCACCATAAAGTTATCTACACGTCCCAGTCATCTCCCCGTGATCAGTTCCGGAATCCCATTCAACTGGACTATAGAAAAATATCATCCCTCATCCAGTTCTACTGAATATTCCCTATGCATCCTGTCAATTCAAGCACTATGGCTTCTTTACTGACCATGTCTTATAGGCAAGGCCCCTGGAATTCTGCGATTCTGTGGTTGTGACATTTTCAGCAGAATTTGCATCATGCTGCAAAATTCTTATAATGCTGCAGAATTCTCTGTTTTTGGTGAACTTTCATTCAGAAATACAGTTTTTAATAGTGCCAGGATCCCGTACCAATCTTGTTTATTCTGAAGCCCCTCCTCTATGCTTGGGACGTGATGTCATCAGTGACATCACATTGTATTTTAGCCAATGGCAGGCAGCATTCTGCCACATAAATGAATAAATCATGCCACAGAAATCAGAATATGCTGCCGCAGAGCACTAGGAGCCCTGCTAATAGGATATCTTTTATATGGAAAAGTGACATAATTCCTTCCGTCATGCAATGACTCTGCAATCATCATTGCTGTTATGGATATCGGAACTGCAAGATACCTCATAGCGGTACTGACATCATCTGTTTTACCTTTCTGTAGCTTCCCCTATGAGCACCAACTCTGTTGATCATGTTACTCGACTCCTATGTCCTCAATAGCCATTGGATGTCCTAAGACCTTCACAGATACCTTCCCAGAACTCCTATCATTGGATCTCCCATGCCTAGCTACCTTACTAAGGCATTCTATCCAAATTGCTGTTGTCTAGCTCCTGGATGTCACCATACTTAATACAATCACTTACATTTCTTCATCATATTACCATCAATCAGATCAGCTGCCCATCCAGTTGTCCTTCTAGCTCATCCCTCATGATTCACCTCCCATATTCCCTCCAGTGCAGGCTTTCACCAAGAGCAGACTTCCATTGATTCTCAGTTTAAACATCTGCAACCAATCTGGCCATCTCATTATCCCAGTCTTTCCTCTCATCAGATCTATATTCGACTACAGTGCTAGGCACCCTTGGCATCTACACTACTCCCAACTCCCTATCGCCATATCAGTCTCTAGACTCTTTCCATATACCCGTTTCCAGGCTTCTCACAGAATTTAGGCATTGGATTGCCTGTAAAGCAAAACAGTCATGGCCATCTCAGTGCATGTCACAGCAATTGCGCCACAGAAATACACATATCTACTTTTCTACCTACGGACCAGCAAGAGCCTTTACGAGTATCATTACGACATCAATACTCAGATCAACACACAAATTCCTTGTACTGATCTTCCAGTGATTCCATATTCATTTAGTTACCATCTCTAGTACGTATATCAATCTTCCTTCATTGGTCTAAAATCATTCACGTCACTACTCCTACCAGGTACATAAGGACTCTGTCCGACTCCTTCTTCTGCTTCATTGATGCTTACATTGCAACTTATCACTCACTGCTTAACTTCTCACCTCCAGACTCTAACTTGAATGTCAAATCTTCTACAAAGTTAGATTGTTTACCTTATGACTTCATAACCATCATATTCATACCGTTCAAAGTCTGGTAGCATATTTATCAAATCATGCTCTTCCTGTTTATTAGCCTCTGTAATCCCTCTGGACATCATCCACCATCACCTTGGAAACCTGGACTACATTCGCCCCTTTTCGA
Organism: Neoceratodus forsteri; assembly: GCA_016271365.2. Taxonomy (NCBI): domain Eukaryota; kingdom Metazoa; phylum Chordata; order Ceratodontiformes; family Ceratodontidae; genus Neoceratodus; species Neoceratodus forsteri. The sequence goes on along the minus strand of CM057455.1, from coordinate 1,246,920,133 downwards.
CTGGACCTACTCCACCCCCAGGATTCGGATGCTCCTGCAGAATAGATCTACCTCTTCAACCTCAGAATCATCCTTTCAGAATGCATCATCTATGGATTTGAAGATGGACTGTCATCTCTCCAAGCAGTTCACCTTTTCCCAAACAAATTGGCTTATGGTTGCTAGAACCTTGGTTCATCTCCTCTTTAATTGCCCAGAAGATGGGTGGGTCAGTAGCCATGGGTCCTCAGAGGTTTCCTCCACCTGGGGGGGGTTTCCTCTCCTGCATGCTACTGGTTATACTCTCTGTGAGTTGGAGGAGGTAATCATACTCTTTTGGACATTCACTGGTAATTATTTTGGGCTTTCTATTCCCTACCCACTACCCAGCTTACCTACCAAGGGCAGAAATAGAGAAAAGCCAAAGTAAACTACAGTTACATAAGCATGTCTAACCCCATACTCTATTCACCCAAACATTGAATGGGAGGGCTATGGCCTGAGGTTCCATGTGGAGGAATGGCTCATCCCACATCTCCTCTTACAAAGGCCAGCCTCCCATGATGATTCTTTGCTTAGTGCATTGTGAAACACCCACCATCCACCCCTGCCTCCTCCTTCTCTGGTACTCTACTCACCCTTGGTACTGGGCTTTCTATTCCCTACTCACTACCCAGCTTACTTACCAAGGGTGGGAATAAAGAAAAGCCAAAGTAAACTACAGTTACATAAGCACTTCTAACCCCATACTCTATTCACCCAAACATTGAACCTATTGTTAGAAGTCATAAGGAGGTCACGTGCATATCATTAGTCAGAACCTCTAAGCTCAGCACAGGACATATACTGTAAGTGCTGGGACAGACAGGTTTATATTTTAGTTAGATTCTATGAGTACAGCATTTGACAAAAATTGTGATGCAGTAGCTCTCCCATTTCAGGATCATCTTGTCCAAATCCCCACTCCTGCAAGATAAGGAAACTTTTTCTAAACCTTGAAACATAAAACTGTTTTCACATCCTCTTAGGCATTTGTTTGGTCTTGTTTTTCAGTAGCCCTCCAATGTACACTACTATGGGCTTAAAACTTTCTTATGCTTTTACCCACATAAAAGTTGCCACCATTGCAGGTTGCCTTATATATGATGCCCTCTGTGTTGCAATTAATTAAGGCATTCACTTTGTACTGTTTATCAGTCTGGGAGTCCTCTCTCCACTCTCTAAAACACCTACTAAGACTCTATCCTCCCTTTTCTGCTACCTGTCACCCCTTTCTGATTCATTGGTTCCCTTTCTCTCCACAGCTTGCATACTTTCTATCCAAAGGCTCCTACTTCTAGAGTCCCTCAACTCCTGCCCTCAGTCCACTTTCTTGAGTGGGCAAATCTCACCCACTCTTACCTACGTGATTTTGTTTCTACAAGATTTAGTGAGAACGTTTCAGATCATTTGTAACCCTTGCATATCTTCAGTACTACACTGTTGCCAATTTGAGTTTAGCACTTGTTTTTGCCAGTATTGCTCTTCTGATCATTGTGTTTGCCTCTATGTCCATTCCTTCTTTCTCTTCCCCTGGGTCTCACCTAGAAAACAAGCATTGGCTCAGTGTGCCTTTCCCAGTTATTAAACTTTTAAATAAATAAAGAACTGTATCTCCAATAAGAATGTACTTACAAGAGGAACATCCCCACATAGAAACATAGACTTTGATGACAGATAAGGACCGCTTGGCCCACCCAGTCTGCCCATTTCCCTACCTACAGGATAAGCTGTAGATCCTAGTTAACCAACAGTCTATTTCTTTCTATCCCCCCACAAGAATTGCCTTATGTCTGTCCCATGCATTCTTGAATTCTCCCACAGTTTTAGACCCCACAATCTCCTCAGAAAGGCTGTTCCATGTGTCCACCACCCTCTCAGTGAAAAAATATTTCTGCACATTGCCCCTCAGCCGTCCCCCCCTCTATCTTCAGATTGTGTCCCCTTTTTCTTGCACATCTCTTTTTCTGAAAGATGCTATCCTTTTGGACTTTGTTGATTCCACTGAGGTACTTAAAAGTTTCTACCTTGACTCCCTCTCCCTCTCCCTCCTTTCCTCAAGGGTATACATATTAAGCTCCTTTAGTCTCTCCTCATATGGCTTCTCTTGCAGACCCTGCACCATTTTAGTTGCCCTCCTCTGGACTGCCTCCATCCTGTCTATGCCCTTGCGGAGGTGGGGTCTCCAGAACTGGATGCAGTACTCCAGATGGGTTCTCACCATCCGTCTATACAGAGGGATAACAACTTCTTGTTTTCTGCTGGTGTTGCCTCTCTATATACGTACCAGTATCCCGCCAGCCCTCCCTACTGCCTTCTCACATTGCTTGCTAACCTTAAGATCATCTGATATGATTACTCCCAGGTCTCTTTCCATTTTTGTTGTTGCTACTACCTCTCCCCCCACCCCCATTGTGTAATCTTACCCTGGGTTTTTGTTTCCCAGGTGCATTATTATGCACTTCTTTGCATTGAATCCAAGCTGCCATACTTCTGACCATTCCTCCAACCTTGCCGAGTCCCTTCTCATCCTTTCCATGGCTCCTTGTGTATTAACCCTGTTGCAGATCTCTGTATCATCTGCAAAGAGGCAAACTTTTTCTTCCAGTCCCTCTGCAATGTCAGTTATAAAGACGTTAAAAAAGACTGGACCCAGTACTGAACTCTGCAGTACCCCACTAGTAACCCCTCTTTCTTCAGAGTGGACTCCATATACAATTACCTTTTGTGTCCCGTTGTCCAGCCAATCTTTTACCCAGGCTACCACCCTGGGACCCACTCCTAGGCTGGTTAATTTGATTATTAATCTTTTGTGTGGGACTGTGTCAAATGCCTTGCTAAAGTCTAGGTAGGCCATGTCCACAGCCCCTCCCTGGTCTACTAATTTGGTCACCCAGTCAAAGAAATCAATTAGATTCATCAGACATGACCTTCTTGCAGTGAACCCATGCTGCCTTGGGTCCTGTGCCCCACTGGCCTCAGGTATTCAACAATTCTTTCCTTCAGAAGTGATTCCATCACTTTCCCTACCAAAGAAGTGAAACTGACAGGTCTGTAGTTTTCTGCCTCTGTGTTGCTCCCACTTTTGTGAAGGGGAATCACATCTGCCTTCCTCCAGTCCTCAGGTACCACACCATCCTCCCATGATTTGTTAAAAGGGGTAGTCAGTGGTGTCACTAGTTCCCCCTTAATTCTTTTAGAATTCTGGGGTGAATTCTGTCAGGCCCCATTGCTTTGTCCACCTTCAGTTTTAGGAGTTCTTTCAGAACCCTTTCTTCTGTGAAAGGGCTGGGATCAACCCCTCTATTCAGAGTGCTTCTGTTAACTGGATTAGGCACCTCCCCCTGCCCCTCTTTTATGAATACTGAGCAGAAGTATTCATTCAGTATCCCTGCTTTTTCACTGTCCCTCTCTGCCCACCCACCATCCTTCCTATGCAGCCTCTTTATCCCTCCCTTTGTCTTTCTACACTCCCTGATGTACCTATAAAAGGTCTTTATCCCCCTTCTTAACCAAGTTGGCTATCTTTTCCTCAATTTGGGCCTTTGCTATTCTGACTTACATCCCTGCTTCCTTCTGCCTTAACTGGTACAGTTCTCTGTCCTGCTCCTTCTGTGTTTCCTTATAGGTTCATAGGTGATTTACATGATCAAGGGACAAGCCCATTAGGATCATGCCACCTAAGCTAGGTGGGATACAAATTTTAAATCATTCATATGTATATCAAGTTTAGTTTTAAATTGAGCCAAGTTATCACAGTAAACTACCTCATATGGGAGTGAGTTCCAAATTGGTACTATTCTCTGAGTATAGAATTGATTTCTCTTCATAGTTCTGTTAGTGGATGTAAGTAATTTCAAATTATGTGAGCGAGTATGGACAGAAGTAGGATTCCATGTCAAATGTAATGTGTTAAATAAGTATTCATCTTTAGTCACTTTGTAAAGCAAACAAAGATCCCCTTGCATAGATCTATATTCCATACTATACAGATTTAGTTTCTTCAGTCGTTCCTCATATGTCAAGGGACCCATACCAGTTATATTTTTTACAAATCTTTTTTGGACTTTCTCTCTGGATAATCTATCTCCCCTCTGAGTTGGAGCACAAAATGATGAACAATAATCGAAGTTAAATCTTGTTATGCTTGTATATAGTGGGATCATTATAGATGGCTCTCTACTTTTTATATTCCTAAGTAAGCAATTACTAAACCTGGAACATTTTTTTAACTATAGCATTTAAATGATTTGTGAATTTTAAATTATTATTAATAATAACACCCAGATCTCTCTCAGAAGTGATGACACTTAGTGTGTTATTGTGTATGTAATAGTTAGCACACCTATTATTCAAACCAAAATGCATAACCTTACATTTATTTATATATATTAAAGTTTAATTTGTGCCTTATAACCCACTCAGAAATTAGATTCAGATTGTCCTGTAAAATGGATATGGATTCCAAGTTATTAACAATCCCACCCAGTTTAGCATCATCTGCATATTTGGTAATCCAAATACCATTACTAATATTCATACTGGCTATAAGGATGTTAAATAACATGGGGCCCAGAACCGATCCCTGAGGCACTCCACTGCTAACTACACTCCAAGTGGAAAAATACCCCCTCAATGATACTCGCTGTCTTCTATTGGATAATCGCTGCATTATCCATTTAATCAAGTATTTATTAAAGTCTAATTTTGTTAAACAATCAAGTAATATACCATATGAAACAGAATCAAATGCTTTTTCAAAATCCAAGTAAATAACATCCACCAGCATACCATGGTCCAAAGCTTCACTTACTGGTTCAAAAAAATCAATCAAATTAGTCTGACATGATCTACCTGATTGAAAGCCATGTTGGAAAATATCTGTCTGACCATTTTCTAATATGTGTGCGCTAATTTTACTTAGAATAAGCATTTCCATAATTTTACATATAGAAGATGCTAAACTTATAGGTCTGTAATTTTTTAAATCCTTCTTTGAGCCATTCTTATGTATAGGGATGACCAGAGCATCTCTCCAGTCATTAACCACTATACACCTTTGTAATGATTCATTAAACAAAAAAGTCAGTACACCCGCCAGTTCGTAAGAAACATTTTTTAAGAATATAGAAGGAATATTATCAGGACCTACTGATGTGGAAGATTTTAAAGAATCATGTTGCAAGTTTCTGCTACAGTGAATTGAATTATAGAATCCAATTTTGAAGGATTCACAACCATAAAATAATCCCTTTTTTTAAATATACTAGCAAAATAAAGATTACATTTATTTGCCATAATTTGTTCGTTATCCATAATAACATAATTTATTTTTAATGGTCCAACTAAAGTGGGAGAGGATTTTAAGGAACCAATATAATTGAAAAACATTTTCTTATTATCACCTTGCATACTAATTAAGTTTACTTCTAATTCTTGTTTAGCCTTTTTAATTGCACATTTTGCTTTTTTGGCTTTAGTAACAAATTTAGTCCAGTTCAATTCTGATTTATTTTTCTTATATTTATTAAATGCCTTTTTCTTTGCTAGGACTAACCTTTTTATCTTTTTAGTAAACCAGGGTGGTGATCTTTTATGTCCAATATATTTAACTCTAATTGGTACCCATTCAGAAATACAATATTCAATTTCCTCTTTAATTCTTTAATTCTTTGCCAGATATTATCCACAGGTAACCCAATTAGTTCTTGTTTCCAATTCCACCTCAAGAGATGTTCTTTAATAGCAATATAATTAGTTCTATTGAAATTTCTGAATTCAGTTTTGCCACTAGATTTATTAATATGAAGATTAATTGACCATTTAATTATTAGATGGTCACTATTACCTAAAGGAGCCATAGTGTCAAGAAACTCAGTATCAATTTTAATATTAGTAAATATCAAATCCAGCGTGCTATTGTTTCTAGTTGGAATTTTAACAAGTTGGTCTAATCCTAGATGGGAGATTGCACTAATAAATCTGTTTTCCTGTTTGCTTGAACCCGACCCATTAGACCAATTAATTCCAGGATAATTGAAATCACCCATGAGAATAAGTTCTGCATTTAAATTAAAATTATCCAAATAATTACGCAAATTCTCATTATTAACAGTGGCCATAGATGGTGGCCTATAGCATATCCCTAAAGTGACTGGGTGTTGTTTTTTATTAATTTTAATTCATAATATTTCAAAACCTAAGGTGGAGTCATTATTCATACCAACTTCTGTACATGTAATGGCTTCTTTAACATAAAAAGCAACTCCAACTCCAACTCCCTTGGAATAAGTATGATTTTTATTAAATAAAGTATAGCCATTAATATTATGTCCCCATTGGTCTGCATTGAACCAGGTTTCTGTGACACCACAAATGTCAATACCTTCGTTATGTAAAACTACTTGGAGTTCATCAACTTTATTACTCAGACTCCTGGCATTTAGAAGAAGCAGATTTAAATTGGCTGTTTGAAATTTTTCATAAGTAACTTTGACAGGTATCAGATTTGATATATGTTCACATATATTTGTAACCCTATCTAGTCCTACCCCTGATATACTTCCTAAATGCTATATTTTTCTCACTAACCTTCCCCGCCACCTCTTTTGAGAACCATAGTGGCTTTTTAATTCATTTTATTTATTTGCTTCACACAAAGGCTTGTTGCCTCTGTGATGGCAGCTTTGATGCTTCCCCATTGTTGCTCCACCCCTCCTTCTAGCCTGTTTGCTAGTGATTTTCTAAGGCACTCTCCCATCTTGCCAAAGTCAGCCCTCCTGAAGTCCAGTACCCTCACTTTTGTATGGCTTGACTCTGTAGCTGAGTTTATTGTGAACCACACTGTTTGGTGGTCACTTGTTCCCAGATGGCTACCCACTTCTAGATCTGAGATCCTCTCACTGTCCCAATTTGAGAGTATGAGGTCTAAGATTGCTCCATCATGAGTGGGTTCCAAAACTATCTGTCTGAGGCATGCCACCTGTAGAGCATCGAGAATGGCCCTGCTCTTGGATGTGGCTGCAGCAAAGCTGCTCCAGTTAACATCTGGCATATTCAGGTCCCCCATCAACAGTATCTCCCCCCTTTCTCTGCCATCCTAAGGATACCTTCTATCATATCCTTGTCCATTCCCTCTCCCTGACATGGGGGTCTGTATACAACCCCTGTGCAGATTGTGGTGCCAGTTCCAGTCTCTAAGGTGACCCACAGTGCTTCCTTTCCTCCCTGTTTACTCTTTTGTTCCATTGGTTGGTGGAAGTGGTCTGTTGAAATCTATCTGTTGTACTGGTACAAATAAACATCTTGTAATGATATTGTCAATGTTGTTACTCTATTTATAGACCATTGTAGACATTTCAGTGGTCCATGGTTTCAACCCTGGTTCGGCTCTTAGTACATTCCACTTTTTCTTACTGTTTCTGTCGACCAAGTATACCGGGGGGGGGTAAAGTCAGGAACAAAATGTATTTGTTTTTTTCTGATTCTGGATTAGATTACTATTCACCCTATCCCCTCAGCAGCTTTCCCTCTGCATCCCCTTCCCCTTGTAATAGCTCTTTCTATACAGTTAGTACTGTATCTCCTGTTCTCAAATCTCTCCCTCACAGCATCCACATTTGATTGTACTCTAATTCACAATTATAATTCTTTTTAACCTAATATATTGGCCCACTGGAATGCTTTCTATCATATATCTAGGATGGCAACTTTCAAGCTATAACGTAGAATTTCTGTCACTTGTTTTCCAATGCAAGCATATATTCACACCACCCACCCTCATCTTCCTCTTTCGTAATACAAAAATCTAAAAAATCAATTGTCAGCTTGCTAGCTGTAACTGAAAATTTGAAATTTTCATTAGAGGAGCTCAAATAACTCAAAACACCAGCAGCGTCCAGCTGGAATACTAGACATCTGGAGTAGGAAGTAATATCTATCTAGCCCACTGGGGGAAAAGGTGCATTTTCTCTGCTGAATAAATTATTTTCTTTCGGATAATAGATTTGTACAGAAGATACATGAATGATTGCCTAGTAATCTGGAAAGGTACCAGGGAAGAACTGTCAGAGTTTGTGAGTTATTTGGAATCCACTAATGAAAATATGAAATTCTAGGTTACAGTTAGCATGCAGGCAATTGATTTTTCATTTACAAATCACAAAAGAGGAAAATGAGGGGGGGTGGTGGGGAATACATGCATCGTTCAATATAACTTCAATGAGGCCTGGACGTGACTCAAAAAGACAACTGCTATGCAGTCAAGGAACACTCTCTCTCTGTTCCGAATGCTGGTTGTTTCATCAGTCATAAACCTCTCGGAACTTGGTTTACATTTAAATATGCAGAGTGGGTTGCTCTCTGCCAATAAAATCTAGATGCTTTCAATGCTACTCATTCGAGCTGAATGAAAGCTTCCTTGGTATAATATATTTTATTGTTTGCCACACTCAATCCTGATGTCGTGGCCATTACATTCTAATGTCACTGCATTTATTAAGAGAGGATTCTCATCTCCTTCTTTAAAAAAAACAATGATTCCTGAAACCTTTGTGAGTTTGTATATGGATGTAATGTAGGGAGTGCTGCTCTCTATATTCTGGTTGGACGCTGTTGGAGTTTGTGAGTTATTCAGACTACAGTAATGAAAATTTGAAATTTTCAGTTACAGCTAGCTGGGTGACAATTGATTTTTGGGAATTTATGTATCACTGAAGAGGAAAATGAGGAGGGTGGTGTGAACACATGTTTGCATCAGAAAACAAGTGATAGAAATTCTATGTTATAGTTAAGCAATATACCAATACAGGGTGTGTGTGATGTCAGGATTTACCCATGCCTGGTGTGTTGTTTGGTCATGAGGCTGCAGGCCGAGTGAGCAAAACACACCAGGTGTGGGTAAATCTTGATATCACCCACACCCGGGAATGGCATATTGCAATTATACAATGTCCCTTTTTTTTTTGCTGAGAAGAAAAATAAAGCAAAATAGTTTTTTGTTTTTTTTTACATTATTTTTATTGATTATATTGCTCCACCAGACAAAATAGTTCTTTGCTGGTAGGGTGACCCTTCAGAGTTTTCTCATTTGCATGGACCTATCTGTCTTTATAATAGAACAAGGGTCCTGTTTGATGTTTAGAAAATCCGTAAGATACCAGAGGAGATTAACAGCATGAATTGTGAAGAGCTCCTCTGGTTTGAATAGTTCCTCATTGCTCCATTTCTGAGCGGAAAGCGAAAGAGGAAGTACCAGTAGTTCATATCTCGATAGTTGTTGAAGCAGAAGTAAAATAATGGGCTAGATAAAATGGATATGTGTCTTTAAAGTGGAAAAGGCAGATGAATAAGGTGCTACTTAACATTTAACATGAGCATTTTTTTACTGCATAGTAGCTCAAGTTGTCTATGTGCTTTCGGTGGCTTTAGCGGCTGTGGATTTAGTGTGGCTTTTGCAGTCCCTTAGAAGCTTGTCTGTAAAGGTACAATGTTACTTGAAGTGCTTTTCACTAAGAAATGAGCATGTTCCTTTTTTTACTGTGAACATCGGAGAGTGAAGAAAAAGACCTTGTCATGTAGGGGAGCAGGAGGTAGAGGTTCGCTTTTTTTATTGATACTGAAGTGACAGTTTTATTTTTTATCGGGTACTTTCGGGGGAATTTGCAAGCTCTATGGAAGGAGTTATGAGAAACATTTTTAAAGTGGTTATGGGGGGAAAAGAGAGAGAGAGAGAGAGAAGGAAATGCAGTATGCTGTTTTGCTACCAATTTCCATTTTGTGCATATTGCCTGAAGTTCTTTATTTGTGAATGTTGCACCCTTAAGGTTTTGCGGTTCACTGTAAGTGGGACGCAGATGACGGTTAATAATTTGATGCAAGGGGATCAGAGGGATATACTTTAGGTGGGCACCAGATGAAGCTGACTGGCACCTTTTCCCATTGCGTGATGCTAGGATTTAGAATGGGTAAGAGGAACCAGTCAGCCAGAGTGCTGCATCTTTTAAGCCATTGTATAATTTGAAAGTTGCCATCCTAGTCATATGGTAGAAAATATTCCAGTGGGCCAATATATCAGGTTAAAAAGAAATTTTAATTCTGAACTAAAAATCAAAATGTGGATGCTATTAGGGAGAGATATGTGAACGGGGGTACAGTACTAATTGTACAGAAAGAGTCATTACAAGGGGGAGGGGATGCAGAGTGAGAGCTGCTGAGGGGTAGGAGCAATAGTAACGTAATCCAGAAAAAAATATGTTATTACTAACTCTCAGCATATTTGGTAGAGAGAATCATTAAGAAAACTGGAATGTGATAAGAGCTGAACTGAGGCGGGAACCTTGGATGACTGAAATACCTAGGATGATATATAAATGGGGTAACAACATTGCCAATAGCATGACAAGTAGTTTATATGTACCAGTACAACATATAAATTCCAATAGACCAATTCCCCCAGGTAATGATAGATGTGGGGGATGTTCCTCTTCTAGGTACATTCTTTCTGGAGCTACTTTTGAGGACTCCCTTCTGATAAACAATACAAGATGAATGCCTTTATTAATTGCTACACAGACGGTATCAAATGTAAGGCAACCAACCTGTAACTGTGGCACTTTTATGTGGCTAAGAGTATAAGAAAGTTTAAAGTCTGTACTGGTGAACCTCGGAGGGCTATTGAAAAACAAGTCCAGATGCATGCCTTGGTGACTGATATCACTTTAAGAGGACCTGAACAGTTTTATATTTCAAGGTTTAGAAGAAGTTGCCTTATCTAGCAGGGATGGGAACTTGGACAAGATGATTCTGAAATGGTAGAGTTATTGTCAATATACTCCAAGGGCCACACAAGAACCGCAACTAAATGAGCGGTTTCAGCTAGCCCCATTTTTGTAATGTCCATCCAGTTCAGAAAGGAATCTCAGTACATGTAATATAATCTGCTCTTATTTATTGGGATAAATCTTGTATAGCTATAAAAAAATATTTTGCACAGATATACAGTATACGTTCTTAACCTTTGATGGTATGTTACATTTCAGATCGGGTGCATCTTTACTTTTTTAGGTGATGTAGCTGGTAGTTAATTTTAGAAATGTGAATACATTGTTTTGATATGGCCATATAGACAATTGAATGTATAGCACTACAAAATAGGGTAGAGACCTGTGTTTGGCAGGGAGCCATTTATAGCAGTTATATTTCTTGTGTTTATTCTATGATGAAATTGTCATTTTATTTATCTCTGTTTTATCAAGTTTTTCCTGGTTCTACTTTCAATCCCCCTCCCTCCCTCCCTCACACACATACACTTTTCCTTTTCAGGGTTTGAGTATCAACATAATCTTTTAATAATCTTTAAGTAGTGTTTTGTGGATGATTGTTGGTGACTATGGGGGTTTGGGAATCACCTTGATGGAAGTTTACATATGAATTTATGCACAAACACTTTGTAGTGACTGTATATTTAAAATACCTATATAAAGGTGGTGGTTCCTCCGCCTCCCAGCATGACTCAATAAAGAGCAGGTGGCATGCTTGAAACATTGGTGTGGATGGGTGAGTGCTGCTTCCTATATATTTTTTAATAATAGACTTGGGGTGGGATATTCAAATGGGTTGCGCATGGTGCAACAGAGTTGCGCCATGCGGACCCCACTGATGCACCCCGGTGCGATATCCAATGGGGGAACAGGTGCAGCACAAATCCCCATGCGCCGGGGTGCATCGTAAAATATGCAGCTCAGGTAAGGGGGGGGCATGCCCATGCATGTTCTGCACGTCCCGATATTCAGCCCAGGATGTGCTATGAATATGCAGGTGCAACCCCTACATGCGCCACACACAGTTATGCCGTAAAATAATGGAGCAACAGCTGGCCATCCACAGGTGAGTTGCCGTAATGCAGGGCGCAACATGACAGCTGCCTGTTGTGGGTGGCCACTCAAGCTTTGGCAGCACCATCCGGTGGTGTAGCGCCCCCTTCCCCCATGCCCGATCGCGGGTCGTAATAATAGTTAACCTCCCTGGTGGTCCAGTGGACCTATCTCCATGCCTGATCATGGGCTGTAATAATAGTTAACCTCCCTGGTGGTCCAGTGGACCTATCTCTGTGCCTGATCGTGGGCTGTAATATCGAAAACACTCCCTGGTGGTCTAGCCATACCCGTACCCCCTCCAACCCGTCCACTCATTTCCACCTCCCTCTCCCCCAGTCAATGGCGGGTGGCACTCCACCGCCAAGTCGCTCAGTTGCCTGCCGACTGACCATGTACAGTACGGCTGTATGCCCATTGGTCCACAGTGTGGGCCAATAGGCGTGCAGACCGTACCGTACTACACAGTCCCAAAATGTGAATGGATCCATTCAAATATCAAGACTGTGTAGTACAGTATGGTCTGCATGCCCGTTGGACCATGCTGTGGACCAATGGGCGTACAGCCATACTGCATGCCGTCAGTCGGCAGGTGGCCAGGCGACTTGCTGGTGGGGTGCTGCCACCCACCACTGCCGAGGCGGAGCAGGGTGGCAGGAATGAGTGGGCGGGTTGGGGGGGGCAGGTACTGCTGAACCACCGAGGAATGTTCAATAACAGCCACGCGATCAGGCGCAAGCACCACCAGGGAAACTGTACAACGCGGGCATGGGCTCCACTAGTTTCAAAGATATCACTGTTACAGCCCACGATCGGGCATTGTCTACGTGCTGGTGGGGGCGGGGCGTTGGTCCCAACAGCTGCTGCCTGGCGGGCATGAACACAAGTTGCCGAGATGCAACGCACCTGCATGCAAATTGGGCCATAATGACATGCAAATGGGCCCATTTGCATCTTGCAGGCATTATGGCCTCATTTGCATGTCCACCGCTGAATATCATGGTTGATGTGCCTAGCACAATGGCACTTGTGCTAGCGCATCCCCCTGCTCCTCTCTGGCCACTTGCGCTGGTGCAGTGCCATTGCACCATGCACTATGCGGGTGGCCATGGAGCGATATTCAATGGTGCTGAGCCATGGCACAGCACCATTGAATATCACCCTGTCAGCACCCTGGCGCATCCCAGTTGTGCTGCGCCCAGGCTTGCACCACAGCCTGGTGCAGTCTGAATATCCCACCCCTTATATTTAATGAGACAACCAATGTTGTGGTTTGAACAGTGTGGTAGCCTTAGCATAGTCTTTTTTGTTTTCACAGGTAGGTAGTGTACATCCAGAGCTTTACTTTCCGGTGGCTGTCTTCAGTTACACTATCACCCAGAAAAATGCTACAATCTGTCAAATCTGTATCTAAAGCTGAATGGTCTTTTTTGTTTAAATTCTGTTTATTCTCCTTGGTTCAGCTGTGGATGTACCCCATGTCTACCCCAGTGGTTCCTGTTCAGGCTCACCCCCTGGTGCTGCCCCACTGGAACTCACTGATGGCCCAGGTGACACTGGCTTGCCCCCAACAGTGGGAATCCCCCTTCAGCATGAAATAGGAAGAGTACTGAGAAGCTAATCTGGTAGTTGGTGTCTCAGACAATGGAGGTGATGCTGGCAGGGATCCCAGTGTCATTCCACTCAGCCAAGGGGTTTTCTAGCTTAAGGCAAACCCTGGTTGAGGCAGACATGCAGTGATGTTGCCGCACAGTCAGGCATGCTCCAATCCCCAATGTACAGATGTCAGCCACTCCACTCATCCTAGACACTGTGCTAGTCTCAGGCTTACCCATCCCTAACCATCACTAGGGGTTGGTATATTACTGGGCTCCAGATCCCATCCTCCCTGGAGAAAGTGAATAGTCCATCAGACACTCAGTCTTCTACCCCCAGCTGACCCTCCAATGACCCTGAGTTCGCTCCCAAGTCAGCGTCATCAGTGTTGCAAGCAGTAGCACAACTGCTGCACTAGTGAGCCATCAGCCTTAATGGTCCTGATATCACCAGTGGGAGCTATGCATGACGGCAGGCTGGGTACATGCAATTCACGCATATCCAGCCCACATAGTTTTGCACCTGGGGACAGGCACAGGATGCATGGTATGCACAACTGCCTGCCCCTGCAGGGCTCTTCCCATGACCCTGCCCACTAGCACATGGATTGAGGGACACAGGCAGGCAAGCAATCAGATGCCTGTCTTGGGTCCTGAACTGGATTCCCTGCTGCGCATGAGCAGGGGATTCTGGGTAGGTACAGGTCTGCCATTTTTTAACCATATGGATGAGTACCCAAATGGATGCCCTATCAGTGGGGTGACTCCCTGGCAGGTGTCATTGGGAGGCATGCAAAAGATACAGCAGTTTTCCCACTGCTGTATCCTGCACCCCCCCCTTGTCTGGAACTCTGCACCTCTGTGAACATCATGGAGTGTGGGCATGACCCCAGAGAGGTTACATACATAGCTGCAGGAATGGCCAGGTCTCAGGTGCAAAAGGGATGTGCATCCCTTCCACGCATGTCACCAGGGATCCGTGGGACCTTGATGTGTGGCTCAGGGACTTAAGATTCTTGTGTGCCTCAGATTTGTGGTACGTATGCAACCCAAACCTTAATGCAGAGGGCCCAATATGAATTTCATGATTTGCTGATTTATCCGCTTGTTCCAAACTAGGTATTTTTAAACCTCCTCTTTTCCTAACCTTATGCCTGTCAGTCTTCTAGGTTTTTCTGCCTTGAACCTCAAGTAGCTTCGTTAACTCTTCACTTCAACTTAAAGAACATCAGTACTTCTTCTGCTACACTCAAACAACGTTTTAGTTCACCTCATTCCACATTGGCTTTCTTGACTCATTGAATGTTACAACCTACAGTCTTGTTACAGACCGTATGTTAACAGTCCAACCAACCTTAAATCTCTAATGCTTGGGAAAGTCTATAAATTGTCTAAAAACTGTTTCATTATTAAAGATTCTAAACTCATATTGACTCAGCAACCTGTTTAAAGAAAGAATTTTTCTATACAAGGTACTTGATGGCCATCAACCTTTACTGAACGCATACACTGCCTTTTTCCTCAGTATGTTCTGTAGAACTTTTAATGCTACTAACAGTTTATGCCTGGAGGGCTGGAGACCTAAGGCTTTAGATCCTTAGAGGTTTCCTCCACAGGGTTTTTTCCTCTTCTCCATGCAAAATTTCATAAAAATATCACCCTGACTTCGATCTAGATAGTGTCTCCATCTGTCAAGTGTTAGTTCTTCATTCTCCCTCTGTCCTTATGGGAAATCATGTATGACTTTGGCAGTTCAGTGTTACACCTATGGCTTTGAATTGTTGGGGATTTAAATTAATATACTTCCCTAAGGCATCATTAGTCTTTGGAGACCTTGTCCTTGCTGCACCTCTAGGGGTGGAGCACTCCTTAAGAGAATTCTTTAGCCACACTGGTACCTCAAAAGGATGTTAGCCCACTGCTGGGACAGAAAGCAGGATAGCCAGAGTTTATGATGCATATGCACTCAATCTGCTTTGCATTGCCACACTTTCACGTACATAGTATTTCCTGTTGAACCATTGAATTGAGAGGCTAAGGCTGTAGTTGTATGGGGTAGCGGGCTATTTGCTCTGCCTCCTGAACATACTAATGAGCATGTTCCATCTTCCTTCAGATACACATCTTTTCTGGCTCCGCCATCATACCGCTCAAGTGTCCCTGATTTTCAGGAATATTCTTGATTTTATCTCAAAAATGTCCTAAATCCTTTCTAAAACTGGCATTTTTGCAATGGAGGAGTAAGTATTTGAAACGTAACATCACACATTAGTACTACAGTCTAATTTTCCATCGGAAACTGATTTTCTCACTAAGTCAAATGTTGCGGCAGCTTTGTGAGCAAATATAACCCTTATCTGAGATTTGTACTGATGTTGATCATTTCTCTCCAATGTAAGCCTTGCCCCTGATTTGTGAGGCAGAAAGTTGAGAGGTGCAGTTTGTCCACCATCCTCCCTCCTTCTGTGGTGTTTTTTTTTTCCTCTCTCCTTCTCGGGATTCATAATTACACTTCCTCGGGTGCCTTTAGTCTTCAGGAACCTTGTCCATCCAGCACCTCTAGGGGTGGAACCACCCTCAAGAGATATCCTTTGCTACATTAGTGGCACCTCAAAAGAGAGAAGAAGGACCAAAGTTAATGTTTCACTAGCATGCAATCTATATTGTATTACCATACCTTCACATACTTAGAATCCCACTTAACCAATGGACCCCTATTCAAGGCCAGGTCAGAGGTGTAGTTAGCCTGTTGAACCCAGCACCAATTCTAAAATCTCCCCACCCAGCCCAACTTAGGGAGTAGTTAGTAATAATTTTCATACTGTCACAGCTTTTTATGTGAAATGGGATATATGTAAAGGGAATAATGAGTCAATTAATGTCTTGGCAGAGGGATGGCTAGGTCAATTTGTAACCCTGGGCAGGTAAGCATTGGGCCAAGAGTCATCCCATAGGGCAGGCATTTGATGGAGTGAGGAATATTTGCAACTAAACTGGACAGGTGCTGCCCTGAGAGGCCATACCTGTCCATAGAAGGGGTATAATTTCAAACTCAAAATTTGATGTAGAAACTGTCATGCAGGAAAGGCACGGCCCTGGAGAGGCTCACTGAATTTTGAGGCTATAGTATCCTGGTGTCAGCTGGAAAACATTCCATGAGGATGGGAGCAGCCAAAACAAAAAAAACAGGAATTTGCTTGCTGTCCAAGAGGCTTGAAAATAGTATTATATGTAAATATGTAAAAATGTATTGTTTTTGTGGTGACAAAGTAAAGCTGTGGCCATTTATATCCCACAAAATGTGGTTGTGGGTTTTTTGACAGATTGGGATCTAGGGATCCGAAGGGGCATTGAGCTGACCAGCAACTCAGTCTAAAAGTGGCTCCCCAACTTTACGTGGTTTACATGTATGGAACTCATTATGATAGGTATTGAAACAAAAAAGTATAAGACCATTTTAGGAAACAGTTGCACTTAAACTTTAATTTTGTAATTTTTTTCCCCTCATTTTTTTTCAAAATTTTACATCAACTAGTGTTTTTTTACTGTATATTTTAAAATGACCAAGTTCTTATATGATTGCAACAAATCAGCATTAAGAACCATAGAAAATATTTTCTTGTGTACAGTTGCCACAGCTTATGCAGCAGTATTAAACTGGAAAACCAAACACAAGGTATTGCGTCAGCATGTGGTATGAAAGCAAAACAAAATGATAATATCAAATGCACGCAGAAAATAGAGTTAAAAATCTACGTTTCAAGCTTAGGTTTTCATGAAGAAATGTCTAAAAGAGAAAAAAAACAAAGTCAGGTAGTATTAAACTGGATCATAGAAACACAGAAGTTGTTGGCGGATAAGGATCTTTTGACCCACCTAGTCTGTTCAGTTTTCCCTGCCTACTGAGTCACCGTAGGCCCTGCTCGATCTCCGGTCATCTCCTCTCCTTGCCTTACTACCAAGGTCCCCTTGTATCTGTCCCATGCATGCTTGAATCCCATCACCATTTTGGCATCCACCACCTCTGCTGGAAGGCTGTTCCAGGCATCCACCACCCTCTCTGTGAAGAATTATTTCCTCATATCTCCTCTGAGTCATTCCCCCCGACTTCACAGTGTGACCCCTTGTCCTTGAGTTTCTTTTTCTATTGAAAGTGCTACCTTCCTGTACCTTATTGATATCTGTTAGGTATTTGAATGTTTCTATCATATCCCCCTTTCCCTTCTCTCCTCCGGAGAGTACATATTCAGTTCCTTGAGTCTCTACTCGTGGGGCTTTTGATGGAACATTCTACTTCAAAGGTGCTTAGGAGCACAGCTGTCTTCATGGTTTAAGTATGAAAAAGAACATAAAATGTAGTGGGTTAGATTTTCAAACAGGACGCTGATGCACAGTCAGATGTAATGCCCCATTAGAATCCTCCACTTTGTGCAAAAACTGGAGTACCTTATTTTCAAAGGCTCCCAAGTTATTGCAGCAGTTCCTCATGGTATATGCACCATTAAACATAGAAACATACAATTTGACGGCAGATAAGGACCGCTTGGCCCACCCAGTCTGCCCATTTCCCTACCTGATGGATAAGCTGCAGGTCCTAGTTAACCAGCAGCCTACTTCTTCCTACCCCAACCCCCTAGAATTGCCTTATGACTGTCCCATGCATGCTTGAATTCCACCACTGTTTTTGACTCACAACCTCCTCTGGAAGGCGTTCCATACATCCACAACCTCTCTGTGAAAAATACTTCCTTAAATTACCTCTGAGCTGCCCCCTTCTATCTTCAAATTGTGCCCTTGTTCTTGCACACCTTTTTTTTGAAAGATGCTACCCTCTTGGACTTTGTTGATTCCCTTGAGGTACTTGAAAGTTTCTATCATGTCTCCCTTTCCTTCCTTTCCTCGAGGGCTATACATATTAAGCTCCTAAGTCTCTCTTCATATGTCTTCCGTGCAGACCCTGCACCATTTTAGTTCCCTCCTCTGGACTGCTTCCATCCTGTCTATGTCTTTGCGGAGATTGGGTCTCCAGAACTGCACGCAGTACTCCAGATGGGGTCTCACTAGCTGTCTGTACAGAGGAATAATAACTTCTGTTTTCTACTGGTGATGCCTCTTCCTATGCATCCCAGTATCCCCCCAGCCCTCCTTGCTGCCCTCTCACATTGCTTTCCCACCTTTAGGTCATCTGATATGACTACCCCTAGGTCCCTTTCCATTTTTGTTGTTGTTAGTATCTCACCCCCCATTGTGTACTCTTCCCCTGGGTTTTTGTTTCCCAGGTGCATTACCTTGCACTTCTTAGCATTGAATCTAAGCTGCCATACATTTGACCATTCCTCTAACCTTGCCAAGTCCTTCTCATCCTTTCCACTCCACCTTGTGCATCAACTCTGTTGCAGATGTTTGTGTCATCTGCAAAGAGACATACTTTTCTTCCAGTCCCTCTGCAATGTCGCTATAAAGACATTGAAGAGGACCGGTCCCATTACTGAACCCCAAGTGTACCCCACTACTAACCCCCTTTTTCAGAGTGGACTCCATTTACTATTACTCTCTGTGTCCTATTCTCCAGCCAATTCTTTACCCAAGCTGTCATCTTGGGACCCACTCCAGGCTGGCTAACTTGTATATTAATCTTTGTGTGGGACTGTGTCAAATGCCTTGCTAAAGTCTAGGTAGGCCATGTCCACAGCCCTCCCTGATCAACTACTTTGGTCACCCAGTCAAAGAAATCTATCAGATTTGTCTGGCATGACCTTCCCACTGTGAATCCATGCTGCCTTGGGTCCTGTGCCCCTCTGGCCTCTAGATACTCAACAATTCTTTCCTTCAGAAGTGATTCCATCATTTTCCCTACCACTGAGGTTAAACTAACAGGTCTGTAGTTTCCTGCTTCTGCCTTGCTCCCACTTTTGTGAGGGGAATCACATCTGCCCTCCTCCAGTCCTTGGGTACCACCCCATCCTCCCATGATTTGTTAAAGAGGGTAGTCAGTGGTGTCACTAGTTCTACCCTTAGTTCTTTTAGAATTCTGGGATGAATCATCAGGCCCCATTGCTTTGTCCACCTTCAGTTTTAAGAGTTCTTTCAGAACCCTTTCTTCTGTAAATGGGCTGGTATCAACTTCTGTATCCAGAGTGTTTCTACTGTTTGTTTTAGGTACGTCCCCTCTTCCTTTGTAAATACTGAGCAAAAATATTTGTTTAGTATCTCTGCCTTTTCACAGTCACCCTCTGCCCACCCTCCTCCCTTTATAGCCTCACTATCCCTCCCTTGGTCTTACTTGCCTCCTGATGTACCTATAAAGGTTTTATCTCCTTCTTAACTGAGTTGGCTATCTTTTCCTCGGTTTGGGCCTCTTTGCTGTTCTGACTGCCTTCCCAGCTTCCTTTTGCTTTAACTGATACAGTTCTCTGTCCTGTTCCTTCTGTGATTCCTTGTACTTCCTGAATGCTTTTTCTCCTGAACCTTCACTACCACTTCCTTTGAGAACCATAGTGGTTTCTTACCTCATTTCGTTTTGTTTATTTGCTTTACACAAAGGCTTGTTACTTCTGTGATGGCAGTTTTATTATTCCCCATTGTTCTTCCACCCCTCCTTCCTGCCCATTTGCTAGTGCATTCCTTAGGCACTCACCCATTTGACAAAGTCAGCCCTCCTAAAATCCAGTACCTTTGTCTTTGTATGGCTTGACTCTATTGCTGTGTTTATTGTGAACATACTGTTCGATGGTCGCTAGTTCCCAGATGGCTACCCACTTCTACATCTGTGATCCTCTCTTCATCTCCATTTGAGAGAACCAGGTCTAAGATTGTTCCCTCTCGAGTGGGCTCCAATACTAGTTGTCTAGGCATGCCCCTGTAGGGCATCTAGAATAACCCACTCTTAGAAGTGGCTGCTGCAACTGCACTCCAGTTAACATCTGGCATATTCAGATCACCCATCAGCAATATCTCCCTTTTTCTGCCATACTAAGTATACTTTCATTTCCTTGTCCATTTCCTCCCCTGAGAAGGGTCTGTATCAACCCTCTGCGGATTGTGGTGCCATTGCCGGTCTCCAAATTTACCCACAGTGCTTCTTCTCCTCCCTGTTTACCCTTTTGTTCTGTTGCTTTGATTCCTTCCTTTATGTAAAGAGCTACCCTCCTCCTCTTTTACCCTCCTGTCCCTCCTGTAGATAGTGTATCCTGGTATGTTTACATCCCAGTCATGGTTTTGTGTGTACCATGTTTCTGTGACTGCCACGATGTCCAGATGTTCCTCCTCCATCAAGGCCACTAATTCAGGAAGCTTGTTACTCAGACTACAGGCATTGGTACTCATTGCTCTCCATTTTTTGATGGCTTTACTTTCTGTTGCAGCATCCCCCACTGACCTTTCTACTTCTGTCTTTTTCCCATTTAGTACCCTGTTTTGTAGGGAGAGGCTGGGATTTTTCTGCTGCTTATCAGTGCCTCCCCTTGACTAGTTTAAAAGCTTGCCAATGAAGCATTTAAACCGATTGCTCAAAAGACTTGTTCCTTCCTGGACAGATGCAGACCATCCTGCCAGTATAGGCTGGTGTCCTCCAGGTGGAACCCAGTCCCCAATGAAGCCAAACCCTGTGCTCCACACCATTTTTCAACCACTCATTAAACTGCATGATGCAAAGTACCCTTGCCTCACTCATGCCATTTACAGGCAGCACCTCTGAGAAGGATACTGTGTGTGCTACTTGTCTTAGGCCTCTCCCCAATTCTACAAAGTCCTTCTGCACTGCTCTAAGCTCATGTTGAGCCAAGTCATTTGTCCCTAGGTGGACAATGCCATCCAGCTCAGACTCCCGTGCAGCTGTTCTCGTGATCCTGAGGATGCGCTTCCTGTCCCTACAAGCCATGGCACCAGGCAGGCACTTTACTTCAGTTTTCCCTGCTCCCCCCAGTTCTAGCCCCCTAATAATTGAGTCCCTCACCAGGAGCTGCTTCCTTTCCTTGTAGCATTCTCTGCCTTCTTCCTGTGGGCCTCCCTTGTGACAGGTGTCCTCAGCCTCCTTAATCTCCTCCGTGGGTGCATCCACAGGGGAGCTGTGCTCCCCCAGAATGGTGTATGGATTGTGGAGTGGAACAACTGACTGGGTGTGCCTCTGTTCCACCCTCCTCACCCTCCCTGAGCCCACAGTGGTCCAATTGCTGTCCTTTCTTTGCAACCTCTGAGGTAGTGGTGGTGGCTCTGGTGCTCTCTGGATGGGGGGGGTTCCCTTCCTACCATCCAGTCTGGCCTGGGGAAGGTTTTCTTACTGCTGTCCAGTGTGGCCTGAGGCGGGCAACTTCCTCCCTCAGGGCAGAGAGTTGTCTGCAAATGAGGGCAGCATCTCAGCCTCCAGAAAGACTCCCAGAAGACTGCTGCCCCACAGCCATTACATTGCACTACTCCACATGACTATGTACTTTTTTTTTTGTGTGTGTTTGTGTGAGTGATTGGTTTGTTATATGAAATATATATACTATATATATATATATATATATATATTATACAATGTGTATCGTATATTTTCAGTGCTGTGTGCTAGAGAGGATATGACATTGATATGCACCTTGCACTCTTGAGGAAATGATGTCAGAACCCCAGGTATAAAGGAACTATTTCGGGGTTAGGTGAGGGTGGGAAGGGTTGGGCCTAAACTGTGCCCTCACAAAACAATCAGCTAAGAGCTCTGACCCACCGCTGCGATGAGTGCCTTCCTGTCTGCAAGATACTATACACAACAATTTGACAGAGAAAATCCCCTGCTAATCAAACAGAGAAAAATCCAGACATTCAAGTCAGACACAGGTAAACCTCCCCAGCCCCAAAACAGCCTGGTGGTTTGTGCTCTGAAAGTAGTCAGCCCCAAAATAAGTGAGCTGTGCTTTGAACTCTTCCTGCACTGAAAATCTTAAGAATTGTAACAGGACTGTCTTTTCCTGATAATTGTAAATTCCTTATTTCACCTTTCAGTTAGAAGCAGCCTCCACCTGCAGTATATCTGCTACAAAGCAAAGACAATTGAAAGGTTCCCCTCCCTCTGTTGTGAGCACAACTCGCTTTCTTGCAAATCCTATGTTCACTATTGCAGTTCCCAACAAGAGATAGTTTGACTAGGAAAATTAAGTCCAGTGTTGCAGCTTGCAGCCAGAGGTAGCTTCACCTGAAGACCATTGTTTTTTGATTGAATCAACACCATATTTAGTGTAAATTGGGGCAACAGGAATTCAAAATCAGTTGATAGATGCTCTGTGAGATGTCCTATGAGTAACACATGTGTATGACCCTGTCAGTAATACTGCCACAGCACTATAGGGCAAGTCCCCTAAGAGCCACTGCATAGCGATGCATACCCAGCACAGAATACAACACACTTCTGGGTATTTTCCTCTGTGCCACCAGCCCACAAGAGAGCCAATACTATAACACAGTCTGGCAGTGCAGAGATGGGAGAAAAGAAACAGGCAATAGTGAAGCTGCAAACATTTGATACAAACTAAGCATGGCAACTCCAACTACCCCAGTGCTTCGCCTAACACTGAGGCTTCATCAGGGATGTACACCTCTGGAAGCACAATGTTTTTTGCTGCAGTATTACTACCGCTAAGCAATTTTAGTCACAAATTGCAGTGAGAAAGAAATAGTGTGATCTACTGGGAACTGAACCTAAGGTCCCTGAATATCATCCTGGTGCTCTGACATCACTGAGCTAAAAGCTCACATTTTTGAACTTGGGGCTCCTGGACACCCTTCCCTTCTGTGTCCAGAAACCCCAGATCCAACCATGTGAGCCTGTATCTCAGTAGTTAGAGCACCGGGATGGTATTCTGTGGCCCTGGGGTTCAATTCCCAGTAGGTCACATTATTTCATTCTCACTACAGTCTGTGATTAAAATTGCTTAGCAGTGGCAAATACTGTACCATAAAAACATCAACTTGTCATCTTACTTGTACCTAGTTGCAGGATATGCAATACCAGAGAAGGGAAGTGTGTCTGGGAAACCCAGGTCCAACCATCTGAGCCTGTAGCTCAGTGGTTAGAGCACTGAGACAATATTCTGAGGGCCTGGGTTCAATTCCCAGTAGGTCACATTATTCTTTCTCATCACAATTTGTGATTTAAATTGCTTAGCTTGTCATTTTGACTATTTCTAATTCTGTAGCTACACTATTCACCATAAGTCATTCTAAGCCAATTACAGGTAACATAATTAATGTGGCATTTATGAGGAAATATAATACACTCCACATGAATAACTTTTGTAATGAAATCTGAACTAATGTGTGATTTATATGTGGTTAATAATTTTTTATTCAAAACATTTTTTAGCAGTTTGGTTACAAAATGTGACTTCTTTATTGATTTACTCAAATCAGACAGGGTTTGTTTATTTATCTGAAATTACTCCAACCAGAATAACCCCCTGAGATGCAGCATCTTATTTTCATAGGGGTCCCAGGAAGGATAGCAGCAGTTATCAGGTTAACATAATTCAGCAGGAATAGTTACATACAGGCTACAGTATACACAGAAAAACAAAACCTGTAAAAGTAGTTAATTACATCCAAATAGTAATCAAAGCAAGCCAGCAAAGTGGAGCCCCATAAACAAAGAGCATAAGTATCATTATGCACATGAGCTTCATTATTCATGGTCAGGGAGAGGGGGAATCCGGATCACAACAAACGGAGCTCTAAGATGGTTGGAAATGCTGAACTTGAACAGTTGCAAGCTAGAAGTATTCCTCAGCTGGAGAAGGAGTTTATTCCAGGTGTCTGGAACTGCAAATGCAAAGGCCTTTATATCAAATACACAGAAACATAGACCGTGACAGCAGAAAAACACCAATAGTCCATCAAGTCTGCCCATGTTCCCTATTTAGCCCTGGGACCTATTGTCCCTCATGGGTCTTAGCCTTTCCCATCCTTCCCCTATTCCCCTCCCATCTTCTGCTGCCCCGAGCAACCATTATACCCTTCATTCTATCTCAACTGTGCTCGAATCCTCCAACAGTTTTGGCACCCACCACTTTGGCAGGCAGACTGTTCCACAGCTCCACCACCCTTGCTGTAAATTAATACTTCCTCATGTCCCTTCTGAGCCTCCCTCCAGTCAGTGTCCACTCATGACCATGTGACAATGAACTAATATTCAAGCTAAAATAGTTCCCTGCACTTCACTTTATTAATTCTGTTTAGGAACTTGAAGATCTCTATTATAGTTGCCCTCTTTCTTCTGGTCTCCAGTGAGTACACGTTCATTGCCTTGAGGCACTCCGCATAGGACCTGTCCTCTTGGACTTGAATAATTTTTGTTACCTTGCGCTGCACTGTCTCCAGCCTATCTCTATCCTTCCTGATGTGAGGACTCTAGAACTGGGCGCAGTACTCCAGGTGTGGCCTCACTAAGGATCTATGTAGGGGAAGTATTACCTCTTTCCTTCTGCTATCAATACCTCTCTCAATACAATTCATGATCCTACTCACTTTGCTATATGCCTTGTTGCACTGACTCATTTGTTTGAAGGAGTCAGTGGTGATAACTCCAAGGCCCCATTCCTCAGCTGTAAAACTAAGTCTCACCCCACCCATCCAGCACTCTGTCCTGAGATTCTTGATCCCTAGGTTACCTTGCACTTTTTGGCTTTGAATTTCGATTGCCAAATCTTAGATCACCCCTCCAGCTTTTGTACATCACTCTGCAATGTCCCTGATTCTCTCATTGCTAGCCACCTTCCCACAGAACTTATTGTGTTCTGTGAAGAAATACAGCCTGCTCAAGATACCCTCACCAATGTCACTAATGAACATATTGAAGAGGACTGGTCCCAGAACAGATCCCTGTGGTACCCTCCTCATTATCTCCCTCTCTGCTGACTTGACCCATTGACTACACTCTGCTGGTGCCCCTTTACCCAGTTACCTACCCAGTTTACTATGACCTTAGCAACACCCAGATCCTCCATCTTCTTCATCTAGTGTCTGTGAGGCACCAAATCAAAACCCTTGCTGAGGTTGAAGTACAGCAAATCCATAGCATGGCCCCTATCCAATTCCTTTGTCAACCAGTCAAAGAAAACTATCAGGTTAGTCTGACAAGATGTCCCTGCCATGAATCCATGCTGTTTACTATCCTGGAGCCTGTTGCTCTTCAGATAGTCCACGAGGTCCTCTTTGACCAATGACTCTATCAGCTACCCTACAGCAGAGGTAAGACTGACAGGTCTATAATTCCCTGCATGTTCCTCCCCCCCCCATGGAGCGGAACTATGTCTGCTACCCTCCAGCCCTTCAGAATGACCTATGTTTTTAGAGAGCTGCTGAATAGACCTACCAGGGCTCAGTCAGTTCTGCTTACTGCTCCCTGAGTAACCTCATAGAAAGCACTTCCCATTTGGGAATTGAGAAGGTAAGTGCTTCTGTTGAATGGAGTAGGCACTACTTTTCTATGTGTTTATTCCCAGAAAATAACTTAAGGATAACATTAGGAGATTGGGGAACATAATGTTTTAGGACGGAAGGAAGACTGGATGAGGGGGAAAATGGCAATAACTGTTGATGTCAAAAATTGCCTTTGCTAGGCTGAGGTGGCTATTCCTTCAGGAGATGGTCTTCTGCATGGGTTTTGGAGATGTGTTTAGAGCACAACAGTTAAAGTGAGGGAGCACAGAACAATGTCACAAGGATTTCCGACAGGTAGCTGAGCAAGGCAGAGGTGCCCACTTTCCTGCTTCTTTTTACAATAAGCAAAGAACCCATAGCAGAGGCTATTAGGACAAACCCAGCAATACAGGGAGTGAGGGTTCATGGGAAAGAGACAAACATTTTAAAATGACCAGTAAGCAATAGATGCATTTTGTAACCGCCTGAGCTATACCAAAAAGAGGTTGCAAGCCTTCCTTGTCCATTTGTAATGGCATTTGCAGATTTACAGTGAAAGGGGCTGGGGTTTCCATGTTAATGGCCTCCAGTTCCCTTTCTAAAGCATGGCAAAACTCACAATGGTCACCACAGAGATTTGCATCCCCCTCTATCCTTAGAATTATTGAAGGGGGACAGTAAGGCTGTAATGACTCTGTAGCAGCCCGGCATGGAGTTGGCAGGTGATGGAGATCCTCATGGGGCCAAGATCCAGTTTCAGTGGTGCAGGAGAATGAGACTAGAGAGGAGAAGTTCACTGGAAGTCAGAGGCATGTAATGAACCAGTGTAGATGTGCAGGGCAACAAGCTCACTGTGGACAGGCTATGGCTTTTACTTCAGATAAGATGGGGAAACAGGCATGTAACTTCTTGATGGGCCCTCAGGATGAAAGTTGATAATTCAGAGCTTTTTGATGTATTGATTTAAAAAGTTTTCCCAGGAAGGGCCTACTGAATGGAGGATAGCTCATTACCAGAGGTGTCCTCGGGGAAGGTTAAAGGGGAGAATTGACCATACAAAGTAATATATTTTTGGTAGTACAGGTACGGTAACGATTGTGCAATACATCAGCAGTATAAATGTAGTTCAAAACAGTAAAAATAAAAACAATACCATGCATGGTAATGTGTTACTAAATAACCAAGCCGCAGTAGATGTTTGTATTTGTAAGCTGTAATCATGCCCATTCATACCTGGACAGTAATTGTTAGGAGTGAATATGCCAGACTTAGACTCCTAATGTGTAGACACTGTGTATGAAAAGCACTATATAAATGCTGATTCTTCTTTTCCTTTTTCTTCTTCTTATGCAATCTGAACTGAAGTGGTCAAGCTCAGAGCACTGAACCGGGAAACAGATCTCAGGTTCAGATCCCGTCACAGCCACTAGCTCACTGTGTTAGCTCGAGCAAGTCACTTTTTTTTAATTTATTTTATTGTAAAAGTTGGAAATTTATTGGATAAGTTGCATGAGAAGCAAGTCTCATTTACGGAAGTTTCCAAGTCATAATACAAAACTGGTACAAACAGACTTACAACATTCAACAATAATCAAGTGCAACATTCTACTATTGCGTAGCTCGCTAGCAAGGTTGCACCTGGGGTACTGCGTGCAGCTGTGGAGCCCATACCTAAAAAAAAAGACATTAAGTTACTGGAGGGGGTGCAATGCAGGGCAACAAAGATGATCCAGAGTCAAGGGGACTTACCATACAAGAGCAGACTGAGGGAACTTAGCATGTACTCGCTGGAGGAGAGGAAGGACAGTGGGGATATGACAGAAACCTTAAAGTACTTGAAAGGCTTACACAAGACTGGGATGGAGGGGCTCTTCAAAGTAAGGGAAGGGAGGGATACTAGAGGCCACACTATGAGATTGGAGGGGGGTAGGTTCAGGATGGAGATGAGAAGACACTTTTTTACAAAGCGGGTAGTGGCCAATTGGAACACGCTACTGGTGGCGGCGGTATCCTGCAAATCAGTAAGCTGCTTCAAAAGGGAATGTAACAGGGTAAGAGGGAGGGATACAGCGGGGGGGGGAGGGAGAGGCAGCTGCTGAACAGGGCGGCTAGCTGCAAAATCGAGCAAACTTGATAGACCGATAGGCCTTTATCTACTGGCTAATTTTGTATGTTCGTATGTTCATACTCAAGTGAAAAAGCAACTGCAGTGAGGACTGATTATTTAACATATATGCCTTTGCAAGATTCTTAAATGTCACTAAGCTAGTCCAGTTCCTATACTAAGATTCGCCCCCTTGTGTTTCACTCTTCCTAGCTTAAAATGTGGATAGAAGCAAGGCCCCACAGTAAATGAGATGTTTTATCTCAGCTTGGTTATCTCAATTAAATAAACTGTAAAATAAAAAATAAAAAAATAGATCCCTCACCCTTGTTGCAGCACTCCAACTCTCTCTGCAATGTGAACATTGGTCAACAGTGGCATGTGTGTACATGCGTGCTGTTGCCAACTAGTGTCCACAATAGCAGAGGCTTAGGACAGCTGCCAAAAGAAACTGTCAGACTGAGCTGCTGCCAGAAACCTATTATCCTCAGACTGCATGGCCCTGGCTCTGTAACAAAGAATGCTTGGGATTTCACAAGGGCTGCAATGTTCTTGGAACAAGCAAATAGTGACCTACTGTAGCCTGTGAAAAACATTTTTAGCTCCTAGTTGTAGTAGTAATGCCCGTTCATGCCACTGCTACTAAAAACAATCAGTGCTAGCAGGAAAGATGCTGGCTGCACCTTATAACCTCTTCTGAAATTGGGGCTGGGGGCTGTGGTCAGGCAATGCAGTTAGTCTTGTTTTTTTTCTATATAGCTTTTTCTCACTGTTAACATGCACATCACCCCCTCATCTGGCTGAGGGGACCACTCAGCTCCATTGTTCACTAACCTGCCACTTGGATTTCCCCCACACACACCCCATGATAGGGCTTCAGGGGGGACCATTCTCCCTCAATGATCAGGATGCAGCTGGTGGCCATCATTCTTATGACAGCCCATGTTTCTCCCTGTTATTTCAGTATTCCCACAGTCCTCCTCCATTGTTGTGGTACTGCAGTGACTACTGGTGGTCTCGCACATATGTTGTATACTAGGGAGGAGGAAGCAAGTCTCCAGGCCCACCACAAAGGCCACTGTGGCATTAGAATGCAACGACACCCCTTCCCAGGATGATTGGCTCTGCCATTGGTAGCACCTTAGTAGTATGACTGTCTGCACTGAGAGCCCCAAGTGCCCTCTTAAACCTGGGTCACTAACATGGAAGCACACTGTGCTACCACTAGACTAAGGGGCATATCCTCTTTAATCTTCTTTCTAAATGGGAGTTGTAGTTCCCTTCATTTTAGAAGCAACAGTGGTGCAAGTTGATCACAAAATACTCACCAGGTGAGAAAGGTTGCAGTTTCATTATAAAGAACGCAGTTATAGATTTCTCTTTTCCGCATCTGTGCTTATTCTCAAAAGGCCACCTTCCCTCTCTCATTAACGCATAAAACATGTTGACTGTTCTGAACCTCAGCATAACTAGAAAATAAACAATGAAGACTGCTGTGTCATGAAAAGAGAACTTTTCCCCAGAGGTTGCAGCCTCCACACCTCAGAAGAAGGGTTCTCTGTCTGCATAAGATGAGAGCAGGATACAAGTGTCTACAAACAGAGCAGGTTGTGAAGCATTCCATTTACAAAACCTGCCTTTACATTGGATGTTTTGACTTTGCCATGCTGTTGCTCTGTTAACTGTATACCCCACTACTTTTTCATTTATGGGTTTTGGAAACAGCTGACTGCCAGCAGCTGAGCTCACAGTTGATCTACTTGTAACACCAGTCAGTTGTCATGTAAGGACTGTGATGTCATGAAACAAACACACTGTGAGGTTAAAAACCATCCTCAGCTGTTTTGTGCCTGTAACGTGGGATGACAAATGCACAAGCTAAGTTCACACGTTGGTCTTTTTTTTCTATGTAGTAAACATAACCAAACTTATTTAGGATGGGACCTGTGTGTGTGTTGGATTTCTATTTCCCTAATAAATAACTTGGTAAAAATATGTGCTAAACCCCAAGAAAGACAACTGGGGATAAAAAAATGCTCTGACTGTGACAGCCCAAAACAAGTATTTGTCAATGCCGAATGTTTGCTTGCTGGCATTGGCAGTGGTAGTGTAGAAGTTACAGAGCTGCGTAATAGGAATGGCAGTGAAGTACTGAACTGAAGCCAACTCCACCACCACCCTGCAGAGAGTGACAGGCATTGGGGTGTGCCTTTGGGTTGTCAGGCATAAAGCCCATGCCATTTCACCACACCCCACCCTGCATACACTGACAAGTGTCACAGTGTTCCTTGGAGTCTTTGGCCCTTATGCGCACCCCATTCCATCAGGAAATATGGTGAGATGGGTGCGGTATAGGAGAATGGGGTGAACTTTGGAGTCCAAGGCATACCTCGATGCCTCTCACTGGCTGCAGGGTGTGGAATGGTATGAGCATTACAGGCAAGAATCCCAAGTCACACCCCTGATGCCTGTCATTCTCTACAGGGTTGGGTGTTATGGTTGGAAACCCTAATACCTCAGGCATTCGTTGGTATTTTCACTCCAAATTTTCAACATGTTTTTTTTGTGACCCCACCTCATGAACAGTGGCAATATCAGTTTGTTAGCTGAAAGCTGCTTATGCACAGTGACTATGGCATTTAACACCATGGTTGCAAAAACATTCTGAACAGGATGTAAAATATGACAGCTGTACTATTCATGGAGAGGTGTAAAAAATAGCAAAGTTGCTAATCTGCAGTAAAAATATCAAAAAAACTGGTGAAGTCACGAGTGTGCATAGAAAGTGTGCAACGCGCACCGTAATGTAATTAGTTTGGGGATTTTTTACAGCAGATTGTCAACACAGGCATTTTGGGACCTCCGATCATGAACAGTGTCAGTGTGATTTTCTTTATCTGTCCCGAACAATGATTTCCCACAGCGACCATGCATCTCTGCGCTGAAAGTGTGAAAACACATTTCGGCCACGTTATGAATAATGACAGCTGTACTGTTCATGAGGAAGTGTGGAAAAATGCCGCTGGTGAAAATCTGGACTGAAAATATTACAAAGTCATGAACTTACGAGGGTGCTTGGAAACTGCGCAATGCTCACTCTTTACACAGTCATTTTATGGACTTTTGTCACCAAGTTTTCAACATAGCCATTTTAAGACCTCTGCTCATGAATTTCTTAATCTGTCCCAAACATTGCTTTCGCACACCGACTGCACCATTGTGCGCTACATGTGCGAAAACACATTTTGGGCGACATGTGAAAAATGGCAGCTCTACTGTTCATAAGGAAGTGTAATAAAATGGCAATGTTGAAAATCTGGAGTGAAAATATTGAAAATTCGCAAACTTACGAGCGTGCGTAGGAACTGCGCAACGCACACTCGTAAAACAATAATTTTTAGGAATTTTTTCACCAAATTTTCAACATAGCCATTTTAAGACCTCTGCTCATGAACAGCAACACTGTGATTTTCTTAATGTGTCCCATACATTGATTTCGCACACCGACTGCGCCATTGTGCGCTATGGGCGGAAACACATTTTGGGTGAGATGTGAAAAATGACAGCTGTACTGCTCATAAGGAGGTGTGGTAAAGTGGCAATGTTGAAAATCTGGGTGAAATATTGAAAATTCGCAAACTTATGGCGTGCGTGGAACTATAACACACGCTCGTAAAACAGTCATTTTGGAATTTTTCACCAAATTTTCAAAATAGGCTTCTTGAGAGTCCATGTATGAACACTGACAGTGTCGTTTCGTTACTCAGTCCTGAAAGGTGATTTCACATGATGACTGCGAGAAATCACCCTTTGGCCCTAATAACGCCATGACAGTGACAGCATTCATGAGAAGGGTCCCAAAACCCCATGTTGAAAATTTGGCAAAATTCCAAAAATGCCTGAGATATGCAGCAAAGTTGAAAACCTATCTATCCCATTATACAGCTTACCAGCATTTCCTCAGTTCCCGTCGGCTTTGAAGAGTGCAGGCGTGTTCACCGGTCCACGAAGATCGTCGGCGCGAGTCCGGAGGTAAGTATAGGAGGTGGGGAGTGTGAGGAGGCAGGGTGCACAGTGGGTGGAAGTACAGGTTGTGGGAGGAGCATGGAAGCGCCGAGGACAGTTTTTATTTGCAGGGTTTTTTTTGTAAATGACAACGCTGGACGTTTGCCACGCTGGGGTGGGCTCCCAGCGTGGCACAAAGATGGCTGGTTGGGGGCGTGGAGCCGGCGGGGATTGGGCAACCCGTCGGCCATAGCATCATTGCCCGCGCTGGGGTGGGCTCCCGCGTGGCACCCTGTACTCTGGGGAGGATTGGGCACCCCGTTGTCTATACGATGAGTTGCCATGCTGGAGTGGGCACCCAGCATGGCATGTGGAAGGATTTTGGGGGGGAGTGCAGCACAGCTGATGGGGGATTGGGCACCCCCATTGGCTATACAGTGTGTGCGTGGGGGGGGCAGCACGCAGTATGCAAGCGTGTGTGTGTGTGTGTGTGTGTGTGTGTGTGTGTAGGGGGTGCATGCATGAGCAGGTGATATCTTATCACTGCTCACTGAAGCGTAGCTCCCCCTTTCAACTGTACTCCATTGCATTTTGGAGCTGTCATAGGCAGCTTGAGCAGGCATTGAAGAACTGCGGCCATGCCTGCAAACATGCTGCCTGAATTGGAAAAGGGCTGCCACACCTCCGAAAATTTGGATGATGGCACTATGTTTCTTGCACATGTGTGCAAGCAAACATAAAAAGGATAGAAACATAGATGTCAGCAGAAAGAGACTACTGGTGCATCCAGTCTGGCCAGTTTTACTTTAACCTACTCCGTGACATGCTGTCTAGATGGGGTTTCGCCCTCTGCTCCCAACCTCTCTCACTTCCTGCCTTACTGCTACCCAACTGAGTAAGTATGAAGCCCTTTAGATCTGCTGTTCTTCAATCCATTAATGTTTTTTGTGCCTACCACCTCTGCCAGTAGGCTGTTCCACTACTCAGTCACTCTCTCTGTAAAGTAAAACTTTCCTGCATCTCTCCTGAATGTCCCCCCTTAAGTCTACACTCATGTCCCCTTATATTCGACCCGCCATTCCTACTAAATGCCCAGAGACCATCACTGCCATATGCTCTCTGCCCTAAAATGGCTCTCCCTTGAAGCAAGTGTAAGCTCCCCCCCCCCAGTGTCTCTGGGTATGCTAGATGGTACTGAGGGGGCACTTGCAGCCAGAAATACAGTCCCAGAAATTAAAACTCGCTACCTGAGTTCTGCTGAACTGACGCCGGGGGTGCAGGCAGTTCATACATGCGGGATGTAGCAGTTGCGGAGAAAAAATCTTAGTTAGTCAGATCACAAGGTACATTAAGTGAATACATTGTCCACTCAGAGGTAAAAGTGCAACAAAATTATTTAACTGTGCAAAACTGATAGTCCACTCCATGGAGCATGGGGTACAGAATCAGATGGTGGGTAACTTGTCTAGGCACAGAGACTGACACAGTCTGCAGTAACATTCGTTTCCCAAAAGCTATTTCTGCAGTGCTTCCCACTGAGCCATGGAGGGTCTACAAATCCTGGCAGCAGCACTTTGCAATGGGCCAAAAGGCCACAATAGTTTTCACTCTAACTTCACTCCTGCGCAAACATACATGGGCTTCACTTCTTACTTTGCCAGAACAAACTTATGGGCACCCCAAATGCAGTCACAGACTTACTGGCACTGCAGACAGGCAGTCCCAAATCCTTACAGTGGTGGTTTGGTCCTGGAGCTCTCTACAAAGTTGGATGGTCTGCCTACAAGCAGAAATGGCCAAGTCCCCTCTAGTCAATGTCAGTGCAAAGCTCTGAGCATCCCAAGGCATCATGGACACAGCAGGGCCCTGGGGATCCCGGACACCCAGAGCACTTTCCCCTCATCAGCTGCATAGGATTCCTGAACACCTCCCATCCAGGCCACAGTGCCACATGTAAAGGGAGACAGGCTGCCACTACTGCCTTCCCTGACTTCCCCACAGTGCAGACTGCCACAACAGCCTAGCTACACCAAGGACTCCACTTGCTCTCGCCCACAGACGAGGATGCCTGGACCCCACCTGCACCACCCTGTCATTGAGGCACAGGTTAAGAAGTATAGGATAACTAGGAGCAGTTATGAAATTTGCAAGTAGCGTTTTATTATTATCAATAACAGTAAAATAAAAATTGTTCAGTATAACTATTTACAAAGGCAGGACAAATAGAGAAAACAAAGTCCTTCATCTGCGGGTATATCTAATTCCAAGTTTCAGTCTCCCTCCAGCAAAGGATTGCTACTTTTTTTTATAACAAATCTTTGCCTGATAATTAACTTCTTCATCCTGTGCTCATTAAGGAGACATCCTGTTTTTTCACAAAATGTTCTTGTCAGTTTCTTTGCAGAGCAGGCTTGTAAATAGAACAGGGTCCCAAGCTGGGCTCCTGCTGACAGCTCTGCAAAAGAATTTGCAAACAAGCCTGAGAGGGTCTCAAACTGCATCTCAGATTAACCCCCTAAATTCCAAATACCTTTGTGTAATCATCTCAACAGTACAACTATATACAGTTCAAACCAAGGGATCCCAGTTTCTCATAAAGATTCACATATATTTTTATAACTGCAGATATGCAAGGGGGAAGAAAAGACAGAAACAGCAAGTGAAGGCAGAGAGACAGCGAGAGGTGGAGAATCACGAGGCTGTCAGAGTGATCAGTCCTAGGTCTCACAAGAACATTTGGTTGCACAACCAGACAGACAAGAGATAGAAAAGGAGAGGATTGAACATATTCTTGTATTTAACTCTCTCTCTCTCTTTAACTAATGCGACAGGGTCTTATTCAACCCTGTTACATGCCAATCTCAGTGCTGGAGATCACAAGGTGGGCACCAAATTAACTCCCTGGGCTCTAGCTCCCTGAAATGGGACAGGCGGTCCCAGCCTCTGGCTCCAAATGACTCACAACTGCACGACCACACACAAATCCCACCAATCTTCAAGGGCGGTGGGCCGGGGTGGCAAACAGCCCACCTGGCCCCGAACCTCAGCCCTTATGGCCGAAAACACACCGGACCACACTCCTCTCTCTCTCTTCCTCCCTCTTGACTCCTTTTCTTGGTGCCAAAGCCTCCCTTTTCAAACCCTCTGGCCTGAGACCCCCCACCACCACCAGAAGAAAGGGCCCCAGCTCCAGACTTAGCGGCTACACTATTTAACTAGTAAGCTCCCAAAGAGGGCTACACAGGATTAACCTATCCAGTTCTCTGCCTACCTTTTAAGCTGCTCAGAGTTACTGCCCCTCCAAGCCTCCATGGAATCCTCCAGCTTAAGTCACAGAAAAGTGCACTAAGATCCTCAACCTGTCCACTGCTGGAGGTCCCAAGGGTCTGGTCTTGCGTAGGAGACAGTTTGTTTTTTTGCTATTTCTAGACCATCTCTCTGGAATAGCCTACCACTAGAGGTCTTAAACTACTCTTCTGCAGCTGCCTTCAAAAATACCCTCAAGGCTCAATTGCTTGTGGGCAGTTGTAATTATAATCGATGATTTTGCACTTCCCTATACCTGACTATGTAATTCTTAGTAAAAGTGATCTATGTTTGGTGAGCACTTGGGTGGACAGCCTTGCTGACAGATATGTTGTAACACTGATACCTGTACCTGTTCTCATGTCATGCAATGTAACTTAATGTGCAATTAACCCTGCATGTGTTTTTGTTCTGTGACATCACACTGGTGTAATATTGTGGTTGCTTATCTATTAGCTGTACATCTTGTTCCTCTACTGTATGTGTACTTTCCTGTTACTGTTTTGTAATTAATTCTTGGCTGCCCCTGAAAAACGGACACTAGTCTCAATAGGCCTACCCAGTCAACAAATTTCAATAAATAAATAGTTCCTCACAGTTTTCTTTGTTTATTCCTTTCAGGAACTTGAAGGTCTGTCATGTTTCACCTCTCCCTTCTGCCTTCCAGCGAGTACATATTCAGTGCCCTAAGTCAAGTCCTTATAGTGTCTGTCCTGTTGATCCTGAATCATTTTGGTTACTCTATGCTGCACCATCTCCAGCCTGACTCTGTCTTTCCTTAGGTAAAAACTCCAGAACTGGGCACAGTATTCCAGATGGAGTTACACCAGTGATTTTTTTAAGCCTTGTCCCTGATTCAGGAGGCAAGAGGTTGAGAGGTATGTACAGGAGGTCACCGGGATTTGTATTTCTTCCAACATGGGAATCCGATCACCTGTATAGGATGTTAGCCAGATGGGGGATGGTCACAATGGGGATTGGTTGAGACAGGTGGTATAGATGTGCGTGGGTATCAGTGATCTGGATGTTCCGGTGTCCAGCTGCATGCTTACGAGTGTGCCCACTAACTCCAGACTTAGGCAGACACCATCTCCATGTCCTTGCACGGCATAGTCAGTGAAGAAGCCCAAGAGGTCATTTCTCCTCCAATCAGCACAACGAATATCTGCACTACTCAGGTTAATTCATAAAAAAGGCAGCTTTAATGTTAAAATTTAGCACAAAACATATCCGCCAAACAGTGCATCAAGAACCTCTGTCAGTTTCACAAATGAACTTGCGTCATCAGGAGGCTAACAATTACTGTGTAATGGACCCTTAAATACACTAGTGCTCTTATAGTGACATAACTATTATAAAGAGCATTTAGTGTATTTACAAAAACCAATAAATAAATAAATAATGAAAAAATCCTAACATTTTTGCTTATGCAGTTTAGCAGATACTATAAATAGAGATCTTTATATATATATATATATATATATATATATATCCACTTCAAACTAGAAGAATGAAATCTATGGAAAGTCACAGCTGTAATGAATTCATCAGTTCTCATGCATCAAGGCTTTGCTTGGTAAGCCAAAATAGATTCATTCATACCTTAAAGGAGAACATATACACAGCACGTCAGTAGAGAGTATAAGACGTAAGGTACAACAATCTACAGACATAGAACAAAAAAAACTGTTCATTTTCTCTGCTTAATGCAGGGCATTAGTTCAATTTAGTTATTCAAACTTGGTGGCTCCAGAGCCCCTAGTGCCTTTTTCATGAAGTAACCTGAGTAGTGTGGATACTTGTACTGTTTGGACATACAGACATATCCAGCACTCTCCTTGCCCCGTTGAGCTGTTTTGTTGTGCTGATTTCCCCTCTAATACCTCTGGTAGAGTATCCGTCACATACTGTGCCTGTGCTTTACGCAGTGTGCTTCTGCAGAACTGCGCCAGATGTCCGAATTTTCTGCAGTTGTGGCACATTTCTTATCAGAATCAGCAAGTGTTTTGCCAGTGGTCTCCTCCACATGGGTAGCAAGATTACTTAGCCTTGGCTTGTGATGGTGGTTTCTGAGGACCTTGGTGAGGAAGGCATGATGTCCTGTGGCCTCCCCTTGGTCGAGGCTGACCACTGTGAGGTTGGGCAAGGGAAACTCTGTGGATGGCCGCTCTCTCCCTGGGTCCATGTGATGTGCCAACTCCCTGGTGTCTTTCTGGGCATGTTCAAGTGCTAATGGTATAGCGCATGTGGACTTGAAAGTCAGGTCTGGTTCTATAAGAAGATGTTTCACGTAATGGTCTCAACAAAGACCACAGACAAACTGGTCCCTTTCCATCAACGAATTGTCTGTATTCACATGAGTTTGCTAAATAGTTCAGGATGATGATGATGAAGTAGGCAATTGACTCTTCCCTGTCTTTGGAGGCAGTGGTAGCATCGATAGTGCTCCATTATCACAAAGTGTTTGGTCTTTTAGTGCTGTAAGAGTATGCCCTTAAGTTGGTCATGGTTGCACCCACTTAACTGATCTGGTACCACTAGACTCTTAAGCAAAGAGAGACAGAGGAGAAAGAGAAGGAAAAAGAGCAGCACAAAGGAGGGGAGGCAGGAGCTCAGGGAGGATCTGGTCACGCTAGAGAAATGGTCTGGCATCTGGCAGTTGGGATTCAATGCTAGGAAATGCAAGGTCATGCACCTGGGAGCTAGGAACCCAGGGCCAGATACTGGCTCAGGGGTGTACAGGTGTCCAGCTTGGAGGAGGAAAAGGACCTAGGGGTGATAGTCGGCAGTGACATGAATCACTCTGCAGTGCTGTAGAGTGGCAGCCAAAGCAAATAGAATGCTAGGTTGTATCGCCAGAGGAATCAACTCCAGGAGAGAGGAAGTCATTCTGTCTTTATACAGGTCATTGGTAAGACCACACTTAGAGTACTGTGTGCAGTTTTGGTATCCTTATTTGAAGAAGGACATCAAACTACTGGAGGGGGTCCAGTGAAGGGTGACTAAGATGATTCATGGCATGGGTGACAAACCACTGATGAGAGGTTATGGGAGCTCAATATGTATGCCCTGACATACAGAAGGGAAAGGTGGGATATGATAGAAACCTTCAAGTGCCTAATGGGTATAAACAAGGTTGGAGAGGAGGGTATTTTCAATTTAAAAAGGGAAGGGACCACAAGGTGACATAGTCTGAAACTTGTGGGGGGGGGGTAGATTTAAAAAGGAAATGAAGAGGCAGTTCTTCTCAGCAAGGGTGGTGTCAAAATGGAGTGAACAGTCGGATGAGGTAGTATCATTGAAAACACTGGAAGTTTTAAAAGGGGTGGGGCAGGATGAAAGGGAGGGGGAAGGGATGGGGAAGAGAGGGTGGGAGAGGGTAACTTCAGGGAACATGGGTTGGGGGAAGCTCCAGTAAAATAGATGGAGCTGTGCACTTGATGTGTTAGCCCGGGGCAAAGTGTTGGCACTGGGATAATGTGTTTGCTCAGGGCTAACCTGTCACTTGCACAGCACTTTTCTGCTGTGTGTGTGGCCTGCATTGACTGTTGCTGTTGTTGTGCAACACTCCATTACTATCACTCACATCGGCCTGCTACTGCAGCTCTGCCTTCCTCCACCTCTCTACCCACTGAGATGCTGTTGCATTTTGGCCTTCCCTTGTGCTGTATTCAAAGCTGTCTTGTTTCCTGGGCTATTTTAGCACTGTAATCGCAGCCCTGTTTGCACTGCTTCCTTTGCATGCTATATTCGGCAGATTTATCCCGGGGCTATTCCTTTGAATATAGCATGGTAATGGTTCCGGACTAATTCAGCACGCTGTGCAGTGCTAATTTTGCCCTGGGGCTAAGTTTTGAATGTCTGGCCCATGGAGCCTTATCTACTTTCTGGGCTACAAGCCCTTTTCTAATCCCTTCTCTTGTATTTACCACCTGCCCCATTTCTGGTATCCCCTTGCAGCAGCCTTTATGCCACTTTCCAGCAGAGGCCTGCCGTCCTCACCTGTGAATACTGAGCAGAAGTAGTAATTTAGAACAACTGCTTTCTGCTCATAAACCTCTTCTACCCTGCTCCTTCTGTCAGCCTATCAATGCTTCCTTTCATCTTCCTTTTTCCCCTAATGTACTTGAAGAACTGTTTTTCCCCTTCCCTTGACTCCCTCTATAGTATGCAGCTCTGTGTCTGCTTTTGTGTTCCTGATTGTCTTCTTGGCCTCCTTCATTTTTCCTTGGTATTTGCTCCATTCCTTTAATCCCTTGTTTCTCCTTGTAGCTAACAAAAGTCCTATTATGGGTCTCACTGCCTCCCTCACCTTCTTAGGGAACCAGACTGTTATCTTGTGCCTACTACTCAGGCATGATTGGTTGCTTTGAGGATGTCCCCTTTAATTTCTGCCCACCTTTTCTCCACCCCCCCCCTCCCCGATTTTGTCCACTCCAACCAACTTACCTGTGACTAATTCCATCATATGATCAATGTCTGCTTGTCTGAAATCCAGAACTACAGCCTTTGATGAAGGTATTCTGGTACCCAGGGCCAGTTCAAACCATATGGTTTTATGGTCTCTGGACCCCAGCGGATCCCCAACCCACACTTCACCTACCATTTCAAAATTGGTGAGTACCATGTTGAGAACTGCAGCCTGTTTTGTGGATTTCCTAACCAACTGCACCAGCAGACAGTCCTGCAATGCATCTAGCAGGGTCTGACTTGTAGTACTCTTAGCTGAGAAATGTCCAAATCTATGTTTGGTGGATTGAGAGCCCTGACAAGCCCCCTGCTGCCCTCTGCTCAATTTCTGCCCCTAGTTCGCTATCCCCTCATCTCCTGTCCTGGCAGTCCATATACAACACGATGTTCTCAAATGTCCATTTTATTGGTGATTCCTGTGGGTGGGTTTTCTGGCAACCTTTTACAGCCATGGATTAACTGTCCCCCCCCCACATACACAAACACACACACACACACACACACACACACACACACATATGCACACACACTCTGTTGCTCCTAAGTCTGGGGGCACAATCTGCAAAATGGTTCCCAAGCAATACCCAAGGTACCCAGGGAGGACGGCATAGTCTGATATTCAATGAGGACAAGCCTTGTTGCAGCACAAGACCAAAACCAGCACGTCTACGAGAGATGATGTCTAGACTGTAGTGCATAGTGAATGTATGCCCAGTGCTCCATGTGGCAGCAGCACATATGTCAGCTACAGAAACATTCTGAAAGCAGGCAACAGAAGTGGCCATACCGCGTGTAGAGTGGCCACACACAGCACCAGGAAGTTCCTTACCATACTTCCCACAACAGAGCACAATAGTGTCCATTTTGATGGACACTGTTTAGACACGGGGTGCCGCCTTTCCCAGGGATGAATGAAACAAAATCTAAGAGGACTTTCTGCAGTCCTTAGTGTGATCAAGACAGAAACACAGTGGTCTATGTGCATCAAGTGTATAGAGCAATGTCTCTCCCTTGTTGACATGCTCAGGATAATACACAGTAAAGTGTATAATCTGATTTAATGTAAAATCTGACACCACCTAAGGTAGAAAACAGATTGATCCACAAAGACACCCTGCTGTTGTGAAAAATCAGACACGGAAGCTAATGCATTAGAGTCAGAAGCTCAGAAATCCTACAAGCAGAAGTTGTGGCAACCAAAAACAGCATTATCCATGAAAGGAAACACAACTCACAGCTCTCAGCAGGCTCAAATGGAGCCAGAGTCAATTTCTCAAGTGAGAAATGCAGGACCCATGGCAGAACAGGTTTACAAATTGGGAGACGTGCAGAATATCCTTCAAAAACATATAGAACACCTCTAGTTGTGTCACTGTGCGCCCATCAGTAGGGTCATGGAAACCTAAAACTGAAGCCAAGTGCAGCTTAATGGACAAGTACTGGAGACCTGAGGCAGATACAGACAGTAGATAGTTCACTACAGTATTCACAGGACATATAAATGGGTCACTGGAATAGGAAGCACATCATGTGGAAAATAATTTCCATTTCAAAAAATATGTGTCTTGTAGAAAGCTTTCTAGCCACAAAGCAAGATATTAGTCACCTGGGGGAACGCAAAAACAGACAATGGCTATGTCTTCAGGAGCCAGGCATGCAGATGCAGAGACCACCGGTCCAGATGGACCAGGGATCCCAGAGCCCAGGACAGTAGGCCCTGACAAAAGGGGAGCTGAACAGGAGACACCACCACCAGATGCTGCAGAAGTTGAAACCAAATCTGTCGAGATCAGAAGGGAGTC
Source organism: Neoceratodus forsteri (assembly GCA_016271365.2). Classification (NCBI taxonomy): domain Eukaryota; kingdom Metazoa; phylum Chordata; order Ceratodontiformes; family Ceratodontidae; genus Neoceratodus; species Neoceratodus forsteri. The sequence goes on along the minus strand of CM057455.1, from coordinate 1,246,878,573 downwards.
ACTAGTATTAGGATCGCATGCTTCATCCACAGTTTGAGCACAACACTCTGAATGGGAGAATCAGAGAAAAGGTATAAATGAATCTCTGCAGGAGAGGGACAACTCATCTAGCCAGAAAACTCCATGTCCTGGAGTGAGTGAACAGAAGCACGGCAGTTTTGCATTGTGTGGAGATGCAGAAAGGTTAAACTATGCATGACCTCATCTTGCAAAGAGGTAGTCTACCATGGAGGTCAGCAGTTCCCATTTGTGTACCAGGGACTGAGACCTGCTTAGCCTATATGCCAAGATGTTTTGGATACCTAGGAGAAACACAGCTGATAGCTGAAGGCTATGAGACATCACAATGGTAAGAGTGAGTGCCCCCTTGCTCATTTACGTAGTGCATGACACCAACATTGTCTGAATCAGCAAGGTGCCTGGGCTGAAGTGTTTCTAGAAAGCTTGGAGACCAAGTACAACAGCCCTCATTTCCAGGACATTGCTATGGAGCTCTGAGTCTAAATCAGTGTAGGACCTTTGGGTCTGAAAAGATCTGAGATGGGCACCCTAGCTGAACCCCAAGTCATCCATTGTAAGGATCTCTATGGGAGTCAGGGAAAAGAATGGAATGCACTGAAACAGGTTCACATGGTCTAACCACCATACTAGAGTACATCAGAGAGGGGATGTGAAAACCATTTGTTCCAGCTCATCTGTCAGTTGATCCTATTGTACCCAAAGAGTCCAATGCAATATGTGCATGTGGAGATGGGCAAAGGGAACCATAATGATGGCAGCAACCATCAGTCCCAGGAGATAACATCATCTGAGTGGGCATGTAATGACTCCTGTGTATCAGTTAGGCCTGGGCAACAACAGCCTCTGCCCTGTCTGCAGGCAGGATGGCACTACCCACTGCCCTGTCCAACACCGTACCAATATATTGGAGGTGATAACAAGAAATGAGTACAGATTTCATTATGTTTACTGTACCACCCAGTTCCTTGAACAATTGTCTCATTCTGGACAATGTATACAGAATAGCTTTCCTGGATGGGGCCTTCAAGAGTCAATTGTCCAGATATGGGAAGACATACAGCCCTTCCCTCTGGAGGACTGCTGCCACAACCATTAAGCATTTGATAAATACCCGTGGAGCCGAGGATAAGCCAAAGGGGAAGACTCAGAGCTGGTAATGGCTACCCTCCAGCATGAAGCTAAGGTAATGTCTGTGGTACTTGCAAATTTTCATATGAAGGTATTAGTCCTTCATGTTCAGAGCACAGAGCCAATCCCCCCTTTTGCAGCAGGGGGATGAGAGCCTAAAGACACACCATCTGAAACTTTTTGTGTGTGCATTGGACAGATTTAGGTCTCTGAGGTCCAGTACGGCACCGGACACAGATCTTCTGCCCACTTGGGAACCAGGAAGTATCTGAAATGGAACCCTTTGTTTTCTTCTTGGAGAGGAAGAGGTTTTATAGTGCATTTGTGTATGAGCGACTGAACCTCCTCTAGCAGAAGGGACAAGTGACCTAGAGGAAAATGAGAAGGGGCAGAGGATGAACTGGAGGGCACACATGAAGAAAGTTTGCACAGGGCTGGTGGTGTTCCTCAACCAAAAACCCATTGAACTAGAACACTGTCCACAACCCAGCTGCATCCACATACAGTAAAGCTTGCCAGGATGAAACCCTGCATTCTGCAGCAGAATTACTGCAGGAAAATATGCAATTTCAATAGGGGTAATCCATTTTGTCATGCAGGAAACTGCCACTGCATGAAAACTGCCAGCAGAAAAAGGCCATTTGGTCTAGCGAGTCTGCTTGATTATGCAGCTAGCAACCATATTCTGCAGCTGCCCTCCTCCCTCCTCTCTGCACTCCCTCCCTTGACTCTCCCTTTTGCCCTGTCCCAGCCCCTCTTGAAGCATCCCACTGTTTTACAGGCCACCACCTCTGCTGGTAGCACGTTCCACTCTGCAACCACCCTCTCTGTAAAAAAGTGCCTTCTCAATTCCTTCCTAAACCTTCCCCTCTCTAATCTCATATCATGACCTTGAGTGTCCCTCTTCACCCTCACCTTGTATACTCCCTCCATGCCTGTCCTGTTTATTCCTCTCATGTACCTGCAGGTCTCGATCATATCCCCCCGTCCCTCCTCTCCTCTAGTAAGTACATATTCAGCTCTCTTAGTCTACTTTCATATGGTAACTCCCCCAGACCCTGGATCATCTTTGTTGCTCTGCGTTGCACCCCTTCCAGTAATCTAACGTCACTGTTTAGGTACGGGCGCCAGTACTGCATGCAATACTCCAGGTGGGGTCTGACCAGTGATCTATACTGGGGCAGAATCACCTCCCCCTCCTTGAGGTTACACCTCTTGTGATACAGCCCAACATTTTGTTGGCCATTGCCACTGACTTCCTACACTGTGCAGAGTTGTTCATTGCTCACTTAATGAGCACCCCAGATCCTTCTCCTCCTCAGTCTCAGCTAACTGTACTCCCCCAGATGGTAGTTTCTCCCTGGATTCTTAGCCCCGAAATGCAGCACCTTGCATTTCTTGGCACTGAATCCCAGTTGCCAGGTGTCTGACCATCTCTCCAGCCTTGCCAGATCTTCCTGCAAACCCTGCCTCCCCCCCAGGTCATCCACCACTGCTCCCATCTTTGCGTCATCTGCAAATAGACTGATCCTGCTCTTGTTGCCCACCGAAATTTCTGCAATAAATATCCCAAATAACACTGGCCCCAGCACCGACCCTGTGGAACTCTGCTCATCACTGCCCTTGGGGATAAGAGTTACCTCCCACCACCACCCTCTGCTGCCTTCTGTGCAGCCAGTTCTCCACCCATCCCATCAATTTTGCCCTGGCCCCGTACTCTTTAGTTTATTCCAAGTCTCCCATGCAGCACCGAATCAGATGCCTTACTGAAGTCCAGGTACAGGACATCCACTGCGTGGCTCTTGTCCATTTGCCTAGTCACACAGTCATAGTATTCTACTAGATTTGTCTGGCAGGATCTGCCCTTGACAAAGCCATGCTATCTACTGTCCTGTAACCCACTGACCTCCAGCAGGGTCACCAGCCTGTCCTTCAGGATTGTCTCCATTACTTTCCCCACGATGGACGTGAGGCTCAACTGGTCTGCAGTTCCCTGGTTCATTCTTGGGGCTGCTCTTATGGAGGGGAACCACTTAAGCTATCCTCCAATCTTGAGTTACACACCCTGAGTCCAGTGAGGCATTAAATCAATCTGCCAGGGGGCCTGCTAGGACCTCAGCAAGCTCTTTTATTACCCTGGGATGTATACCATCCAGCCCTGGTGCCTTGTCCACCCTCAGTGCCCTTAACCCCTCAAGCACTCTACTTTCTGTGACCCTTCCCCTTCTGTTTCTATTCTCTACCCACCTTGGGTATTCCCCCCTCATTCTCCTTAGTAAAAACCAAGCAGAAGTGGTCGTAAAGTGCTTCTGCCTTTTTGTATCTTTTTTCCACCCATCCCCCCTCCCTCTTAATCCTTACTGTCTGGTACTTACAATTCTTTTTCTCCCTGATGTACCTGAAGAAGTTCTTCTCCACCTCTTTAATGCCCTGCATCAGCCTGAGTTCCCTGGATGCCTAGGCTGCCCTTTGCTCCCTGGTCACTTCCTTCGCTTCCTTCAGGTAGTCCTCCCTGTTCTCCACCCGCCCAGCTTTTTTGTATCACTTATAGGTGGCTCTTTTCTTCCTAACCCTGTCTAGGACTCCCTTGCATATTTGGCTAGGTTTCTTCGCCCTAGCCTTTTTGCTCTGGGCCTTGCTACAGGATTTAGTTGCCTCTGCAGTCTCTAGCTTTATGAGCTCCCACCTCTGATTTGTGTCCGTATTAGGCTGAATTCTGGCCAGGAACCCTTGTACCACTTCACCCATCCTTTTGAAGTCAGCCTTTCTAAAGACTAGGATCTTTGTGCCAGATGCACCCCTCTCCTTACCCATCTGCAACTGGAAACATACTGTCCTGTGGTCGCTCCCCGCCAGTGGTTCTTCCACCTGCAGATCCTTCATCCACTCCCCATTAGTTAGCATGAGCTCAGGGGTGTTCCCTTCCCTAGTTGGTTCACCGACCATCTGCATCTGGAAGTTATCCAGGAAGGCATCCAGCATTACCTGTTCCCTTCTATACTTGGTGATTGGTGTACCCCAATCCACTCCCTGCAGGTTGAAGTCCCCTGCTATGACCGCCCCTGCAGTTCCTCTGGATCTGTCACACCAGTACCTTATCTACCTTATCTATCTCTTCTGATTGGGAGGGTGGCCTGTATACCACTCCCAACCTTAGTGTCCTATTTTTGGGATCCTGGATTTGCATCCATAGTGACTCTGTATCTCCCTCCTCCCTTACACACTTAAGTCCCTCTCTCACGTACAGCGCCACCCTGCCCCCTTTCCTCTTAACTCTATCCTTGCAGAAAAATCTGTATCCTGGGACCGCCAGGTCCCAGTCATGGTATTCGGTGGCCCATGTCTCGGTGATGGCTGCCATGTCCACCCCTCCCTCCACCATGAGAGCCTGTAGTTCCGCTATTTTATTCCCCAGGCTTCTAGCATTTATTGAGACCATCCTCCATCCCCTACCTTTCTCCTCTCACCCTCCTGCCTTTCCTTTATGGCACTCCTGTTGTACTTGCCCCTAATCTTATTTCGCTATTATGGAGAGTAAGCCCATATGGTTTCCCATCCCAAGGCCTCTGAGTACTTCTAACCCTAATGCTACCCCCTCTTCTAGTTTAAATTCTCCTCAATGTACTCACCAATCCTTTGTGTCAATACTTTCTTTCTCTCCTTCTTTAAGTGCAGTCTGTCTTTAGCGTATGGACTGCTGTCTTCCCAGATCACACCCCACCCTCCCACTAGCCCATATCCTTTTTCCTGACTCCAGGTTCCCAGCGATTCTTTAAATTCCTGAATTCTCAGTTTTCTTGCTGTACTTGCCTGGGAACTGGAAGTACCTTTGAGAAAGTAACTGATCTTCCTGCCCCCTCACAAACTGGTCCTAGTTCTTCAAACCTCCTCTTCACTTTATCTACCATCCCATCAGCCAGGTCATTCATCCCTAAGTGCAGAATTTGGTGAGATTTTTCCCTGCCCCTTCTGGCATACTTTAGAACAGATTGTAACACCACTCCCGCCATCATTCCTGGCATGGCCTCCACCCAAACTCGACTGTGCCTCTCTTCCTTGCTACCCCACCTGACCCCTCTTAGTATTGAGTCCCCTAACACTAATATTCCACCCCTTTCTCCCTCATCTTTCTTCCCTTCCTCCCACTTCCTCCCCCTCTTTTCTCCTTCATCCTCCTGCACCTTGTTCCCTCCTCCTTCCCCTGTTTTACTTTCCTCCTCAGTACTCCCCAATTCCATCCTGACACTTTTCAGTTACTCCTCCATACTCACCCCCTCTCTCTGTCATTTTTTTCTTTATTACTACGGAATGTTCTTCCACAGTTCCTTCTCCCTCATTTGTTATCTCTGTCAGGGGCTAGTACCTGTTTGAACCTGTTGTGTAACTATGCTCATTTACACTGGCACCAGTGCCCTTTGCTCCCCTGCTTCCTGTACTGGTATCACCCCCCCTTGGTCCCCCGTGTGGCCTGCTTTCCCCACCTCTTGTCCCTACCTTGATCCTGTCTCCTGTTCTGTACCCAGTTACATTCTGAGCTTCCCATTTCCTTTCTCTCTTTAGCCAAGATATTTCCCCCTTTAGCCTTGATAGCTCATCCCCCAGCCTCCCCATCCTTGGAAAAACTGGGCACTCCCCCAGCCTCCACAGCGTGCCCAAGAATATGACTGTTCCCCAGTTATTGCACCTCATGATCTTCTCTCCGCCGTATCCCCTCCACTCCTCCCTCCACCAGTCCACCCACCCCTTACGCTGCCACTGACCTCCCCCTGGTGTGCCACCCTACTCTGTCCCTTCTACCAACTTCCATAATCATTTCCCCTGATCCATTCCCTCCTCTCATCCAGTGCCCCCCCTTGCTCCATGCTCCCACTTATGTACATGTATAATGTATCACGGAATGTAGATTTATGTCAGGCTGTAGTGTGTGGCTATGTTGTTTACTGAAATAAGATGGCTAACAGTGTGTGTATGCAGTCATCTGGTACCATATGATGTCACAGGCGAACAGTATAAAGGAAGTGATGTCCCAGGGGTGGGAGGGTTGAGCACCTCCTGACCACCAGAGACAATCAGCATCACCAGCAACCCCTTCCCCCCCGAGACACTCAGCTGCATCAGCAAAATCCCTCAAACAGGTGCCTTTCCAAATTAAGTCAGAAAGCACCCTGGTACCAATTGAAAACAACAATAAGCTACAAAAGAAACAATAACAGCAGTCAAATCAGTGAAAATCAATATGTAACCCCCCTGCAAATGGGGGTTCCCAAAAGACTTCCAGGAGCTTGCTTGAATGCTCCAAGCCTGAATGGTGTTTGGCGTTTACGCCATTTATCAGTGAGTGTTTTTAGAACCTCTGGTACTGTCTCTTTAAGAGCTGTCTGCTTGCAGACATAATTAGTTTGCATGGGGGACTGTGTGTTTCTTTGATTGAGTACCACCTAGCTGCTGCCAATTCACTCCATTTTTGCAGTCACTAGAGTGCAAAGGGAACCTATCTGAAAGATGTAACTGTTTGCCAGAAACCATTTAGAGTAATAATGAAATTACAGTTTGTCTAACCTGCTTTTTTGCAGTCAGAACAGTGTCTGCCTAGTTCCCCATTCTGGTTTTGAACTGCTGAACTGGACCAATCAGTGTGGGGTAAGCTAGCTCTAAATGGTGCCTTGGACAATCAGAACTTGGACTCATAATCTGAGCCAGACACAAGAGGATTGTATGGGCAGTGACTCTGGGAGATGTAGTTTAGACTTCAGCGCCTTTTGGACCAACAGCAGCAGTCTATTGTGAGTGACAGCCAATCCAGTCAAGAACTGGGAGGAACTCAAAGGAAGTGCCCGGTTTGTCTGTTGGAGTTTCAGTTTAGATCTGGCAGTGAAGGAAAGAAACCTGTGCTCCTTCAGTGCACAGTTTCAGTCAAAAACGTGTGTAAGGCCCAGAGTTCCGGTCTGCAGCTTGTGTAACTGTTGTTAGACTGAATCCATCCTGTGAAAAGAATCAAAGGATCTCTGAAGAGTAGAAACCAGGCTCACCCTGTAGAAGACTGGAGAAATTGTTGAATTGCACTCTGTCTGTCAGGAACTGAATCTGCTGTGTGTTCTCCCGGTATTGTGCAGTAATTGCGATCGGGATAGAGAAGCAGCCTACCTGGTATAGTACTTTCTTTTACCATATAAATGTGTGAAGAGTCTCGTGGAGCTCAAGAGTAGCCCTGCTGACGTTGAAGGACCCTATCTTGTTTGGAGGTCGTGAGTACTAATTCAGGGTCGCCTCCTGTTGAATTGCCACATTAAATCCAACTGGAATCACTGTACTGCTGACTGTTTAAACTAATTTTTCTTTTCACTGTGTGAAAGGGCCCTACCAGCTGCCACGGTTTGACTAGCCACTAGGGCTTGGGTACCCAGGGACAGTAACTGGTAGGGATAGGCCTGTGCACAGAGCCATAGGTAGATAGTAAAGTGATAAGCTAATTAACCTGATTTCCCGTCCTTGTTATATTCCCCTAAATAAATCCGAGCTGCTTGTTTCAGCAAAGTTATACTGCCTGAGGTATTTGTCTATGTTAAAGTATTGTACTGTGATTGTTGCACTGTATCTTATTGTACAGGAGGTCCCAGTGCCTGAACCACCCTGGGGGTAAGTGTATACTGTGAAGGTAATTCGATATATTGTGTGGGCCACTAGTGGGAAGAAAGGGGTTGCAGTGTCCCAGAGGGCTGTGACCAAGTAAGTTTAACTATTGCAAACCCTGACCTCTGGTGGAGGCACCGCCATTGGATCCAGGCCCTCAACCTGTTAGTGGCAAATCAGGCAGGGATAGTAGCCCCTGGGATAGCGCCATCTAGGGTTACATCTTGGAGGCTCACCGCTGGATTGTGTGTCCTCTAGCGCCATATTTACGAACCACTGTTAAGAAAAAAAATGGGTACCCGACAGAAGTGGCTGTGCACCGGCTGGTGGAGTGGTGTACTGGGAGGAGATTGACCCCAAATGCTATGCTTATCCTGGACATCCCCTGGTATCAATACGGACACTGTACAGGAGTACTATCCAAGGTGGAAGGTTTAAAACCCTGTGGTGGTGGGTCGGCATGCTAATCTGCTCACCCACACTTTCCAGGCCCTAGTAGAGTTTAAGGATCCCATAGATAGCTCCAAAGTGCCACAGACCATTACCCCAGAGGAGCCCTCACTGCCTGGAGAGTGATAACTAGTACAGTAAAGACCTGGTGGGGAATGAGCCCCACCACTGTCTGAAACTTTTGAGGAGAAATTTGCTAAATGGTTGCTGGGGAAGGGAAAACTGTGGAGGACTTGAAGAAACTATTCTTGCCACCTGGGGTGTTCTTCCCCAACACCCTCTCCGCTCCAGTACCCGTAATGGTGGCTGAACCAATGCAGACTCCTATTTCTGCACCTGCCATTAGTCACGACTCTTACTGAAGGTTGAGGATCTTCTCTGGCACCTTCCCCACCTCAGGGAGGATGACTGGGAGACCTGGATAGACTATGTTGCCCCCAAGTGCTAGAATGGCAATGCTCGGAAGTCAAAGTGAAAGAGGGTTAGTGAGAGCCTCGAGGTCCTGCCCTGGCTACCATCCGTGCTAAACGGGCCAGTAACCCTGAAGTGACTGCACAGGCCTATCTTGAGGCCTTGGAGAATGTGTGGGAGCCCAGATTCTGATGAGGATCTATGGTGGAGAGTAAGAAATGCACAACAGTACCAAGGGGAGTTGTTGTCTGTGTATGTATCTCGGCTGGAAAAATTGTTGCAAGAATGCCTCAGAAAGGGTAGTTTGCCAGCGATTGAACTGGACCGAACCAGGCTGGACAGGATCCTTAAGTCTGCCCCCTTCTCAGAACTGCTGTTGCTTCAGTTACGCCTGGCAAATCGACTGGAATCCCCACCCTCCTATGATGAGTTAATGAGAGAAATTTGAGGAGTTGAGAAAAGGCGACCTCGGGAGGGACCTGCACCAATAGCTGCGGCTACGACCCGAGTGACTGAGGGTGACCCATCAAGTGAAGTTCAGGGGCAGAGGTTGGCAGTCAATGAGTGCTCTGACAAGGAAAAGATATGCCACAATGGGGCGAACTGTTGAGAGAGATCCGAATTCAAAACAGTCCCTTTATGAAGGCCATGCCTGCAAGTACGGGCCCTGACCTATATCCGACTGTATCTGCTATGGGGGTGGGGGTACCCACCCATGTATCTCCTGCTGATAACAGCTCCAAACTCAATTCTTGATCATGGAAGTGGAGAAACTGACGAGATGTCTCCAAATGCTTATCACGCCAGTAGACAGAGATGGCACCAAGGTTTCCAGTTAGTAATACCCCTGCCCTGGCTCCCAGTGTGGCACCCGCCAGCTCAAACTCCAGAAAGTATGTTTTGCTATAATTGTGGGAAGGATGGGCACATGAAAAGGGAATGCCGTCCCCAAAAAGACACTGACAAAGTTGCATATAGGCTACAAGGAGAGCTTCGGAGAACAAATCGGTGGTTAAGAGGTGCACGAAATGATCCCAGTGAGGGCACCAAAAATGCTAACTCACGTCCTTTTGTGGCAAGGTCAGTTGCCCAGGCCCCCACTATCGCCTCTCCAGACTGGTCCAGAATAGTGGGTCCCTCCATGGAGACCACTGTAAAGGTGAATGGAGTGTCTACAAGAGCTGTATTAGACAGTGGCTCCCAAGTGACAATTATGTTCCAGGATTGTTATCAGAAGCATTTGTCAGGCGTACCCTTACAACCATTAGAAGGACTGCATGTATGGGGGTTAAGTGAGAAGGCTACCCTATTCTGGGTATATCCAATTTGGCTGTCTTTCCCCACCTCCGTGGCTGGAGTGGCCGAACAAGTAGAGACTCTAGCCTTAGTGTGTCCCCCACTGGACTGTATGATGGTGTCCCTTGTTGATTGGAACAAATGCTCATATGTTCGGAAGGCTGGCACAGTTGTGTTATGAAAACAGGGTCAAAAACTAGTAGAGCTTTAAGAGTTCCAGCTTTAATTAAGAAGGCCTATGAGGCACAGAGAGATGCTGAAAAATAGAACCAGAGGAACCGGTCGGAATTGTATGGAAGAAGGATCCTGAGTCTCTGATCCTGGCGCCAAATGCCCAGTGTACCTTACAGGGAGAGGTCCGTATCAGAAAGGATGTTAAGAATAAAATATTAATGTTGGATGCACCAGGCGATGGAAAATTGCCAGAGGGACTGCTGGTCAAGCTTAGTATTTTGCCCGCTAGAGCCCATGCTTATGCCAGAAGGGTAATGGTCCAAGTTCATAATGTGTCTGAAAGAGACATTCGAGTAAATAGAGGTTGCATCCTGGCTAATGTGCATTGTGCAGACACTGCAGTGCTACCCAGCAGCAAGAGTTTGAGGAAGAATGACAGAGTAACGCTTGACTTGTTTGATTTCGCGACTCTCTGCCAGCTGAATGGAAAGTGAGGATCAGTGATAAGCTTTCCCAGAGACCAGGTGTTTTCTTTAAAGGAATGGGACGTAGGATGCGTGCAAGGATGAGCACAATATCCGGCTGCATGACGAAAGACCATTTCGTGAGAGGTCTCGGCCTGGCACCTGCTGACATAGATGATGTGAGACGGCATCTGCAAGAGATGTTAGCTGCTGGTGTAATACAAGAATCCAGAAGCCCTTATGCTTCCCCCATTGTGGTAGTGAGGAAAAAGAATGGGACAGTAAGGATGTGTGTGGATTATACGCCCTTAAACGGGACTATCCTGATCAGTACACAATGCCCGCATTCAGGATGCTTTGGACTGCCTAAGCAGGAGCAAGTGGTTCTCTGTGCTGGATCTCGCAGTGGGTACTACCAGATCCCGATGGCCCCAGAGGACCGTGAGAAGACAGCCTTTATCTGTCCGCTTGGCTTCTATGAATTCATGAGGATGCCTCAAAGGATTTCAGGTGCCCCAGCCACTTTTCAACGATTGATGGAGCGTGCAGTGGGGACATGAACTTACTAGAGTGCCTGGTATACCTAGATGATGTTATTGTGTTTGGCAGCTCACTGGAGGAACATGAGAGCAGATTATTTAGAGTATTGGACCGACTGGAGGACTTTGGCCTTAACTGTCCATTGATAAGTGTCAATTCTTTCAAACATCAGTAAAGTATGTGGGACACATAGTATCCACCGAGGAATAGAGACCGACCCAAGTAAAGTTGAGGCCTTGACCACCTGGCCACAGCCCAAAAATCTAAAGAACTGCAAAAGATTCCTGGATTCTGTGGTTATTATCGGCGCTCATCAAGGACTATTCAAGAGTGATCCGCCTTTACTTAACCTTACTCAAGGGTATCCCCAACCCACAAAAATACCAAAAGTCAGCGTCCTCAAGACTGAAAGAGTGTATTTTCATCCGGTGAAGTATTTGGGGCCAGCTGGACTCCTGATTGTGAGACTGCTTTTCATGAGATCATATATCAACTTACCCATGCTCCAGTGCTGGCCTATGCCGATCCAAGAAAACCTTACGTCCTGCACACTGATGCTAGCTTGCAAGGGTTGGGGGCTGTGTTGTACCAAGAGCATGAGAATGGCCTGAGACCAGTGGCCTTTGCCAGTAGAAACCTGACCCCATCCAAAAGAACTATCCTGTACATAAGTTAGAGTTCCTAGCTTTGAAGTGGGCTATTGTTGACCAATTCCATGAGTACTTGTATGGGGCTAAAATACTAGTAAAAACTGACAATAATCCTTTGACCTATGTGCAGACCTCAGCTAAGTTGGATGCCACTGGCCATAGGTGGCTTTCTGCATTATCTACATATGACTATGCTCTCGAATACCGAGCAGGTCTGAACCACATAGATGCTGATGCTCTCTCCCGGAGGCCTGTTCCCCAGAATGATTGGGTCCGATTGGCAGAACCTGACATTCGGGCACTCTGCCGGAAGTTTGACAGGGAGGAACAAATGTCCACGGATGCAGTGGACTGCATGGTGGATTGCTTGGACCCTCTGAGAATTGCATACCTGCTGCTTATTGCCACTTTTCTGCAATAGACATTGGTGCACTGCCTCAGCTGGACAATGACAGTGTCGGCGGGCTCAATCCCTGCGATCCCATGATCAAAGCAGCTTTAGAAGCCCTCTATGCAGGAAAGATGTGTCCAAATTACGCTCCACTGATTTGAGAACTGCACTGTTATACAAAGAAGGTCCTAAGTTGAAACTGATCAATAAACTGTTATACAGAGAAACAGTAGACAGAGGGGACAAGTAGACAAACAACAACTAGTGCTGCCCACTGCCTTCGAGACTCAGTACTGAGGTCCTTGCACAACCACATGGGGCACCTTGGTATAGACAGAACACTTGACTTGGTGAGATCCAGATTCTATTGGCCTAAGATGGGGGCTGATGTGGAGCAACACATTCGAACTTGTAGTCGCTGCTTACAGAGGAAAGCTTTGCCCAGAGGCTGCCCCTTGTTAACATCACCACCAGTGCACCCATGGAGCTGGTCTGTATTGATTTTCTGAGTTTGGAGTCAGATCAAAGAAATATCAGTAATGTGCTGGTGGTCACTGACCATTTCACGAGATATGCCCAAGCTTTCCCCACCAAAGACCAGAAAGCATCCACTGTGGCCAAAGTACTTGTAGAAAACTTTTTTGTTCACTATGGGGCTCCACAAAGAATCCATTCTGATCAAGGGAGAGACTTTGAGAGTCGTCTGATCAAAGAGATGCTTTCTCTGTGGGGAGTGGGAAAGTCCAGAACCACTCCTTACCACCCCAAGGGGGACCCACAGCCTGAACGTTTCAACCGCACTTTGCTAGATATGCTAGGCACCCTGCACCCAAAGGACAAGCCTAGATGGAGCCAACAAATTAGCACCCTGGTACATGCTTATAACTGCACCAAAAGTGATGCCACTGGGTTCTCCCTACCGCCTGATGTTTGGAAGAGAAGCTCGACTACCAGTAGATGTGTGTTTTGGGGTCTCTCCTGATGGGGTTCAAGCTGACAACTATTTACAGTATGTGCAAAAGTTAAAGGCCCAGCTAACTCATGCGTACCAACTGGCTCAAACCATGGCTGCCAAAGAAATCTGGCCAACAAAGAGCGGTATGATAAAGGTGAAAGCACAGGAACTCCAGGAGGGAGATCGGGTATTGCTAAGAAATCTGGGACTGCATGGCAAACACAAGATTGCTGACAGATGGCACCATCTCCTCACATTGTAGTGGGCAAACTAGATGATCTGCCAGTGTACAAAGTAAGGCCTGAGAACAATTCAAAAGATGTAAAAACAATGCATAGAAATCATTTACTGCCCATTGGACAAATCCTGATTGAGTCTGAGCCCCCAGAAGATGCCCCTCTGGACCAGTGACTAGAGCTGCTGCTAAGAAAAGATCAAGGAAGTCTGCACCTACAGAAGCAGAGTTAAAGTGTTCCCCTGCACAAGTCCCAGTTGAGCATGACTGTCAGTCAATATCAGAAGAAAGTGAGAGTGACTTTGAATACTATCCTTCTTACGAACTGAGTCAATTGTTTCGGGGCAATCCCTAGTCAATACTGGAGACAAAGCTGGGCCTTCTGGACTGTCTAAGCCCCCAGCTTCATCCCTGGAGCCAATGCTCCCAGAAAGTGAAGTGCAAAGCATCAGATCAGATGAAATGGAATCATTGTGCATGGTTGAACTGTTTGAGCTTTCAGGGAAGGGAAAATGATAGATTGGGGCAGACTGGTAATACACCCGAACAAGAAGAGTATTTTGAGTGCCCTGACAGTCCACTGCCAGTGTCCGAAAGCTCTCCATGTGAGCCAAATGTTGTGGACTCAGAAACTGTGACTCCTGGAGCTGAAAGTGCCCCAAGTTCTAGCCTCTCTACCCCCATGGAGACTCCCCTGACAAGTGAGGACAATGCTGAAAATGAGGCTCAGAGTGCAGAGACTGTAACAGTTCCCCCTAGAAAGACTGGTCGAGCTGTAAAGCCTGTGGTGCACCTCAGTTATGATTCACTTGGGAGGCCTGTGGACTTGCCTCTCAATGTTGTCCATAAAGGAGTGTATGTGTCCCTGAGCTCATTGCCCAAACTGAGCATCAGTGCTAACTCCAAGTTACTTGTGTTGCCCTCTGAGTATGGTGCCCTTGCCCCGTCCAGCCCCAAGGTAACTGATAGGGAAGGGCCCCCTCTCTTCAGGTTTCATGTACAAGAGGTAATAACTTGAGTTATGGTACAATGTATGTAATACTGTGTAAAGAGTGACGTACTGCAATGTTTCAGAAATGTGTTCTTGGTAAAATGATGTATTGACTGATGATTACATGTGTGAGCCTAATGCAAATGTATATGGTTGCAGTTGAAACTTATGGGGGTACTTGCTTGACGTGGACGTCAAGCTTTCCCAGGCCAGGAAGGGTGTAACCCCCCTGCAAATGGGGGTTCCCAAAAGACTTCCAGGAGCTTGCTTGAATGCTCCAAGCCTGAATGGTGTTTGGCATTTAAGCCATTTATCAGTGAGTGTTTTTAGAACCTCTGGTACTGTCTCTTTAAGAGCTGTCTGCTTGCAGACATAATTAGTTGCATGGGGACTGTGTGTTTCTTTGATTGAGTACCACTCAAGCTGCTGCCAATTCACTCCATTTTGCAGTCACTAGGAGTGCAAAGGAACCTATCTGAAAGATGTAACTGTTTGCCAGAAACCATTTAGAGTAATAATGAAATTACAGTTTGTCTAACCTGCTTTCTTTGCAGTCAGAACAGTGTCTGCCTAGTTCCCCATTCTGTTTTTGAACTGCTGAACTGGACCAATCAGTGTGGGGTAAGCTAGCTCTAAAATGGTGCCTTGGACAAATCAGAACTTGGACTCATAATCTGAGCCAGACACAAGAGGATTGTATGGGCAGTGACTCTGGGAGATGTAGTTTAGACTTCAGCGCCTTTTTGGACCAACAGCAGCAGTCTATTGTGAGTGACAGCCAATCCAGTCAAGAACTGGGAGGAACTCAAAGGAAGTGCCCAGTTTTGTCTGTTGGAGTTTCAGTTTAGATCTGGCAGTGAAGGGAAAGAAACCCTGTGCTCCTTCAGTGCACAGTTTCAGTCAAAAACGTGTGTAAGGCCCAGAGTTCCGGTCTGCAGCTTGTGTAACTGCTTGTTAGGACTGAATCCGTCCTGTGAAAAGAATCAAAGGATCTCTGAAGAGTAGAAACCAGGCTCACCCTGTAGAAGACTGGAGAAATTGTTAATTGCACTCTGTCTGTCAGGAACTGAATCTGCGTGTGTTCTCCGGGTATTGTGCAGTAATTGCGATCGGGATAGAGAAGCAGCCTACCTGGTATAGTACTTTCTTTTTTACCATATAAATGTTGAAGAGTCTCGTGGAGCTCAAGAGTAGCCCTGCTGACGTTGAAGGACCCTATCTTGTTTGGAGGTCGTGAGTACTAATTCAAGGTCGCCCCTGTTGAATTGCCACATTAAATCCAACTGGAATCACTGTACTGCTGACTGTTTAAACTAATTTTTCTTTTCACTGTGTAAGGGCCCCACCTGCTGCCACGGTTTGGACTAGCCACTAGGGCTTGGGTACCCAGGGACAGTAACTGGTAGGGATAGGCCTGTGCACAGAGCCATAGGTAGATAGTAAAGTGATAAGCTAATTAACCTGATTTCCCCTGTCCTTGTTACATTCCCCCTAAATAAATCCGAGCTGCTTGTTTCAGCAAAGTTATACTGCCTGAGGTATTTGTCTATGTTAAAGTATTGTACTGTGATTGTTGCACTGTATCTTATTGTACAGGAGGTCCCAGTGCCTGAACCACCCCTGGGGGTAAGTGTATACTGTGAAGGTAATTCCGATATATTGTGTGGGCCACTAGTGGGAAGAAAGGGGGGTTGCAGTGTCCCAGAGGGCTGTGACCAAGTAAGTTTAACTATTGCAAACCCTGACCTCTGGGTGGAGGCACCCGCCATTGGATCCAGGCCCCTCAACCTGTTAGTGGCAAATCAGGCAGGGGTAGTAGCCCCTGGGATAGCGCCATCTAGGGGTTACAAATAGTTATTTCCCTGAA
This sequence comes from Neoceratodus forsteri, assembly GCA_016271365.2. NCBI lineage: Eukaryota > Metazoa > Chordata > Ceratodontiformes > Ceratodontidae > Neoceratodus > Neoceratodus forsteri. The sequence goes on along the minus strand of CM057455.1, from coordinate 1,246,862,370 downwards.
ATGCAAATGATTCATTCCCCTTCCAGCCCTTTATGAGAATCCACAAGGGAACCAGCTACCCACTCTGACTCAGCCCCACCTCCAGTTAGCAGTAGCTCCGATGAGGCCCCAGGCCAGAGAATTAGCACCCCTCCCCCAAGCTGCAGGGATAGACAAAAAACATTTCCTGCACTATAAAGTTTACTGTACAGTGCAGCATGGAAATACCAAGTAGCCCCATACATGTGACACACCTGGTGGGGGGTACAGTGTGGTATCCCAGCAACCCCCATGGAAACTGCGATTGGTCCTTGCACACTGAGCAACCAGGAATAAATACAAAAACAGTCAATTCAGTTTGTGTAAATACATTTCTTCAAAATAATTACTGTAAAGTACTGCAAAACTGTTGCCCCAACGGTGTTTGTCCTGGTCTTTGGAATGTGTTATGTAACCACCCCACAAATGCAGGTTCCTGAAAAGTCTTCCTCGAGCTTGCCTAAATACTCACTGCCAGGCTGGTGTCCTGCGTGTTAGCAGTTTAAATATGATTGCCAGAGAGTGCCTGTATAGCCTCTGTGTACTGTCTCTTTAAGAGTTGCCTGGATAGCAGTCATAAGCAATCTGAAAGGGAACTCTGTTGAAAGATGTAACTATTTACTGAAAATCATTTAGAGTGTTAATGATAATGTAGTTTGTCTAACCTGCCTTCTTTGCAGTAAGGACTGTTTTGTTTATCTCCACTATCTTGGTCCTGGACTGCGAATTGTACCAATCAGTTCTGGTGGGACCTAAAATGGAGCCAGACTACAGGAGCTGTCTGGAGTCAAAATCTGTAGGAATTGTAGTTTTGGGCTTTTGGCACCTTTTTGCACCTGAAGGAGGAGCCTTTGTTGTGAGTGGCAGACTGATCAGCCGGCCAAACATTTTGGATTCTGGGAAAAGTCCCTGGCTTGCTGGCAGTTGAGTCAGATCTAAGTTGGGAGCTGAAGAAGCAACAGCTTGAGACAGTCTCTGTGGAGAGGCTTGAGTTTTGGCCTGCATGCCTGCCTGCTGCCCCTGAGGGAGAGAAGAAAATTATTTCGGACTAAATCCAAGTTTGTGAGAATGAAGCAAGCTACTGATTTTTTACCAGGCTCATACCTAAAGAAGACCGAAGATTTTGCTGAATGCAATTGGCCTGTCAGGATTTCCAACTGCTTTTGACTCCCTAGTTTGTGCAAAGACTTTGTGATCGTAACTGGAGCGCGGTTTGCCTGGTTCAGTAGAATTTCCTTACATGTAAATGTGTTGTGTATTGAATGTGGGTAGTGATTTGGCTCCCCACTGTGTGAACTGTGTTCTGCTTGCTGGTACCATAGAATCCTTTACATGTAAATGTGCTGTGTATTGAAAGTGGGTCGTGATTTGGTTCCCCACTGTGTGAACTGTGTTCTGCTTGCTGAAAGCTGTATCCAGCCCAAAACGGACTGAATCTGAATCTGTCTCCAGTTGGCCTCGGCCTTGCCACACTGGCCCAGCCAGACTACCCGCTGCACAGAGAAAGCCATCAATGAGAGACCTGCCTGGGGATCAGCCCCCTGCTCCCCGCTTGAACAGGAACAACACCTCGGTGAATCATGTGGGCCCTACTTCTCCTGGCACTCCAGATCAACCACCTGCAGTCTCAATTTTTGTCCAGCCTGTGTCCAGTCTTGGGTATCGTGAGTAATCATCAAGGTAGCTCCCTGCAACAACAGCCTAATCTAAAATTGTGTCATCTGATTGTCTTGTTGTTTTCTTTTCACGAACTGAGCCCTCCAGCTCCGAATTACAATTACTGTGTGTGGTGCATGTTGTTTTCTTCCATCACAGGGCCCCAATCAGCTGCAACGTTCCTGGCTAGCCCACCATTCTCCTTCTGGGTACCCAGAGTGTGTGACTGTTTATGGACCCTGAAGTGCATGCATAACCGTTTGATTGATACAACCTTTAAGCAAATTAACCTGATTACGCCCCTCCCTTGTTCAAGTCCCTTAAATAAATCAGATCTAACTCTTTTTTGCATTTACCCTGACTGTGGTTCCACTTTGTACAAGAGTACTGTACTGTTGTTATTTGCTGTATATAACCTTGTTTTACAGAGGGTCCCCAAGAACGAGCCAGAGGAAAGCCCTGGTGGTAAGTGAAAACAGTGTGGGTACTTGTGTGGTGTATCAGGGGTACTGTGAAAGTGATTATTGTGTATTGTTCTGGCCACTAGTAAGGAAAGAGTGGGGTTACAGTGTCCCAGAGGGCTGTGCTCAGGTTAGCTTGACCACTACTGACCCTGACCTCTGGGTGGAGGCACCCGTTACAGAACCTAGGCCCTTTAACCTGCTACTAGCCAAGTAAGCAGGGGTAGTAGTCCTTGGGATAGTGCCACCTAGGGGTTACAGTTACAACTGGGATGGTCTCACAAGGTCACTGGGTCACAATATTCTTAGCCTAGGTGTTAGTCCTGGCTACCAGCACAAAGCACACTACAGGCTCTTAATGGCCCTGCAAGGTAGCAGAACTCTAGCTACCAGAGCAGAACATTCTGCCCCCCCTCCCACTGCTCCACCCTCCTGTGGTATTTCCTTGCATCCCTCATTATCTGAAGAAGTCAGAGGTTCCCCAGGGTAGCAAGGAGGAGCACAGCACAATCCTTGCCCCTTCTTGTCTCTTTCTCCTGCCACCTTTATTCTTTGCTCTTCTGCTTCCCCAAGGGAGGTCAGAACAGAGCATAGTGACCCCAGTGATTCAGAGACCAATTTGAAACAACATACAAAGGTGCACATCAGTATCATACATACCATGCACCCTGGCTGTACTACTGAACTAAACAGATACAGTACTGACAAACTGTGGATCAATGATCCTCCACTACCTCCCCCCCCCCACCAACTCATGCCAATGACAAATTTCCCTCAGGGTAAGGGTATCAGCGATGTAGCAAAAGAGGGCCACAGTTGGGGCTTTTCCAGTATGATCTTGGTGCAAGGCATGGCTAAATGTGAGTATGGCATGGTGTACTGTATATAGTGCCCATAGCATCCTGACTACCCCAAATCTGGAAGCTCATTAGCCATGGCCAGGGGCCAGTCTGGCCACACTGATCCCACTGACCATTAAAGGGATCCTATCTAATATAACACTGATATCTGAGGTGAATAAGGGCTGATAAACATGTGCCCTGAATATAAGAAACCCCATGCACCACACAGGGACATCACTGTCTGTCGGTGTTGGGGGCCATTCTGCCCTGTGCTGAGCATTACTGCTCTTCAGAGACCAGTTTGATGTGCTGTGATTATGCATGGGCATTGCAACATCGTACATTGTGTCTCCTCTACTGTCCTCTGACAGTGTAATCAGCAGTGCAGTGTGATAGTGTAAGGCCAGGTGGATGTGCATATAAGGTACACAACAGAGCTGTGCCTAATCCGTTGGGTATGCTTACTGTATAAGATGGTGCACTCTGACGTGTGCCACCAAGTAATTTGACTCTGCCTGCCAAGCAGTGGTTTTATGCCTGATATATGGCACCCTTAGATGGTGCTCCTTCCTCTATGCCACGTACTGTCCCTTCCTGCTCATTCCCAGGTGGTGGTGGGACATCAGCACTGTGGACACTGGCAAGATGCCCTTGAGGGCCACAGATGGGCTCCTTAGCTGGCCATGCATGTCTGAATAGTGCTGCAGGGCTACGAGCAGCACACCAAATAGTCTGTCAATACCCCTGACACAACTGAGCTCACAGATCTCCATATGAACAGCATAGACCACTGTGCCGATGGCACATAAGTATGTGCCAATGGCCCCATGCTGAAGGGACACACCACTGACCACTTTGGCAATTATAGCTGCCTCCCCAACTGTGTACTTGGTGGTTTGTGAGTATGAGGAGCAACATAAGTCTCTGGTCATGCCTTCTCCTCTTACCCATTTCCCATGAGACGGTTCAGCAGTGCTGAAAGTGCTCATGGTTTATTGTAATTTGGAGGGAGCATTGAGATAACAGGGCTAAGGAGGCAACTGAAATAGAGTAATTTTGGTTTGCACTTTTGTCATGACCACCCTATTTTTATAGCCCTTGCCCACTGTACTGACATCCCTGACCTGACAGAATGCCCATCCCATGACAACATAATCTCTGGCATTCTGTTTTCCTCCACTCACCGAGATGGTGAACATCCCCACCCCCAAGACAGTGACCGGTATTGCCCTTCTTCCACCTTCTCTGCTACCAGTCATCTGTATTTTAATGCAACCACAATTTCCATACAGTATGTATTCAGACAGTGGCTGAATGAGGATGTTAAAGTAGGTCTGTGCCAGTTGCCATTTGGTGGGGGAAGGGGGCAGACACCTAGCATGGGATGGCCATTTCTTCAGATCAGGGGGCAGTCTGGTAGCAAAAGATGATTAGGGTAGAGGAGTCATGACAAATGGAACACCATAATCCACCTGTTCAGGCAGCAGGAATGTTTCAGGATTAATTCTGGTTTTCACCTTTTCCTGTCCCTGAGTTCATTGCTGTCTTCCACAGTTGCAGCAGCTGCAAAGTGATCTTCAGACAGCATCTCCACATTGTTTTCATATGGGGCAGTCCCCCTCCTTATATAGTGGGTTCAAAAGGCATTATGTGGCCATCTTTCTGCAGACTTAGCCTCTTCTCATGTGCCACTCTACAAAACTCTATGCTAGCAATAATACCTGACAGGGTGGATGGTAGTGAGCTATACTAGACAGCCTCAGGATTGTAATGTGGCCAGATGCCACAGGCAGAGGGTCTTATAGCCCCTGGAAGGTACAGTATAGCCCATAACGACCACCCCGGAGAGTATTATCGTGCTTACAAAATAGGCTACATGTGCCTTTTTATAGGATTCAAAAAAATATTAGTAATGGCATGGAAAGTAGCACAAATCAGTTTTTCCTTAATTTTTGGTAGAGTAGTCCCTCTACTGGTATGTCTGCCAGTAGAAGGCACTGATGTGTTTGATAGTTGTTTTTTTTGTTTGTTTGTTTTTTTATGTTTTCCCTTGCACTTGTGCAAGAGTGAACATATTGGTACGATAGTGGATTTTGAGAGGTGTGTCATTGTCAGTCCAATGCAGGGCAGTCTGCAAGGGGCTCAACAGTGTCAGACCAATCATCAGCCAGACTGATCATGACATTCTTCTGGTCTTACAGGGTGGAATCTTCATATAGTTCAAAGAAAAGAGCCGTCTGAATCATAAAGCAGCTCTTTTCTTTGATCTGCATAATGTCGCCCAGCAAGCAGAGCTGATCAGTGCTATGATCTCCCTCCAACATAAAAGCAATACCTCTCACCAGCTCCATGACACCGGGTGATGCGGGATTGCCTGGCATACTGATGACCTGAGTTCATGCCCTAGACCAGGATGACAGGAGCGGTGGCTGGCGGGGAGGGCTTGGAGCATCCATCGGATGCTGTCTTCCCTGGGGGGGGGGGTTGAGCCTTCACCACTCTGGAGCGGCTCCTGGCAGTCTGTTGCGGTGGTGCACTTTGCAGAGTGAGTGCCCACGCACCGCAGTGTATCCAGCCAGGATGCTGTGTGTGTGCAGCCAATGTGTAGGCGCTGGGGTGGGCTATGGGAGAAACATGGGAAAATGACCACCAAATACTGGATGGTGGCCACCAGTCCCACTCCGTCATGAAGCCCCAGTGGAATGCCCTCTTGTGGCTGTGCCCATAGCCCCGTGCCCTGGATCCAAGTTGGATCCCAGTCTCCCCTCCCTGCCCCTACCTGGGGGGCTCCTACGGCGAAGGGATATGCCAGGTGCATCCAGGGGCACTGAATCAGGTCAGCAGTGGATGGCAGGAAGGGGGCAGATCTGGCTATGTTGAAAATTTGGGGTAAAAATATTTAAAAACAACAAAGTTATGAATGTGCATTTGAAATTTTCAACGCATGCTTGTAACTTTGGTAATTTTCAATATTTAGATCCCAAATGTTCAACACAGTCATTTTTCGTACCACCTCATGAATATGACAGCTGTCATTTTTCAAATCCTGGACAAAATATGTTTTTATACTTGTGATACAAAAGGATGTTTCAGCCACTGTTTTATAAATGACACCTGTCGTGTGAATGAGTAGTCATAAAAAGTATGCTAGAAATTTGGGGTCAAAATGTGAAAAAACAACTAAGTTGTGAAGAAATTCTGAATTGTTCTGACATTTACTTATAACTTTATTTCTGAATATTTGGGCACCTAATGTTCAACATATCCCTTGTGTTACCCAACCTCCTGAACATGACAGGTGTCATTTTTGAAATCCCCTCCAAATGTTGTTTTAGTGGTACTTTCTTGGTTTCAGCGGCCACAGATGGAGGTCTGCTGCTGATTTGCGGCAGGAGGGAGAACGGGTGGGTGGTATCGAGGTGTGGGAGGAGGAAATGTGGGCATGTGGCCGTAAGATGTAGATGTTGTTTATTGAGCTGGGAAGTCAAAGAACAAAGGTTAGTTTAAGTTTTGTGCCTTTTGCCTGTTTGTAGCATTGGGAGGTGGGGCAAGCAGTGGAAAAAGATTGCTTTATACTGTTTGCTGGTTTTTACTGTTTCGAACGCTGGGAGGCAGGACAAGCAGGGAAAGTGTGTCGAAGTGGTCCATACCACAATTCAGAGTTGCTAAAAAAAAAAAATAATTCAGAAAAAGGGCACTTATGAAATAACACAAGGTATTGACTGCATTTTTTTATTGTGGCAGTAAATTGGGGGCAGGAAAGAGAGTGGGAGTTTGTTTCCAGTTGGGAGGGTGGGTCACTCACTATGCGAGGATTTAAAAAAAATGAGTGACATTCCGTTTCGATTTTCAGTGTGGCACAGTGATTTCTGTCGTGGTGTGGCACATAGGGCTGGTGCTAGTTATTCCCCAGTCTCTGTTGGCTCATAAATACACCCCTGCCAGGGGTCTCAGACAATCAGAGGCCGGGACATTTTCTGCCCATTTTCTAAATGCATGATAGACACTTCCACTCCCTTTGTGAATCTGGCACTGTCTTATATGCCTTTTGTGGGTATCTTAAGCACCTTTGTGGACAGTACCCTTTGTCTGAATTGTTGATTTTAATAGACATCAAATTGTGGATGACTTTTGCAAATATCTGTCCCTGACTGATGCTTTCCAGACTTTGTGAAATTTAGATAATTCTACCACAGTCCATTAATATTTTCATATTTATAACACATGTAACTTTGTTTAATACTGTATTACTCATGTGACTTAGAACTGATCTAATAGTCAGTGATCATCACTTGTTCATTTGCTGATCATCAAAAGCCACCATACTGATATAAGCTTACAAAACTAAGCAATAATAGTTAAAGTAGTTGATGATTTGAAAGTTATGTGTTTGATGATTACATCACAATCTCAATGATAATCTTAGATTATGATTATGGAGGGCTTGAGAGCTCTGCCTGCATGTTGTGTGGTCCCAGGGCTTTTCTCTGAGAAGTCACCCCTGCCATTTAGATACTGATGGCTAGGGAATCGAGGAGCATGTCCACATTCCAGCATCAGCAGGCATCCATCCACCCACGAGAGGCTCTGACTGCACTGCCTCCTGTAGACATGGGGAGCCTACTATCCTTCTTTCTGGAGGGGGGGGGCATCCTATGGATGACTTGCTCCTCCTTCTCCTCTCTCAGTTGGCTCCTAATGTCCTGGGCTCAATTACAATCTCAGATTGCCGACATCATGAACAGCAGCACAGCTACTGTGCTGATGGGCCAGCCTAACTACTCTAATTCTATTGTTTGACATTATTTTCATTCTGTTCAGGGACAAAAACACTGCATTAATGCAGTGCAGAGGACAGTTTTAAGAGAAAAGCAGCTAACAGTCCAGTACTTCAACCCAACAGGTTCAAGCGACCCTCATGAGAGCCTCTTCAGGGGCTATCATTAAGGATCAACTGTTGGACTTGCTAGAAGCAAATGGTCTCCAAGATGTGAAGCAGTGAGGCTCTGTGAAGGGAAGATCATGCCAGACAAACCTGAGAGAGTTCTTTGATTCAAAAATGAGAGCTGTGAGCCAGCCCACCAGTGCAGCAGTATCACTGTCACTCACAATGCTGACATCCCAGGTTTGGAATGAGCCAGGGCCATCAGGGGGCCAGCTGGCAAGAGGAAGATCAAGCATCTCAGCAGATGCTCTCCTTCTTCAGGGAGAGAGGACTCACAGGTCCATTGCTCTACTGCCACCTGGGTGACCACAGGTAGCAGTGTAGGGGAAAGCATTCAGAAGCGACATTGGAACAAGTGCCAGCATCAGTCGGAAGCATCAGCATGCTGGCACCCAATGATATAGCACACTCCTGTGGAGAGGGTGGGACTTGAGGTGTAACTGGGGCAGGATTGGGCAGATGAAATCTCTGCCCACCCTCCACGTTCACCAGCGGACTACCACCACCACCATCCAGGGATCGCTCCAGGACTTTGCCTCCACTATGGATGGCCAGATCAACAGCAAGGAAGAAATTCCAAAATGGCTGAAGACATACCTGTCCATAGGGTGAAGTGAGGGGGCAACACAGCAGCATTTGCGGCTGTGCCTCATGGTCATGGACTGGTTGGAGAGTGGTGCTTTAATGAGCGAGAACAGGGGCTTGAACTGCTGGAAGGAGGTCTCAGCTTGCAATATGTGGGAAAAATATGTTTGAAAAAAAAGAAGAAGAACTGAGAGCTGTGGATAAGGGACAGGTGATTGATATGCTGTACCAGAAGGCCTTTGACTCAGTGCACCACAGAAGGCTTGTTAAGAAGCTGGCAGGGACCTACTGTAAGGGGGGAGCATGAAGCAAAATAAATGGGTAGCAAATTGGCTGGGAGAAAGGATCCAAAGATTGGTAGTACATGGGAAACACTCAGAGGACAGGGAGGTATCAAGTAGGGTGCCACAGGGATCAGTGTTGGGCCCAGTCTGTGTAATGTGTTCATCTGTGACATAGACAAAAGGATCTAGGGTAAAATGTGTCTCTCTGCAGAGGACATTAAACTCTACGGCAGGCTAGACACTAAAGAGGAGATCAGGAATATGAAGAAAGACTTATGTAAAAGGCTGGGGTAACACAAGAATGAGTTACTGAATGGGGGAGTAAAAAGATCAGTATGACCACAAAGGAAAGGATCTTAGGTGTCATCATTAGTGATAGTATCAAGTAATTGGCCCATTGTGCCAGGGCACTTGATAAGGCAAACAGGATGCTGGGATGTATAGGGAAGTGGTTCACCAGTAGAAGAAAGAAGGCACTGTTGCCCCTCTATGGTCCTTGGTATGGCCACACCTGGAGTACTGTGTCCAACTCTAGAGCCCACACCTGAAAAAGGATAAGGATCATACAGTCTGTCCAGCAGTAAGCTACAAAGATGACACAGTTAGGTTAGCAGGGAACAGCATATCAAGAGTGCCAAGTTAGTCTGAACATGTGCTCACTTGAGGCCAGGAGAGAAATAAGGGACATGACAGGAAGCTTTAAATGCCTGGAAGGAAAAATGAGAGATGTCAGAAACCCTTAAATGCCTAAGGGGAGTAAACCAGATCGAGTGTGACAATCTATTGCAGTGTTGTGAGGGATCAACCACCGGGGAGCACAATCATAAGCTGGGGGCATTAGGTTCAGGAAGGGAATGAGCAAATACTTCTTCATGGAAACAGTGGTGGATAGATGGAACAGCCTGCCCAGAGAGGTGGTACATGCCAAGATGGTGATGCGTTCAAGAGATTGTGAGATATTAATAATGGGTGGGTGCAAGCAAAGGCAGGGAATGTGGTAGGGTAGTGGGAAAGGTTTTGCACTGCCACTAGGGTGTTGGGAAAGGCACGTCCAATGATAGGCTGGATCAGTTCAGTTAGGAAAATGGGCAGACAGGATGGATACTGTGTTTTTTGTTGCCAGTACATTTCAATGTTTCTATTACACTGTTCCTTCCTTCATATATTGTGGTAGAGCACATAGATCGCTCTGGGCCAACTGACAAGGGGAAGAGCCCTGAGATGTAAACCTGAAGACTCCAGTTGACCCCCCAACCCTGACCACATCCCTTTGGTGGTGGTGGGGGGTTACATTTCTGAACTGTGAACTTGGACAGTCAGGCTTGACTCCCACCAGTGACTATTGTGTGACTCTCAACTAGTACCTTAACATCCCAGTGTGTAACCTTAAAACACAAAAAGCAAACACAATTGACTTTGCCAGCTCTTGCTGGCTCTGTATTGTCCTTTGCGTCAGTTTTGCTGACCTGGGTTAAGCTGCTGTAAAAGTCAAGCACCACTCCAGCCTGAATAACATGAAGCAGTTTCAACTGGCAATGTAAGTCCAAAAGTCAGACCCAGAGCCATCTGAAAATGTGGCATTTATAACTCCCAGTCGGGTAGTTATTAAAAGGAAATTGACAAAACTTGTGAATGGTTTACACAGCCTGTCATATCATGATAGACTGCAAGTTTTAAACCTGTACACACTAGAGCATAGGAGACTGAGGGTGAGGGGCGATCTGTTATTAATGCATATCATATTTCATGAGCCTTATTTATTCACACAATTAAATCTGTCCCTGAAGAACAGAGAGATTAACATGAGAACACCTGAAGCCAACTAGAGATTTAAAACAAACAATAGAAAACATTTTTTTTCTATTAGAATGGTAAACCCTTGGAACCATCTGCCGACCAACGTGATTGATGACTCAACAAAAGAAAATTTTAATCACAGACTGGATAGTTTTTTAAGGAAGGTGGCACACTAGCATATTATTAAGATAGGAGAAATTATGGTCACACAACCTTTTTCACTCCTTCCAACCTTGTGAACCTTGTGAAAAGTCATTGTCTGGTAGCCCTTCACTACCCCTTCCCTGGAATAACCACACAAACACAGGTCTTGGAGGAAACGGCCACAACCATGCATTTATTGTTTATGAACTCACCTTTCTGAGTAGCATGTGCAGCCGGGAGGATACACAGCTTCTTCAGGCCTCAAACACAGCTGCCCTCAATCCTGAGCCATCCTGGTGTGTGTCTGAAGGGCTGATGTAGTTCATGGGGAGGTCATGTGTCCAAGGCTCCTGTGGCCAACCCCCCCCCCCATCTGATGCCACTGTTCTTGCAGGATAACCTGATGAGGGTGGACTGTGACCCCCCATGTGGGTCTGGGTCCTGCGGTCCTCTGGTCTCATGCTGACTGGAAGCGATGAGCCCTTCGATAGAATTTGACTTGTCTCCACTTCTCCCTGTATCATCAGACTGCGATCCTCCCGAGTTGCCTCACCTGGCTGCGACAATTTGCTGCACTCTTTATTAAACTCTTGTCAACTCTTTATTATTAGCTATTATTTCACTTTTTCCTTTTTTTTACTAAGTTTTGCAACCCTTTGGAGGTGCTAAAATGCCCAGAAAAACCCTTTCTATGAAGAAAAACCAGGAAAGATCACTCCCCAACCCCTAATGACGTCACCCCTACTGGGTCAAAGGGTGTTCTACCTATTCTGGCCACACCACCCTGCTTTTACAAGGGCAGACGAGTGGGACTCCGAAGGAAGGAGAATGAAGAGGGGGAGCTGCTAGCCTCAAGCTCTATTTAACCCTTCTCTCTCTCCTCTCTGCCCCAGATGCCACTGCCCTTGGGGTGACCTTGGTGGTACCTCCTCCTAGGGTGGTGCCAGGGCCTGCTGCACACCCCAAGAGGAGGCACCTTCTCCCTTTCTCCAGGTCCAGAAAGGGAAGGCCCCGGACAAATGGCCAGTGTCTGCAAGTCTTTGGCAGCTTCTCTATACGTTATGATTAATTTAAAATGGATTCTTTCCAGTTTACAAAAAATGTTCCACAGATGATGGAAGTCTAAGGCAACAGAGAACATGGCAGAAAAGGATGCTTATTCTTATTGTTCTGTCAATTCCCTGATAAAATGTGATGGCTTTTAGGACCCCAAACAATTGCAATTTCTCATTTCAACTTCTGTACTGTTCATTTGACAACTGAAGGAATACTTCCTGAGAATATGTAAGCCCCCAATTAGGGCTTACCTGGTAGAGCTACGGTCCTCCAACCCTCTGCCAGGTGTCCTCCGAATGGCTGTGGTGTTAATGGGTTAAATTAAATAATCTGGAACCCAACTTCAGGGAGCCTGCCAGGAAGACAAAAGGGCAGCTCCCTAAAGAACTATAAACTGGTTGCTGCTGGGAAAATACCCAGAGGCAGCCTGGAGATCACCTGGGGAGTTGCAGCCAATAATAGAGAGGCTGCTCATGGGGAAATATAAGGCTGTTTTTTGGTGCCAAAAAGGGGTTGGAGGTCAAGAGGGACTGCAGGGTGGATGTGAGAGGAGAGACTGCCCACATGAATACAGTCTAACTGGCTGTACAAACCCTGCCTACCTCCATCTGCCAAGCTGAGTGCAGGAGAAAAAATAGCAGCTTGTGAGACTGAAACAGGGTAGAGAAAAGTAGAGTTTATAGTAGCCCAGCTAGTTTGGATTTCAGTTTAATTGAGAAAATAAGAGATGGGCTGTGGACTCTGAAAATAATTCCTGCTCCCCACAGTGCAGAAATCATTAAGTGAAGTGAACATTTCAGCCAGAGGAGAGTCTGCAAGTGTTGATCCAAGCTGTTGCAACAGGCCCCAACATGCTGTGAAATTATCCTCTGGGTGAGGGGCTGCAGATTTTGAGGCTGTGGAAGCACTACTGCCCTGCGTTGCTCCTAAGGGTGGTCCTGCCCTGCATTGGTCCTGAGGGTGGGCCTGCATGCTTTGGAAAGGGTTTGGGGAACATAAGCAAACTTGACTCCCTGGACTGAAGATATTGATGCACTGGGTTGAAGGATGAAACATGCCTGCCTGTGTGAAGTCTGTACGCAAAGGCTCGTAGGCGAAGCTAGCAAGGCCAGGCAGGTGAAGCTCATCATCCCGGGAGCCATCAAGTTTATTTTCACCATCAGTCATTCATCACCTACGTCAAAACCTCCACGGTACCTTGCAATGCAACTGGCTGTGAACCCCCAGAGTGGACTGCAAACCATGAGTACCCCAAGCTGTGGCTCTGAGAAGTCTTTTAGTTAGCTAGTCAGATAGGATTCTGGGAGTAAATCATTCCACCTCTATTAAGAGACACTCAAATCTGCCAGTATAAGATCATCAATTCAACATGTGTTGTGTTTAACTGGGCCCTGACAAAAGACCCCAGGCCTGCACCACTGCACTGGGACAATCTGGGTGCACCCGGGGGTGGTGAGAAGGGTTGATACTGGGGAAGGTATTGTGCCTAGAGTGAATTGTGTTTGATATTCTCCTCCTTGTTCCCCTTCCCCAATAAATAAGGTTACTGTTTGCATTTTATTCACTGTCCCTGTGTTATTGAAGAGTGCTACTGGGGGGTGTGGGGCCATACTGTGTAAATTGTAATTTGTGTGGGGAACATATTGTTGGGGCAAGGTACTATTTCCTGGGGGGTGGTAACCTGTTCTTTATCCACAAGATTCCCTTGCCATTACCCCAGGTGGAGGCATCACGCCACATGAGCTGTCACTGCAGAAACTAGGGTGGCCCTCTCAGAGGTGCGTTCGGAACTACCCAGAGGGCCCCGGAGCAGCCAAGTTGAGTCAAAGGGCTGTTACAAATATATATAGGAAATGTTCATTAGCCCTAGCAGAACACATAGCTGCCTCATGTAGTGCTTAGCAACTGTGTCATCCCTGTTGCTCAGTCAATGAGCAGTATTTACATTTTTTTGACAGAATTCATTATGAATACTAATATTTAATGATCTGCTTGTGGAGACCTATTTTGAGCTCAGATCATATCAAAGCGGCAATGTCTGAGTGCAAAAACTGTCCACCTCCTTTCTGCAGCACTCCAAGCAGCCGAGTGTCAGTAACTTGACTCCCCTTCCCCCTGCAGTCTTGCCTGTGGCTCCAGAGCTGAAACTATAAGAACACTGGCAGGTGGAATCTGCCTGGCCAAGACAGGAATGAGCAGCAGCAGAGTGCCGACTGGAGTTTGGAGGTAAGGAAGTCATTTTTTAAAAAAACATTCATTTAGCAGTTCTTACTATGTGAAGGGGAAATCCATACTTTAATGCTGGAAGCATCAAACTGATGGATGTTACAGGAATGGAAGATACCTGGAACAGAAAAGGAAAAAGACTGGTAAAGTCACATCTTGTCAGGAACTGTTAGACCATGGACAATATTAAGCCTATTTTTTTAATTGTGAGATGTAAACAAGGAAATGATAGACTGATAGATGTGTTGTATATGTTTGTATCTGTACATGAATTCTTAACAAAAAAACTCAAGTTAAAAAAAAACGCTGGAAGCATCCATAATATTTAATTTCTGTTTTAAAGCTTAGTGGGGATGTGGAGACTTTGGAATGTATTTATTTATTTTATTGCCTACTCTTTTGAGCACTCATCTTTTGTTGTAAAAATGAATTGTACTGTTTGACTTCCTGTCCTGTTATTAGTAGTAATGAGCTTCAGCTGTCACATTTGGCTGTCTATAGTATTATGTAGCTCTCATGTCAATTACCCTATTACTGTTCTCTGTTCCCCTTTTCCTGGGTCAGGCATGAAAATGATCCTTGGCTCAGTGCACCTTTCATCGTAACCAATTTTCAAATAAGTAAAGGGTGGCTAGGGATTCGGGGCATGAACATTGGGAACTTGAAATACCTTTTATATTGATGTATGGCTAGAAGGCAAATGAGTTACATGTACTGTACCTAGTGTGTGTTTTATAAGACAAAGTGTTTTTTCCGAAACTAGTTTATCTTCTCCCCACCCTTAATATCATTAATTTGGGGACAGAATAACAAGTTATATGTACTGATTTTTGTCAAATAAATTATCATGTAATGGTTCAGTAGTGCCAGTATAGCTAGGGTTGAGTAGGTACTTCAATGTTAAACCCAACTTTCTGCACCTTAATACCTCTGCTGTCCATGGACAGAATAACTTGAAATTCAGCGTGCACATTGTTGGTGGTGGTTGAGGGGCTTAAAAGATCTGAAAGGTTGGAAATACATAAAAGTATGTTTTTAAGATTTTGTTTTGCTTACCAGTGGCACAAGAACAGATGAGAGCTGAAACTTGAAACTTTCAGATCCATTCGAGTTTAGCACAAGGATGACTCCTTGCTATGTTGGATTCTGGAGAAATTTTAGAATTTGAAATTATTAAATACAGAAAATCCAATTTTTGCTCATGCAAAGTCCTCTATATGTCTGGTGCAATTCATATATGGTGGTGTAGGTGTTTTGCATGAGTTCAGTGTTTCTCATGGGGTATAACTGTATTCCTCATGCTAGATTATTTATTTATGATGTCACTAGTAAGCAATAAGATTCAACGGGATGTGCATTATGCTGTAGTAACCGCACTCCCATGGGGGTAGTTGGGCACGAGGTCACAGGCCAAATCCTGGATGCCCCTGGGAGTGCACATCTCCAGAGTCTTATTGCACTTATAAAATGATGTCTGGGGAAATTAAAACAAAAATGGTAAAATTTAAAAGAGGTAAAATAATTCCTTTGCTAATGGGGATCACTAGACACCAAAATGCAAATTCTCTGTAACTGCACGTTTTCCTCTAAGGAGAGCAATACGTTTATTTATTCTATGTTTTATTCTGTATTTCATCTAGTAGGAGTTAGCTGTGTAAGTCAGGAGTTTACCTGAAGAGTGATTGAGAGCAGCTGGAGAGACTAGGATGCCATGATGGGCTAGCCTGCAGCATGATACCATCTGCGGTACTGCAAATGAAGAAGGTATCTGCAGTCTGAGTGCGGGGAGGGGGGGTCAGTCATGTAAATGGAAAAGCCAAGTAGGCAGCACAAGTTTACCTTGTATACCTCATCTGAATGTTAAAATGCAAACCAGGCTGGGAGAACAATGATGAGGTGCCTGATCTCGAGGATGGCACAAGACTAAGATGCCCTGAAGCTCTTGCCTGCAGCTGGCAGCTAACTACCAGCTGCAGTAGCAAGTTTCACAAAACTCCAGGTGTTCTGCATTTCTACTGGAGAGTCAAGAGGACAGCAAGTGAAGCAGATTTGAGTCAGTTACTTTTGAAATATATAACATTGCCACAGACAGTGAGGGTGGCAGCCAAGATTAGTAGAGTGGTTTTGTTTCGAAATGTGGAGTCTACAATTATTGTGATTGAAGATTACCAAACAGCATAATGTTAATTATTTGAGGCTGAGTGTCAAGTTTCATTTTGGACAGAATGTGAGACTGTAAAGCTTGCAGTGTTACCCGAGTGAAAACTGCACATGCTTTATTAGAAACAAACGTGGCTTCTATTTCTTTTTTTTAATTCTAAAGTCAAGAACACAAATTTATTTAATGTTCTGCATCCTGGTTGGCAGGACTTGTTTTTTTAGCTGTGTATTATTCTGTATTTCATCTAGGTATCAGGAGTGAGATGAGTCTCTTTGCGGATGACTCAAAACTGGGGGCGGTGGTGGATGGGGAGGGAAGGGGAGGGGAGGGTGGCCCTATAGGGGGACCTGGAGGCTCTGGAAAGATGGTCTAGAAAGTGGAAGCTGAGGTTCAATGCAAGGAAATGCAAGGTACTGCACCTGGGGGCCAGAAACCTGGGCCAAGTGTACACCCTGAGGGAGGGAATGCTACAAGTCTCAATGGCTGAGAGAGACCTGGGGGTGGTGGTGGATGTCAAGATGAACAACTCTGAGACTTGTAGGAGGGCAGCAGCCAAGGCCAACGGGATACTGGGATGCATTGCTAGGGGATCACCTCCAGAAGGAGGGAAGTGATACTCCCTCTGTATAACTGCTTGGTGAGGCCGCACCTCGAGTACTGCGTGCAGCTTTGGAGGCCACACTTAAGAGGGACATTAAACTCCTGGAGAGGGTCAGAGGAGGACAGCAAAATGATTTGGGGCTTGGGGACAGGACCTATGAGGAGAGGCTCGAAGAGCTAAATACAGTATGTACACATTGGAAGAGAGAAGGACCGGGGACATGATAGAGGTCTTCAGGCACATAAAGGGGTAAATGGGGAGGAACAGTCAGGGTGCTTTGAAGGAAGGAGGAGGGGCCACTAGAGGGCATGGGTGGAAGCTGGAGGGGGAAGATTCAGGGGAGAAAAGAGGAGGTGCTACTTCACTGGGGAGGCGGAGCCATGGAATGCGCTGCCTAGGGGGCTGAGTGGAGGTGGAGACGGTGGAGGGGTTCAAGAGGGGGTGGAGCAGGTACAGGGGAAGGGTTCTGGAAGCAAAATCCAATGTAGCGAGAATATCCAGAACTGGGAAGCGAGAAGCCAGAGAAGGCGAGGGGGGCAGCAAGGTCAGCTCCCAGGGTGGGGGTTGACCAAACAAGCAGACTCAAAAGACCGTTAGGCCTATTCTGCTGGCATTTTAGTATGTTAGTATGTTAGTATTATTTTTTTATTTTTTTTTTTAAATTTAAGTTTATTTGATTTTAACATCAAAAAATATAACACAACAAAACAAACATATCAATAAGGTACAGAAAATAGAAATAACGGTACAACGAAACCCCCACACCCCCAGAACACAGAAAGTAAAGCATAATTCGACATTAAATACCCAATCCTCCCTCAATCACCCCCGCCCCTCCCTAAAAGTGCCTAGCACAAATAAAGCTCAGTCTGGACAAGGCAGCAAATCATCATGATACAACCAGGCACTGATATCCATGCAGGAAACAAAATAACACACATAACAAAATTAACATATGCACTCACCCTAGCCAATCATGACGTAGGATTTTCCCTACCCATTTTATAACATGTATTTGAAACCTGGATGGTTTTTTGGTATTCAGTTTGATGGGGTTCACAGTGGGGTGCTGCACTGGAATGGGACGTGTTAAGGTTCAAAAAAACCACAACATCTAGTTTCTTTACTTCTGTCATGTTAGGAAGAAACCCTAACTTGTACACTAATTTAGTTTTTTTTTTGCAATAAATATAAAAGTATGAGTAGTAGGGGTGTGCAAATCATGAATAACATTTCCCAAATACCACAAATAATAGGCTATTAGTTACTCAGGAAGAAACATAAATATGAACATACGAACATATGAAAACTGCTAGCAGAAAAAGGCCATTTGGTCTATTGAATCTGCTCGATTATGCAGCTAGCAAACCTATTCTGCAGCTGCTCCTCCCTCCCTACACCCCTCCCTTGACTTTTCCTTTTGCCCCGTCCTAGCCCCTCTTGAAACATCCCACTGTTTTACAGGCCCCACCTCTGCTGGTAGCGTGTTCCACTCTGCCACCACCCTCTCTGTAAAAAAGTGCCTTCTCAGTTCCTTCCTGAACCTTCCACTCTCTAATCTCATATCATAATCTCAAGTGTCCCCCCCCACTCTCCCCTTGAACAGTTACTCTGTGCATGTCCTGTTTATTCCTCTCATGTACTTGAAGGTCTCGATCATATCCCTCCTGTGCCTTCTCTCCTCTAGTGAGTATATGTTCAACTCTCTTAGTCTACTTTCATATAGTAACTCCCCCAGACTCTGTATCATCTTTGTTGCTCTGCGTTGCACTCCTTCCAGTAATCTAATGTCACTCTTTAGGTACGGGTGCCAGTACTGCATGCAGTACTCCAGGTGGGGTCTGACCAGCAATCTATACAGTGGCAGAATCACCTCCCCCCCTTTGAGGTTATACCCCTTGCGTTACAGCCCAACATTTTGTTGGCCATTGCCACTGCCTTCCTACACTGTGCAGAGTTGTTCATTGCTTCCATAATGAGCACCCCCAGATCCTTCTCCTCCTCAGTCTCAGCTAGCTGTACTCCCCCCAGATGATAGTTTCTCCTTGGATTCTTAGCCCCAAAATGCAGCATCTTGCATTTCTTGGCATTGAATCCCAGTGGCCAGGTGTCTGACCATCTCTCCAGCCTTGCCAGATCTTCCTGAAAACCCTGTCTCCCCCCCCAGGTCATCCACCACTGCGCCCATCTTTGTCTGCAATAAATGTCCCAAATAACACTGGCCCCTTCACTGACCCCTGTGGAACCCCGCTCATCACTGCCCTTGGGGATGAGAGTTCCCGTCCCACCACCACCCTCAGCTGCCTTCCATGCAGCCAGTTCTCCACCCATCCCACCAATTTTGCTCCCAACTCCTGTGCCCTTTAGCTTACTTCCAAATCTCCCATGCAGCACTGAATCAAATGCCTTACTGTAGTCCAGGTACAGGACATCCACCACATGGCCCTTGTCCATTTGCCTAGTCGCCCAGTCATAGTATTCTACTAGATTTGTCTGGCAGGATCTGCCCTTGACAAAGCGAGGCTGTCTACTGTCCTGTAACCCATTGACCTCCAGCAGGGTCACCAGCCTCTCCTTCAGAATTGTCTCCATTAGTTTCCCCACGATGGACATGAGGTTCACTGGTCTATAGTTCCCCGGTTCATCCTCGGGGCTGCTCTTATGGAGGGGAACCACATGAGCCATCCTCCATTCTTGAGGTACACACCCTGGGTCCAGTGAGGCATTAAATAGGTCTGCCAAGGGGCCTGTTAGGACTACTGCAAGCTCTTTTAGTATCCTGGGATGTACACCATCTGGCCCTGGTGCCTTGTCCATCCTCAGTGCCCTTAACACCTCTAGCACTCTACCTTCTGTGATTTCCCTGTCCATCACCCCATCCCCCTCTGTTCCTATTCTCCCCCACCTTGGGTATTCTCCCCCCCTTAGTAAAAACTGAGCAGAAGTAGTCATTAAGTGCGTCTGCCTTTTCCTCCTTTTCACCACCCCTCCTTAATCCTTACTATCTGGTCCTTATAGCTCCTTTTCTCCCTGATGTACCTGAAGAAGTCTTTCTCCCCCTATTTAATGCTCTGCATCAGCCTGAGTTCTCTGGATGCCTTGGCTGCCCTTACCTCCCTGGTCACTTCCTTCACTTTCTTTGGGTACTCCTCTCTGTCCTCTACCCTCCCAGTTTTCTTGTATCTCTTATAGGTGGCTTTTTTCTTCCTAACCTTGTCTCTGACTCCCTTGTTTATCCAGCTAAGTTTCTTCACCCTAGACTTTTTACTCTGGGCCTTACTGCAGGATTTAGTTGCCTCTACTATCCCTAGCTTTATGAACTCCCACCTCTGATTCGTGTCCATATTAGGCTGAATTCTGGCCAGGAACCCTTGTACCAATTCGCTCATCCTTTTGTGGTCAGCCTTTCTAAAGTCCAGGACCTTTGTGCCAGATGCATCACTCTCCTTACCCATCTATAACTGAAACCATTCTGTCTGTGGTCGCTCCCTGCCAGTGGTTCTTCCACCTGCAGATCCTTCACCCATTCCTGTTAGTCAGCACGGGGTCAAGGGTGTTCCCTTCCCTAGTTGGTTCGCTGACCATTTGCATCAGGAAGTTATCCTGGAAGGCATCCAGCATTACCTGTTCCCTTCTACAATTGGTGGCCAGTATACCCCAATCCACTCCTGGCAGGTTAAAGTCCCCAACTATGACACCCCCCTTCCCGCAGTTCCTCAAGGATCTGTCCTGCCAGTACCTTATCTATCTCTTCTGATTGAGAGGGTGGCCTGTACACCACTTCCAACCTTAGTGTCCTATTTTTGGGATCCTGGATTTGCATCCATAATGACTCTGTATCTCACTCCTCCCTCTCCTCCTTACACACTTTAGTCCCACTCTCACATACAACACCACCCCTCCCCTTTCCCCTTAACTCTGTCCTTGCAGGATAATCTGTGTTCTGGAACTGCCAGATCCCAGTCATGGTATTGGGTGGCCCATGTCTTGGTGATGGCCGCCATGTCCAATCCTCCCTCCGCCATTAAAGCCTGTAGTTCTGCTATTATATTCCCCAGGCTTCTAGCATTTAATGAAACCATCCTCCATCCCCTTCCTTTCTCCTCTCCCCCTTCTGCCCTCTCTTTATGTACCTCCTGTAGTATTTGCCCCAGTCTTATTTCACTATTATGGGGGGGGGGGTAAGTCCATATGGTTTCCCATCCTGAGGCCTCCAAGTACCTCTTACCCTCATGCTACTCCCTCCTAGTTTAAATTCTCTTCAATGTACTCACCAATCATTTACTTCAGTACTTTCTTTCCCTCCTTAAGTGCAGTCTATCTTTAGCGTACAGACTGCTGTCTTCCCAGATCACACCCCACCCTCCTATCAGCCCATACCCTTTTTCCTGACACCAGGTTCCCAGCCATTCATTAAATTCCTGAATTCTCAGTTTTCTTGCTGTACTTACCCAGGGAACTGGAAGTACCTCAGAGAAAGTGACTGATCTTCCTGCCCCCTCGAAACCTGGTACTAGTTCTTCAGACCTCTTCTTCACTTAATCTGCCATCCCATTAGCCAGGTCATTAGTCCCCAAGTGCAGAATTAGGTGAGGCTTTTCCCTGCCCCTTCTAGCATACCTTAGAACAGATTGCCTCACCCCTTCCGCCACCATTCCTGGCATGGCCTCCACCCAAATTCGACTGTGCCTCTCTCTCTTGCTACCCCACCTGACCCCCCTTAGTACTGGCAAGGCAAGGCAAATGTTATTTTTCTGGCATCCAATCCCGGAGGCTCTGGGCACCATACAAATCAAAGATACTAAAAATAAAACAGTAAAATTACATTAATAGTTTAAGTAACCAGTATCAGAAAATGAATAAAGCCTAAAATAAGTACTGTAGCTAGGAGGGGCCAACCCTAGTAAAGATCTAATACACAGTGTCTGGGAAGGCCTGGCTAAACAAGTGGGTCTTTATGTGGGTTTTAAACACTTCAAGCGAAGGGGCCTCCTGTACAGATGATGGCAGCGAATTCCACAGGATGGGGCCGGTGACACTAAATGCTCTGTCGCCAGCAGTTTTTAACTTCGTTCTGGGAATCACAAGAAGGCCCCTATTGGAGTGGAGGGAGCAGACCAAGGTAGCAGGGGTCAGAAGGTCAGACAGGTATCCAGGGCCCAGCCCATGTAGAGTCTTAAAGGTCAGCAAACCCACCTTAAAGAGGACCCTCCACCTGACCGGCAGCCAGTGCAGTCCACGCAGTACTGGGATGATGCAACAGTATTTAGACTGTTCCATCAATAAGCTGGCAGCCGCGTTCTGCACTAGCTGCAGTCTATGGAGGGTACCTCCCAAGACCCCTAGGTAGAGCACATTACAGTAGTCAAGCCTTGACTTCACAAAGGTGAGTACCAAGGTGGGGAGGTCCAGGGGCAGAACTAGGGGCTTGATCCTAGTGATATTCCTCAAATGGTAAAAGCTGGTCTGGACAACACATGACAACTGAGCCTCAAATGTCAATCCACTGTCAAAGGTCACATGAAGATCAAGCACCCTTGAGGAGGCCTTAAATGGCACAGACCCCAGGAAAAAACCTGTCTCTGTACCAGAGGCCATCCTATCATGCCCTCTGTTCGACTCCACAACCAGTGCCTCTGTCTTGTTGGGATTCAGTCACAACCAGCTGCATGCCATCCAGTCGTTGATCTCGGCAAGGCATTTATTTAGCACTTCCACCGCATTGAATGTCCTAGGTGCAAAGGAAACAAACAGCTGGGTATTATCTGCATAGAAATGAAAACTCAAGCTATACTTTTAATAAGCTGTCCCAGTGGCGGCATGTACACGGCAAACAGCATTGGTGACTGGATCAAACCCTGAGGTACTCCACACAACAGGAGGCCAGGGGAGGAAGAGAAATTCCCCATCACTACCCATTGCCTCCTATTCATGAGATAGAACTCAAACCAGCAGATGATAGTGCCGGTGAGTCCACAAAATTCCCTCTGGCAGTCAAGCAACACACAATGGCCTACCATATGAAAGGCTGAAGAGAGATCGAGGAGCACAAGAATTTTGCAGGCCGAAGGGACAGAGGCTGAGCTGATTGAGAGATTGAAAAGCCAGGTAACTGGTTTGGTAAGACGAGAGATGAACTGCCTAAGGATCTTTGGATCAATACCATCAGGACCAGCACTGCTGTGAGCAGGAATAGTCCTAAGTAAATTAAGGACTTCCTGGTGCGTAACTGGGGCCAGCACCAGAATGGTGGGAGAAGTCACGGGGAGCCAGGGAAATAACAGGGGGAGGGTAGGACTGGAGGTGGGAAGAATGAAAAAGAGGGAATTGAAAGCATTAGCTATAGTGAGAGTATTATTACAGTGGATGTCATTTACGAGTATGTCATTTGAGTTCTCAATGTCTGTATGATTACCACAAAATAGACTGACTCATCACAACAAATGCTGGGATCACACCAGTGATCCTGAGTCCTGAAGGCAGTAGTTTTCATTATCCAGCTAACAGAAATACTCAAGGTCCAGTTGGCAACTGGCAGTGGGGGGGGCCACTGTATGCCAGGGATTGCTCGGCTACCTGGGCCAGGAGTTGGGAGGGGAGTGCCACTTTACACCTGGGCATCAGGTGATCTGCTAGCCATAGGAGACTTAGTGGAAGCACCAGTATGGGTACTCAGCAAGTGGGGGGTACCACTGGACACCAGGCATAGATCAGTATGTCGAGGATGGGTGTTTGGGGGGTATGAGGTAATGGTAGACACCAGAGTCTATGGTGGGTACTGGGATGAGAGATCGGAGGGTGGGGGTGCCACTAGACACCACAGAATTGTGTGAGAGATGGGGGTGCCACTAGACATGAGGGGTATGGTGTTATTCACCCAGATGAGTGATCGGGGGGGGGTACCACTGAACCCCAGGGACACATCGATACAAACCGGTATAGGGCATCAGAGGGTGGGGGGCCACTAGACACCAGGGAGGATGTTTCTGATACTGGGGGGTATCAAAGGGTGGGGGTGCCAATAGACAACAGAGCATCCAATGTTACTGTGGGATGGTGGTTTGGAAGTGGGGAAGGCAGCACTGCAGTAATGCTATCCTGCCACCAAGGCCTTGTGCCCCATTAAGACTCGGTTTGTAAAGGCAGTAAACAGTGCCCATGGGGGTGCCATTTACTGCTGGTGCAAACTGCTGATTTTGACACTGTGTGCATATCACGAGAGACACCTAATTTGCATGGGCACAGCAGTATGTTAATTAACCCGGTGCTAATGGGTTTGCCTGTGCTGTGGGGTCTCTGAATATTGTCTCCCACCCACATATTAGGTGCAAAACCCAGTTAATGCAGGCAAACATCCTTTAACGCCCATGCTAACTTTTGAATATCAGGTCCTTGTTGTGCTGCAAAGCATGCAGCACACCTGAATCCTTTTAAACACCAGCCGTGTCCATGTATCTAGCACAAAGGGACACCCTGAAGAGTATTATGCCTTGTACTTGGCAAAAAAAAAATCATTAAATTAGATGATAAGTATTGTTCAATAAAATACAAAAACTAAGAATTCTAGGAGCCAAAACCAAAAAAAAACAAAACATTATGGGGGGATGACTTTTTCCTAAACTGCTGTTAGTCTGTGGAATAAGGTGAGTGAAAACATAAAAATTATTGTGAAGACTCTAAGGGCATTCAGTACTGCTTTGAAACAGTAATTGCTCCATAGAGATAATAGTTTGAAGCGAAAATAGAGCTTTAGCAACACCAGACTTGAACTCATCATTTGTATTCGTGAGACTGAAAGTACATTATGACTGTAAGTGCTAGACTGTACCTGTATTTATTATATTATGTGATGTATACTTGTTTATCTAATTTAAATAAGGCAACTTGATGTAATTTATAATACCTGGCAGATGGAGCTTTTTTGCCAGAATGGTATATTGTTATCTGAATCATGTGTAAATCAAAGATTTTACCACTACTATTATAATTTAGTCATAAAATTAAAATAACATATTCAATGAAAAATCCATCATAAGTCCTGAGGTGTCTGATTGTGCTGTGAGAACTGAACAGTCACACAACACTTTTGGACAAACAGATTGCTAGGATTTTTGCACCTGTTTATGAAAACTGTGAGATAATATTCTGGTACATTATTAAGTGCTAGGCAGTATTCAGGGACATTCTAAAGTGCTACATAGTATGCGGGTACATAATAAATGCTAGATAGTATTCAGGTACATTATTAAGTGCTAGGCAGTATTCAGGTACATAATAAAGTGCTACATCATTTTCAGGTACATTATTAAGTGCTAGATAGTATTCAGGGACATAATAAAGCATTAGAATAGTATTCAGGTACAGAATAAAGTGCTAGATAGTATTCTGGTACATTATTAAGTGCTAGGCAGTATTCAGGGACATTATAAAGTGCTACATAGTTTGCAGGTACATAATAAAGTGCTAGATAGTATTCTGGTACATTATTAAGTGCTAGGCAGTATTCAGGGACATTATAAAGTGCTACATAGTTTGCAGGTACATAATAAAGTGCTAGATAGTATTCTGGTACATTATTAAGTGCTAGGCAGTATTCAGGGACATTATAAAGTGCTACATAGTATGCAGGTACATAATAAAGTGCTAGATAGTATTCAGGTACATTATTCAGTGCTAGACAGTATTTAGGTGCAGTATTACATTTTACAGTATTATTCAGGTGCATTATTAAGTGCTAGATAGTATTTAGGTACATTATAAAGTGTCAAAAATAGTATTCAGGTACATTAAGTGCTAGATAATATTCAGGGACATTATAAAGTGTTATATAGTATGCAGGTACATAATAAAATCCTAGATAGTATTCAGTTACGTTATTCAGTGCTAGACAGCATTTAGGTGCAGTATGACATTTTACAGTACTATTCAGGTGCATAATAAAGTGCTAGATAGTATTTCGGTACATTATTAAGTGCTAGGCAGTATTCAGGGACATTATAAAGTGCTACATAGTATGAGGGTACATAATAAAGTGCTAGATAGTATTCTGGTACATTATTAAGTGCTAGGCAGTATTCAGGGACATTATAAAGCACTACATAGTTTGCAGGTACATAATAAAGTGCTAGATAGTATTCTGGTACATTATTAAGCACTAGGCAGTATTCAGGGACATTATAAAGTGCTACATAGTATGCGGGAACATAATAAAGTGCTAGATAGTATTCGGGTACATTATTAAGTGCTATGCAGTATTCAGGGACACTATAAAGTGTTACATAGTATTCGGGTACATAATAAAGTGCTTAGATAGTATTCAGATTTACATTATTACGCGTAGAGCATTCCAGGGACACCTAAAGTGCTTCATAGTATGCAGGTACATAATAAAGTGCTAGATAGTATTCGGGTACATTCTTAAGCGCTAGGCAGTATTCAGGGACACTATAAAGTGCTACATAGTATGCAGGTACATAATAAAGTGCTAGATAGTATTCAGGTACATTATTCAGTGCTAGACAGTATTTAGGTGCAGTATGACATTTTACAGTATTACTCAGGTGCATTATTA
The DNA here is from genome assembly GCA_016271365.2 of Neoceratodus forsteri. NCBI lineage: Eukaryota > Metazoa > Chordata > Ceratodontiformes > Ceratodontidae > Neoceratodus > Neoceratodus forsteri. Next base: position 1,246,836,023 of record CM057455.1, on the reverse strand, counting down.
AGTGCTAGATAGTATTCAGGTACATTATAAATTGTCAAAAATAGTATTCAGGTACATTAAGTGATAGATAGTATTCAGGGACATTATAAAGTGCTATATAGTATGCAGGTACATAATAAAATCCTAGATAGTATTCAGGTACGTTATTCAGTGCTAGACAGCATTTAGGTGCAGTATGACATTTTACAGTACTATTCAGGTGCATAATAAAGTGCTAGATAGTATTTCGGTACATTATTAAGTGCTAGGCAGTATTCAGGGACATTATAAAGTGCTACATAGTATGAAGGTACATAATAAAGTGCTGGATAGTATTCTGGTACATTATTAAGTGCTAGGCAGTATTCAGGGACATAATAAAGTGCTATATAGTATTCTGGTACATTATTCAGTGCTAGACAGTATTTTGGTGCAGTATGACTTTTTACAGTAGTATTCAGGTGCTTTATTAAGTGCTAGATAGTATTCAGGTACATTATAAAGTGCCAGAAATAGTATTCAGGTACAATAAGCGCTAGATAGTATTCAGGTACATGTACATTATAAAATGTCAGAAATAGTATTCATTTACATTAAGTGCTAGATAGTATTCAGGGACATTATAAACTGCTAAATAGTATTCAGGTACATAATATAGAGGATAATGTATGGTCCACAATCCATAACAAGTGTGGGTAGCCATCAAGAGGTTGTCAGTGGTGATTGTTTAAACCTTGAGAGCGGAGCTCGAGAAGTTTTGGTTGCCGTGGCAACCTTGAGATGGCTACTCCCAATTGTTATGGATAGTGGACCATACATTGTCTTTTATAGTGTATGGTCTACTATCACATAAAAATTGAGTCATATCAGAGCCTAGATGAAATGCTGACTCCTTACTTTTTCATTTCTTTTCTCTGTGCTGCTCTTCTCCTGTCTAGCTCTTACTGCCACGGATGCTTCTGAAAAGGAGGATGTTTGCATAATGTGCATGTTCGAATGTGTTCCATGTTGCTGTGCTACAGCTGCTACGTAGCTAGTTTAGCACAACAATTACAATGATGTAGCTACTACAGCACAACAATGTTGTTGGAGGGATGAATTTCCATCCACAACAACATTCCATCATACACTATAAAGTAATAGATATTATTCTGGTTTGTTATTAAGTGCTAGACATTATTCAGGTACATTATAAGGTAAGAAGGACAAAGTGGAAGAGCACCAATGTCAATACTGAAGCAGCAAGCAACCAGAGCAGTTTAAGAGGGTACTAAATGAGAAAAAGACTGAGGTAGAAAGGTCAGTGGGGGATGCTGCAACAGAAGGTAAAGCCATCAAAAAATGGAGAGCAATGAGTACTAATGCCCATAGTCTGGGTAACAAGCTTCCTGAATTAGTGGCCTTGATGGAGGAGGAACATCTGGATATCGTGGGAGTCACAGAGACATGGTACACACAAAACCATGACTGGGACGTAAACATACCAGGATACACTGTCTACAGGAGGGACAGGAGGGTAAAAGAGGAGGAGTAGTTCTTTACATAAGGGAAGGAATAAAAGCAACAGAACAAAAGGGTAAACAGGGAGGAGAAGAAGCACTGTGGGTAGAATTTGGAGACAGGCAATGGCACCCTGTCGCTACGGGTTGTCTACAGAACCCCCTTCTCAGGGGAGGAAATGGATAGGAAATGATAGAAAGTATACTTAGAATGGCAGAAAAAGGGGAGATATTGCTGATGGGTGATCTGAATATGCCAGATGTTAACTGGAGTGCAGTTGCAGCTGCCACTTTGAAGAGTGCAGTTATTCTAGATGCCCTACAGGGGGCATGCCTTAGACAACTAGTACTGGAGCCCACTCAAGAGGGAGCAATATTAGACTTGATTCTCTCAAATGGAGATAGAGAGAGGATTACAGATGTAGAAGTATGTAACATCGTCTTGTTTTGTTTATTTGCTTCACACAAAGGCTCGTTACCTCTGTGATGGCAGTTTTTATTATTCCCCATTGTTCTTCAACCCCTCCTTCCTGCCCATTTGCTAGTGCATTCCTTAGGCACTCACCCATTTTGGCAAAGTCAGCCCTCCTAAAGTCCAGTACTTTTGTCTTTGTATGGCTTGACACTATATCTGGGAACTAGCGACCATCGAACAGTATGGTTCACAATAAACACAGCAATAGTGTCAAGCCATACAAAGACAAAAGTACTGGACTTTGGAGGCTGACTTTGCCAAAATGGTAGTGCCTAAGGAATGCACTAGCAAATGGGCGGGAAGGAGGTGGAAGAACAATGAGGAATAATAAAACTGCCATCACAGAGTAACAAGCCTTTGTGTAAGCAAATAAACAAACAAACGATATGTAAAAACCTATGGTTCTCAAGGAAGTGGCAGTGAAGGTTCAGAGAAAAATAAATCATTCAGGAAGTACAAGGAATGCAGAAGGAGCAGGACAGAGAACTGTATCAGTTAAAGCAAAAGGAGGCTGGGAAGGCAGTCAGAACAGCAAATGCCCAAACCGAGGAAAGATAGCCAACTCAGTTAAGAAGGGGATAAAACCTTTTATAGGTACATCAGGAGCGAAGGAAGACCAAGGGATGGATAGTGAGGCTTAATAAAGGGGAGGGAGGGTGGGCAGAGGAGACTGTGAAAAGGCAGAGATACTAAACAAATATTTTGCTCAGTATTTACAAAGGAAGGGAGGTACATAAAACAAACAGTAGTAAAAGCTGGATACAGAAGTTGATACCGGCCCATTTACAGAAGAAAGGGTTCTGAAAGAACACTTAAAACTGATAGTGGACAAAGCAATGGGGCCTGATGGGATTCATCCCAAATTCTAAAAGAACTAAGGGTAGAACTAGTGACACCACTGACTACCCTTTTAACAAATCATGGGAGGATGGGGTGGTACCCGAGGACTAGAGGAGGGCAGATGTGATTCCCTTCACAAAAGTGGGAGCAAGGCAGAAGCAGAAACTATAGACCTGTTAGTTTAACCTCAGTGATAGGGAAATGATGGAATCACTTCTAAAGGAAAAATTGTTGAGTATCTAGAGGCCAGAGGGCTCGGGACCCTAGGCAGCATGGATTCACAGTGGGAAGGTCATGCCAGATGAATCTGATAGATTTCTTTGACTGGGTGACCAAAGTAGTAGATCAGGGAGGGCTGTGGACATGGCCTACCTAGACTTTAGCAAGGCATTTGACATAGTCCCACACAAAGATTAATATACAAGTTAGCCAGCCTGGGAGTGGGTCCCAAGATGACAGCCTGGGTAAAGAATTGGCTGGAGAATAGGACACAGAGGTAATAGTAAATGGAGTCCACTCAGAAGAAAGGAGGGTTACTAGTGGGGTACATGGGTTCAGTATTAGGACCGGTCCTCTTCAATGTCTTTATAAGTGACATTGCAGAAGGACTGGAAGGAAAAGTATGTCTCTTTGCAGATGACACTAAGATCTGCAACAGAGTTGATACACAGAGTGGGGTGGAAAGGATGAGAAGGGACTTGTGAGTTAGAGGAATGGTTAAATGTATGGCAGCTTAGATTCAATGCTAAGAAGTGCAGGTAATGCACCTGGGAAACAAAACCCAGGGAAGAGTACACAATGGGGTGAAATACTAACAACAACAAAAATGGAAAGGGACCTGGGGTAGTCATATCAGATGATCTAAAGATGGGCAAGCAATGTGAGAGGGCAGTAAGGAGGCTGGGGGATACTGGGATGCATAGGGAGAGGCATCACCAGTAGAAAACAGGAAGTTATTATCCCTCTGTACAGACAGCTGGCGAGACCCCATCTGGAGTACTGTGTGCAGTTCTGGAGACCTAATCTCCTAAAGACATAGACAGGATGGAAGCTGTCCAGAGGAGGGCAACTAAAATGGTGCAGGGTCTGCACGGAAGACATGAGAGAGAGACTTAAGGAGCTTAATATGTATAGCCTCGAAGAAAGGAGGAGAGGGGGACATGATAGAAACTTTCAAGTACCTCAAGGAATCAACAAAGTCAAAGAGGTAGCATCTTTCAAAAGAGGTGTGCAAGAACAAGAGGGCACAATTTGAAGATAGAGGGCAGCTCAGAGGTAATTTAAGAAGTATTTTTTCACAGAGAGTTGTGGATGCATGGAGCGGCCTTCGGAGGAGGTTGTGGAGTCAAAATCAGTGGTGGAATTCAAGCATGCATGGGATAGTCATAAGGCAGTTCTGGGGGGTGGGGGTAGGAAGAAGTAGGCTGCTGGTTAACTAGGATCTGCAGCTTATCCAGTAGGTAGGGAAATGGGCAGACTGGGTGGGCCAAGCGGTCCTTATCTGCCGTCAAATTCTATGTTTCTATGTTTCTAAGAGCACCCATAACAACTGAAAAACACTCCAACCAATGCTGGCAATTCAAGGTTGTTCATTGATTACAAGACATGTAGTAAGGCATACAGTCCTCTCATCTCCCAAAGGGAGCACATCACAAACAATCACACTAACATTTCTCCTAGCCAACTGCCAGGCATCCTTAGAGTGACCTAATGAATTATGCAGGTGCCTGTCTTTTATACACATGACAATTATTCTCCCTCAATCGATAATTCAGTCGGTGTCCCCCATCTCAGGAAATGCAATGTTTTAAAAAGAGAATAACAGATAGGTTACTATACATTACCAGGCAATAATTTCATCGAGAGGTTCTGGGGACATGGGAACCTTGAAACCGAAGCTCAAGAGGTTCCCATGTCCCAGGAACCTTGAGATGTAATTACTGCCTTAAAATGTATACTAAGCTTCCCATGTCCCCAGAACCATGAGAAGTAATTACTGCCTTAAAACGTCTACTAAGCTTCCCATGTCCCCAGAACCCTGAGATGTAATTACTGCCTTAAAACGTATACTAAGCTTCCCATGTCCCCAGAACCTTGAGATGTAATTACTGCCTTAAAATGTATACTAAGCTATCTATTAGTTATTAAATATATGGATCCAAGTTTTTGTAGTGGGCAGTCGACTGCTGCCATGAAGGATTCTGTCAGTCCTGGCTGACCACCGCACTGCCTGACTCCGTCTCTTTCTCCCCCGCCCGCTCGCACACACAGGACACTGCCTCACTCTGTCTCTTTCTCCTCTGCCTGCTTGCACACACGGGACAGTAAAAAAAATGTTTTTTAGTTGTACCTTTTCTTCTTTTTTTTTGGGGGGGGGGAGCACAGGACAGCCAGATAACTCCTTTTGAAAATGAAAAAAAAAAAGGGAAGTGCCTTGGACACTATGCACTCTCGCTAAGCGAGAGATGACCACCATGTTTTGAAAACCATTTTGTCCGCCCAAAGATAGAGGGCGGTTAATGATTAGCAGCATTATGAGTGTCAATGGCTGATTGACATTTAAAAGGTTTACTGATTTGGGGAGTTGTGGTCTTGCGCTGTTGAGCTTAGCTGGTAATATTATCGTTCAGGTCCCGAATTATACTATTACAGGACGTGAACGATAGTATTATCACTCTCGAAGTGTGGTATTATCACTTTGGGAGTGATAGAATTACCGCATTTTTTTGTATGCTTTACAGTCGTATTAATTTTGAAATCCATATATTAAAATAAGTTTAAAATCAATCGTGGTGTGGCATACGAGTTCCACTTTAAGGAGCTTACAAAAGATACGTGGACCTTATACATAACTTATGAATAAGTTAACAATTAAGTTAATGAACCATTAATCATGTACTTTATATTTATAGATTGTAGAAAGGCTAAAAAATGGCCTTACAAGTGTCTAAAAGATATTTAATCCAAAGGAACACATATGCTATAACCAGGCACCACCTTAATTTATAAGTAAATCATAAAAGTGCTAGATAACATTCAGGTGCATTATAACATGTCAGAATATTATTCAGGCAGATAATAAAGTACTAGATAGTATTCAAGTGCATTATAAATTGTCAGAATAGTATCCAAGTACATAAAAAAGTGATAGATAGCATTTATTTTATTTTTTTTTATTTAGTTGTTTAACCAGGAGTAGCACACTAAGCTGAAAGCCTTTTTACAGGAGTGACCTGGGAGCACAGGGAAGTTAAGTGACTTGCTTAGGGTCACACAGTATGCAAGTGGAAGCTGTGGGATTCAAACCCAGGTCTGGTCTGCTGGATGTCACCAGATTTGTGTCTCAGAGCCTTAAACCACTGCACTATACTGCCTTTTAGGTACATTATTTAGTGCTAAACATTATTCAAGTACATTATAAAGTGTTTTTGCATATTATTCAAGTACATAATAAAGTGTTAGATGGTATTCAAGTACATACTAAAGTGCTAGATAGTATTCAGGTACATTATATAGTTATAGGTAGTATTCAAGTACAAAATAAAGTGCTAAATAGTATCCAGGTACATAAGACAAGACAGATAGTATGCAGTTACATTATTAAGTACTAAGCATTATTCAGGTACATTATAAAATGCTAGCTACTGTACTGTTCAGGTACACTGCAATGTGCTAGATAGTATTCAGGTACACAATAAAGTTCTAGATTGTAATCAGGTCTATTATTTAAGCAATAAGACATTCCAGGGGTGCCTTATTGAAGGGAAACAGCCCACCTCAGGTGGGTTAAAGCACAAGGTGATGCTAAGTGCTTCCATCTCTCAAGAAGGGCCATTAAACCACCATAATGAACCCCCTGGAGTGTCTTATTGCAGTTATAAAATGGGTCTAATTTAGTCAACTACACTTTTTTTTATATTTTTGGTATTATTTTAATTAAAAAAATATTTTTTTTAGTATTTCAATTCAGATTTTGGATAAAAAAACTGTCCAGTTTGGACAAAGTGTAAATGTGAGCCTGTTAGTAGGTGGCACTAATGTTGCATGTGGTTTAGTTTAGTAAGGGCAAAAGGAGAACAGGCAGTGACTTCCGACACTAATGTAGCATCAGGAGAGAGGAGGCTGCTGGTCAGATCTGATCCCTATATTAGCACTGAGCATTGGGGAAGACTAAGCTGCCTTAGCCACTGATTACTTTTTAGAGGCTGCATGTCAGATCAGTGGAGTGGCAGGTCCTTTCGGCAGTCAGGACTCAGGAGTCAAAGCCAGCATGTCTGGTTTTTTTTTTTTTATTATTAAAAAAAAAAGCTTGCATTCTGTGGTCTGTTTTGCTTGCAGTCTGCAAGTCGGAGTGGATCAAAACATCAGCCACATAGTTGTTGTGGTCAGGATAAAAAAAAAAAATTACTGTACTGCTGTTTGCCTTATGGGAGCAGGAGGATGTGCAAAATGGGGCAAAGTGGAGCCAGGTCACTGCTAACAGGGCTAGGTAGGATTGTAGTGTGTGGGGAAGAACAGCCAGGTTTTTTGTGGCAATTCACTCTTAGATAACAGCATATTGGTATTTATTTATATGCTGAGTCTTGATTGCCAGGAGCTACAGTACTTTCACCTGGGCTATTGTACTGGGATAATGGCCCAGGTGAAAGTAGCTCTGCCCAATCAGGAGCAAGGATTCTTTAAACCCATTTCATAATAAGAGTTAGATAGTATTCTGGTACATTAAAAAGTGCTAAATAATATTCAAGTACATTATAAAATGATAGCATGCAGGTACATTATAAAGTGATGCTGTGCAGGTATATTTTTATGTGATAGATGATATTCAGGTATATTACAATGTGATACATAGTATGTAAGTGCATTATAAAGTGATAGCATGCAGGTACATTATAATGTGTTGATAATATTGTGGTACATTATAGTGTGACAGTACACATGCATATTATGATGCGATATATAGCATGATGGTACATAATAACATGCAAGAATGTGGTAGGTGGCATGCAGGTACATTATAAAGTGATAGCATGTGATAAATGGTATTCAGGTACATTATGAAATGATAGTATGTGAGTACATTATAAAGTGATAGACATTATACAGTTACAGTATTATGTGATAGAATGCAGATACATTATAATGTAATAGATAATAGGTATATTATAATGTGATAGATAATATGCAGGTACCTTTTAAAGTGTCAGAACAGTATTCAGGTACATAAAAAAATGCTAGATAGTATTCAGGTACATAATTAAGTGTTAGGCAGTATTCAGGTACATTATAAAGTATCCGAATAGAATCCAGGTACATACTAAAGTGCTATACAGTGTTCAGGTACATTATTAAGTGTTGGACCTTATTTAGGTATATTATAAAGTGTAAGCATATTAATCAGGTACATAATAAAGTGCTAGATAGCATTCAGGTATGTAATAAAATGCTATGTAGTATTCAGGTATAACAGAAAGTGATAATATTCAGGTACATAATAAAGTAATGGATAGTATTCAGGTCCACTATTGCATGTTAGATAGTATTTAGGTACATCATAAAGTATTACATAATATTCAGGTATGTTTTATAAAATGATAGACAGCATGCAGGTACATTATAAAGTAATAGAGCCTGCTAAAAAATAAGTGCCAATTCAGGGTGCCCCATTACTTACGTTATTCTTGGGCACTCTGAATTTTCAAACTGGACAGCCACCATGTTTTCTGCTACCTTAGCGAGTGACCACCCCCTCCTCCAGCACTCTGTACAGAAATGCCACAAACACTGATACGCTGCTACTACCTCTCAGGATGTCTCTCTTCCTCCTTGCCACAGACAAAAAAAAAATATATATATTTTTTTAAGCATACTTCTGTTTTTTGAAGCCAGCTTGCTTGACCTCCCTCAGTCTGTAGCACCTGACATTATGCCCTGTGTTTCACTTACCATACATCTACCGTACACGTCTCTGTCTCCACCATAGCACAAAAGAGCTCACACACCACAAAGAAATATATATTTTTTTTATTAAAAGGAACTCCCTAGCATACCTGAGTCCATTACCTTCTTTTTTAAAGTAACTTCCTAGTATACTCATGGTTGTTCTTCATTGTGCTATTCCTGACTATGCCCTCACTGTTTTAATTGCTCACACAGAAAAAGAAATGGGGAAAAACAAAGCGGATTCACCATAAAAAAAGATATTAAAATAATAATGCTACATTGGGGGGGGGACTGAACAGACTATTACCAATTAACCACGATGCCCCGCAACCCCCAATACTTCTGGGTCAGGCAGCCACTCTCTTGCACCTCCATTAAAGAAACACTATCCTGAATCCCTGTCCCATACACAGAAAATGAAGCTGCAGTAACACAGCAGTTTCTGCATTCCCTGATTCGGAAGACTTTAAAAGAACATATTTAGTATGAGGGGGTAGTACAACAGAATGGCTTTGTGACTACTGCTGTGTGAAATGGGGGAGATTTAAAAGCATGGAAGGACTACCTTACCAACAAAACACACTTTTAATTTTTCTCTACTGCCTTTTTTTTTAATTTAGTTTTTTGTTTTCACAAGTGCTCAGGAAAATGTCACATGTAGCCCGTTTTCTAAGCACAGTTATACCCTCCAGGGTGGGCTTTATTGGGAAATACAGGACATTCCAGGGACTATGAGGCCCTCCACCTGCAGTGATGGACCTCATTACACCCCGGGCGTCTGGTATTTCCCAATAAAGCCCACCCTATTAGGTATTATTGCTTACATAGATAATCTGCAGGTACATTATAATGTGATAGATACCGTAATATTTAGGTACACCATAATTAAGCAATAAGGTAACATCGAAACATAGAATCTGATGGCAGATAAAGACCACACAGCCCACCCAGTCTGCCCATTTTCCTACTCAGTGTTGACAGGTATTACATTAATCATGTTATTCAGTCCCTGGGGATGTAATATGGCATGAGGAAAAGTTGAGTGCCACACGCCCACAGGGGGTGATTAACAGATTATTAATGTAACCTGAGAGTACTTTATTGCTTTTAAAGCAATGGAAAAAACAATAAATTAAACAATGTTTTCTTTTTAAAGTTTTTTTTCTAGTAAAACATCTGAATTTGATGTCAAATAGTCCATCAACCAGTTGATCTGCAGGGAGCATTCCATTTTTACATCTTCTGTAGATTCCCTGCATTGCTAGATTCTAGTAACAGAGTTTTGATCCACTATTATTATGTTTCCTCCCAGTTGTGACAACACACTGTCTCGAGATTTTATGGTATCATACAGGCATATTTTAAAATATATAAAACATTATGCCAGCAGTTTCTCAATCTCACTTGCTTAGAGTTGTCTGCAGCTGTATGGAAGAAAACATAATCAAGCAGGGCGAGAGAAACAGAGATATGGCTAGCAATGTGCTGTAATGGCTGTCAGTTGGAGACTTAAAATAAAAAATTTCTCTCCCTCACGCTCCTTCAATCCATCAGTCTCCTTATCTATACTCTTTAACGTAAGTCAGGGGTGTGGAGACAGTAAAGCAATGTAAGTAAACAGTACAGAACATACCTTGTGGATGTCCTGGTTGTCATGAAAACCATACAGTTAATGTGATCATCAGAGACCCAGTGACAGTACTTAACATGGACTTCTTGCTACATGGGCATAAGATGATTCTTATGCTAAATGCATGAAGTCCTCATTAGAGTCTGCAGTGATTTCAGCATGAATTTTATACTAGTAGTTGGAGCCCATGAAATCAGACATCTCTTAGGTGCTGTTCTCGTTTACAGGGCACTCAACCTGCAGTGAGGTCTATTAGAACAGTTCCTACTGCGTTGATAAAAAGTTAGCCTCTTCAAGATCTTGGGTTTCGTGAGCCACAAATACTGTGTAGTTGTAGTCTCTGCCCCATATGAAGTAGTAAATAACAGTGATTGTAGAATCCGTATTTAAACAGGGTTACAATATGCGCTGTAAATGTACCTGCAGTTACCATGTTAACTTTTTGTGCTGTATGCATTAAGCTAATTTTTATGTTGGCTTGTGCGCATGCGCAAGAAACATCTTGCGACAGTGCGGATCTTGTGGGCGCAGCTGCTCTTGGGCGAATGCAGGGCATGCATCAGTAGGTGCGTCCCTCATTCCCTTATCAGCCTGCACACCACTGCCACACCATGCATTCATAATGGGGCAAGCATATCAAAGCAAAGGTCCGCTGCAATACGAGCAAAGCTCGTCATACACAGCGGTCCTTTGCTTGCCGTGCTCGCCGCCATTATGACCATAGTCGATGGTGGTGTGCGCCTCATGTTTTCTGACATCGGGTGACCAATCCCCTGTCGGCAACCCCCTGTGTTTGTGTGCCGTGGGGGCCCCTCCCATCAGCATTCCCCCGCAAATGTGGAATGCCGAGGAGGTGCCAATCCCCTCGGCTCGCCCCCACTTTCTTTGCCCACTGATGGGGAGCCCCTCCCCATTGGCATCACCCCAACTGTTGAATGCCGAGGTGCCCTATCCCCTAGGCTCGTGCTCCCCCTTTCTTTGTTTGCCAGCGAGGGTGCCCAATCCCCGCCGAGCATTAACCCCATGTTGTGCCGGCGGTGCTGTGCCCGATTGGCTATTGACACCCCACAAAACCCACTTAGGTGGCATGCTGGGAGCCCACCCAGCATGCCAAATGCTTAATGCAAAAACTGTCCCACAATGGTTTTCCTTTTTTTTTTTCCACCTGCAAAGCGAAACCGTCCCTCATAGTCTAGATGCCCCTCCCCCACACCCACCAAATGCACCCTACCTCCTCACCCCCGCCCCATACTTACCTCCGGACTCTGGCACGACGATCTTACGTGGACCGGGAACATGTCTGCACTCTTCAAAGCCGACCGTGAACTGAGGAAATGCCAGTAAGCTGTATAATGCAATGAATAGGGTTTTTTTCAACTTTGCTGCATATCTCAGGCATTTCTTGGAATTTTGGCACCAAATTTTCAACATGGGGTTTTTGGGGCCCCTCCTCATGAATTCTATCACTGTCATGGCGTTAATCGGCCTTGGAAGGTGATTTTGCAGTAACTGCGTGAAATCACCTTTCAGGACCCATTAACGAAATGACAGTGCCAATATTCATGAGGTGGCCTCTCAAAATGCCTATGTTCCAAATTTGGTGGGAAAATCAACAAATGCCTGTTTCTGTGATGCATTGCTCAGTTGCTACGCAGGCTCGTAACTTCGCACATTCGCAATATTTTAACGCTGTATTTTCAGCATTGGCATTTTTGTGCACCTCCTTGTGAACAGTACAGCTGTCATTTTCCACATCCTGCCCAAAATGTGTTTCCGCACTTCCGGCACACAATTGCACAGTCGCTGTGGGAAATCAGTGTTTGGGTCAGATTGTGAAAATGACAGTGACACAGTTCATGAGCAGAGCTCCTAGAATGCCTATGTTGAAAATTTGGAGCTGATATTCCTTAATATGACTGTGTTATGAGTGTGCATTGGCAGATTGCACGCATGATCGTACTGTCATGCATTTGTGATATTTTCACTCTGGATTTTCACCATTGCCATTTTTACACACCTCTTGATGAACAGTACAGCTTTCACTTCTCATATCCTGCCCAAAATGTGTTTCCGCACTTCCGGCGCAGAATAGCATGGTCACTGTGCAAAATCACTTCTTGGGAAACTTTGAGGAAATGGCAGTGACACTGTACATGAGCAGAGGTGCTAAAATGCCTATGTTGAAAATTTGCTGCCAAACGCCCACAAGCTGGCAGTGCTGCAAGCGTGCCTTTCATATGTCCCACGCACCCTTGCAACTCCACAAATTTCGTATATTTGTATGCCACATTTTCAGCACTGCCATTTAATTACACCTCCTTATGAACTGTGCAGCTGTCATTTTTCACATCCTGCCCAGCATGTTTTCCTGCACTGCACTAACTAACACCCACAAGGATACCCTAATACCTCTCACTCTCTGCAGGGTGGGGGTGGGTTGGCATCAGTTCAATACTTGACTGCCACTCCTATGCTGCATCTCTGTAACTCCTGCACTGCCAATGGCAGCAAGACAACATTCGGCATTGACAAATGCTTGTTAGACATGCCATAATCCACGATCCTTGTTGTCATGCAGATTGCTATGCAGTCGCATAGTGCAGTGCAGTATGGGAAAATATCTCCCTGACAACCACAACCAGCATGCATTTCTCAAAAATATGCTCAGTAGCTATGGGGCTCACTGTGGAGAAATGACATATGTTAGTGTTCATAATGCTGAAGAACTGTGAGCTGTAAAATAAGTTTTCTTTTTTTTTTTTGTGGGATGCCAATATTGAGCTCCAGTCCCTCCCTCAGAGGGACTCGTCCTCCGGCCTGATAGTCAGGTTATCATACCCTGTCAGCTCCTGATTTTTTGCTGTTTTGGCCCCGGGCTCACGGTCGTGCAAAGGGCGGAGCAGCTGGCTCCACCTTCACGGAGGCAGCCTAATGTCCTGGACATGGGCCCTCCCCATTCTTGGTGGCATGCCTGTGCTGACATTCAGCTACTGCTGGGTGTAAGTCTACAGCGTGCCATGTGATTCCCCCCTCCCCAGAGGAAGGAGAGCTGTCTACGGATGCTCAGTCCTTCCTCACCGCGAAAAACCCTGAGTAACCCGAGTTGGTTCCCGAACTCAGGTCGCTGACATGGCATGAGGTATGGTGTCCAGCGCCTCAACCCTCAGCACCACTGGGCAGGCCAGCAGTTTTCTTTTTAAACATCTGAATACTCATGTCATTTGCATAATTTTGTTTCAGATTTCTACTTTGTTAGCACTCCTAGATTTGTGTGTTTACTTCAGTGGTACTTATAACTGAATCATGGGCAGGGTAAGAAGTGATGATGTGTGATAATATGGTGTTTTGAATAATACTTTAATTTTTAATTTGATTAGATACATTTCTTGGATAATTACTTTTTGCATGTAGTATAGCAATGTGGATTTTGTCTCAGTGATAGCAATGCTTAAGCCAACAAAATCTACATACACTGGCACGGATAATCAGAAGGGTTGCACATGGCGCAACACTGTTGCACCAAGCACAACCCACTGATGTGCCCCGGTGCGATATTCAAATAGGGATTGTGCCTGGCACAAATCCTGATGAGCTGGAGCACATCAGTAATGTATGCAGCACAGGTACAGGGGGCATGCCCATGCATACTCTGCACATCCTGATATTCAGCCAGGGATGTGCTGAGCCCAAGCATGCATAACCCCTACTTGCGCTGCACACAGGTGAGCCAAAAAAAAAAAAAGGAACAACAGCTGGCCACCCACAGCTGAGCTGCCAAATTGCAGGGCACAACACAGCAGCTGCCACCTGTGGGTGGCCACCCGCGCTCTGGCTGCACCTGGTGGTGCCTCCCCATTACCGATCACGGACATACGTGGAAAAAGGATCCTCCTAAATCCCTGGTAGTCCAGTGGACCACTTGCAGCCCAATTGCGGACATATGTTTTAAAAATAGAGGTCCAATAGCCCTGGTGGTCCAGCGGTACCCCCCTCTCCACCCACCCACCCACTGAGCACCACCTCCCCATTCCCCCCCCGGGTCAGCAGTGAGTGGCAGCACCCCACCTGCCTGCCGCCCACCACCCCAACTGACACCATACAGAAGGCTGTATGCCCATGGGTCCACAGCATGAGCCAATGGGCATGCAGCCTGTACAGTACTACACAGTCCAGATATGTGAATGGATCCATTCCATATCTGGACTTAGTCTACAGGCATCTTGCACGCCCATTGGCTCACGCTGACAGACCAATAATGCCATATCCTGTGTCGTTGGCGAGGTGGATGAGGCAGCAAGCAGTGAGGTGCTGACTCGCCATGACACGTGAGAGTGAGCGGGGCGGTGGAGGCTCAGTGGGCGGTGGGAAGGGAGTACCGCTGGACCACCAGGGTTATTGGACCTCTACTTTTTACAACATATGCCTGCAATCGGGCTGCGAGTGGTTCACTGGACCACCAGGGATATTGGACTTCTTCTATTTTAACTTATGCCCACCATTGGGCTGCGAGCGGTCCACCAGGGATATTGGACTTCTTTTATTTTAACTTATGCCCGCGATCGGGCTGCGAGCGGTCCACAGGACCACCAGGGATATTGGATGGATATTTAATTCTACATATGCCTGCGATCGGGCAGTGGGGCACATTGCAGTGCTCTGCAGGGGGCGTCGGTCCCCGACGGCTGCAGCCTGGCAGGGCTCCAGGCGCAAGTCGCCAGGGGTCGGTGCACCTGTATGCAAATGGAGCCATAATGACATGCAAATGGCCCCATTTGCACCTTGCATGCATTATGGTCCCATTTGCATGTGCACTTTTGAATATCGCGGTTGTTGCACCTAGCGCAACGGAACTTGCACTAGCGCATCCCACTGCTCCACTCTGGCCACTTGCACTGGTGCAGTGCTACTGCACCATGTGCACTGTGGGTGGCCAGGGTGCAATATTCAATGCTGTTGTGCCATGGCGCAGCTCCGTTGAATATCACCCTGTCAACGCCCCTGCGCAGCCCATTTGCGCTGTGCCTAGGCTTGCACCACAGCCTGGCGCAGTCTGAATATCCGGGCCATAGTGTATATATATAGTAAATGTTATAGTGCCCTTAATGCATGTGGGTGTGTGAAGAGGGGATGGGTCAGTCATCACAAATGCAGTGTAATGCTGCACAGACGTTTCTATATTCATGCTGATGATTGAACAATCCACTCCACCTACATCCTTCGTAATCACTACAACCTTAATGAAGCTTGCTATTTGACATTGAAATTAGGTGCTTACGACTGTAAAAAGTAGAATGGAATGGGTACAGTTTTTGTCACATGGGAAAAATGGTGGATGAGATCTTGGGTGATGCGATAAACTGAGTTGGCTGAACATACTGTATTTGTGGGCTGTGTAACCCTGCCCCCTCCCCCAGCACCACAAAGGTGGATCATGAGTTTTGGGTGGTGAAGACCCCAATCCCCCCTTAACACATAGTCTTACATGTCTTGCCCCTTCTGGAAGTCTTGTCTGCCATTTCTTTCCAGCACTAACTGCACCCAAGCCAATAGAAAACTTGATCACAAAGGTTTCTTTTTTCTTATTGTTTCCATGTTGTGTGTGTGGTGTAAATCAGATAATAAATCATTGTGATAAAATAACAAATTTGATGCTGCTATAATAAAAGTATGCTGTTAACCCAGGTTGTGTAAATTGATAAGTTAATTGTCATTTAAGGATCATATAGCACTCACCTTCACCTTCTGCCTATGACTGGAGATGAAGCTGAGTCCTATACATCCCCAAGGCAGTAAATAACAGATGAGCAATGTAACCTGTGGTAATACATTATTGTTTTTGTCCTATTCAGGCAATATTTATTTATTGCTTTGAGAAACACTGAAAAGAATGAAACCAACACAGCAGGAAGCATATAAAATTATTTTTTTATTAATTGTAAAGATCATACAAATAACTGCATTGCTTTTTTCAGCAAAAGATTACCCTATCACATTACTAACATACTAAAATGCCAGCAGAATAGGCCTAACGGTCTTTTGAGTCTGCTCGATTGGTCAGCCCCCACCCTGGGTGCTGACCTTGCTGCCCCCCTCACCTTCTCTGGCTTCTCCCTTCCCAGTTCCAGATATTCTTGCTGCATTGGATTTTGCTTCCAGAACCCTTCCCCTGTACCTGTCCCAGCCCCTCTTGAAATCCTCCACCGTCTCTGCCTCCACCAGCCCCCTAGGCAGTGCATTCCATGGCTCACCACCCTCTCAGTGAAGTAGCACCTCCTCCTTTCTCCCCTGAATCTTCCCCCCTCCAGCTTCCACCCATGCCCTCTAGTACTTGTACTTCATGTACTTCTCTAAATATTTTTTTCCACATCCCAACTGTTAAAGCAAATTTAGGTAAAAGATTATTGTTATGTCAGCTTCCTTTATTTTTACAATTCACTGCCCTCAGGGCCTACTGATGCTTCTTGAGTGTCTCTAGTTTTAAATTTGCTCTTAAAAAGTATTTGATGGGGTCCAAGAGTTGTCACTGTACATGATCTGGCGGTTTGTATTGCTAGTAACTGATTTGTTTTTATTTAATGTTATATTAGTGCATGTTTACTATGTCAAATGTTGTTATTTAAGACATCATTGTGTATTTTTATTAATAATGTATATTTTATGGTGTTTTTTTGTTTGTTTGTTTCATCTGGTCACCCATGAAAATGGACTGTATGCTCATGAATAAATAAATCAAATCAGAAAAAGAGAAAAACAATGCAACAGCTGTATCACGTAGCAATCGTACTCATTCAAAACGAAGTCAAGAGTTAATTATTTTTTACAAAACTGATTTTCTATTATGTCCTACATTAAAACAACTAGAGTATGGACATAATTTAGGAAAATACTAACAACTCATTTATGTAATGATTCATTATTATGATTTCCATGGATTTTATTTAATCTAAATATTTAGAGTATCATTCAACTGTTTATTTAAAAGATTTACGTAGGGCTTTTTTATCTTTTCTTTTTCCCCCGTAAGTAGTGATGCCATCCAAGCAATCCATGACATCAGAGTTAAACAAGCAACAATATTGGTTACCATGGATATAGAAAGTCTTTATTCAAACATATCACGCAGTGGTGGATTGAAAGCAATAAGGTACTATCTTAATACCAGAGACTATCTATATCAGTGATCCTCAGATCATGGCTCTAGAGTCTCGTGTGGCTCTTCAGCTTATCACCTGCAGCTTTTCCCAGTAAGTGATGCAAATAGTTCCCACACTATACAGTATTAACCAACTAGGACGCCATATAATACCACTGCATTGTACACCAGCAAGCATTATTTTCGAAGTTTATTGCAAACCCAGTACAGAATTTCTGGTGGAGACGGCAGACATGGTGCTGAGTTCAAACTGTTGTTTGTACAAGGAGAGGTTCTATATGCAGTGCAAGGGTACTGCTGTGGGGACCACATTCGCTCCAAGTTTGCCTTATTTGTAAGTCGGCAGATGGGAGGAGATGTTTTTATATAACAGCAATTTGTTTCAGAAAACTTTATTAATATGACGTTGATATATAGATGATTGTCTGACGTTATGGGAGGGTACAATTGATGATCTTAAAAATGTTTGCAATATGTGAATAGTGCAGCTCTGAATTTATTTGTGATTTATAGAGGTTAAAGACACAGAACAGATAGACTTTTTGGATCTCAGAATTTTTAAATGTGGGAACAAGATGGAGACAACGATCTTCTGAAAACCTATGGAAAGGAACAGTTTGTTACATTTTATTAGTGGCCAGCAAAGGAGTTTGGTTTGTCATATGCCATTTGGGCATATGTTGAGAGTAAAGAGAATATGTACTACATCAGCAGAATATCAGAAACAGTCGAACGCTATGACAAAAAGGTTATTGGATAGCGGGTATCCACTAGAAAGCATTTGTAGAGGTTTGGAATGGGCTAGCAGCACAGAGAGAGAAGCACTTTCGACACCCAAAACAAATACACATATGCAACAGCTGAATACCTTTGTTGTGATCTATTGTAATGAAGCCAATCATATAGCAGACATTGTAAAAAAAACAAAAACATTGGCATATAGTAAGCAATGACCCAGTCTTTTAGGCTACCCCTAATAACAATCTAAGAGTTACCTATGTAATGCTGTTCATAGTCTGTATATGATTCCAGTTTTGAGCCAAACATGGTTACCCCCTCTCCCTAATGGCAACTACAGATGCGGACTCTGTGCCAACTGTAATAATACTAATGATTTGAGAACCTTTAAACATCCTAGGACTGGCAAATGCTTTGAGATTACATCATTTATTAAGTGTTCCACTGCATCAGTAACCTATCTTTTAATTTGCCCATATGGTTTGGGCTATGTGGGCCAAACCAAATGGCTGTTAAAGGAGGATGCTTGTGAGCATAAATCTGCCATTAGAAATACAGTGATGACAAACTCCATGGCCAGACATTCTGTGGAAAGAAATTGTGGACCTCCAGCAAATCTGAAGTTTACTGCTGTATAAAGGGTTACTGTAGGACCATGTGGTGTTGATTCAGCAAAGAAAAAAAAAAAACTATCACAGAGAGAATGTGTTTGGATTTATGCATTACAAACCCTGAGTCAAGTGGATTTGAATGAAGATCTACTGCTCAGTTGTTTTTTATGAATTTACAGAATGTTTTTTTTTTTTTGGTTGTTGATCATGTTTTTTACTTCTAGATTGTATTCTATATTCATATTAATATTGGATTGTTTGTGTCCACTTTTTGTTTTATCACTTTCCTTTCTCCCCTTTATTTCCTTTCCCTTCCCTTCCCCCTGATTTTCCTTCTCCTCTCCATGATCATTTTCCCTCCTTCTTTTCCTTTATCCTCTTGCCTTTTTCTTTTTATTGTCCACATTTATACATGTTTGTTATATCTGAGTATATTTGTATTTGTCATTATATTGATTCGTCAGGTATTTTATGAATGGAAGGTTGATTGGGTCTGGTGATCTACATTTAGCTGAGGAGCTTGTGTTTAACAGCTCAGCATCACGTTGACTCATAAATATTCATGATTTGGGGAATTTATGTAATCAGTTAACATGAGCCGATTAGCTCTGAGGAAGGTGTTCTAGCTGGAACATCAGCACGCTGTGTGTCACAATTACATGTATGCATGCTGTCTGCAGGTCATCTGTAGCCACGTTGGAACAACTAGTATGGTGTCAGCAGGTGTTTTAATTTATGTTTTATTATGGTATGTAGGCCTTCGCTTGTACTCTGCACTATATGCTTTCAGATTTCTTATATTATCCCGTACTGTTTTTTTTACATTAAAGGAGAAATTAACCAGATAAGGTAAGCCTCCATTTCTATGACAAGTACTCGACAGTATTGTGGGCATAGCGTCTGTTTTTTTTGCCACAAGCATTCAGGTTTGCTTTATCCCATTCTCCATAAGTACAACAGTAACAGAAGATTGATGTAAACCTTACTTGTGCATTGTAACTCAACAAACACTTCTAAGAACAAGATATAACTAACGTCTACCTGAACACACCATCACCATAGAAACACAGAAACATAGACTTTGATGGCAGATAAGGACCACTTGGCCCACCCAGTCTGCCCATTTCACTTCCTATTGGATAAGCTGCAGATTCCAGTTAACCAACAGCCTACTTCCTGCAACCCCCCACTACAATTGCCTTATGTCTGTCCCATGCGTGTTTGAATTCCCCCAACAAGGCGGTTCCATGCATCCACCACTCTCTCTGTGAAAAAAAATTTCCTCACATTACCCCTGAGCCGTCCCCCCTCTATCTTTAAATTGTGCCCCCTTGTTCTTACACATCTCCTTTTCTGAAAGATGCTACCCTCCTGGACTTTGTTGATTCCTTGAGGTACTGAAAGTTTCTATCATGTCCCCGTCCCTCCTTTCATCAAGGGTATACATATTAAGCTCTCTCAGTCTCTCTTCATATGGTTTCTGATGCAGACCCTGCACCATTTAGTTGCCCTCCTCTGGATTGCTTCCATCCTGTCTATGTCCTTGCATAGATGGGGTCTCCAAAACTACACACAGTATTCCAGATGGGGTCTCACCAACTGCCTGTACAGAGGATAACCACTTCCCTTTTTCTACTTGTGATGCCCTCCTATGCATCCCAGTATCCCAGCTCTCTTACTGACTTCTCACATTGATTACCCACCTTTAGGTCATCTGATATGACTACCCCAGGTCCTTTTCCATTTTGTTGTTGTTAGTACCTCCCTGCTATGTGTACTCTTCTCCTGGGTTTTGTTTCCCAGGTGCATTACTTGCACTTCTTTGCATTGAATCTAAGTTGCCATATGTCTGACCATTCCTCCAACCTTGCCAAGTCCCTTCTCATCCTTTCTACCCCTCCTTGTGTATCAACTCTGTTACAGATCTTTGTGTCATCTGCAAAGAGGCATACCTTTCCTTCCAGACCCTCTGCAATGTCACCTATAAAGATGTTAAAGAGGACTGGACCCAGTACTGAGCCCTGAGGTACTCCACTAGTAACCCCCCTTTCTTCGGAATGTGTTCCATTCACTATTACCTTCTGTGTCCTGTTGTGCAGCCAGTTCCATTCTGCAACATAACCTTCACCAGTTCCATCCTGCAACGTAACCTCCATCCTCGATTTTTGAGCACTTTCAGAAAACAAAACAATGCAGAATTTTTGAACTGTTGTACTAAAGATAAACAACACAGAGCTTTTAAGTTGTTGTACCAAAGATAACATTTGGTTAGGCATTTTATTTATGTGCTGTCTATAGTTTGTTTACATATATATGTACTCCCTTTGATTGTGCAGTTCGGCAAATAAGTGGCATCACTGGATAATAACTTTTGTATATGCATCCTTGCTGCTTCATCAATTCTGACTTCCACTTTGGGTGTGGTGTTTACTGATCTCTCAGCCAGCTTTTTTTTCCCAGGGAGGACAGGCGACCACTTGTGATGGTCATTTATTGAGGCGCTCCAGTAGTTATTTAAAGATGTCTTGTTTCTATGACCAGTGACCACTACACTGTTTTAAAATTAGGCCAGCACTGTGTAGTAGGTGCACCACAGTACTCTTTGCTGAATGGTTAGTGTATCATCTACTGAGTTCAGCAGCTGAGCTGATGCGTGCCATCATTCCTCCAAAATAAGATGCACCCATGGGATACTTGGTGCATCACTTCTCCTCTATATCCAAGAAGCCTTGCTTTAGGCGTTTTGGATGTGCATATAGTGCAGGTGCATCATCAGGTATCTTTAATAAATATTTAACAAATGATGCAACTGGACATATTTTATCTCCTGGTGTCTCAAACATGTAGCCCGACAGTCGCCCTTTGTTCTGTTCATAGTAGTTGTGATGATTTTTGGCATCTTCACTGAAAGACAGTGTGACAAACTGCAGTCCATTCTCATCCTTTTGCGTTATAAATGATTATGGCTTCAAATTGCAGAGTTCTTCTCACCCACACCCGGAAAACTGCAATTGAATTCAAACCACACCTTCTGTAACAGCCCATCTGCACTGTGTGGGCTGACTGCACGAGATGTACATAGCTTGGCAAGGTCACTGTCACTTATACAAGGATAGAGCACTGACTTTTCTTCACCTTTTTTCCCACAGAGACTTCACAAGGCCTATAAACACATTATTGGTGGTGATGAACTCTGGTCCCTGGATAAGGTTTATTTTGCAGCTACTGTATATGGGGGATCATTTAGATGCCAGTGTACTCCAGTACAGATACTGATGTAACTTGCAATGCTGTAATATGTCTTCTTGGTCCTCACCAAAGCATAGAATTCCCACAGTGCTATACAGGGTTTTCACAGAATACATCTCAAAATGTGTATCTGTGTTATTTGATGCCAACCATTCATGAAAAAGCTTAACAGACCACTGAGATGCCTTTCCTGTGTCTGGCTCATTGTGATTTTCTTCGAACCTATTCAGATCCCCCATTGTGATATGCTTGTGTCTAGATGAGACCGATGCATTTGTTGCAGTATCATTGCTTGTATCCATATGTTGCTGTTAAGAGAATAAATATTAAGAGAATTAATTTATTTTTTTCTGAATGTGTCTGAACTAATTGTTCATGTTTCAGTTATGTACTGTAGGCCTTAGATGACAACCAGTCTTCATAATGTGGGCACCAGTATTGTGGAATATACAGTCAAGGTTACATTAATTAAAAGCAATACAGTGACCCAAGGGGTTACATTAATCATCTGTTAATCAACCACAGACCGGTCAATGACAGCAACTGAGGTTCATGAACAGACCTGGGATGCCAGGAGGAGTCTGGAGCAGGACATGATAGTGCCCGGTGTCCTGGGTCCATTCCCAGATCTTGCTCACTGGTGTTGAACATGACCAAAAATGTTGACTAGAGGCAAATATTTTTTCTCCTACATTGCTGTCAAAAGCAATAAGGTGCTCCCACGGGTTACACTAACCATCTGTTAATCACGTCACAGTCAGGTGAATGCTGGCGACCACAATTCAGGAACAGACCTGGGGCACTGGAGGCAGTATGAGGTAGGAGAGGATAGATCCCCTGTCCCTCTATATCCTCTCCCATTCTGGATGACCCCCTTCCTAGGTCTGTTCTCAAACCCAGGTCGCTGGTGTTAAAAAGAGACAAAATATTGACCAGAGCCAAATTTTTTTTTTCATACGATGCTATCAGAAGCAATAAGCTACTTCTCAGGTTACACTGATCATCTGTTAACCACTGCCAGTCTGGTCAATGATGGTGTCCCCAGTTCATGAACATAATTGGGATGCTGGGCGTAGTCCAGGGTGGGACACAATAGATACCGTCTCTCCTTCTATCCTCTCCCACTCTGGATGACCCCCAGGATCCTAGGTCCATTCCTGAATCTGGGTCACTGGTGATGACCAGAGGCAAAAAGACTGGCCAGAACCAAATATTATTTTTTCATACATTGCTATCAAAAGCAATAGGGTACTTCCAGAGGTTACATTAATCATCTGTTAATTACCGCCAGTCTGATCAATGCCAGACACCCTGGTTCAGGAACAACTCTGGGACACTGGAGGGAGTCTGAGGCAGAAGCAGACACATCCCCCTTCCATCTACATTCTCTCCTGCTCTTGATGATACCCGGTGTCCCTTGTCTGTTCCCAAACCCAAGTTGCCAGTGTTTACCACAGGCGTAATGTTGACTGGGGCAAATATTTTATTTCCTACTTTGCTATCAAAAGCAGTAAGGTACTCCCAGGGTTTACATTAACCATCTCTTACCCACCGTTTGGGGCATGTGGCTCTTGACTTCACCTCCTGCTTCATTACAACCCCAAGGGGGTGATTAACAGATGATTAATGTAACCCCTGGTCGTACCATATTGCTTAACTGGCATTCTTGTAATGCCTATGGTGGGGTCCTTCATCCTCCTCTTATGCCCCATTTTGTACCCATTTATCAGGCATGCAAATATTCAAAATAGGGTATGAGTTGAGGACCATGGATCCCACCATAGGCAATACAAGAATGCCTCACCACATTATCGTTGAATTATCCATCACCGTATCATGATACCCATTTATTAGATGGGGAAACAGATGGATTCTCACATATTACAAAAAAACAAACAAACAAAAAAAAAAAAACAGTGTGCATGGTTGCTGTGTATGAGATGTTGGTGTTTTTGGGGGGGCGGGACTTCCGATCCATCACAGTTTGAATGTGACATATACAAATAATTAAAAAAGTAATAATAAACACACATACAGCCACACAGTCACTGTAATACAGTACACACACACACACACACACACACACACTCTATACTGTTTCCCATTTTCAATATATGTCAGCAGTACCTTATCATTTGAATATGCTTGTGGAGGTTCTTTTAAATTAATTGGCATGGGATCAGCTTCATGATCACTGTTTCTTTCTGCCACTGCAGAAGTGTTGGTCACTGTGTTTGATGAATCTGGCAAATCAGTCATGTTTACATCCAGCAGACCAGACCTGAGTTTGATTCTCACAACCTCCACTTGCATACTGTGTGACTCTGAGCAAGTCACTTAACCGCCCAGTGCTCCCAGGTCACCCCTGAAAACAGGCACTTGTGCCTAGTGGGCCTTACCAGGTTACCAAAGACTAAACTAATAAAAATAATAAAATATGCCACCTCTGGAGTTGAAGATGGTACTGCTTCAATTGCTTCTGGAGTAGGCTCTGTGGGTGGTCTGATGTCTCCATATTAACTTCAGCTGGCTCTTCCAAAGCAATTGTTTCATCAGCCAGGCTCATTTGTGGGGCTGATACTGACCATTCAGCAGTCACAACTGCCAAGTCAGCTGTCTCACTAGAGCTGTCACTGAAGGATGACGATCTGCCATTTTCACCTGTCAGTGACAGAAACAGTTGCTTTAGATCTTCGGTGACACTAAATTTTACTGATTTGAGTGCCAGCATTGTAGCTGACTGTTTTAAACTGGTGGGAGCTGTCACTTGTTTTTTCACTGGAACACTGTCTACTTTTCTATGCAAATAGAAGGTACCAAGCAGCAAGGACGTTAGCAACAGAAGTTTTTACTATGCAAGTGTCTGGAGATTCCTGGTTTAGTAAGAACATCCATTTTTAAATGAGCAGTCTTACCAAAGCAGCACAACAGCTGTCTTACACATTTTGGCAGCTGGGATAGTTCAAGGCAGGAGTATTTTTGTTTGTTTTTTTTCACTATTAAAGCTACTGGTCACAGAATGCTGGTGGCAATTCATTCACAATTCCAGCATTCCATGATGGACTTAATGTGAAATATCAGTGTTCTAGTAAGATAGCACTACTAGCATAGTAATCAAAGATTAATGCAATGTAGATTATATTGAGCTGACCAATGAAATCACTCCAATTAAATTTACATTGCTATAAAATGTGATCTATAGTATGCAGGTGGAATTATAAAGAGATAGCACGCAGGTACATTATAATGCATTAGGTACTATTCTGGGACATTATAATATGATATATAGTATGCGGGTACATTATAAAGTGCTAAAATATGATAGGTAGTATGTAGGTGCAGTGCAGAGTGTTAGAATGTGATGAACTGTATTCAGGTACATTACAAAATGATAGCATGCAAATACATTATAAAGTGATAACTATTATGCAGTTACAGTATTATGTGATAGACAGTATGCAGATACATTGTGATGTGATTGATAATATTCAGGTACATTATAATGTAATGGATAGTATGGAGGTGTATTATAGAAACATAGAAAGTGACAGCAGATGGGGACCATAGATCCATCTAGTCTCTGGTATCATAATATAGTGTACAGTGGAATGCTGTTATGCATGGAATTAAATGCCTGGAATATGCTTGTTCTGCTGCACTAGTAACATCATTATGTTGTTCTGCTGCAGTAGTGATGGCACTACTGCAGCAGAACAATTTGGAATGCTGCCACATAGTTGCTTTCCTATATCCAATTCTGTGGTAGAACAGCATTCCAGAACCTCTAGAGACTTCACAAGTCAGTTTCATTGTGAAAGAGAAAAAAACCCCATAATGCACACACTTCACATAATACTATACATTATAAAAAATACAGGATGAGCAACTTAATGCATAGCCAGTGTGTTCTGTCACCTCAGGGTTCTGATTCCCATGGACCTCGAGAGCAGCACACACTGGTTGTGCATAGTTACCCACCCAGTATTCTCTATGTAATTGGTAATATGCAGGTATATTATAATGTGATAGATAGCATGCAGGTACATTATAATAAGATGGATAGTATTCAGGTGCATTAGATAAGAAACAGTGTATGGGTGACATACATAAGAAGCCTGTGTTTCCACTGAGGGGTCAAGATAACAACATATGGATCTCAAGAGTGAAGCTCGAAAGGTCCATGCTGTTATCTTGACCCTGAAACTGAAAGACAAGGAGAGTTGTTTCTGGCCACACATATTTTATTTTTTGTTGTACATGGTGCTGCAGAGGGAACTAGCAAGTAGCGCCAAGCGCCAGTACAGAAAGAGGGAGAGAGTGAGCTGCTAATTTAGCATTTCCTATATAACAAAAATATGCAAAAATCCAGTACAGAGGGAGTGAATGAGCACAATACAGAGTGA
Organism: Neoceratodus forsteri; assembly: GCA_016271365.2. Lineage (NCBI taxonomy): Eukaryota > Metazoa > Chordata > Ceratodontiformes > Ceratodontidae > Neoceratodus > Neoceratodus forsteri. Next base: position 1,246,809,503 of record CM057455.1, on the reverse strand, counting down.
GCAAGTTGAGAAGTGGCTCTGCCTAGTAAGTGTTACCACGCTGTCAGGGAATCGCGTCACACACTCTGAGGGCAGGCATTGCAAGCCACTAGTGCGATTGTGAAGGTGGGCTGTGGCCTGTACAAATGGTGTAAAGTAAAAACAAAAGCAGGTGCCAGGCAGCAGTCAGTGGAAGAAGGTACACGGGCATACTGATAATAAAATCTGCACAACTTTTAGAACGTCAGAACAACTTTTAGAACATGCACAACTTTTGAGTAGCCACTGATCTCCATCTACAATATGCCCTAAATCTACTATAATAGAATAACACATGGGATTCTATCTGTTATAGTGCTGTAACACCATTTAGGGATTCCATGACATCATAGACCTTGAGAGCACAGCAAGAGAGGTTTGTACTATCACAAGGCATAAAATAAGTGGGTTCACATCACAATTTGCAACCCAAGATTGTGAAAAAGCGAGTCAACTTTTGGAATGATTAGCAGTCATTGCTAATCATTCGGAACTGGCCCTGGGTCCTTTAGCAATGCCTTTTTTGGCATTTTGGGCCATGTTTCTTTAAAAAAAAATTGTCTCCATTTTTCTTCTGTCCCCTTCCCCCGTGCCTCTTCTGATTGGCCAGTGACCCCCCCACCAGTCTCTGTGCGGGAGAAACACATACTCTTGCAGCATGACATCAGGGGAAGAGCAAACAGGTCCAAAAGCTCCAGCTGGAGCAAAACTTAAGGTAAGTTCCAGCTTCCTTTTTTTTTTTTTTTTTTTAGTATTATTATTTTTTTTGCTCATTGGTGATGTCTGGTAATCAATTTTTGATTTGTCTTGCAGGGAGGAGTTGCACTGGAGCAGGGGGGCCAAGGAGGCCGAGACGATGCAAGAGTGGCCTGGGACAACAGAGAGCCGTGTGAAGCATTGTGGTGAGGCGAGCAGGCATGATGCAGATACCTGGCAGAGCAGCTTACTCACGGAGGAGTAGACAATCGGGGGAGTCTCTACAGAAAAACAAAACAAGTACAACGTTTCTATTTTTGTCCGGGGACCCTGGAGGAGTGAACTGAATGGGAGGGCATGCAGCAGGGCAGTGGCATGACTGGGGGGGCACAGTCAGCAAGGCGGGCACTGAGTCATGGACAAAAATTAATGGAGAGGAATGGGAGCTGAAACAACAAAGTAAATGTGAACTATTGCTTGGCAGAGTGAACTGTAAACGGTCTTATTTTTGTGCCCAGCCCAATCAAATGCCAGTGACTAATCTGATGGGGGAAATATACTGTGCTCTTGCAAACTTTGGGAACAGAAAACTAATATTGTGCCCTGGTTTTTCCAGAGAGTTCTGAGGACTATTGTATTGTGCCTGCCCTGCTTTTGGCAGAGGTGAAGGGGCAACTTAGTGGTTAAACCTTATAGTCATCATGCTCAGCTTTAAAATGCACCCAGCCCTTATTGCAACAATGATGGGGGATAAACAAACAGTATCGACTTGCAAGTAGCAGAACATTTTTGGGAACAGTACAAGAATTGTGCCCTGGTTTACTCTAGAGACTTTTATGAAGGGGAAGAAACAAAAGAAAAACTTCTGACATTTAAGTAAAATGTACCCAGCTTGTGGCAAAGATGAGGCAGACAATGAGTGGTCATCTGCCCACCCCGTCTGCTTTTTTTGTGCCCAGACAGCCCTTTTTTGCAGCAGTGATAATTAAGAATTGTGCCCTGGTTTTTCTAACGTTCTCAGGGGAGATGAAAACAAAGCAGTAAAAAAAGTGTATCTTTGCCTGCCCTACTTTGGCAGTCTTGATAAGGGGACAAAAACAAAAATACACTTGCTCTGTTGTACTGGGGAAGTTACTCTTGTGTGCTGCCCTGCCCATCGGACCTGAGGGGACATTACAAATTAAGACACAAAGCTCTGCTGCCGGTTAAGAGCTATTTGCTGCAACAGTGAACTTTGGGAAAGTGTTCAGTTCACAGCTCTGAAACTTTAAGCGCTTGCCCTGCCTATGGCAGAGGTTGAGAACAAGTAAGACTATGCCCTTCTGCCAGCTGAGCTTTCCTGCAGCAGTGAACTAAGGGGAGTGTTCTGTTCACAGCTGACTCTGAAACATAATGCCCTGCTGCCAGCTTTCCTGCAGTAAGGGGAAGTGTTCTGCTCACAGCTGACTCTGAAACATAATGCCCTGCTGCCAGCTTTCCTGCAGTAAGGGGAAGTGTTCTGTTCACAGCTGACTCTGAAACATAATGCCCTGCTGCCAGCTTTCCTGCAGTAAGGGGAAGTGTTCTGCTCACAGCTGGCTCTGAAACATAATGCCCTGCTGCCAGCTTTCCTGCAGTAAGGGGAAGTGTTCTGTTCACAGCTGGCTCTGAAACATAATGCCCTGCTGCCAGCTTTCCTGCAGTAAGGGGAAGTGTTCTGCTCACAGCTGACTCTGAAACATAATGCCCTGCTGCCAGCTTTCCTGCAGTAAGGGGAAGTGTTCTGCTCACAGCTGACTCTGAAACATAATGCCCTGCTGCCAGCTTTCCTGCAGTAAGGGGAAGTGTTCTGTTCACAGCTGACTCTGAAACATAATGCCCTGCTGCCAGCTTTCCTGCAGTAAGGGGAAGTGTTCTGCTCACAGCTGGCTCTGAAACATAATGCCCTGCTGCCAGCTTTCCTGCAGTAAGGGGAAGTGTTCTGCTCACAGCTGGCTCTGAAACATAATGCCCGCTGCCAGCTTTCCTGCAGTAAGGGGAAGTGTTCTGTTCACAGCTGGCTCTGAAACATAATGCCCTGCTGCCAGCTTTCATGCAGTAAGGGGAAGTGTTCTGCTCACAGCTGACTCTGAAACATAATGTCCTGCTGCCAGCTTTCCTGCAGTAAGGGGAAGTGTTCTGTTCACAGCTGACTCTGAAACATAATGCCCTGCTGCCAGCTTTCCTGCAGTAAGGGAAGTGTTCTGCTCACAGCTGGCTCTGAAACATAATGCCCTGCTGCTTCCTGCAGTAAGGGAAGTGTTCTGCTCACAGCTGACTCTGAAACATAATGCCCTGCTGCCAGCTTTCCTGCAGTAAGGGGAGTGTTCTGCTCACAGCTGACTCTGAAACATAATGCCCTGCTGCCAGCTTTCCTGCAGTAAGGGGAAGTGTTCTGCTCACAGCTGGCTCTGAAACATAATGCCCTGCTGCCAGCTTTCCTGCAGTAAGGGGAAGTGTTCTGCTCACAGCTGGCTCTGAAACATAATGCCCTGCTGCCAGCTTTCCTGCAGTAAGGGGAAGTGTTCTGCTCACAGCTGACTCTGAAACATAATGCCCTGCTGCCAGCTTTCCTGCAGTAAGGGGAAGTGTTCTGCTCACAGCTGGCTCTGAAACATAATGCCCTGCTGCCAGCTTTCCTGCAGTAAGGAAGTGTTCTGTTCACAGCTGACTCTGAAACATAATGCCCTGCTGCCAGCTTTCCTGCAGTAAGGGGAAGTGTTCTGTTCACAGCTGACTCTGAAACATAATGCCCTGCTGCCAGCTTTCCTGCAGTAAGGGGAAGTGTTCTGCTCACAGCTGACTCTGAAACATAATGCCCTGCTGCCAGCTTTCCTGCAGTAAGGGGAAGTGTTCTGCTCACAGCTGGCTCTGAAACATAATGCCCTGCTGCCAGCTTTCCTGCAGTAAGGCGAAGTGTTCTGCTCACAGCTGACTCTGAAACATAATGCCCTGCTGCCAGCTTTCCTGCAGTAAGGGGAAGTGTTCTGCTCACAGCTGGCTCTGAAACATAATGCCCTGCTGCCAGCTTTCCTGCAGTAAGGGGAAGTGTTCTGCTCACAGCTGACTCTGAAACATAATGCCCTGCTGCCAGCTTTCCTGCAGTAAGGGGAAGTGTTCTGCTCACAGCTGGCTCTGAAACATAATGCCCTGCTGCCAGCTTTCCTGCAGTAAGGGGAAGTGTTCTGTTCACAGCTGGCTCTGAAACATAATGCCCTGCTGCCAGCTTTCCTGCAGTAGGAAGTGTTCTGTTCACAGCTGGCTCTGAAACATAATGCCCTGCTGCCAGCTTTCCTGCAGTAAGGGGAAGTGTTCTGCTCACAGCTGGCTCTGAAACAAAATGCCCTGCTGCCAGCTTTCCTGCAGTAAGGGGAAGTGTTCTGTTCACAGCTGGCTCTGAAACATAATGCCCTGCTGCCAGCTTTCCTGCAGTAAGGGGAAGTGTTCTGCTCACAGCTGGCTCTGAAACATAATGCCCTGCTGCCAGCGTTCCTGCAGTAAGGGGAAGTGTTCTGCTCACAGCTGGCTCTGAAACATAATGCCCTGCTGCCAGCTTTCCTGCAGTAAGGGGAAGTGTTCTGCTCACAGCTGGCTCTGAAACATAATGCCCTGCTGCCAGCTTTCCTGCAGTAAGGGGAAGTGTTCTGCTCACAGCTGACTCAGAAACATAATGCCCTGCTGCCAGCTTTCCTGCAGTAAGGGGAAGTGTTCTGCTCACAGCTGGCTCTGAAACATAATGCCCTGCTGCCAGCTTTCCTGCAGTAAGGGGAAGTGTTCTGCTCACAGCTGGCTCTGAAACATAATGCCCTGCTGCCAGCTTTCCTGCAGTAAGGGGAAGTGTTCTGCTCACAGCTGACTCTGAAACATAATGCCCTGCTGCCAGCTTTCCAGTAGGGAAGTGTTCTGCTCACAGCTGGCTCTGAAACATAATGCCCTGCTGCCAGCTTTCCTGCAGTAAGGGGAAGTGTTCTGCTCACAGCTGACTCTGAAACATAATGCCCTGCTGCCAGCTTTCCTGCAGCAGTGAACTTTGGGGAAGTGTTCTGTTCACAGCTCTGAAACTTTCAGTGTGTGCGCTGCCTGCAGAGATGGGGACATTTTGGGGGAGGGGGGCCCAGGGGTCACAGCAAATCTGCAGCTGCCATTTATCTTTTTTTTTTAACAGAGAAAGTTAGCCAGATTACAGTAATTTCATGTGTTAAATTCACAGCTTGACAGACTCTTGTTTTGCTAACTTCAAACTTTTTAATTGTAGTCTGACATGGCTGGAGTTAAATTAGCAATTGCAGAGGAATGGTGCCAAAAAATATGATCCAGAAAAAAACTGGCTACAGATTAGCAGTGAGGAAGACTGTGCAGTGCGTGTTAGTTGCAAATTGTGCTGTGAGTATAGAGATGAGATACATGGGTTGAGAAACTTCAGTGAGGCATTAATTGCAGGGATTACAGGCCCCCAGCTAAAAGTAGACACCATCCGGAAACATCTTCTGACAGAGCAGCACAAGAAATCTGTTAACATTTTCAAATTTAGTAGAACAAGGTCACCACTTGAGATATATATATATATATATATATATATATATATATATATATATATATATAGATATATATATATATCACCATACCACAATTGGTAAGTTTAAAATGGGGGGGTGTGTGGTTAGGGGTTTGTACAGAGACTTAAAACTTATTTAATTTATTTGCAGGGAGAGCTTTCAGTAATGCAGAGGAACAACATAGAATGAGTCTAGGCAGGCTGATGGAGATCCTGTATATGATGGCCAAAGAGGACATCCCTATTGAAAAGTTTGAAGTGATAGCAGAACAAGAGAAGCACCATCGAGTTCATTTGGGCAATAAATACATTAATGCTGTTAGTGGGAAAGAACTCACAATGTGTATTAGCAAGCACCTAGAAAAAAACCTGCTAGCAACTGTCAAAAATGAGAATTATTTTTCAGTACTAACAGTGGTGTAATTGAAAAGGAACTGGTTTGGGGGGTCGCTAGAGAGCACACCTACGAAGCGGACGCATTTTTCCACTGCTCCCTGAATACACCAAACTCAGAGTTTTAAAATAACTAGTTAAAATCAAAAATTATATACGATTTTGGTATCATCAGCCAGAAGAATATTTGAGGAACGCAAAGTAGTAATTCTAGAAGATGGGTCGCACTAATAAAGGAGCTCCAAGCGGATCGAGACTACCACCATCGACAGACCAACAGGCCCTAATGGCAGCGACCACGAGTACAGTTCCTGATCCCCCCTGGAAAGCATTACAATTATCGATGCAGGCCATAGATGAAAAAGTTGGTGCCATTCTGCAGCGTATGGGGGAACAAGATGTCAAGATCAAGCTGGCAACTAAAACAGCTGCATCGGCTGAGGCCCAGGCAAATAAAGCCCTTACTGTCACCACTAAACTGACGCAGGAAAATGCACAACTTAGATATCGACTAGAGGCATTAGAAAATGCTCAGTGCGCCTCCAACCTTCGGATAGTGGGCATACCGGAGGGCAAAGATGACCCCGATCCTCTTGCCTTTCTGAAAACCTGGCTCCCTGAGACCCTTCAGTTAGAACAAGACTGGGGACAGCATTTTCATTGGGCCTACAGAATTTCACCGCGAGTGGCAGAAGCACAGAGGGACTTACCTCAAACCATACTTTTGGTAACTGATGGGGTGTCAACTAGAGACTGTGTCCTGCAGGCAGCTCGATCAGCGGAGCCATTGAATTGTGATGGCCAAACAGTTCATATCTTCCCAGACTTATCGTATGCCACTAGAGCCAGGCGTAAGCAGTTCGATGGGGTCCGTGCGAGGTTGAGGAGCCTGGGAGTGGTGCATTCGTTGTTGATGCCAGCGCTGCTGAGGATTTTTTATGGAGGCCGTACTTATCAATTTATGGACCCAGTGGAGGCAGGAAAGAGGACGGAGCTGATACAAAGAGAGTTTGAGGCTGCACAAATGTCCAGAATAGATGACCATAGTTCCGATGAGTCAGAAGAGGCTACTTGAATCATATCGGACTGATTATTGACTGGTATAAGGAAAGCGATCCAGCTTTCGATAAATGACAGCAGTGTAAACTGACTTGGCCATAGAAAAGTAGTTAGCTAAGTTCATATTTGTTTTGGGGAGCTTGTGTAAATGCTAGAAATGTTTGGATAAATATTTTAGGGAAGGGGTCATATCAACTTTTATGTTGAGGCATTGTATGATGGAGGGTCTTGATAATACTAAGCTGACCACCTAAATTCTGTAGGGTGCAGCCATTCATATTGTTTATTTTGTTAAAAGCACAACTTCTGTTTGGATTCCCCCATATATGCTTAACCATTATTTGCATAGATTACTGGTGACTACTCCATAGGATGGATCCTGAATGTTATGATGATGTCTGGCAAACGGATTACTTTGTATTGTATTTACTAAATGCAATAAATATAAAGTTAAAAAAAAAAAAAGAAAAGAAACTGGTTTACATTATTTATGTAAATCCCACCAATTGTCAAGTGGAGACTAAGTTTTTGCAAATGAAAGCTGTATCAGATGGCACAAGTCAGAGACTGAAAAATCTCCTTTTAGACATTTTTACAGAGTGTGGCCTTAATATAAAAAACATGGTTGGGTTTGGGGCATCTGTCAACATGGGTGTAAGACTGGGACTTGCTGCTCTTTTAAGGGAAAACATACAGTGGTTAGTTGGTGTTCATTGTTTCTCACACAGATTAGAACTGGCCATAAAAGAGGCTTTGGATAACACCTATTTCAACGATGTTTCAAACTTTCTGACCCAACTGGTTTGTCTGTATCAGAAAAGTCCTAAGAGACTAAAGAGTTATGGTCCCTTGCCCAGGCCATGGAGATGTCAGCAGAAAAGCCCAAGAAGGTCCATGGCACACGTTGGGTGCAGCATAAACTTCTTGCCACCCGTGCTGTTACCAAATCATTCCCCATAATTTGTACTCATTTAGAATCTATGGCCGCAGACCCAACTCATGACCAGGCCAAAGCCAAGGGAGTGTTGCAAATTATGATTAAATTCCAAATGGCAGCACTCCATTTGTATTTTGAACAGCTGCTTTAGCCACTTGCCAGGTTCTCACTAGCACTTCAAAAAGAAGTAGTTGAAATGTTGGAGCTACTTAGCTCCGCTGAAACTTTGAGAAACACTTTTGACCATGCTAAGCAGAGTGGTCCCATAGCTGTCAGTGAACTTGGCATTCTCTTAAAAAATGGGTACGATGTTCTTTCAGGAGTACGTGCTCAATTCACATACAAGAGTGTGAAATTAACACATTTTAGTGGCCAAGTTGTTAAAACTTTTAAACAGCAAACTAAGAAATACATTACAAACAGTGAGAACTGTTGTGAACAGAGGTTTGGTTTGCCTGATGAAAGTAATATCTATAACTGTGCAAAAGTGTTAAGATACCAGACTTTGGCCAGCAGTTGCATACAGAAAGGAAGTGGAGCTGTATGGTAATGGTGACATTACTGCCAGAGTTGAGCACTTTTCAGCACTTTTGCAGCCTGAGTGTGACAGCACTCTGCTACTTGTAGAATTGCAAGAGTTTAAGATTTTTGCTCAAACCAATTTCATCAATCTTTCTGCCTCTGCTATCTGGTCAAAGCTGGCATGTGATTTTCAAAATTCTTATCCAAATCTGTTAAAGCTTGTCAATGTGTTGAGAGTATTTCCTGTGTCTAATGCAATTGTAGAAAGGTGTTTTTCAACCATGAACAAGGTAAAAACTGACTGAAGAGCAAATCTGGCAGAAGATACTGTAGAAACATTGATTTGCATTAAAAAGCAGAGCCTCTCCTCTAGCTGAATTCAACCCAGACACGGCTGTAAACATATTTTTTAGTGCTAAACCAGGATGTCCTGGTGATTTGGCAGCTGAGGATGATGCACCACCCCTAGGTCCCTCCCCCCCCAAAATAGGCCAGAATTACCGGCTACATGCCCAGTGGAGAAGGGTAGCAAAATAGATCGCACCCAATCCTTGTTGGTAACTGTGTGGTTGATCACAGTCCCAGGTGGTTACTGTGTGGTCAGTCACAGTCCCAGTTATGCTGGGGCAGGGGTTTATGTTTAATTTGTTACAACTCACGACCACTCTCAGAAATTCACGGTCTGCTCTGGCAGACATACTATCTCAGCTCTTACAATGTATGTGCTGCTGCACATTTTGCTGTATTTCTCTGGAAATTGCTAAATAAAACAGTATCAGTCTCAGAAACTTGTGCAAATGTGTATTTAATCAATATAGAGCTAGATAAGTACATTTTATGGGGGTTTGAGCAAAAATATCAATTTTTGGTAATTGTTAATCAACTTTGACCAATTGCTAATCATTTTTTACTTTGATTAGTGAAGGCCGCTAATCAAGTCTCTGATATTAATTTATGCCTTGTATCATGGAGTCCCAAGATGGTGTTACCAGTACCAAAATAGACAGCATCTCATGTGTTGTTTTTTGTAATACATAGGACTGTTTCTGTGAACTGCCATGGCACTTGTAACAGAAACCAGCTGTTTAAATTAGACTATTTAAGTCAGTTTTACTCATTGCTGTGGCATTCACTCTCCCTGTCACTCTCACTCACTCATTCACTCACTCACTCTCTCATGTGGCTCCAGCTCTCAGTCTTGCTTGCTATAATAATGATGTCCCATCTCCATGGAAAGGATGCCTGTCCCTGTCAGTCACCAATGCAGCACTTGGAACAGATGCCGGCACACAATGTAGGCCACAATGTTAAAAACCGCCATGGCAATGATGCTCACTCACACTGCTTGGGTGGTCAGTCTTGTGATGCTCACCATGACAGTGTCCTGGCTCTATGGCAATAAGGCCCCAACTCTGTGGCAACAATGCCCATCCCAGTCACCATACCCAAGTTAGACCTGCCCTTTATGCAGTCTCACCATGGCAACTGAAGTTCTTTCTGATGTCATGTTGATGGTATTAGGAAATAGAATCCTCAGAACAGTACTATGATGAGATTTTCTTTCACTGGAGTTCCTATGGTAAAATGTACTACCCATCTATTTTTTCAATATATTATACACTAGCAAGAAAAAAGTCTATAAACTTGATTGGCTGGCAGATGTCACCTGAGCATTCATTAAATTCCTAGCTCCACACAGCCATGTATCGGATCTCATTACCAAGGCAAAAAAGCCTCATTACCAACAAAATCAGGGACTATTTCATGTATATATTTTATTTTAAATGTATTTAAACAAACGGTTTATGTAAAAAAAAATACATAAAAATGTTTTACTTTGTACATACAAAACGGCCTTTTTATAAGGGCAATTAGCCACTCCACGGTATGCATTGAAGGATATGAATGCACTTCCCATGGGTATAAGGACATTAGGCCTTTGGTCTTGTGTCTCACTCCCCTCAGTGTGCATTAAGTTAGTAATAACCCAGAACAGGGTATGGAGTTATAGGCTTTTAATCCATGCCTGGGGTGCATTGTGAGGCATGAGGCCTCAGGCCACTTTGCACATACGTCCCCCCCAGTCATCCCCATTCAATACAACAGCAACCACCAGGAAGTATCTGTGAATAAGCTGTTACCAACTCAGTATGTCCTTCCTGGTGAAACTTTTGAAATAAATATAAACAAATAAAATGACAGAATGTGACAGATACTATGCAGGTACATTATAAAGTGATAGAATGTGATAGATATCATGTAGGTACATTTTAAAGTACTAGATAGTAGGCAGGTACAATGTAAAGTATAGACAGTATGCAGGTACATTATAATGTGATAGATAGTATGCAGGTACTGTATCATAAAAGGCTCAATCAACAACAGGGTAGCTGGCACCAGTTCAACTCTAAAGCTGTAGCTCAAAACAGCATAGAAAGGAACAATGAAATTGCCATACTTGGCATGAAGTCACATTATTAAGGCATATTAGTGCATCACTGTAAACAGCAAACACCAGCAGTACAGAAATATCAAATCTATTGTCCATATCACATCAAAGGCAAAGAAGTGGAGAACAAGCACGTTCTACCAGCCTTTGGGAACATGCTCCAACCTGAAATGTATCAGATGGAGGTAAAGGTTGAGGATGTACTGCTGTGTCTGCATGGCATTATGCCACTTCTGTGTTATAAAGTGATACACGGCATGCAGGTACAATATAAAGTGCTAGATAGCATGCAGGTACAATATAAAGTGTTACATAGTATGCACGTATTTTGTAAAGTGACAGAATGTGACAGTGTATGCAGGTAAATCATGAAAGGAAAGGAGAAATTGTTTAATCAGGTAAGGCACACTAAGCCAGAGCTTGTTTCCAGGTGTGACCTGGGAGCACAAGTAAATTAAATGTGATAGCATGCAAGTACAATATAAAGTGATAGAATATGGCAGATACTATACATGTACAATGTAAAGTGACAGAATGTGGCAGATACTATGCATGTACAGTATAAAGTGACAGTATGCAGATACAATATAAAATGACAGAATATGGCAAATACTATGCATGTACAAAATAAAGTGATACCAAATATAAGTGATAGATTAAATGTGACAGATACTATACAGGTACAATATAAAGTGATAGCATGCAGGTACAATATAAAGTAATAGAATGTGGCAGATACTATGCATGTACACTAGGAAGTGATAGTATGTAGGTACAGTATAAAGTGCTAGATAGTATGCTGGTATACAATAAAGTGAGAGAATGTAGCACATACTATGCTTTTACATTATAAATACAAAGGGATAGATAGTATATAGGTACACTATAAAGTTATATATATATATATATATATATATAGTATGCAGGTATACAGTAATATAACATGATAGAATGTGACTTATACTACACAGGTACATTATATAATGTGATAGCATGCAGGTACAATATAAAGTGAGAGATAGTATGCAGGTACAATATAAAGTGAAAGACAGTATACAGGTACAACATAAAGTAATAGAATGTGACAGGTGCTATGCAGGTACATTATAAAGTAATCGTTTGCAGGCACAGTATAAAGAGATAGTAGGGTACAATATAAAGTGATAGAATGTGATAGATACTATGTAGGTACATTGCAAAGTGATAGAAAATATGCAAGTGCAATATAAAGAGATAGTATGCAGGTACAATATCAAGTGATAGGATGCAGGTACAGTATAAAGTTATAGATTGTGATGGATACTATGTAGGTACATAGTAAAGTGACAAATAATATGCAGGCAACATATTAAAAATGTATATAGCATAAAGGTACAATATAAAGTGGCAGATAGTATGTAGGTACAAAACTAAATGATAGATAGCATGCAGGTACATTATAAAGTCATAACATGCAGGTACTTTATAAAGTGATAGATAGTATGCAGGTACTTTCTAAAGTGCTAGAATGTTATAGATGCTAAGCAAGTGTATTATAAAGTGATAAAATGGAGGTACAATATAGAGTGAATAATAGCATGCAAGTAAATTATAAAGTGCTAGAATGTGATAGAAACTATGCAGGTATACTATAAAGTAATAGATAGAATGAAGGCACCATATAGCGTGATAGATAGTATGCAAATACATAATAATGTTCTATAATATGATAGATACTATGCAGATACATTGTAAAGTGATAGTATGCAGGTACAATATGAAGGGATAGGCAGCATGTAGGTGCAATATAAAGTGACAGAATGTGATTGATACCATGCAGGTGCACTATATAGTGACAATATGGAGGTATTGTATAAAGAGGTAGATGCTATAGAGGTACAACATAAAGTGGTAGATAGTATGTCGGGACAATATAAAGTAATAGACTGTAACATATACTATGCAGGTACATCATGAAGTGATATTATGCAGGTAAAATATAAAGTGGTAGCATGTAGATACAAAATAAACTTATAATATGCAGGTAAAAAATAAAGTTATAGTATGCAGGCACAATGTAAAGTCATAGTGTATGAAAGATACTATATAGGTACATTGCTAAGTGACAGACAGTATGCATGTACAGTACAAAAAAGTAATAGATAATATATAGGTACTATTTAAAATGATATCTAGTATGCAGGTACAATATAAAGTGATAGTATGCAAGTACAGTATAATATGACAGTACACATAAGCAATGAAAAGTGGTAGATATTATGCAGGTACAATAAGAAGTGATAGATTGTTTGCAGGTGCAATATGACGTGATAGTGTGCAGGTACAGTACAAAGAAGTAATTGATAATATACAGGTACAATATAAAGTGATAGTATGTAGGTACATTATAAAGTGTTAGACAATGGGCTTAGAAATTTAAGCATTCTGACTGGCTGGCAGAGATGCCAATAGAGTACATTAACTTACAAGAAGAGCCCTGTGAAAAACAAGTACCAGGTGTGCCAACTACTTCACTAGTATTACGGTGCCAGTCAGAATTTTCACATTCAATACGTTGCCATTTTTTCACTCACTTAGCAAGGGATGTGCCCACCCACCAAGATCCACTTGTTACCCTCCCTGACACAACACATAAAACAGTGTCATTTTTTTTACCACAGAGCCTGTGGCAATTGTAATAGAAACTGATCATGAATTTTGTTTTAGAAAGTTTTTTTGTGACGAAACGGAACGGCACCCATGCTCCATTCTGTCCCACTTCGGCTTCAGTCAAACCTGTCATGTTGGCTAGGTGAAAATCACCTTGCCCTTTTTTTATATAAAGAAAAGCAGTTACCTTCATTTAACTGCCCCTCTATTCCTGCCTGGATGAAAACCAGCACTGCAGGAGTTGAGCACCATGGACATGTTACTACAATTGATGTTTCTACTTCCTGGTTTTAGGTACCAGGTTTGCACAAGGTCAGGTACCTAACAGCTGCATCTTTGGACCGGAGGAAAAGCAAAGTGTTGCAGAAAGGGCAGACAACTGTGTTTTAAAACACCAAAATGATTTCAACAGACTGCGTGGGGGGGGGCACTTTACAATATATTCCATTAATACTCCAGCTGTTCTTCTACAGGTGGTGGTGTGGGGGGGGGGATAAGTAGAATAGAATGGGTCTGTTGGTGAGGGGGAGGGCATCCGGAGATGGAACAGCACAAAAATGGAGGGATTATTTATTTTTTCTAGTATTTGCAGTCAATTTCAAAATCCCTTCCTCTTTTATTCTATAACCTAATTAACATTTTCACAGATGCCCATTTTCTAAGTGCAGTAATACCCTTTAGGGTTGGCAGTATTGAGCAATACCAGACCTTCCAGGGCCTATAAGGCACTCCACCTGCGGCATTGGGTCTCGTTATGCTGCTGGGCAGTCCTGTATTGCCCAATACCACCTACCCTGTTGGGTATTATTGATTGTATAGTATGCAGGTTCTTTATAAAGTATTAGAATGTGATTGACACTATGCAGGTATACTATAAAATGACAGACAGAATACAGGTACAATACAGAGGGATATATAGTATGCAGGTAAATTATAATAATAATAATAATAATTTTATTTATATAGCACCTTTCAACATATCAAGGTGCTGAACAATTTAACAATTCAATCATTACAAAGTGTAGAAAGTGCAAGACCAGCACCTAGCTTATGTTTTACCAATACAACCATTACAGCTTAGTGTGTTGTACATCACTGACCTTTATTCATCTCTTAATATTCAAAAAGTGTCTTAACATTACACCAGCATTACTTTAACAGACAGCTAGAGGAAGGGAGGACCCACAAACAGCCCAACATTTCACACCACTGCCCAAGGGTGCTTTGTCTAGGTGACTAATTACCCCTTGTGGACCCCTTATATAGTCCAGAACAGTGATCCCATTTAACAAACTGTACTGCCCAGTAACATAATATATTTATAATAAAATGTAAAAAAATGCATGATATGCATACAGTTACAATTGTACAAAACAAAGTCTGCCTGAAACATTGCGAGCTGGACATTTTCTGCAGCTCAATTCATTCTAGTTGCTGCATCTTATATCCCACACATTAGTTTTCTGAATGTCATTTCAGTTCCATTCATATCTGACATGCTCATATTTGGGCTTCTAAGCATCATCATCAGTATCTGTAAAAAATGGAAAGGAACCAATCATTCACCACCACTTATAACAGTCTTGCCAGTTCCACCTGATCAATTAATCCTGGCCAGGAGAGTGCCCCCAGCTGGTAGAGCATAAAGCAGGGAGGTAGCTCAACTGACTCAGATAGGCAACTTTTCTTTAGATGGAAGACTCCCCACCACCACCATCACCACCACCACCCAGAAGGATCCCCAGAAACATACAAAGAAGAGAAGAATTAGGAAGGAAAAACAGGGATCAGGAACAAAGGGGATGCAGTTATAATGGTGAGGGGCAGAGGCAAACAACTGAAGTTCAAGTGGAACCAGTGTTAACTGTTCAGAACACCACATCAGACACTGCAGAGGAACCTTTGGAAGTCAGTACTGCTAGAACACAAGATAATATAATACATTTATCAGATGTCTCAATCACAGCAGTTGAAAGAAAAGTTCTTAAAGCAGAAGTATTTGTTAGTTACCCTATAGTTGTGTCAGCTATAATGTTAGTCTGGCAAAAATATCAAGATACTCATTTTTATGACTGTGGGCGGACCCAACATCCATCTTTCCGTCTGTAGCTGGAAAAATGGAATACCACATAACACATTTTTTGAGTTTTCAGTGTATCCTTCCACACCTACAAATCACTATGCCACTTGAAATAAAATGCGCCCTTCTTTATGTTTAGAATAAAGGAGACAGAACTCCAAGCTGCTTATCAAATACCCATTAGGAAACTGAAACAGCTTGTTAAATACTGGTTGCCTATTAAACTGGAGATTTTTTAACCCCTTTCAAAATGTAACAACTTGCACATTTAAATACTTAGCATTTAAACATTTTCTTGCTACTAGCTTCAGTTGAGTAGGTATTGTCTTTCAAGAAAGATTTGATACCTCATAAATGTCACTCTTTCCCAGCAAAAAATGTACACAGTTTTTAACCTCTTAAGACACTATCTGATAAGCACTGTCTCAGACATATGCCAGATCTTTATCCAGGCAAAATATATAGCAATCAGCAGGCATTTTTTACTATGCTTTTAGGGAAAAAAATATATTGAGCTACAGCAAACACACACGCACGCACACACACACACACACACACACACACACACACACTCACACCATCCTCATGGCCACAACATTTGAAATAAATACTGCAATCTAATATGTTATAAAACAATAAAGAAACAGTTTATTTATATCAGTGAACACAGTGAAGTTCAGTTAACAGTACATTTCCTTTAAGTATTTCTTATCCTATATTTTGTATCCTGGATAGCACAGGGGAGATGCTACATCTCATTGTGATAAGGATCTTAATTTTACTCATTTTTGTACCGAATTTAGTCAGGATGTCCCAGATTAGATGCAATATCTTGTTTTCAGTGGGGTCATGGTTTTAGCATTTTTATAATGTAGTTGTTCAGGGTAGCCTAGTACAGATATAAAATATTGTTTTCAGTGTGTTCTGATTTTATACAGTGCAGCATAATATTGTGTAGCTATACAGCCCCACTGAAAATAAGATGCCATGTCTTCTGTGAACTATCCGTGCTAAATATATAGCAATCAGCAGGCATATTCTAGAAAAACACATTGCAAAAAATGTGTAAAAGGAAGACCACATTGAAACTGCCTCTCAGCAGATCTGCATTGTGCAAATTCATTAGAAATAATGGGTAAAAGCATCTCAAAAGCTCTCCACAGACATACCAGCTCTGACCAAAGTTTGTTCTTTTAGCTTTCTTTCATTGCTGAACCAAGATACAAGATTTTTTCATTTTTAAAAGTTCCCTCTCTTATGCCATGCCTGCCATGAAAAAAATAAATATCTTGGTACAGTGTTTTTAGAATATGGAGAACTGAATACAGAGTAGTTACAGTATCTAGAATACATTAAGCTGTAGTGGTTTTGTTGGTAAAATACAAGTCAAGTGTTAGGTCCTGCACTTTCTACAGTTTGGATACCAGACTTTCAAGCACCATGCCAAAGCCAGGAGCACTTCTTCCGGTTACATTATAAAGTACTAGAATGTGATAGGTATTATGCAGGTACATTATAAAGTGCTTGAATGTGATAGATACCATTCAGGCACATTATAAAGGGAAAGATGGTATGCAGGTACATTTTAGAGTGATAGAATGTGATAAATTGTATTCACGTTATAAAGTGAAAGCTACATTATAAAGTACATGCAATTTAAAGTGAAAGTTGCAATTACATTCTATATAGAATAATGTATGTGCAGCCACGCATAACCAGGCTGTGTTTGATTAGAATGGTTGAGATGACAGCATAGGGACTTCGAGAGCAAGCTCAACCCCAAGATGGATACACATGCCGAGTGGAGTTGTGATTGCCCATATGGGTTTTATAGTATATGAGTAATAAAATGGAGCTGGCAGTAGTACTTTTTTTCTTAGTAAAAAAAGGAAAAAACTTACTTTTCAAAATCCAGAATGTAAAATTTAAAAAGGCAGATTTGTATTTCAGGTGAGGTTAGGGTGCAGAGAAGCCACACAAGGAGAGACTGTTGGGACAGACTTCAAAATGAAATGTTGTAGTATAGATGTCACCAGTGGTGTAACTACTATATTACAACTTTTCATGACCTTTGAACTGTACTACAACAAGTTTTGGTGACTTTTGAACTGTTTTACAACAAGAAAATTGCATGTGTAAGAAAATTAAGAGAACGGCTTGAATAGACCCTGATGTCATCTCAACTCTGAGATGGAAACACATGATTGTCCGTACTGTACATTTGTTTGTATAGTATGTGATTTTTTTTTCTCAACAGTAGTTGCCCTCCCCAAAACAAAAAGTTTTGTTTTTACTCTTTTAAAAAAACATAAACCCACTGTGCACCCAGCTGCCTAACACCTGGCAGCTTCCAGTCCCAAGTTGAAGACATACAATATATTTTAAGTCACCATTATTGTATTTTCTTTGATAACAATGGCCTGCACTGTGTGACATTTCTCACTAAGTGCTTCAGTTACATAAAAGCTACTTCAAATGGAAGCACTTAGTGATGATTATTGCACAGTGCAGGATGTTGTTGATGAAGATGATAGATCGAGGGAGTGCTCCTGACCAATCAAAGCACTCCCTTCCCCTGCGTGTGAGACACTCTTATTCTGTGAAGAGCATCTCATTTTGCAGATGCCCTGGAAATGGGCACATTCTGGGAACAGTTTTTTTTTAAATATATATATATATTTTTTTCCTTTTGTAGTTTATCCTCCTCCTCTGGGGAGACTCCCCGACAGGTGGTTTTGGCCCTCCTACCGGAGGGACACTCTCTGCAGACTGACCCGCACCCATACCTATTGACCCTGGAGTTTCCCACCATGGATTGCCCCCCATGGCAGAGCCAGAAAGGAGGTGGCATGCTACACTTGTTCCTGGAGACCCAAACCAGAAACCGGGGTCAGCCCTCGGGTGCAGTGGCCATCATTGAGCACCACCAAGGGCTCTCCTACTTTTTCTGCTCTTCTCCCTCCCTCTTCCCCACCAATGCAAGCACATCAGAAACATGCCCCCTGACCTGTACTGCCCTCCAGCTATTGCCAGGGGGCAGTCAGTGAGTGGGATGACACACTTCCTTCCCCCTGAGGGAGGAAAGCAGTCCTCTGGTTGCTCAGTCCTCTTTCCCTCCTGCCAACTCCCGGTGGCCAGAGCTCATTTCCAAACTCAGGTCAATGGTGTGGCGCGATATGTGGCATCCAGCACCTCAACCATCAGCACCACCGGGCCAGCTTTTAAATATATTATTGATCACTCTTGATCAATAATATATTAATATGTCCCCCATCATCACTAGTTTTTGTATTAGAGTGGTTTCATTTGCCTTCAGCTTGAGCCAGAACAGCTCAGCTTCACTTCACTGTTCTTGCTCCAGCAGAAGGCACATGAAACCACTCTTATACAGCAGTGAGTTGCTCCAGAGGACATATTAACATATAAAATACAGCTATAGGGCTCTATTCTGGAAACCTGTGTGCCACGTATACAGGGTGCATATGCTTTGGTATGTTCCTCTGCATGCAGCAGGGAGGCATTAGACCCATCAGACCCATGCACATTCATGACGGACACTTGCCTCCTCCAAACCCTTACACCTGTCTGACCACCAGGCTACAAGCACTGCCTGGCAGGAAGGGGGGCTGGGGTGACGGAGGGCTAGGTGCCGAAAAAGAATTTCGGTGATGTACCCCCCAGAGCACAACACAACAGCACCGGGGACTTGGATTTTAGTATTTTATGCACCCCCCGAATCCCCCTACTGAAGGATTCTCAACTCCATGGGGGGTGCAAGTTGGGGGGATGCAAAACCACAACAACAAAAAAATTCAGGCCTGGCGCAACAAAACGTACCACGCCCAGACCCAAACCCAGCACCCTCACAACCCCAGCCCTGAACCCACCCACTGTAATATGGGGGCCAGTTCAGCAGCTCATCGTGGCACCACCCCTCACTAACCCTCCCTCCTTCCCCTCACTGAGCGTGCTCGCTCCCCCCACACGTGTATATATGTAGTGACATCCTATTGCTGTATCCATGAACCCTCCCATCCGGTCACCCTCCCTGGTGGGTAACCCCATTGACATGCGCACAGCTGAGTTGCTGTTTTTGTAGGCATCCAGTCGCGGTCACCTATGTCATGGGCTACTATGCTTCAAGCATAATGAGGGATGTGTACTATACAGTCAGCATGGGGCACCATGGTCTGGCTACACTCTTTTGGAACATGCCTAGGTCTCTCTCATGAACAAAGCCCGTGGTGTAATATAGTGTAATAACAAATCCGTTTTCAGTTTGCAACTGGGAATGGGTGAGTATTAAGTAGCTGAGTGTGGGGTGGGTTTCTTTTTGTAAAAGTGGTGAAGATGGGGAAGTTTTTGTTTTGGGCAGGTAGTGAACAAGTGAGTGTGTGTATGTGATAGATATTGTGGTACAATAAGTCTTTGTACTACAACAGCTACAATACCACTGTGGTACAACCGTAATTGGGGGTGTATAGATTTCCATACACAACAACCTCTAACTGGGAGGGGCGTGGCCAAGCTAAAGAGCAGAATGGAGGCTTAATCTTGAGCTCAGGTTCAATCCATCGAATATCTCTTCCATCCTGCAGTAATTACTGGTTCTTTGACAAAATAATAGTAGCTAAAGGAAAGACAAATGCCTAATAATGTCAAAACTTCCGAAAAAACAAACAAGGATTTCATTTAACAGATCTAAATTTCAGCTAACCAACAAGGGCCTATCTTGTTCTACAGAACTAACTGATCCACAGGACTCATCTGGGTCCTCTGCTGGAAACACGCTTACTCAGCAGGAACTGCACTCAGAACAAATGATGGCAGAGCACAACAGATCAATCAAGAGACTGATACAAGACTTAAAACATGATTTAGGGACTTGCATGGAAACAGGATTTGAGAATGTAACATCCCAATTACAGTATCTTCAACAAAACTTCAATGTTTTATCTGAGACTGTGGATGCTCGCAAGCTGCGGATTGAGGAAATGGAGGCCCGAGTGAGTTCTCAGCAAGATGCTAGTAATGTAATGCATATTGATTTACAAAAAGCACTGAAAGATATTGAAAGGTTGAAACAAAACATTGACGATCATGAAAACAGGGAAAGGCGCTGTAATATAAGAATAGTGGACCTGCCTGAATCTGTGGAAGGTCAAGATTGTGCAAGTTGTATCCAAAAGTGGTTGAAACAAGAGCTGAATCTCCCACCTGAGATAAAACTGGAGATCCAACAAGCTCATCGATCACCTGGGGCCAAACCCACTCCGGATAAAAGACCACGCCACATGATAGTAAAATTTCTCAGGTACTTGGACCGACAGAGAGTGCTAGAAAAAGCCAGAGCCCATGGTTGCTTAATGGTGCAGCAGAGCCAAGTATTTTCCCCGATTACTCCTTTCAATTGCAGCAACAGAGACAGGCATTTGCAGAGGTGAAGAGAAGACTGCATGCCATAAATTGTCAGTTTTCCCTGATTTTCCCTGCCCGCCTTGTTGTAAGGCCTCAAGGATAATCACTGTACTCATTTACCTCAGTGGAGACGGCCCTGCAGTTTGTGGGGAATTTGGAGTAAGAGAGAAGGTGCAGAGAGCCCTAAAGAAATTTACTGCCAATACAAGGACAAGAAAGTGAGTAAAATGGTACCTACAGCAGGGATTAATGCAGAGCTGGTGGATTCCTAGGGAATGACTGTTCAAGGCATTGTTTTCTCCCTTTGTCCTGTAACTCCAAGAAGGGGCCTATAAAGGCAGGGACACAGAGTTGAACTGTACTGCATTGCAGAGCCTACTTTGATCAGCGTAACACTGGGCAGATCAAGCGGCAAATCAGACAGTTCATATGGCCTTTTGGATATGGGGAAGTTTGTTTATGTTATAGTTTATTAGGCCCAATTGATAAGGGGTGAAAGTCTTGTGGAATATACATGGACCATGACTCATACTGGACCTAAGTTACTGTGTGACATTTGGGAAACACTGGTGCATTGCTTATTATGGAGTTATTTTCTGGGGATTAGCCCATAGTATGTGTGTGAATGAAGGGATGAAAGATTAATACAGTACTACTGGTCTAGATGTGTGGAATATTGTGGACCCCTTAACCAGATCAGGTACAGGAGGAATTAGGAGCAATCTTTGCTCTGCTTATGTAAATTAAACTGAGGGAACTTTAAAATAAAAAGAAATGGTCAGAGAACAAACAAATTTATTTTTTCCTTTCTCTAAATAACCCCCGCGGGCGGTGGGAAGAGAGAGTTGGTGTTTAAATATCTAATACACTGGGGGATGGGGGATGAGTGGACAAAAAGATGCTACTGTTGATGGGAACCATCTCCGGAGGGCAAGCGAATGGGGTTGTATGAGGGCTCGGGGGGGAAGGTAATGTTGGACAATACTGATTTACCTCTCTTTAAAATATAAATGTGGTCGTTGGAGCAATGTTGGTTTTAAACTGTGTGAAGCATTGTAAATGGGTCATTTCACCCCCCCCAGGAAACTCAAATAGGGGGGAATGGCTCAGAGAGGGACTAGAAGGGTGGTAGTGAATATGGAGGGGTGCGAGAGCCCTGTTCATCCTGGCCATGGGGTGTCCTTCCAGCTTTGGGAGGTTGAGGGTCGTCTCCAAGTGCCCCCTCTGCTTTTTGCTTCCTCTCGCTTCCAAGGATGGGGATAATTTCTCCCGCCAGTTGGGGAGAGGGCTTATGGGATGGAAGAGAAAGAGGTATAGAGGGCTCTGGATTAATGAGCCCTAGAAATGCCAAATACCGGGTAAATAATGGTTTTGATGGCTTGGAAGCTCTATCCATGAAAGTTAGCGGTTGTACAGTAACGGAATATGGGGCAGGGGGGAGGGGACGGTTAAGAGTGTAAGGTTGGTAACTCTTCCAAAGTTATGTCTTCTCCCATTGGAGAGACTTTTGTATGGTTATAATGTTACAGTTGAGAAGTTAAGGGGTGATATCTTGGGGACTGTTCAGTTTTTCTGTTGTTTTTCATTTAGAGTCATATATACCATTTTGCCTGTTACACAGAAGGCTATGTATAAAGCATCAAGGGTATTTTATGGATCGATTACTTTTTTTATCATGGAATGTTAATGGCCTTAAAACTGTGGTTAAGTGAAAAAAAATATGGACAACTGTTAAAAAGATGAAGGGGATATTATTTTTTTGCAGGAAATTTATATGGATAAAGTGGAGGCTTCAAAACTGGCAGCCTCTTGGGGGGTTCTCTGCTGGTGTCCCCTTTTATTTCCAAAGCTGGGGGGGTGGCCATATGGATCCAGCTTGGGATTCCCCATAAAGTGCTCTCTACTTTCTCTGATACCCAGGACAGATATGTGTTGGCTGAGGTGAAACTGGGATCTGTGAGACTTACTTTGGGTTTCATTTATGGGCCAATTTTTGACTCACCAGATTTTTTTTACAAGATTAGGGTTTACCCTAGGACCTTTCCCTGATAAGATAATTTTAGCTAGGGACTTTAATACTTAATTGGACCAGGAATGGGACCATTCTAGGGGAAGGATGGGACACCCTCCTAAGAGCTCAGCAGCTCTTATAGCCCTAACACAGGGTAGAGCACTACAGGAGGCTTGGAGATATATGCATCCAGGGGAGCAGGAATATTGATTCTACTCCCATGCCCATGGGCTATACACCAGATTGGACTATATGTTCCTTCCTTCAGACCTATTGTAAGGTATTAGTGAGGCATCATATGGCCCCCTGGTGGTCTCGGATCATGCCCTTTGCAAATAACTATTTTAATACCAAAAGGCCAAAAAGCAGAAACTCAGTGGTGCATGGACCCGACACTGCTGAAGGATCCCTCATATATTAAACAGATCAGTAATAAAATAGAGGAATTTTTGGAGTTTAACCTCCCAGAAGACACAGATATTAATAATGTATGGGACTCTTTTAAGGCCTTTATAAGAGGGAAGACTATTGTGCATGCAACATTCAGGAGTAAGAATTTGATCAAGGAGGAGAGGGAACTGGAGAGTGAGATAGGGAGGTTGGAGATGGCAAATATGAAAAATCATTCATAAGGCACCTCAAGAGAGTTGAGATGCCTTAAGGGGTGGCTATCACAATGGACCTCTTTAAAAATAGAACAGAATTTAATAATAACAAAATCACTACTTTAAAGGTGATAAGGGAGGAAAGTGACTTGCCAGTCTAATTAAGGGGAAAAGAGCAGATAGAACAATTCTGTCTATTGAAAATATGGCAGGGAATATTACTTATGACCGACAAGAAATTAATACTGCCTTTAAATCATTTTATTATTCCCTTTATACCTCAGAATTTCCAGTAGGGGGTGATGTTTCCTCTTTTCTAAATGGTATTCAGATGCCATCTCTGGGGTCTCAGGAATTGGCAACCATAGATTCTCCAATTTCTTTGGAGGAGGTAAAACGGGCAGTTTGGAAGGCAAAAGGAGGAAGGGCACCTGGGCCTGATGGAATCCCAATAGAATTTTATAAAGTGATGTGGGACCTAATTGGCCCTCTGATGTTTCAGATGATAGTGAATGCTTTGGAAATGGGGGAGCTCCCCCCTCCCTAACACTAGCTACTATCACGGTGCTGCCTAAACCAGGGAAAGATCCCAATAAATGTGGCTCTTACCGCCCAGTATCTTTACTTAATTCGGATTATAAGGTGATAGCAAAGCTTATTGCTTCCAGATTGGAAACATATCTACCTAAATTAATTCATAAGACCAGGGGGGATTTGTAAAGGGTAGGCAAGCCAGACATGACTTAAGAAGAACACTAAACATAATGCATAGATGGTGGGGAAGGAAAGGAGAAGGCCTTTTGGCACTTGACTGAGAAAAGGCCTTTGATCGTGTAGAATGGCCTTTTAAGATGGCAGTTCTGCGCAAGTTCAGGTTTGGGGAAGGGATTATGGGATGGATCCAGGCGTTATATAGGAGCCCTAAACCTCAAATCTTAAAAAATAACATAACATTTTCTCTGAAGAAGCCAGGGGAAGGAAACATATTCAATTCAGTGCTTTACAGTAACTGGTAATTGCTATTTTTCTTTTAAACATAGATTGCGGGCTTTTAGTGACACTGTACTTTCTTTGTTGTCTTTACTTAGAATTATTTTTGGGCTGTTGAAAATTTAAAACATAGTGGTGGTGAATTTCTTTGCTGTCCTTAATTGCTTCAAATTTAGTCTTGGCTTGTCTGACTTGCCCTGTAGTTTGGGTGAGGGGTGTTAATTGTCTAGCCTCTGACCTCAGCTACGTGATAACTGGAGGTGGGGCTTAGTCAGAGTTGAGGTAGCAAGTGAGTTTTATTTTCTCAGAAGAAGCTAGAAGGGGAAGGAAACATATTCAACTCAGTGCTTTACAGTAACTGGTAATTGCTATGTTTCTTTTAAACTTAGATTGTGGGCTTTTAGTGACACTGTACTTTCTTTGTTGTCATTACTTAGAATTGTTTCTGGGCTGTTGAAAATTTAAAACATAGTGGTGGTGTATTTCTTTGCTGTCTTTAATTGCTGCAAATTTTGGCCCCCCCCTTCCCTTCCCCCAACTCTTAATTATATGCCCTGTTAAATCAGATTGACTGGAGCTAAACCCAGGGTATTGTAAGGGGTGTGGAGCAGGAGGGGCATAAGGGGGAAGAAGCCCACCCTCAGCACAACAAGTGTTTTGACTCATTTATTTATTTATTGGTTTATTTTCTTTTTTTTTTTTTAAAAGAAAAGTATCTGAGGATCAGTGGCAGGATTTTTAGGACAGTAAATTAATAAAAAGGGAACTAGGACAGCTTCAGTAGCAGACAAGTAGTGGAATAGCAGTATAATTGCAGTATAATGTGGGGAGTGGTGCAATGCAGTGGCTGTGGGGCAGCCATATTCAGGCAGACCTTCTAGACACCGAGGTGCTTCCCTATCTGCATGCATCTCTCTGGACTTTGAGATGAGGTAGCCAGGCTCAGAGCAGAAGTAAACTGGGCCGGGAGATCACGTGATGCGCTTGGCGGGCTAGCCACAGCTCCTCTAAGCTCCCGCTCCACCGCCATTAAACTTAGTTAATTTAACTACCGCCAAGCTAAATTTTACCGAGTTTACGTGACCAACAGTAACCTTAACGGATCCGGGTACTCCCTGGAGGAACTCGGGTCCGCCGCTGACAGGTAAAAGGCCGAAAATGGAATCAGAAATGAAAGGCCCTCCTAAACATACACCCGGTCCTCCGGATAAACAGGCCAAGAAGGTGAAGCAGCATCAGCAGACATCCTCGGCTAAGCAACTAAGTGCCCTCTCTACACCAACTCCACTTTCGGAGGAGCGTTTTCTGGAGGCGATGCAACCCTTCAAGGAGTCACTGTCGGAGCTAACACTCGAGCTAAAGAATCTCCGCGGTGAGATATCCAGCGTAAGACAACGAGTGACAGACAATGAGGCACGCACTCACTCGATTGAATTATGACGAGATAAAACAGAGCCAGGGCTGGTTAAATTGAGACAGCAAGTCACCAAATTACAACAAAAAACGGAGGACTTGGAAGGCCGTTCCAGGCGAAATAATATTTTAATTCATGGCCTCCCGGAAGGAGCAGAAGGCTCTTCCCCCATCGCCTTCATACAGTCATTGCTTGTAAAGATTATGGGCCCCTCACCACATAATTCCACATACATAATCAAAAGGGTGTACAGGTCATTGCGACCAAGGCCAGAAGCATCAGCCCCTCCCAGGCCCATAATTATACGAGTGGTGAATTACTTAGAGCGGCAACACATACTGCTGAAAGTGAAGGAGCTACACTTCATTACCTGGGAAGGGAAAAAGTTGCGTATAACCCAGGATTTACCACTTGAAACCCGCCAACGGAGAGCCACCTTTCATCCCGTGGTCAATAAATTGATAGCTGCGGGTATCAAATTCAAAATGACCTACCCTGCACGTCTCCAAATCTTTATTGGAAGGAAAGTGGCACTCATATGAGGCAGTTTCCCATGCCCAGGAAGATTTGGCCCAGAAGCTACCTTCTTTATTTAAAACCCCTTGAGGCAATACCAATGGAGAGCCTAAGGAGGATACAAGCCTGAGATCCATGTGGAATTCCGGTCAACACTATTCGAGGTGTTGCTACGCTACCTCGCAGATTTTTCTTTTTTTTTCTTTTGTTTCTCCTGCGATTTAGTCCCTTTTTTTGTTTTTTCTTACCTGAATTTTGGGGGGGAAAGAGAATAATCCCAGGCTGCCTGCCCTGGTCGTTTAAGCAAGACCAATTCTGGTGGGACTGATTGGAGCACAGTGCGCTTAATCCGGGAAGACACCAAGCTGTCCTGGAGGGAAGAACTTGTTTTCAACGCTGCAGGTTTCTGGGAGACCTGATACTGTGTCACGCCACCACGCTGCCAGTCCATTGGAAATTAAGTCCCCAGGGAAACATCAAGCTCCAGTTGAAATGGCCTATCTGTCTTATCTTAACTTGCCTATATGACTCCAAATTAGGTTAAGATAATATAATAAGCTCTCAGAACAGAGATACGGACATGGCGAAAACGATTCCCACTTTAATTTACAGCTGACTGAACAGAGTTAAAATAAAACTTCAACTTCTTCCCCCCCCCTTTTTTTTTTTTTAGGCTGATATGATGGTGGTTTCGGGGTGGAGTGGGGGGATGGATTGGGGCTGATCACATCTAACCACACGCACTGGAGAGATGGGGGGGTTCTCCTAGCTTATCTCATAGGCGTGCTGATATTCTTCTATATAGGGAAATTAGAAACTCAGCCTTTTAAAAGTCACCACGGGACAGGCACCACAGTGTGGCTTTACCTTGACAACTTTAACCTGGACTTTGTTGGCCGACCTGGTCCAAACATGTCTATGGGGGGGGATGTGCTAGGACACCAAAAGAAATAGCTGCAAGTGGAATTATTATAAAGTCTCTACTACAGGGGAATAAAAGCAGCATGTTTATTGTATATAGTTGTAAGTGGGTTAAACTAGAGGGAGGGAGGAGAAAATGGTCTGGATTCAACTCAAGATATGTTGCAGTTTCTTTTGCGGGGGATCTCCGGGGTGAGAGGGATGTTTATTGTTTGGGATGTTTATTAGCTAATTACAAGATATGGATGAATATCAGTAATATGTTATGGAATGGATATAGTTATGGGGGGGTGCTGTGGTGCATGCTTTGGGGTTATTTAGGTTAGAGGCTATGCAGACTATGTTAAGAATGGATGGCATACAATCTTAAAAAACTTGCTACGTGGAATGTGAGAGGAGCCTGCACACCCACTAAGAAAGCACAAATACTTAAACATTTAGCCCTGTTACAAGCAAAAATATCTTTATTCAAGAGACCCACCTTCTTACCGAAGCGAAGCTACTAGCTTTGAGAAAGAAATTGGGCAAGTTTTTGCTTCGGGTGTGTCGACTAATGCAGGGGGAACAGCTATTCTCATACACCGTTCAATAGCATTTCAAGCTAAAACTATTATTATAGATCCAGCAGGGAGATATACGATAGTATACAGTCTTCTGGACCACACTAAAGTGGTGTTAGGGAGTATATATGGTCCCATTGGGGGGAGCCCAGATTTCTTCATAACTCTACTAGATAAGCTACGGGTGTTCATGTCTACACCGATGATACTTGGCGGAGACTGGAACATACCCCCACGAGGACTTAGATAGATCCTGCCTCTCATTTAAACCCTTTCTACCGCCAAAAAGCGCTTTTAGATTTTATGGACTCACTTGGGTTGCACGTACTCGTGGAGATTGCTAAACCCACAGCTCTGTACGTATACTTTCCAATCTATGGTGCACTCCACATGGTCCAGATTGGATTATATATTACTTAGCAACTCTCTTTTACACGGCATGTGTGATTCCGTATAGAATCTATAGTCATATCGGATCACGCAGTAGCATGGGTGGCCATGGTATTAGACAACAACTCTCATAGAGACCCGGTTTGGCGGCTAAATAACCAACTCTTGAAGGATGACTATACGGTCAATAGAATATCGGATCTGATTCAAACCTTCTTTATTCATAATCAAGGTTCAGTTGAATGGGTTGACTATGAGTGGTGTACGTTAAAATGTTATCTAAGAGGAGAATTTATCCATTTGGCTTCCACACGTAGAAGGAAGAATGAGGCAAGAGCCATTACACTTCTGGATCAAATTAAAGCACTTGAGCACTCTCCTCCTCTTTCTCACCAGACACCCTGAAAACACTTTATGCTTAAGAATCAATACTCTTAATCCAAGAAAAGTCGAGTTTGCTATTTTAAGAACTCGGCAAAATACATTGAACAGGGCGAAGGGCAAGTCATCTTTTAGCCATGCGGCTAAGAAAACTAGAGACCTCTAGACTAATAAACTCGATTGAAGACTCCACTGGGAAATTAAAACCCACCCTAGAGATGTGGTATCGGTACTCAGACACTGCTTTTCCGCACTATACAACAAAGCCACCCCACCCCACTTCAAATGAGATGCTGAACTATTTAGCATCAATTTCCGCTGCCTCTCTTTCTCCTGGGCAACAACTATTGTTAACTTCCCATTTCCATTCAGGAGAT
This sequence comes from Neoceratodus forsteri, assembly GCA_016271365.2. NCBI lineage: Eukaryota > Metazoa > Chordata > Ceratodontiformes > Ceratodontidae > Neoceratodus > Neoceratodus forsteri. The sequence goes on along the minus strand of CM057455.1, from coordinate 1,246,780,544 downwards.
ACTGTCAGTTATTAGAGACTTGGCCAGATAAAGCCCCTGGTCCCGACGGCCTATCCTCAAACTTCTATAAACGGTTTGCTAAAAATCTAGCACTGGATTTGCTCCGACTATACCAATACCTGCTTTCAGGGAACATACAAGATCCAACGCTTTCAGAAGCCCTTATTATCCTCCTTCTCAAACCAAGCAAACCAGCACATCTTCCAACAAGTTACCGCCCCATTTCCTTATTAAACTGTGATACTAAAATTCTAGCCAAAATATTAGCTAAGAGGGTGGAGCAGGTCTGGACTTCTATACTTAGCCCTGAACAAATAGGCTTGTGGCCAACAGAACCGACAGACCACCATCGCAAACTTCAGTACATTATTAACACAGCAAAATCATCCCACCCCAATGGCCTTAATCTCCCTAGACGCAGAAAAAGCGTTCGATAGGGTAGACTGGACTTTCCTCTGGACAACATTGCAAACCATGGGCTTCCCTACTTTATTCATAAAATGGATCCAAGTGCTGTATTCTTCCCCTAGAGCTAGACTATATTGCAACGGGATCCTATCTGACTTCTTCCCTCTCACCTCAGGCACATGACAGGGCTGTCCACTCTCCCCTTTTCTATTCAATTTGTACCTTGAGCCCCTTCTCAGGTGACTAAACTCATCTCCATTAATTGTCGGCATTCCCATAGTCAATACCACTGCCAAAATCTCAGTTTTCGCTGACGACATACTCCTTCATCTTTCAAACCCAGTCTCCTCACTGGAAGAAGCCTTGACAATAATCGAAGATTTTAGTAAATACTCGAACTATAAACTCAACATTAATAAAACAGAAATCTTCCCTCTCAATCATTTTACACATAGCGCAGACTTCACCCACTTTGGGATGAAATGGGCTTCACGCTCCATAAAATATTTAGGGATCCACATTACCCTAAGCCCATCTCTATTGCGGAAGTTAAATTTGGAGGACCTGGCATGATATTCAGCAGGACTTAACAAGATGGAATAAACTCCCATTATCGTTTGGGGCAGAATTAACACCATCAAGATGAATGTGCTCCAGAATCTTCTATCCCTGAACATGCTGGACATATGGTTACCAATATCTTACTTTCAACGATTCATGCAGGAATTAATGTATTTATCTGGAATAACAAATCTACCAGAAAATCCTATCATAAACTCTCAACCTAAGGATTTGGGTGGCCCGTCTCCCTAATTTTCTATCATATTATTGGGCCCTGCACCTGTATAAATGTGGAAAATGGTTATTCCCTGAGCCCCTTGCCCGTCATGGATATAATCCAGTATGGTTGCAGGCAGAGTTAGAGCTCTTGAAAATTCATAACATAGCTCCAGTGTCCCTCTTTTATATATCTAAAAAAAAACACACCCAAAATGTTTCAATCCCTGCCGCCCGGGACCTCTCTCAGGGTCATCTCCCAGTTTTTAGATATTCAAAGCTCCCAACTTTAGATTTCTCTCAGCCCATTTGTGCAAACCAAACCTGCAGATAGGTAACTCTATGATAGCCAGAGGATGGTTACCAGCCTCTCTGAATGTAAGGTGGTGGATCTTACTCACCAGATCGTATTTAACCACAGAAGAAATCTTAGTAAAGTTTGGGTGGCGGTAATGGCTACTTTCAAAGTTATTCAATTGAAACACCTTCTAAGCAGAATGTTTGGGTACAAAACCAAAGCTTCCAACTCGCCGATTTTCTCTACCAAATTTCCACAATAGTTAATAAACCGCATGGCATCTCTAAGCTGTATGGCCTACTCCATACATTCCCTGAAATCCCATCAGCCGCTGGCTCCAAAATCTGGCAAAGTCTCTATCCGAATAGGGACATCAACTGACAAAGTATATGGAGAGACCTATACGCTTATCACACCCAAGATAGATATAGGATAACACAGTATTGCATCCTGAATAACCTTTACTATACCCCTGTTAAGCTAGTACAAATGAAATGCATATCTTCTGCAATATGCTCCAGATGTAATAAGGAGGAGGGTACCTTACTACACACTCTGTGGTCGTGTGAATTAGTATCCCTTCTATGGAAACAAATAGAATCAACTTTAGATCCACTGTTGGGGTTGCACGAATTATTTTCTCCCAAAACTTGTATCTTTGGCGACTACTCTGAAATCCAGGTAAAGGAAAAAAGATACCACTTGGCGTTAGTATCAATGGCGGTTAAAAAACTGGTACTCCGACATTGGAAAGACCAGATTACATTATCATATACGGAGTGGTTGCATGAGCTGTCTTTTGCCTCCGTGTTGAGCATCTAATAGTGCAAGTGAACCGCCGTCAACCCTCCTTTATGAAAAAATGGGGAAAATTATATGCTCTCTACTTGAATTGATACTCAGACATCAGATGGGCTGCGGGTTCCTCTATGCCTTTCATTTTCCTCTGCTTTGCCTCTTCCTACATTGCTTTAAGTAGAAGAGAACCTCATTGTAAAATTGACCCTTCCTCTTTGTTCTTCTCTTATCCTTTTTACATATAACTCTTTGTGTTTTCTTTAGTTGAGTAATAGCATGGCCACATGGATAGAAGTCAGTATGCACCACAGCGTAGGGAGGGGGGAGGATAAGGGAGGGGGATGTGTATAACTGTTAAATTCAATTTTAAATTGTCTTATTCATCTGGTCTGTTGTTTTCTAGTTTCTCTCTCCTTCTACCTTTTTATATCTAAGATACTTCAAAATTCTGTCAACTTTACTGTTGCGTCTCAATAATGTTATGATTTTAATAAGTAATAAAACATATTAAATAAAAAAAAAAAGAAGTAAACTGGGCCAGGAGTACCATCACCCCTATCCAGAGACTACCCAGTCCAATGCAAGTGCCTCAAAGGATGCCGAGAACGAGGAGCACTTGGATGACAGTGGGCTCAGGGTGGGTTAGAGCAGTCAGGCAGAGGCACTTCCCAGATCCTATTCCACTCAAGAACTCATATGCCACACAGGCAAACAGGGACAACCAAATAGAGGTACCCAGAGAAGTGGAAGGAAAGGATGTGGAGCTTAGCCAAGGAGGTGGCCTCAGTGGGGAAATCAGTGGACCCCAGAGGAGGAGAGGGAAGTGAATCCTGGTGGGGGACTCCACACAGAGGGATCCAGCTAGGAACACAGGAGGGGAGGACAGGAGGTGAGGTGCCTACCAGGTGCCACGGCATGGAGGGATGGAAGGAAGATCCTGGGGATCACTGGGAAGGCAAGACAGGAGGGTGAGCTGGATGTCATTATCCACCTAAGTACTAATGACCTGGCAAATGGGGAGCCAAAGGAAGTTCAGGAAGAGTTTAGGAAATTGGAGAGGGGTCTCAAGCAAGTAGCTACTTCTGTCACTTTCTCAGAAGTACTACCTGCAAGAGGCAAGGGAGAGCATAGGGGTGCATGCACCAGGAACTTTAACTCATGTTGAAGAACTGGTGCTGTGAGGAAGGGTTTTGATTCCTTGGTGACTGGGGACCCATCTGGAGGAATGGAGGTTTGTTCAAGCCTGATGGCCTGCATCTAGCCTGGAGGGGAATCCAAGCACTCAATGATAAGTTTAAATGCTACATTGACAAGCATTTAAACTAGTGGGGGTGGCAGGCCAGCAAGGAGGATACCTACTTGCTCACCCCCCACAGCTAGCAGTGGAACCAGTGAACCAGCGGAGTGACTATCTCTACAAAGCAGTGTGCAAAAGATGGAGATTAGCACCCAAGAGGTGGGTGGGAAGAAAAGGGGCAACATTCAGCAGAAGGGCAGACTGCAAGGAGAACCAGAGATAAAGGACAACCAAGGAAGGGGCTGGAGTAGAACAGCGAAACAGTCTAGGGAGGTCAAATCAGGGAAAGCCATGTGTGCAAATGCCAGGAGCCTTAGCAACAAGATGGAAGATCTGGAGGCTGTCATGGTGCAGTCAGACTTGGACATTGTGGCCATCACTGAAACCTGGTGTAATGATAACCACGACTGGGAGATGGCCATACCTGGCTACAACATATTCAGAAGAGACAAGGCAGGCAGGAAGGGAGGAGGAGTGGCATTGCATGTGAAAAAATGACATAAGGGCCACAGAGATTCAGGAGGAACAAAATGAGGGAGAGATACTGTGGGTTAAGCTGGAAAGGAAAATGGGGTCAGCCATCCGCACAGGTGTGGTCTATAGACCACCAGCCCAGGAGGAAGAAACAGATAGAGAGCTGATGCTAGCCATCCAAAGATGGCAGACAAGGGTGTGGTAGTACTGGTTGGAGACTTTCATATTCCAGATGTGGACTGGAGCATCCCAACAGCATCATCAACTAGGAGCAGATTTATCCTGGACTCCCTTCAGGGTGCCTTCCTCAAGCAACTGGTCATGGAACCAACTCGACAGAAGGCAATACTGGACCTTGTGCTCACAAACAGGGACAGTGTGATGGGGGTAACAGTGGGGGAGCACCTGGGGAACAGTGACCACCAGTCATTGTGGTTTGAAACCACAGAAAGAGCAGAACCAAACCACACAAAAACACGTATCCTGGATTTTAGGGGGCGGACTTTGGGAAAATGGGGATATACTTGAAAGAGGCATTAAGGGGAATGGGGCAGGAAGCAGAGGTTGAGGAACAGTGGGCAGTATTTAAAATGGGGATTACAAGAGCAACAGAATTATGCATTAAGCAGGTTAGCAAGAGGAAAAGAAAGAGGAGACCATTATGGTTTTCCAAAGAGGTAGCAAAGAAAGTGAAAGCCAAAAAGACTGCATTCAGGCAATACAAAAATACACAGGCAGAAGGGGATAGGGAGAAGTACCAGGAGAAGCAAAGGGAGGCAGGGAGGTCAGTAAGGGAAGCCAAAGCTCAGACAGAAGAACACATTGCAAAATCATTGGGTAGAGGGGACAAAACCTTTTACAGGTACATAAATGAAAAAAGAAAGGCAAAGCAAGGGATAGTGAGACTGAAGGGGGAGGATGGGGGCCGCATGGAGGATGACAACAGTAAAGCTGACATATTGGACAGGTATTTCTGCTAAGTCTTTACTGAGGAAGAGGAAGGTAATGGGTCTGAAGGGAGTACAAGGGGTGAGAATGGTGCAGAAATGGACACAAGTCCCTTTACATGAGAAAGGGTCCTGAAGGAACTGGAACTAATAAAGAGTTGATAAAGCAATGGGGCCAGATGGGGTGCACCCAAGGGTCCTTAAAGAACTAAGAGAGGTGGTGGCTGAACCTCTGGCTATCCTGTTTAGCTGATCACTGGAAACAGGGGAGGTACCCAAAGGCTGGAGGACAGCAGATGTAGTCCCCTTATACAAAAGTGGGAACAGAGAGGAAGCGGGGAACTACAGACCAGTCAGCCTCACCTCGGCAGTGAGGAAGATCATGGAAGCACTACTGAAGGAGAGATTGGTGGAACATCTGGTTGTCAGTGGACTACAGGACCCAAGGCAGCATGGTTTCACCAGGGGGAGGTCATGTCAGACCAACCTCTTTGAATTATTTGACTGGGTGACTAGGGAGGTGGATCAGGGGAGGGCAGTGGACATGGCCTATCTGGACTTCAGCAAGGCCTTTGACACTGTGCCCTATAGAAGGCTATTACACAAACTGGGGAATATGGGTGTGGGCAGGACAGTAGTGTGGTGGGTAGGTAACTGGCTGGGCGGCAGGTTACAGAGGTGGTGGCAAATGGCTGTCACTCCACAGAGGGAAGAGTGACCAGTGGGGTACCACTGGGATCAGTGCTGGGACCGGTCCTATTCAACATCTTCTTCAGTGACATTGCGCAGGACCTAGAAGGCAGAATTTCACTGTTCGCTGATGACACAAAGCTCTGTAACAGAGTAGACACACCAGAGGGTGTAGACAGAATGAGAAGAGACCTGCAGAAACTTGAAGAATGATCAGGGTTTGGCAGTTGAAATTCAATGCAAGGAAATGCAAGATAATGCATATGGGGCACAAAACCCTGGCACAATATATCAGCTGGGGGTGAGGATATAGCATGCACCAAGCAGGAAAGGAATCTTGGGGTTATCATCTCTGATGACCTCAAGGTAGGGAAACAGTGTGACAAGGCAGCAGGTAAAGCAAATAGGATGCTGGGATGCATAGGCAGGGGCATCACCAGCAGGAAAAGGGAGGTCATAATTCCACTATACAAGACACTAGTGAGGCCCCACCTGGAGTACAGTGTACAGTTCTGGAGATCTTACCTACGTAAGGACATACACAGGGTAGAGAAGGTTCAGAGGAGGGCAACAAAGATGGTCCATGGATTGCATCACAAGTCCTATGAGGACAGGTTGAAGGAACTAAACATGTACTCCCTGGAGGAGAGGAGGGAAAGCGAGGATATGATAGAGACATACAAGTGTCTTACAGGGAGGAACAGGGTGCAGGAATACACTGTTTTTAAGTGAAAAAGATTTTCCAGGACTAGAGGGCATGGGATGAAGTTGGAGAGAGGATGATTCAGAGGAAACGTGAGGAAGAATTTCTTTACAGAACGGATGGTGGACAAGTGGAACACCCTGCCAGAGGAAATGGTGGGGGCTGAAACAATCACAGAATTTAAGAATGCATGGGATAGACATAAAGGAATTCTGGAGGTCAGGGGTAAGGGGCAACAGACTTCTAGGGAAAACATAAACTGAACTTACGAGCTCAAATGGGCAGACTGGGTGGGCCATAGGCCCTTATCTGCCGACACTGTCTATGTATGTATCTATGTATCTATGTAACATCGACTCCATTTGCCCTATCCTGAGGAACTAGATTAGGGTGCCTTCTTCCTCATCTATTTTCTTACAATTGAAGCATTGGCTGAGACAATTAGAAGTGAAGAACAAATCGAGGGTTTTATTTGGAAAGGAAACAAAAACATGATTTCGTTATTTACAGATGATATTCTGCTTTTTCTTAAAAATCCAGACAAGGCAATGCCCATTCTGTATAAAATTTTTCAAACCTATGGTCCATTATCAGGACATAAAATAAATTGGTCCAAATGTGAATGGATGCCCATGGGGAAATCTGGAACCACCCTCTCCCTGGGAGACGCGAGGATCCCTCCTTCTACCTCACTTAAGTACCTGGGTATAAAACTGATGACAAAAATGTCCCACATGGCTAAAGCTAATCTCCTTCTGGTGATTCAAAAAATAAAAGAACAATGCATTGCCTGGAGGGCTTTACCTCTTACCCTACTGGGGCAGGTGAATCTTGTTAAAAGGAGTGTTCTGCCACAATTCCTATATATTTTTCAGACACTTCCATTGAGTATACCTAAGAAATACATTAAATCAATAGAGGGCACCATCACACAACTTCTTTGGCAGGGGAAATGAGCTAGAATTAAAAAAGAAATATTATGGCTTCCAATTGATAAAGGGGGGTTAGGCCTCCCGAGTGTCAAGCACTATTATGTCACTACGCAACTGGCCCATACTCTAGACCTGATAAAGGAGAAACCAGCATGCCTGGGTTGGGCGGAGTTTGAAGACGGAGGGAGAGGCTCTCTATTATTATAATATGATTAAATTTCTGTACACTGGTGAACATGTCAAATTACCAAACCCCTGTTCAAACTCGACTCTTACGGCCTGGAAAGAAGCCCATACTATGCTCCAGCATCGTAGATCTCTTTCGCCAGACCTAGAACTCTCTGCCTTACTGCTACATGACCCTGTTAAGAATAGACGGGATCTTAACACTCTTAAAATATGGAAAACAAAGGGTTTATATAAAGTGGGTCAACTGTGGCAAGATGAACAAGCAGTCCATTTTAACTTTCTGGTTAGAAACTTTAACCTGAATGCTTCTCACTACTTCTTGTGGGTTAGGCTTCGGGGAAAATGTGCTCTAGCGGGCAAGGGGGTCAGAAGCTGACGCGGTCAACTATAGAGGAATTATTTGTAGGGCGGAAAGAGGATGAAAATTTTAAACCTGTACGAAGCTGTTATAGAATACTTATGGGGGCCTGTCAGGATCCCATAGGACCAATAAAGGCAAAATGGGAGCAAGATGTTTTACCAGTTGGACTGACGGGGAGACTGGTTGCAGATTATAAAAAATGTATTAAAGTGTTCAGTCAATAATAAACTCCGGATGATCCAGTATAATATTTTTGCTAGAGAATATTTTACCCCAGAACTGGCAAATAGAATAGACCTTTTTTTTTCCCTTCTAATTACACAGATTTGTAGGGAACTGGCAACAGTTCTGGGAGCGAAAGTTCTTTAAATTTGATGGACTGCATCTGACTAAAGAGGGAGTCAGTGCATTGGGGCAGAAGTTTGACGTCTTTGCAGAATATTTAAACTAGCAAATGGGGAGAGGGGTGCAGCACCCCATACGTCGAATGGGAAGAACACCCTTCCCCCCTCAGCTAGTGGTCAAACAGGAATTCAGCATGTTTGCCGTTCATTTGCATCACCAGGTAAGAAAAAAGGTTTGTCTCCCCATACGACGCACTGGGGTAATGCCAAACTTCACCCAACAACTAACACACCAAAATCTGGCCAATGGAAAATCATGTACACAAATGCTCACAGCCTGGGAAATAAGATCCCAGACCTGCAGGCAATAATGTCAGAGGCTAAACTGGACATAGTAGCAATTAGTGAGACGTGGTTTACCAGTAACCACACTTGGGAGACTTCAGTACCTGGCTATGTATTGTTCAGAAGAGACCGAGGTGCAAAAAGGGGGGGAGGAGTGGCCCTGTATGTTAATGAAAATATCAAAGCTACAGAAATTCAGAATACACATAAGGAGCCAGAAGAACTGTGGGTCACCCTGAAACAGGAAATGGGACAGTCATAAGAACTGGAGTTGTCTACAGGCCCCAAACCAGAGGGAGGACATAGACACATTACTGTTAGAAGATATACAAAACATGACAGCTAAAGGGGGTTCTAATAATGGGAGACTTCAACATGCCGGATACAGATTGGTCAATACCAGCAGGAACATCTGCCAGAACTAGACTCATAGTGGATTCCTGCAGGAGGGCCTCAAACAACTGGTACAGCAACCCACAAGAGACAGGGCTATCCTAGATCTAGTACTGACTAACAAAGAAGGGATCACAGATCTCCAGGTAGAAGGTCACCTGGGGGCCAGTGACCATCATATGGTATGGTTCAATTTGGCTACTACATCTAAATCATCCCATTCCTAGGCAAAAATATGGGACTTCAGAGGAGCTGACTTTGATAAGATGGCCAACAGAGTTAAGCTAGCCCTGGCAAAAAGAAACACAGGTGAGCGGGTACAGGCAAAGTGGGCAAGCATTAAGGATGCAATACTTGAAGCAACATCCCATTGTGTTAGACAGAAAAGGAAGTGCAAAAGAAGAAGGAAACCACTTTGGTTCTCAAATACAGTAGCAGAAAAGGTCAGAGCCAAAAGGCTGGCCTTCAGGAAATATAAGGGAACACAGCGGGATGAAGATAGGGAGGCATACCAAACTGCCTCAAGGGAAGCAGGTAAGGCAGTAAGGCAGGCAAAGTCCCAAACTGAGGAAACACTAGCACTAACAGTAAAAGAAGGTGATAAGACTTTCTATAGATACATTAGTGAAAGGAGAAAGTCCAGAGGGGGTATTGCTAAGCTTAATGGAGAAAATGGAGCATGTGAGGAGGAGGACCCTGTAAAGGCATCTATCCTAAATAGATACTTTTGCTCAGTATTTACTGAAGAGAAGGTAGGGCAGGGCCCACAGCTCAGCATCATGGACACAGGGGAGGGAGGTGAGCACTACTCCTTCACAAAAGAAAGGGTCCTACAAGAGCTTGCTAAGCTCAGGGTGGATAAGGCAATGGGACCTGATGGCATACATCCCAGGTACGTAAGGAGCTAAAGGAGGAACTAGCAGAGCCATTAGCAGAATTGTTTAGTGAGTCTCGGAGCACAGGAGAGGTCCCAGAAGACTGGAGAAGGAGTCATGTGATCCCGCTCCACAAGAGTGGTAGCAGGGAGGAGGCGGGGAACTACAAACCGGTCAGTCTTACCTCAGTAGTGGGCAAGATTATGGAGGCACTCCTTAAGGAAAGGATAGTGCAACACCTGGAATCCATAGGGCACAGGATCCAAGACAGCATGGGTTTACAAAGGAAGGTCCTGTCAAACTAATCTCATAGATTTCTTTGACTGGGTAACCAGAGTGGTGGACCAAGGGGAGCAGTTGATGTCGCCACCTTGACTTCAGCAAAGCTTTGACACTGTTCCACGAGAAGATTGATAAATAAGCTGGGTAGGCTCGATGGGTCAGAAGTTGGTCAACTGGGTGGCAAACTGGTTGACGGGCAGAAAATAGAGAGTGGTGGTAAATGGTATACAGTCAGAAGAGATTCAAGTCACAAGTGGGGTACCTCAGGGATCAGTCCTGGGGCCAGTCCTCTTCAACATCTTCATTAGTGACCTTGTAGATGGACTAGAGGATAAGGCTTGTCTGTTTGCAGATGACACCAAGATCTGCAACAGAGTAGATGATCCAGATGGGGTGGACAGAATGAGAAGAGATCTGGATAAACTAGCAGAATGGTCAGAAGAGTGGCAACTGGGATTTAATGCAAAGAAGTGCAAAATCATGCACATAGGGAAGAGAAACCTGAAAGCCATCTATAGGCTGGGAGGGAGTTGCTAGCAGTCACAAAGGAAGAAAGAGACTTGGGCATCATCATCACTGATGACCTAAAATCATCCAAGCAGACCTCTAAAGCAGTAGGTAAGGCTAGGGGGTGTTAGGTTATAGTAGGGAGTATCACAAGTCGTAAGAGGAGGTAATAATCCCTCTGTACAAGACACTGGTTAGGCCCCATCTGGAGTACTCGTGCAGTATTGGAGCCACACCTTCACAAGGACATTAACCAAATTGAGGCAGTCCAGAGAAGGGCAACCAAAATGGTGCAGGGACTGCATCAGAAGACATATGAGGACAGATTAACGAGCTCAATATGTATACCCTTGAGCAAAGGAGGGAGAGAGGTGATATGATCGAGGCATTCAAACACCTTAAGGGCATAAACAAGGTGAAAAGAGTCTAACATGTTTAAATATAAGAAAAATAGCAGGACAAGAGGACACAGCATGAGATTAGAGGAGGCCGATTAAGGGGAATGTGAGGAAATTCTTTTTCACAGAAAGGGTGGTGGATGGCTTACCACAAGAAGTGGTGGCTATGAATACAGTGCAGGGCTTCAAACAGGCATGGGATAGGCATAAAGGAGCAATACAAATGACTATGAATAGATAGGCCACTGACAGAGCAAAGGCTGATGGCACATTTATAAGGTAGAAAAAGAAATGGGCAGACTGGATGGGCCTTACGGTCCTTATCTGCTGTCAACTTCTATGTTTTTATGTTTCTATGTTTCTATCTCCAGACAATGGACCTTTGTCCCAGATGTTGTGTCCACTCAGGATCTTTTTTTCATATGATATGGAGTTGTCCAAGGATTCAGACTTTCTGGGGTGGGGTTGTGGAAATCTTGGCAAATGTGCTGGGGTACCCAGAGGGGTTGGATCTGGTGGAGACTCTCCTGGGACTTTATGTGGGCCATGGAGGTCGTACTAGGCCATATGAGGATCTCTGCAGACTAGGATTGGTAGTAGCAATTAATTGTATTTTACTGTACTGGATGTCTAATGAGGTCTCCACATTAGATTTTTGGTTGAATTCCCTCTTAGAATGTATGGAAATGGAAAGAATCCAGTATAATGTAAGAAATCAGCTGGATAAGTACCAAGAAATGTGGGGTTAGTTAGAACAAGCCATGACCCAGAACTGGTTCCCTATGTTTTAAGTACCTGGGAAGGAAGAGACAAGTCTAGGACAAAAGCTGTGAAATGGATTTTAGTTACTTGGGTAGATAGGACCACATGGGGGCCTTAAATACATTCCTAACCTTTTTGGGGGATCTTATTTACATGTACATCCTAGTCTCTGGAAATATGTACAGTGTGTAGAGTTATGTATATGACATCATATAAGTTACACAAACCTGTTACTTCTTATTCTTAGAAGGCTGGGGACTTCTGAATGTACAAGAATGACAATCTAACTAACTTCTGTAAGGTTAGATTGATGTGATTAATTTGATAAATGGAACTAGAGTATTAAACTTCTGTTGACCAATGGATATGTATTCTACACAATGGTAAATAAAGTTTTACACAAAAAAACAAACAAACCTCTAACCAAGAATAAAGTGATAGAAAATATGCAGGCTCAATATTTAGAGAATAACGTATGGGAAGGGGTGTGTAATGAGATTTTACACATACTAAGAGTGTGTGCAAAAACTCATTATGCATCTTCTTCTCATGTATTATTTAATTTATATAACTGTTGACACTACACTGAGAGAATGTTAAACAGGACTGACATTTTATAGTTGTTATTTAGAACAGTTTAGAAATTCCTTGGAAAAATAGAGGAACAGATAGTACCTTTAGTATGAAAGCTGCTGTTGTTCTGTTTTTTAACAGACTTTGTGTAGTAGTTCCACTTTGAAGGTTAAGGCTTAGGTGTTTCTTTGATTTTTTTCTGTCAGGTGATCTGTTTTAAAATGGGGCTCACAGTGGTAAGCATGACCGATAGCCAGCTGTTATCACACACTCACAGTTTTGCATGACAAGATACATAGACACACAGACTTATGAACAGGTGAATAGATAGATAGATAGGTAGATAGACAGACAGACATACAGACATATGAATGGGTGGATAGAGAGAGAGAGAGACAGACAGACATATGAATGGGTTGACAGATAGACAGACAGACATATGAATTGGTGGATAGTTAGATAGACAGATGGACACATGAATGGGTGGGCAGAGAGATAGATAGACAGACAGGCAGACATATGAATGGGTAGAATAGATAGAGAGACAGACAGACAGTCAGTCAGACAGACAGATATTTGAATGGGTTGCTAGATAGATAGACAGACATATGAATGGGTGGACAGATAGACAGACAGACATATGAATGGATGGATAGATAGACATATGAATGGGTTGATAGATAGATAGATAGATAGATAGATAGATAGATAGATAGATAGATAGATAGATAGATAGATAGATAGACAGACAGACATTTGAATGGGTAGATAGATAGATAGATAGATAGATAGATAGATAGATAGATAGATAGACAGCAGTACAGAGAGACAGACAGACAGCAGGATAGATGGATGGATAGACCAACAGTAGGATAGATCAATGGAGAGGTAGGTAGGTAGATAGATAGACAGATAGAGAGAGAGAGAGACAGAGACAGAGACAGAGACAGACAGATTTGATGGGTGACTTTAAGTTGGTCTTGATGTGGAACCAAATTTTAATTAATTTATTACTGATTCACTGTTCAGGTATGGCACACTGAGCCACATCTGGTTTCCAGGTAGGACCAGATTGAGCTAGCTCATATTGTGTTTAATTTTGCTTGTAATGTGCATGTCAAGAAATACATGTGTAACAAGTTCAACCCTTGCTTACAGTTGGAGGAGGTGTTTATCACAAGATGTTGGCCAGAGTGGGAGTGATATTATGGCATTATCTTCTGAGAGTACAGCTGGTGGGAGGAGCTTTTAGAAGTTAATGGTTGGGTATCCTTGTGGTGCTAGGGGTTAAAGACTGAAACTCTGGGAGGGAACTTTGATGCTCCAGGTGTCCTAGCTGGCAAGTGCTTTCTAGTTGTAGGGTCAACTGAATCACCCTGAGCATGGGTAGCAGCCAGTAGAACATGATGCTGTCCTAAGTGCTCAAGAGTAAGCACTGGCTAGTGCCCTCTTGTCACCTATCTGCCTCACAGAAGCAAAGAGAGGTGGTGATTAGGCTTCAGCCTGGGTGGCATGCGGCCCCAGTCAGCCAGAGGAAATGGAGGCATCAGGAAGGAAGGAAGGCATGGCTGGAGCTGGGTTTGAGTTGCATTCAGGGACCTAAGAGTGGCAAAAGTCCTGGGAAACTTGCAGCTGTGAGAGTGTAGGGGAGGTGCAACAAGTGAGACACTGATAGCTATCAGGGAAGGACTTTGGGCACCCAAGACAAATTGTAAGCCACAGGGATCTGTGGGGTGTGGGTCCTAGCTGTTGTCCATAGAGGGTAGTTATTGGGACCACCAGGAGGGTGCAGGAATCCCAGGGGCGGTATCCTCTCAAGGAAGACCTCCCAATGGCTTTTGGGCCTGTGGATGGTTTTCACCTGAAGATCATTGTAGGACATACCAGTGGGGAGGGCAACCAAGAGTCCTGCCTGTGCAAGACATCAAGCACCCAAAGCTGATACAGGTGAAAAGTGAGAATAAGAAAAGAGACATATGTCCAAAAGGAATGGAGGAGGGAATCCCTGTGGAGGTGGTGCCCACAGCCTTACTCGGTGGTAAGAGAAATCCAGGCAGGTAGGAGGGAGGGTTCGCCTGATAACGCATCAAGACAGGATGTGGTAAGTGTCCAGTGTATCCTTGCTTGAATTCAGTCTATAGGACTGTTGGAGGGTTGACCGTAGGTCAACCCCTGATGGTGTTTTCTGGGAAAGGGGCTCACCCTAGGTATACTGTAGGATGCCCTATTCGCATGCAGCTTGGAACAAGAGTATGTTCAGCACTGTGAAGCAGCTCCCTCAAGACTGATCGGGTCATTTGGTCTGATCATTGCACCATGAAGTTCAACGTAGGTGCCCCCCCTGAAATTCCTTCCCCTGTGGAGATGGCCAGCTGTCACCCCTTAAAGGGTGTTGACCCAGAGGTACTGTTGGCATTAAATGACTTATCTAGGGTTGATGCAGCATGTGCGATTGGCACTGGAGAGGCAGTGGTCACCATTAACAGGGTGGTTGCTGAAGCTTTAGATGCCATCGCACCAGTTTGTATATGACCCAGATCTTCTCCCTTGAGATTCCCTTGGTTTTATGGAGATCTCAAGGTGATGAAGATCAGGGGTCGGAAGTTAGAGTGCTGCTGTCAGAAGACCTGGCTGGAGGCTGATAGGTTGGCCCTACGTGCTCATTGTGTTGAGTACCGGGATGAAATTTCTCATAAGGAGGCAGAATTTCTTCTAACCAGGGAAATTGCTGCGGGGAGAAACAGACCATCTCAGCTGTTTCAGACTGCAGACAGGCTTTTACATCCTGCCTGTCTTCAGCTAAAAAAAGCTTTTTCAGCCACTTTATGTGAAGAGTTTGCTCTGTTTTTGTCTGACAGAGTGTCAACCATCCAGTCGGGGATTC
Source organism: Neoceratodus forsteri (assembly GCA_016271365.2). Classification (NCBI taxonomy): domain Eukaryota; kingdom Metazoa; phylum Chordata; order Ceratodontiformes; family Ceratodontidae; genus Neoceratodus; species Neoceratodus forsteri. Next base: position 1,246,765,307 of record CM057455.1, on the reverse strand, counting down.
TGCCAGGGAGGCTTTCACCTCGCAGTGATCGAGTTGGGCATTTTAGTGGCACTCGGTCTGTCTGGAAGGAGTTTAGTCCAGTGGAGGTGTCTGAAGTGACTAAGGTGATCTTGGAGCTGAAGCACACCTTTTCGGAACTGGACCTGGCACCAACGTGTTTCTTAATGGGATGTGTTGATGCCATTGGCCTGGTGTTTGCCAGGATTGCCAGGTGCTCAATGGCAAAGGAGATCTTCCCAGTTGCTTTGAAAGAAGCAGTGGTGAAGCCCCTCCTAAAGAAAACTTCCCTCAACTCAGACGTCCTGGTGAATTACCATCCGATCTCCAACCTGCCTTTTTTGAGCAAGGTTGTTGAGAAATTGGTGGCACAACAGCTCGAAAATTGCCTAGTGTCCTTGGATATCTATGAGCCTTTCCAGTCAGGTTTTCAGGCCAGACATAGCACTGAAACTACTCTAGTGAGAGTGCATAATGATCTGCTCAGTGCTAGAGATAAAGGAGACAGGTCAGTCCTTGTGCTCCTTGATCTCTCTCTTCAGCTGTGGATCATGTCGTGCTTCTTGATTGGCTCTGTGAGTTTTGTGGACTCGCCGGTACCATCATCAAATGGTTTGAGTCCTATCTCTTGGACAGGGTGCAGCGGGTGATGATGGGGAATTTATCCTCTTCCCCAATGCCTCTGTCCTGTGGAGTGCCTCAGGGTTCGATCTTGTTGCCGATGCTGTTCACAGTGTATATGCTGCCCCTGGGTGAGATCATTTGACAATACAGTGTGGAGTTTCACTGCTATGCAGATGACACCCAACTGTATTTTTCCTTTGCATCCGGAACATCGGGAGCTGTTGATGTGCTTAATAGCTGTCTGGCTAAAATCAATTACTGGATGGCTTCCAGCTGACTGAGACACAACTCGGCCAAGACTGAGGTACTGGTGATTGAGTCTGGTCACAGCATGATGGGTTGCTACCAGCAGTGGACTCTGAACTTGTTCTAAGGTCTGTGCCACTGGTGGTTTCTCCGAGGGGTGTGAAATCTGGGCATGATCCTTGACTGCAAATTGATCTTTGAAGATCAGATGTCATCTATAGTCAGCAGTGTTTTTTATCACTTGCAGAACATTGCCCGGATTAAGCCCCTCATTCCATCTGAGGATCTGCCAACACTAGTGCATGCCTTTGCGTCTTCCAGACTTGACTACTGCAATGCTCTGTACTTCAGAGTCATGGGAGGGACCCTCCGCAGACTGCAGCTAGTACAGAACACAGCAGCCAGGTTGCTGATGGGCCTTTCGAGGTCCAGTCATGTGACTCTGGTCCTGTGTGACCTGCACTGGCTGCTGATCAGGTGGAGGGTCCTTTTCAAGGTGGTTCTTTTCACTTTTAAGGCCCTATATGGGCTGGGTCCTGGTTACCTGTCTGAGCTCCTGACACCGGTGTCCTCTGCTCGCTCTCTCCGCTCCTCTTCGAGAGGCCTCCTGGACATTCCCAGGGTCCAGCTCAAGACCTCGGGAGATTGTGCTGTTAGTGTCTCTGGGCTGACCCTGTGGAACTTTCTTCCACCTGCAGTCTGGGAGGCCCCCTCAATAGAAGTGTTTAAAGTGAGGCTAAAGGCCCACCTCTTCAGTCTGGCTTTTGACTGTTCTCATCCTTAGTTCCAGCCAGTCCCTTCAAATATGACTTCTGGGAACTATCTTCATTGCTGCAGTCTATTCATTTTATTATGGTTTTAATGAGGTTTTATTATATGTTTTAATTTATTGTTGTATCTTTTATTCACGTTCAGCGCCCAGAGCCTCTGGGATTGCGCGCCTTATAAATAAAATTGCCTTGCCTCCTGGCTTCAGTCATAATGCATCAGAACTTAGAAAAGTCAGGCTTGCATGCAGAAGGGGAGAGGGCATCCCTGAGCAGATACTTGCTATGAAGTATGGAGAACCTATCTATACGGTAGGTGCCCTGTGCATCACAGAAAAGGGACAGCATCAGAAATTGCCACTTAAGGATGAGAACTGCTGGGAACAAGAAAGTGTTAACATTCATTACAGCAAAAGGCTGACATATGACTGATATGATAGTAGCCTGGGCATAAGGGGTTGGAAGGTTACCCGAGAAAATATAAGGATCGTAAACTGACCATGGACAGGTGATCTGGAGTTCCTGGACTTGATGAAACTGTGTACCAAATGAACTTTGACCAAATCACACAGCAAAAGTCAAGTGCTTCAGTCCTTGGGAGTCAGTGTGATTTATTACCCACGGGCAAGTAGCTGAGGTGACTATTATACTTACAGTCTAGCAAATAGCAAAAGCAACCCAAGACACTGAGGCAAGGGAACTCCATAGACTGGGGAATTCCCTGGACTATGACTGCCCCATTACAGGGCAATGATCGCAGGCCAGTGTTTGCACCACCTTGGGGGGAGGGAGGTGTAGACTTGGATTGGAAAGATGTTCTGTAATAATTGTTCAGTGTGTGTGTGTGTGTGTGTGTGTGTGTGTGTGTGTGTGTGAGAGAGATGTTCCATGAGCATTTTGAGTAGGTAGAAACATAGAAGCTGTTGGCAGAAAAGGACTTCCTGGCCCACCTAGCTTGCCCTAAAATCCCTACCTACTGTGCTACCGTAGACCCTAATTGATCTCCCCCCAGCCCTTTTACTAAGGTCCCCCTGTGTCTATCCCATGCATGTTTGAAACCTGTTACTATTTTTTTACCCATCACCTCTGCTGGGAGTCTGTTCCAGACACCCACCACCCTTTCCATGAAGAAATATTTCCTCACGTCTCCTCTCAGTCTCCCCCTTTCAGCTTCATGTCATCCACCCCTTCTCCCTGAGCATCTCTTTCTGTGCAATATGCCACCCTTCTGTACCTTACTGATACCCTTTAGGTATTTAAATGTTTCTATCATGTTTCCCCTTTCTCTCCTTTCCGCCAGTTGCTTATTTACCAGACAGTGAGAATTAGGTTCTTTAAATTTAGATGGGGGGGGGCATTGTGCTATAATGAATCAAATGAAATTGTATAGCATTGATTAACTCGGTCATTTCTACTTTCATGACAGCATTCTGATATTAAATGTATGTACCATCAAGATTATGAGGCTAAACATAATGAATAATAACCTAGAGGTTGGTATATAGGACTATGCTAGAGGACATCAAAGAGATTTACTTTTTGTAGTTTTAAAGACCATTATTTTTCATGAGATTATGGGATTACAGTATATATTACATCAAAAGGGAGTGTAGACATCTAGGTTTACTAGGTAAGTGAGGGCAAAAGGAAGCTATGAAGCCTATCCTGATTGTCCCCCACATTTGTGGGAAATTACATTTGTTGTACTTTTTGGAGAGCCAATAATCTACACCCTTTTTAAAGGATTCAAAGGTATTACAGTCCACTAGCTCTTGTGGTAGCTGGTTCCAGAGCCTTGATGTTCTTACCGAGAAGAAATGAAGTCTCCTGTTTGTTTTTGCTTTACACACCATTAGTTGTTGATTGTGAAGTCTAGGTACTGTTTTTCTTTGTGATTTAACAATACCACATTTGTCCATCAGAGAGGGTGATTTGAGAATTTTATATAAGAACAGAAGATTACCTCTGGAGCACCTACACTCAAGTGAATGTAGGCCTGTTTTTTGAAGCCTCTCTGGATGTGGTAGTGATGCTAAATTAGGGTACCATTTTTGTTGTCCTTCTCTGAAATCTTTCAATGACTTGAATGTCCCTGACCATGTATGGACTCCACACTGGTGACCCATAATCTGTATATGGTCTGATATATGCTTTAAACAATGGGATAACACATTCCTCTGTCTTAGATATAAACATATGGTTAATGCACCTAAGTAGTGAATTAGCGGTTTTAGCTACATGATTACAATGATTGGAGGAGGAGGATCATTTGTCATCTATTAGGATGCCCAAGTCTCTGTCACATATTGAAGATGTAATGATAACATTATATAGTGTATAAATTTGTTTGGGATTATTATAACCTAAGTGGAGAACAGATCATTTGTCTGTATTGAATGTCATTTTGTTTTTCTGTGCCCAATGCTCTAATACTGAGAGGCTGTTTACTAATAAGTCCATATTATAGTCGGAATCTACCCTACCACCTAATTTTGTATCATCTGCAAATTTCAAAAGTATGTTCCTGGAGCTAATCTGCATGTCTGAAATGAAAATATTGAATAGTACTGGGCCCACAACTGATCCCTGCAGCACACCACTGGTCACACCCATATTACTGGAATAGGCACCATTGATCCTAACATGCTGGGTCCTGTTGGATAACCAGCAATTGATCCATTTTATTATGTTACAAGAAAAAACCTAGGTCTGATAGTTTAGCTAGGAGAATATTGTGAGTAACCTTATCAAATGCTTTGCTATAATCCAGGAGGATGACATCCATGGGAATCTTATTGTCTAGTTCTTGGTTGACAGTATTGTAAAGGGATATTAAATTGGTAGTGCAAGAAAAGCCTTGCTTGAACCCATGTTGTGAGTGGTCAATAATGCCTAGAGTTTGCATTTCTGCCTCTAACATGCCTTTAATAATTTTTTCCATTACATTACATGGGATGGAAGTAAGGCTGATGGGGCGATAATTACTCACTATGGAATGGTTACCCTTTTTAAGTATAGGCACAACTGTAGCAGTTATCCAATCAGATGGAACAAATCGTTCCGCTAATGATTTCTTAAAAATAATGGAAAAGTGGTGTGGCAATATTTTCAGCTGTTTCAACTAAAAATCTAGGATTAATTAAGTCTGGTCCACAGCTAGTATTTGGTTTTAAATTTTTTAACAAGGAAACTACTTCAGAAATAGTTATGGTGTTGTTATTTTCAGTAGAACTTGATATGATAGTATTTCTATTAATTATGACTGTATGATTTGAGAATACTGATGCAAAATAGGTGTTAAATGTGTCGGCTGTCTCTCTGTCAGATGTAATGGTGTTTGTGCCATTGGTTAATGGCCCAATTTGTTTGTTACTGCCTTTTTTACTATTAAGATAAGAATATAGGGATTTGTGATTATCTTTGGAATGGGCTATGCGGAACTCGAGGTTGTGTTTTGCCTTCCTGATAGTCCTTTTTAGTTCTTTAACAGTAAGTTTGTATTAACCCAGTATGAGTTCTTGTGTGTCTGTTGTGCATTTTTTTAAATGAGTAAATAGTTTTTTCTTCTGTTTGATTTCTCCTATGAATATCATTATTTAACCACAAAGGAATTTTACCTTTACTGTTATATTTTATCCAGGCTGGAATATAAGCTTTTTCTAGGTCTATTCTCTTGTTTTTAACAAATGCCCAAGAGTCTTCCAGGGTTAAAGGTGATAAAATTGTTCCCATGGGGTATTTTTTAGGATGTTATTTATTGCCTCAAAGTTGGCTTTGTGGTAGTTATACACTTGAGCATTATTAACTATTATGCTAGATTCATACTGTAGATCAAATACAATGGTATGGTGGTCACTATTCCCTAGTAGGGTCTGATATTGAAAGATTTAAGACTTTGTCCTCAGTATTGGTAATCACAAGGTCTAATATATTGCATCCTCTAGTAGGTTCTTGAACAATTTGCTCAAGCCCTAATTCATTTATTGTTGAAATAAAAGTTTTTTCGATAGCTGTTGTGCCGTTAGTAGTAAAATAATTTAAGGACAGCATGTTAAAGTCTCCCAGGATCAGGATATCACCTTTATTCGTCATGTGGGTGATGTCCTGTATTAATGTGTTTGTATATTCTGACTCAGAGGATGGTGGGCAATAACATGTGCCCAAGATTAGTTGTGAGTGTCCCTGAAACTGAATGGCTACCCATATACTTTCCGTTGGTGAAGTATGTGGGTATTCACGTGAATGAATTGTGTCTTTAATATAAAGACATACGCCACCTCCTTTTTTGTGAAATCTCTCTTTTTGGTATAATTCAAAACCCGGTATGTCTTTCATCCAGGTTGAATATGGGTCCCACCATGTCTCTGTTACTGAAATGTCAATATCCAGAAAGTGAATTTTGGCTTCAAGCTCAGAGATTTTTAACAAGTTTAAGGACCTAGCATTAAGAGATAATATTTTGCAAACCTTAGATGTTGGAGGCATATTTGCTAGAGTCATGGGTATCACCCCAAACTACCCCCTTGATGTAAGTTTAAACAGCTGCTAATGTGTGAGCGAATTTTCCTACTTAAGGTGGAACTACCTCTCCTGCTCAAGTGGAGCCCATCCCAACAGAAGAGAGAAGGGTTGCCTACAAAATTTTCCCAATGCACAAGGCATTTTATTTCCTGTGACAAACACCATTTCCTCAGCCACTCATTGCAGGATTTAATTCTGTTAGTAACATATTCAGTAGCTCTTGGTTCTGGCAAAACCTCTGAAAAATATATTTCACAACTAGACCAGGCAGTGAGGCTATGATTAGCTAATGCTTATCCCTTAAACATCCCACAACGTAAAATACAAGTGGATGCACAAAGACAGATTTTGGCTTGGTATGTTAATCTAAACCTAGAAAAATTACATTTAAATGGTTGGTGTTTTAATAGTAGTTTGTATATAAATTGTGATAGTATGCCATGTTCCTTTTGTACCAATATGTTATTTGCTGTTTTTAATCGTAATGACTTATGTCAAACAATAAACTTGAAAACACTTGCCTACCAGTGTGTGCGCCTGTATTACTGTTACTCCACATGTGTCTCTTTTGTTTTTGTAGCCTTGTGCCCTGCATATATGACTGTGGATCTGTGGCATTTTATATTTATTTATTAGACGGGTACACTGAAATGGTCAATGTTGTCCTGGACAGAAACACACACTCAAATGGAAAGTTGCAGAGTTACACAAGTTCATATAAGTAGCAGCATCCACACAGAAAGCTCACTATGCAAGTCAGATCAGTGGAGGCAATGAATGTGGTTTAAGAAATAATTCCATAGACTGTAATTAAAAAGTCCTAACTCTATTACATGACTTTAAATTCAGTGGTACAACATTTTGGGTTGTCAGAAGTAATTCTAAAAAGATTAGAAACATGTTAATATCCTGGGGTTCAAATTCATATTTAGAACTAGAACACTAATTGGTTCTATGTATTAATGGTTGTAAATGCTAATAAACTGTTTTTTTTGTTCAGACATTTCAAAAATAGTGGCTGCCACTTGACAGTCTGGAAAACAAACCATTGGGAATTTTAAAATGTTTTAGTGATACGCACATGAAAATGTATTGCTCATATACGTGTACTGTATGTGCTGCCAAACTACAGCACATTAGTTGTGACGCTTGGTCTTGCTTTTTGTATAGCATATATGTTTCTCTTTCTGTTCTGCATGTGCAGTGAAACAGAATATATATATTATTGTGCTGAGAGGGCAGGTCTCCTTTAAGTTGTTTTTTTCTCCTCTCAGTAACTTTCTTTTTCAGTCCTTCCTAGTCCTATATGCAAACAACTCTGAGTTCCTTTTTTTCCATAAAACTTTTTACCTGTTGAGTCAGGTGGGCACACACATCTCCCAACTGGTGTCTGCCTCCCCTGGTCCTCCAAGTCAAGTCTCTCACAGATTTCCCCCTGTTGTGGGGCTAGAAGGAGAGGGTAGTCCCCCCACTCGGTACACACATTAATAAAATAATAATAATAATAATATGCTTTATTTGTTAAGCATCTTTCAGGCATCAAGGCACCATACAATGAAAGAATAAAATCCAACAAATTCAGCCACATAATAAATACAATTCAATAGATAGTACATCCATAAGATTTTTCCCAGAGGAAAGATTTCAGAGCCTGTTTAAATCTCCCTATGGTCATGCACTCCCTAATCCGACGGGGTAGAGAATTCCAGAGGGAAGGGGCTAAAAACATAAGAGCATGGGCCCCAGCAGATTTTAAAGTCACCCTTGGAATCTCTAGCACCCCCTCGTCAGCAGAGTGGAGTGGTCTCACAGGGTGGTAAGGAATCAGGAGTTCTTTCAGGTAATCAGGGCCCAGTTCATGAAGGGCTTTAAAAGTCAGTAAGCCGACTTTGAAGGTGATCCGCCACTGAACTGGCAGCCAGTGCAGTTCCTGCAGCACCGGTGTAATATGGAAGGATCTAGGAGTTCCCACCAACAACTGTGCTGCAGAATTCTGCACCAGCTGCAAGCAGCGGAGATCAACCCCCAGAAGCCCAAAGTAAAACGAGTTGCAGTAGTCAAGGCGCAAGGTCACAAAGGCATGGATCAAAGTTAGCAGATCACTGGACGGAAAAAGGTGCTTGATCCTGGCAATGTTTCTTAGATGGTAGAAAGATGTCTTAAGCACAGCTGACACCTGAGGACAAAGTGTCAGTCCAGCATCCAACATCACCCCCAGGTCTCGCACCTGTTCAGAGACCAGTAACTCGACAGCCCCAAGACACAATCCAGATGGGAAGCCGGCCACTGGACCCCCTATCCGGCAATCCGGATCCAAATCCAAGACCTCCGTCTTCCTGAATTCAACTTCAACCAACTGGACCTCAACCAATCCTGGATTTCATTGAAGCAGCTATTAAATACCAAAATGGCTCCTTCCTGATCGGGGCCAAAAGACAGGTATAGCTGGGTATCATTGGCATAGCAATGAAACCGCAGACCATACCATCTCACAATGTCTCCAAGGAGGGGAAGCATATACACTGCAAACAACATGGGGGACAAAATAGAGCCCTGAGGAACCCCACAAGGCAGAGATGTGGGATCGGAAGAAAAGACCCCCAAAACCACCCTCAGAGTTCTTCCAGTCAGGTATGTTGTAAAGAAGTACCCAGGGGACCAGACAGTGGCACGGTTCAAGAGGGAGTGGAAAGGGCTTACCCACCTCACTCTTTTACCATTTTCTGACCTTGCCCTCACTGTGGCAGCTGACAAGCATGTGCACATGGAGGCACACACAGCACACAGAACCAGGCCCCTCTCTTTCCAGTCTCTTGCAACTCCACTATCACCAGGCCTCCACTGGGTGGCAGTTAGAGGCCAAGACAGCAGGCCACCCCTCCCTGAGAGAGGAGAGCAGTTCCTGAGAGACTTGGTTCTCTCCCCCAGCAACCTGAGACCATTCCTGAACCAGGACTGTGGGCTTGGTGGCAGGTGAGGTGCAAGCACCTCAGCCCTTCACACCACTGGGCCGGCAAGTTTGAGTTCTTAAGAATATTTGAACCCTAGAACTATCTGAAAAGTTCTAGACCAGAACCAGAACCCAGAACTGCAGTGGGTCCAGACAACCCTAAAAGCATTCGACAGAGAGAAAGACACTGGACACAGCAGGCTGTGGAGCCTGCCGAGGTATGAGTTTTGAGGATGATTAACATGTTCTGTTTGATATTTCCAAGAGCCTGGGGAGAAGTGATGTGAGAGGTTAAGGAATTCAAGTGGTCAGAGCCGGTCTGGATACCCTTAAAAATGGACAATGGACATGGAAGGATTACTAGATTTTAGTGGAAACCAACCTAAGGAGAGTGCATCTGTGCATATCTCTGCAGAGTCCCAATATACTGTAAATCTCTCATCTCAGTGGTTAACGGTTTCCAGAATATACTGCTAGACTGGGAGGAATATGTACAAAAATGAGAGGGAAGGAACGAAACCTGTCCTCAATAAAGTGAGAAATCTATACTGAGCAAGATGTCAGACATCAATGGTACAGTAAGTGTGTCTCATGCACAGGGGACAGAATGATCTCTTGATCTATAATGTGTCTATGTTCCATGTGTGTCTGTTTAATGTATATTGCGCTGTGTGTATGTATGCCCATTGTTCCATGTGCAATGGGGGATTGTATGAATACATAGACACATAATGGTTTAAGACTGGGAGGGACTCTAGGTCCATCATGTCTACACATCCCTCAGCTTCACAAGGTGGATGAAATACATATGCTGTACAAACACATACCAGTCTATAGGGATTCCCAGTTCACTGTACTAGCCAGGGCACCCAGTGAATTCCTTAGTAAGTAGAAATTTCTCCAGGCTTAGCTTAAACTGTTGCCCTAAAATGTGGCATGGGTGTATGCTTGATGACTTTATGTGTGTGTCTAATTAAGATCCTGCTCTGTGTGTGTGTGTGGGTGTGTGTGTGTATGTATGTGTGTGTGTGTGTGTGTGTGTGTGTGTGTGTATACCACAGTATGTGAGCTGGGAGGGGCTGGCAGTGCCACTCATGTTCTCAGCTGAAGTGCTGTCTCTTGTTCAGTAAGATCAGTCCCTCCTGCCAGACTCAAAGCTCCTCCTTGGGGCACTGGGGACAGACAATGGGCTGCTGCTCATCTCCAGAAAAGCAGCCAAGCAGGAGCCATAGAGTGCAGCACAACCCAGAGCCCTGCCTTACAGCATCTCTGCCTTCCTCAGCACCGTGTCTGTAAGTAACCTCAGCCTGTTTTACATCTGTTGTCAGTAGATAGTGTAGGACTTTAGTGCATGCTGTTCTCTGCCTGCAGTGACTCACTTTTTTCTGGTGGGGGTCTGTGAGCTGTAAGGCTTCCCTTGACCCTCCAGCAACTCTATAAGGTACATGTAACCTTAAAGTCCTAGCTGTGTAGGTGGCTGCGGCACAGTGTGAGAAGGAATCACTGTGTCTTCAGTAAAAGTATCCTGCCAAAAGGTCACTGCAGATTAAAGGGCTCGTGCAGGAGTTGCTTCTGGCTTTTTTTGCAAACAGATCTGAGGCTCAAAGTAGGTTTGATGGACATGCATATCATGTAATACTTCTCTCCACTACACAATGCTTTGAGTCATGGAGACAGACATTGTTCAGTTTCTGGAATTGTGCAGAAATTATACACTTCTAATCATAACAGTAGTAGTTGTGACAGAACTTCTCAAAAAACACATGGAAAGCATAGGAAAATGAAATACTGTACAGTATTAAGAAGAGAATAATAAAAAAAATACTGAATTGGAGAGTAACGTAAGATATGTGTGTGATGATTAAGAAGAGAATAACACAAATTATTACTGAATTGGAGATTGATGTAAGATATACTGTATATGTGTGTGATGAGGATTATTATTCTGGGTGACTCCGATAAATGCATTTAAGTCCCAACAAATCATAATGCAGAAGAAGCACTGGAATGAGAAAGATCAACATTTAGTAAGGGACACCAGCACTGTCTCAGACCAAGATTGTTAATTGCATTTTTATAAAATGTTTTATGTTTAATAACTGTGTGCATATGCATTTCAAGTGTCTGTACTTGGAGGTTACACTGCTGGTAAAAAACAGAAGACAAAGATGAATGTGTGCTTTACTCTCTACAAGTAAATTGTAAAGCTATCTTATAATTTGCATTGCCTCTGCATTTTACCTATTTTATTATTTATACAGTCCACAATGTGTACAAAGTCTGGAGTACTAGTGTACTACACATGAATGCACTTCTCCACCAAAAAACATTTGAAGGGATCAGTACAGTCTGACTGCTTTCTAAGCAAGTCTTTTTAGGCATTTTATCCTTGTGTCTGTTTGGTGATGGGCTGTTTTATTATTGTTATTGTGCTGCCATGAATAGCTGTAGAGCTACACTGAGGTAACTGTATGAGAATTCTCTCGGGGAGACAGAGTGAGGTGAGTGCAGCTCCCAATAGTCAGTGGAGCAGCTGCTGCAGCCCTTGAAATTGAATTAATGCACCACCTTATGGTTGTGATTGCAATTGCATCACTGAGTCTCCAGTCAGGCAGCTGCTGCCAAACCTGATTGTCCTCCTCGCCTTATGCTGTGTGGGGTCAGCTACTGAACAGAATATGTATTGGACTGCTGTGCCACAGAACTTGCATCTTACAGGAATGTCTATAGTGAGGGAATTCCTTCTTCTCAGTATGATACCTTATGCTTGAACTTTGACAAGTCACTACAACTAAAATGTGAATCCCATTCTCATTCACAGTTGGGGATGGTGCAAAAGAGGCATTACATTGCACCCACACTATTGTGCTGTTCTCTGAAATTGACATACACAAAACCTGGTAGATATCACAGAGGAGCCCAAGTCCCATATGCAAATGCAGTGCAATGCAAATAGTCATGTCAGACATTAGGAGAAACAATGAAGAACTGCAACATGGCATTGCAACATGTGCTCAGTGCATGGAATTATTCACAATCCTATGCCATATTGGCAGCTCAAGACACATGGCAAGAGAGCAAAGTAGAATCCTCTGCCCAAATCAAGAGTTCCCTGGCGGTACAGTGGTTTCCTCTGCCAATCCCCCTGTATCAGTATTCCCTGATTATCTTGTGCTCTCCCTGCCCCACAACAGTGGTCAACTCAGTGCCTGGGCAGCCACCTATTTTGTCTGCTCACAAATCTGTGACCCTGTTTCTCCTCAGTTCTAATAGGCAGTAAACTGGGCCAGTCACAGCGTGGTGCAAGTGGGCCTGAGAGAGCTTATTTTACTTTGAGAATGACCCTATGTATGCCCTCAGGCATAACTTAGTTGCTGTTAGAACCCCTTTAATTTCTCCCCACCTTTCATCCACCCATCTGATTTCATCCTCTCCCTTCAGCTTACCCTTGACTATTTCCCTCACCTGGTCAAAGTCTGAAGTCCAGAACCACAGCCTTTGATGAGGGTATACTGGTACACTGGGCAAATTCAAATCATATACTGTTATGGTCACTGGACCACAGAGGCTCCTCAGCCTTCACTTCACCTACCATTTCTAAGCTGGTGAGCACTGCATTGAGAATGGCAGTTTGCCTTGTGGGTTGTCTGACCAGCTGCAGCAGCAGGCAGTTCTGCAATGTATTTATAGTGTCAGGGTCTGACTCCTGGAACTCACAGCTGCTGGAATGACCCAACCTATGTCTGAGAGAATGAGATCTCCCACCACCACTACCTTCCCCTATGTTGAGCCATTCTGAATCTCCACCCCTAGTTCTTCATCTGCTTCATCCCCCTGTCCATGCAGTCTATAGGCCATCCACGTGTGCAGCCCCTTATGAAAATGTATTTATTTATTTATTTATAAAATTTTGTTAACCAGGTAATCCCACTAGGCCCCAGAGGTCCCTTTTTCAGGGGCAACATGGAATTAGTTACAAAAGAAACAGTGCAGAACATAAAGGTGAAACAGTGCAATGCAAATACATAAAGGTGAAACAGCGAAAGACATAGGACTTTAATGCAAAGGGAGTACTCAATTATACAGTATATATTGAAGAGACGTAATTTACAGCACATTTACACAATTCATCAGTGGCAGCTGCCAGAGTTAGGGCAATGGGTTTATTGAGCAGGTCCGCGAAGGGAGAGTTGTCTAGCACACAGGACAGCAGCAAGGGTTGTGGTTTAGGAGGTGTGCCCGCAGATCTTTCTGGAAGGTAGTGAAGGGAGGGTACTTCCTGAAGGTGTCTGGGGAGTTTATTCCAATGCACAGTTGTGATATGGGCAAATTATCTACAGCCAGCCATGGAGTAGATCCTGGGCTGGTTCAGGAATTTCCTGCCTGAAGTCCTAAGTAAATGGTTAGGTTGCTTTAGGGTTAGGAGCCTTGCAGGGGGGTCAACATTGAGAAGCTTAAATGTCCAGCTCAGCAGGGGTACTGGAGCCAGTGTATCGGGGGGCCAGTTGAGCGAGCTGAAAACTTCATAGTGGTGTGTCCTTGGATGGGCATTCATGGCGAACCGAGCGATTTTATGGTACAGGGTTTGTAATCTATGAAATATGTTTTAAAATATATTATTAACAATATATTTACAAATGGTGAAATATATTCCAATCTACTTGTTTTATAACATATTGTTATGTATTGGAAAATCAATATATTTCTATATATTTTAAAATTTGGAAATATATTGCAATGTATTGTAAATATACACATTATTGCCACTTTAGTATACTAAGGGCCAGATATTCAAAACTTTGCGCTGGGCAAAAACCATTTGGCGCAGGTTTAGGCGGATTAGCGCTATTCGCCATATTCAAAAGCGTCAAATAGCGCTGGGCAAACTGCATTAGCTACCGGGCAAAATTATAATGTAAGCAAGGGCAAATTGACATGAATACAGGCGCAATGCTATATTCAGCGACTAGCGCGCGCTAAGTGGTTTTAGCGTGACTTAGCGACACTTAGCGCGGGGTCCTATTTCTATCAGGAAAAGCTGGGTCTTAATCCTGGGCAATCAGCTTGGCGCCACATTATGGCTTTATGCCGCTTATGCCGGTTTACGTGGGTTTTATATGCTAATTCCTAACAAATAAATATGACATATAGATAAAGCCAAACATAGAGGAAGATGTGCTAACTGATGGCATCACAATGATGCCATCATCTGTCACCAGTCCCAGCCATGCCAGGAAGTAAGTGGTGACCCTGCCACCAGTGGACAGCACGGCAGTGTGGCCATACAGCACACACCTGTGGACCACACTCCGTGGACAACAGATGCCAGCACACACATGCAGCACTGTGGGCATGGAGGATGTTGAGGGGAGGCATATGGGTGGCAGGCTGTGTTACAGACTGTGTGCCAAGGCTGGGACACATCATGCAGTGTACATGGGTCAGTATTGGGAATACCCCAACACCAGTGTGCCTTTTCGGATAATATATGCCCTCGGCCACATACCTCACAGCTGTACAACTGCCATAGCACACAAAGCCAGAAATGTACATGTCACTGTGAGCATCCATGCCAGGTGTGCAGCATCTGTGGGTCACACAACAGTGTAACAGTAATGTCCAGTGTCAGTAAACATCCGCAGGTTGGGCCTCTCACTGTATATAGTGCAGTCATCATCACTGCCCTACACACCATAGGCATTGCTGTGTCCACGCACTACTGGCCCCTTGCTACTGTAGTTTCTGCTGTGCACTGTAGCATGCCCTACAATGTGACAGTTGCATGCAGCACCACCACCACCTGTGCCTATGGTGTCCTGTCCCTGGGGTATAATATGCTATGCTATGCTGTACTGTTTACATGTAGCCTGCAGCTATCATCATGCACTGCCAGACTGACCTACAGGTGGAGCTCGCGGTTGGACCTGGTCAGCCCTGTACTTCCAGACTGACCTACAGGTGGCTCTGTGGGACTCTGCAGTAACACTGAGCAAACTGCATGCAAATCAGGTATAATGAGATATTAATCTGGTTGTTTGCCCAGAGACTACGTAAGTAGGCTCATTTGCATGGCACTTTTGAATATGGCACATTTTAGCCCCGGGCAAACGTGTTTGCTCCGGGCTAACTGCTTAGCTCCGCGCTAATGTGTTAGCGCGCTAACGGTACGGGAATATTATACAGTTTTGATCACTGTTCTTTCACATCTGCTGCTTCCTGCAGCTGTACTGAGTCCATGCATTTGCTGGCACACACATTGGCCACGAGGTCGCTCTGTACCTGCCCTCATGTTGCTGTGTACTGTGTTGTTGTTCTGGGTTGCACTTCCTGGTTGCTTTATTCAGTGCTGTCTTATTCCAGGGCTATTTTTGCCCTGCACTCCCAGCCCAGTTTGCATGGCCTCATTACCATGCCATATTCGGAAGCTGTTTGCCCTGGGCTATTCCTTTTGAATATAGCGTGCTCTGTGCTCTGGGCTAAGTTTGCCCGCTGGGCAGTGCTAATTTGGCCCCGGGGCAAAGTTTTGAATATCTGGCCCAAAGTGTACTAAGTATACTCAATGTCTTCTCTCTCTCTCTCTCTCATTTATCGTCACTCCTACCATCTTCATCTATCCCACCAGTGATATGTACACCTGAACATACCCATCTCTAACTACCTGCTCCAATTCTGTCACTGTTCATGTTCCAGTTCCCCTACCTGAGGCTGTTATATCCATCTTCCTGTCCCACAGTGCAACTCTACTCCACCTCCCCTTCTCGCTTCTCTACTCCACCCCTTCTGACCTTTCCTTTCCCTTCTCTTGCCTTTTACCCTCTTTGAAAAAGCATTTTCCATCTCATATTACCCCCTTTGCATAAACCTTACCCACCTCTTTCTTTTGCTGCCATCTGACAAGGCCCCTGGGGCTGCTATATTGGCACATGTCAGTCTAATCTTGTTGTTATTGAATCTGCATATTGTTTAGCATTGAAATGAATCTTGTTGCCCTGTATTATAACATGCTTCATACCATATTTATTGTAAATAATAAAGGTCTGTACTGTCTTTTCTGTATCAATGATGTGGAACCTTTGTAAAAGAGATTATACTCAAAGGTTGTTTCTGAATATTCAAATACATACATAGAAAATGTATATTGCAAAATATATTGATTAAATTCCAAATATATTGAAATATGGATCATAAATATATGTTATTGGTATAGTGCCAATATATGTATAAATGTATTTTTTTACATTTCAAATTTTGTTTCCTATATTTACAAATATATGTACTATACATGTGTAAAACATACTAATATAACTATTTACTTAACCAGACCAAAAAAAAAAACAGAAATTATTTATGATTTAGTATACCTTTATCTGTACAACTGGAGTTCATCTTGTTAGTAACCATGGATATATTAACATTGAAATTATTGTTTTACAGTGCAGCTTTAACTCACTTAGACATTTTGCACCTTTATGTTTACACATTAGACTTACCTTATAAGCTCATGTCTATTATGGGCTCATATCAATATTTACACCACTCTATTTTGTTTCTCGTTTAGGTCAGGGTGAGATCCTACATGCACTTGCTTTATAACTTGCACCTTTCCTTTCAGTCTGTAAGCTAATTTTATAAATTCAAAATCAGTGTGAAACTAGAAATTATCATGATTTTGGCTAATAAACTATGTTTATGAAATATGCAAATTAGTTATGCAAATATACACATGGGACGAGATTAAGCATTTACAAAATATATATATATAACATATAAAACATGTATGTAACATATAAACATATATGTAACATGTACAAAATGTATGTTGCATATATATAAATATATGCAACATATATGAAAAATATATGTAACATATACAAGGAATACAGTATATATTTTGAAATATTCTAATAATATATTTCAGGCAATGTATTACTAGAGAGAGTGACATGATTGCAAGCAATGCAGGAGGCAGAAGTACATTGTGATTATATATATTTCTAAAATACATTGTTTCATGTATTTCGTCAATTCAATGTATTGACATACTTACCATAATTTTCAATGTATTGAAATATATTTAATTTTTTTAAATAAAATGTATTATTTCAATATATTTAACATACATTAGATCAATTACAATTTCTTTAATTAGAAATATATAGTTTCAGTATATGCTGAAACACACCTGTGTATTATATTTCATTGAATCAATGTATGTCTTAATATAGTGACATATATTTTTGCATACTATAAGTTAGAAATATAGTATGTCAGCATACTTAAAAATATATTTCATAAAACATAATATAATATATTACATTGGGACAATGTATTTCTCAGTGTATTTGCATACTTTAGTGGATATTTTTCAATATATTGCAATATAATCCATATTCGTAAGGGTTTTTTTTACCTGATGTGGTTGTGAGCTGCACCCACAGCAGTTCTGCCCTCCTTCTCTCCTCAACCACCTCTATGTCTTCCATAAAGGGCTACCCCACCCCCTTTTCCCATACTCCTCTTTTGTAAGTACCTTGTGTATACTGGTATTGCTAAGTCCCAGTCTTTACTGCTAGTGGCCCACGTTTCTGTGATAGCTATGAGGTATAATCCCACGTATGCCACTATTACCTAGAGCTCATAAATTTTGTTCCCTAGGCTTCTAGCATTTAGGCAGACTGCCTTCCAGTATAAGCCTATACTGACCCCTTTTTGTTAGCACCTCTCCCTTTGTCTTTCCTGCCCCTCTAATTCCTTGCCCCTTGCTCCTTGTTTGTGCCCCTGGCCTGTGACTCCTTTTCTTACATGATTATGGACCCCTGTCTGGATGCCTATATCCACTCTGCCCCTAGCCTCCATTTCTGGGGAGTTCTAGCTAGGTTTCCCATCATGGCTACCTTCCTCAATGATTCCTTGAACCTCAAGTCTTTTCCTCCATTTAGTTTTAATGTCCACCAACATAGATATCAAACTAGTGCCCCAATGCACTAGTCCCTCTCTTGTCAGGTGAAGGCAGTCGCCCTTGAAAAACCTTCTGTCCTAGTCCCCTCCAGTATTCCACAAAATGGTATACCTCCTCCTGACACATCCCTTCATCCACCTGTTAACCTCCTTAATCTCCCCCATCCTCATCCTTCCTCCCCCCTCCCAACAGGGAGGACGTTGGAAAAGGCCAGGGAAGCTGAGTGTATCTCTAATTTGTCCCTCAACCTTTGAAAGTTGTGCTTCACTGTCTTAATAGGCTGGTTCTCCAGATCATTGGTACCCAAGTGTGCCAGGACTCCAAGCTCCCATCCCCATCCCCATTCCTATACCATCATCGTATCCTGTCCATATCCCGGATGGTTGATGCTGGAAAGTATATAACCACCCCCGCTTCCACTTCCCCCTGTTTTCCATCACCTTCTCCATCTCTCTAACCATTAGGTCTCCTTCCACTAGGATACTCCTTGCTGCCTTGCTCCTGCTCTTACCACTGGGTGCCAACATGTCATCCTGTTCACCCCTTCCAAAATGGGTCTGAGCATCCACTGAGAGAGTCTAGTACCCCTCCTCCTCAAGTGGTATAAATTGATTCACTGTTAGAATAAACTGAGACTGGACAGTCTCCTTGCCTCTGCCACCCCTTCCCCTCCCCTTTCTGCTCCAGCCCCCGGGCCAGTGAGCCTCTGGGGAGTGGGGGTGCCAGTTGTGTCTGAGGGTGCCAGCTCAGCTGGTGATGCAGCCAAGATGTCTCTCCTCTTGCTGCTACCAGCTGTGTTTGGAGCTCTGGAAGCATCCTACATAGGATGGTGTCCTCTCCTCCAGAGCATAGCCCAAGAGATGGGAGCCTCACAGTCCCTACAACTATGTCCCTGATGCACCTGTGCTCCATTTTCTGACTGTTTCCATCATACTGTACCTATTTGACTCCTAAGAAAAAACTAACTAAATTCTGTATAGAAAACAGAATGCTGAGGATAGAAAAGGACCAAGGGCCATAAGTCTCTCCTAACCTTACTTATTGACCCAAAACTCCAGCCAGCTAATTGATCCAGATTTCCCTATGCTGTGCAGGAGGTGGGAGGAAGAAATGTATGCTTGTACAGGGCTTGTATATGTAACCTCCCTATCAGTTGGGCTTACTTATATTGTCATGGATGGAGCTCTTTAGTGTTGTGGACATTTCAGAGCTCCCCACAACCTCTAGGGACTGGGGGCTGTATCGGTGGGAGTTGTAGAATGGGTGGAGTGCTACTTCTCTGCACCTCCTGCTCCTGGATTGGTTGTTTGTGCAAGAACATCAAATGTTTTACCCTGTCATTGACAGCAAGTAAGGCTGATGCTCGCCATGGGCAGGGGATTTTCAAAACTGCAGCCCTGACCAACTAGACACCAGTCCTTTTCTATATGTTAATACCATCGCCAGGATCACTTTTACAGTTGCAAGAGTTGTCTCACATACATTCTTAGGGCAAGAGAACTGCCAGCCTGGTTCTAATACCCTAAGAATGTAAGTGAGACCACTCTTACAACCGTAAAAATGGTCTCAGTGGTGGTATTAATATATTATTGCTCAAGCCCGATCAATAATATATTAATTTTTTTTTAAACTTACTTGAATGTGCCCATTTTCAGGGCAGCTGCACCCGAGACACCCTTCACAGAATAAGAGTGTCTTATGCACAGTGGAAAGGAGTGTTCTGATTGGTCTGGAGCTCTCCCTCTATCTGTAATATGCAGCACATGGAATGGAGCACAAAGTGAGTTTCAATGGGCCTGTGCCTCTTTCAAAAGGACATTAGGAGTCTGTGCCTTTCGGACTGATGGCTGACACCACCTTTTGCACCTCTGACCTGTTTTGTCACCATCAGTTATGGTTTGAGGACAGCAAGCAAACAATTGGATAGCAGAGCCTACTCTAGAGCCAGCGGAGGGCTCATGGGCTACTGGAGGACTTTATTAATTCATGCAGGTTTTATGGACCCAATCAGCTGTCTAAGGAGTTGAGGACAGGCCCTCCTCTGTGTCTGATACCCAACCCTCACCAGTGTGGGGGCTGTTTGCTTGGGTTTTTCTGTACAAACCTTGCACAACATGTGCATTTCTGTCTTGCTGAGGAGGTAGATCTGCTACCTGTGAGTGCAAACCAGCACTGCCTAGACATTTGGAATGACAGAAGTGTATTATCTTATCCAGTAGGGAGGAGCTGCTACACACAGAACTTCTAATGCCTGATTGACTGACCATGAACTGTTGAATGCCAGCAATCAGGCTGTGACAGAGTCTCCTTACAGTTGTGCTGGGAGTGATTAGAGAAGAGCAGAGAGAGACTTTATTCCACTCAGGCCGAAGTGGCCTGCACAACAACTATGCCAGTGCACCTTGGAAGCTACTGTGACAGTTATCACTGCCTAGTGACAGCCTACCATGGGTTTTACCAGGACAGACAGCAGTGCGTGTGCCCAGCAGACTTGCATCCACCTGTAATCAGGTCACTGTAGATGTAGCCATTACTACTTTTGCCTCATGGGCTCAAACAAGGTTGAGGGACCTGGGTCAATAAACTTCTGACTGCCGGCTTGGTGGCACTAAGGGTTGAAGCGCTGGACACCGCACCTCGCATCATGCCGGCAAGCCGTGTTTGGGAGTGATCGTGGGTCACCATGGGTCAGATGAGGAGGAGGAGAAAGTCTGAGTGTCCGACGACAGCTCACCTTCTCCAGGGAGGGGTGGGTTGTAGTCTCCACCAGCAATAGTATGCTTCCCAGTGGTGGCTGGGAGATATTGAACCAATAGACTTCCGCATATGGGGACGTAGACCGTGGTGGACATCTGAGTGGTGGGTGCGTGAGCATGCGTGCCTCCCAGGGCATCACTGAATGTCCATGCTCATCAAGGGAGGGGGAAGAAACGCAGAAGAAGAAAATGCCCCAGCTGCCAGATGGATGAGATCTCACCAGCACCACACCTACTATCGGTTTCTGCCCCACTGGACACCAATGCCTCCACTCTTCACCTCCACCCTCAGGTACTGGATTTCACATACGGAAACACCATAGAGTTAAAGGCAGCCCCACACTGGTGGGGGGGGTGCAAGTCATAGGGTTAACCTGAGCATTTGTCACGGGTGGGTCGGGAGTCAGAGGTTACAGGTAGAGAGGTACTCAGACAGGGCAGGACAAGCTGGGTGACTAAGGGAGTTCTGGCAACTGGTGACCAGAGGGATAAAGAAGAAAAAAAAATAAAAATAAACTCCTGATAGGGGGAGTTGTATGCAAGATTTAAATTGTACTGTGCCTCTACCCAGAGAACGGTAAAGTGGGCCTGGTTTCAGTATTGTATAACCCCTAGGGTGCAGCACCTCCCCACCCTCATGGCAACACCCCACCCATGAAGTAACACACTGCAATAACAGTTTAACCAAAAATATAATAATTAGCACTCTTTTAATAATATGCCCTCACACAGGGATTTACAACAAAGGAACAGCACCTTTGTTTAGGACTGCAGGGCCCTAAATATAAGAAAGGAAATGTCTAAGCAATGATATAGAAACTGCAGTCTGACTGGCTCTTAAACATCCTCCTAGGCCCAGCCACAATCATGGGCTGCTCTTCTCTGTGCCCTTCGAGGTGCTACCAGTATTACTGTCACTGGGCTATGGGCATATGCCTTCGGAAGCTCAGTCAAATGGAATGCTTTCCTAGGGCTATAAATTATTTTTCCATCTAGGCACAGCCTGCTGCCACACATTACTATGCACAATACAGTATTCTTCTTTCAGCCCTCCTGTACTGGATGCACTACCCTCTCCTCACTGGTACCATGGTGTAACACTGAAAACATAACAGGCAGCTCCCAGTGCTTCACTTGGCATCCAGCCATTTAAATGGTGTAGGCCTAATGATGTTGCATGTGGTTGGCTGGTGGTGGTACACATAAAGTAAATGATCAACAAAGCCTTGTGAAACAGAAACCACATACCAAAAGGTCTTAAACCCACAAATAACATACAAGTTTCTGTGTTCCTGGCTGGAATGGCCAATTCCAATAATTGCATTCCAACTATGATACAAAAATGTAGTACTTGAGACCGGACCAATGGCACAAAGGGCCGAGGTGCTGTGGAACGCCTTACCTCACAGTATGCTGGCGACCTGAATTTGGGAATGAGCATGGGTTGCTGGAGGCTGGTAGGGGATGGAGGGCTGGGAGATGGAGTGAGTGGCCGACAGGCAACTCTCCTCTCCCAGACAGGAGTGATTTGCCTTCTCAGCTCTTGGCTGGCCCCAGGTGGCGGCCTGGTGGTAGCACAATGCTACAGGGGTTGGGGGGTCAGACAAACATCTGAGTGGATGGAAGAAAGCTGCAGTTCCGGAGCAGATGTGCACCTCCACTTGCATGTGCTTCTGTGCCGCACCATGACACCAGGACATGGAGAGAAAAACAGCAGAGAAATGGAAGTGGGGGCTGAGCTCCATGAAGCACTGCCTGAGGTGCCACATGCCACCCTGCCACTCGGATGGTAAGTGGGAGTATTCTGAATGAGATTATCCAGGGGAGAAGGATGGCCACCACTACAGGGGAAATCCCTGGAGAACACCCCCAACCCTAGAAGGAAAGAGGCAAGAGGCCAACCAATGGTAACCAGGGATAAGGCTGAACAGCTGCCCAGTCTGGCTCAGTTTTTAATTTCAGCTTTGACTGTGGCCCTTTCAAGATCTGGTACCTGGATACCCTCCCAGTAATGGCAGTACTGGAATAAGCTGCATTATTGGTTTTATTTTTGAACGTTCTTCAGGGAGAGGAGTGTGTGCTTTTTGTAATCCTTGTGACTGTAGGTGACTGCCTGCTGAGCAAAAGCTCCTACTGGTGCAGTCACTAATTTCTGGAAATTTGCTTGAAGGGATAACAGCTCCTGTGAGGGATTAGAGACTGTATTCCACTTCTCTAAAGAATCACTGTTACTCTGGGATAGTTGAACTGGACTAGGGAGTAATTTGCTCCCAAACTGTGACTGTTTTCTCCTGATTTCCATGAACTCTGGCACCAAAGATGGTTTTATTATATACTTTGATTTATAATATTTCGTTTTAAGTGTTATTGTTGCTTTGGTGTATATGGTGGTTTGCATATGGAGGTTAGGAGTGCATTTGTTTAATGGCTGGGACTTTGTTATATGTATATTTATGTCACACAGGCCCAGTGTGCTACTTCCCCCTGCCTGTTGACCACCACACAGGTTAAGGGGCCTGGATTCCATTGTGATGGTGATTGGAGGTCCTATCCCAGAACAGAAGTAAAATAGCACAGTGCCTCAACCCAGAGTAAAATAGTATCATGTACGAACAGCGACAGGAATACCGCAAAGACCTTTACAGCAAGAAAGTCAGCAGTTCCCTGCAATGGTCCCTGGTATTCTCAACACTGCTGTCTCCAGGGATATCACCCTCTCCCTGAATCAGCTCTGACTCAGTTAGTTATCTATAGTATGGGGGATGCGGGGGCAGAGTCCCCCGCAAAAAACACTTTCCTTCCCAGATGGCACAATGCCAACCGTTGGCATTGTGCTGTTGCTGTAATGGCATTCAACACAATCTGTGTCACTGCGGCATGGTGGAACCAAGTAAAATAACAGTTGGCCAGGTGTTTGATTAGTACAACCCCCTAGGATGCTGTACCTACCCACCTCCCCTTCCAGTCACCCCACACATTGAATACCACGCTGTTCATCAATACTGTAAAATACATATACTGTATTTAATGGCTATAGCTAATAATATTCTCACAGCACAGGAATTGCCAAAAACAAAACACAACTTTATTTTTAGGGGTAGGGCTAAGGAAGGGGTACTGGGACAAAGGATTACTGTTAGGGAAAGAGAACGTTTGATTGGGTTAACAGGGCTTATAGGCCAGAACATCAGCAGTGCCCACCCCCACTGGTACCAGTGCAACCCCCCTCTGTCCTTTCTGTCCTGACTGGGTACCCAGATTTAACACAGGTCTACTAGTTGCTGCGGGTTGACCGACGTTGGGATCCTTGGAGTAGTCGTTACCAAAAATGCTAGCTGCTTTAAAGCACTCCCCTTTTGGTAGGGCAAGCACTGGGTTACTCACGGTTTTGCAGACTCTGAGATGTGAATACTGGCACAGTGGGTATGAGCAATCTTAGAACAACCGCTCCAAGGGGCAGCAAGCAAATGGGCAATGAATACTGGTCTGGATGCTAAAGCAACAGCTAGAAGCTGGTCGACCTTGGGCTTGCTTGAAGAGTCTTGCAGCTTGTCACCTTCTGACTTGATTGAAGATTCTTGTAGCTTGTCACCTTCAGCACACCAAGCAGGCCAGATTACAAAACACCAGCGCAAAGCCTAGTAGGCCACAAGGAACCCAAACTCAGCAGTAATCCCATGGTCAGGCTCCCCTAATGGGTCCAGAGTGCCCTAGCCTAGCACTCAGGCACACACCCGTGGCCCCCTGTAGTCCAGTCTGCTTCACTTGATACGGGTTAGCTGTTTCCCTACCTGGCCCCAAGTTGCAGCTGAGAAGACTGCAGAACCTTTTTACCTGAACAGAAGCAAGTAGCTCTGGGGTGCAGCAACAAATTCTTGGTCTTCCACCTTGCCAGTGGCTTTTGGCTAGTAATGCACAGTTGCTGAAGTGTACCTCCACCTTTCCACAGCTGGATTTTAGCAAGACCAAGCAGGTTCTGGAGCTGTGGATACCTTCTCCACTATTTTCCTCCGCTTCAAACAGAGTGCCAGCTTTAGGCTGTATCACATGCGCCCGTGCGCGCGCACACACACACACACACACACACAGTTCCAATTAACCCTTTAAAGATGCTCAGGGTTTTCCATACTGATGCAGGCTCACTACAACACTGGATCTCCAAACCACCAGGAACTTTCACCAAATGCATTGAACGTTCAGCTGCAGCACCACTGTTTTTTCAGCCAGAGAAAATCCCCTTTTCCTATTCTCAGACAATTGACTGATTGACCAGTTAAGTCCTATAAGAGGCCTTCTGCCTTTTCAACACACAGCCTGAGCCCTTCTTGACTCAATCAGAGTCTAGACCAGACTGCCCAAACTGCCCAAAGTCCCTGGGGTTTCACACGAAAATCCCAGCCTCTGGTTGATTCTTACTGTCCATCAGTAATATTAAATATAGGATAAGGTATGGGGGTGTGTTATGTTCTAACATTTATTCTGGTCTTGTCAACAAACTCACACCGCAACAGGAGTAGAGCAGCTTTCATTTTTTATTCAGGTTCCTCTCTGGTCTCAGCAACGACACTCTCTCTCTGCTCTCTTTCTAGCTTACATATTTCAGAATGCTGCCCTCAAGTGGTAGAGTAACGTAATGCATTAGCATTTCACATACATAACATTTCCTCCCCACTAAATTATATTGTTACCAAATGAACAAGTATTAGCACTATTCGCTATTATTAAGATGGTTCATACTATGCTAGAGGTAGGGGGTAGACTGCCCCAGGCCTCGAACCAGTCAAGGGGATTATTCTGCCCCCATAATCTGATCTGGCTCTCTAACTACACAAAACATTTGTTCCTTTAAAATGTCTCACAGGTTCAAATGATCTGGAGGTTTTATAATTTGGGATGGATAACGTTTCTCGTGAGCAACCCTTGGCATAGCTGCCCTGACTGGTACCTCCCTCCGATCCTCGGTTGGTGGTTGTACAGCCTCACCATTGCTCTTCTCCACCTCCTCCTTAGCATCTTCAGAAGGTGTTGAGACTTCCGTAGTGGGGCTTCTGTAAGCTACAGCAGATGGAATCCACATTTCCTGTGGGTTTTCTTCCCTGGAAATGTCCCCATCTGTGCGCTGCTGAAGATCTAGGAGCTGTTCTGCATGACATTTCCATTTCACTCCAGATTCAACATGAACTGTATAAGACACTGGACCTATCTGAGATGTCACCACACCAGAGGTCCACTTCTCCCCCTTCCGGTAATCTCAAACAAGCACCTCTTGACCAACAATGAACTGCCTGTTCTTTGAACGAGCTTGCCGGTGCAGTATTTGAGATTCTTGGTTCTTCAAAACCTCTGATGCCACATCTGGCTTAAGCAAATCAAGACGGGAACGAAGCTTACACCGAAAAAACAACATTGCTGGAGATTCTTTTGTTGTAGCATGGGGTGTATTTCAGTATGCCAGCAAGAAGTTATCCAACTTGTGTTGTAAGGTCAAAGACCCCCCCCCGATTTCAGAGCATTCTTCATGGTTTGCACAAAATGCTCTGCTAGACCATTAGTCGAGGGGTGATATGGGGCACTATGAATATGCCTTACACCATTGGACTTCAAAAATGCTGCAAAGTCACTAGAAATAAATTGTGGTCCATTGTCACTGACCAGCTGTTCAGGAATCCCGTAACGGCTAAATAATCCTTGCAGCACTTGAATGGTCTTATTGGTAGTAGTAGTGTCCATGACTTGAATTTCAGGCCACTTTGAGTGGGCATCTACAACAATTAAGTACATGTGTCCCTCCCACGGCCCGCAAAGTCTACATGAATGCACTGCCACAATGCACCTGGCCACATCCAGGGATGTAGAGGTGAGGGACACAGCATTTTCTGAACACGCTGACAGGTAGTGCATGTTTTTGCTTGTTGCTCAATTTGCAAATCAATCCCTGGCCACCAAATATAGCTTCTAGCTAAAGCCTTCATTCTCACTATGCCCGGGTGTCCCATGAAGCTCATCCAGAAACACGAATACGTAGTTTTGAAGGGACAATCACCCGGACACCCCACATCAAGCAACCTTGCTGTACTGAAAGCTCATTACGTCTGGCGTAGAAAGGTGATAATTCACCGTGAATGTCCTGGTTCACAGTAAAATTCCCTTTTTTTTACTAAGTCCAAGACTTAAGACAACACAGGGTCAACTTTTGTCTCCTTTTTAATTTCAGAACTTGTGATGGGTAGTTTCTCAAGCTGACTAATGTAAAAGACATTGACAGTGTCCACTTTGTCACTGTGGGCTACCTGCAGAGGCGATCTTGAGAGCCCATCAGCATTGCCATGAAGAGCCGCCTTCTTGTATTCAATGCAGTAGTTGTGAGCTGATAACAAGAGAGCCCAAAGTTGCATTCTGGCTGCTGCCATGGAAGGAATACCTTTGTGGGGGTTGAAAATGGTCATGAGGGGATGGTGATCAGTGAGGAGAGTGAATTCCCGACCATAGAGGTATTGGTGGAATTTGCGAACTCCGAACACTATTGCCAAAGCTTCTCTCTCAATTTGGGCATAGTTTTGTTCAGCTTTGCTGAGAGTTCTGGATGCAAAGGCAATTGGCTTTTCGTCCCCATTCGCTAGAACATGAGCAAGAACTGCTCCCACCCCATAAGGTGAGGCGTCACACGCCAGTCTGATGCTCAGCTGTGGATTATAGGGAATGAGCACATCTTGTGAAACAAGTTGCTTTTTGGCCTTCTTAAATGCGCTCTCACAGTCCTTTGTCCAACACCAGGACTTCCCCTTGCACAGCAAGCCATTTAGTGGGTTGAGAATCGTAGCTAGATTGGGAATAAACCTGCCATAATAATTCAACAGGCCCAAGAACGACCGTAACTGGCTCACATTTTCCAGTGCTGGGGCGTCCACAATCGCTTTTTCTTTCTCAGGCGATTTGTGTAAGCCCGCTGCATCTATGGTATGGCCCAAGTACTCCAATGAAGTCTTGAAAAATTCACGCTTCTCCTTCTGGACACGCAAGCCAAAATCTTTCAACCGCTGCAGAACTGCATCCAGGTTCTTCAGGTGCTCTGCATCATTCCTTCTGGTCACCAGTATATCATCCAGGTAACAGTGAACATTTGGAAGACCTTGTAAAACCTGGTCCATAGCTCGCTGAAATATGGCTGGAGCTGATGCAATGCCAAAAGGTAGGCGATTGTAGCAGAATAGACCCTTTTGGGTGGTTATTGTGAGATACTTCCTTGAGTTTTCATCTACTCTCATTTGTAGATAAGCATGTGACAGATCCAGCTTACTGAAAGCGTTGGCCCTGTGCCAGCGATGCAAACAGGTCTTTGATGCGTGGAATCGGATACTGCTCCACACACAGAACTGGATTTATGGTTACTTTAAAGTCTCCACATATTCATATGGACCCATCTTTCTTTACCACTGGCACTACTGGCGTTGCCCAGTCACTACACTGTACAGGTGACAAGACTCCCGCTTCGGTTAGGCGAGTTAATTCGGCCTCCACTTTCGGTCTGAATGCATAAGGTACTGGGCGAGGTTGACAAAATTTTGGTTTGTGCTGTGGCTTCAGAAACACTCTTGCCTCAATGCCCTTCATTGTGCCTAGCTCCCCTTTGAATAAAGGAGCATGTTTTTGCAACACTGCTTCTAGAGTGTTGTGGTCCCCCGTACTAACAGTCCTTATCTCCTGCCAGTTGAGGTGTATTTTCTTTAGCCATTCTTGGCCTAAGAGTGAAGGGTAGTTACCTTTAACCATGTACAAAGGCAGTAGTGCCATTTGCCCATTCATTTTCACCTGCACCTTGATGACACCTTCAGGTGAAATTGCCTCGCCAGTGTATGTTCTCAGTACAAAGTCAGTCGTTTGCAGGGGTAGATGTCTCAGCATAGTTTCATACTTGTCTGTAGAAATCAATGAAACTGCAGCCCCTGTGTCCAATTCCATTTTCAGTGGTTTCCCTGGAATTTCAGGTATTACACAGATGGTTGCCATTTCCCCTTTAAGAGTCAGCATGTGCAATGCTAATTCAGTATCAGTGTCATCACTGCGTTCCTGTGTTTCCTCGACTTACCTCTCTCTTTCTACATTTGTAAATTGCTTCCTTTGCTTCCATTGGTTTCCCTCCTTTCTTTTTCCCTCTGCACACTACTAATGTGGCCTTTCTTCCTGTAGTTATGACATGTCTGTTCTTTAAACCAGCAATCCTTATCACTGTGATTAGCCTTTCCACAACGACCACATTTATTAGGCTTCCTGGAGAAGAGAAGGATAAAGCATTTACTTTCAGGAATCACTTAAGTGCTGAGCCTCCCTGCAGCCGTTTCCATCGATACAGCTATCTCTCTATCGCTTTCTTGTATGTCAGTCCTGGCCTGCTAAAAGACACTTCTGTGTCACTTCACTTCTCAAACCAGACACAAATCTGTCCCGAGGGCATCATCTAAATGGGTGCCAAACTCGCAATGCTCAGCTAATTTCTTTAGAACAGCCACATACTGTGCAACAGACTCACCCTCTTCTTGATTTCGTTTGTGAAAGCAAAATCTTTCAGCAATCACCAGAAGCTTAGGAGAGAAATGTGTCTGTAAGACCTCCACAATACTGGCAAAAGTTTTCTCCCCGGGCTTTTCTGGCACTATTAGACTTCTCAGGAAACTGTACGTTGTGCTGCCCATAACACTCAGTAACACCACCACTTGTTTTTCATTACTTGTATCATTTGCTGTGACAAAATGTCCAAATCTCTCAATATAAGTTGTCCATTGTTCCACATTTTCATCAAAGGCATCAATATGTCCTATGGTTGCGGCCATCTTTATGTGTCTCTCTTGGGTTCACTCGTGGATCCAAAAGTTACGTCTCAGGAAAACCCTCACAGCTGTAGTTCGTTCTGGTAAGGTACCGGAGAGTAATTAAACACCTCGTCGCCAATTATGTTATGTTCTAACATTTATTCTGGTCTTGTCAACAAACTCACAGGAGTAGAGCAGCTTTCATTTTTATTCAGGTGCCTCTCTGGTCTCAGCAATGACACTCTCTCTCTCTCTCTGCTCTCTTTCTAGCGTACATATTTCAGAATGCTGCCCTCAAGTGGCAGAGTAATGCAATGCATTACCACTTCACATGCATAACAGGGTGCAGTGTGTTATGAGAATTTAACACACACCTGAGTTGCTGGATGGCACATAAACCCTGAGGGCGAAGCCCGAGGGGTTTATGATAGCCATCCAACAATGAGGGTGTGTGTTAAATTCGATTTAACACACTACACCCCATATTTTGTTATATATAATTGAAGGGTTCAATTTTTTTCCGCACAGTCAGCATGTTTACATGCAGGCAGTTTTCTGATTCTGGGTGGGTTTCTGAGATTTCGGTTTTATGAGTCGGCAAAGAAGACTGCATGTAAATAGGGTATTTTCTGGTTTTGCAACCTACCTGATTTCTTGAAAAATCTGATTACAGTATGTCCTCTGGAGTTCTTTCACACAAATTGGAAATCACTTAGATGTAAACAGTTGTGAGCAGGTGTTTTCCGAAAATCTTACTCACGTATGCTCTGTGACAGTGTGCTAGCCAGCTCGACAACCAGTGTGAAATGCACAAGATAACTGTTTCCACCTGGCAGTATTTGTTTTGCAAGATGGGAAGTGTGCTGCGGAGATCTGTGTTGTTGTGGCTGAGCAGCTTGAGTTTGAAAGTCTCGAGCTGTCTTGCATGTCAAGTTTCCTATGGGAAAAAGCCACGTGATTGCTGTAATATCTACTCAGGTATTATGGTATTTAATGCACGTTTTTTCCTATAGGAAAAAATGGAACCCAGTAGTTATTAGTCAATAATGTCCTTTGATTATTGATTGGCAAAGGGTCTTTGGTGCCTAGAATTAGCTCACACCTCTCTCATAAGTCATTTCAACAAGCTTTTGGGCACCTAAGCTATTGATTGGTTGGCACAGAGGGTCAAAGTAGCAAAGATGGCTGCTCACATATACAGCCCCATACAGTTTTATAGCCATCCCCACTTTAAAGTGTCTTTACTGCCACAAAAGCAGTCTGGACACATATTTTCCCCAGGATTCTGTAACTGGCTATGTTCCCTGTAAAGGGACTGGCAAATTGAGCATTTAGTCCTTCTAGTTTTCCTGTCATTCACTCTGTTCCACACAGTCTCCCTGGAGCAGTGATCCAGTCTATTCATATTCATGAGGGGCTCCTTAATATTCAGATATGCCCTGATCCTTAAGTGCTTATAGGTGCTTTCTAAATAATACTTGCAGCCTTCTCTCATGCACCTCCACCAAGTGTCCGACCCCCAATTAGCTCATACAGGGGGTTGAAAGCACCAGGGAGTCAATTGGTGAATCGCTACAGTGGTGAGAATTCACCAGGTGCACTAGTGTGCTTGTGGGGGCCCCTTGGTGCTTTCAAAGTGCTAGCACAGGGACGGTCCCACGATTGACTCCTCCGGACTCCAAATGGAATATAAACACTACTGGGGGGGCTGGGTGGAGACCAGAATGGGCACAGTACCCAAGACAGGCGGTGGACTGGCAGAAGGGGATGGGTGGTGCCCAAGGCTTTAGGTAAGCCCCCCCACCCGAAGGGGGGGGTTACACTTAAGAGTGGTGGTTGTGTAGGTATATATATTTAATGGTGTGTGTAAATTGTGTATGAGAATGGAGGGGTATTGGATGGGTGTTGTTGGTATTTATTTAGCTGAGCTGGGATCCATCACCTGCAACAGACCCCAAGGCTCACCTACTCCCCATCCTTATTTTTGGACTTACACTCTTTCCATGACCCCCCCACCCCCACCAAGTGCTGCATATTAGCGGTGCAGGGAAGTGGGGATCATGAGGAGTGGAAGAGGAATGGCAGAGTTAGAGAGGGCTGATGGGGAGGCTGCTATTTGGGTTGTGAGAACCAATAGATACTCTGGGGCAAAATGGGGGTTTGAGAGAAGCCAGTTGTGTTTAATCCCCATACCCAAAGTTCCCACTGGACTGAGTGGACAGGTAGCTGTAGGGCCGGCTGTCACTAGTCACCATTTTGAGCAGTGCTGTGCAATGCCAGATTGATTAGGAATAAGTTTGCAATTATTACGGATCTTATTTCCTCGGTCAGTCTGGGTTGCATTATGGAGCTCTGGCTGGAGGATGATTCTGGCCTGGTTCTGGGGTCGTCTGTCCCAGTGGGTTTCTCTGTAGTGTACTGTCCAAGGAGGGATTGTGGTGGGGGGGGTGGCCATCTGTTTTAGATCTGAGTTGAACCTGGTGATGCACCCAGTGAGGGATGCCTCATCATTTGAATGCATAGCTGTACATGGAGTCTGGGTGCAGGTTGCAGAATCCTCCTTATGTACTGACCTCCAGATCACAAGGGGGAATTTCTGCAGTAAATTGCAGACTTCGTCTCTGACAGAGTGTTGGAGTCACTGATACAGCTTGTTCTTAGTGAATTCAATGCTTGGGTCAATGACAAATGATTGCAGTTTGGCCAAGATTTCCTCCAGGATATGGAATCCTTGGGCCTCACACAAGTTGTTACTTCTGTGACCCACCAATATGATCATGCCTTGGACTTGGTATTCACTCTGGGGCTTGAGACTGATAACTTTGAGATTGATCCAGTCAGCTAGTCGGATCTCTGCTCCATCTGGTTCCCTTTCAGGGTCCACCCTTGTAGTCCACCCCCTGTGGAGGTAGTCCAGTTCCACCTGTTGAGAGGGCTTTGGCCGGAAGGACATTTGATGAATCATGACACTTTGGATGTGTTGATAGCTTGCGCTAGGAGTCTGGAGGCAGCAGTGGCAGCCTATGATACGGTAATTGGGCTGTGATGTTGGCCTTTGACCTTGTGTTACCAGTTTGTGTGTACACATTGGTTTTGTGCCTCAGCTCGCACTGGTTTGATGGCGAGCTGAAAATCAAAGGGCAGAGGGTTGAGCATTGTTGGAAGAGATCCAGGGCAGATGAGGACAAACTGGGTCTGATGTCTCACTTTGGTGAATATTGGAGGGCAATCACTTGTAAAAAGGCAGAGTTTTTGTCTAGGAACATTGCTGCTGGGAGAAACCAACTATCTCTTTTCTTGTAGGACATGTACTGTATTCCCTGTGCTGGCCAATAACAGCCCATGATCCACAAAGTCAAACACTGATGAGAACTGACCATTCTGCTGTATTGCTTGCCCTGGAGGGGGGTCAACACTGTGGGGGGTTCAAGAATGCATAGGATAGACACAAGGGAGCTCTGACTACAAAGGGCAACTAGAGTGTCAAAATAGGTCTAAAACAATTGGGCAGACTAGATGGACCTAGAGGTCTCCTTCTGCTGTCAACTTCTATGTTTCTATGTTTCTATGCCTTATCGCTTCAGGACTGTGGATAGACTTCTTCTTCCAGTCTGTCTGGAGCCCATGAGATCATTTTCAACTCATGAAATGCAATGAGTTCACTTGGTTCTTCTCAAACGGGGTGTCCTCTATTAGGGCAGGGATTGCTCCTAATGGGCCATCACAGCCCAGCAAGGTCAAGCCTATGAGTCTGTAATGCCTTCAGTTGTCTTGGGAGGAGCTTTGACAGTGGTCAAGGAAGAAGTGAGTGGGGTGATCTCTGAGCTGCTACCAACATTTTGTAACCTAGATTCAGGCCCAGCATATCTACATGTGAGCTGTGTTAGGCAACTGAGCCCAGTGTTCACTGAGATTATCCAGTGCTCTCTGTCAGATGGGGTATTCCTAGTGGCACTGAAAAGTCCACTGATACCAGCCCAGTGGCACTTAGGGCTGAGGCGCTGGATGCCTTGCCTCATGTCGCACTGGTGACCTGGGTTCAGGAACAACCTCGGGTCATTGGGGAGCCAGCATGGGGAAGAGGGAGGGAGCAGGATTGAGCAGCCAGGAGGCAGCTCTCCTCTCCCAGGGGAGGTTGCTTCCCCCCTGTAGTTCTGCTCCCATCGGGAGGAGGTACAATGGGAAGCGTAGGCGGAGGGGGCAGCAGGTGATTGCCAGGGCTGGGGTGGAAAGGGCTGAGCCAGTACCCTGTGTGTGTGTGTGTGTGTGTGTGTGTGTGTGTGTGTGTGTGTGTGTGTGTGTGCCTCCATGCGTGGGATAAAGGCAGTGGAAAAATTGTGAATTAAAAAGTGCACTGGTGAAATCTCTTCTGAAAAAGCCATCTTTGGACTCAGATGTCCTGGCAAATTACCGACCTTCTCTAACTTTCCCTTCTCGGGAAAGGTTATTGAGAAGGTGATTGCACATCAGCTTGTGGCACACCTTACTGCCTTTGACATCTAGGAGCCTCTCCACTCTGGTTTTAAGTCTAGGCAAAGCACAGAGACTGCTCTAGTTCGATGCACTATGACCTGCTCAGGGCAAGCAATACAGGAGAATGATCAGTTCTCATCCTCCTTGATCTCTCATCAGTGTTTGACTTTGTGGATCATGGGCTGTTATTGGCTGGCTCAGGGAGTACAGTATATAGGATTCGCTGGCAAAGTCATCTGCTGGTTGGAGTCCTGTCTCAGTGACAGGACCCAGAGGGTAGTGTTGGGAAGATTTCCCTCACTCCCGAAGGTTCTGTCCTATGGTGTACCTCAGGGTTTAGTTCTGTTGCCAATGTTGTTCACAGTGTATATGCTAGCCCAAGGCAATATCATTAGGTAGTATGGGCTTGGGTTTCACTGCTATGCTAATGATACCCAGCTCTACATGTCATTTGCACCTGGGACACTGGGTACAGCTGATGTGCTTAATAGGTGCCTGACTGAGATCCAGGATTGGATGTTTTCAAGCTGGTTCAGATTGAACCTAGAGAAAAGTACTGTTGGTTGAGCCAGGACATACAGGGGGGAGTGGCAGCTACTAAGAGGGAGACAGAGCTTTGGCTTGACCCTTCTAGGCTTTTGGCTGCCACAAAGGTGAAAAATCTGGGAGTCATTCTAAATGAGGGACTGATACTTGAGGCTCAGGTGTCAACAGTAGCCTTGAATGGCTTATACGATCTGTGGAACATGAGCCATATTAAACCTCTTATCCATCCTGACGATCTGGCCACACTGGTGAGTGCATTCATGACTTTGAGATTGGACTACTGCAACGCTATATCACTTGTGGTCAATGAGGGTATGCTGCGATGCCTGTAGTTGGTGCAGAATGCAGCTGCTTGGGTGCTGACTTACTTCCTGAGGTCATGGCATATCATCCCAGCACTGCGTGATCTATACTGGCTGCCAGTTAAGTGGTGTATCTTCTATAAAGTTGTTCTTTTAACTTATAAGGTCCTGGGCATGGGCTGGACCTGGGCTATCTTTTTAGAGCTCTTGCACCCTCATATGCCTGTAGGACCTCTCCACTGTGCTGAGGAGTGCCTCCTGATAGTTCCTTTTTTTATACTCAATCTTTATTCAAGACTCATTATGGACCCCCTGGAAGTGGTCAGTGCTTTCAATAACAAATTATCTGATCTATCCATGTATCTAAGTAAACTTCCAAATGGCCAGCCAAATTGCTCGGTCCCCCATTCAAACCCCCTGTCGACCCCTGCCAGGCCTAACACCCATCATCACACCCCCCTTTCTACTTCAAAGCCCTTTCAACTGCTGACACCACTAAGCTCCTCAAAAGCCTCCCAAATCATGGCTCTCCTGGGGCTGATGGCCTATCCCTAGTCTTCCTCACGATCGTCTCCCCAGGCATCATCAAGTCTCTCACTTGTATCTTTAACCTCGTCCTCTCCTCCTCAATGCCCGACCCCTGGAAGACTGCCAAGGTGATTCCCATCTTCCAAGCTGGTGACCCTCTATCCATGGGCAATTATCATCTCATCTCCATCCTACCCCACCTTAGTAAACTGCTCTAGAAGGCTATCTACCACCAGCTTGCCCGAGTACATGAGCAAACACAACCTCCTGAGTAGCCAACAGCAAAGCTTCCACAAGAGCCATTCCACCACCACTGCCATCACACTACTGACCGACCACATCCTCATAAACATGAACCATGGTAATGCCACCAGTGCAGTCTTCATAGACCTCTCTAAAGCCTTCAACATGGTCAACCATGCCCTCCTCCTCCTCTTCAAACTATGGGGCCTTGGCTGTTCTCAAGAGGTTACTAACTGGTTCCAGAGCTACCTCACCGATTGTACCAAATTAATGTGTATTGGACCTGCCTGCTCCCCCACCCTGCCCATCTCAACAGGTGTCCCCCAGAGCTCCATTTTAGGCTCCCTTCTATTCTCTTTATTTATTACCTCCCTTCCCTTGGACAGCCTCAAATGCCACTCTGTCCTCTATGCTGATGACCTCAGACTTTACTATAGTGACAAATATCCTGCCCATATTTTCTCTGTTCTTACTCATAACTATGCTCCGGCCCACAACTGGTTTGTGGATCACCTCCTTCTGGTTAATGCTTAAAAAATGAAATCCATGCTGTTCGGATCCAAGCCCTTCCTAGCCAAATCCAAAACTCTTCCTGCTCTCAACATTATCTCCCCCAAAGACCAAGCCCTGGAAGATGTCAATTCCTTTAAATGCCTTGGAGTCCTACTCGACCCTTCCCTCTCTTTCTCTGACCACATCAACTCTCTGGATCAAAGATTTCACCAAAAAGTAGGTGCTGTCTACAGATTTCAGCAATACCTCACACCAGAGGCCTGACTTTCCATCATCCAGGGAAATCTACTGCCAATCCTGGACTACTGCTCCCCTCATCTACACTAGGATGTCCACAACCCTTATGGCTAAGCTCTCTTCTGCTTACAATAATGCATGTCATTTCACCTTGTTGGCCCCTTTCACTACTCACCACTGAGCTCTTTACAATTCACTAGGATGATTTCCATTCAAAGCCACTTTGACCTCATCCTTGGCTGCTTGGTTGACTCTGCCATCTGGATTGGTCAGGAGTCTCCCTTGCAGCCATCCTCAAGGTCCATACTATACACCGCTGCCTCCACTCACACAGCTTCCCCACCTCTGAATAGTTCTAGGGTATCCACCAATATGGGCAGTACAGCACTGTCAGTGGCTGCCTCTATACTGTGGAATAAACTGCCTGCTGAGCTCCGCTCCATTGACACCTACGGCCATTTCAAATCTCACCTCAAAGAGTGGCTCCTGGTGACTTCTAGGTGCCACTGCTTCCCTAGGTAGTCCCCTCATTTTTTATTGTTTTTTTCCTGACTGACCATACCACATGAGTTTTGTGCCTACACATCTCCCAGTGCTAGGCTCCTCTTCCTCCCTTCCCTCCCACCCCTTCCTCTCCCTCCTCTACTGGCCCTGCTCTGTCCTTTTTGTTCCACTCCCTGAGGGACATGGCTCATCTCCAAAAGTAACTTGCTGCATATTTTATGTAAATGTATGTATTTTTCTCCTAATCATGTACATGCCAAGAGGAGCTATGTATTATATAACATTGTATCATATGACGCTGTGCATTCCTGCTACCCTGTATCCAGTGTACTATTGTAGCCTGTTATTTATTGTCCAAGTCGTATATTATTATAACCTGCAATTATTGTCAAACTGTCTACAGTCTTACGCATTGCTGTTATGTAACTCTGTGCCACTGTATGGTGGCCTTGGTCGTGCCTGAAAACGGTCCCTGGGATTAGGGCTCAAAGTCATAAATAAATCATAAATAAATAAGACGCTTAAGATCCAACAATATACACATACAGTAAAATGGGATGATATTATACAAAAAAATATATATCTTAACATGTAAGGTAATACATTCTGGAACATGTATATCCTCAATGAACTTATTCTAGCGGATCTAGAAAGTATTTAACAAATAAAAACAACTTTTCATAACTACATACCGAGTAAAACAGAAATATAAACAGTGCAAGGGCAAAAAGAAAGAAGATGGATCTGTATCATTCCTTCTATAATTTCATCATGGAATAAATTTAGACTGGGATAAAGTATCATACATCTCATAGGTCTAACATACTAAGACAAATGTATAGTACTGGTGTGAAAGTAGGATGGTGTTATATCTGCTGATACCGTATGCATTAAGAAAAGTACTGGGGGAAAGATAATGATCATGGGGAAGCTGGTACTAAGACCAGGAGAGGAGGGTAGAGGAACAAAGTGGGGGGATGAGGGGAGGGAGGAAAGGGTATTAACCAATTAACATCCTGGGTAGGCTAAGATAGGGTAGGACCCTCTAACTTAATCCTTCATATAACTCAAATCTGGTCCAGTGGTTTTGATGTTGAGGCAATCTCTGGTGTAGGGAGTATGTAATTCTTTCATATTTATAGATCATGTCAAAGTTTCCCTCCATTCTGTTACCCA
This sequence comes from Neoceratodus forsteri, assembly GCA_016271365.2. NCBI lineage: Eukaryota > Metazoa > Chordata > Ceratodontiformes > Ceratodontidae > Neoceratodus > Neoceratodus forsteri. Next base: position 1,246,727,158 of record CM057455.1, on the reverse strand, counting down.
AGGAGGGTTGGAGAGAAGCCACTTTCTAGTGGTGTTTTAAGGGCAGCTGCCATCAATACAGCCCACAAATATTTTGCTTCTTTACCTACCAATTCTCTAGGTGGAAGGCCGAAAAGAATGCAGTCTGAGCCTAAGGGAGATGGGAGCCCCAATATTCCCATTATGTGGCCCTGAATCTCCCTCCAGTGTGGTTGTAAATTTGGAAAAAGCCAGAAAATACGGGCTTGTAAGGCCGACTCCTCCCCACAGCCTCTCCAGCAAGTGTAGGGAACTGTTGGGTTGAATTATATACTAATACTGGAACTCAGAAACATCTTATGTGCAGCTTCCATAAGAATTCCCGCCATACAGGTGAGGAAGTAGTCTGCCAGATATATTGCCAGGTCTTGCGCCATTGAGTCTTATCTAAAACTATTCTCTGTTCTTGCTCCTATTTTTGTTTAATTTTATCAGTAGTTTGGGTGAAGTCTGTAATACAATTTGCATACAGTAGGAAAATGGCATTCTATCCTTGTTTGGAGCCCCATATTAGCTCAAAAGGAGCACGGGGTAGGGATCCTTCTGCCCTCTGAGTGGATGCCCATAACTGAGTGTTTTTAAAGTCCCGAATTTGGTAATATCTTAATCGGTCAAGTGGGCACCAACTATATTTGGCTTGTACTATCTCAAAAGAAAATAATTATTCCCCTCTGTAAAAATTGCCTTGAAGCACAAACACCACTGGCAGTTTGTCGCTGAAACCAGGCATCTGAACGGGCCAGAAAGAATGCAGGATCCACTGACCACCAGTGGTATTTCCATAGATGGTGTTGTGTTATATCACAATCCAGTCCACGCCTGAAACCTTTAAGTACCACTAGTGTGCCGGTAAAAAAAAAAAAAGCATTTCTCCCAGTTTGGGGGTCATGAGGGACAGAGGATCTGGGCCAAATGGGGGGGGCATGTAATTACTTCAGCAAGATCTATGGTTTTCCAGTGAGATTTGAAGCTAGAGTGTCCTAGCATTAAAGCTATTCGTAACTGGGTTACCACCGGGTAACCAGGTAAATATAGAACAGCCAACCCCCCCAGATCGCTTTGGGAGATAAAGAATCTATCTCTGAATTCTAGGCTGTTTATTGTTCTAAATATACGTTAGAAAAAGTTGTTGCCGGGACTCCAAATCTTTGTGAGATACTACACAAGGGACACAGTGAAATAGGAAAAGGAATCTAGGCAGAACATTCATTTTTAAGGCTTGAATGTGGGAGTGGATGGACAAGGGTAGGAAAGACCAACGTTGTATATCATGTCTTAGTTGAGATATTAAGGGAAGATAGACCAATTGGTATAACTGTGAAACCTGAGGCAATAGGTGAATACCTAAATGCTTCAGGAAGGGGTCACAGCACATCGGGAAAGCCAAGTGAAGAGTTGGGGGAAGCAATATAGTTAAAGTTTAGGACTTCCGTTTTAGCAGTATTAAGGGTGTAGCCAGAAAGTTTTGAAAAAAAGGAGACTTGTTCAAACACTGATGGGCGGGATACCTAAGGGTTGACCAAATATAACAAGATATCATCTACATAAAGAATGAGTTTATGATGTAAACCCCCACCCAGAGGAACCCCCTCAATTGCTGGATTTTCCCTTATGCTCTAGGCCAAGGGCTGAATATATAGGGTGAACAGGAGTAGGGACAAAGGACAGCCCTAATGGGTGCCTCTCTGAAAAATGAAGCTGGGATGAAATATGTCCATTCATCCTAATATAACCGATGGGGCTACTATATAGTTTGAACAAAAAATGAATCAAGATCTATGGGAACCCAAACCTGTAAAGGATAAGAGATCTCATCGAAGGCCTTTTCCATGTCTAGACTGAGTAAAAGAGTTAGTTGTTTAGTAGCTTGGAGAGAGTTAAGGATATGAACTGTGCGTCTAAGACTGTCTTGGGTGCAGCGGCCTGGAACAAACCCAGTCTGGTCTAGATGTATCAAGTCCGGGATCACCTGCTGCACTGTTCATGTAATTAGAGAGGTGAGCAGCTTGTAATCAATGGTAAGAATGGAGATGGGCCTGTATGATGAGCAGACAGGTTTAGGTATCACTGAGATAACCGCTTGAGACCAAGAATGAGGTATTGAACCCTCCCGAGACAAGGCCTCCCAGTAAACATGAAGCATTAGTGGCATAAGCAGTTTCTTATAGTGCTTATAAAATTCTCTGAGCAGGCCATCCGTGCCTGGGCATTTCCCAGATTGATGATTACTTATCTCATCTGCTAATTCAGCGGAGGTAACAGGAGACATCAGGGACTCACCTCTTTGCTGTGAAAGGGTTGGTAGGGACAGATCGTTTAAATGGTGAGGAAGAGTATCTTGCTCTGGACTGGGGCCTGGCTGCACAGTTCTTTATAGAACATTCTGAATGCCTCTATGATCTCTGGGACTAAGCTTGGTGTTTGCTGCATGTGCAGGTGTTTCAGAACCATTATAACGGCCTTTGCCCTCTGTATTTGTAGTCTGCCAGCCAATAAGTGGAGAGACCTAGGACCTCCCTCGTGGTATTTTTGTTTTAAAAAGAGGAGTTTTTGTTCCACTTGATAGTGAAGAATACCACCCAATTCCTTTTTATGTGCCAATAAAGTTTTTGCATGGGCTCTGTCATTTCTGACTTTCTGTTGGGACTCCAGCTGTGCGATGTGGTGGGCTAAATGTTCCCTTCTAGCCTCTCATTGCTTTTTCTTGTGAGCGGAAAGGGCAATAAATCTCTCCCTGAGAATAGCCTTAGTAGTATCCCAAAGCAATGCTGGGGAAATATCTGGAGAGTCATTATCTAAGAGGGCCCAATTAAAAGCTTCTTGTATTGAATTCTTAACCTCAGTATCTTGCAAAAATGAAATATTCAAATGCCAAAGGTGTTTTTCCTAAAGTCCCCTAATTTCAATTGAAGGAAAAAAAGAGAAGCGTGGTCCGATAGAACCAAGTCACTCATCCAACAATCCTGAACTAAACCTAGAGTTTCTTTTAATAAAAAAAAGTAGTCAGTTCACAAATAGATCCTATGGGGGTAGTAGGTATAATTCCTTTGTTTACCATGAAGATGGCGACATGTATCTAAATATCCCATCTCCCCCAACAACTTAGCAAATTGTTAAGCAGTTCTGTGCTCCCGCCTGGATATACCTGAAGTACAATCAAGTTGTTTCAAATTAAGTCCTGCACTCACCAACCTCTGACAATAAACAAGGGCACAGGTCTAATATAAACAAGCATTTGTCACTGCCGAATGTTTGCTTGCTGGCATTGGCATTGGTAGTGTAGAAGTTATAGAGCTGCATAATAGGACTAGCAGTGAAGTATTAAACTGAAGCCAACCCCACCAGCACCATGCAGAGATGGACAGGCATTGGGGTGTGCCTTTGGGTCATCAGGCATAACGGCCACACCATTTCACCACACCCTACCCTGCAGACACTGACAAGTGTCCCGGCGTGCCTTGGGTTCTTTGGCCCTTATGCTCACCCCATTCCATCAGGAAATACGGTGAGATGGGTGCTGTACAGGAGAATGGGGTGAACTTTGGGGCCGAAGAGTCCAAGGCACACCTTGATGCCTGTCACTGGCTGCAGGGTGTGGAATGGTATGAGCATTGCAGGCGAGAATCCCAAGTCACACGGCTGATTCCTGTCAATCTGTACAGGGTGGGGTGCTATGGTCGGAAACCCTAACAGCTCAGGCGTTCATTGGCATTTTCACTCCAAATTTTCAACATGGGATTTTTGTGACCCCCACCTTAGGAACAGTGGCAATATCAGTTTGTTAGCGGAAAACTGATTTTGCTCAGCGACTACGTCATTTGGCACCACAGGTGCGAAACCACATTTCAAACAGGATGTGAAAAATGACAGCCGTACTGTTCATGGGGAGGTGAAAAATGGCAATGTTGAAAATCTGCAGTGAAAATATTAAAAAAACTGGGGAAGTCACGAGTGTGCGTAGAAAATGCACAACACACACCCGTAATGCAATTAGTTTGGGGATTTTTATTAGCAGATTGTCAACACAGGGATTTTGGAACCTCCGCTCATGAACAGTGTCACTGTGATTTTCTTAATCTGTCCTGAACAGTGATTTCCCACAGCGACCACGCATTACCTAAGGCTTACACACTGTTATGCGCACCTCCGTAGCTTAGGAATTTCCATCCAAGCCTGTAACATGTTTCTGCTGGACAGGAATATAAATAATCTTTATTTTTTTCTTCTATGGTTTGTATATGACATCCATACACATCCTGCTCCTGTGGGAACTGTATGTATATATTACGTTCGGGTTGTGTTATGTATATCTTTCTTGTACATGTGATTTGGAATGTAAATACTCTGCTCCTATCAGTATTGTAAACACATTGTTCCTTTTTATAACCCCCAGGGCGCTATCCTAAGGGCTATTACACCTGCCTGCCCTAACTGTGGCAGGGTGAGGGGCCCAGATCCGTTGGCGGGTGCCTCCACCCAGAGGTCGGGGTTAGAACAGTCGAGGTTGACTCAGTCACAGCCCTCGGGGTTGCTGCAACCCTCCTTTCTTCTCACTAGTGGCTTACACAGTTCAATTTCAGTGATCCTTACCATACACACTTACCCCCCCCGGCTCGAACCAGTCAGCTCACTCCGGGGACCCCCTGGAAAGTAAGGTAGTTACACCACATTCATTGAACAATTTTTCACCATTCATGCACAGCATAGCAGGTGTACTTTTGCAAAACAAGCAATTTGATTCATTTGAGGGGAGAAAACAAGGACTGGGGGAAATCAGGTTGATTAATTTACCACTACAGTATATGAAAATCTACCTACGGCTCTGTGCACAGGCCTAACCTATTAATTACTGTCTATGGTTACCCAAGCCCTAATGGCTAGTTCCTCGATGCAGCTGGTTGGGGCCCTGACACAAACAAACATTTAATTCCTGAGCAGATCAGATGGAGCCAGAAAGCTCAATTAGTGCAGTCAGCAATACAGCAAAGCGACTATTGCATATATTTATAAGTTTTAACAGGGAGCTACCCTGATCCAGTACCTACAACCCCAGCAGAGAACCACCCTTTCACCACTCGCAGTGCTGAACCTGAACTTCAACGGCCTTCTCACACATTTATATGGAAACAACAGAAGGGTACCATACCAGGCAGCTGCTTCCAGGACCCGAACAAACTCACAACGAATGTGGGCGTTTCACGGCAGCTTCAACGTCCTGACAGACCAAGCGCGATTCTGCAGATTCTCCAGTCCTCTTCAGGTGAAGCCTGGTCGGTAGCTATGCTTGTACACAACCTCCTCTGACCACAAACCTGCAGATTTGATTCGTGGAGCTCTGGCAATGCAAAACATCTGCCTCAGGCCTTTCACGCACTTCCCACGTGAACACTCAACGGTGCAAGACCTCAGAGCTCCCTTCTCCTTCACAGTCAAAATGCATCTGCCCTTAACACCATGGGGCAATCCTTACAGCTCGGGCGCTACTCGATTTCATTGGCTGGTTACACATGCCAGTCACCTATTCTAGCCCTCAGTAATGCGAAAAGGTGCCATGACCCATAATGCCACATCCATGAATTACAAGCGGTGCCCCCACTGGTAATCTGGCTCCATCCAGAGTCCTGATTCCGGGTTGGTCACCTCCACTCCATTTCCAGTGCCCCCTTAGCTGCTATTGGACCCCCTTCCACACAGTCCGGCTCCATTATGGAGGGGCACAATGTAAAGTCCCAGCTGCAATAAAAGGGAGTTAGGTAAACTGCAATTTCACCAACACTATACAAGTTCCTATAGGGAACAACTACATCTTTCAGGTGTGCTCCCTTAGTGCTCCTAGCGACTGCAGAAATGGAGCGATCACACAGCAGTCCAGAGTGGGACTCGAGCAGGGAAACCCAGTCCTCCATTTGAACCACTAAAGCCTGCAAACAGGCAGCTCTTAAAGAGACAGTACTGGAAGCTTTAAAAGCACTCACAACCCCCACATTTAGTGGCCTTACGACGAACACCAGCCCGGCATGGAGCATTCAAGGAAGCTCCGGGAAGGCTTCTAGGAACCCCCATTTGTAGGGGGGTTACACCCTTCCTGGCCTGGAAAGAACTTGGCGTCCGTGTCAAGTAGTTACCCTTAAATTACTTTAAGGTGAACAGCTTAATTTAACATTATGTCACACTTTAGATTACATGCATTGCTACTGTATTTACAGTTTACTACAATTTATGCAACATTATCCACACATGCAACTCTTTTCCTTTGTCTAAATCAGGTCATTAGTTCCTGCCCATGACACCTGGAAAGATGGGACCCCTCCTTATCAGTTACTTGTGGGTTACCTAAAGCAGGGGCACCACACTTGAAGGGCAGTACTAACAGGCTAGAGTTATCCCCCAAGGCTAGCTTAGGCAAGGAGCTCAGGGACACATACACCCCTTTATGGACCACATTTAAGGGCAGATCCGCAGGCTGATCCAGAGACTCATAACTCAACTTTACTACAGGCCGTACTTCTCGGCTAGAGCGTCTAGGGGTCTCGGAAAACCCTGCTACAGGCCCCGATTCCAATTCAGCTTCATTGAGATTAGTATGGGGAACCTCCATAGGGGAAGGGGACCCAGTGCTCATAGTACTTTCGGGGACATGACCCTCTACATCAGGACCCACACTACTTGGCTCAGCTGGGGACTGTTCAAGCACTAGTAAGGAACCATCAGGGCACTCAAAGTATTCTTCAGGTTCCAGCATATCACTGGCTTGTTCCCCCACATCACTTCCTTCTTCTGAAAAGTCAGATAGTTCAGCCAGGCCAGACAGTTCAACCAGATTCAAGGACCCCACCCCTTGGGCTTTGCTGCTACCCAATTCATCCTCTAGAACCATTGGTTCCGGAGACAAAGCTGGGGGTTCAGACAGTCCAGAAAGCCCAACCTCATCCCCAGAGTTAATGAGGGGATTGCCCCAAAACAGTTGGCTCAGTTCATAAGAGGGATAGTAGTCAATATTATTTTCATTGTCTTCAAACACAGATTGGCGATCATCTTCATCAGTGGGGTTTGGACAAGGCCCTCTTATTTGGCTTGCAGAAGAATAAAGTAGTCTGGGTTTTTTCTTGGCAGCAGATCTAGTCATATGTCTGGGGGGAGCATTGGGAGGTTCAGCTTCAATCAAGATCTGCCCAATTGGCAGCATGTGATTTCTGTGTATAGTTTCCACATCTTTTGAATTGTTTTCAGGCCGCACTTTATATACAGTTAAATCTGCCAGTTTTCCCACAACAATATGAGGGAGGTGATGCCATCTGTCAGCAATCTTATGTTTGACATGCAGTCCCAGATTCCTCAATAGCACTCTATCCCCTTCTCTCAGTTCCGTTGTTTTCACTTTCTTATCATACCTCTCCTTGTTGGCCAGGTTTTGTTTAGCAGCCATAGTCTGGGCCAGTTGGTAGGCATTTGGGCCTTCAACTTCTGTACATACTGTAGATGATTTGCTGCTTGCACCCCATCAGGGGAAACCCCGAAACGCACATCCACTGGCAGTCTAACTTCTCTCTCCCAAACATCAGCCTGTACGGGGAAAATCCAGTGGCATCACTTTTGGTACAGTTATAAGCATGAACCAGGGTGCTAATCTGCTGGCTCCATCTAGGCTTGTCTTTGGGTTGCAGTGTGCCCAACATATCAAGCAATGAGTGGTTAAACCTTTCAGGTTGGGGATCTCCCTGGGGATGGTATGGGGTGGTTCTTGATTTTCTTACTCCCCACAAAGATAGCATTTCTTTAATCAGGTGGCTCTCAAAGTCCCTCCCCTGGTCGGAATGGATTCTCTGGGGGGCCCCATAGTGAATAAAGAAGTTCTCAACAAGTACTTTAGCCACCGTAGTTGCTTTCTGATCCTTGGTAGGGAAAGCCTGGGCATACCGGTAAAATGATCAGTGACTACCAATATGTTACTGAGGTTTTTTAGATCTGGTTCTAAACTCAGGAAATCAATGCAGACCAGTTCCATAGGGGCACTGGTAGTGATACTGACCATGGGGGCGGCTCTCTGAGGTAAGGTTTTTCTTTGCAAACAACGGCCGCAGGTCTTGACATACTGCTCTACATCTGCACTCACTTTTGGCCAATAGAATCGGGTCTGTACCAGGTCAAGAGTTCGGTCTATGCCCAGATGCCCCATGTGATTATGCAGGGACCTCAAAACCAGTTCTCTAAAAGCAGTGGGCAGCACCAGTTGTTATTTGTCTACCCGGTCCTCCTTATCCACAGTCTCTCTGTACAGTTGTTGGTTAATCAGCTTTAACTTTGGGCCTTCTTTGTATAACAAGGCAGTTCTCAGGTCAGTGGAACGCAACTTGGACATGTCCCTCCCAGCCTGCAAAGCCTCCACAGCCATTTTTATCATGGAGTCTCAGGATTGAGCCCGTTGGAGACTATCATTGTTGAATTGGGGCAGCGAACTAGTGTCTAATGCAGAAAAATGACAGTAAGCAGCAGGTATGCAGTTCTCGGATGGCCCCAAGCAATCCACCATGCAGTCTACAGCATCAGAAGACACCTGTTCCTCCTTGTCAAATTTTTGGCAAAGGGCTCTTATGTCAGGTCCTGACAACTTGACCCAGTCAGTTTGTGGCATAGGCCTCTGAGAGAGAGCATCCACATCTATATGGTTTAGGTCTGCTCTGTACTCAACAGAATAGTCGTAGGTGGAAAGTGACTATGTGTTCAAAAACTCTCCTCCTCCTTCAAGGAGACAGCTTACCATCTCAAAAACATCTGCGTGTAAAGCCAAATATGCCTTGAATCACCCTGTTGCTTATACAATAACCAAATCAATTTTGGAAATGATAGCTGTTGATTTGCTACCATACAATGTGGTTGAACATATAGGATTCAGGTGGCTGCTTGAGTACCTCGAACCTCGATATAGTATACCATCACGGAAATACTTCTCGACAACAGGAATTCCAGATCTTTACGATGTCATATGTAAAAAATTAGGACGTGTCTTGTGCAGTGCTGTTAGAAGGGTGGTGCATCTCACAACCGATATCTGGACAAGCTGTCAGCCTGAACCCTTCATGTCCGTAATGGCACATTGGGCATGTTTCGATAATTCACATGGGACTAGGGACAGTGAAGCATCGCAGTTTGCTGTTCTAAGGATGTTTTTTTCCCATCTGAACATACCTCATACAACATCAACGAAGAGCTCCAAAAACCAATACAGCAATGGCTCATTTCACAGTGACGGTCAGTTGGCTTTATAGTTGCAGATAAGGGGTCCAGCATAAGGAAGGCCTTGGAGGAGGGGAGCTTTGTTCACATTCGCTGTTTTGTGCATTGCTTAAATATAATAGCTCATGGTTTTCTCAATGACAACAGGAAGATTAAGGCTCTCATTTTCACTGCTAAAAGGGTATGCACTCATTTCAGTCACTCTAGCAAAGCTCGTCACTTGTTTGAAAAAATACAGCAAGAGTACAGTTTACCTGTGCATAGACTGATCCAAGATATTTCAACTTAATGGAAATCAACCTTTTACATGTTCAAAAGGCTGCTGGAACAAAAGAAAGCTGTCAGGCAATACACCTTGGAAAATAAAATTGGTGATGCAGATGTCTATATTACTCCACCACAGCGGGCCATACTGGAGTTTCTCATTGTACTGCTCCAGCCATTTTAGGAAATCACCAGGGAAGTTAGTGCAACACAGCAACTCTCACCCAGGTGATACCCCTAATAAAAATGTTTTAATTCAGATTGAATCTAATTAGGGAAAAGTTAGAGAAGCAAAAAGTTCTATGATCACACAGGCTGTCAGTGGTTCTGCTGACACATGCAGGTTACCCCCCCAGAATACAAGAAGATCTAACAAGATGTATGAAAAGTCGAAGATGACAAACTATGAAAAATGCTTCATTCTGAGTACTACAATAAAGCAACAATCTTGGACCCATGAAACAAATCGAAGTAACTATTGAGTGATGATGATGACACTTGTTTCAAGATAAACAAACAAGAAATAACTGATGAAGTGCGTGCTGTCATGGAACAGAGTACAACAGCAGCACCACATTCAGAATATTCTTCACGACACAGCACAGCATCAGATGGCCCATCCTCTACTGTTGTGGCATTTTCTCCCTCTTCCTCCTCAGCTACTGCAGCCAAATCTTCTTCTTCACCACCAGCCAAACAGCACTACCCACAGTCACTTGGTTCAGCTTCATGTATCTGGAGTCACTTAGAAGATGTAATTGCAACATCTTCATCTGCCTTTTGTAACACAGCCTCAGCACAGACCACTGTTAAAATGTATCTGGCAGAGCTCAATACCAGCTGGAATGCTGGTCCTTTGAAATACTGGAAATCCAAACAAAATCCTGCTTTAGCAAACATTGTAATGAAGTACATGAATTGCCCTCCAACTAGCATTTATTCAGAACGATTGTTTAGTTCAGCTGGTAACGTCATTAACCTACTGTAAATCCCATTTGATACCAGAAAATGCTGCTGAGCACCTCGCATTTCTCAAAGTCAACATTTCTCACTTTAATTTCAAATATGATACTGAATAAAACATACACTGACTGTTCTGAGCAGTCCCTATCCACAAAACACTTTCAAGAATGTGTGCCTGTGATGTAAATCTTCTGTGAATAGGGTCTGCTACATGAGGTAGCAATTAACTGTAACAAGTCGGACCAGGATGTACTAGGCTAGGACACTATTACTTGAATGGTCACGTCTGCAGCACAGAATAGAAAAAAAAAATAACAACATCAGTGGGTTTAGAATCCAAATAAAGTAAGCAACTGCATTTCATGTCTCAAACTTACTTGGTGGTATCTAGTTTACCACTGTCGGATCTGGAAAGTAGGGTACTGCTGTCTACTACTACTGCTACTACTAATATCACTTTTTGTCCTCACAAGCCACAACTACTACCTGATACTGTTTGTCTTTACTCCAGTCCGTACCACTACTACTACTACTACTAGTCCCTTTTTTTGCCCTCAGCAACTGATCCTGACTGTACTGTTTTAATTTTTGTACAGTGCATGGCTTAGCAGATGCCTGAAACCCAGAAACTGAATACTCTTTGTATATTTCTAATGTTCCTCCATATTTGGCTGTGATTACTTCACAGAAAAAAATACAACTAAATTCATATAATTTCTTTATTTTTGTGTACGTGTGGTATGCTAGCCTGGTTACATCTCACTTACAGTAACTGGGCTGAGATTATTATATTACTATATTTTATTTTTGATACTTAAATTACTTGGCAGTGGCTGGCAGTAGTCGTGGAACAAGGAAGGATGTAATTGTGTTGTGTGTCATTAGGTCTACAGGTGGCAGTGGCAACATTTTTTTATGACTGCACTGCACTTAACTGATGTGATGTGTGACTGACTACCTGCCTGGGTGGCGGTGATTGTGACGATAGCCATCTGCTTGTTATTATTTGTATTATATTTTTGATATAAATATATAGTTAGACTTCTGCTTAGAAACACAGGCCAAGTAGCAAAGCATCATGGAACATAGGATTAAAACAGAGAGAAAAGAAGGATCTGCCCTTTCCCTGACCCAGTGGAAAAACTAATTAAGAGCTTCCTTTTGACACCAGGTTGTAACAGGTTGTAAAATCAGCCACTACTTTGAACCTAGGAAACCTGTTATAAAATATTGCATTTTATGACCTGTCGGGAGGAAAGCAAATTCTAACAGTTACCTGTGAAAATCTTCACATAGCTAAGAGGAGTGTCTTTCAGGATGTTCTTCTGAAGATCAATGGGGTAATTTTGACCTGTCATAATTCATGCTCTGTGGCTCACTAATGAGGAATAATAATTTTTAAGTAGAATGTGTAGCAGTGTGCAGATGCATGTGACTAATTCAGTATGCAGGAATGAGAGTGACCTCACAACCAGCATCACCACAGAGCTGAGAACTCACAAGCTGGGTGGAACCCTTTTTCGCCCCCTGATATTGTCAAGTTGCTGAGGGAACATTGCACACTTGTGTTTGGACTTTCAACAGACACTTGTGTTCTAGACTCTTAAGAAGCACTTCTACCAAAGTTAGGTAATTTCAGCACCACTATTTACTAACTGAAACAGGGGTAGGATCTGTTACTCAGTAAAAAGGTGTTTGGTTTTGTAATTTCCATTTTTTTATTTGACTGTACCATTAAGGTTATATTTTCTATGTTTTGTATTTTTATGTACTGATTTTTTAATTTTAGTAAACTTTGTTTCCCTTGAAATCCTGCCTGAGCCATTTTCTCATTTTGAGTGTGAATGTTGGGACAGTGTTGATAATTCTGACATAACTGTTAAAGTGCTTATATGGTGTCACCATATGCCTCAAGGTAAGAAAATACCTAGGTCTCAATTGAATCAGCAGGGGGATTGTGAACCAGGTTGTGTGCCTGCTGGGTTAAGTATTGCACTGCTTTCCTTAAAGAGAATGTGATATTTGGACCTGTTACCTGGGTGTGCTAGCGAAAAAGGGTTCATGTTTTACCCCAGGACTTGAGACGGGTAGTTGTTCGGACCCAAAACAGACAGGAGAGTTTCCCTCTTCGTCTTCTGTTTACATACTGCACTTCGAGGTCGGGCACTGTGGGAGCAGAGGGCCTGACTCCCAGAGTGTGTTTGTGACAATGATCACTATATCTTTCATTTTTCTTCTTTAAGGATTCAGTGTGTTGATCAGATTCAGATGAAGTAGTCGTAGTACTAGAAAACATTACTACCTCTTGGACCAGGTAGTGTACCATTTACCACAGTACACTGGGGCATGCGAAGCAGTTGCATCATTCACATGGTTAGGGTGGGTGGTCTCTCTTAGTGCTGCTCATTTGATCATTCACATCCATTTCTTTGGCCTGTTTGGCTCTGACTGGGACATCTATCAAAATAACACCCACACAGCACCATTAATAAAAAAAATCTTAGCTGCTTGGCAGTGCCTGCAGTGCTTGGTGGTGCTATGATATAGGTATTTGCATCTTTCTTTCTGTCTGGCTCTGTCTCTCTATGTCTCTCCCAGCACTCTCATGTCACAGACCATAGCAGAATATGCCACTATTACAGGCCTACCATGAAGGGACTAATAGTGAGTGATTACTTTTTTATTTAGCAGTTTTACATTAATTTTTATACAAATAATCTATTAAATTATTTCCTTTGGGCCTCTGTGTCAAATGTGACCAATTTTGACCAGTTTTATGCATTTTTTTGCATTTTTTCAATTATTTATCAATAAATCAGAACTAATCAGAACAAATCCGAACTTCACTGTGTTCCGGTTCTTATTTAATTCGGGTCAGAACTTCACCGAGTTCTCCCAGCCCTATCTCTCGTGATGTACAGGGTGATGATGCAGTTCTCAGTGAACCCCACACTGACTGGTCTCTCGCTCTTCTTCTTTTCATCTCTCACTTCCATCTCTGAGGGTGTTTGATGTTGCAGGGCCATGGATGTCCTTCTGATGCTGTTCAGGGGCTCACCTGGCTTCAGCTGTCAGTTGTTGACCTTCTTGTTTTGCCATGCAGTTCAGTCTTGGAAAGGGTAAGGAGGAAGGGGGGTCCACTGTAATCTCTAGATCAGGGGCTCCCCATCAAGCAGACTGAATTGACCAACCTTCTACTGCCTAATTCATATGTAACCCAGGGCTACACATCTACCACTCAGCATCCTGGCATCCAGCCCCTAGTGTGTGGTGATAACCAATGCTTGGCTGTAGCACTGGCCAGCCAGTTTCCCAGACTAGCTGCTGATTCCACAGGTCAACTTTGGTTGAGCTACACCATCACATATTTCTCACTCAAGCTGCAGCTTTCAGCTTTTGCGCCAGGCTAAAATGTGATTACCTCTGTTAATGAAAACAAGAATTCTGCTTCTCCTTCTTGTTCTGTCTCTTTCAAGCAGATGCACAGTCTGCCTTTGCAGCAGCTCCAACAGTCTGCCTTCTCCTACAGTCACATGCTGAATGAATGGCTCCTGGCACAGCCCCTGCTGTTCACTGAGGAAAGCTAGCTCACCATTGATCCACTAGGTTGTCAATCAGTCTGAGGCCTTACTGGAGGTCCATTTCAAGACAGATGAATAGCCCTGAATTCAGATCAGAAATTCCTTAGTCCTCCAGTGTCCTAGGAGCTCCATGTGTCTCCCTCTCCAGACTCTGGATTTGCTGGTGGAGCAACCCCTCATACATGTTGCTGTAGGGATAGAGGTCAGGGTGCTTAAGATGGTGGCATTCTGTGCTGCTGAGGGGAACTGGCACCAAAAGTTCTATAAGTTCTATTTTAAAAGAGTTCCTACTCTGAAACAGTTATTTGCTATCCCTTTGTGTCTTCGCATGGTCTGCGTTTGCAGTCCGGTGCCATTGAGGTACTTCATTGGAGAATTCCAGATCCAGTTGCAAGCACCAATGCCAATCCTCATCATCATTGGCAGGTACCCTTTGATGTGTGGCAGAAAGCCACAGTTGTGGTGATGTAGTAGGCACCAAAGTAATCCTGCTCCTTTTTCTGGCAGCAGTGTTCCTCCAGTCCTCATCCACAAAACGTCAGTCCTCATGGGCCGGAGAGAGCTGGGAAGGGTGTTAGAAGTTCTCCTCTGTAGAGCCTTTGGTGAGCCCTCAAACTATGCTTCTGTATAAAGTTCTACAAGGCCCCAAAGTAATTATAAATTTGTTGAACAAGACCATCCAGCCAGGAGGTCAAGCTTGGGTTTTGCAACAAATTGTTTATTGTTTATTAAAATATACCAACACCAGCCAACTATGTGCAACTGCAGCAGGCCTGCAATGTTTCACTTGCTGAGTACCCAGTGAAACACTGGGAGCTCCCTGGAGACATAGAGGTTTACTGGTACCAGTAGGGAGCAGGGCAGAGGCATGGACAGCACAGTTATGCAGAGTCATTGTGTCGTTTGTGGGGTGGGCCGCATAGAAAGTTAAGTAGCAACTGCTGGGGCACTGCATGCATATAATGTTGTATCTCAGACCTTATCTAATTTTTCCTTCCCTTCAGACCTCACTCCTGTCCCCCTAATAAATCCCTTTACAGTAATTGTTTGAATGATTGACTCTTTAGCTTGTTGTTATTCTCTCTACTGTCCCCTCCTCTCTTTTTACTTCTGTCTCACCACCCCTGCTGCTTCTCTTAAGGCCCTTTCAGTCCCAAACCTCAACAAGGGTGAGAGCCCTGATGATCTTGACCCCAAACTCCTTTATCTCTATGCTCATACCATTGTCATCCCTATTACCTACCTCATTAACCTCTCCTTCTCCTTATCCGCAGTCTCTAACTCATGCAAACTGGGTATAGTCATACCCCTTCCTAAAGAGGGTGACCCCTCTTCCTCTGGAAACTACCATCCTGTCTTTCTACTCCCCACTCTGACTAAACTCCAGGAATTATGTCTTCTCTCCCAACTCATCCCTTTTCTTGACTCAACCTCCTTTTTCAATCCTTTCCAGATTGACTTCCAACAGTCCCACTTTACCTCCACTTCTTTCCTCGGGCTCAGTGATACTGTCCACTCTGGCATTCATCAGGCCTTGCCATCTCTGCCATCTTTGTCGACTAGGGCAAAGATTTTGACACTGTTGCCCACCCCATTCTCCTGGACAAGGTTAAGGCAGCTGGGCTGTTCACCTTCTCAGCTGAGTGCTTTCACTCGTACCTTGAGGGCAGACATCTAGCTGTCCATATTGCAGACTTGCCCCCCCCTCAGTTTGCTTAGGTATCCTGTGAGGGTCTGTCCTTGAACCAGTTCATTTCTCCATTTTTCTAAACAACCTCCCAGCTGCCTGTTCATTTGTATCCATTTACAGGTATGCAGATGATATGGTACACTTTACCTCTGGCTACTCTGCCCTCGGCCTCTCGGCTCAGTTCCAACTGGATTTTAACAATGCCCAGCACAGGTTCCATGAAAACCAGTTGTCCCTCAAGGAAAGAAAATGGTCTTTATGACTTTTGGCACCAGGCAAAGGCTTGCTAGACTCACCCCTCTCCTCTCCTACCATACCATTGATGGTACAGTGATTGGAAATGTCCCCTTCTTCAGATACCATGGGGTCTGTCAGGACCACCACCTCAGTTTTTCAGCTCACATGGATGCAATCCAAAAGAAGGCCAACCCCAAACTTGGTGCACTTTACAGGAATAAGAGAAGCATCCTACTTGCTGCCTGCAGAGGGATCCTCTTGAAGACGATTCTCCCCATTTGCGACTATGGTGACATTGTTTACAGTGCTGCTGCTAAGTCTGCCTTAGCCAGACTAGACCCTCTCTTTCACACCTTCTGTTGATTTGCCCTCAACAAACCCCTGCACAATCACCACTGTTCTTTGTACACCTTCCTCTCCATCTTCTCCCTTGATGTCAGGCACCTTGTCCAGCATGTCTCCTTTGTCTCCAAAGTTTGGTTTGGCTCCCCTCCCTCTTGTCTAGCTTCTCTCCTCTCTCCATCCCACTACAGCTTACTCCCTTTCCAATGCTTACTTTCACTCTGTTCCCTCTTCCCCCAATGAAGTCCTCAGCTGGTCAAGCTGTCTTCTCTTTCCAGTCCCTAATCTCTTGGCCTCTAACCCCCTACACACACTTAATTCCCTCTGCTCCTTCCCTTCCTGCTCTGAAATCTCTCCTCCATGATTTCACTACTCACTCCTGCAGTTGCTTCTGATACTGGGTCTTGGACTTTTGTCCACTGCCTTCCATGCTGTACTGCCACTAGTTCAACCCTCCGTCTCCTATAGTTTCCGGCCACTACCCCCACCCTCTTATCATTGCATTGTTGCTCACTGCATACTGTGATTATTGTTCTTTTGTAGTTTGTTGTATAGCATAATTCCTGCTCAGAAACATTGCCTGCAAATGCTCAGTTGTTAATTCTGAACATTGTACTTGGTATTTGCACTGTTCTCTCTTTTACCCACTCCCTCCAGGACACATCTGGGAACGAGCTGATACCAGCTCAGCATGTCTTTCCTGGTTTGAAATAAATACATTTGTAGAGTGTTAGGTTTCTGTTGGGTCAAACTGCCACTGCATTGTGTGGTAATTACGTGTGGGGGAGGGGCTGTCTCAGTGGGGATCAAAATGGGTTGGTACTGTTTCATGGGGTAGTACTAGTTTGTGACCTAGCACACTTAATTTTCCTGGGTGGAGGCACCATGCAATGTATTTTAGCTTAACAGAAGCATAGTAGGGGGCAAGGAGAACAAGAATAGAAGAGGTGGAAAGGGAGGTGTTGAGAAGGCAAAGCATGAAGAGGGTAGTGAGGGCAGAGGGGGAGATAGGGAAGTTTCAAGTGTTGACAATGGCAGGAAGGGGAAAGGGGGTTGCATGCAGAGTGGGAGCAAGGTATGAAGAGGCACATGTGCCAACGCAAGGAGTCTTGGAAATAAAATTCCAGTCCTGGAAGCTATCACAGCAGAGGCAGACTTGGATCTTGTGGCCATTACTGAGTTGTGATGCATAGAGAGTTATAACTGGGACATGGCCCTACCAAGCTACACTAAGACCAGGAAGGATAGGGAGGGGAGGAAGGGCAGAGGGGGTTGTGCTGTATTTCAGGGGGGTATCAGAGCCACAGAAAAGGAAATCAAGGCAAAGGATGGGTTGGAGGTGCTGTGAGTCACCAGGGGACAGGGGGCAGAGACACTATTTGCAATGGCGTGATATACAGACCTCCAACACAGGGCAAAGAATTGGATAAGGCACTTGGGGAAATCATCAGCATGATTGCAATAAAGGGGGAAATGCTGCTGGTGGGAGACTTCAATCTGCCAAATATAGACTGGAGCATCCCAGCTGCAGCCTTGGCTGGAAGCAAGGCCATCCTAGAATCCCTGCAGTGGCTATTTCTCAGGCATCTAGTCAGAGAGAACACTCAAGATGGGGCAGTATTGGACCTGGTGCTCACTAACAGGGGCAGTATTGCACATGCCAACGTGGGATGCCTCCTGGGTACCAGCGATCACTGTACCATATGGTTTAACATAAGAACTCTGGCAGAGACAAACCACACAAGGACCAGGGTCCTGGACTTCAGGAGGATAGATTTGAAAAAAAAATGGGTGAACGCCTCAGCGACAACCTAATGGGGGGATTGCCTGGCTGAGGTAGAGAAACAGTGGCCAAATTAAGGGATGGCATAGTGAAGGCAACAGGCTTCTGCATGAAAAAAGTAGGCAAAAACAGGGGGAAAAAGAGGCCACCATGGTCTTGAGGGACATGGCTTTGAAGGCAATGGTCAAAGGGGTGGCATTCAGGAGATACAAGGAGACATAGAGGGAGGAGGATAGGGAGGTGTACTAGGAGCAGCAGAGGGAAGCAGGGAAGCAGTGAGGGGGCACAGATGGGGGAACATATAGCCAAAGGGTTAGCAAAAGGGGCAAGGCCCTTTTTATATACAGAAGTAGAAAGATGAAGACAAGGGGCAGGACTGTGAAGTTCAGCAGGGTAGGGGGAGATTGTGCCAGGAGGATCAGGAAAAAGTATATATCTGGAACATATACTTTTGGTCAGTCTTCACAGTAAAGGGGAAGGGGGGATGGACCACTTAGAAGCAGCAGAAACACTGAGGAGAGGGAGGGAGGTGGACACAAGTCCATTCACAGAGGAAAGAGTTCCAAGAGGACTTGAAAATCTGAAAGTGGATAAGGCTATGGGGCAGACAGAGTACACCCTAGGGTGCTGAGGAAGTACAGGGAGGTAGTGGCTGGACCTTTGACTTCCCTATTCAGCAACTCACTGGAACAGGAGTGGCTCCTGAGAACTGAAAGGGGGCACATGTAGGGAGGAGTCTGGCCACTATAGGCCAGTCCATATAACTTCAGTGGTGGGGAAGGTAATGGAAACACTATTAAAAAAAGGCAAGTGGAGTATCTTGAATCCAGTGGGTTGCAAGACTAGAGGCAGCATGGAATTACAGGGGGGGGGGGTCATAGCAGATGAATCTGACCCATTTCTTTGATTGGGTAATCAGGGAAATAGATCAGGGTGGGGAAATAGATATGGTCTACTTAGACTTCAGTAAGGCCTTTGGCACCATAACACATAGGAGGCTTATAAAGAAACTGGGCAGTTTGGGAGTGGGACCCAAGGTGGTAATCTATGTATGAAATTAGCTGATGGATAGGTGACAGAGGGTAGTGGTAAATGGCATTTACTCTAATGAGGGGAGGAGAGGGAGAGCAGTGGGGTACCTCAGGGCTCAGTACTGGGACCAGTGCTCTTCAATGTCTTCATAAGTGACATTGCTGAAGAGCTGGAAGGGCAGATATGCCTCTTTGCAGATGACACCAAGATCTGCAATAGGGTAGATACTCCATAGGGGGTGGAGAGAGTGAGTAGGGACCTGACCGGAAGAGATGGTGCACCAGAACAAGAGGGCATGCAGTGAAGCTGGAAGAGAGCAATTTAGGAAGGATGTGAAGAAGCACTTCTTCACTGAAAGAGTATTAGACACCTGGAAGAGTCTTCCAGCAGAGGTGGTGGGAGTGAAAACAGTGGAGGGCTTCATGAATGCATGAGATAGCCACAAAGGACTCTTAGTAGGAAAGTAAGGGGAGGAGGGAGTAGTCAGAGATCAGGTTGGGTTTGCAGTGACAATATAGGCAGGGACAAATTGGGCAGACTCTGTAGGCCAAGTGGCCCTTATCTGCTGGCAAATTATGTGTCTATGTTATCATCTGCAGGCAGCTCCTTGGGGAATTCCCACAGGCATTAATGACAAAGGCAGTGGCGACTCCAGGAATTAGCGATGACCAGGTCACAGGCAGGGTACAGAAAGCTTGTGTCTGGACATGCAGGGGAATTTTAATCCAGACCATGTTGCCAGCTGTTTATCACTGCTTGGGCACAGCAGATTTTTACCCATGCATGTGCCTTGACTGGCTGTATCTTGAAGCCACTCATAAACCCATGTCTCTCTATCTTATCTGAGCCCATAAGGCAGGGTAGAACACTGAACATTTGCAGTGGCCCAGGACACACATATAGCCCTGATCTACAATCTCATATGGATTCAGTATAGTACACACTTTGTATAGGCTAGTAGGGCTCCCAAAACAGATTTTGTAAATGTGTCAAGTTCAAAAGGGTGAGGTTGAGTAGGAGAATTTACCCTTGTGCTCTCAAACTGGGTTTTATAGGAGCACAGCTAGATCGTCAGAGGGGACATGGAGATCTCCACTGAGGATATCTCCTTCAGTTATTTACTGATTGATTGATTGATTGATTGAGTGAGTGATTGATTGATTGATTCCTGTTTAACCAGGAAAGTGGTCTGGATCACAAAGATCCATTTTCAGCCACGCCTGGGGAATAGGTACAACATAGGGAATATAAACATTACATAAAAGCACAAATAAACAGAACACAAATATTTAGTTGAATGGGTCACACCTTTGGAACTACACTATAAGACATCAGCATCAGGCCCACTTGGAAACATTTTACTAGCTAGGGGCCACTCACAATGATGTGCAGCGTCAACACATATATAACGTGGGAGGCCCCATCACTTGGTTCTTTCTTCCACTATTGGTCATCCTTGTTGCACCTGCTGCAGGAAATGCCGTCAACCAAGTTGTTGCTGTTTATTATTTTACTTTTATTTAACATAAAAACATAGATTTTGTCAGCAGAAATGGACCATTAGGCCCATCCAGTCTGCCACTTGTCCCTGCCTATTCTGTCACCATTGGCCCTAGCTGGTCAAAGGTGTTACTCCCTCCCCTGTTCCTCTGATTAATATGCCCCTGTGCCTATCCCACGCATACTTGGAACTCCCCACAGTCTTTGCACCCACTACCTCCTCTGGCAGGCTATTACAGTCATTCACCACCAATTCTGTGAAGAAGTATTTCAGCGCACTCTCTTAAACTTCCCCCTCATAGCTTCACTGCATACCCCCTTGTTCTAGTGCCTTTCTTTCTCTGTAGTAGACCCTCCACTTGCACCTTGTTCACTCCTGTAAGGTACTTGAAGGTTTCAATCATGCCCCTTCTCACTCTCCTCTCTTCCAGGGAGCAATGTTGAGTTCCTGCACTTTTTCCTCATATGGCTTCTTGTGCAGCCCCCTCACCATTTTGGTTGCTGTCCTCTGTACTGCTTCCACTCTTTCAGTGTCCTTGCAGAGGTGCAGCCTCCGGAACTGGACAAAGTACTCCCGGTGAGGCCTCATCAGTAAATGATACAATGGCAGCACCACTTTCCTCTTCCCGCTAGACATCTCTCTGCCAATGCACCACTCCCCTGGTACAACAGGTCCAAAGACCATCCTTGAGGCTGCTGGCTCAGTGGGAGCTCTGTCCAGTGGTGCCAGAACGGTTTGAAAACTGATAGGGCCAAGGACGTAAGGGGTAAATTTTCACCTATTAAATATATTACCATGATAGCAAAAAGTGATAGGGCCACTTATGAAAGTGGTAGGGCCATGGTCCTAGTGCCCCCGTTCTGGCACTTATGGCTCTGTCCACTCCAGGTCACCTGCTCCAGGAGCCTGCTACAACAACAGCAGATATTGCAACAGCTCAGCTCATTTTGACTCACTAGCAGCGCCACACCTTGCATGGCACCACTCAGCCTCATCCCGTCCACACACCTGAGCCAGTGCCACCCACCCCAAGTTGGTGTTAAATTGAAAGGTGGTGGTGTGAGTAAAAACAGTCAGTCAGCTTTAGCACCCCTACCCAATTCATGCACATGGTTCAACCCATTCCTCCTCCTTGAGCTCTACCATAGCTCACTGTATTCCTTATACCCTCCCTGTCTACACCGAACCCCACCACTTTAAATTGCACAATTTTGTCTCCCATACTCTTCTAAGTGACCCTCAAGCAACTGAGATCCCTAGATATCTGGCTGTGTAAAGTATTCTGTGTATTCTTTCACCTATTGTTTTGTAAAAGGGCGAAACTTTTTGTTGATGCACTTTGTGGGGTCATGTAGTTGCTTCATTTACTCCTGCATCATTTACCTTGTATGTTGCTATAATTATACAATACTGTTATTTAAACTCATATGCTGAAATACACTTTAGTGTTTCATCTGTTGAGTTGCTTTAAATGAAATGTAATGCAAGCTGCAAGTTTTGAATGTAGCCATCTTACCTGCTACTTAATTCTCTTCTGCAAACAGTCAAATGTGATCTGTGCTGCAAAAATTGCCATGCAGTTTGTTGGATTTCTGCTGAGCTTCTAGCTCATTTTCAATAGTCCTGCTGCCTAGTGCCATTTCTACTGTTCCATAACCAGCTTAAAATCCTATTTTATCTAATCACTTTCCTGTAGACTGCCTTACCCTAGCTCTTCCCTATTCTCTTCTTTCCTTCACAACTCCCTTTTCAGCACAGTCATGCTTTTCATTACCCTCTCCCTTGCCTTTTCACTTAGGATCCCCTACCACCTACCACTTTCCTGTCACTACCCAACTCCTACCATGTCCCTCCTTCTGCATCCCCTACCTTTCCCTCCTCCTGCTTCCCCATCCTGTCCCACTCCCCTTAGTTACCTGGCCTATCACTCCTGTCATCCACCTGCATCCATTTGGCATCTCTCCATTCTAGGCACTTGCCACCTCCACCCGCTCCCCATACTACTTTGTCCAATTCTACCCGGACTAGGAGGCATATGCCTGTCGCTACCCAACTCATAATCTCATTACTCCTGTTGATGGCTTTCGACATTGAGCCTAACCCAGGACCCACACCCATCTTCCCTCCCAAAGACCTGCTATTTGCCCACCTAAATATCAGAAGTCTCCTTCCTAAGGTCGACCTCCTTCAGCCTGTCATAGTCAACTTAAAGCCAGAAGTGTTAGTAATATCAGAATCATGGCTCTCCTCCAAAATCTCAGATAGTGCTATCATTATCCCTGGATACTCCATAGTTAGACAGAATCACTCTAGCAGGGGTGGTGGTATTGCAAAGTATATATCTTCTGCTATCCAATACACTACTCTTCTATCTATGCATCTCCTCCTCTCAGCTTATGAGCTGATCATGTTAAAACTTTCCCTCCCTCCCTGTAATCTTAGCCAGCGTCTACTGCCACCTTGGTCTCACCCCCTGCACTATCACTGACCTTCTCTCTACCATCTCCTCTCACTCCTCCCCCAATGAGCTGCTCATTCTTCGGTACTTTAATTCAAACTAGCTCTCCACCTCTAACTCCAAAATTCTCCATGCTACATCATCTCTAAACCTCTTCTAGCTTATCATTGATCCCACTCATTACAAAGTTAAATCATAAAACCACTCATTGCTAGACTGGGTACGTACCACCCACCCCCATCACATTATTGCTTCTGGCACCCTACTGGCTGCCCCCAGTGACCACCACATGGTTTACAGCATTTGTAAAATCCAATGCCCAATAGCTCTTCCCAATATCCTTTTAATCTGGTCATTTAGATCCTTAGACCTATCTGGCCTTCACAATGAACTGACAAATGCAGACTGGTCTCCCATCTCTTCTGCCAGCTCCATCGACTCAGTCCTTGTCTGCTTCCGATCTACTGTACCTTCCTATCCATCTGGGATAAGCACACCCCATAAGGAAAACTAGAGTCAGAGGTACCCACGTCCCCTGGATCTCTGCAGAACTCCTTGCTTGTCTCTGTGCTAAAGACTCAGCACGAAAGGCTCACAAATCTTATGGCTCTCCTCAAGACTGACTCAAATACTGCACACTGCGTAATACCTACACCAGAGTCATCAGATTAGCCAAAGCAGAGCACTTTTCTGGTAATTTCCAGAAAAATGTTAATCACCCTACCATGTTCTAGAAGGTTGTTCACACCTTTTTCTCCCCTAAGGTCCAGCCCATGGTCCCCATCCTTAAAATTAATGATGGCCCTATCTCAGACCCTCTTTCAGTGGCAAATGAGTTCAAATCCTATTTCACCTCCTGTGCTTCCACTCTCCTTTCCTCCCTCCCTCCAGCATCTCCAATATATCCCACCCCAAACCTCCTTCTCCATCCCCTTCTTTCTCCTTCTCTCCTATCTCACCGGCTGTCACCTTCAAGTCTTTTCTTGTCCTCAACCCCAACAAGGGCAAAAGTCCAGATGGTCTCAACCCTAAACTCCTCCATCTCTCTGCCCCAGCAATTGATGTCCCTATCTCCACCCTCCTTACTCTTTCTCCCTTGGCTCTGTCCCTGGAGCCTGGAAACATGCCACCATTATATCCCTCCCTAAAAGTGCTGACTCTTCTACCCCAGGCAACTATTGCCCTGTATCTCTCCTTCCACGCTGGCTAAACTCCAGGAGCACCTGGTTTTATCGCAACTCTCCCCCTTCCTTGACTCCACATCTTTCTTCACCACTTACCAGTCTGGGTTCTGTAAATCCCAACTCCACCTCCCTCCTCCATTCTTTCTGGTATGGATAAGGGCCATATTACCTCAGCCATTTCTGTTGACCAGGCCAAAGCATTCAACACTGTTGCCCACCATCTCCTCCTCACCAAACTTACTGCAGCAGGGCTCTCTGTCCCTGCCACTAACTGGTTCCACTTGAAGGTAGGACTCAATCAGTTTGAATTGGTAATTCCACCTAACCCCCCCCCCCCCCAATCAGTACCGGTGTCCCCCAAGGCTCTGACTTTGGTCCGATACTCTTTTTAATTTTCCTAAATGATCTCCCTGCTGCCTGCACCTCAATGTCCATTCATATGTATGCTTACAATACAGTCCTGTTTGCCTCCTGCCCTTCCCCCTCTGATTTGCTGCCCAGTCTACAGCTGAACTTTGATAATGTTCAGCGCTGGTTCTGGACAAATCAGCTGGCTCTAAACGCCAATAAAACAGTCTCCATGACCTATGACTCTAGGCAAAAACTCATCAGGATTGCTGCTCCCCTTCCTTCCATACCATGGATGGGTTCACCATTGAAGTTGTCCCATCCTTCAAATTGGGGTCTGGCTAGACGGACACCTTGACTTTTCTGAACATGTGGATATCATTCACAAAAAACTCCATCCCAAGCTTGGAGCATTTTACCACAACCACAGCTGCATCCCTCTGCACACCCACAGTTCAGAAAACGATTCTGCCTCAATTTGATTATGGAGACACTGTTTGTAGTGCTTCTCCTAAATCCACCCAGTCCAGACTGGACCCACTTTTCCAGTCCTTCTGCCTCTTTGCACTGGACGCTCTGCCTCGAACTCACCACTGCTTTTTCTATACTTCCCTCTCCTTCCCTTCTCTTGAGGACAGACAACTGGCCCATTGCGCTACTTTCATAGAAAAATACTGGCTGAGATCTCTCCCTTCGTACCTTCCCTCCATCATCTCCCAACCCTCACCCTCCCCTTGTACCCTTCACAGCTCCACTTTCCACTCCCTTGCTCTCCCACCCAGGTCCTCCTCGGTTGGCTAAGCTGCTTTCGCCTATCATTTCCCCAAACTCTGGAACTCACTCCCACTACACATCTGGTCCACCTCATCTCCCTTCTCCCCCCCAGTCTGAACTCATCACTCCCTCTTGTACATGCTGCTGATACCCCCTCATCATCATCTGCCTGCACTGACCCAGCCTTGAAGGCATGGTTGTGTATTAGCTGTTTATTACCTATACTGCCATTCTATGTATGTTGGATTGTGTACAAATGTGTAAATTATCTGCATATTACCTGTATATTCTTGTATAATTGTTACCTATATTTACTGTATACTGTATTTTAATCATATTGTAGTCCCTCTGCCTCCTCCCTCCAGGATGCATCTGGAAACAAGCTACTTCAGCTCAGTATGCCTTTCCTGGTGAAACTCTTCAAATAAATAAACAAATGCACCCCAGCATCCTGCTGGCCTTTCCTATTGCTTTGTCACACTGTCCAGCTACCCTGAGGTCATCAGATGTGATGACTCCAAGGTCTCTTTCTTGCTTGGTGACTGTAAGCACAACTCTCTCTATCTTATACACAACCCCTGGGTTCCACAGTCCAAGGTGCATAATCTTGCACTTTTTGGCATTGAAACCCAGCTGCCACCCCCTAAACCATTCCTCTAATTTCCTCAGATCCCTTTACATTCTCTCCACCCCTTTCTGAGTGTCAACCCTGTTGCAGATTTTTGCATCATCCACAAAGAGACACACCTTGCCAGCCCATTGGTACAGAGACAGGGCATCCTTCTGTGATCCCGATGACCCAGGTTCAGGAACGGACTCGGGACATCGGAGAGCCGTCTGTGGGAGAAGGATTGATTGTTCTAGGGACTGCTCATCTTCTCGGGGGGGGGTTGTGTGTCTGGCATGCTACAAACCCCTAGTGGAGACCGAGTGAAACGCAGTGCCGGCACCATATCGGCTGGACAGATGCTGGCTGTCACTGCACATCCCTGCCCCCAATATAGCATACAAAATGCTGTCCCCAAAGTATGAAGCTCTGCTCTGCTACCGTGTCTGCCAGGTGGGACCCTACTCCTGAGCCCCCACCCTGGGGGGGTAAGCAATGGCAAGCTACCGTTGATTTGGGGGAGGGAGCACCTGCCCAGTGACCCCATCCAGGGGGGTAAGCCTGGGCATGGGGAGACAGTAGGAGCAGGAGCTGAGCCCCTACTGGCGGATCAGGGGCTGGAAGAAAGAATAAAAATTATAAAAAGAGACACAAATTACCCTCAAGCTCCTCTGCAATGTCCCTTGTGAAATACTGAAGAGGGCTGGTCCCAGTACCAAATACTGTGGCACACTAGTCACTCTCTCATCACCTGGGTCGGTACCATTTACCACCACTCTTTGCCCCCACCCAAGGCTGCTTAGTTTCTTAATTAGCTTCCTGTTGGGCACAGTGTTGAAAGCCTTACTGAAGTCCAGATAGTCCATCTCCACTATTCCACCTTGATCCACCTCCCTGGTAACCTACTCAAGTAAACCTATGAGATTTGTGACATAACCTCCCTCATGCGAAAGCATGCTGACGGTGGTCCTGCAGCCCTTTTGCCCTGAGGTGCTCCACAAGCATCTCCTTCAGTTGTGTCTCCATTAACTTCCCCACCATTGATGTGAGACTGACTGGCCTGTAGTTGTTAGCATCCTCCTTACTGCTGCAATTGTGCAGAGGGACCATATTGGGCCTCTTCCAGTCCTCTGGAATGTCACCCATCTCCAGTGAGTTGCTAAAAACACTGCCAGAGGGGCAGCCAGCACTGTGCTCAATTCCTTTAGGACCCTTGGATGAATCCCATCTGGCCCATCACCTTATTCTCTTTTAAGGCTTCCAATCCATTCTGGACCCTCTCCACTGAGAATGGACTTGAGTCCACTCCCCCTCTCCCTATTGCTTACTGCAGCATGCTGGTCTTTCCCCCTACCCTCTACTGTGAAGGCCAAGGAGAAGTAATCATTCACTTTTTCTGCTTTCTCTTGATCTTGCTCTGCATAGTCCCCCCCCAGCCCTCCTGATTCTCACTATCCTTTGTCTTGTCTTCCTTTTTCCCCCCACATACCTGAAGAAGGTACTGTTCCTTTTCTTGACCTCCTTAGCAATCCTCATCTGTTAGTGCTTTAGCTGCTCTCACCCTCCTTCCTGCCCCGCTTTGTTTTGCCAGATATACCTTCCTGTCTTCATCCTTCTGGGTCTTCTTGTACATTCTAGATGCTGTTTTCTTCTCATTCACTTAATTTAGTTTACTATTATTGTCTCTGTATGCCACTGAAGTTAAAACAGCCCTTGTTTCAATATTGCAAGTGTGGATATAAAATTTACAACAAAGGCACACTTGGTTTGTGTGTGCTGTCTGGACCTTTCTCACAACGCGAGAACTTGTGAGCTTGCCAGAGATTCAGTCAGGCTACAAAGTAATATTGTAAGAAAATTCAAAAACATTTTCTTGCATTAAGGACGTTGAAAGCCATGAGGAAAGAAAAGGGTTCAAAATCTGCTTCTCCCTCTGTCATCTGAGAAACAGTTTTCAAAGTCTAAGAATAAGGACAAGAAACAGTCATCATCTTGGGCATCTTCCTCATCCAGCTATAAGTACAAAAAGAGAGTCAAGTATAAGTCTGCTTCACCGCTGAGGTCCCGGTCACCACTAAAACAAGGTACACCCTTGTCAACATCTGCTCTGGCAGCGTTGACTACAGCCCTCCCTACCGTTGTTGAGACACCAGGGTCAAGGCTTGGCTTACACACCACCATACCTACTATGGACAGTACAATGCTATCATTATTTGGCCAAGGCCCATCATCACAGGTAGTCCCAGTGCCTTTTCAGGGCATGGTCAACTCCCAGGCTGTGCTGGCTTCATTCTCTGAAAAGATTCAATGCATTCTACGAGTGTTGCCATTGCAGGCAGTGATTTCATGAATGGGGCCTTCTGGTGCTCAGCCTCCATTGGCAGATTGCACTAACATGCCACATATTCCTGACGCTCAGCCACCACCCATTCTGCAGCTCCAGCATCGCTTGTGATGATGATGATGATGATAAAATGGAAAATAATCCTGACCTCGTGGATTTAGAGGCAGATTTAGAGAAGGAATATAACAGTGAAGAACAATTTGCGGAGGGTCTCTCCACTCTAGTTCTAGCCTGTCATCATGTAGGGAGGATGCGATGGTTTATACCCTGTGGTCTCCTCCGGAGGACCCATCTTTCTAAGTCATGATTCAGCAAGTGCAGTCTGCTATGGGCTTTGATGTTCAACAGGAAGATTCCATTAAATAGAATCTCATGTAATTTTTGGAATTCCACCAGAGTTTCTGAATTTACCAGTGATGCGAAGCAGGCAGTTTTGAATCCTCTCTTTAAAGGATGAGAATTGTTTGGCTATGATGTTGAAGAGGCCTTATGTGGCCTTCAGACATCTAAAATGAC
This sequence comes from Neoceratodus forsteri, assembly GCA_016271365.2. Taxonomy (NCBI): domain Eukaryota; kingdom Metazoa; phylum Chordata; order Ceratodontiformes; family Ceratodontidae; genus Neoceratodus; species Neoceratodus forsteri. The sequence continues at coordinate 1,246,698,282 of CM057455.1, read as the reverse complement.
TCTATGGCCTGTGAAATCCTCACATCCCACTCCTGCTAGAGGATGTGGTTGGGGCTTCTTTCATCAGCCTGCTGCCAAAGGTGCTCATGCCTACCATCAGCAAGGCTGTGACAGAGGTGGTGGTCCCCTTTCCAGTCCCCGCCCACCTGGTGCCCATACAAAAATACTCAAAGTAGTCAGTTCCAGTGGCCCTGCTCCCCCTGGTTCCACCTGACTCTCTTCTGTCTCTCCACCCACCTCATCTGTTACCTCCAGGGGTGAGTGAGTGGAGCTGGATCTCCCTGCATCTGAAACACTGGTAGGAAATAATAATAATAGTAATTTTTATTTATGAGGTGCCTTTCAGTTGTCAAGGCGCCTTACATAAATAACAGATTAAAACAGTTAAAATTGTTAAAAAAGATTCTGCTAGATCAGGACAATTAATTTAGTCAATATTCTGAAAATGCAGTTTCCCACAAAAAGGTTTTCAAACCTCTCTTGAAACCCTCCACAGAGGTGCTCTCCCTCAACCGACGGGGTAGAGAGTTCCAAAGGGTGGGGGCCACATACGAAAAAGCCCGAGCACCCGAGGATTTCAAATTCACCCTTGGAACCTCTAGCAACCCCTCGTTGGCCAAGCGGAGTGATCGATCAGGGTGATAAGGAACCAGAAGTTCATTCAGATAGACTGCTCCCAATCACTATGGACTCATGGGTTCTGAATAGAATTGCAAGGGGGCATGCTCTGGATCTGTTAAAAATCCCTCCATAGCATCCTCCACCTCCTTTCTTTTATTCTCCAGGCCATTTGCCTCTTGTGAAAGATGTTCAGACTTTGTTTCAAAAATGTGTCATAGAAGCAGTGCCTTTTCAGGAGAGAAACAAAGGGATCTATTCCAGATACTTCCTAGTCCTGAAATAGGCATAGGATCTTCATCCTGTGATACATTTCAGGGATTTGAACCAATACATTGAATACAAAAAAAGTTCTGAGTAGTATCCCTGCAGGCTGCGATTCCCTTAATGCAAGCAGGGGACTAACTCTGTTCTCCAGACATGAAGGATGCACTCCTTCATATAAAGATCAGGAAATCGCACAGACAATGCCCCCGCTTTATGCTGGAGGGCAAACACTATCAGTTCAAGGTATTGCTCTTTGGCTTGTCTTCTGCGCCACGTGTCTTTACCAAATTCTTAGCAGTAGTTGCAGCAGCCCTTTGCAAGGAAGACCTGTATGTTTTCCCATGCATATCTTTTATGCAGATTCTCTTTATTTATTCTATTATGGTAACACATTGCTCAACTGTTTGTTCAGATGTTGTTTTTCTTTTGTCTACTGCTGTTTTACTCCATCTCCCCCTTCTCCGAGTCACATCTGAAAATGAGCCCCAGCTCAGTGTGCCTTTCAGAGTTACAAATTTTAAATAACATATATAAATAACATTATCTGGACAACTGATTCCTGAAGGCCAGCTAGGAAGAAACAGGCAAACTGGATGGGCCAAGCGTTCCTTATCTCCCGTCAAATTCTATGTTTCTATGTAACACCATTATTAATGCAACTTCTATTATAGCAAGATTTTATCATAATATAAGCTAATGCTAGTGTTTAGCTTTAATTTTCAAGCAGTACTTGTCTTAATCTTCTGTTTTTAATGCCCTCTCTGCTTCACCGCATTCCATTGTCAGTCTATTATATTTTAGCAAACAATGTATAGAGAATAATGGATGGATAGCTAGTTATAACAAGGATGTAATAACTGGTTATGTTTTTTTCCCATAGGGAAACCAGGTTATAATTCCAGCATTATAACCAGCTGGTTATAATGACATTCATGCACTTGGTTTCCCTACTTCTGTGCATGTGCCTGCCGTGAACTTACCCTTTTCTGTGCCATCTGTCACGATGCCTCAGTGCTGCAGTGTTCCCCGACAGAAGTCGTCAGTGGTAAGTTTTTTCTTTTAAAGAAAAAACATCTCTCGGCACAGCAAACCTTCATCATGGCAGATAAAAATAAAAAAATAAACATTACTTCCATTTATGGACAGCTACATATCGCGTTTAAGTCTGGACTTTCCAACAGTCAGCAGCTCAACTCCGTAGATACTTACATTTATTTTGTGCAATTGCTGTGGCAAAAAAATGATCCCCAACCATTATACAAAATAAAAGATGGGTAGCTAGCTAAAACTCAAATTTTATACACCCACTTGGGGTGTAGAAAATCCTCATTATAACTAGCTGCCCATCCATTATTCTTTATTTTATACACCCCCAAGGGGTGGGATGCCACATAAACCTGAGAGCGAAGCTCGAGGGGTTTATGAAGGCATCCCACCCCAAGAGGGTGTATAAAATCTGAGTTTTAACTAGCTACCCATCTTTTATTTTGTATAATTGCTGGGGATCACTTTTTCACCACAGTAATTACACAAAATAAATGTATGCATCTACGGAGTTGAGCCGCTTTCTATTGGAAAGTCCAGACTTAAGTGCGGTAAGTAGTTGTCCATAAATGGAAGCAATGTTAATTTTTTTTTAACTGCCATGATAAAGGTTTGCTGAGCTGAGAAATGTTTTTTCTTTAAAAGAAAAAACTTACCACTGACGACTTCTGTCGGGGAACACTGCAGCACTGAGGCATTGTGACAGATGGTGTAGAAAAGGGGAAGTTCGTGGTAGGCGCATGTGCAGAAATAGGGAAACAAGGCATGTGAATGTCATTATAACAGCTAGTTATAACGCTGGAATTATAACCCATTTTTCCTATGAGAAAAAACTATAACCAGTTATTATAATACAATTATGTTTCCCATCTTCAATATCGATGTATCTCAAAAGCATTAAAGGGAAAGGGAGTGAATAAATGTTGCAGAACATAAACAACCTTGTATATACAACACAAACACCATTAAATTACACACAAAGTAAAAGTAGAATAGCTATAGCTAGGGTTGAGCAGGCACTAGAATGTTAAATATAACGGGGCCATCTTTACCATGATAATGAAATAGAAACATTTTCTTCTATTTCATTGTAGGTGATAACATTCAGATGTCAGACTGGAGGAGGTGAATGGAGGATTTTTGATAGCCTCCAACTGCAGGGGTGCTGTTAGGGTCACTGGAAACTAAGGACTGATGATGTGAAGGTAAACAAGTGGGGGCCCAAGGACTCAAGTGATTAGGGGTGTGCGAGTACCTTTTTTCAATACTGGATCAGTATTCGCATTAAGGTCCCCAATATCTGACTATTTTTCAGTATTCAGCCATAAAAAGGCCTCTGCAACCAAAACAGAGCAAAATGCAGTTTAATAACACTATTCCCACTCCCCCAAACCTAATGTAGTGTGTACAATACCTACAAGTCCCACCCAAAGCCTGTCACTAAACTAACAGCTACGTGGATCATTGTTGATCCACTGGGGACCTAAACTGCACTGCATAGATGTGTTATCTTGCAATTATACTATTGATTCCCTTTCACTATCAGACATCTCTCTCAAATGCTTAATGTATTTTTAAATTGGACAGTCTACATACAGTGATCCTACTGTATATTAGGGAAGATCAATGTTCCACAATGTGTTCCCACTTCCCACCATTGGGCTAAAAATTAAACTCTGTCTTCTTCACTCAATCTGGACTTTTTGAGTCTAAGGTAAGCTTTAGAGTCAGTACAGTTTCAGCTGACCTCACATGATGTGGAAGTCAGTCCCTAGTGTTCACTGGTTTTATGGTTTATTTGGAGAAAATCTTGGCGGTCTATGCACATCAGTGCACCTTTATGATGATAAATTAGTCCTCAATTTAGAGCAGGCATCAAGGGCAGTATCCTTGCTGCGTTGGAATGATATGACATGACTGATCACTAATTTGAATTGCATACTAAAACCACAATTCAAAAATGTCAAAGAATACTGAGATGTATATTGAAAAACATTAAGAGCAGAGAACCAGAAGTAATGATCCCCTATATTCCAGTTTGGTTAGACACCACCTGGAGTACTGTCCCCCCTTTTGTGCACCACAAAGTATAAGAGGGAAAACATGATAGAGGGTGTGCAAAAAAAAGCAACTAAAGGGTTAAAAATATGGAGCATCTTACATTTGGGGAAAGACTGAGTGGACTAGGCTTGTACTTACTGGAATGTAGAAGAACTAGAGGAGATCTCTGTTTATCTTACATTGCTGTTAAAAATGACCTTACTATGGAAACAATCGGGTTAGTTAGGCAACCATTTATTAAAAAAAACTGAGAAAAATGTAGAACAGTTAAAAGAAGTAACTGATACACCCAAAGAATAATTAATATTTGGAATACACTACCAGAAGAAGTAGTTAATAGCCCAGCAATGGATACTTTCAAAAATAAGTTGGATAGTTACATGGGTAACTCAAAGCAAATATTCCACCAGTAATGGTGGCGAGTTTACTAAAGGTCAACAACCTCATAAAACTCATAATAAACCTATGAACCTATATGTGATCTAGTATAGTAGTAGTAGTAGCCCAACAATAGTAGTAGTAGTATTTTTTTTTCTTAGGCACCCAACCCCGCAGGCTCTGTGCACCTTACGAAACATGTACAAATACAAACACAGCAGCAGAATCAATAAACTAGATATTACAGTGTAAAACGTTCTGCTGGTGCAGTACTTAGGTGTCAATGGGGTAAGCTGTTAAGAATAAATTATGTTTTAACCCCACTTAAATAACTCAACCGAAGGGGTCTCCCTAAGTGTGCAAAGTAGCTGATTACAGAGAACTGGAGCTGCCACTATAAATGCATGATCTTCAGGCAACTTCAAATGTGATCTAGGAACCTTCATGAGACCCACCTCAGAGGAATGGAGGGGGGCAGTCAGGAGCACATGGACACAGAAGATCTTTTAGGTAGCCCATGCCCAGGACATACAGTATAGGGCTTTGCATGTTAACAAACTAGTCTTGAAGGAACTATGTTACCTCACTGGCAGCCAATGTAACATCCACAGAATAGGAGAGAGATGCTCGGAGCAAGACACCCTGGCAATCAATCAAGTTATGGTGTTCTGCACCAGTGGCATGCAGCATATCAAACCTCCAGATGGCCCAAGATATAGAGAGCATTACAATAGTCTGGGCTAGATGTCACAAAGGCATGCATCAGTGATTTCAGACCCTGAGGACTAAGAAAGAGCTGTATCTTGGCAATGTCCCTAAGTTGGAAGAAAGCACCATGGACCACCACTAACACCTGATGTTCCAGTGTCATCTTATGGTCCACGATGACACCAAGATTCTTCATCCTGCCTGTAGCTATGAGTTGGGTGGGGCCAAGGTGTAATGTAATCCCCCCCACCACCACCATTTTGCTGCACTCCAGATACCTGAACCTACCAGTAATACTTCAGTCTTGTCTGGATTCATCCTGAGCCATCTGGAGGTCATCTAATCATTGATCACAGTGAGTCAATCATTTAGCGTGCCAACTGCATTTCTCTCCCATGGGCAAACAATAGTTACAGCTTAGTATCATCTGAACAGCAGTGAAACTGCAGACTGTACCTATGAATCACCTCTCCTAGTGATATACACTGCAAATAACATGAGTGAAAAGATTGAACCACGTGGAACTCCCAGGTCAGGGCAGCGGGGCATGAGAAAAAATTTCTCCAGGCAACCTGCTGCAACCTACAGGAGAAGAAGGACTTAATCCACCTCAATACAGGGCCTCCAAGCCCCATAAAGTCCTTCTGTTGAGTTGTTAAAATTGCTTGATCTGTCACTGATGAGAGGTCAAGGAGAACCAAGATGGATCATTCTCCTCTGTCTCTTACTAGGAGAAGCATCATTTTGCACCCTGACAAGTGCAGTCTTTGTGTACGACACCCCCTTAATCCAGACTGGAATGGCCCATAAATGAAGAAAACATTCAGGTGCACCTCCAGCAACATTGCCACCACCCTCTCAATCATTGTCCCCCAAAAAAGCAAGGTTCCAAATGGACCTGTAATCTACTAAAATGTGTGGAGCTCATGAAGGTTTTTTGAGAAGGGGATTTACGACAACCCTTTTCAGGGCCCCTTCCCAAGGGAACAAGAAACATCTCAGCAGTCACTAGTTCAATAAGGTCTGGACAGTCTAACAACAGCCAGTTGGGTCCAAGATCCAGTGAATAGGAGGTGGGACGCAACTTCACAATCACCTGGAGAATCTCCCTAGGAGGTACAGAGTGAAACTCCTCCTAGACAGACCAAAGGCTTCCGTTAGTCATAGGCTGGGCTATGCAGGGCCCTAACAACCCACTCAAGGACAGGGTAACAGGTATTGAGTCCATACCTGTTATATAAATATTTACATACCGTATAGATATATCTACATGAGAGAGAGAGGGAGAGGTGCAAAATATAAAAAGAAAATTAGAAGTGATGGATAGTAACATAATGTGACTGGCAGTATAATACCCTAAAATTAATTTTTTTCTATTGGAGTTATATGTTTTTGATGCATTCTTTTTTTTTGGGGGGGGAGGCGGGGATATTATAATGTAGTTTAAAAATCTATGGCACCTTGGAGAATATAAAAATTCTGGTGAGCCTCAGGCAGACCACGTACATAAATTTTGGTGATGTCCTTTTTTGCAGTTATACTGGTCTGCCATTTCTCAAGTGATTGTTCATTATTTGATATTTCATTACCATTATCTCCCTTACTGGTTTTATTGCATATTTCCCCTGCTGACCTACTGATACAAGGCAGGCAATTAAAGTTGCTATTAATTCTTTTGGTATGCGCCAAAAAATTATTAAATTATGGTTCACACTGCAGCTCCCACAAGTTTCACATTGGATAGCCATCACTGATGCTATCTATCGGCACACAACAATGCAGTTTTATCTACTTAAATCATCGTCCAGTTTTTGAGGAGATCTGGAGACTGTGGGTTCTCTATAAACTTCAATCTGATTCTGTCTTTATCCCTTTATTTGTCCATCTACTTGTGATTTGGGATTTCTTTGTATGTGATACTAGTACTACATTGGCTTTTGTAATGCTAATATCTGCTACTTCTATTGCAGATCTTTCCCTTCCTCCGAGCTTGTTTAGCCCTTAGTCATTTTGCCTATCTAGTTGTTTTACAATAATTTATATTCTGCTGCTTAGCTATTTCAAGTGTAGTTGTCTTGTGCTGCCATGTGCAATCTGTCATTGTCCTTTTTGGTTACCTTACTGCATTGTTTGGTTTCATAGGAATGCTCGTTAGTTCTGACGCCTACGAATTTTATGTACATCTTGCACACCGCCTTAGCCTCTGGGTGCTATCCACCTGCACTCCCCTTCCAATGAACTACTTCCTTTTGTCCTGTTTTTATAGAACTTCACACACTGGGAATTACCAATTTTAAAATATTTTATTTCTTACTCTTTTTTTAATCATAGACAGGTGCACAGTGTTTCGCTTGTTTCTTTTTGTCAAAAGTTTAGTTTGTTTTTAAAATACCATAAAGTTCTGTACTTTACCATGCATATTTGGGTTGTGTTTCCTTTTCTCTTTCCTCCACCATGTCTGCTTTCTCACAACGGCATTTTTACTTGCTGAAACTTCTTGGCACAATTGCCTATGTCACTCACTACCTGAAGTCATTTTAATGAAGTGCAAATGCATGCCATCACTAGTTTATGCTCGAAATCAAGAGTGCTGTTTCCTTACTTTTTGTGATGCAGGGAAGCACCTAGAAAGTGCTATTATTCTTGAATTTGGTGCTCTGAGTACTTGCCCATGCCATTGCTTCCTCTTCCCGCTCTTTCCTGATTCAGGAGAAAGGAGGAGGTATTACTTCACTGAGAGGGTGGTGGAGCCATGGAATGCGCTGCCCAGGGGACTGGTGGAGGCAGAGACAGTGGAGGGGTTCAAGAGGGGGTGGGAAAGGTACAGGGGAATGGTTCTGGAAGCAAAATCCAGTGCAGCAAGAATATCCCGAACTGGGAAAGGAGAAACCAGAGAAGGTGAGGGAGGCAGCAAGGTCAGTTCCCAGGGTGGATGCTGACCAAACGAACAGACGTGAAAGACTGTTAAGCCTATTCTGCTGGCATTTAGTATGTTAGTATGTTTAAAAGGGAATGAGCAAAACTAATATTTGATTTTTGTTATTTTGCCTCAGAATTGTAGTTTTTCTATTAGTTTTTTACTGCTTTATAGTTTTACTATAAAATGTTTTATACTTTTCTAATAAAGAACATAAAAAAGAATATAAAAATTGTAGAAGTAGTGTATTTAATTATAGGGCCACCATCCCCAGAGGCTCAAGGCGCCTTACAAAATAAATGGTAAAAAACAGTTTGAAATGACAGGACTAGCGAAAATAAACAAAATAGAGACAAAAAATAAACAAAAACATAAATAATCTATAACAATATGATTTTATGTCCCTTGAAGACAGAAGGGCAAGGGGTGATCTCCTGCTCACATGGGACATTATAAATAATCAACACCTACTTGTGGAATTTGGTCTGGATTTGAAACAAATTAGGGTCAATACCAGAGGTTACCTGCTTCAACTTGCTGTGAACAAAAGTAAAACTAAAAAAAGATCTGACCTTTTTTCACAAAGGATCGTAAGGCCGTGGAATATGCTTCCCTTGGATGTCATTATTAGTGACAGTAAGGTTACTTTCAAAAACAGACTTGACATCTGTATGAAATTCAATAAACTATTACAACACTATATGTAGGCCTGAAGCAATATGGGCTTTTTTAGCCTTTTGCTTCATAAAGTATCTTAGTATGACTCTTAGTACAAAGTATAGACTACAAGGGATACCTGAGGTCAGTAATGAATATCTAATGTTACTGTAACCCCCCTGCAAATGGGGGTTCCCAAAAGACTTCCAGGAGCTTGCTTGAATGCTCCAAGCCTGAATGGTGTTTGGCGTTTAAGCCATTTATCAGTGAGTGTTTTTAGAACCTCTGGTACTGTCTCTTTAAGAGCTGTCTGCTTGCAGACATAATTAGTTTGTATGGGGACTGTGTGTTTTTTGATTGAGTACCACCTGCTGCTGCCAATTCACCCCATTTTGCAGTCACTAGAGTGCAAAGGAACCTGTCTCGAAAGATGTAACTGATTCGCCAGAAATCATTTACAGTAATAATAAAATTACAGTTTGTCTAACCTGCTTTCTTTGCAGTCAGAACTGTCTGCCTAGTTCCCATTCTGGTTTTGAACTGCTGAACTGGACCAATCCAGTGTAGAATGGGCTAGCTTCTAAAATGATGCCTTGGACGAATCAGAACTTGGGACTCATAATCTGAGCCAGCCACAAGAGGATTGTATGGGCAGTGACTCTGGAGATGTAGTTTAGACTTCGTGCCTTTTGGACCAACAGCAGCAGTCTATTGTGAGTGACAGCCAATCCAGTCAAGAACTGGGAGGAACTCAAAGGAAGTGCCCGGTTTTTGTCTGTTGGGAGTTTCAGTTTGAGATCTGAAAGTGAGGGGAAAGAAACCCTGTGCTCCTTCAGTGCACAGTTTCAGTCAAAAACGGTGCAAGGCCCAGAGTTCCGCCTCACAACTTGTGTAACTGCTTGTTAGGACTGAATCCGTCCTGTGAAAAGAATCAAAGGATCTCTGAAGAGTAGAAACCAGGCTCACTCCTGTAGAAGACTGAAGAAATTGTTGAATTACACTCGGTCTGTTAGGAACTGAATCTGCTGTGTGTTCTCCTGGTTATTGTGCAGTAATTGCAGTTGGGATACAGATGCAGCCTGCCTGGTATAGTGCTTTCTTTTTTTTACCATATAAATGTGTGAGGAGTCTCTTGGAGATCAAAAGTAGCCCTGCTGACATTGAAGGACCATATCTTCTTTGGAGGTCGTGAGTACTAATTCGGGTCGCCCCTGTTGAATTGCCACATTAAATCCAAATGGAATTACTGTACTGCTGACTGTTTAATTTTCCTTTTCTCTGTGTGAAAGGGCCCTCTACCAGCTGCCACGGTTTGGACTAGCCACTAGGGCCTGGGTACCCAGGGACAGTAACTGGTAGGGATAGGCCTGTACAGAGCCATAGGTAGATAGTAAAGTGATAAGCTAATTAACCTGATTTCCCTGTCCTTGTTATATCCCCTAAATAAATCAGAGCTGTTTGTTTCAACAAAGTTATACTGCCTGAGGTATTTGTCTATGTTAAAGTACTGTACTGTGATTGTTGCACTGTATCTTATTTTACAGGATGTCCCGTGCCTGAACCAGCCTGGTGGTAAGTGTATACTGTGAAGGTAATTCTGCTATATTGTGTGGCCACTAGTGGGAAGAAAGGGGTTTGCAGTGTCCCAGAGGGCTGTGACCAAGTAAGTTTAACTATTGCAAACCCTGACCTCTGGGTGGAGGCACCGCCATTGGATCCAGGCCCCTCAACCTGTTAGTGGCAAATCAGGCAGGGGTAGCCCTGGGATAGCGCCATCTAGGGGTTACATTTTGAGGCTCACCGCTGGATTGTGTGTCCTAGTGGCCATATTTACAAACCACTGTTAAGGGAAAAAAATAAATAAATAAATAAATGGGTACCCGACAGAAGTGGCTGTGCACCTGCTGGTGGAGTGGTGTACTGGGGAGGAGATCGACCCCCAAAATGCTATGCTTATCCTGGACATCCCCCTGGGTATCAATACGGACACTGTGCAGGGAGTACTTTCCAAGGTGGAAGGTTTACAAAATCCTGTGGTGGTGGGTCGGCACGCTAATCTGCTCACCCACACTTTCCTGGCCCTAGTAGAGTTTAAGGATCCCATAGATAGCTCCAAAGTACCACAGACCATTACCCCAGAGGGAGCCCTCACTGCTTGGAGAGTGATAACTAAGGACAGTAAAGACCCGGGGGGGAATGAGCCCCCACCACTATCTGAAACTTTTGAGGAGAAATTTGCTAAATGGTTGCTGGGAGAAGGGAAAACTGTGGAGGACTTGAAGAAACTATTCTTGCCACCTGGGGGTGTTCCTCCCCCAACACCCTCTCCTGCTCCAGTACCCGTAATGGTGGCTGAACCAATGCAGACTCCTATTTCTGCACCTGCCATTAGTCACGACTCATCAAGGTTGAGGATCTTCTCTGGCACCTCCCCACTCCTCAAGGAGGATGACTGGCGAGACCTGGATAGACTATGTTGCCCCTCAAGTGCTAGAATGGCAATGCTCGGTCGAAAAGCGCAAAGAGGGTTAGTGAGAGCCTCCGAGGTCCTGCCCTGGCTACCATCCTCAGCAAACGGGCCAGTAACCCTGAAGCGACTGCACAAGCTATCTTGAGGCCTTGAGAATGTATGGGAGCCCAGATTCTGATGAGGACCTATGGTGGAGAGTAAGAAATGCACAACAGTACCAAGGGAGTTGTTGTCTGTGTATGTCTCTCGGCTGGAAAAATTGTTGCAAGAATGCCTCAGAAAGGGTAGTTTTCCAGCGATTGAACTGGACCGAACCAGACTGGACAGAATCCTTAAGTCTGCCCCTTCTCAGAACTGCTGTTGCTTCAGTTACGCCTGGCAAATCGACTGGAATCCCCACCCTCCTATGATGAGTTAGTGAGAGAAATTCGAGGAGTTGAGAAAAGGCGACCTCGGGAGGGACCTGCACCAATAGCTGTGGCTATGACCCGAGTGACTGAGGGTGGCCCATCAAGTGAAGTTCAGGGGCAGAGGTTGGCAGTCAATGAGTGCTCTGATAAGTGAAAAAGATATGCCACAATGAAGCAACTGTTGAGAGAGATCCGGGAATTCAAAAAACAGTCCCTTTATGAAGGCCACGCCTGCAAGTACGGGCCCCGACCTATATCCGACTGTATCTGCTATGGGGTGGGGATACCCACCCATGTATCTCCTGCTGATAACAGCTCCGAACTCGATTCCTTGACCATGGAAGTGGAGAACTGACGAGATGTCTCCAAATGCTTATCACGCCAGAGACAGAGATGGCACCAAGGTTTCCAGTTAGTAATACCCCGCCCCTGGCTCCCAGTGTGGCACCTCGGCCAGCTCAAACTCCAAAAGTATGTTTTGCTATAATTGTGGGAAGGATGGGCACATGAAAAGGAATGCTAATCCCCAAAAGACACTGACAAAGTTGCATATAGGCTACAAGGAGAGCTTGGAGAACAAATCAGTGGTTAAGAGGTGCACGAATGATCCCAGTGAGGGCACCAAAATGCTAATTCACGCCTTTGTGGCAAGGTCAGCTGCCCAGGCCCCCCTACCGCCTCCAGACTGGTCCAGAATAGTGGGTCCCTCCACTTGGAGACCACCTGTAAGGTAAATGGAGTGTCTGCAAGAGCTGTATAGACAGTGGCTCCCAGAGTGACAATTATGTTTCAAGATTGGTATCAGAAGCATTTGTCATGACGACTTTACAACCATTAGAAGGACTGCATGTATGGGGGTTAAGTGAGAAGGCCTCACCCTATTTTGGGTATATCCTAATTTGGCTGTCTTCCCACCTCCGTGGCTGGAGTGGCCGAACAAGTAGAGACCCTAGCCTTAGTGTGTCCCCCACTGGACTGTATGATGGTGTCCTTTGTTGATTGGAACAAATGCTCATATGTTCAGAAGGCTGGCACATTTGTGTTATGAAAACAGGGGTCAAAGACTAGTAGAGCTTTAAGAGTTCCGGCTTTTAATTGGAAGGCCTATGAGGCACAGAGAGATGCTGAAAATATAGAACCAGAGGAACCGGTCTGAATTGTATGGAAGAAGGATCCTGAGTCTCTGATCCTGGCACCAAATGCCCAGTGTACCTTACAGGGAGAGGTCCCAGATCAGAAAGGATGTTAAGAATAAAATATTAATGTTGGATGCACCAGGCGATGGAAAAATTGCCAGAGGGACTGCTGGTCAAGCCTAGTATTTTGCCCGCTAGAGCCCATGCTTATGCCAGAAGGGTAATGGTCCAAGTTCATAATGTGTCTGAAAGAGACATTCGAGTAAATAGAGGTTGCATCCTGGCTAATGTGCATTGTGCAGACACTGCAGTGCTACCCAGCAGCAAGAGTTCAAGGAAGAATGACAGAGTAACGCTGACTTGTTTGATTTTCGCAACCCCCGCTGCCAGCTGAATGGAAAGTGAGGATCAGTGAGAAGTTTGCCCAGAGAGACCAGGTGTTTTCTTTAAAGGAATGGGACGTAGGATGCGGCAAGGAGCTGAGCACAATATCCGGCTGCATGACGAAGACCATTTCGTGAGAGGTCTCGACGCCTGGCACCTGCTGATATAGATGATGTGAGACGGCATCTGCAAGAGATGTTAGCGGCTGGTGTAATACAAGAATCCAGAAGCCCTTATGCTTCCCCATTGTGGTAGTGAGGAAAAGAATGGGACAGTAAGGATGTGCGTGGATTATCGCACCTTAAACCGCGGACTATCCCTGATCAGTACACAATGCCCCGCATTCAGGATGCTTTGGACTGCCTAAACGGGAGCAAGTGGTTCTCTGTGCTGGATCTCCGTGAGTGGGTACTACCAGATCCCGATGGCCCCAGAGGACCGTGAGAAGACAGCCTTTATCTGTCCGCTTGGCTTCTATGAATTCATGAGGGGATGCCTCAAGGGATTTCAGGTGCCCAGCCACTTTTCAACGATTGATGGAGCGTGCAGTGGGGACATGAACTTACTAGAGTGCCTGGTATACCTAGATGATGTTATTGTGTTTGGCAGCTCACTGGAGGAACATGAGAGCAGATTATTTAAGGTATTGGATCGACTGGAGGACTTTGGCCTTAAACTGTCCATTGATAAGTGTCAATTCTTTCAAACATCAGTAAAGTATGTGGGACACATAGTATCCACCGAGGAATAGAGACCGACCCAAGTAAAGTTGAGGCCTTGACCACCTGGCCACACCAAAAATCTAAAAGAACTGCAAAGATTCCTGGGATTCTGTGGTTATTATCGGTGCTTCATCAAGGACTATTCAAGAGTGATCCGCCCTTTACTTAACCTTACTAAAGGGTATCCCCCAACCCACAAAAAATACCAAAAGTCAGCGTCCCTCAAGACTGAAAGAGTGTATTTTCATCCGAGTGAAGTATTTGGGGCCCGCTGGACTCCTGATTGTGAGACTGCTTTTCATGAGATCATATATCAACTTACCCATGCTCCAGTGCTGGCCTATGCCGATCCAAGAAAACCTTACGTCCTGCACACTGATGCTAGCTTGCAAGGGTTGGGGGCTGTGTTGTACCAAGAGCACGAGAATGGCCTGAGACCAGTGGCCTTTGCCAGTAGAAGCCTGACCCCATCCGAAAAGAACTATCTCCTGTACATAAGTTAGAGTTCCTAGCTTTGAAGTGGGCTATTGCTGACCAATTCCATGAGTACTTGTATGGGGCTAAAATACTAGTAAAACTGACAAAATCCTTTGACCTATGTGCAGACCTCAGCTAAGTTGGATGCCACTGGCCACAGGTGGCTTTCTGCATTATCTACATATGACTATGCTCGAATACCGAGCAGGTCTGAACCACATAGATGCTGATGCTCTCTCCGGAGGCCTGTTTCCCAGAATGATTGGGTCCGATTGGCAGAACCTGACATTCGGCACCGGCCGGAAGCTCTGACAGGAGGAACAAATGTCCACGGACGCAGTGGACTGCATGGTGGATTGCTTGGGACCCTCTGAGAATTGCATACCTGCTGCTTATTGCCACTTTTCTGCAATAGACATTGGTGCACTGCCTCAGCTGGACAATGACAGTATTAGCGGGCTCAATCCCGCGATCCTATGATCAAATCAGCTTTAGAAGCCCTCTATGCAGGAAAAGATGTGTCCAAATTACGCTCCACTGATTTGAGAACTGCACTGTTATACAAAGAAGGTCCTAAGTTGAAACTGATCAATAAACTGTTATATAGAGAAACAGTAGACAGAGGGGACAAGTAGACAAACAACAACTGGTGCTGCCCACTGCCTTCGGAGACTCAGTATTGAGGTCCTTGCACAACCACATGGGGCACCTTGGATAGACAGAACACTTGACTTGGTGAGATCCAGATTCTATTGGCCTAAGATGGGGCTGATGTGGAGCAACACATACGAACTTGTAGTCGCTGCTTACAGAGGAAAGTTTTGCCCCAGAGGGCTGCCCCTTGTTAACATAACCACCAGTGCACCCATGGAGCTGGTCTGTATTGATTTTCTGAGTTTGGAGTCAGATCAAAGAAATATCAGTAATGTGCTGGTGGTCACTGACCATTTCACTAGATATGCCCAAGCTTTCCCACCAAAGACCAGAAAGCACCACTGTAGCCAAAGTACTCAGAGAAACTTTTGTTCACTATGGGGCTCCACAAAGAATCCATTCTGATCAAGGAGAGACTTTGAGAGTCGTCTGATCAAAGAGATGCTTTCTCTGTGGGGAGTGAGAAAGTCCAGAACCACTCCTTACCACCCCAGGGGGACCCACAGCCTGAACGTTTCAACCGCACTTTGCTAGATATGCTAGGCACCCTGCACCCAAAGGACAAGCCTAGATGGAGCCAATAAATTAGCACCCTGGTACATGCTTATAACTGCACCAAAAGTGATGCCACTGGGTTCTCCCCACCGCCTGATGTTTGGAAGAGAAGCTCACTACCGGTAGATGTGTGTTTGGGGTCTCTCCTGATGGGGTTCAAGCTGACAACTATTTACAGTATGTGCAAAAGTAAAGGCCCAGCTAACTCCATGCTGCACTCAACTGGCTCAAACCATGGCTGCCAAAAGAAATCTGGCCAACAAAGAAAGGTATGATAAAAGGTGAAAGCACAGGAACTCCAGGAGGGAGATCGGTATTGCTAAGAAATCTGGGACTCATGGCAAACACAAGATTGCTGACAGATGGCACCATCTCCCTCACATTGTAGTGGGCAAACTAGATGATCTGCCAGTGTACAAAGTAAGGCCTGAGAACAATTCAAAGATGTAAAACAATGCATAGAAATCATTTACTACCCATTGGACAAATCCTGATTGAGTCTGAGCCCCCAGAAGATGCCCCCTCTGGACCAGTGACTAGAGCTGCTGCTAAGAAAAGATCAAGAAAGTCTGCACCTACAGAAGCAAAGTTAAAGTGTTCCCCTCCACAAGTCCCAGTTGAGCATGACTGTCAGTCCATATCGGAAGAAAGTGAGAGTGACTTTGAATACTATCCTTCTTACAAACTGAGTCAATTGTTTCGGGGCAATCCCCTAGTCAATACTGGAGACAAAGCTGGGCCTTCTGGACTGTCTAAGCCCCCAGCTTCATCCCTGGAGCCAATGCTCCCAGAAAGTGAAGTGCAAAGCATCAGATCAGATGAAATGGAATCATTGTGCATGGTTGAACTGTTTGAGCTTTCAGGGGAGGAAAATGATAGATTGGGGCAGACTGGTGATACACCCGAACAAGAAGAGTATTTTGAGTGCCCTGACAGTCCACTGCCAGTGTCCGAAAGCTCTCCATGTGAGCCAAATGTTGTGGACTCAGAAACTGTAACTCCTGGAGCTGAAAGTGCCCCAAGTTCTAGCCTCTCTACCCCCATGGAGACTCCTGACAAGTGAGGACAATGCTGAAATGAGGCTCAGAGTGCAGAGACTATAACAGTTCCCCTAGAAAGACTGGTCGAGCTGTAAAGCCTGTGGTGCACCTCAGTTATGATTCACTTGGGAGGCCTGTGGACTTGCCTCTCAATGTTGTCCATAAAGGAGTGTATGTGTCCCCGAGCTCATTGCCCAAACTGAGCATCAGTGCTAACTCCAAGTTACTTGTGTTGCCCTCTAGTATGGTGCCCTTGCCCCATCCAGCCCCAAGGTAACTGATAGGAAGGGCCCTCTTCAGGTTTCATGTACAAGAGGTAATAACTTGAGTTATGGTACAATGTGTATGTAATACTGTGTAAAGAGTGACGATCTGCAATGTTTCAGAAATGTGTTCTTGGTAAATGATATATTGACTGATGATTACATGTGCGAGCCTAATGCAAATGTATATGGTTGCAGTTGAAACTTATGGGGTACTTGCTTGACGCGGACGTCAAGCTTTCCCAGGCCAGGAAGGGTGTAACCTCCTGCAAATGGGGGTTCCCAAAAGACTTCAGGAGCTTGCTTGAATGCTCCAAGCCTGAATGGTGTTTGCGTTTAAGCCATTTATCAGTGAGTGTTTTAGAACTCTCTGGTACTGTCTCTTTAAGAGCTGTCTGCTTGCAGACATAATTAGTTTGTATGGGGACTGTGTGTTTCTTTGATTGAGTACCACTCAAGCTGCTGCCAATTCACCCCATTTTGCAGTCACTAGAGTGCAAAGGGAACCTGTCTGAAAGATGTAACTGATTGCCAGAAATCATTTACAGTAATAATAAAATTACAGTTTGTCTAACCTGCTTTCTTTTGCAGTCAGAACTGTCTGCCTAGTTCCCATTCTGGTTTTGAACTGCTGAACTGGACCAATCAGTGTGGGGTAAACTAGCTCTAAAATGATGCCTTGGACGAATCAGAACTTGGGACTCATAATCTGAGCCAGCCACAAGAGGATTGTATGGGCAGTGACTCTGGGAGATGTAGTTTAGACTTGGTGCCTTTTGGACCAACAGCAGCAGTCTATTGTGAGTGACAGCCAATCCAGTCAAGAACTGGGAGGAACTCAAAGGAAGTGCCCGGTTTTGTCTGTTGGGAGTTTCAGTTTGAGATCTGAAAGTGAAGGGAAAGAAACCCTGTGCTCCTTCAGTGCACAGTTTCAGTCAAAAACGGTGCAAGGCCCAGAGTTCCGGTCTACAACTTGTGTAACTGCTTGTTAGGACTGAATCGCCCCTGTGAAAAGAATCAAAGGATCTCTGAAGAGTAGAAACCAGCTCACCCTGTAGAAGACTGAAGAAATTGTTGAATTACATTCGGTCTGTCAGGAACTGAATCTGCTGTGTGTTCTCCTGGTTATTGTGCAGTAATGCGATTGGGATACAGATGCAGCCTGCCTGGTATAGTGCTTTCTTTTTACCATATAAATGTGTGAGGAGTCTCTTGGAGATCAAAAGTAGCCCTGCTGACATTGAAGGACCATATCTTCTTTGGAGGTCGTGAGTACTAATTCGGGTCGCTCCCTGTTGAATTGCCACATTAAATCCAAATGGAATTACTGTACTGCTGACTGTTTAATTTTCCCTTTCTCTGTGTGAAAGGGCCCTACCAGCTGCCACGGTTTGGACTAGCTACTAGGGCCTGGGTACCAGGGACAGTAACTGGTGGGGATAGGCCTGCACAGAGCCATAGGTAGATAGTAAAGGATAAGCTAATTAACCTGATTTCCCCTGTCCTTGTTATATCCCCTAAATAAATCAGAGCTGTTTGTTTCAACAAAGTTATACTGCCTGAGGTATTTGTCTATGTTAAAGTACTGTACTGTGATTGTTGCACTGTATCTTATTTTACAGGATGTCCCGTGCCTGAACCAGCCTTGGGGTAAGTGTATACTGTGAAGGTAATTCTGCTATATTGTGTGGGCCACTAGTGGGAAGAAAGGGGTTGCAGTGTCCCAGAGGGCTGTGACCAAGTAAGTTTAACTATTGCAAACCCTGACCTCTGGGTGGAGGCACCCGCCATTGGATCCAGGCCCCTCAACCTGTTAGTGGCAAATCAGGCAGGGGTAGTAGCCCCTGGGATAGCGCCATCTAGGGGTTACATTACTGTAGCTCAGCACTAGGACGTGGTGGTCTTAGTGGGTTTTTGACTCTGTCACAACACCACAAACATAACAATCCACAGCAGAGGCATGCCAACACTACCTGACACAAGAATGCTAAAGAAATACATCATTTGTGCTGACTTCAGGCTTTTCATTTCCCTTACATTTGTCATCTGCTTTACCCAGTGCTTATTACTGTATTGGGACCTAAAGTTTTTTGAGCTGAATTCTCAAAGTCAAACAGAATATATGTGATCCAACTCAAAGCTAAAATGAATTTGCTAATGGACCACTTCTCTCCCTCTTAGTCTTGACATGCCTGTCTATCTTCCCTCATCACTTCCTGTTACACTGTCACCTGTGGTCATCCAGGTGCCATTATTGCAGCAGGAATGAGAACCTGCCCTACCTTGGAGGGAAGTGTCATCTGGAATGTTCAGTTGTCACCCTAATGAGCTAAGTCAGCGTCCCACTCTTGGGACACAAATTTGGGTCTCTAAAGTAGCAAACAGCATCTGCTGCCACTATACTGTAGGTCTGGCAGGAAGAATTACAAAATGAAAATTTGAGGATCACGTCACAAAGGTACTGTGCTTCTATTGGAATTTTCTAAGTCAGTTGCTTCCAAAACATTCTTCAAAGGGGAACAGTCATCACAAAGGGCCCCACACTCAAGTGTGGAGCTACTGCCCAAGTGCACTGTACATGCAAAAACATTTTTGTAAGAACAAAAATACGAGGTGCTGCATGAGCATGTGGTCTGAAAATGAAACAAAATGATATTACTAAATGCCTGCTGAAAAGAGAAAACAGAGTTATAATTGATATTTCGACCTTAGACTTTCTTCAGTAATTATCTAAGAGAAAAATGTCAAGTTTGTGAGCACTAACTTGGCTTTTTTTCTCTTTAAGCTAATTCCTGAAGATGATCTAAGGTCAAAACATCAATTTTAACTCTGTTTTCTATTTTCAGTGTGCATTTAATACTATCATTTTGTTTTCAAAAATATTTTTGTTTACTTTCTAGTTACTGTTGTATAGCAGATTTTGTCAGACTAATTTTGCTTACTTGTAGGCTGACATCTTCTGTTACTTCAAATCCCAGAATCCCCTGCAGTTGACATCAGAGTAATAGGCACCAGTGGCCTGCAGTGCACGTTAGAGTTCATATCAGCTCTGATCTTTTGTTTGCTGGTCCCGCCGTATTCCCTGGGCAACCTACAGTTGCAAAGGACTGTACTAAGCCAGTGAAGAAAACCAAAACTGGAAAACATCTGATCAGAGATTATAAGAGCTCTAACAAGCACTGCAGGCTATTGACTCTCACACTGCTTCCTACTGCTCTGACGTAAACTGCAGGGGATTCTGGGATGTTAGCAACAGAAGATATCAGCCTCCAAGTAAGCAAAATAACGCTGATACAATCTACTGTATTACAGTAAAAAGGAAGTATAACCAAAAGTGCACATTAAGACCAGACCCACATTTGAGTGCAGGGCCCCTTGCGATGACTGTTACCCTCTGAAACCTTAACAGGTCATGCTCCTTACTTGAACCAATGGATCTGAGAACACTAATTTGGGCATTCATCTTGTCACGTGCCTTGATTGCTGTAATGTGCTCTGCAAAGGGTTGTCTTGTGGCCAGATCTGACATCTGCAGCTAATGCTGAATGCTGCAGTAAGTCATCAGCACTCCGATCATATCATATTATAGTACTCATGTACTGTGGTCTCAGCTGCCAGTAAGACAGAGGAGATTCTTTTTTTCCATCTTCATCCTCCTCTTCTTCCTCTTCATCTACTTCTTCTTCCTCCTTCCCTCTCCTCTTCCCCTCTCCTCTCGCTCCTTTTCTGTACCCCAGAGTGCTACTCACTCAGTGGGCTAAGGGCTGCTCTGAGTCCTGCTCTGCATACTAAAACCTATGGGTGACAGTGCATTTACAATGTTGGCCCTGACTCCCTACAATTACCTGCATATAAAACTACATTTGGCCCCTCCGCTCTGCTTTTAAAGCCAAATTGTGTCTGTATTTGTACAGTACAACAAAGTTTCACCTGCACAGATTAGTATATACCATAATTTTAGTAATTATGTAGAGTATGCATACACACTTAGAAAATGTTGGCAGAAAAAGACCATTGGTTCATTCAGTCTGCCCTGTTTTATTCGATCCTACCTGGGATCTAATGTCTAGTTGGGGTTAATGCTCTCACCCCCCTTGTCCCTTCCTTACAACTTTCCCTTGTGTAACTATTAAGCCTTTTACTCAATACCACTCATATTTGAAACCATTATTGTTCTCGCACCCACTACCTCTGCTGGTAGACTGTTCCATGGCTTAATCACTCACTCTGTAAAATATAAGTTTCTCACATCCCTCTCAAAAAATCCTCAAGAGCTTCCTCTCATGTCCCGATGATCTTGATCTACCAGTCCTGCTAAAGACTACCCAGCAATCTATCTTGTTTATTCCTTTCAGGAACTTGAAGGTCTCTACCATATCTTCTCTCTCCCTTCTGATTTCTGGCAAGTACATGTTTAGGGCTTTGAGGCGCTCCTCACAGAATCTGCCTTCCTATTCCTGAATCATTTTAGTTACCTTGTACTGTACCGCTTCTAGCCTGTCTTTGTCTTTTCTTGGGTGGGAGTTCCAGAACTGGGCACAGTATTTCAGATGCAGCCTCACCAGTAATTTATAAAGAGGCAGTATCGGCTCCTTCCTCCTGCGGTCAGACCCCCTATCCATACACCCCAACATCTTGGTTACTGTACTGTAGGTCTTATTGCATTGGCTAGAGTATTCTAGGGAGTTGCTTATAATGACTCCCAGGTCTCTTTCCTCAATGGTAGTGTGGAACCCCACCCATCCAATCCTTCCTGGGGTTCTTGTTTCCTATGTGCATCATCGGGCCCTTTTTAGGGTTGAATTTTAAATACCAAACTTTGGACCATTTCTCTAATCTTTGCAGGTTTCTGTGAAGCTCCCTAACCCCTTCCTTGCTGTCTACCCTGCCACAGAGCTAAGCGTCATCATCAGCGAAGAGAAACATTTTGCTTTGTATTCCTTCTCCTGTGTCACTGATGAACATATTTAAAAGGTCCAGCCCCAGGACTGAACCCTGTGGTTCCCCACTCGTGACCTCCTTCTCCCCTAACCTGACCCTGTTTACTACCACCCTCTGCTATCTTTCCTTCTGCCAGCTTTCTACCCATCTAAAAAGCTCCTTCGCTGTTCCCAGATTCTTTAACATCTTCAGCAACATTCTGTGCAGCACAGAATCAAACATCTTACCAAAGACAAAATAGAGCAAATCCCTGGTGTGAATGAATATTATCAGACTGGTCTAACAACAGCTCTCAAGAGCTCTCTGCCATACACCTGTCATGCTTACTATCCAGGAGCCAGTTCCTCTCCAGGTAGTCCACTGGGTCCTCTTTGACTAGTATCTCCATTAGTTTACCTGCTATGGAGGTATGACTAGTGGGTCTATAGTTTCCTGGTTACTCTTTGTCTCCTGTCTTGTTGAGTGGTACAATGTCAGCAACCCTCAAATCTTTCAGAAGCCACCCTGTGTCTGTAGGGAGCTATTGAGTAGTCCTGCCAGGGGTTCAGCCATTTCCAGCACCAGTTTCCTGAGCACTCCCAGGTACATCCTATCTAGCCCTGGAGCCTTGTATATTTTCTGGACTGCTAGCCTTTTTCTGACCCTTTTTCCCATAAACACCAATTGTCCCTTTTCTGGGATCTGTCTTGTAGCAGCCATAATGCCACTTTCAGGCAAGGCCTGCTATCCTCTACTATAAACTCATAGCAAAAGTAGTTATTTAGATTGGCTGTCTTCTGATAATCCTTGCCCCCCCCCATCAGCATGATCATTCCTCCTCTTGTCTTTCTTTTCTCCTTAATGTCTCTAAAGAATGGCTCCCTCTTGACCCCCTCCACAGTATGTAGTAGTTCTGTGTCTGTTTTTGTGTCCTTGACCACGTTTTAGGCCTCTTGTATGTATGCATCTGTCTATCTGTCTATCTATTTATAATGTATGGGGGGCCCATATTATTAACTGAAATCTAGCAGATTACAACCTTTTTATGCCATTGTTATGACATTACTCTGTTGCTAACCCCTCTTGAGTGTGTCATATCAATGGTATAACAAACAGAATGCTCACAACATTCAATGTTCCTCTTTGAGAAAAATATTTAAAATGTTGGTATTAAATTATTAAAGACTAAAGGAGCTTAATATGTATACCCTTGAGGAAAGAAGGGAGAGGGGGGACATGGTAGAAACTTGTAAGTACCTCAGTGGAATCAACAAAGCCCAAGAGGGTAGCATCTTTCAGAAAAAGAGACTTGCAAGAACAAGGGGACACAATTTAAAGATAGAAGGAGGGCGGTTCAGGGGCAATGTGAGGAAGTATTATTTCACAGAGAGGGTAGTGGATGCATGGAACAGCCTTTCTGAGGAGGTTGTGGGGTCTAAAACTGTGGTAGAATTCAAGAATGCATGGGACAGACATAAGGCAATTCTTGTGGGGGTAGGAAGAAATAGGCTGTTGGTTAACTAGGATCTGTGGCCTATCCTGTAGGTAGGGAAATGGGCAGACTAGATGGGCCTAGCGGTCCTTATCTGCCATCAAAGTCTATGTTTCTATGTAAATTAACTGATATGCACCAGGCTGTACCGATGAATAGTGTTGCAAAGTGTTCCTGCATGATTTAGCACTGCTTAAGGTAAGAATTACTCAGAAAAGTAATTCAATCTGTGATTACACAATCTTCATAGCCCACATACTATAAAATATAATGCATGGTCTTTGGTTAATAACATCACTGAAAACACTTCTCAAGGTTGACATGACATCTGAAAACCTTTTGAGCTACACTCTTGAGGTTTACAATGATGTCATGGCAACCTCTTGAAGTGTTTGCAGCATGGTTATTAACCAAAGACCATACATTACCCTCTATATCTGTCTCTTAATTGTAAGTAGTTGCCTTCTAACTCAAGGATAGAAATAAAACTCTCTACTTTCCTGCATCCCTCAAGTAAAGGAAAAGAACTGCTCTTTATAAGTTGAATTGAATACTTATGAGCCTAACCATGATTGTGCTTGGCTACTTAACTAGTTATTAATCTCTAGGAAATGACTGACCCACCTGCCAGCCAAACACTGCACAGCACACAACGTGTAAAACAAAAATGTCCACCCTCTGCATCGCCCACTACACAGTGCTCAACTGTAAGAAAAAGGCAAAAGTTAGTAAAAAAAAAAAATCAAAAAGCAAGTTTACTATTTCAATTTGACTTTTGATAACAAAGTCAAAGAGAGTCATTTCCTGAAATTAACAACTGACAGGTGGGAGGTGGCTGTCAGCTGCAGCTCTTGCCTCCCATCTCCCCCTTGCAGTCATTAATCCCTAAGAAAATAATCAACTGCTTTGTTGTTATTGCTTAAATATTACTACTGCTGGATTTGATGCACTAAATATTACTACTGCTGGATTTGATGCATTAAATATTACTACTGCTGGATTTAATGCATTAAATATCACTACTGCTGGATTTGATGCATTAAATACTACTTCTACAGGATTTGATGCTTTAAATATTACTACTGCAAGATTTGATGCTGATCATCTCCCATGTTTCTTTTCAGTAAGTGTGCATCTTTCTGTAAACCACAGGCCATCATGGTGGCATGTAAAGGGATCTGGACACAGGCATTCTGGAAAGCGGTTTCTGGAGAGTTTCTGGCTACCTTGATTTTCATTCTAATAAGCCTGGGATCTACAATCAATTGGAATGGAAAGGACAGCCCGCCACCTCCTCTCATCGCACTCTGCTTTGGACTTAGCATCGCCACCATGGTGCAGTGCTTTGGGCACATCAGTGGGGCCCACATTAATCCAGCTGTAACTGCTGCGATGGTCTGCACAAGGAAACTCAGCCTCGCCAAATCCATCCTCTACATTTCTGCTCAGTGCTTGGGTGCCATTGTCGGGGCAGGACTTCTGTACTCTGTTACACCTCTAGATGTGCTGGGCAACATGGGAGTTACCATGGTAACACACTGAACTCATAAATTGTGACAGCCACTGACATTTACTAATATGTTTACTGAATGCTTAGTTATAAATCTGACACTTTGAGTATGTCATACACTTAAGTTACACACATTCTGGATGAAATGAAAACAAGATAAAGAGCAGGGGCACCATTCTGAATTGCAACAGGTCACAACACAAACATTGCACTGTCATTCATTTTCACTCTACATAGAGCAGGTAGTCATCCAGATGTTAGAATGTGCAAATGGGTTTGCACCTACTAATACGCTAGCTAGCACCAGCAACCAAGTCACTGCATGGCATAGTCAGTCGCTTGATTCAGCATGCAGGTGTCCTGCACAGAAGTAGCCCCTTCTCCAACTTCCCTTATTTCCATGACCCTACAACTGGCCCAACAGTCTCCTTCCTGGTGATACAGTGGAAACCCCACCCACTCCTCTGTGAATCTGACAGCTCCCTGACATCCAGTGGTACCCCACTTGATAACTACAGCACTCAATTCATGCTATGTTTCTGTGGCATCCTTTCAAGTTTCTGCTCTGCCAAGTGTCTGGTTCCTGGTCACCGCTGTGCCACCACACTTACTGCCTGCCCGTAATAGTTTTACAGGTGGAATTGGGGTTGAAGAAAGCTGTGACCAGGACTGCAAGGACCACTTGCATTTGCGCACGATCATGTGAACCATCTGCACATTGGATCCTGCTCCCTTTTCTGTATGGTTGCAAGACATTTTGCAGACTTGCAACAAGGGATTGCAATCCACATTGAGCACAACTCAGTGGAATAAGAAAGTCACCCATAACATGAAGTGATTACAGTAACCGGTGAGCAGCAGCCGCTGTGCATGTATGGGGCCCCAGATAGCCACCCAGTGTGCACTTGCAAAAACCCAATTGCTATTACCAAATATTTAAGAATGCACATTGTTACATTTCACATGTCCGTTACAGGGTTTACTGTTTATCTTCTGCCAATGTATCTTTGGAAGCCCGTAAAAAGAAACAAACAAGAAAGCTTTACTGAGGATTTTATTAGTATTACCTAATAGTGTACTACTTTCTGCCACTGCCATATTTTCAGCGATGACCGACCGTGTGGTCACCAAGGCAGCAATTGTAAGGTCAGCTGCTGAACATCATTCTCTGAAACACAGAGGAATAAGTATTAGTTAATGTGAAATATTAAAAGCCAGTGTAGTAGATTTTATTCTCTGAGGTATCAAACAGCATGATGAAAGAAAATAAATATTACAGAAATTAATACAAACTTTTGAGCTGAAAAGGCAGATCTTCTCCAGGTATGGGGAAAAGAAGAATGCAGTGGGTTTAAATAGGGAAACTTCAAAGGTGGGGACAACAGTTTAAAACAGAAGTCCTAAATGAGGTTCCCAGAAAGTATGCAGATTGAAAATTTGGTATGAATTAGGGTTGTTTAGATTTTGGATGTCAAATTCAGAATGATCAGATTCTGATATGTTTTAAGGATTTGGGTTTTTTGGTATTTATGACCAAAAAATCAAATTCTTAAAAACCCATTTGGGATGCAGAATTGATTTGGATTATACTAATTCTGATTCCGCATCCAAAAACCTCCCTTACAGATAAAAACTGCCCTTCCTCCTTTTACCCTTACTTTTACTGCAATGGCTGGATTGGCAGCTGGGCTGGCTTGGGTCCTTGATATTCAGGCAGGTGTAGGTGTGTCAGTGACACTCGAGATTGCCCGCCACCAGTCTGGTGGTTACTTTCTTCGACTGACAAGTGCCAGACTCTCTTTCCCTAGCCTGTAATTAATCCAGCCCTCTTAGTCTGTGACTGATTGACTTGTGCCCTCAGTCCGTGGCCCCAGCCCATATGTCATCCACTGCTCTGGCCCACCCGGCCCCAAGTGAGAAGAGGAGGGGACCTCTTCCCCCAAAATCCTGATTATGGCATTATAGCAATAGCAAGAAGCAACCTAAAAAAAAACCTTTATTATTGTAGTGTTATTACTGCTATAATGCCGTCTGATGACTCATCAGTAATACCATTACCTCCCACTCCCAGAAGCCCCAGTTCTCCTAGACCTGACTGGTGGGGTGGCTGACCTAAAGAAAGTACTAGGATTTTAGTGTATGGTGTCTGGTGGTGGCCAAATCTGGGGCTTTCTTTGGGCTGGCCACCAGTAAGTTCAGGGAGTACCAGGGCTTCTGGGAGTGTGAGGTAGAAGGGGTGAACCAGTATATAGCTGGAACAGACAGGCAGTCATCATCAGCGTCAACTGGCACTGCTAGATAACAGATTTTATTTTTAAAAATGTACTTTTTTAGGCTGCCAGCAGAATCAGAGAGGGGGGAAGGGGTCCACTCCTCACATTGGGATCAAGCGGGCTGGAGGTCAGACTATATGAGAAGGGTACTACTGTATGGACTATTTTGATTGGCTTGCCACCCACTGCCAGCACAGCAGTTAAAGTGGCCACTCACCACCGGACAAGAGGATCCACAGTACCACCTCTCACCAACAGTACCACTACATACCAACAGCTGTCTAAGCTCCTCAGGGACCCAGTCGTGCCTGCAAGCAAAAGACATTATGACAGTAAAGGTAAGGGGAAGGGGTGGGAGGCAAGAAGAAAGGCTTTGGCATTGAAGTACAAATGTGTACTGAGTGGTGGGCATTGGAGTCAGATGCTGAATGGAATTTGAAAGTTCTGGAATGCCAATTTCTGCAGAGATTGGATTCCTGGGAATTCAAGTAACCCTAATATGAATGAATATGATAGAAAAGACAAGATAGTTTTCAAGAAGAGAGATAGGGAGAACAAAAGTGGGAAGGGGATAAGGGAAAACACCTAACTAGAAGTAGGATGAAAAAACATCACAGAATATAGGAACAGGGGTGTTACAGGACTATTCAAAAGCAGCCTGTTTTTTTTCAGTACAAATATGTTCATACCAAATGGCTCCAAAGTCTTAATCTGGGCAATCTAAAACACCTCAAACATTTAAAAGATCAGTGATGATGAAGAATAAATAAAGTTGCATGCAACTGATGCTAATAAATTAGTTTAAAACCTGTAATGTATAAAAAGTACCTTCTTTTTCTCCCCCACCCCCTTTTTTTACATAACCACAACTATGACCAGGACTTCCTTCTGTGATCAGTATGCACACATGATATCAGTTATGGGTAACTGTTTTGTCTTGGTGCCTACTAACCAACACTGTGGTCTTGGGAGAAATACAGTATTCTTCCCTCCAGCTATCAGCCAAGACACCACCTCTGCATATGCAGTACTCCTTGCTCCCAACCAAGGCAGCATAGGTCAGATGGGCTCCACAGGAGGGAACATCCTCTGAGGACTAACTCCTCTTCTCAGCTTCTGAAGAATCCGGGTGACCTCCTCCTCACCATGGCATGAGGACCAAGGCGAGTGAGCTTCTTTAGTTCAGGAGATAGACTGAGAGGCCAGAACTACCACTTACAGACTCCGCACCCTGAAAGTTATCCTCCCTGGCCCTCCCTTTGGTCTCCTTCTCCTTCTGCTTCTATGAGAGACCTCCTGCATTATTCCTACAGGTGTGGCCTGGCTGGCTGCATGCGGTCAGCAAGGTAACAAAGGTCATGTTGGCAAGTTGCTGCAGGAGGCAGCAGTGTAGCAGTCTCACCTGCTGCCCTTGGAATTTGAATGTACTACAGTACCTCCATATCTCGTACCTCACACCATCAGCCTGAAGTGAGAGGTTGCATCCATGGAATCCCATGCTTTGTAGCACAATGGGCTATTATCATTGCCATATGCCCAGATGATACCCGCTCAACAAAAACACATGATAATATGTCCATTAGGTAAGAAACAACATACCCTAGGGTGTGCATTAAGCTATATCATTACACACCCTGTGTGTGTTGTGAGGCACAAAGTGAAGCCACATTTCTCTAGCTACCCTGGAAGTGCAGCAGCACTCTGTGGAGTGTGTCATTGTGCTTATAAAATGGTCATCATAAGAGGGATCCAGCTAGGAACACGGAAGGGGGAGGACAGGGAGGTGAGATGCCTACCAGGTGCCACGGCATGGAGGGATGGAAGGAAGATCCTGGGGATCACTGGGAAGGCAAGATGGGAGGGTGAGCTGGATGTCATTATCCACCTAGGTACTAATGACCTGGCAAATGGGGAGCCAAAGGAAGTTCAGGAAGAGTTTAAGAAATTGGGGAGGGATCTCAAGCAAGTAGCTACTTCTGTCACTTTCTCAGAAGTACTACCTGCGAGAGGCAAGGGAGAGCTTTGGAGTGCATGCACCATGGCTCAGCACTGTTGAATATGGCACCATGGCCACCTGCATTGCACATGGTGCAGTGGCAGTGTGCCAGTGCAAGTGGCAACCGAGGAGCAGGGGGATGTGCTAGCACATGTGCGGATGCGCTAGGTGCAGGAACTGCAATATTCAGAGGTGGGTATGCAAATGGACCATTATGCATGCAAGGTGCAAATAGGGCCATTTGCATGTCATTATGGCTCCATTTGCATGCAGGTGCGTCAATCCCCGGTGACTTGCACCTGGCGTCCTGCCAGGCTGCAGCAGTTGGGGACCGACGCTCCCTGCCCCTCGGCAGCAAAGCACCTCAATGCCCGATCGCGGGCTTTGTATATTTGTAACAGCCTTGGTGGTCCAGTGGACCTGCACCCCAGCCCGATCGCGGGCTATGTAAATTTAAAGTTATCCCTGGTGGTCCAGTGGACCGAATCCAGCCCGATCACAGGCTTTATAATAAAAGATTACTCCCTGGTGGTCCAGTGGACCGAATACAGCCAGATCTCAGACTTTGTAATAAAATATCACTCCCTGGGAACCACTCCCAAGCACGATCATGGGTTATGTAAAGGACAAACCATGGTAGTCCAGCGGTACACCCTCCCCACCCACCACTCAGACCCACCACCCCACTACCCCGGTCAGCGGCAGGCAGCAGCTCCCACCATAAGCCGCCCACCCGCTCGCTGACTAACGGTGTGAGTACGGCTGTGCCCATTGGTCCACAGGGTGGGCCAATGGGCATACAGACTACTGTCCCGATATGTAATGGATCCATTCACTTATTAGAACTGTGTAGTATAGTATGGACTGCACGCCCATTGGTTCACGCTGTGGACCAATGGGTGTACAGCCGCATTGTATGCTGTCAGTTGGCAGGCAGATGGGCAGCTTGCAGGTGGGGAGCTGCTGTTGACCGGGGGGGTGGGAAGCGGGGTGGCAGGTCTGAGTGGGTGGATGGGGAGGGGGGTACCTCAGGACCACCAGGGTTTGTCTTTTACAAAGCCCGCAATCGGGCTTGAGAGCGGGTCCACTGGACCACCAGGGATTACTCTTTTATTACAAAGCCCATGATCGGGCTGGATTCGGTCCACTGGACCACCAGGGAATGGAACTATATTATAAAGCCCACAGTTGGAAATGTTGGGGGTTGGGGGCCGACGCCCGGCCTGTGGCTCGAGAGGTCGGGTGGCCTCTCACAGCAGGAGGCGCTGTGTTGTGCCCAGCAAACGGCAGCTGGCCTGAGGGTGTCCCTGATTTGTTCCTCTTGTTTGGGGGCACATCTTTGCTCTTCTATGCTGGTGCAAGGTGGCTTGTGCCTATGTATGCACTGCACATCCGGGATGAACATCAGGATGTGCTGTATAAACATGGGCATGCCCCTGCACTTGTGCCGATATAATACTGGTGCACCTCACACATCGATTTGCGTGGTGCACTTTACCCTTTTGAATATCGCCTGGCGATTAGTGGTTGCGATGGCACAACACTGTTTTGCCATGCTCAACCCCTGTGAATATCCCAGCCTCTGTGTTTTGTTCTTCTGTTTCTGGTTTGTATTTTGCCTCTGGCTGTGTGCTTCCTTTTATTTATTCCATGTTTCTTCTGTGTTTGTGTTTTTTGTTTTGGGGGGGGGGGACTTGGTTTCTCAGCTCCTACCATTTGCTTGCTCCTACCGTTTGGTTTTTGCAGCTTCTGCTACTGCTTTTATTTGCTCCCCTTGCTATTGTACCCAGTACTTGTGTATTTACACAACCCAAAGCTGCTTCCCATGCTGCAGACCTACTGGCTCCTCATGCTATCAAGCCTGATTGTTTTCACCTGCTCCAAGCTCTTTGAGCCTTGCTATGTAGTTCAATCATGTTTTCCCTGCTCAGTCTACCTCCCTTGTGGTCATAGCTGTTTTCACAGCTTTGTGCTTTCCCCTTACATGCTTATAGAATACAACCACTCATAGCTGATGCTATCCCAGTTTGTACGCTGCTGTTCTACTTTGAGGTCCACTAAAGCTACTGCTGATGCTGTTAACTAGTTTTATATCTGCATGTGGTTCTTGACTATTCCATCACTTTCTTGTTTTTCCTATGGTGGGGACTGGGAAGTGTTTGGGGAGCCGTGGCCCCATGTGACTTACTATGTCTGTTCTAAATCCTGCCTTCTCCACTGAAAATCCTCAGAATATTTGTCATCTTAATTTGGCTTTTGAATGCCTGGCTGGCTTGCCCAACTATCATACTGCTGCCCCATTTACGTTCATGTCCATCATTGCTGCTATGTTTTGCAGACCTATGTGTCGGTCTCAATATTCCTATTGCTTGCTAACCTAGGTGCAGGTCTGATTATTGTTTATGCTTTCCTGAACAACTACCCTGCCTTACTGAACTACATCCAGATCAACCCCTGATTACGCCATCATTTGCTCACTGCTCCCTGCCATCTGCCCTGTGCAAGGTCTCAGCACTCATTGCTCATTCAGCTCCTCACCAGTCCCTGGTGCTAGCCAGCCATACCATTCTGGCACAGGGCTGCCCTGCAGCTGATGGTCTTGCTCTGCACCTAGAGTTCACAGCTTGGGCATGCTAAGCTTGGGGCATACTGACGGCGCCTCAAGTTGTAGAAGTTAAGACTCAGCATGAAGGGGTGGGCCCCTCATGGGGACCCCTTTAGCTGCCAAGTGGGTTCAGAGGCACCCTTCAATGCTATTTTCCCCATGACTGCCTCTGGTTCACCTGGTCTGCATTTAGGATGAGTAGGCCAGGTAAGTTCCTCAGTGGTTATTGCTCTCCTCCTCCCACCTTGAGGGTTGTCGGTTGCAGAGCGCAGTGACTCGCAACCCTCTGTGGCATTTCTGTTAGAAGGATAGAGTAAGAGCTTTCCTCCAAATTAGAATATTTTCCACTTCCCTTTAATTGGGTTTCCAAATTGCAGCAATAGAGCCATCACTAAATAAAATATCCCAAGCCTGGAGGGAAGGTGACCTAGGCCTTGGGTCCCCAGAGATTTCCTCCTCAAAGGGTTTTTTTTTTCTCTCCTCCGTGTCTCAGGTCATAACTGTTTGCATAGTGTTCCCTAGTTCTGTAGGCAAGATCTGCTGTTGGATGGAAGCGGATGGTGTCCCTGCTGCCGTTCCCTCTCTCCTTAGGAAGTTCCCTCATTCCCCTTTGCAATCCATCAAACTCATGCCATGGCTACCCTGCTAATCCATTACATTACCAAGCTGCCTCATGCTTATCTATTACCATGGCTCACAACTTGTCTTTGCTTATAAGCTTCTTACTACTTCCTTTTGGGGATCCTTCCTAAGGTACCATTAGCCAATGGATGCATCCTGTAGCATCTCTAGAACTGGAACCCTCCAGAGGGTTCCTTGCCTTTGCTAACCCTACAGGGTGGTAATTCCTCTGGAATAGACAGTGCGAATGGCCAAAACCAAAGTACACAGTTGCACAAGCATAACACTTACTGGCTACATAGGCCATTGAATTGGAAGGCTCCATCTATGGTTCGATGGACAAGCAGCCAGCCACTCCCACTTCCTGAGCTATATAAGCTGTTCCTCTCAGCCTCCTTCTGAAGCACTTTTTCTTTGCCCCACCATCCTCCCCTCCTCCTCCAGCGACAGTGCCTTTCTTCCGGGGATCCTTCCTAAGGTACCTTTAGCCAAGGGAAGCATCCTGTGGCACCTCTAGGGGTGGAATTCTCTAGAGGGTTCCTTGCCCTTAGAACCCCTACAGGGTGGTAATTCCTCTGGAATAGCATGTGAACGGTCAAAACCTAAGTACACAGTTACACATACATAACACTTACTGGCTGCGTAGGCCATTGAACTTAATTCATAAACTCTAGATGCTGTTCTCACTGTTTGAGAACATTCCTTGCATCCATGTATAACCCTAGTTTTTCATTTAAATGTTTTGTTTAGGAAAAGCATGCTGAGCTTGAAGCCAGCTGTTTTAAGTTGTGTCCTTGGGGAAGGGGTGCAAAGAAAAACATTCAATTAAATATCAATGCAACAAAAAAAATTTGTGTATAGTGAACATTGTTACATGTGTTGACTTTTTGCTTGCATAACCACTGAAACTGGGCTTTTCATATGTATTCCTGCCAACACTTACTGTATGTCTGTTCCATGGTGCTGTCTCTTTTCTAGATAAACTCCAAGCTCTCAGCAGGTCATGGGTTGCTGATTGAAATGCTCATTACATTCCAGCTAGTCTTCACAATTTTTGCCTCTTGTGATAAGAAGCGACATGACCGGAATGGCTCCACAGCTTTGGCGATCGGATTTTCAGTCACTATTGGCCACTTGTTCGCTGTAAGTAGTCCTCAGCTTTTGTGGCAAATCAGAACCAGAATTCCAAAAGAAACTGTTTGGGTAGATGCTGGCAACAAACCAACAATGACACAGACAGAGGCCAACCAGAGGTCCCAAAACATAGATTTACAAAACTAGGCAGTCACCTTAGGAACAGGACTTCCAGGGTAGTATTCTTTGAGGTACTACTGGCATCATGTGCAGAGCCAGTAAGGTGGCAGAAGATTCATCAGTTTAATGCATGGCCAAGGGCTTGGCTCAGGGAGAAAGGATTTGAATGTCTTGCACACTGGAAGGAATTCTGGGATTAGGAGAAGCCTATACACTATGGGTATGCTTCTTCTGATTCCAGAATGGGTGAGGGTGCCAGGCGCAAAGGATAGATAGAGTGGTTGGAGAGACTTTAAACTAGGATAGGGGTGGGTAGGTGTAGAACAGCCATTTTCCAGTGAAGTACGGGGGGGGGTACCAATGTCAGCTATAATAGGCCCAAACCAAGTAGGCAGAAATCACACACCTTCAATGCTTCATAGCAAATGTGTACAACAAACAAAATGTGTGAGCTGGAGGGTGAATGTTTTACAGGAGAACTACAATCAAAATCTGCAAAAGCATGTGCTGTGCAGAGTGTTTTCATTTGTGTGTGTAATCCTAGTGGGTTCTTCCCTGTGTTTGCTGTTAGGAACATTTTCTAAATTTGACTGTTAGTTTATGACCCCTGGGAATCTCCATGTTTGAATTTTTTATTGTTCTTTTTTTTCCTTCAACGTTTCCTGTCCCATTTGACAGTGATGTGTTTATGGCCTTTGATTCATTGAATGATAGCTGCATCAGCAGCAATCTGCCTGATATTCTAGCCTCAACTAAATAATTCTTTCAAACCCAAACTTTGGATGTCATTGTCCACCTAGGGACAAATGACCTGGCTAGGAATGGGATCAGAGCAGTGCAAGAGGAGTTTATAGAGTTGGGAAGGGGCCTTAGACAAGTAGCACATAGGGTAACCTTCTCGGAGGTGCTGCCTGTCTATGGCAAGGGAGATGTTAGGGCACTCCTCACCAGGGAATTCAATGAGTGGTTGAAAAACTGGTGTGGAGCTCAGGGTTTTGGCTTCATTGGGGACTGGGGAGCCACCTGGAGAGATGCAGACCTATACTGGTGCGATGGTCTGCATCTGTCCGGGGGGAGGGAACCAGGATCCTAGGTGAGAGGTTTAAATGCTTCATTGGCAAGCATTTAAACTAGCCAAGGGGGGAGGCACTGAAAAGGAGCAGGGAAAGCCCAGCCTTCATCCACAAAACATGGTGATTAGTGAGGTAAACACCGAGGTACGGAAGTTATTAGGGACCAGAACATATTTAAATATAAAAAAAGGCAAAGGCAGTAAGGACAGAAATGGGGCTAAAAGGGGTAAGGCTATCCTTAAGTGGAGGGTGATGGGTACCAATGCCCGTAGTCTGTGTAACAAGCTCCCTGAACTAGTGGCCTTGGTGGAAGAGGGTTGCCTGGATATTGTGGCAGTCACAGAAACATGGTACACAGAGAACCATGACTGGGATGTCAACATACCAGGATACACAATCTACAGGAGGGACAGGGAGGGTAAAAGAGGAGGAGGAGGAGTAGCTCTCTAGGTAAAGGAAGGGATCAAAGCAACAGAACTAAAGAGTAAACAGGGTGCAGATGAAGCACTTTGGGTCACCCTGAAGACAGGAAATGGCACCACAATCTGCATGGGGGTTGTATACAGACCCCCATCTCAGGGGGAGGGAATGGACAAGGAAATGGTAGAAGGTTTTCTTAGAATGGCAGAAAAAGGGGAGATATTGTTGATGGGGGACCTGAATGTGCCAGATGTTAACTGGAGTACCTTTGTTGCAGGCACATCCAAGAGCAGGGTAATTCTTGATGCCCTACAGGGGGCATGCCTCAGACAGCTAGTATTGGAACCCACTCGGGAGGGAGCAATCTTAGACCTGGTACTCTCAAATGAGGATGGAGAAAGAATCTCAGCTTTAGAAGTGGGTAGCCATCTGGGAAAAAGCGACCACCAAACAGAGTGGTTCATGATAAACACAGCCATACAATCAAGACATACAAAAGCAAGAGTACTGGACTTTAGGAGGGCTGACTTTGGGGAAAATGAGAGAGCGCCTCAGAAAAGCACTAGCAAACAGGCAAGAAAGAGGGGTGGAGGAACAATGGGGAGTGATCAAAATAGCCATCACAGAGGCAACAAGCCTTTGTGTTAAGCAAATCAATAAAACACAACAAAGGAAAAAACCACTATGGTTCTCAAAAGAGGTGGCAGGGAAGGTTCAGGAGAAAAGGACAGCATTAAGGAAATATAAGGAAACACAGAAGGAGCAGGAAAGAGAACTTTATCAGTTAAAGCAGAAAGAGGCTGGGAAGGCAGTCAGAATAGCAAAGGCCCAAACTGAGGAAAGGATAGCCAATTCTGTAAAGAAGGGGGATAAGACCTTTTATAGGTACATTAAGGAGCGAAGAAAGACCAAAGGAGGGATACTGAAACTTAATAAAGGGGAGGGAATGTGGGTAGAGGGTGACAGTGAAAAAGCAGGAATACTGAACGAATATTTCCGCTCAGTATTCACAAAGGAAGAGGAGGGGGAGTTACCTAAACCAAACAAGAGAAACACTCTGAAGACGGCGGTCGATATCAGTCCATTTACAGAAGAAAGGGTTCTGAAAGAACTAATAAAATTGAAGGTGGACAAAGCAATGGGGCCTGATGGGATTCACCCAAGAATTCTAAAAGAACTAAGGGTAGAACTATTGACACAATTGACTACTCTCTTTAACAAATCATGGCAGGATGGGGTGGTACCCGAGGACTGGAGGAGGGCAGATGTGATTCCTCTTCACAAAAGTGGGAGCATGACAGAGGCAGGAAACTACAGACCAGTTAGTTTGACCTCAGTGGTAGGGAAAATGATGGAATCACTTCTGAAAGAAAGAATTGTTGAGTACCTAGAGGCCAGTGGGGCACAGGACCCAAGGCAGCATGGATTCACGATGGGAAGGTTGTGTCAGACGAATCTAATAGATTTCTTTGACTGGGTGTCTAAAGTAGTAGACCACGGAGGGTCTGTGGACAAGGCTTACCTAGATTTTAGCAATGCATTTGATCCAGTCCCACACAAGAGATTAATACACAAGACAGCCAGCCTTGGAGTGGGTCCCAAGGTGGTAGCTGGATAAAAAATTGGCTAGACAACAGGACGCAAAGGGTAGTAGTAAATGGAGTACACAGTGAAGAAAGGAAGGTTACTAGTGGGGTACCGCAGGGTGCAGTACTGGGACAGGTCCTTTTTAATATCTTTATAAGTGACATTGCAGAGGAACTGGAAGGAAAAGTATGTAACTTTTCAGATGACACAAAGATCTACAACAGGGTTGATACACAAGATGGAGTGGAATGGATGAGAAGGGACTTGGCAAGGTTGGAGGAATGGTCAAATGTATGGCAGCTCAGATTCAATGCAAAGAAGTGCAAGGTAATGCACATGGGAAACAAAACCCAGGGAAGTGTACACAATGGGGGGTGAGATACTGACAACAGTAAAATAGAAAGGGACCTGGGGGTAATTTATCAGATGACCTAAAGGTGGGTAAGCAATGGAGAAGGCAGTAAGGAAGACTGGGGGATACCGGATGCGGCAGGGAAGAGGATCAATAGTAGAAAACAGGAAGTTGTTATCCTCTGTACAGACAGTTGGTGAGACCCCATCTGGAGTACTGTGTGCAGTTCTGGAGACCCCATCTCCATAAAGACATAGACAGAGTGGAGACTGTCCAGAGGAGGTAATTCAAATGGTGCAGGGTCTGCACCGAAGACACATACTAAGAAAGACCAAAGGAGCTTAATATGTATACCCTGAGGAAAGAAGGAGAGAGGGACATGATAGAAACTTTCAAGTACCTCAAGGAATCAACAAAGTCCAAGAGGGTAGCATCTTCCAGAAAAGAGATGCAAGAACAAGGGGCACAATTTGAAGATAGAGGGGGACGGCTCAGAGGTAATGTGAGGAAGTATTTTTCACAGAGAGTGTTGTGGATGCATGGAACAGCCTCCCTGAGGAGGTTGTGGAGTCAAGAACAGTAGGGGAATTCAAGAATGCATGGGACAGGCATAAGGCAGTCCTAGTGGGGGGTAGGAAGAAGTAAGCTGTTGGTTAACTAGGATCTGCAGCTTATCTGTTAGGTAAGAAAATGGGCAGACTAGGTGGGCCAAGCGGTCCTTATCTGCAGTCAAATTCTGTTTCTATGTTTTTTGTTTTCTAGATATACTGTATATTTAGGTATAGCCAGCAGGAGTAAACGTTTTGTATTTACAGCTTTTCATTCCCTCAACTACTCTCAGCCATAAAAGAACACAGAAATCATCCCAGGTCATCAGTGCTATAATTTGTAAAGACTAGCTGTTTCCTTACAGATGGCCCATTTAGTTATGCCTCATGTAAATGCAGCCTTCATTAGTGTTCACTGGATAAGGAGAGCTACTTAAAATTATAACTCTACTGTGAACTTGACACAAAACCAGCTCTTGCTTAATTAGTGGTCACAAATGCATCATTGTTACATGGGAAATGAGGCACTGTAGGAAAAAGAAGAGCAGTAAAAAATTCAAATATGGAGACCACCAGAGGCCATAAAACTAGCAGGCAAATTCAGAAGAAAACGCCTTACAGCAAACAAAGAGCAGGACACACTAGGACTATATCTATAAATCAAAATATTCTGCACAACATGTGTTTTGTGTAAACTGTGACTATAGTTGCCCTTTAAAGTGAAGTATGATGTATCCAGATTTACAGAGAACTGATGGGTGGAGGGAATAGGGTAGGGTGCTTAGGTAGAGGGGCACCGTCTTTTCAGGAGAGACAGGGAGAGGGGAGGAGAGGTTGTTTGGTATCTCAAGGATGGGACTGAAGCAGGTAGGAAAGAGGGATTAAAGCAGAATGGTAGCTCTGCAGAAAGTCAGTGTCTAGGGTTAGGAACCATGAGATCAAAAAGACTATTGTGGGAGTATGTTACAGATTGCCAGGTAGTACAGCAGAGCAGGACCTGGAGTTGGAAAATGAAATGAAAATGGCAATGACTATGTGGTCCCATGGTTCTCATGGGGAATTTCAACCTACCTAGCACTGACTGGGAGGAGAAGGAGGAAATTGCCCAAGGGAAAGCAGGGAGGAATTTCTTATTGGTCGTGGAGGACTACTTATGTTTTTAGTTTTTCAGGCATAGCACAAGAGAGGATCTGGTTTTTGATCTGCTGCTGAGTAGTGAGGATAACATGGTTAGAGCACTAATGGTTAGAGAGCCAGTAAATACTGGTGACAATAAAATGATTGAATTTGAGGTGATGGGGAGCTAGTGCTACTTCAACCAGAATAAGACCTGCAATATCTGGCTACACCCCTGTTAATTTGATATGCTAAGAGAGATGGTTGTGGCTAATTTGGCAAATACACCACTAAGTGAGAGTGCTAATTCCAAGTGGGAAAGGAAAGCCTAAAGCCAAATAAAATGCAGACAGTGACTAGATGTGTCCCCATTTGCAACAAGGGCAAGAGGGCTACGTGATGGCCTCCATGGTTGTTCAAACAACTTCATGGGGCAATTAAGTGATATCAAAAAAAAAGCAAACAGTAAGTGGAAGGATTTTGGTGACAGAGTGATTAAAGCAGAGTACAGGGCATTGCAGAAGGAATGCAGGGCCAAGATTGCTCTGGAAGACAGGATTGTACAAAGGATCAAAGGGAATAAAAAATCCTTTTTGACACATACAGCATATGTAATCCTGGTTTCTCCTTGGGCCCATAGACTTCTCTGTAACCCTTGTGGCTACTTAAATTAGTCCTCTGGATTCACTGCCTTATATTTGGACATGCATATGTTTTTACTATATTGCTTTAAGAAAACCCCCAAATCACGTTTGGTGTCTATTCATCATTGTACTGCATCTTCATACAAAATAAAAACAGATTTCCTAGCCAACACAAAATCAGTCAAAAGAAGTTTAAAAACCCTCTCTAATAATACAGACGTATTCATCCTCCAAATTCCTGGACCCTTCTGGATGGTGAATACCTCCCCAATTAAGACTGATACCATATTGTGATCAGAAAATTCTGCTATTGTCACTGTTGCATTCCTTATAGGCAACTGATGAGATAAAAAAAGGAAATATATCCTAGTGGCCAGATTCCCCTTATGAAAGGTGGGCATATGTAAACCGGTATGGAGTGTATAGGAATCTAACAGTCTGGTCATTTAAGGGAACATCTGGGTATTAAGGGAATTGTTGGGGCACGTGGCTCGCCGCACAAGTTGGCCTTGTATGCAGATGACATGCTCTTATTCATATCTAATCCCAGGGAATCTTTGCCTCCTTTGCTGGAATTGATAGAGGAATTTGGGGCCTTCTCTGGATACAAGATGAATCTGGGGAAGTTGGAACTTGTGTGCTACCCGGACTAGGCGGAAGGGAATGGTGGGTGGGGGCTGCGACTTGCAGGGCCCAGTTTCACCTACCTAGGTGTTCAGGTGGGCAGATCTCTGGGGTCTCTATATCTGCTTAATTACATTGCCCTTCTGAAGACAGAGATGGACACAGCTCCCAATATCATGGCTAGGGAGGGTTAATTTAATCAAGATGAATATTCTCCCCAGAATATTATATTTGATACACGTTATACATGGGTCTCACGAAAGGAGATTTAAAGAGGGTGGAGAAGATATTCTCAGCATTAATATGGAAAGGGAAAAGGCAGAGGACCAGCCTACAGAAGGGTTGAAATAACTGCATATTTGATTTTCCTTTGTGGATAACTGGACTGTCTACTAGTATTCTGGGATAGTTTGCATCAATATATTTTAAAATAATTTACTGGTGTTGGCTGTGTACTTCTAATAGCAAAGGCTGCAGTTTGTAATTTGATGCCAGACAGAGCCTTGGGTGGTGGAAATTGTCTTCACTAGTCAGGGAGACCTGCATCATAGACAATTGTTCTGGTTGGAACATTCCAGCATTGATCAATTACTATAAACTACTGGTGTGATCCTGTTTCAGACAGAAGCCCATCTTCTTCAAGTTGTGTAACAGGGGGTGCTTTGAAACAACTGAGAAGCTGCATTTGATATACTATACTGGACTAGACATCTGCAACAAATCTCTCTCTTGCTTACATCTGAGGGAAGTTTCCTTACTTTACAGTCTTACATTGGTATTGCTTTGTGTTTAATTATTTTAGTTTTTAAATCAGGAAGGGGGTTTTCAAAACTGCTTATCTTGTGA
The DNA here is from genome assembly GCA_016271365.2 of Neoceratodus forsteri. Classification (NCBI taxonomy): domain Eukaryota; kingdom Metazoa; phylum Chordata; order Ceratodontiformes; family Ceratodontidae; genus Neoceratodus; species Neoceratodus forsteri. Next base: position 1,246,657,640 of record CM057455.1, on the reverse strand, counting down.
GCAACTTCAGACAGGTTGAAATAACTGCATATTTGGTGTTCCTTTGTGGGTAACTGGACTGTCTACTAGTATTCTGGGACAGTTTGCATCAAATTACTTTTAAATAGTTTACAAATCAGTTACTGAAGGTTAGTTGAATTACTATAAAGGGCAGTACTCACCAGGGTGGTGGAGCAGTGTTATATTTGATTATTTCTAACAGTCACCAGTGGTGGTGGACTACCCACCCACCTCCCACACCCCCGGCATGACGTTTCCTTTATAGCCAAAGTTCTGACATCACTTCCTCAACAGGTTTTGGGGCAGAACTGTCATATTCTTAATAACCCAGCACAGTGCATAAAGGGTAAGTACACACCACAAAAGGAAAAACAAACAAACAAAAAAAAACAATATATATACACACACATATATATATATTACATATTGTATATTATAAGTGAGAGGGACATGTAGGGAGTGGTGCAATGCACTGGCTGTGGGGCAGCAGTTTTCCAGGAGACATTCTGGAAACTGCATTGCTGTCCTATTTGCAGGCAACTGTCAGATCTGAGGGAGGAGGATGCCCAACTTCAGGCTGAACTGGCAAGGACTAAGGAGGCCTCCCCCACCCAAAGAGCACCACTGCCACAACCACTTCCTCAGAGGCTGCCAAGTATGAAGAGCAGTTGGAACATAGTGGGTTCTGGGAGGGTGCGGGTGGTGGAACAGAGGTGAAGCCCCCTAGTTGTACCTCTACACAAACCATACACCAGTCTGGCAGAGCAAGGTTCCTCTATGATGGCACCCTCAGTGGAAACGAAGAAGAATACTAAGGAAATCCACAAGGGAGACCCACAGAAGGGTAGCAAGGGACACCACAGGTGAAGGAAACAGCTTCTGATAGGGGACTCAGTTGTTACAGGGGTAGACCTGAGGAAGGGAGAGGAGAGGGAAGTAAGGTGCCTGCCTGGTGCCATGGCTTGGAAGGACAAGAAGCGAATCCTCAGGATTGCAGAAGCAGAATCACAGGAGAGGGAACTAGATATCATTGTCCACCTTGGGACAAATGACCTGGCTAGGCATGGGATCAGTGCAGTGCAGGATGAAATTGTGGAGTAGGGGATGGGCCTCAGACAGGTAGCAAACACGGTTACCTTCTCAGAGGTGCTGCCAGTCCATGGCAGGGGTGAGGTTAGGGTACTACACACCATGCAGTTTAATGAATGGTTGCAAAACTGGTGCAGAGCACCGGCCTTTTTCTTCATTGGGGACTGGGGGTACACCTGGAGAGATGAAGGTCTATGCTGGCATGATGGTCTGCATCTGTCCACGAAGGGAACCAAGATCCTAAGTGACAGGTTTAAATGCTTCCTTGGCAAGCTTTTAAACTAGCCATGGGGGAGGTGCTAATAAGAGGCAGAAATTTCAAGCCTCCCGCCACAAAACATGCCAGGTAGTAAGGTAAACACTGAGGTACAGTGCTCAACAGAGGGCAGGACAGGTATGAAGAGCAGGCAAAAAGAGCAGGCATGGGGGGCGGGAAGGATAAAGCCAACATTAAATAGAGGGCAATGAGTACCAATGCCCTTAGTCTGGGAAACAAGCTTCCTGAGCCTTAATGGAAGATGAATAATTGGATAATGTGGCAGTCACAGATACATGGTACATGGAGAACCATGACTGGGGTGTCAACATACCGGGGTACACAGTCTACAGAAGGGACAGGGAGGGGAAAAGAGGAGGTGGAGTAGCTCTATACATAAGGGAAGGGATCACAGCTAGAGAACTAAAAAGTAAAGGTGGAGGACAAGAGGCACTCTGGGTCACCTTGGAGACAGGGAATGGCATCACAATCCGCACAGGGGTTGTTTACAAACTCCCATCTCAAAGGGGAAGAAATGGACAAGAAAATGATAGAGGACGTTCTCAAAATGGCTGAAAAAGGGGCGATCCTGTTGATAGGGGACCTCAATATGTCAGATGTTAACTGAATTTCATGTACTGCAGCCACATCCAAGAGCAGGGTCATTCTCGATGTCCTGCAGGGGGCAGGCCTTAGACAGCTAGTGTTGGAACCCACTCGGGAGGGAGCAATACTAGACCTGATACTCTCAAATGGAGAGAGGATCACAAATTTAGAAATCAGTAGACATCTGGGAACAAGTGACCACTGTACATTGTGCTTCACAATAAACACAACCATGGAGACTAGCCATACAAAAACAAGGATACTGGACTTTAGAAAGGTTGACTTTGGCAAAATGGGTGAATACCTGAGGAATACACTAGCAAATGGCCAAAAAGGAGGGGTGGAAGAACAATGGAGAAAAATCAAAACTGCCATCATAGAGGCAACAAGCCTTTGTGTGAAACAGATAAAGAAAACAAAGCAGAGTAAAAAACACTATGGTTCTCAAAAGAGGTGGCAGGGAAGGTTAAGGAGAAAAAGGCTGCATTCAAAAAGTATAAGGAATCACAGAAGGAGCATGACAGGGAACTGTATCAATTAAAGTAGAAAGAAGTGGGGAAGGCAGTCAGAATAGCAAAAGCCCAAACCAAGGAAAAATAGCCAATTCAGTTAAGAAGGGGGATAAAACCTTTTATAGGTACATTAGGGAGCATAGAAAGGTTAAGGGAGGAATAGTGAAGATTAATAAGGGAGAGGGGAGGTGAGCAGAGGCAGACAATGAAAAGACAGAGATACTGAATGAATACTTTTGCTCAGTATTCACTAAAGAAGATGAGAAGGAGTTACCTAAACCAGACAATAGAAGCACTCTGGGTAGGGTGGTTGACACCAGTCCATTTACAGAATAAAGAGTCCTGAAAGAACTCCTAAAACTCAAGGTGGACAAAGCAATGGGGCCTGATGGGTTTCTCCTCAGAATCCTAAGAGAACTAAGGAAGGACCTAGTGAAACCACTGACCACACTTTTTAACAAAACATGGGAGGATGGGGTGGTATCTGAGGACTGGAGGAGGGCAGATGTGATTCCCCTTCACAAAAGTGGGAGCAAGGCAGAAGCAGAAAACTACAGACCTGTAAGTTTGACCTCAGTGGTAGGGAAAATGATGGAATCGCTTCTGAAAGAAAGAACTGTTGAGTGCCTAGAGGCCAGCGGGGCACAGGACCCAAAGCAGCATGGATTTACAGCAGGAAGGTCATGTCAGATGAATCTAATAGATTTCTTTGACTGGGTGACCAAAGTAATAGACCAGGGAGGGGCTGTGGATATGGTCTACCTAGACTTTAGCAAGACATTTACACAGTCCCATAAAGATTAATAATCAAGTTAGCCAGCCTGGGAGTGGGTCCCAGGGTAGTAGCCTGGGTAGCAAACTGGCTGCAAAACAGGACACAGAAGGTAACAGTGAATGGAACACATTCCAAAGAAGGGGGGTCACTAGTGGAGTACCTCAGGGCTTAGTACTGGGTCCAGTCCTCTTTAACATCTTTATAGGTGACATTGCAGAGGGTCTGAAGGGAAAGGTATGCCTCTTTGCAGATGACATAAAGATCTGTAACAGAGTTGATACACAAGGGGGGGGTAGAAAGGATGAGAAGGGACTTTGCAAAATTGGAGGAATGGTCAGATATATGGCAACTTAGATTCAATGCAAAGAAGTGCAAAGTAATGCACCTGGGAAACAAAGACCCAGGAGAAGAGTACACAATAGCAGGGGAAGTACTAACAACAACAAAAATGGAAAGGGACCTGGGGGTAGTCATATCAGATGATCTAAAGATTGGTAAGCAATGTGAGAAGTCAGTAAGGATAGCCATGGGGATACTGGGATGCATAGGAAGGGGCATCACAAGTAGAAAAAGGGAAGTGGTTATCCCTCTGTACAGACAGTTGGTGATACCCCATCTGGAGTACTGTGTGCAGTTTTGGTGACCTCATCTACACAAGGACATAGACAGGATGGCAGCAGTCCAGAGGAGGGCAACTAAAATGATGCGGGGTCTGCATCAGAAACCATATGAAGAGAGACTGAGAGAGCTTAATAAGTATACCCTTGATGAAAGGAGGGACAGGGGGACATGATAGAAATGTTCAAGTACCTGAAGGGAATCAACAAAGTCCAGGAGAGTAGCATCTTTCAGAAAAAGATATGTGTGAGAACAAGGGGGGCACAATTTAAAGATAGAGGGGGGACGGCTCAGGGGTAATGTGAGGACATTTTTTTTCATGGAGAGAGTGGTGAATGCATGGAACCGCCTTCCTGGGGAGGTTGTTGGGTCTAAAACAGAGGGAGAATTCAAACATGCATGGGACAGACATAAGGCAATTGTAGTGGGGTGTGACAGGAAGTAGGCTGTTGGTTAACTAGAATCTGCAGCTTATCCAGTAGGTAGGGAAATGGGCAGACTGGGTGGGCCAAGTGGTCCTTATCTGCCATCAAAGTCTATGTTTCTATGTTTCTACAGTGACTGAAAGTGGAAAGGAGTAAGGGGGAGTTAATTTCCCAGACCTAGGTAACTACTACTTGGCAATACAACAAAGATATATTGCAGATTGGGTAAATCAGCCTAAGTCGGCCAGCTGGGTGGATCTGGAGCAGGGAGATACCCCTGGGAGATTCACGGCATACCTTCATAGCCAAGGCAGTCAGGCGTACAGGGCTGGGGCCCTGGCAACCCACTCGTAGTATATGTATTGGAAGCCTGGGGTCAATTAAAGAAGCAGGGATTGGCACAGAGGCGAGATCCTACTACTGCCAGTAGTAGGCAAACCTTTTTTCTACCAGGATTAGAGGATTTGGGATTTCAAGAGTGGAAGCAAAAGGGGGTACATAGCCTGGGCAATTTATTGGTGCAGGGTGGCCTTTACTCATTTGATACATTACAACAGAATCTTCAACTGGAGGAGCAACACAGATTTAGATACTTTCAGATCAGGGCTTATGTGGGAAGCCTAGAGAGGGACTACCCTGGGTGGTTTGTAATGGACCCCATAGAAAGCATGGTGTAGCAATCTAAGGTGGACCTGAAAGAATTCATAGGGAAGACAGCTAGAACAGGGAAGCAGAGATTCCTGGATATGACGACAGATACGAGACTGATATGGAAGTGAGACCTGGGGAGACCTATACTGGAGGAGAATTGGGGAGTGGTTTTGCCTTTACATGCTGGCATAATGGTATGTAACAAATATAAAGAAGCCTACTACAAGTTTATACACCGGTGGTACTTCCCACCGTTAATTGTGAATAAAGCACACCTCTCGGTATTGCTTTTATGTGGTCGGTGAAGACAGGAAAGGGGTACAGACATCCATTGCTTCTGGACCTGTCTAGTACTGTAGCTCTTCTGGGGGGAGGTAGTAGATGAGGTAACAAAAATGGTGGTTATGATCATGGAAAAAGACCCCTTAGCTTGCCTGTTTGGGGTAGAATTTGGGGAGGACAGAGAATGGATACCCTTCCCAAGGTGGATAAGGACTTTATCTGTATTGGCTCGCCATTGCATTCAAAATATGTGGGTCTCCTACACCCGACCCACAGGACAACAGCAAAACAACTTGATCCTTCAGACACTGGCCTTGGAGAGACTAACTCTGGTGGTTCAGGACAGGGAGGAGTCATTTACCAAGATCTGGGCTCCTTTTCTGTCCTCAATAAGCCCAGGGGAAGCATTGACAGAGGGAAGGGCTTGAAGGATAGATGGTGTGAAGGTTCAATATAACTCAGGGAGAATGCTATGAATAGGCTGGAGTTGGGATGAAAGGGGTTAAAGATTGCAAAAATATTTAAGAATGAAATGTATTTGGGAACCAGAGGATATATTGTATTTATATGATTGCACTTGTGTTTGTTTGTCTGTATGTATGTCAGTTGTACGTTGTGTTGACTCCTTTTTTTTAAAACCTTAATAAAGATATTATACAAAAAAGGAGGTAAAAAAGCTTTGGCAAATTGGAGACCGATCCATTTATTGAATACACATTTTAAATTATTATCAAAAATATTGACAAAACGCCTGATGTTTATAGCTAAAGTTGTCATTTCGGGAACTCAAACCCCATCCATTCCTGGTTGGTGAAGTCAAGATAACCTGGTGTTATTAAGAAAGACTTTTGATAGAGGAAACTTGAATCTTCTGAAGGGTTGTGTTTTATCCCTGGATCAAAAGCAGGTTTTTGACGTAGTTAATCATGACTTTCTATGGCTGGTTTTTGGAAAAATTTCAGATTCCGTTAATTTTTATTCAATGGCTCATGTTACTTTATAGAACTGCAACAGCTTTTCCTGTTGTAAATGGTTGGTGTGGTCCATTGGTTGGAGTCAAGCGAGGGGTGCAGCAGGGGAGTCCTCTGAGACCCATTTTATATGTATTTTTTTTGGACCCATTGCTCCATATGCTACAGACTTCTCACCTATTGTCCCCATTATTTCTTCTTCAACATTATAAGTATGCACGACTATAGCGCATGCGAATGATTTTTGTTTGCTGGTATGGGATGAAGCCTCTATACTAGAAGCTTTACGGTTATGCTCTGCCTTTGGAACAATGACGTGGGCTAGTCTTAACCACCAGAAATGTGTAGGGTAGGTTTTAGGAAATGGTTGTCAAGCCTTGGATAATATAGGTGGGATTGTGTTCCAGAAGGGTCCAATTAAAATATTGGGGATCCATTTTGGAATGGAATGTCCAGATATGTTTAATCGGAAAGAGAAGCTGGGGATTGTACAGTGGAAAGTTTCTGGTTGGAATAGATGGAAAATGAGTAAAAAAAAAAAGAATGCATTTAATTAAGACCTATTTGGCCCTGTTTTTTTGTTTATAAGCTATGTTTTTCCACCTCCAAAAAGTTTAGAAACCCGATTATTGAGTGTCTTCTTTCAGGCAGTGTGGGGGGAGTCAGCTCAACCCTATACAATGCAACAAGTTATAATAACTGGTGACCCCCGTTATCAACCCGTTTTTGACTGCTGTTAAAAGTCGTATCAACCCGCAGGTTAATACAAAAAAACTTGTATCAACTCATGGGTTAATATGACTTTTACAGTCTCGCGCCAAGAAGCCTGATTTCAGGTACCCTTCAAACATTGTAATTGAGTAGCTGTAAGTCACTTTTCACTTATACTGTCCCGTGAAGATCCTGTTCACTTTTCTCTGACACAGAAGCATGGCCAAGCAGTATTCGGTAAATCCACAAAAAGAGAGAAGTGGCTTGTATGAAAAAAAATTCTAACCTGTGGGTGCTGAGCTAATTTGTTTTCAGTTTTAAGATACATAAGTCACCAAGTGTAGATTGATAAGAGCGAGTTACTCTGCAGCTTCAGTAGGCTAGATTCAAGCGTGAACGACTGTTGCTATAGCAACACTCATTCACACTTGACTCTAACCTTCTGAAACCGCCGAGTAACTCACTCTCGTCAATCTACACTCAGTGGCTTATGTATCTTAAAACTGCAAAAAAATTAGCTCAGCACCCACGGGTTAGAATTTTTTTTCATACAAGCCACTTCTCTTTTTGTGGATTTTGGGGCATATAATTTACTGAATCAAACACCGCTCAGCCATGCTTTCTCTCTCACCAAAATACTTTTACACCAAAAGTCCATGCACCAGTTATTATAAAAAATAAAACATTTATAGGGGATTGATAGGCAGTTTTTTATACACACCCTCGGTGTGTGATACTAGTGAAACCTCTCAAGCTCACTCTCGAGGTTTCTCTAATATCACGCACCTTGGGTGTATAAAAAAACTGCATGTCAACCCCCTACATATGCATTATTCTCTATATATTTTTCAATTAACCAAAGTGGCCTGAATACAGTACACCCATTATTATTTTTTAATAGTATTTTTTTATTGCTAATTTACACCCGCTTTTAACTCATAATGGTAAGGGGTGGGAACCTTGGGTTTTTGACATGATTGAAGTTTGGTTTCAATTGTGTGAGGGGGTGGTTTTGAGGGTGGTAAAGCAACTCCAAACAGCCCCAACATATTGGAGACAGATTTTTACTAGACTAAGACAATGGCAGGTGACGTCACTTGGGATGATCACTGTACAGAGGAAAAGGCTGTATAATGATTTATTGGGTACTGTATGCTGGGTGCCAATAGTCTTTGACTGTTGCCCAGCAGATAGTAGAACAGACCTTCTTACATTCTTAAGAAATCCCAGGATTCCCCTTCATATGTGGGACCTACATTGGCTGGGCTGTCATGGAAAAATCAAAGTGAAGGGAATTCACAAGCACAGGCAGATACTGTATGTGGCAGATATTGTAGTAGACCAGACTGTATCACCCAGATCGAAACAGAGGAACACCTTTTTTCTCAATGCTCTTTCATTAAAGGATTTTGGGATGTTTTAGCCAAAGCATGGAAGGCCGCAACTTTTGCTTTGATCTCACTGGAAACCTTTTGTATGGGCAGGTTTTAGGGCCATGGCAGGTATGGGATGGTGAGACAGTGGCAGTAATTTTTATTGTATGTAAGTGGCGGGTATTGAATATACGCTGTATGTTTACTTTACAGCAAAAGCAGACATCATGCTCTGAACTTTGGGGGAAATTATGAAAGATTGATTGATAATATGCAGAAAAGAAAGACAATCTTTACAGGAAGGTATTTGGTTGAGTAAGTGGCATGGCTTACCTTGGATTACAGATTCCGATGCCCCTATTACATAATAGGATAGCTATAGGTCATGGTTAATCAAGTCAGGTAGTCTGAATTCTGTATTTCTGTTACATGCAGTATTGTATAAATGTTTCAGAACATACTTTTTCTTTTTGTAAATTTCAAAATTTGTTTTGTTTCAATGGATACAACACCTGTTTATTTAACAATGTCTTCTGATGTTGTTGACAAAATTGTATATAAGTTTTTCTTTTTCTGTTTTCTTTTTTTAGTTTTTCTCTTTCCTTTTAGGAGGATGTTATGGTTTTGATTGGTTGTGGGTTTGGGTTTTTATGGTGATGGGAATTATGGATATTATATGTATGTACATATATATATATATTTATATATGTTTTGATGTTACATTTAGATTCTGCTTCTAATAAAAATTTCCCATACTCTTTTTGAGAAGTGCCATGGGATCTTTAATATCCACCTGAACTACCACCAGAACAGGCAGATGGGACCTCGGTTTAATGTCTCATCTGAAAGAAGGCACCTTAGAAGCGCAGCACCCCCCTCATGCTGCACTACAGTGTCAAGTGTCAAATGCAGAGATGCAGGTCAAACAGGAGGCAGTACTGATTATACTAGAATTAGTTGGTATCTAAATTGTGTGACTCTGGGAAAATCCCTGGGTTTCAGGGAATCTGGATTGTGTGAACCTGGGAAAATCCCAGGCCCTGATGGTATCCATGTAGGGGTAACAGATGAGTTAAAAGGAGATCTAGCTGTGCCCCTCAATTAAATATTTCAAAACTCCTTAATGATGGACTGAGGCTAAAATTTTTGGCATCAAAAAACATTCAGAATTAGAATAATCATATCCTCAATCAGCCTTCTGCCAAAAATCAGATCTGTAAGTTACTTTGTTTAAGAGCTACAAGTCATTTTGTAACACTTTATTCACTGCCTGTCCAGAACAGCTCATTTCAGTGAAGAGCTGCTGCTGATGTTTTCTCCTGAACTCACAACCTAGTCAGCCATGCAAGCTACCTTATATGACTTATTTCTCCTGTGTTACTTAAAACTGCAGGTGTAGTAAGCATCTAAAAAATAAAAACTGTCATGGGTTGGGGGTCAGCACATGCACTTCCGTAATGTGTAGATGCAAGGTACAGCACTTCAGAATGTGACTAGGGGGATGGAATGCAGTGGCAAATATGGCTTTAGAATGACAAAGTTGTGTTCAATTTTTAAAATACTGCAGGTATGAGATTTTAAAATGTCACTAGGTTGCAACTGTGGAATGCAGCAATGGCATAGTCTCAGAAAGTAGCTGGAATACATAATTTCAGAATGTGGTAGTGACACACAATTTTAGAATGTGGTGGTGATGTGCAATTTTGGAATGTGGCAGTGACACACAATTTCAGAAGGCAATGGTGATAGGCAATTTCAGAATGCAGTGGTAACACACAATTTCAGAATGTGGCGGTGATGCACAGGTTCAGAATTTAGCGATGATGTACAGGTTTGGTATGTGGCGGTGACATACAGGTTCGGAATGCAGCAGTGATGCACAATTTTGGAATGCAGCAGTGATGCACAATTTTGGAATGAAGTGGTGACGCACAATTTTGGAATGTGTTGGTGATGCACAACTTCAGAATGCATTGGTGACATGCAGGTTTGGAATGTGTTGGTGATGCACAATTTAAGAATGCAGCAGTGACTCACAGTTTCGGAATGTGGCAGTGACACACAATTTTGGAATGCGGTGGTGACACACAATTTCGGAATGTGGCGGTGATGCACAATTTCAGAATGTGGCAGTGATGCACAATTTTGGAATGCAGCAGAAATGCACAGTTTCAGAATGCAGTGGTGGTGCACAGTTTTGGAATGTGGTGATGATGCAGTTTTAGAATGTGACAGTGACACAATTTCGGAATGTGGTGGTGACACACAATTTTGGAATGTGGTGGTGATGCACAATTTCAGAATGTGGTGGTGATGCACAATTTTGGAATGTGATGGTGATGCACAATTTTAGAATATGGCGATGATGCACAGTTTTGGAATGCGGCGGTGAAGTGCAGTTTCAGAATGCAGCAGTGACACACAGTTTTGTAATGTGGAAGTGACACATAATTTTAGAATACAGTAGTGATGCACAGGTTCAGAATGTGGCAGTGGTGCACAATTTTGGAATGTGGTGGAGATGCATGAATTTGGAATGTGGTGATGCACAGTTCAGAATGCGGTGGTGATGCACAATTTTGGAAAGTGGCAGTGACATGCAATTTTGGAATGTGGCAGTAACACACAATTGCAGAATGTGGTGGTGACATACAATTTTGGAATGTGACAGTGATGCACAGCTGTGGAATGGGTTGATGACACAGTTTCAGAATGTGGCGGTGATGCTCAATTTCAGAATGTGGTGGTGACTCATAATTTCAGAATGTGGTGTGACGCACAATTTGGTAACGTGGCAGTGGTGATTTTGGAATGTGGCATTGAAACGCAACTTGGGGGGGATGTGCAATTATGGAATTTGTTGGGGATGTACCATTTCAGAATGTGGCACGGATGCACAATTTGGGAATGGGAAAGGGATAAGCAGTTTTGGACTGTAGCAGGGATGCATAATTTTATAATGTGGCTGGGATGCATAATATTGGAGTGCAATGGGAATGTGATGTACAATTCTGAAATATGGTGGATGTGTACAATTCTGAAATATGTCAGGGACAAGCAATTTCAGAATAAATGGAGTGTCTTATCACGTTCTGACAGTGTGCAACCCTACTATATTCTGAAATTGCCAGTCCCCACCAAATTCCTCAATGAGTGTCCTTGTTGCATTCCAAGACTGATTGTCCCACCAGATTTTGAGATGGCACATCTCTGTCACATGTCACATTCTGAGATTGTGTATCCCCCCTCCAACATTTTAAAAGTGTGTACCACCTTGGCATTTTATGCCTTGGTTCAGTGCTGCATTCCAAAACCACCTTCTGACATGTTCTAAAGTACAGTGCCATGCATCTGAACATTCTGGAAACACAAGCATTGCAGTCAGCCCTACAGTATGTCATTTTTTGAAAGGATTACTATAGCTATGTAAGCAATAACCCACGACAGGGTGTGTGGTTATTGGGGATTAATCAACACCCTGGGTGCGTTGTGAGGCATGAGGCTGCAGGCTGAGTGTCTTTACAGTGCCTGGAGTGTTCATTAATCTCCAATAACCGCACACCCTGGAGTGTGTTATTACACTTATAACATGGGCTATATGTGTATAGGAATGGACAAAGACTACTGGAATAATAGGTACAAAAGGCAAGAACTTTATTTTTTGTGCTTCCACTACTTGTGGTTTCAGTACCACACTGTGTTCTGTGTTTTGCTACACCAAAAATAGTTCTAGACACAGAAGTGAGATATTAAGTGAAAGAAGACATGCTTCTATAAACACCATACAATATGTAGGATATGAAGGAACTGGAAGGGGACAGGATCAGTTGTGTTCCAGGACAGTAGCTGCTGCTTGTTGTTTTTACAGGGCTCTTGTGGATTTTGCTTGGCAGAAGGTTATTTCTTTGCTTTCTTACTTCTAAGGGGCTAGCAGGGTATTGTTGTGGGGGCTGTTGGAAGTTTGAAAACTGGTTTGGTGGCTGTAAGTGGGCTCATTTGTTGGATGTTTCACTGTTTAACAGGCTGCACTGGTGGAGGCCTATTTCTTCTGATTTAAAACCTATTTGGTGGGATGTGCTTGGGCCTGGGTATTTGGCTGCTGGGCTTGGAGGGGAGACACAGGGCTGATACATTCTCTCTTGAGTCGGGTGTCTGCCCAAGACCCACCTCCCCTCCTCCCAGAGTTCTGTTAATTTATAGGAGGCATGCCCTGCAATTGGAGGAAAAGGCTGCAGGTGCAGCTCATGTAGTTCTAGCCACTGGGGTTGGATTTAAAGGCCGGAGAGAGGAGCTTGAGGGAGTTGTTCATTTCCCTTATAAGTTTACTGTGTTGTACTGCACCTAGTAACAGGGTTACCGTGTACTGTGGGACTGTATCTAAGATTAGTGGGTGACCTGATTAGGCAGTAGGGGTGTATCTTGGACTGGGGAACCTGGTGGCTCACCCAAGGAAACCTACTTGGAAGGGGATGGAATCACATGGCATTAGGGCCGGCATATTTGGGAGGGTGGTGGGGTGCACAGGGTGTGGAGGAGCCATGATACTGGACTGGGCTTGGAAGTTTGGTGGTTGCCCAGTGTGCTACCAGCTGGCACATCTTAGGGAGGAGGTTGCAGGGATTAGGAGACAGCTGGGGGAAGGGGGAGGTATGGTTGGGGAAGGAGGCAGGGGATCTCCCACAGGGTTACACCAAGCACTGGGGGCAGCAGCATAGGGAAAAGAGTGCAGGAGAATACTCAGGGGCCACATAGGGACCCTGGCAGAGGGGGTCCAAAAGGACACTACCAAGGAAGCAGGCAGGTAACTGGAGACCCTCACAAAGGAGGGACAGAGGGACAACATTCTCAGGGAAGTAGGCAGATGGCCAGGGCTGAACAGAAGGAAGCAAGGCGGGGAGGTGGATCAAATCTTACACTCAGTATCCGCTTCAATTCTCTTCTTCTGCTCGAGGATGAGGGGGGTGATGTAGCCATGACAGGGGTGGTTAGAGATGGAAAGGAAGTTGGGGGCAGGAAGCAGGGGCCAGATAGCAGGAAGAACAGGGGGGAACCTGGAATGCAGGAAAATGGGGGGAGCAGTGAATCAGAGCAGGAGGGGCAGGGGGAAGAGGGAGGAAAGCGCAATGAGAAGGACCAGTTGGGAGGAAAGGTAAAGGAGAAGGACCAGAAGTACAAGGAGGATTTAGTAAAGGGATCTGAGGGTTTAGGCCAGGGGAGCACAACAAGCAAGGAGGGACTAAATGGAGACAGCAAGGAAGGGAGGATGAGCCAGGCTAGTTTAGCAGATGGGGGAGAAGGACCAGTTGCGAGCAGTGAGGGGGGAGTTAGCAAGGTGCAGAAGGATACTCAGGAGCAGGAAAGGCATAGGATTGGAGGGGAGGGGGTGGTCAGGGTAAATGAGGGGGTGGCATGTGGCACCCAGATAGGGGGAGGAACAAGGAGCCGGCTGGGTGGAGGGGCCAGTAGAAAGGATGAGGGACATGGAAGGGGGGGAAATGGAGGAAAAGGAGCAGTCAGAGTGCTCCTGTTGGAGGATTCTATGATCGGGGTATCAAATGGGATAGGGAGGGAGAAGCCTGGCCAGTTAGAACAAAATGCTTCCCTGGACTAACGGTGCACAGGGCTAAGCACGAGGTATATCAGCTGGCAAAGGATTTTGGGGGTTCCCTGGACATACTGGTCCACCTGGTACAAATGACATTGAGGAAAATAGCGAGCTAGAGATAGCAGGCAAGATTCAGGGAGCTTGCCAGGGTCTGTCATGACATAGGATGCACAGTTTCTTCTCAGAAATCCTGCCAGTGCCAAGGGCTAGTGGGGAACACAAAGGAAGATTAGGAGATAAACCAGTGGCTCAGGGGTGGTGTGAGGCCAGAGGGTATGGGTTGATAGGGGATTGGGGAGACCTGGGAGGATAAGGAGCTGTATGCTAGAGATAGACTCCATCTCAATTTGGAGGGAGGGAATCCTTAAGTTGAAAATAGAGAGGTTCATTGTGAAAAGTGGGTTTAAACTTGTGAAGGGGAGGGATGGAAGAAAAGGCTGTCAAGGGGTGCCGATAAAGGAGGACTCTGTCTCCACCCCTGGGAGCTGGAGGATTGCAGGAAAAGGCTGACTGGTAAAAGTGCAGACCAGGGAAAACAGAATCCCCATGGGAACACGAGCAGAGGAAATGGAAGTATAGGGAAAGGGTGGAAGGTAGTCCTACTAAATGCCAGGAGCTTGGGAAATAAAATGCCTGAGCTCCAGGCGATGCTAACTGAGGGAGCAGTAGATGTGGCAGCGGTCACTGAGACCTGGGCCACTGCAGGACACGACTGGGACCTGAACCTGGAGGGTTAAACTATGTTCAGGAAGGACAGGGCAGAGGAAGGGAGGAGGGTAGCAATGATAGTCAAAACTGCATTGGCATAGGGGAGTAGAGGCAGAGGAACTGTGGAAGCAATTTGGGTCACCTTGATAACAAGGGGCAAGACAAAAATAGGAGTGGTGTATAGACCCCCTGCCCTGGCGGAGGAGCTGGAGGAGAGTCTGGTGGCAGATGTTGGGAGACACTGCAGACTGGGCAGAGGAATGGTGGTGGTGTTGGGGACTTAAACATGCCAGAAACAGACTGGGAGACTATGACATCTTCTGTGACCAAGGAACAGAGGTTGTTGGATGTCTTTCAAGCAGCGCTTCTAACTCAGCAGGTGGGGAACCAACCAGGAGGCATGGGTACTGGATGTGGTCCTGGCAGACAGTGACCAGATTAGGGGCCTGGAGGTAAGGGACCCATTGGCGGGGAGTGACCATGCCACGGTCTGGTTCTGTCTGGACCTAGGAGGGCTAGAAAGCTGCACAAAGATGGAGGTAACTGACTTCAGGGGAACGGATTTTAAGAAAATGGGAGGGATCCTTAAGGAGCATTTGGATGGGATTGGGTCAGACATGGATGCTGATAGTAGGTGGGAAATCATCAGGAGAGGGGTGCAAGATGCTACCAGCACCTGTTCAAGAGTAAGACGAAAATGCGGTAGGGCCCAAAAACCCTGCTATTGGACCAGGGAGGTCCAGGAGGTGGTGCAGGGAAAGAAGGCAGTCTATAGGCAATTCAAGTGCTCAAGGAGTGAAAGGGATCGAGGGGAATATGAGCTGATTGCTAGAAGGGCCACTAGGGTGGTGAGGGCGGCTAAGGCAAGGAAGGAGCAGAACCTGGCCAGGGAAATCAGGAGAGGGAACAAGGGTTCTTTAGATACATTGGGGAAAAATGAAGGATGAAGGGCAGATTAGCAGGATTAAATCAGTGGAGAGATGGGCACAAGACCCGGGGGAGCAGGCTGAGGTACTAAATGAGTACTTCACCTCAGTTTCCACCAAGGAAAATGGGGGTGCTGCATCATACATGGGAGGAGACAGAGATACTGAGGAGGGGGGGACCCTTACCGATCGGCGGGTCTGGGGAGAGGGGGAGGCATCACTGGCAGGAGGGGGGAGGGCTAAGCAGGGAGAAGAGGTACTGGAAGTGGAAATCACAGCAGAGAGAGTGAGCCCTCAGCTCCCTTAAGACGGAGAAAGCACCGGGGCCGGATAAATTACATCCCAGAGTGCTGAAGGAACTTGCGGATCTCCTGGCAAAACCCCTAGCGGAGCTTTTCACCATCTCTCTGAGGACAGGGTGGGTGCCCCAGGACTGGAAGGTGGTGCATATAGTGCCTATCCACAAGGGGGGATTAAGGGAGGTGGCAGAGAACTACAGGTCAGCCTGACATCGGAGGTGGGCAAGGTGATGGAGGGCATTGTCAAGGAGAGGCTAGGGGGGACCTGGAAAAGTCAGGGTGCCTGGACGATAGACAGCATGGATTCGTCTCGGGGAAATTGTGTCAGACAAACCTTGTGGAGTTCTATGACTGGGTGACAAGTGCCTTGGACCTTGGTAGACCAGTGGACGTCCTCTTTCTAGACTTCAGCAAGGCATTTGACTCTGTTCCTCACATGGGCCTGTTGGATAAGCTGGGAGAAATCGGAGTGGGGAACCAGATGATCAGATGGATAGGCAATTGGCTCCATGACCGGACCCAGGGGGTTGTAGTTGGCGGGATAGTCTCATCCCCAAAGAGGGTCATTAGTGGGGTCCCACAGGGATCAGTCCTTGGTCCCCTCCTGCTCAACGCCTACATCTCTGACATAAGGACAGGAATCAGGAGTGAGATGAGTCTCTTTGCAGATGACTCAAAACTGGGGGCGGTGGTGGATGGGGAGGAGGGGAGGGTGGACCTACAGGGGGACTGGAGGCTCTGGAAAGATGGTCTAGAAAGTGGAAGCTGAGGTTCAATGCAGGGAAATGCAAGGTACTCCACCTGGGGGCCAGAAACCCAGGCCAAGTGTACACCCTGGGGGGGGAAATGCTACAAGTCTCGATGGCTGAGAGGGACCTGGGGGTGGTGGTGGATGTCAAAATGAACAACTCGGAGACTTGCAGGAGGGCAGCAGCCAAGGCCAACAGGATGCTGGGATGCATCACTAGGGGGATCACCTCCAGAAGGAGGGAAGTGATGCTCCCTCTGTATAACTGCTTGGTAAGGCCACACCTTGAGTACTGTGTGCAGTTTTGGAGGCCACACTTAAAGAGGGACATTAAACTCCTGGAGAGGATCCAGAGGAGGGCAACCAAAATGATTTGGGGCTTGGGGGACAGGACCTATGAGGAGA
Source organism: Neoceratodus forsteri (assembly GCA_016271365.2). NCBI lineage: Eukaryota > Metazoa > Chordata > Ceratodontiformes > Ceratodontidae > Neoceratodus > Neoceratodus forsteri. Next base: position 1,246,640,680 of record CM057455.1, on the reverse strand, counting down.
GGCTCAAAGAGCTAAATATGTACACATTGGAAGAGAGAAGGGACCGGGGGACATGATAGAGGTCTTTAAGTACATGAAGAGGGTAAATAGGGAGGAAACAGTCAGGGTGCTTGAAGGAAGGAGGAGGGGCCACTAGAGGGCATGGGTGGAAGCTGGAGGGGAAGATTCAGGGAGAAAGGAGGAGGTGCTTATCACTGAGAGGGTGGCGGAGCCATGGAATGCACTGCCTAGGGGCTGGTGGAGGCAGAAACGGTGGAGGGTTCAAGAGGACTGGGACAGATACAGGGAAGGGTTCTGGAAGCAAAATCCAATGCAGCAAGAATATCCGAACTGGGAAGGAGAAGCCAGAGAAGGCAGCAGAGCAAGGTCAGCACCCAGGGTGGGGTGCTGACCAATCGAACAGACTCGAAAGACCATTAGGCCTATTCTGCTGGCATTTTAGTATGTTAGTATGTACTTCTGGTAGCGTGTAAGAAACTTTATAACAAATGTAAGGCACTGTCTGCTGCTAAAGACATAACTTCTAACCTGGACCGCATGTGGTTTCACCACAGGGACAGTTTACCATGCTCAGAGCATTTAACAACGGTACATCAAAAGCACCTAGTGACTCCTGTCATTTCTACTCATACTACAGGATTTGCAGCTCATACCCATAAGCCCATTTAGTTTTGCACACAGAAAATGCGGGCCTAATTTTTCACAAATGCTTAACACTGGCTCTGCTACCTATCCCTAAGGCCTGTCATATGATGAGTCCATTTCCCTGGTCAGACACTTTAGCTGTGGTGGTTATACATCCAGTCTGCTGTGAGGGGACATGAACAGCAGATCTATTACAGCATGATACATTGCCTACCTGTATGCAGGTGAGCGACACAGATAGCTGGTGCATTCTGCCAGTCTTTGTACAGCACATCAACGTGTGGGAGGAAAGATCACACAGATCATTGTCCATGAGGAGAGATCTCAGAGCAGCATGGACATCAGCGGGCCAGGTGGGACACAAGACATATTAGTGTCCATGACAACAGATCACCGAGGAGCATGGAGTTCAGCTGGGCGGCTGCATCAGGAGGCACAACAGTGTGCAGCAGCATGGATTGGCAAGCAGTATAGAGGTCAGCTGGGTGGTGGCATGGGGAGACACATCACTGTGTGGGTGCAGAGCTTGGCAAACAGCATGGAGGTCAGCTGGGCAGGTGGGTGGGGAGAGCCATCATTGTGTGGGTGGAGAGATCGGTAAGGAGGATGAAGGTCAGCTGGGTTGGTGGGTGAGAAGAGACAGTACTGTGCAGGAAGACACATTTACTGTCACTAATGGGCTGTGCACTGAGGAGAACCTTTGTTCTGTGAACTCCGTTCAGTGTGTCTCACTTGCCAGGAAAATTAATGGCCGATTTCCACTGTGATTATTAGGCTGTAGCTATACGTTTGGGCTGCTGCTTGATTTCATTCTCTGAGACCCCTTTACCACACACTGTGCGGGTAACAGAGATTAATGAATGGTCAGGTAATCTCTGTCTGCCAGTGAGGTCACAGAGACGTACCTGCCCATGTTATAAAGTTTCTTAAACTTTGGAAGAGCAGGTCCTGTAAGGCTGCTGACAGGGAGGACTACAGTGTGAGTTCAGGAGGTGAAAGTCGCTTTTTTAAATAGGTAGTGAAATCAGGGTTACAAAATAACTCATAATGTTAAAACGAAGTAACACAGAAACCTAATTTTTGATATGAGATTTATTGGGGATATGCTTATCCTAATTCTGCAATGTAGCACTTTTGGCAGGAGTCCGTTTAAAGATTATAGGCAATGACATTTTCAGAAACAAAACTGGCAGTGCCGTTCATTAAATATTGTTATAAAACAGTGTCTGCCTGGTGTCTTATATGAAACTCTACCGTTTCATACCATTTTAAGCATTTGTCAAGTGCTTTGATACACACACACTGCTTTATGCACAGGTTCTCCTTCTGATGTGGCTAACTTTCAATATGAAAAACAATGCAAACATGGAAGGCACACAAACCTTACAACAAAAATTCATAGTGCAAAAGGTTGCAGGTTTGAAAGCAGGCTACACCTTATCTTTAGTAAAGCAGTACTGAATTTTGATATCAAAACAACTAACTCGCAAATTCACAACAGCTTGAGGATACTCACCAAACACCCCAACAGCTTCGAGCCACACTATCTCTTCCTCAGGGGGCAGAGCTTGGTTGTATCTTTCCCACATTTATACTGGCAGCTTAAAGCTATACATTCTCCCTCTATTCTGACTTTGAACCACTACACTAGGTCTTCATTCAAACCATTAGGCACCTGGCTCTCAAAGCGAATCCACCTGGCCTCTTATCTCAGAATTTCTTTGACTCTATCACCCCTCCACCGCCACACTTCTTTTTAGTTTATTGTGTTCCATACCCTTAAATTCCAACAAAATACTATTAACTCCATGCATATTTCTAGAATGCTCACCAACTTATTTTGATTTGTTTATACTCCTGATAGAATTGAGGTGTGCCTGAATCATTTTCCTTCAGCTTCTAGTCGTTGCCATACCAACATAGAACATATTAGAGGGACACCAAAGCATGTAAATAACACATTCTGTATCACAGTTTATGAACTTTGGTTTTTTAAGTGAGGCACTTAATAGTTTGAATGAAGACCTGGATCTCTGACCCTTTCTGTGAACATGTTCTAGTTTTAATAGCCTGTTCATTGTCTTTTAGTGAGCTAATTTATTGAAATGCTTAAATAGATTGCAGCTATTTTTAATATTCTCTCGTGCTCTATTTTCCCTTTGGTTACTTAAGATTAAGTTACTTTGTTTTTAATTTTTTTGTTTACTGTTCATGTGTCTCCCTAACATTTATTAGGACCACAATGCATTACCCTTAAAAATCCCCTACATAAGGGTTTCAAATAGTTTGTATAGTTTTAAAGGTATAGTGCTTCAAATTAAGAATTTGGGGGGTATAGCTTTAAGATGCTAGTATAACTAGAGGGGTATACAGTCAAGATCCACCCCTTGGGGAAGAGCCAGTGTGGCTCGAAGATGCTGGGGTGGTTGGTGAGTACACTTAAGCTGTTGTGAATTTGTGAGTTTGTTATTGTGCTTTCAGAGTTTGGTACTGCTTTAATAAAGATAAGGTGCAGGTTACATCTGCACCTTTTCAAATCTGCAACCTTTTGCACTATAGATTTTTGTTGTGCAGTTTAAGTGCTTTCCACCTTTGCTCTGTTTGTCCTGTTGACTCAGCATCCAGTAACCTTTGCAAAAAAGACCACACCTAATGGCACTAAAAAATATGAAACTCAATTTTTATGACAAAACCTGGAACACACAAAGTTTTTATAGTAAAATGTATTGAGTAGTGCTGCCTGTTTTAGTTTTAAAAAACATTTCACATGATCTTTAAAAGTTAGGGATAGCCGGCCTGGTGCCACTGAGGGATGAGGCAGTGGACACCACACCTCGCGCCACACTGGTGACCCGGGTTTGGGAACAAGCCCGGGCCGCGGGGGTTGGCAGGAGAGAGAGAGGATAGAGCATCTGACTGACTGTTCTCCTCTCTCGGGGGGGGGGGGATCCAGGGCTTGCCCATCACCACAGTGGTCTCTGGTAGAGACCGGAGGCACTGCAATGCTTCAGGGCACCAGTAGTAGGACGCAGAGCCGCGACGGATGTCCCTGGCATTATTGCATGCTTGGGCTCTGCCTGGGGGTTGGGGGGAGGGTGTAACAAAGCTAGAAAAACCCTCTGCCTCCCGATAGGTGACAGAGGGTACAGAGGTGCCAGCCAACCATGCCCAAGCTCAGACTCCTCCTCTCGTTTTCCCCTGCCCTCTCCTCTGTACCTCGGCCACCCGTCTAGATTCTAGATAGAGCACCAGGAGGAGTGAACTGGTGGTCCCACACTGGGGACTCAGAAAAGGGGAGCTGGGTGGCCTGGGGTATATGGATGGAGAGAATGAGAGAGGAGCTTCAGGCGAGTGGGATCATAGCTGACATCGAGCGACCTCTCCTGAGAAATTTTGGGGGTCAGAGAGATAAAATAAAGTTACAAAAAAAGAATAAAAGTCAGGGATAGTACCAGAGGAATTAAAAACAGCCAACATCATCCCCTTTATTTAAGTAGGCAAGGTCAGACCCATATAACTACAGACCTGTGAGCCTCACCTAGGGGCTTGTCACAGTGTTTGAGTAAATCATAAAATATGGGGGTGGTACAAGGATGCAAACAGGCAGTTCTCTTGGACACAGTAGGGCTTCACAAAAGGTAGATTCTGCCAAATCAACTTGATTGCCTTCATCAAGGAGGTAGCTAGGTGAGGTGGATGGGGGAAACAGTGGAGGGATTCTACCTGGACTTTAAATGTCTACACTGTACTATATAGAAACCTTAGTAGCATAAAATGGAGTTCAAGAAGTGTACAAGAGATATATGTAAAATTGGCTAACAGATAGGAAGCAGAGAGTGGGAGTGGAAAGTGGGCATTCAGAGTGGGGGGATTTGCTGAGTAGAGTAACTGAGGGGTCAGTGCTGGATCTGCTCTTTAACATATTTATGAGTGACCTGGAGAAAGGGGTCAACAGTAGGCTGCCGATATTTGCTGGAGACACTATTCTACACAGCAAAGGAAGGGGATGCAAAGTAGGGTGGCCTGCACAGTACACACACTAGGGGCATGGGCTGAGAAATGGGAGCTTACATTTAATATGGGGAAGTGCAAGGTACTACATCAAGGGTCAAGGAATCTGGGTTCTACCTACACCCTGTGTAGAGCAACAATGGAATGCACACCCAAGAAAAAGGATCTAGGGGTAAATGTTGACCATACACTGAAGTCAGTCTGGCAGTGTGCCGCTGCAGTCAAGAAACATGTAGTGCTGGGATGTATAAGGATGGATATAAGCAGCAGGACAAGGGAGGTGATCCTTGTACAAAGCCTTGGTCTGAGTACACCTGGAGTACCATGCCCAGCTCTGATTATCACAGTACAGAAAGGACATTGAAGAGGTTGAGAGGGTTCAGCATTATTAGTGGCTAAGTGGGCAACAGCTATGAGGAGAGACTAGACATACCCAGATAACTTAGTCTAGAAAAGAGAAGGCTGAGAGGGAACATCATCAAGGGTCTCCGAATACTGAAAAGGATGGACAGGATAGAGTATGCGCAGATGATTGACCTGGTGCGTGCTAGCAGAACTAGAATGCTTGCCCTCAAACCAAGGGTGGGGGATAAGGGGAAACATTAGAACACATTACTTCCACAGAGGGTGATTAACTTGAGGAATATCCTATCCAAAGAGGATTTGGAAACTAGCACTGTACAGGCCTTCAAAGCAGGATGAGACAGAAGTCTGAAGGGGAATGGCACTGAGGGTCACACAGAATGAGTAAGGGTAACTTCCAGCTGCTAAGCTTAAATGTTTGTCCATACTCAAGCTGGCTGGAGAGGTGGACAAGATGGACACTGAGTCCCTTCTGTCATCACAATACTATATGCCCAATCCACAAAGTGGCCAGTGATATGTGAAATGTGTGCACATCCCAACCACATCACTCCACACCTCAGTGCCTGCCTGCATTGGATGGCATACTTAGCCCCTGCCTACCACTGTCTGCCAGTGTGAAGCTTTGTGAGGGGATGGGGGCATCAGCTCCATATTGGATTCCTTGCCTTACACAGAGTAGGGACTGGTGGGATACAGCAGACCTCCAAAGAATGCCATATCTCGTGTGGTATATTGTTAAAAAATAATACATTGAATGAAGTTCCTCAGCCCTTATTTCATGCTAGGAGGGCTGGGGGCTGCCAAGAACAGGACCAGCCATGGCTCATCATTGGTGGACAGGTGCAGGGAAGGCATTGTGTTTCTGGCCAGTCATCAGTACGGCAGTTCCTTGGGCTGCATTTCAGGGCTGGTCTCTGCATGCCACAGGATGCGTATGATGCTATCTTAACATTGCCCATATGCATGGTCCTGCCTCTGTTTATGCCTCTGGCCTAGCTGGCTGCATGCACACATGGGCAGCTTGGGATTGGGTGTAGAGTGTGCTCTCACCCTGGACTGTGGCTGTGCAAAGGTCACTGAATGTGCAGAGCAAGACTTCTGCACACCACTGTCCACACCATGCACCTCTATGTGGGTGGGCAAGGCAATGTTGGCCGTTTAATGATCTGGCTCCATGTTACATGTTACTCATGTGGGTGGGCAAGGCCACGTTAGCTGTTTATTGATTGGGCCCTATGTTACTCAAGTGGGTGGGCAAGGCCACGTTAGCTGTTTATTGATTGGGCCCTATGTTACTTATGTGGGTGGGCAAGGCCACGTTAGCTGTTTATTGATTGGGCCCTATGTTGCTATGTTACTTATGTGGGTGGGCAATGCCATGCTAGCTGATGACTGGGATCCATGTTACTATGTTATTTCTGTGGGTGACCAAGGCCATGTTGGCTGTCTGATGATTTGGCTCTATATTACTGTGTTACTTCAGTTATGAATGTGTATCTTTTTTTTCTTTTTTCCCCTTCAGATTCCCTACACAAGTGCTAGCATGAACCCTGCTCGAACATTTGGACCTGCAGTTATTATGGGAAAATGGGAAGACCACTGGGTAATGTTACTAATTCCTTCTTCCCTTAGCTTCAAGCCATATATACAGCAGATCACTGGACCCCAGATCCTCTCAGTGCAATGAGTGTTACCACACACATAGATACATAGATACATAGATACATAGACAGTGTCGGCAGATAAGGGCCTATGGCCCACCCAGTCTGCCCATTTGAGCTTATAAGTTCAGTTTGTTTTCCTAGAAGTCTGTTTCCCCTTACCCCTGACCTCTAGAATTCCTTTATGTCTATCCCATGCATTCTTAAATCCCGTGATTGTTTCCAGCCCCCACCACTTCCTCTGGCAGGTGTTCCACTTGTCCACCACCCGTTCTGTGAAGAAATTCTTTCATGTTTCCTCTGAATCGTCCTCCTCCAACTTCATCCCATGCCCTCTAGTCCTGGAACATCTTTTTCGCTTAAAATAGTGTTTTCCTGCACTCTGTTTCTCCCTGTAAGATACTTGTATGTCTCTATCATATCCCTCTCTCCTCCTCTCCTCCAGGGAGTACATGTTCAGTTCCTTCAACCTGTCTTCATAGGACTTGTGATGCAATCCATGCACCATCTTTGTTGCCCTCCTCTGAACCTTCTCTACCCTGTCTATGTCCTTACGTAGGTATGGTCTCCAGAACTGTACACTGTACTCCATCTGGGGCCTCACTAGTGTCTTGTATAGCGGAATTATGACCTCCCTTTTCCTGCTGGTGATGCCCCTGCCTATACATCCCAGCATCCTATTTGCTTTACCTGATGCCTTGTCACACTGTTTCCCTACCTTGAGGTCATCAGAGATGACAACTCCAAGATCCCTTTCCTGCTTGGTGCATGCTATATCCTCACCCCCCAACTGATATATTATACCAGGGTTTTTGTGCCCCATATGCATTATCTTGCACTTCTTTGCATTGAATTTCAACTGCCAAACCCTTGACCATTCTTCAAGTTTCTGCAGGTCCTTCTCATTCTGTCACACCCTCTGGTGTGTCTACTCTGTTACAGAGCTTTGTGTCATCAGTGAACAGTGAAATTCTGCCTCTAGATCCTGCGCAATGTCACTGATGAAGATGTTGAATAGGACCGTCCCAGCACTGATCCCTGTGGTACCCCACTGGTCACTCTTCCTCTGTGGAGTGACAGCCATTTACCACCACCCTCTGTGTCCTGCCACCCAGCCAGTTACCTACCACCACACTACTGTCCTGCCCACACCCATATTCCCCAGTTTGTGTAATAGACTTCTATGTGGCACAGTATCAAAGGCCTTGCTGAAGTCCAGATAGGCCATGTCCACTGCCCTCCCCTGATCCACCTCCCTAGTCACCCAGTCAAAAAATTCAATGAGATTGGTCTGACATGACCTCCCCCTGGTGAAACCATGCTGCCTTGGGTCCTGTAGTCCATTGACAACCAGATGTTCCACCAATCTCTCCTTCAAAAGTGCTTCCATGATCTTTCCCACTACCGAGGTGAGGCTGACTGGTCTGTAGTTCCCTGCTTCCTCTTTGTTCCTGCTTTTGTATAAGGGGACTACATCTGCTGTCCTCCAGTCTTTGGGTACCTCCCCTGTTTCCAGTGATTGGCTAAACAGGATAGCCAGAGGTTCAGCCACCACCTCTCTTAGTTCTTTAAGGACCCTGGGGTGCACCCATCTGGCCCCATTAGTTTGTCAACTCTTATTACTTCCAGTTCCTTCAGGACCCTTTCGTGTAAAGGACTTGTGTCCATTTCTGCACCATTCTCACCCCTTGTACTCCCTTCAGACCCATTACCCTCTTCTTCAGTAAAGACTGAGCAGAAATACCTGTTCAATATGTCAGCTTTACTGTTGTCATCCTCCACTGACTCCCATCCTCCCCTTTCAGTCTCACTATCCTTCCTTTGTCTTTCTTTTTCACTTATGTACCTGTAAAAGGTTTTGTCCCTTTAACCACTGATTTTACAATGTGTTCTTCTGTCTGAGCTTTGGCTTCCTTACTGACTTCCCTGCCTCCCTTTGTTTCTCCTGGTACTTCTCCTATCCCTTCTGCCTGTGTCTCTTTGTATTGCCTGAATGCTATCTTTTTGGCTTTCACTTTCTTTGGTACTCTTTGGAAAACCATAATGGTCTCTCTTCCTTTTCCTCTGCTAACCTGCTTAATGCATAATTCGTTGTTCTTATAATCCCCATTTTAAATACTGCTCACTGTTCCTCAACCCTGATTCCTGTCCCATTCCCTTAATGCCTCTTTCAAGTATTTCCCATTTTCCCAAAGTCTGCCCCCTAAAATCCAGGATACGTGTTTTGTGTGGTTTGGTTCTGCTCTTTCTGTGATTTCAAACCACAATGACTGGTGGTCACTGTTATCCAGGTGCTCCCCTACTGTTACCCCCATCACACTGTCCTGTTTGTGAGCACAAGGTCCAGTATTGCTCTCTGCCGAGTTGCTGGTTCCATGACCAGTTGTTGAGGAAGGCACTCCTGAAGGAGTCCAGGATAAATTGCTCTAGTTGATGCTGTTGCTGGGATGCTCCAGTCCACGCCTGGAATATTGGAAGTCTCCAACCAGTACTACTCATTCTTGTCTGCCATCCTTGGATGGCTAGCATCTACTCCCTATCTGTTTCTTCCTCCTGGGCTGGTGGTCTATAGACCACACCTGTGCAGATGGCTGGCCCCATTTTCCTTTCTAGCTTAACCCACAGTATCTCCCCCATTTTGTTCCTCCTGGATCTCTGTGGCCCTTATGTCATTTTTCACATACAGTGCCACTCTCTCCTTCCTGCCTGCTCTGTCTCTTCTGAATATGTTGTAGCCAGGTATGGCCATCTCCCAGTCTTGGTTATCATTACACCAGGTTTCAGTGATGGCACAATGTCCAGGTCTGACTGTACCATGACAGCCTCAGATCTTCCATCTTGTTGCTAAGGCTCCTGGCATTTGCACACATGGCTTTCCATGATTTGACCTCCCTAGTCTGCTTCACTGTTCTACTCCAGCCCCTTCCTTGGTTGTCATTTTATCCCTGTTCTCCTTGCTGTCTGCCCTTCTGCTGAATTTTGCCTCTTTCTGCTTATCCACCTTGGACACTAATCTCCATCTTTTATGCACCGCTTGCACAGATAGCCACTCCTCTGGTTCACTGGTTCCACTGTTAGCTGTGGGGGTGAGCGCAGGTACCCTCCTTGCTGGCTCTGCACCCCCTTTGCTAGTTTAAATGCTTGTCAATGTAGCATTTAAACTTATCATTGAGTACTTGGATTCCCCTCCAGGATGGATGCAGGCCGTCAGGCTTGAACAAACCGCCATCTCTCCAGGTGGGTCCCCAGTCACCAATGAATCCAAACCCTTCCTCACAGTACCAGTTCTTCAACCATGAGTTAAAGTTCCTGGTGCATGCACTCCTATGCTCTCCCTTGCCTCTCACAGGTAGTACTTCTGAGAAAGTGACAGAAGTAGCTACTTGCTTGAGACCCCTCCCCAGTTTCCTAAACTCTTCCTGAACTTCCTTTGGCTCCCCATTTGCCAAGTCATTAGTACCTAGGTGGATAATGACATCCAGCTCACCCTCCAGTCTTGCCTTCCCAGTGATCCCCAGTATCTTCCTTCCATCCCTCCATGCCGTCACTTATTTTTGCAGAGCATTTTTGTTCGTGCGTGGGGGAGGCAATGCATGACGGTGATAGGAACAGGTTCAGGATTTTGCCAGGGAAAATGCATTTTCACAAGAAAAATGTAAAAGGGGGTAGTTTGGCTTAAGTCGTTAGAGTACAGAGCTGTGAACCTGGAGACTTGGGTTTGAATCTCCCCTGAACACATTACTAAACCTTCCTGTGCTTAACTTTTCCGTAATATTTCTCTGTTCTAGCAATATTCTATTTGAATGTTCCTGTGTGTGTAATAGAACCAATATTCTTTCGTTTCCCTCTCCTGGACCGGGGTCGGCAAATAGGAGATGATGGCACAGTATATTGCAATCTCACCTGGCATAACAGTTGCATCATAATGCTATGATGGTGTGGTCTTCTGACCCTGTGGAATTAAAGCAAACACCAGGGAAAAGTCTGTTCCAAAAGTGGCCTGTAGCAATGCACATATACAGGGCACTGCTTAACCATAATAATATATAAAATAAAGCCTATACTGCCATCTACTACTCAGCAGAGCTACTGCTAATACCTTGAGCAGCCCCCCCACCTCGCTCCAAGTGTGTAAGACTTGCCTATACTGCCACCTACTGCATTGGCAGGGCTAGTGCTAGAACCTTAAGAACCGCCCCCCCCCATTCTAAGAGTACCGCACACAAGTGCATTACTGCTTAAACATTATTCCCACCATGAACGGAGCAACCCCCTTCTTACTTCTCTCCATCTTGTCATGCCTTTTCTCATCCTCTCCTCTTTCCCCCATGCTAGCTACTTATATCCAGCCACACCAATTCACCACCAGGGCCGCAGTAATGGGGGGACAAGTTGGGATTTGTCCTGGGCCCCAAGCTGAAGGGGTGCCCACCTGAGGAGCTGACATTACCCCCAGCATTAGCTGGTATGGGAGACAGGGGCCCGTTTCAAGTGACTTGTCCTGGGCCCCAAAATCCTTAGCTGCATCCCTGTTCACCACAGTCCCCTCACCCTCTCTAACTAGCCTACATTTGCCCCTTCCATCTCCCTACCCTTTCCCCTTCCCTCTTTCCACCAAATATCATCTGCTGTCATTGCCAGTCTGTGGACATCCCAAACAACCTTCTTATGGTACTCTCGTACCATGCCCAGATCACCCCTACTCACCAGGGGAAGCAAACTACAAGCCACCTTTTCTATTTTCATTCTCACCTTACTCCTGGAGGGGGGACGTTGAACTAAATCTAAGCCCACAACCTCAGCAAAAACCTTCTGCCCCCAAAAAAGGCCTAAACATCATGCATATGAACATAAGGAGTCTCCTACCTAAACTAGATCAACTTAGCTGCTGGGTAACACAAAACGCTCCTAACATCCTCTGCATCCCAGAAACTTGGCTGTCCAACAAAACCCCTGCCTCCTCCCTATCCATCCCTGATTATGCCCTTCTCCGTCAGGACCATGGCAAAAGGGGCAGAGGAGTAACAATTTATGTCTAGCAGCCACTCCAATGCTCAATTATCAAGCAAGAATCCTGCCCTTGCTCACATGAATTGTTACTCTCCCAACTCAACCTTCCTTCTTCCCTGCCTATCAACATTGGGGTGATCTATGCCTCCTCGCACCTGGCCCAGCACACCCATATCTCTTGTATGTCCTCCCACCTTCCCCTCGCAGCATCTGGTGAACTACTCCTTCTAGGAGATTACTGCCTGGATTGGCTTTCCCCATCCACAAAAGCAGCCACATCCAAAAACTGAGTCTCTTAACTGTACACAATTAATTACAGAGCCCACCCGCTACAACCAACGCTTCTCTGATCATTCTCTAATAGACTGGATCCTCGCCCTCCATCCAAAACAGAGTATCTGCCGCTGGTGTGTTGGATGCTGCCCTAAGTGGTCGCTGCATTACCCACTGTACCAGAATAGTTCAGCTCCTGAAATCTGCCCCAAAATATATTAATACCCACCCACTAAATTCACTGAACACCAGCTCCCTCCTTCATGACCTACAGTTTGCAGACTGGGACCCTGTCTACACTGCACCTGATATTGATTCAGCCCTGTCCAGATTTCTTCAGATGTTTACACAGGTCTGGGACTCCCATGCCCCTTGGGTTAAAGCCAGGGTCAAAAAGCCCCACCACCCATGGATTTCTAGCATCCTAATTGCCCTCTGCAAAACCCGTGATAGGGCCTGGTCCCTCTGTAAATCCACACTGCCCCCCCAAACCAGACAGGCTTACAACATGGCAAGAAATGCCTGCACCAAAGCAATAAGGTGAACCAAGGCAGATTACTGTAAGTCCCGCCTAAATACCGCCTTACCTTCCTCCTTCTGGAAGGTGGTCCACTCCCTTATAGATCCCCCAGACCTCCACCCTATTCTCAAGCTAAATGATCAAAGCATCTCTGATCCCATTAAAGTAGCAGAAACCCTAAACAACTTTTTCACCACATGTGCCCTTCCTGACCAGTCCTCTCCCCCACCTCCAGGTCACTGCTCGCTCCCCCAATGCCTTGCCCAAAACACTTTCATCCTTACTCCTACATCACCTGAAGAAGTACTAAATGTCCTCTACTCTTTACACATCACCAAATCCAGCCCAGACAGCATCCACCCCAAGCTTCTACACATTTCAGCACCAGCTATAGCAGTTCCTCTCACATACTTACTAAATTTGTCCTTCGAGTCTGGTAAGGTCCCCCTAGCTTGGAAATCAGCTTGTGGCATCCCTCTCCACAAGGGTGGTGACCTCTCAGCCCCTGGAAACTACTGTCCCATCTCCCTCCTCCCCTCTCTTGCCAAGCTACAAGGGTCTCTTGTCCAGACCAGACTGACTTTCTCAGGTCCACATATTACCTCTCCCCATACCAGTCTGGGTTCAGGAATCACCACTCAACAATATGTTCCCTCCTCCGTGTCACTGGACGTATCCAATCTGCCTCTGAGCAAGGTCAAATAACTGCTGCTATATTTGTCAATTTGGCTAAGGCCTTTGACTCTGTCTCCCACCCCCTGCTTCTTGACAAAGTCATGAGAGCCGGACTCGCCCCCCCCACACACAGTACAGTGGTTCAAATCCTACCTCAAAATAGGCAACAGTCAGTCAGGATAAAAACTCCACCTCTCCCCTCTCCCCATCCTTGCTGGTGTCTTCCCAAGGGTCAATCATAGACCCAATTTTATTCTCCCTTTTCACCAGTGATCTCCCCACTGTCTGCACAAGGTCCCATATACATATGTATGCAGACGATGCTATACTTTTTGCATCCATCCCTGCTTTAAGTGATGTCCACTCTACTATAACACGACTGCAACAACATGCATTCTTGGTTTTGTGCAAACAATCTAAAAATAAATACACTGTTCCCATGACCTTTGGGTCAGCCAAAAACTAGAACGAACACCCAGTCCCCCGCCCCCCCGTAATCACCACTGTGGATGGAAACACACTAAACACCATCTCTTCCTATAAATACCTAGGAGCATGGCTAGACCCCCTGCTAAACTACTCAACCCACATAGATGCCATCACTTCGAAGCTCTGCCCAAAGCTTGGACTTCTTTACAGAAACTGACTCTCCCCCACTACCTGTTAGATGCACACTGCTGACAAAAAGGATCATGCCCATATTTGATTACGTGGACATTGTGTACAGCACCACCACTGCCACCTCACTATCCAGGCTGGATTCCTTATTCCACGCTTTTTTGCCATTTTGCAACAAATTCCCATTTCAGAACACACCACTGCACGCTCCTTTCCTCCCTCAGGTTAGCACCCCTCTCCCATCATTGTTTTTTGCCACTCCGTTTCTTTTATTTCCAAATTTTGGTTTGACCTACTGCCCCCCTACCTGGCTGAGAAACTAACCCCTGTAGCCTTTTCTCCTTACTCCCTGTGCTCTAGGGACTCCCGCTCCTTCTCCCTTCTCAAACCATCCTGATCAGCTGGCAAATCTGCCTTCTCCTACCGTCTCCCCTACCTATGGAACCAGCTTCTCCAGCCCCTCAGAAACTCACCCTCGCACAACTCCATTAAATCTCAACTTTGTCAACTCTCCTTCCCCACCTGTAACTGCAACTAGTCTTCCTTTTAACCAAATGAACACGGTTTAAACTTCAAAACCTCTGTACTGTACGTTATTGTATTCATGTAACTGATAATAAATAATTGTATATATGTAACTGAATGTACATAACTCCTTAGTACAAAATTATGTGATTTTATGTAATATTCTCATGTATCTATTCTATGTATGTATACTGTTGTAACTCCCTCCCCCTCACCCAGAGTCGCACCTGGAAATAAGCCTCGGCTCAGTGTGCTTTTTCTGGTTATCAAATGTTTAAATAAATAAATAAAATGCATGGGGAAGTGTGCATAACAAGAACTACATGCATACTCGAGGCATGGGATGCTACAAAGACCTCAAGAGAGAAGTCTGAGGGGTTTATAAAATCATCCCACACCAAGGGCATGCATAAGATTTGGGTTGCACACCTTCCCATGCTTTGTTTTATGTAATTGCGGTTCTCTATTTTTGTGCCCTGCCTGCCAAGAAAAAAAAACAGCTCATCTGATAATAGGTTTAACACTGAACACAGATGCAAGACTTTTAACTTTTCTTTTTTTAGTTAGCCTATTTACTCCTCCACAATGGTGCAGGCCGTCCTTCCACCAACCCCCCCCCCCAGCTCCATCACCAGGTGTCCCAGGGACTTATCTCAATCCCCATGATTCCAGCACAGCTTGTGCAGAGCCTAAGAGGGGTCAGTATCATCTTGTGCTGCACACGGCCATTTTTTTCCTCCATTTTTCTCCCTGGAGGAATGGATATGCAATGCCGTCCAGACATGCCCATGTGCAAGCAAACATGGGATGTCACTGACTGCCAATCCTTCATGCCCCAAGTGGCAGTCCTTACCCATCCACACCTCTAGCCTCTGCTAGAGGCCATCTGAGTGCCTGGATCCGCATCCCTTCTTCCCCAGAGGAGGAGGGTATCAAGCCAAAACGGCGAAGGAGAAATTGCGCTGTCGGAAACCCACACTGACATTACAGCATGCGCAGTTTCAGAGTTGGTTTATTTTATATTAGCATGACTTTTTACTGTGCCTGTTTTCTGGTGTCCACACAGCGTGCATTTTGACCATGCCATTTTTCCTTCACAGTTTTGACCTGGACCCAAGGAGGACAGCAGTCCACCAGATGCTCAATTCTCCTCTCCCCGGCCAAGCCCCAGTGACTCAAGTCCGTTCCTGAACCCAGGTCGCTGGTGTGGTGGCAGGTGAGGCATGGTGTCTGCCCTCCATGTCACCAGGCTGGCTGAACTTTAACTTTACTAACTATGAAAATGCAGTAACTTGCAAAAAGCAATAACTATGTGACTTTTTAAGAAGTCCAGAGATGTTAACTGTCCTCTTTTTGTTCAGATTTATGTATGTTAAAAAAAAATCAGGTTTCCATGGAGATATGCCGATCAGCATGTCAGTTTCAGTGGTTCCCAAGGTTTTTGCAGTAGGCACTTTTTTAGGGTCCCGAGTCAATCTATTTGAGCAATAAGCAATGAAGGAATGAGCTAAGCTGAGGTGTGCTGACTGAGAAATGAAGATAGTCACTGGTTTTGGGTGAGGGACATTTTTATTTTGATTGCCTGAGTAAAACAGTTGTTAACAGAATTGAGCACAGAACTGTGAGTGCCAGCCTTCCACAGAGATAGCTGGCGCATGTTCACCGTTATACCGTGCAGGCTATAATGGCGAATTATGTAGTGGGAAAAAACAGAAACCAGTTATTACAATGAAGTGAATGATTATTGCACACAGTATGTGGTGAGTTGAGCTATGTGTCAAAACATACTGTAAAGTTGGCTACCAGATGCAGTCCCTTCACCACCAAAAGCCAGTTGTAACTGAATTTGACAATATAGTGTACATCAGTACCAACCCCTTGCAGTCATTGCCAACCCAATCACCCCTGTAGTTATACGGAAGAAGTGGAATAAGGCTAGGCAACAGCTATTCAAGGCAGGGGAGGGCTGGTGTATGCCACAAGCTGATCCACACTGATAAAAACACCTGCCTCCTCTCCATGTATAGGCCTGTGCTACATAAAGCATTGGGCAAACTTTCTTGAGGCGCTCCATGCCCCACCCCTCTTTGGGGTGGTTTCGTGCTGTTTTAGACTAGAGGCACTACATATTTTATTTCAGAAGACATGGCCCTTGAAAGTTACTGGGCGGGATTTTTAAAAGGCTGGACACAGCACTTGTGTTTATATTTCAGATGTGCTGCATCCTCGCAGATGTGTCCAGATGTCTGTGTCCCATTACGTACATCTGGATGCATTTGCAACAGTTCCCGCAGTTAACAGCAATTTCTTCTGCAACTGCAAGACTCGCTTCCATTTTTCGGATGCAGCTGTGGAATTCCATCCAGAAAATTAGAATAACTTTTTGTTTTTTGAAGTCTGCATACTAATGCCGATCTTTTTGCTGTAGGGTTTCAGAAGGAGAAAGTGAGATAGTCCGGGACAAAGTTCAACAGGTTCCCAGGACAATAAGAAAATAACCACTGGGATCACATGGTAGTGACACGTTCTACCGCTGGGCAGTCAGTTGTCCTTTAATGCTTAAGTGTGTAATGGACAAAGCCTGTATGTCATTTTTTTCATATCATAAACAGTGAGTAAAATCAGGTACCTGTGAAAAAAAAGACAGCAAATGCAGTTTATCCCTCCCTAAAGTAACTACCAAGATTTCCAGAGATATTGTGGACTTGATTTCCTTGGTCAATCTGGCTTGCATTACAGAGACCTCGCTGAGGGACGAGTTGGGTCCAGTACTGAAGGAATCTGTCCCAGTCAAGTTTTCTGTATGCGCTGCATGAGATGGGAATGCAGGGGTGGGCCTATGGCCACCTGTTTTAGATCCAACCTAAACGTCTCCATGTATGCAGTGGGTTCCACTTTGTTGTTTGAATGCTTGCCCGTTCGCGGGGGTGCAGGTGCAGGCTGAAGAATCATCCTTGTATACCAGCCTCCGGGGCGTGAGGGGAAGTTTCTGTAGAAGCTGCAGACTTCATCACTAAGAAGGAGATGGAGTCACCTAGATGATTGGTTTTGGGTGACTCCAGTGCCTGGATTGACACCGAACATTCGCAGTTGGATTATGACTTCCTCCAGTCGATGTCTTCACTGGGCCTTGCACAAGCTGTTGCTTCTGTGACTCACAGCCACAGTCATGTCTTGAACTTAATGTTCTCACTGGGGCTTGAGGTTTCTTACCTTAGGATTTATTGGGTCACTTGATTTGGTCATTGTACGGTTTCATTCAGGGGCCCCCCCATTAGTCCCTCCCCTGTGGAGATGGTCTGCTACCAACCTTTAAAGAGGTTGTCCACAGAGGGACTGATGGCAGAGATGAATTTATCTGTTGTGAGCGTTGCATGTGTGACAGGTGCAGGTAAGATGGTTGCAGTCTATAATGAGGCTGTTTCCAAGGCACTCGACTGCTACACTGGTCCATGTATGACGCAGGTCTTCTCATTTGAGATCCCTGTGGTTTGATGGAGCTCTCAAGTAGATGAAGACGAAGAGTCGGTGGTTGGAGCACTGTTGGTGGAGAATTCAGTCTAAGAGGGACAAACTGGTTTTGAGACTTCACTATGGTGAATATCAAAGGGCAGTCAACCATAAGAAGGCAGTTTTCCTGTCCAGGGAGATTGCTGCAGGGAAGCAAAGAGCAGCTCTGCTTTTTTGAACTGTGGACAGGCTTCCTCATTCTGCCTGTCTACAGCCAAAAAAAGCATCTTCAGTCGCTTAGTGTGAGGAGTTTGCTCTCATCTTCTCTGACAGGGTGCCCTCCATCAGGGCTGCAGTCTCCCCAATGTGGCTCTTGCGGCCCTATGGTGAGTCATGTGTGTCTGGAGGCACTTCTATTGTTTGGAGTGAGTTTAGGCCAGTTGGGTTAGCCGAGGTTTGCAAGGTGATCTTGAAGCTGTGGCCTACATACCACAAACTGGATCCAGGCCCAACTCATCTCTTAATGGGATGTGTTGAGTCTGTTGGGCCAGTGTTTGCCAAGATTGTCCGGTGTTTGCTTTTGGAAGGTTGTTTTTCCGACACCCTAAAAGAGGCACTGGTGAAAATCCTCCCTAAGAAACCATCTATCGACCCTGCCATCTCTATGAATTATAGATCTGTCTCTATCCTCCCATTCTTAGGGAAGGTTATTGAGAAAGTGGTGGCTCTGCAGCTGAAGGCACACCTCACAGCCCATAACATCTATAAGCCCTTCTAGTCGGGACTTAGGTCAAAACATAGCACTGAAACTGCATTAGTCAGAGTGCAAAATGATCTTCTCAGGGAGAGATATGGAGGGCAGCAGTCAAGTTCTTGTTCTCCTCAATCTCTCCTCAGCATTTGACACTGTGGACCATGTAGTGTTGCTGGATTGCCTAAGGGAGCTCTGTGGACTCAGCGGTACTGTCATCAACTGGTTTTAGTCCTTTCTAACAGGAAGGACGTAGAGGGTGGTGATGGGAAATTTCTCATCCTGCCTGAAGCCCCTGCCCCGTGGAGTTCCCCAGGGCTCGATCCTGCTGCCTTCACTGCTTGCAGTGTACATGCTTTCCCTGGGTGAGATCATTAGACAGCACAACTTGGGTTTCCACTGTTATGCAGATGACACCCAGCTGTACACTTCATTTGCACCTGAGATTGATGGCACTGTGGAGGTTCTAAATAAATGTCTGACCAAGATCCAGGACTGGATGTCCTCTAGCTGGCTGAGACTTTATTCTGACAAGACAGAGGCACTAGTGATTGAGCCTGGTCATCAGTGGGATGTGGATGCTGCTGGGATGTGAACAAGATTATTCCTTGGCCCCATTCTCTTGGCGGCATTCACCAAGGTGAAAAATCTGGACATCGTCCTCGATGCTGGATTGGCACTTGAAGCTCAGGTGTCATCTGTTGTTAAGAATGTTTTTTACCACTTGAAGTATGTTGCCCAGATTAAAGCCTTGATTCCGCCTGATGCCCTGTCCTCACTGGTACATGTTTTTGTGACATTGCGATTCGACTACTGCAACGCTCTGTACTTCAGGGTCAATGGAGGGGTTCTCTGGTGCCTGCATCTCATGCAGAACGCAGTGGGCAGGTTACTGATGGGCCTTCCACGTGACCCCAGTTCTACACAAACTACATTGGCTGCTGGTTAGGTGGAGAATCATCTTTATGGTGGAATTTCTCACCTATAAGACCCTACATGGATCAGGCTCTGGTTACCTGAATAACCTGACTACTGCCCATCCTATGTGGTCACTTCGCTCCTCTACTGTGGGCCTCCTAGCAGTTCCCAGGGCCCACCTTAAATCCTCTGAAGATCGTTCATTTGATGTGGCTGCCCAGTATTGTGGAACTCACTACCAAGACCCTTGAGGGAGGACCCATCAGTGGATGTTTTTAAATGAGGCCTAAAGGCGCATATTTTCAGAAAAGCATTTTCAGACTGTCTATAGTTAAATTAGTAAACTGCTGCAAATATTTGATTTAAACCTGGACAGTTTAAATTGTTTATCTGTTGATGTATGTTTGCCTGTATAGCACCCAGCGCCTCTGGGATGGGGTGCTCAAAAATAAACTTTACTTACTTGCTCATGCTGCAGTCTCCATGGTGAAGAGTCTGCACCTTTACTACTTGTCTCTAATTTACTGTGCCACAATGCAGTAGGTTTTTGGTGATTATTTGGGGGGCTTTACCTAATGAACCCTAATATAAATATTGAAAAATCAATGGTACAGCTGACCAGCAAACTCAGTTGAGTGACCATAATTTTGTGTGAAGATGTCACGCAATTGCATCAGAAAAATCATATGAAATGTCAAAATCCATTTTGGGGGAATAAACTGCATCCTAGCCAAAATGACAGTTAAATACAAAGTGACTGATTCCAAGCAATCAAAGTGTAGAGCAGCAGAAGCTATCTTTTTATTTTATTTTATTTATTTCGTTTTTGTTTACTGGGTGGGTACTGTAGTCATAGGAATGACTATTTTCAGGCACGACCCTGGAGGTTACAGAAGTGGCAATACAATGTACAAATACAGCAAAGGTGGTAAAAACAAAGTTCAATAATAGTCAAAGCAAATGAACATTCATATAAACATAGCATGGCAGGCAGCAGTCAGAAATAGTACAAATCTTCAAGGTAAGTGCCACAGGTAAGCAAGCTAACAGCAAAGAGCAACCAGATTAAACATGAATAATCAATATGCAGAACAAGAGAGGAGGGAAGAGACAGGAGAAATGCTTAAGTGAGAACTGGATAAGGCAGGTTTAGAGCATAGGAGGCTGAAAGGCAAAGTCAGGCTAAAAGAGATGAAGTGAGTAGTACAGCAGGCAGCAGGAAAGAGGGCAAGTAGGCTAAGGAGGGTTAAAACATATGTATGTGGCAAGTTTAGATAGGTGTGACTGAAGTTCTTTTTTAAACCAGGCATGACTTGGGGCAAGACGGGCAGCTAGGGGCGATGAGTTCCAAAATTTAGGGGCAGCATAGGAGATGGCACAAGTACCTTTGGACGTTTTACATCTAGGGATGTGCAGTAGGGACTGGTCTACAGACCGGCGGTTGTAGGAGGAGGTCTGGGGGAGAAGCAGAGAGGCAAGTGATACTGGGGTGTTAGATCTAATAACTCTATCCAACAAGGAGCCAAGGGAGAGAAGCCGATGGTTGGAGGGGGAAGGCCAATGTGGGTCGGCATAGAGCTAACGATAATGTTTTAGTCGCAGAGATGCTAAGGTGTACCGACAGATGTTATTATATATTGTGTCCCATCTGTGCAGAGAGGCCTTGGAAGCATTAACATAAGTTATGGTACCATTGGTAAGTGATGGAAGTAAAATACCTCTAGCAATGGCCAGCCTAGCAGAGGCATTAGGACATGACTAGTTTTATAAGCAATCCCTATTTTAGTATTCATTGATTTACAGGTGGCTAGTACATGTTGGTCTAAATCAAGGGACCCATCAAGCAGGACCCCAAGATATTTGAAAGAGCTCACCAACTGTAATAGTGAGTCATCAAAGCAAAATATGTTGAGATGATTATGGGCAGTTGTAAGCTTGGCAGTGGTACAAAAGAGCATAGTTTGAGTTTTTCCTGCATTAAGTAAGAGCTTGTGACTAGAGAGCCAGGACTGGATATTATGAAAGGCTACCAAGAGTTTGTGGTTTATCTCAGAGATGTTCTTAGAGCTATAGTACAGGACAAGATCATCCACGAAGAGGAGAGATGAACAATAAGGGGTGTCCTGTGCAATGTGATTGATAAAAATAGAGAATAGAAGAGGACCCAGGATAGATCCCTGGGGGACTCCTATATTGACGGTCGCTTGATCTGATATGGCCAAGTTAAATTTCTTGACTTCAATTCTGTTTGTTAAATAGCTATTAAACTAAGACACGGTTAGTGGTGAGAAATCAAGGGACTGAAGGCTGGCAAGCAGTAGAGGATGGTCCACAAGCTCAAAAGCTTTCGTAAGGTCTATGAATACCACGGTTGTGTCAGAAAGCCAGAGTCCATAGAACAGAGTGTGTCATTGGTGAACTTGAGTAGAGCAGTGGTGATATTGTGCCCTTTACGAAAGTCATGCTGATTTTGATAGAGCAGATTGTGTTTTGTGAGAAAGTCAATAGTTTGTGAGCCCACTAGCATTTCAAGAATTTTTTCCCAGGACAGAGAGGATTGCTATGGGCCAATAATTAGAGATATCTTTTTGTCACCTTTTTTGAAAATAGGAGTGACTCTAGAAATTTTCTATTTGTCTGGGACATGACAGTGGTAAAGAGACAGATAAAAAGTAGACAGGCAAATTGCAGACTTACAACATGGATCTACCAATTCACCTCACACCACTCGAGCCATATTGTACACAGTTGGTTTAACTGTGGAAACAATGTGGTGCATTGGATAAAGCACGGAACAGTTAAGTCAGAAAATCCCAGTTTCAATTCTTACTGCAGTCTCTGACTCACTGTGTGACCCAGACCTTAATCAAGTCACATGACCTCCCAGTGCATCCGTATCTGGGGGGCTTGCATGGGTAATGTAGGGTTTGCAAGGCATTGGTAATGGGGTGGTCGGTCTGAATTCATAACATGGATTGATTGTGGGATGTCCACATAGATAGCTTAATAAAGAATATAGAGAAAATATTAAGGGCCTTATATAGATTTAGATCTTGCATGAGAATGGATATAAGAAGGAAACTAGTAAACTACATGATCATCCCAATTCTAGACTATGGAGACATCTTGTACTCCAGTGGTTTAAAAGGAGACCTTGCAAGAATAGACATCTGCTATGGTAGGCTTGCTAGATTTATTTTAGACGCACCTCAATTAACACACGAATGTCAGCTCTATAATCAGCTGGATTGGCAAAAACTTGATGAGAGAAGGCAGGAGCATCTACCTGCCTTTGTTCATAAAAGGCTGGATGTTAAGCTTCAATTATATATAACTCCCCATTCTGAGAGCAGAAAAAAACAGAATACTTAAGATCTGCAACAGCCGTTGATTTAATCATTCCTATGTATAATTTGGAAGTGGGTCATCAGTCAGTATAATATAAAGGGGCACTGGGTTGGAACAGTATTCCATCTAATCTGAAAGGCTCAGTGGGAAAAAAGCAATATAATCTTGGTTAGGCAACACAGCTAGTAAAACAAGACAATGCTGCATTAGCAATACTGAAAGCTCAGCCCTGGGGTGATGCTAATGAATCCGTATTCCATCGATTATGATTATTACTGCGTTTCATTATACATTTAGTATCTATGTTATATATATCTTAGCACTGATTTGTAAATATGACTTGTGACACTATGCTTTGTGTATTCAAGAGACCTCATTGTAAATGAGTTGTCAACTCAATCGAGTTTATCCTAATTCATAAAATATTTTATGAATAAAATATTTTATGAATAAAATATTTTACTACTACTACTACTGATTACATGTGTAAAAGAGCAAGGATCACATCAATAACTATGGGACATGCATCCAGAGATGGTGGGCCTGCATCAGTAAGTACAGGAAAGACTTGGATCAGGTGATGGGAGATTGCCCCAGGTGATACGGCACTGATGAGGGACTACCTGAGGTGATGGGAGACTGTGTTGGGGGATGGATAACTGCATTAACTGATGGGAGACTTCATAACAACAGAGAATGTTTGGAGAATTAAGGTGTAAGAAATGGGTGTTGTTAGACACCACAGAGTGATTGGAACAGGGTTGGGGTGGTGGGCCCTACACCACAGACACAACACTACAGTGTAGCATGGTGATAGGTAGCTGTCATATGTTGCAGTACTACATAGCACTGAATCTGACACCCCTTGTTGAGATGCGAGTGGCCACTATCCCAGATTGTACCCATTAACATCTGGGTCAGTGATTTTCTTTGTGCCACACTGGCAGGGAGACCCCTTCCCCCTGTGGTGTGAGCATGACTTAGTGCATAGCATAATAAGATGGTGGACACAGAGCACCTGCTGTGCTGTGCATTTGATAATGACTGATAAGTAAACCCTTGTTTCATATCTTGAAGACAGTGCAGCCTAGTGGTTAGAATACAGAACTGTTTACCTGGAGACCCAGGTTTGAATCTCACGGCCACCACTTGCACAATGGTGGATCTTGAGCAAGTCAATTAACTTGCATCTGATAATGACTAAGTAAACTCTTGTTTCATATCTTGAAGACAGTGCAGCCTAGTGGTTAGAGTACAGAACTGTGTTCCTGGAGACCCAGAGAATCTCACAGACACCACTTGCACAGTGGTGGACCTTGAGCAAGTCAATTAACTTTCCTGTACTTTATTTGTTTTTGTTTTTTTGTTTCTCTCTCTCTTTCTCTCCCCCTTCCCTCCCTCTCTCTCTCTGTGTCACCTCCCTGTGCATTTCTTAACCCTCCCTTAATCTCATATCCTGTCTGTTAACACTTATTGACAACTGTGACCATTAGGCTGTTTGGATCTAGTGTATAGAAAAGGTTTAATAAAACCAGATTGCATTTCTTATACACTAATAATACTGCTGTGTTCTGAATGACAATGTTTGTCTGTTTGTCTTCTATTCATTTTGTAAGGGTTGCTCATTTTAGCATTTCTAGTTATAGTGATATTAGAAATGTAATGAGTCTGATCATTAAGCATACTGGCTTACTGTATTGTGCTCACTGGCATGCAGGGGAAGCAGTTGAAGAAAATGTCACTTTAGTTAATCTAACATGTATTTATTTACTTTTTTAATAGAGCCATATTATCTCTTTTGTGTTAAAAGGTATACATGACTCTTCTACAATAGTTTAGTAAGGACATCTTACAAATTTTGTATACGAGTTCATGCTCCTCTGAACCCTAGGATTAGATCTAGATTCAAATCCCCCCTCCTTATATTGACTCATTCAGACCTCAAAATATTTTTTGGTGCTGTCACACAAGACACACTTCATTGTTAGGGTAGGGTAGGGGGGCAGTAGCACAAAACAATCCAGCTAGCCCAGTCCCCCATCCCACAGTGCAAGAGCAATGAGCACACATATTACATCACTGATGACACTAATCAGCCTGATTGGTCCATTTACTGAGTATCATCAATGAGGTCACTGTTCCTTCCCTCCCTTCTAGTTATATGCCACTCACTCCCATCTCTCGCAGTCCTTACTAAGGGAACAGGTACACTGTAGGAGGGGGGCAACTAGGTTAGCTGGATTATTTGGAGCTACTACCCCAACAGTCATCCATCAGGGGTAAGGAGGAGCATGCGCACTGTGCTATCACACAAATTCTTGGAGGAGGTCACTAGGACGGAGGAATCCCATAGCTTTCATGTTTGTGTGTTCTAAGATATTCCATGTTTAAACTACATAGCCACTGTGGACAGACCCACATGCAAACATAGGCTATTATTACAAAAAAAAATAGAACAGTTTTCCATCCTACAAAGGGTACTGCCCATCTAATAACATTTCCCTCCTAAAAAGAGTTCCCCTTCATAGAAATAGTTCTCCCAACAAATAGTGCCTTCTCCTTAATTTATAACATAACCTCAGCTTCTTTAGTGCAGAAAGATGTCAGTTTTATTGCCGTTTTGGCATTTTTGATATTCAGTCACATTTTGAAACTGAAACAGATCCCCAGTGCTCCTGTGTATATATGAGATAAATATGTATTTTCCCGACCCCTGTGAGGTACTAGTCTATGCCAAGTTTGCTCAAGTGCTGTTTCAAAGGATGACCTCTGGAGGGCCTGGTAACATCTCAGAGAATGTCACAAAAGGGGCAGGTGGGAGGGCATTGATCCTGAGGAGAGCTAACTAAATGGCACATGCCTGGAGTGCACATTTGATGTACTTACATTTGTATTGTCGTACAGTATTTACAGTATGTGCCATTGACCTGGGCAGAGCTTGAAAAGGATCTTTGGTACAGTGCTCCTACCCAATAAACAAATCTCAAAGGAAATGAAAAAATATGCAGCCCCCGGTCTCACGCACTGCTTAGTTTGTGACACATCATCCTATCTTAGTGATAGGTGCACTCCAAAGTGAGGGAATGAACACTTTCATGTTCACTAGGATTGCTGC
Source organism: Neoceratodus forsteri (assembly GCA_016271365.2). NCBI lineage: Eukaryota > Metazoa > Chordata > Ceratodontiformes > Ceratodontidae > Neoceratodus > Neoceratodus forsteri. Next base: position 1,246,614,794 of record CM057455.1, on the reverse strand, counting down.
TAGTGAAGCAGCAGAGATTGATATAATGAATCCAAGTTTACAATGCTTTCCCCATTTAGGGCAGTGACATTTACAGTGGGGAAACAATAAGTAATAGTATTCTTCACAAGGGACAGTTGAAAGGTATGGGTCACTTGGCATTTAAACACAGCTTAGGCTTGGTTCTATGTGATAACAGCAATTGTGGAAAGACGATCGCGATTAGGGCAAATGTACATTGGCAAAAATCAATTTTGCTGATGTAAACTCCCGACGTATGACAAAAGGGCACCGGGGACTTGTGTTTTATTTGTTTATGCAGGAGAAAGGATTCTTAACTCCAGCGGGGTGCATGTCGGGAGGGTGCAAAACTGGACAAACAAACAATTAATCCAGGCATGCAACAAAATGAACATGTGCCCAGAACCAAACCCAGCACCCTCGCAAACCTAGCCTGCCACCCACCCACCATGCCACAGGGCCATCTCGGCAACCCACTGCCGCACTACATCTCACAAACCCTCCCTCCCCTTCTGCCAGTCACACTACGTACTGGCTCCCCCCCACACACGTGTACATATAGCGACAGGATGTCACTATATCCATATTCACCCTCCCCCCCGTCCAGTAGCCCTGTGAACAGGTGCCGCTATTGAATCACCATTTTTGTAAGCGTTCTATAGCGGATGCCCTTATCATAGGATACCCTTAAGCTCTCACAACCTGAGAGGTGCTATTCATGTTATGCACAATTAGGTTTCCAGCAAAGTCAGTGTTCTGTCATTCATAGCTAATTTATATTCTGCTTTGTTTCCTTTCTCCTGTGTAGGTCTATTGGGTGGGGCCATTGATGGGTGGCATTATTGCGTCGGCCCTCTATGAGTATCTCTACTGTCCTGATCCAGAGGTAAAGCGCCGTCTACAAGAAGTGTTCTCTAAGGCTTCCCAGTCATCTACAGGAAAATACATGGAGGTGGATGACAACCGAAGCCAGCTGGAAGCTGATGACCTGGTCCTGAAAACTGGAACTGTTCACGTTTTTGATATTGACAAAGGTGAAGAGAAGAAAGAGAAAGATCCTTCCAGTGAGGTCCTGTCATCAGTATGACTAGCAACTGGCACTGAAAACAGAGAGCAGCCTGCTAAAGCAATTAGGTATTCTTTGTTACCTGTTAAAGAAACCGATCTCCTGTGAAGTAAACACCTTCCCTGAAATGAGGAAGGGGGCTTTGGCTGGCTTCTGCCAATGGTAAGCAATGCTCCTGCTGTAGCTAAACCAATTGGAAGCTGATTGGAATCTCAAAATCTCCAGATGATTTCCTATGACAGACTTAATCTTACCTCAGGGTCACAGGAATAGAACCTGAATACAAACCCATTCTGGAAAATCCATTAGCAGTAATCCTTAAATAAGGATATGCCTCACAAATAGCAGTAGGTTGGCTATATGGGCCTGATCTAAAGAAGAAATGGGTCTTCTTCACCTCCACATCCTGGTAGTATATTGTGTGTAGTTTTTTACATCACTCCAAAGTGACATTCCTCTTCTACCAATGCTCTTGTTATATAAAAACAAACTTGGTGTAAGTCATTCAACTGTATCTTCTGAGAAGAAACCATAATGCTGAACTACTGGAAACCAAAATCTTGACAATCAGCTTTTCAGTCACAACCCATAATAAAATCTCAATATCTACTAAATTTCCAGAAAAAACATTTTGCTGCATACGTTAAAAGTAACCAATGGAAAATAGAGAAATCACATTTCCTGAGCTCACAAGTATATGTCAAACAATGTGCTGAAAGTAGCTCAGCTATTCCTGTGATGTAAGAGAATGATGCACAGATGTTCAAATGGACGTGCACCAAAGTCTAGACCTAACAACCACAATGGGACCCAGCAGGTTTGCTCTTGGCAGAAACCCTCCAGCACGGCATGCAATCACTCTTTCCCTTTTACTTTTGCCACCTTTCGCTGCTTGGCATGCACAATTTGCAAGGGGCCGATGTACCTGAACAGGTTTTAACAGCAGCATCAGTTTGAGTGGTTAACAGCAGAGGTACCTGTGATTCAGCTCTTGGTCATTTCCTGTCAAGAGCTAGCAGGAGTGGCTGATGCAGAGTACAAGGCAGTCAAGATAGCAAAGAACAGGGGAATTGTGATATGTGTTCTGCTGCCAGATGTGATCAGGTTTTCTCTGGTTTTAGTGCCTTCATTAAAACAACCCCATAGAAGGGTTAAGGGTCCAGCTTTAGTACAATTTTTGTTGATCACTAATGTCATGGCACAGTAGCCTCAGTTTTATAAAAACACTGGTTAGCCTATTCCCTGACTGTCATTCCTGAACACAAAAAAAAAAAAAAAGTATTTTGTACAAGTAAGTTACTGGGGGCATTTATTGATAGTCATTTTAATATCTTCTGAAATGAAATCAGGTTGAATAACACCATTGCATTAGCGCCTCCTGTCTAATTCAATTTAACACAGATTGTAATAAAACAGGGCCTTATGCATCCTAATTATCCTTGTAATGCATTTAATTTTTTTATTTTTAAATCTAAATAATTTATTGCATCTCTCAAGTTTTAATTAGCAATTGTTGTCTTTTTTCTAAGGCATTATTTATTAGCAAATGGATTTTGTATTATTTCTGTTAATTTTATATAAATAATTAGTGCCTAAGAACTATTTTTGATATTCAAGATTTTCAATAATACTTTGTTAGAATGAAGTGGTGAATTACCATCTATCCTGTCTATAAAAAATGGCTGTGTCATTTAAGTTGTTAATTTGTTTCCAGGGAGTCAAGTGACCTAGCAGTTAGGCTATTAGACAGTCAATGCAGAAGGCCTGGCTTCGAGTCTGAATTTAGTTCACAAGTGAAAAGGGTTTGTTGATCTCTGCTGCTTTACTAGTGAACGAGAGTCCCACATCACAAGACTACTGCACAGTTCATCACAATTGGCAGAATTTGCTCCAAATTGCTTAGGATTTGGGTGACCCCTCCTGCTCAGTGTCTGAGACATATTGGAGGAGCAGTGTCTGTAGGAATGTCAGCACTATTCGTACCCATACAAACAAAGGAGAGAAAGAAGTAAGTGACTCAGCTGGGACATGAAGCCAGGTTACCCGGAATACCATTCCAATTGTGCTATCAGCTGCACCACCAAGGCAACTGGAAACCGGGCTGTCCCTGAGCAAATTACTCTTTCTCCAATGAACAACCTGGTGCTGCACAAATAATTACATTTTCAACCACATGAGTGCAGCATGCATATTTATGGTAGACATACAAACACAGGAGAAAAAGAAGTAAGTGCCTCAGCTGGAACTTGAATCCAGGCTGCCCAGAATACCATTCCAATTCCGCTACCAGCTACGCCACCAAGGCAACTGGAGACTGGACTGTCCCTGAGCACATTACTCTTTTTCCAATGCACAAACTGGTAATGCAGAAATAATTACGTTTTCAATCACATAAGTGTGGTGTGCATATTTAAGGAACACATGCAAACAGAGGAGAGAAAGAAGTGCCTCAGCTGGGACTTGTCACAGATAAACATATTGAAGTGTAGCAGTTCAAGGAGTAAACCCTGTGGTACTGCATTCCTCACCTTACTCACCCTGACCGAGTTCCATTTATTGCCATCCTCTGGGTCTTCCTCTCTAGCCAGTCATTTAGGCCTGTATTTCCCTGGGTCTCCCTTGTCCCCTTCCTTGCAGAGAGGAACAAAACCTGCCACCCTTCAGTCCTTCAGGACAATCCCTGTTGCCAGAGAGCAGTTAAAAATATATGTCAGCGGCTCTGGCAGTGCCCTCTTCAATTCCCTCAGTACCATGTGGTGGAGCCCATTCAGTGCTGGTACCTCATTTACGTTTGTCGCCCTCAACCCCTTGAGTATCGTTTTCTGCACTTTGCCCAACTTCCAGTTTCTGCCTGTTCCCCTCACTCAGTTTTGATGAACACTTTGGAAGCTCCCCTTCTTCCACTGTGTATACTGAGCTGAGATTCATTCAGGGATTCACCATCCTCTTATCCTTGACCACCCACTCTCCTTCTTTGCATAGCTTTTCTATGCCCTCCTTAGTCCTCCTCTTCTGCCTAATATATCCTTAAAATGCAGTATCTTACTCCGATATCTCCTCAGCTTTAGAATCTTTGCACTACGGTCCCCACTGCCTTCAGCCTGCCCTGGTAATCATATAAAGTTTGAAGGTCTCAAAGCCAATTCAGGAATTATAGTTCAGTGTTTACAGTACTGGAGATCCTGGATTAAAACTTCCCTACAGTTGCTTGCTCACTGTGTGACTCTGAGCCAGTTTTAACCTCTCAGTACTCACTGCTGTAAAGTTGAGTAGAAGTAGGAACCCACTATAAATGAGATGCAGTATCACATCTGGGTGACCCTGAACTGAAAATTGTTACAGGAGCAAGTGCTAGGTTGTGTTTTTATATGGGGCTTTACCTATGCTTGAAAGAAGTTTTGAGCTGTAAAACAAAAAAGATGTCAGCAGCTCAGTAGTGTGTGGACATACCCCGAAAAAGGCATTAAAGTTATACGAACAATTAGTCCAACCATGTTGGTCCAAAGGTCAGCACCACAACAGTTCCTTTGTAGTAAGAATAAATGTGCTTACCAGTCAAAAGGAAAAGTGATATTTTGTTTCTTTTCATTCTGATGCACCAATTGTCTTTGTAACTTGATCAAATTAGTGTTCTTCACCATCACCTCCACAGCTTAGGTATAAGGGGTACAAACCAAATAAATAGCTGTGTATAATAAAGTATCTGATGCTGCGCAAAGTTAGGCAGCAGCCAGACCATTCTTGACCAGCTGTTTCTTTGGAGAAACTTTCCTCAAAGTGATTTGCAGTGTTTGCAACTATCTATACAGCATCAGGATATTGGTAAGAACTTGCTAACAAAGTTACAGCAGTTTTCAAACTTAATACATTTTTTACCAGCAAAATAACAAACCAACCTTAAACCTCCAACTGCTGAGCGCCACACTGTGTCTGTAAGTTAACGTTTCAGCGAGTGACGTGTTGTCTTCTCCAGAGCTAGTATTGGCTAGTTTATGAGTGCATTTAAGTCAACAAATTTAACTGAAAGAACCAATTCACCAAGAACACCCAGTGAAATATTATTATATATAGATACATTTTTGATACATTTTTTGAAATGTATATATATTTTTTTTAAAGTCAAGAAATGATGGTTAACCAATCACTGTAATTTCAAAAGAGGGTAGAGCATTAGTTCATCATTAAGACCATTTGGGTGAATTGTATCCAAAGTATAGATCCAATACACCTCTCTCTGTAAGAGTTAGTTTACAATGTCACCACCTCTAAACCCAACACCCACTTTTTCTAGCCCAATAAATCTGAGACAAGCAGCTAATCCATGTCCAGCACTTGGACAATGTATTGCCAACTATACAAGCTATTGTTGTTATGAATTGCTGTCTTATGTTCTGCAATCCTGTGTTTTAATTGTTTTTTGGGCTGTTCCATGTAATACAGACTACATGGGCAATATAAAATGTAAACAACTCCTTCAATATGGCAATTAATGAAGTTATTTATCTGAAATCTTTGTCCTGATTGTGGATGGCCAAATGATGCAGTGTTCATGGTATTAGAACAGTTGGTGCAGTGTCCACATTTATAGTTGCCTTTAGGGGGTTCAGTAACCATGCATTGTTTATATAAATGGCTGGCACAGTTGCATGAATACAATTGTCCTTTATATTTCATCATCTTTTGTATGCTATGTGAGGTATTGTATATTATTTGCAATTTACTGTAAATTCGGATTTTCTAGGAAAATAATCCAGTGCTTTCTTATCAAATTCCCTACCTTGTAGAAGGTGGGTGTGTATTTAGCCACAGACATGGGTGGTGCTCGTTCTGCATTCACCAGTAATTTTTTTTTTACCTGTAACAACAGTCTCCTGTCTTTCTGTTTAGCATATTTATAGCCATTTTTATAGCATAAAGTGAGTAGTCTCTGTTTAGAAATCTTTATGCCATAATTAGTGTGTTCTGTGCATGTTCCTTTGAAATGCAAAAATTGCCCTTGCTGAATAATGTCCTTGATAAGTGATTGGTGACAGCTGTCATATTTTAGTAGAGTGTTCCTTGTAGAAAGTTTCTGAAACCATTTGGACTCTGTTATTGTTTGTTTTATAGTGACTGAGATTTAGAAAGGAAATCTGGCTTTGGCTGTCATCAAAGGTGCAAGTTAGATGACTGTTAGACAAATTTATATATGTTAGAAAATCTTTTAATATTGTCTTACTGGCAGTCCAGATTAAAAGCATGTCATCTATGTATCTGCACCATAATTTTACTGTACAGCGAATTATATTTTGTTTTTGTTGATGGTCAAAGATCACCCATTTTTCCCACTCTCCAACTATATATATATAAATAAAATAATATATACCAGGTTTGGAGTGAATGTAGTCCCAATTGCTGTCCCCTTGTATTGAATATAGTATTTCCCATCAAACACAAAATAATTGACTTCCAAACAAAATGTGCAAGGTCAATAATACAATGTGTTGGCAGTTTTATTTCAGCAGGTCTCCCTTCTAGAATTTTAGCCTACCAGAAGTCTGCCAGACATCCAAGGTGATCTTGTATGCTGACGATGACGTTACATACCCCAGTTGTGCACAACAAGCAAAACTATGCACTGTCCTCCAAAACAACTTGGAGTCCCTGGAGAAATGGTTCACATTAAACAAACTCATCTCAAACTACAAAAAACAAAGACCATGTTATTATCATGCCTTCAACTGAAAAAAAAAAGATTTCTTTCCCTTGTCATCCGTAATGGTAAAGGAGTTAGTTTGGAACAGGTTGACTCTTGCAAATACCTACATGTTATCCTGGATGACACTTTATCTTTCACCCAGCACATGGATAACATTGTTAAGTTTTGCAAACTGAAAGTTAGGAGTACTGTTCAGGAATCGCCTGAACCTTACTACCGAAGCCAGGCATCTTGTAGTGTCCAGCTCAGTTCTACCTATACTTGACTATACAGCCTCCCAGTTTACACAGTTGCAAGTGACTCTGTACTCAGCAGAGTTAGTTTGGTGTTCAATAAGGCCTTAGAGCTTTGGGCTGGGGCAGACAAGCTTGCACATAGCTGCTCCCTGTACACCCTCCCTAACTAATTGCCTTCCCCTACAGGACAGAATAAGGTACCAGACCTGTATGCTCACAAAAAAAAGCACTATTGGGGCTTACCCCTCTGGCTATTCTTAACCTGTTCTGCCCAGTTAACAACCAATATACCACCAGAAGTATGGCTAAGAATGTCCTAGAAATACCCTTCCATAAAACAAGCCTGGGCATGTGTTCCTTTGCCGTAAGAGCATATCAATGGCTGAACAAATTACCTGAAACCATAGTAGGACTCCTCAGAATTGCCCATTTCAAGAAGGCACTGGGAAAAGAACTCGCTGCTAGTCCCAAATGCTCCTGTTACAACAATTCCATCACCAAATACCCAGTTCTCATAAATTGTTACGAAACTCACACTGTGCCATACTAGTACCTGGGGCTTTAATTCTTTATTGATGACTAGGCTTTTTGGAGCCACAGTTACTTGTTTATGATTGTACCTATATCTTCTTATTGTCTATGCTGACTATGCTCCACTGGAGCAGCTGGGTCTTTTTTGTCCATAGTTTAAGTCTGTGTTAATCCCTTTTATTATCCTTGACATGGAACCTTTTTTGAAATGAGCATGTGTGCTCAAAGGTGCTTTCCGAATGACTAAATTAATTAATTAATTATTAAAAATTAAAACAAGATAGTCCTTTTCACTGCTCACCATATTTTCCAGCCTGCTTGCAATAATATTAGTATCCATAACAAAAAGATTTCAATAATGGGACTGGCTCTTTTATGTCTGAGTTTATTGATTTAGAGCAGTAGTTCTTAGACTTTGTCACAGTGAGCCTCCCCAAATCCATGGAAAATATTTTGAGCCTCCCTTAAAAACTGAAATAATCTTGGGCCTCCCCAAAGAAAAATAGCATACTGTTCTTTGTGCAGTACACCATGAATATATTGAAACCCCTTTGAGTACTTGGTTCACATTCAAGTTCTTTGTCTTATACTGACGTGAAACCTTTGAAAAAAGAGCTCCTGTGTTCAAAGGTGTTATCTGAATAACAAATAAAATAAACAAATATTGTTATTCAGCTTATTACTTGTCTCCTTCCCGTCTATTGCTCTTAGCACTTCTATGCTCAACCCTTGTATTTGGGCTGTTCTGCCATCAGGCTACAAATTGATCAATTGCCACCACTCATTATTAGTTTATTGTTCGTATTTGTTTGCACTTATTGTTCACTGTGTATTTCTTGATTGTTTTACAGTTACCTTTGAACTGTATTCACTCCTACCCTTCCCTGGGTACACCTGAGATGAGCCTTGGCTCATTCACCTTCCTTGTCACCTATTAGTAAATAAATACATTAAATTCACCTACTATTATCCTCTTTCAGTTTGCTTCATCTCTTCACACAAAGTATATAAAACTCAACATTTTAATACAGTACTTTTTCAGACTTGCTTGAGCCTCCCCTGGAACAGGTTGGGGCCTCCCAAGGGAGGCTGGCCTCACCATTTGAGAACCCCTGATTTAGAGATTGCGTCACAGACAAAGCCTACAGAAGAAATAATAGTACAGCCTGCTATGGGCATTTTATCTTTAGGAAGCTTAGCAAGCATATAAAAGCAAGTTTTCTTGCATAATTGACTGTCAGAAAATTTGTGTCAGATTTTGTGTTACAATGCGACCATAGACCCAAATTAATTAGGGCATCTGCTCACTCTTTAATTTCAGTGGTAGGATCACTAGGGAGCCTTGTGTAGAGTCTCTGGTCTGCTAGTTGTCTGATTACTTCCTGGATGTATTCCTTTCTTCCCCATAGCACTACTGCTCTTCTCTTCTCTTCTCTTATCAGACGGTTTAATGACTGCTTCTGTTATTTCATTTAGCTCCTTTGATGCTTTTCTTTTAGCATGCATAAGATTTGTTTACACCTATTATTAGACTCCAAGATGCTTCTGTCATACTTTATTACAAGAGTCATAAAGATAGTGAGGGCAGCATTACTCATAGTGCATTTATTCTTACTACAATGGAATTCTTGTGGTGCTGACCAGTGGACCAACATAGCTGAACAAACTGTTTGTATAGAAGCTTTGAATTGTATATGTTTAAAGATTAAAATAAATGTATTTAAATGGGAGAACATCGCAGGAGATACCCCCACCACCAAATCAAACACACACACACACACACACACTCACGTGCTCACACCAGCAACAAAGTGCCCATGTTGTCTTGTAATTTATTATTCTACATTCACTAAGTAAGACCCACTGCATACAATTCTAATTCAATGGAGTGGTTGTAAAATACCAATTCACCTGCTTTTTATCTGCTTGGTATTTTTGATTACTGCTCAATCAGAGTTTGCAGTAATGAGTGTCAGGCTGCCATTTGTGCACCATGGACAGGCTAAGATTGAGCCATTAATCAGTGGATTACTGGTTTATGACTCATTAAATGTGTTGTGAATAGAGCCCTAGGGACATCAAACTTCTTGTTCCTTTCCTAGTCTCCCAAATGAACTCTTCTGTAAAGTTTCATGTCTGTAAAGTGTGTGTGTGTGTGTGTGTGTGTGTGTGTGTGTGTGTGTGTGTGTGTGTGCATGTGCTACCGTCCAAGATTGACTTCAAAGCTGAAATCTATCAAGTATATCTAAAATTAGCAAGAGTAGTTTAAAATGTGTTATAGTTTTAAAGATGTTCAAAAAGCTTTGCTGTGGCCAGCCTAGTCAAGGGGCAATAAGTCGTGCTGCCACCTCAGAGACTGGAGTTCCTTTTCAAATGCCAGATTCCCACACTGGAAGCAGTTGGGGGTCTAGTGCATCACAAAGGTGATGTATTCGGCTCACATGGGGAGAGCACAAGCTATGCTGTATTCATACACCCTTGACAGCCAGTCATGGTGCAGCATTGGCACTGACTGCAGAGGATGTGCCCCAACCCCTAAGCTTTGCTCAAACAGGGCTGCAGTCCCTTTCAATGCCAGCACACTTCAAAGGGCAATTATGTGGGGAAGGGGTAGAATTACCATGCTAATGGCATGCAGTGACACTGGCACCATGGGCACAGACTTTTCCAAAGACCCCTGCTCTAGAAACTGCTTCAGGTAGGCAGTGTCATACCAGAAGTCTTTGCCAGCTATGCACATATGTCAAGATTGACTTAACATACTAACATACTAATTGCCAGCAGATTAGGCCTTATGGTCTTTCGAGTCTGCTCGAACCTCAGATCCCTAGTTGGGTACTGAAACCCTCCTCCCCTTGTGTTCCAGAAACCCCTATCATCCATCCCCACCCCCTGGACCAGGCCATCATCTGATACATCTGCTTTCTGTGTCTGTCCCACCCTCTCTTGAAGCCCTCCACTGTGTATCTCTGAACCAGCTCACCAGGTAGCACGTTCCAAGGATCCACCACCCTCTCAGTGAAAAACCTTCTTCTCTTCCCCCCTCACCCTTCCACCTTCCAACTTCAAACCATGTCCCCTGGTGATACCTCCCTGCTTTAGTCTAAAGATCCCCTCCATGTTTACCCTATTTATTCCCTTGAGGTACTTGAAGACCTCAATCATGTCCCCCCATCTCTCCTCTCCTCCAATGAAAACAGACAGAACTCCTCAAGTCTGTCCTCATACGCCAAATCCCCTAGTACTCATATCATCTTAGTTGCCCTCTTCTGTACCCTCTCCAGGAGCTGTATGTCCCTCTTTAAGTGTGGTTTCCAGTACTGTACACAGTACTCAAGGTGTGGTCTAACCAATCCATTGTACAGCGGCAGAATCACTTCCCTGCTCCTAGAGGTGATCCCCCTTACGATGCATCCCAACATCCTGTTTGCTTTGCTAGCTGCTCTCCTGCACTGCTCGGAGTTATTCACACATGCATCCACCATGACCCCTAGGTCTTTTTCCCCTGTTGAGGCTTCCAGTGCCTCCCCTCCCAGGGTGTACCTGTGTTTAGGGTTTCCCCGCCCAAGATTTAACACCTTCCACTTGGTGATATTGAAATTTAATTTCCATGTGTGAGCCCACCTTTCCACGAGCTGAAATCCATCAAGTATATCTAAAATTAGCAAGAGTAGTTTAAAATGTGTTATAGTTTTAAAGATGTTCGAAAAGCTTTGCTGTGGCCAGCCCAGTCAAGGGGCAACAAGTCGTGCTGCCACCTCAGAGACTGGAGTTCCTTTTCAAATGCCAGAAACCCACACCGGGACTAGTTGGGGGTCTAGTGCATCACACAGGTGATGAACACAGCTCACATGGGGGAGAGCAAAAGCTATGCAGCATTCTCACATTCTTGACAGACCGTCATGGTGCAGCATTGGCACTGACTGCAGAGGAAGTTGCTTTCTTTCCATCACAGTCAGAGGAAGGATACAACTGGAGAAGTAATGACTATTTGAGTGGGAGACAGAGGGTCTAAATTTGAGTCACATGGGGCTGTCATAAAATCAAACTGCTAACCATTTTGCTCAAAGAGGGCTGCTTTCTCCTTCAATGCCAGCACACTTCAAAGGGTGACTATGTGTGGAAAGGGTAGAATTACCATGCTAATGGCATGCAGTGACCCTGGCACCATGGGCACAGACTTTTCCAAAGACTCCTGCTCTAGAAACTGTTCAGGGCAGGCAGTGTCATGCCGGACATCTTTGCCAGCTATGCACATATGTCAGAAGACTGAGATTGTTGTAGGACTGAACAATAACTAGGATGTGCATAAGGAACAGGGATGAGGGGATCCACTGGACCATGAGGGAGTGTTAATGGACTGGAATTAGGGAAGGGGGCCACTGGAACACAAGGAAGGACCTCAAGGGACTGAAGGACTGCTATTCTTTATGGCTCACAAGTGGGCCTAAGGAAAGGCATGGATGGGTAGTGGGGGATGATTGTGTTAGCAGACATGCAAACGCATGTCTGTGCATGGCACTGCTCCAAGCATAGATGTGCCTGTGTTCTTAAATTGCAGTGTTACTGGGTGCAAACCCAGTCTACAGTCAGTAACATCTGGAATGCACAATTTGCATTCCGCCTCAGGTGACAGGGGAATACTTCCCCCTTCCACCTGAACTGCACTCATTTTTTCAGCTCTTACTTTTGTGACTGAGATTTGGGTACAGGTTAACAGGGAAAACACATAATATAAAGTTTGCTATTCTACACATGTGCTAAGAGTTGTTGCAGTGCACAAAAATAAAAATGGCTGCATTCAGTATGAACAATGATGACACAATATCAGCCTTCTTTCATTGTATTGTCAGGAGATGGTGTGATAATCTTAGCTTTATTGCCTCAAACTACTTTCCTGTATCTCATTAGAACCATAACTCTAGAAGTCAATTGCTAATGTTTCACAACAAATGAAGTAACACAACTGGATGAGACTTGTGTTATTGAGTGGAAATACTATCGCAAGGAATGATTACATAGTCCTTATGACATTGTAGTACTACAATACAAGGTGACACGCTAACATTTTATTTATATATTGCAGCAATACAGTGCAGTAAGGCCAGCATTATCACATTGTTTTTCCCTGATACAGTAGAATGCGACTCATTGTACTTCATTATATTGGGGCAATTAACATAACGATAATGTTAGTTGAATCAAACAATGCAATGTCATTATGTTAGCCTTATCAATCTCTGCTATACTTTGAATTTATGTTGCCATAACAGTACTTTTTCCAAATCAGCTTATTTAACCAGATCTAATTAGCAACCTAACTGTAAATGTTACTAATGTAATACAATAAAGCAATACGCAATGTGATAAGGGCAGTGCTATTACAAAGTATTACTAATGCAAAGTGATAAAACCTAAGTCATTGAATCAAAATACCATAACTCACTGAAGTGAGATTAACAATCTGGTAGTGTATGAATTCAAAACAATTCAATATGACCAACCCAACATTATTAATTTGCATCACATTATAATATGGCATGATAAGGCTAACATTATCACACTGAAGTATTGTATCCCCAAGCAGTACAATCAAGACAATATTATGTTATCATGTTAAGCTTATGAAATGTGATCACTGCCCTCATGACACTGTTTGGGCCATTATGGTGCCATAAACATAAAAAACATAGTACTGCAGCTGCAAATAAAGTAAAAGGGTGAAATGAAATGCACACTGGAAACAGAACATAGAACTAGAGTCACCGTTTCAACCATGCTGCAGGTCTTCCTTAGGAACTATCTATAAAGCAAAAACACTGTGCTTACGAACCAACTATTAGCAATGACTCTAACAGGTAATTTTTTCTAATCTATTAAAATAGGGACCTTTTATACTATATTGGATTTATTGTGAGTCCCTGCCTTCTTGTTCTGAAAGAAAGTTGCCTCTATAGTTTTTAATTTAGATACTGTTAAAGAGTAATAAATAACTAAAATGTTTATAATCCCAGGAATGTGAAGTCATGTGTATACTAAACAAATTGTACATTTAAACTTTTATAAAACAGTAATAACTTGTCTAGTTTCATAAAAAGTTTATTAATAAATATTTATGATTGAAAAGCAACTAGCTGAGTATTTTTTCCAGTTGTAATCTTTTCTGGTCCCAAGATAATCCAGGATGGTTTTTGATTCTCAGTTAAATGTTTCCCACCATTTATTTGAGAGTTCTAATCTCCAACTAAATTCCAGAAATTAAAGATCTGCAAGTAGTCTGAGAGCCTCAAGTTATGTACGGTACTGTAAGAGAAGCCAGTAAACTGTTTACAATTCCAATGTATGTTTTTCAGTTAACAGTCTAAAGTATCATTTAAAACAGAGATTAGCATGTTATGCAGTGATGGCATAGAAATGTACACTGAGTAGATTAAAGAGAGGAGGGTGTTATTGTATGGTCCAGCGTGAGACATGGAGTCCATCTCATGAAGAAGTTATGTTAGGTTTTCCTAATTATGGGTTGCTGCAGTAGAGGAAACATATGTGAGGGTCATAATACACAAGGGACTGATGCAGGACAAGTGGTGCATTCCCACTGTTAGGCAGACCAGCAGAATACTGGGGTGCATACCTTTCACTTTACAAGGCCCTGGCCAGGTTTCTCCTGAAGTACTGGAATACTGCATTCAGTGTTGACCTCCTCAGTGCAAAAATGACACTAAGACAGTTGAGAAGATGCCACCAAAATGATCTGCTGTATCAGAATATCAAAATGCGGTATGGTGGACAAAAGCTATGAGGAGCAGCTGGAGGCTCTTAACATGTTCACCATGGAGGAAAGGAGGCTGAGATACTTCTGTGCTCTCAAGGGGTATCGACAAGATCATTCAGTCAGGGATGTTTCATCTGGTGTGCTGCAGCAGGATGTGGGGAGACACCCTGAAGCTCAGGACTAGTACATTCAAGGGTAATGTGGAGGCATGTTTCCTACCAAGGGTAGTAAACCTCTAGAACAGCTTACCAGTGGAGAAAGTGGACATGAAGACAGTACATGTCTTTAAGGTAAGTCTAGACAAATTTCTACTTACCAAGGGAATCTCATGCTACTGTGGGTAGTAGTTATTTCATCCCTGCTTATGGAGAGGATAGGATGTACAAAATTGACCTAGAGTCCCTTAAATTATTATGCCATTATGTACATGTGGATGAAAAGGGATGAACTGGGGACTCTGAGGTTCAGTGGTGCCAGATCATTGTTGCGGTGATAATATTCTTGATGTTTGTTTTGGGAAAATGACAAGCTCATACAGGATGTATATGAAAACTGATACATGATCTCATGTGGCTTGGATTAGTACATGCCCTGTAGGCCCCCCCAAAATGATTTTGAAAATGGTTCCATAATTATCAATGGGATGGAACTATGAAAATGAGAGAATGTAGTCCACCACCTGCTTCATCAAAACACAGCTAGATGGGCTCATTTGCTTGCTTGCACCAGTGGAGGCAGAGAGGAATCCCTCTTCTCCAGTGTGAGTGGGCTTGAATGTGTTATGAGTGTCCTGCAGTTCTGGGCAGTTGTGTTAGTACCTACCAAATGTCAATCTACAGGGGTACCCATCAGAGATACATAGGGTACTCTGTTATCCCCCTGTGTGAGCGGAGGTAAACATAGTAATGGTGGTGCACTTGAACTGTGTGAGCAGCAAGGGCCACCCTTTACATATCTGCCTCATAACATATCTGACATTTGCTGCTCTGGTTTGAGAAAAAAATAATTTAGCATTTTCTGCAGCTTTTGTCTGCAAAAGCAGATAAAAATTAAGGGATCACTGAACATCAAATGAAAATATTTGCAATTTTTATGATGAGAATATGGTTCTTTGCCAGTGGACTGTGATTACCAGAATAATTGAGAACTTATTTATTTGTTCTGAATGTGAACCAAAATTCCAAAAATTCTGAAAAAGTAACTTCTATAAACAAAAAAATCAAAGTGTTAATAATTTAAACTCTCAATAACTGAAAACTGTGTTAATAGTACTCTTTTATGATGTTGCCATGACTCCATTATTTTATTAAAAATAAATGACTTTTTTAGCTGTAGTAATTCCAAAGAAAATGTGCCAGATTTTCAGAAAGCTTAGATTGCCACAAACTCCAGAGCACTGATGAAATGGTGCACCGGGCTTGTGGCAATCTAATTAGATTTTCTATCCTGTGTGGCAATTGCCAAAAGTTAGACTAACGTTTTGTGGTCTAGCTAGTGGCAATCCTGGGGGCCATTTTTATGGAGCTTGTGCCAGGTAATTGGTGGAAGCTGCTGTAAATCATGGAAACTGTTGGAACTGCACCCAAGGAGATAAAATCAGGGGCAGTTGTGGCAATCAGGATTGAAGCAGCCACACCAATGCAAGGGTTTGATGCAGGGTTTGCTGTAAGCTCTGTGCCACCCTCAGAAAACTCTGCCCCATGTCTTTGAAAAAAGCTATCTTTGGAAATATTAGAGCTAGAAATACTGATGAACATTTAACATTTTTGATCATTAAAAAAATGTATTGCTATAGCTGTGCTACAATGTTGTCCAGTCGCCAAACTTTCATTTAAAAGAAATTAAGTTGCTGGCCCGGTGGCGCTGACAGTTGAGGCGCTGGATGCCACTCCTCACGCTGTGCCGGTGACCCGGGTTAGGGAATGGACTCCGGTTGGTCAGGGTAGGGAGGATTGAGCATCCCAAAGAATGATCTTCTCCCTCGGGGAGGGATACCAGGGGCGCTATGTGCACCTGACATCCTGAGAGAACCGGTGGGTGCACCAGCTCTTGAGGGGTTGGCGGCTCTGTTCATTGGAGTCGGGAGGGGGGATGCTGTTAGGTGCTTTGGAGAGATGTGTGTCAGCACATCGCCTCTCTGGACTTACGTCCTTGCTCTGGCGTTCAAGGGGGCAGGAAACAAGGGGGACACAGAAAATGGAAAAACTCCCTCAGCGGTCCTAGATGATGGCTGCCTCGAGCCATTCAGACCACCACTAATTCTCGGGACAGACCCTGATGTGCAGGTAGGAGATAGGAGGAGAAGCACTCTAGGGGCAGATCCCAAGGTCAGGGGCTGAAATGGGATGGATGGCCCGAAAGAGTGGACACTGAGGGTAGGCAGGAGGGGATAAAAAGAAAAGTAAAAGGAAAAAGAAAAAGAAAGAAATTAAGTTTTCAGCCCTAACTACTGTAAAGCTATCTGCTTCTAATTTATTTGAAAAAGGATAACTTTTGAAATGTAAGGGACAGAAATATGTATGGAGTCATCAATAATTTAAAGAATTGATAATCAAAACTACTGTATACCCATATGGACAAAGTATTCCATGATATTGCTCTGACTCCAAGCTTTCATTTAAAAAGTAATTAAAATTTGACATGGGGTCATAATGTTGCTGACAAATACAGCGTAGCAATACTTGCCACAAGCAATACAGTGCATGCTGAAACAAGGCTGGAAAAAACATTGACAGCAACACAGACAGCACGCTACATTAAAAACAATGGGACTTACTTTGTCACACACCCCCCAAATATAAATAACTAACTCTGAGGGGGGATGGACTTCAGAGATGGGGAGAAACTCAGGAGGGGAAAAAGTTTATTTTTTAAAAATCAAAAGCAATGTAAAAAATTGCAGCGTCAAGAGACCTGTGGGGAACCAAACCACAGTCCCAGGACTCCATTCCTGATGTGTACCGGTGCCTTAGCCACTCCACCATGGGAGGGGACTCGACCAGGCACCCAGCACACAACAACTTGATCCCTCCTGGCTTGAAGCATAGAGCAGCAGGGGTAGCGGTAATTCCCTACCGCTATTATACCCTGTCGCTCTAAATGCAGGTGCACTCTCCACAGCGCAGTTATTGCCATGCTGTTTTTGTTTAGAGTTCTGGCCCGGTACCTTAAAATTCTAGCCCTAACAGTTCCAAAGTAAATTTGTTGAAAAATGCTAACTGTAGTACCATTAGGGCTAGAAACATAAGTATTGTTGTTTTAAAATAAAAGCTTGGAGACAAGATGACATGAATAAGCCATGTCAACAGAGTTTACAATTATTGATTTTTTTTTAATTATTCTATCTTCTATCCCGCTCTTGCTTACTATTGCCTGTCTCCCTCCTGTGACTTGCTGCTCCAGCTGTTCCTTGCAAATGCTTATTTACTGGAGTTTTCCCCAAGAAAGACTTGCTCCATCCTTTTAGTTACTCTCTGGCTTGCCCCTCTTGGTGGTGCTCCAATGAATGACCCATGTACCTCCAGCCGTCGAGGAGCAGCCCTAGTCAGCAAATGAGGAGTAAGTTATGCTCTGCTCAGCAGC
Source organism: Neoceratodus forsteri (assembly GCA_016271365.2). Taxonomy (NCBI): domain Eukaryota; kingdom Metazoa; phylum Chordata; order Ceratodontiformes; family Ceratodontidae; genus Neoceratodus; species Neoceratodus forsteri. Next base: position 1,246,596,909 of record CM057455.1, on the reverse strand, counting down.
ATCAAAGCAATTAGGCAACAGGAAGCAGAACCTTTTGCTCCTTGTAAGATCATACTACCGTCCCATCATTAGCCTTTGGGCACCCATGGCACCACACTATGAGCAGGGCATGGCCAATGTCATGTGGTTGGTTGCTTACAATGTTAGTGCTACCACCACTTCTGCTGTAAAAAGGTGATCATGCAACAGGCAGCCCCGATCCCTTCCCCAGGGTCACTGCATGAAGCCTCCACATCTTGCCCTGTGCCTCTCTTGCCCATGGTTAAGCAAGTAATACTGAGACTTGATCCCAGTCTTTTGCACAGAGGTGCACCACCAGGTGTGGTGAAATATTACTCATTTAAAATGTTAGCAATATGTTTTGCAAAAATATTTAAAACTTTCAATATTTATTTTAAAGATCAATAAATTAAAACAGCATTAATATATCATATTATGTTGTCCAGACTCCTGGGGCCAGATTTTCAAAGCATGGTGTAGGGCTTGTGTCGAGCCCTGAGCCATGACACTTAGGTTCTGGCAGTGTACCAAGCCCCTTTGCTGAAAATGTGCCTGATTTTAAAATCTTGGGTGCAGTTGCAACAGTTTCCACAATCTACAGCAGCTTGTGCCAAATGGGAGTATTTTAAAACACCTAAATTCAAAATTCAACACCCAGGATCCCGAGCCTGACATCCCAACTTGTTGTTTGCCCAATGGACCACCATCCCAACAAATGAAAGTCCAACTCCCGAACTTGCCACAATGCAGAACTGATTATATTATTTTAGGGAAGTGTGGGAGGCAAAGCCCCCCTTGACGGGGGGTGCAGGAGGCAGAGCCCCCCCACCCACCTACAAACATGGTATAAGTGCAGTCTCAGGCTGTCCTCTGTCAGGATGGTGGTCCATCGGGCAATAGTTGTGTCAGGATGTCGGGCTCAGGATTTTGAGCATCAGGATTTTCAGTGTCGAGATTTCATAAAATATCTGTGCCAAATATCTGGCACAAGCTCCATAAGAAAGGCCCCCAGGATTGCAGCAAGCTAGACCACAAAAAGTTGATCTAACTTGTGGCTATTGGCACACAGGATAGAAAGTCCCGATCATCGACCAGGAGACTGCCACAAGCCTGATGCACCATATCTTCAGTGCACCTGGGGCTTGCGGCATTGTTGCCCTTTTAAAAATCTGGTCCCAGAGGCAATGCTCTTTAGGTCCCTTAGAAAATCTCGCACTGAGGCCCTAAAGCTCCATGTCCTATGCCTTGATGGTACTGCTGTCACTGTCACAAACTCTTTTAAATACCTTAGGGTCACACTTGACCCTGCCCTGGACTTCTCTCTCTCTACATAAGTGAGGCCTGCAGGTCCGGTAATTCTAAGATTGGGGTGGCCTACTGCGTCTGGACTCCCTCACCCCACAGCTAGGATCTCTGTCATCTGGGGTGTTTTGCTCTCAGGACTTTACTACTAACTTCCAGTCTTCTCACAGGCTAATGCAGGTGTACTCCAAAAGTGGGACACTGCCTATAACAATATATGCAGGTTTACTTTCTCTCTACTCCTCACCTTACCCAGCACTCCTGGCTTTATTCTGCCCTTCAGTGGCTATCCCACTCCACCATATGATCTTATACCCTTGAGGGCTTCACAGACTCCATCATATGATACTCCTGATCTGCCTCCTTAGCCACTATGCTCACCACTGTAGTTTACTTCCGACATATGAGGTCTGCTACCTCTGCCACGTTCTCTGTCCCACATTGCTTTACCAAGATGGGTGAACAAGCTTTCTCCCACTTTGCCCCTAAATTTTGGAACTCCATATCTTATCAAATTCGAAGCTCCAAAACACATTACATGTTCAAAAAGGACCTGTTCCCTTTCCTAAATGCACTTGACTCTTGCAACTGTACTAGATACTTTTACTTGTATCCCACACTGTATTCTGCCTTGAGTTTTCTTAGTCCAATGTTTTTCTAGTGTAGTACCCTACAACTCTGCTCTGTATAATTCAATTTATACAATAGGGGTGAGCTGATATCTCCTCTGATAAAAATGCTTATTCTCACCCCAGTGTAATAAATTCTGCCAATGTAGGCACTGTGATAATATCAGACATTTCTGCACACAGTGCCTACATAAGCAGATGGTATTTTCACTCTCCTTATGTCAGCAGATCAACCATTAATAATAGTATTTGTTGGAACTACATTCTCAGAGCTCAAAACTACACTTTGTCCCACCTGTAGAATCACCCGCTCTCTGCATGCAGTTACCATTAACCCTGTGCTGCAGCAAATGGACCGCAAGTCCTCCCTTAAGCGAGTTCCTGTACTTGACTATGACAGCAATACCGAATAAAGAAACTGATCCTCTATCCTACAAGCAAAGACATAAAGGTTTCCAAAAACATATCTGGAAAAAGAAGCTCAGCAACACAGAAGAAGTAACATTCTCCAGTTCTATTTTAATTCTCTGTTTTTTTTTCTATCACGACCCTAATACGAAACCAAAAATACATTGGTGTTGAAAGTCGGTGAAAGAAACCGGACAATCTCAGCAAAAGTGAAAAGGCATGACCTTTTCACATAATACACAAGTAAAAATCAATTGAGTTTATTTTAACCCCCCAAAACATGAAACTTAATAAATCCAATACCTTTCACAACACGGAACACCAAATCCAGCTCTCTAGCCAAATCCCGCCAACAAACAGCAAACCACCAATAAAATTGCACGCTATGCAAATGCTGCACAGCAGTAACCAATGAAATCACTGCATAAGTAGTCATTCATTCAGAGAAACATAGAACACCCATGGAGAAATACCAACACAAAAAAAATAACACCACAAACAGACATTCACTGTAACAGTAAAACAGAAAACCTAACTACAGCAGGACCATGTTGTATAAATTGCACACATGATGTGTGACAATGTGATATATAAAATATTTGCATTCATACAGTGACCTCAAGTAATACCACTCGTGGCTCCGCTCCACCACTCATGATATTATTCGAGGTCACTCTGCACTCATGCAAATATTTCATGTATCACACTGTCACCCATCATGCATCCCCTATATCCCCTGCATGGATATTATTACTCTGTTATGTACAGTTTGTTGTCCCTGCATGGATACTTGTATTTCATGTCCTGCTGTTGTTCTGTCATGGATGTCATCCTTCATGTTGTCAGTTTGTATTCTCCCTGGTCATGCCTGAAAATAGGCAGGTCTTTGCCTACTGCTCCTACTGGGACACCAAAAGCAAACAAATAAAGACGTTCATTAAAAACATACAAAATCACACATGCCCCCACAATGCAAAGCACCATGGGCTGCATATGCAAATCACCACAGAATGTTAGGCTGGTCCAACTTTAAGCAGAATTGCATGGTGCCGAAAAGCCTCTCACACAGTTTGCAAAGGGTGCTAACTTCTGTTAGCACCAGCACATAAGCAACAATAATGACACCTATCTATAAGGTGGACAATACTGTCAATATTGACTATCTGCTATTGCGTGTTCTTATTATAAACGGCTTCCCAGCCAATGCCCTTTGGGGTAACCCTTGGCTCAGTGTTAATGCACAGAGGTTCTTTGTCTCATTAAAAACATGTCTACCCCAAATGCTTTCTAAGTTACCCACTCTTAGGGTCATTTATTTGAAAAGGGTTAACTTTTGAGCTGTGAGGGCTAGAACTGTAATTGTTTTAAATAAAAACTTGCAGCCATGTTGACAAGGCAATGTCAGTGCAGTTTTCATACATGTCAATATATAGCACTACATTTAAACCCTAATATTCTGGTTTACATGTCAATACACATAACATGCCAATCTACTTAAATAAATGCATCAATTTATGTCCATCATTATTTTTGCTGTTACCTTCTCCTTAACTGTCATACCATTCATTTGTCTAATTATCACCATGAAGCTGTTATTTGTAATGTTTTTGCTCTAAACCTTCTCTGGCTGTCCCCATAAATGAGCATCTTTAATTGTCATCTGTATTTTGTGAGCTTGATATGTAGAATTTGTTGTCTGCATTTTGTTTTGGTAAATATTTAGAATTTTCAATTTCTGTTCTGTACCCTCCTGGGTTATACATGAAAACAGGCATTTAATTGTCTAGTGTACTTACCTACCCAACAAAAACCAAATAAATACTGTACATGTCAATACAGTTTATAATGTGTTTATGTCAATATACTTTAAGTCCTAACATTGTGGTTATGTATAGATACATATTCATTGCAAAAAACTTTGTTAATGTACCAGTTAGGGCTAAAATGACAAAAGTAGGGAAATCTGGTATTAGGGTTTCCAACCTTATCACTCCAACCCCACCCTGCAAGCAGCAAAAGGAAAAAAACATTACAGTTTTGGCTGTCTTGAGTCTTGGCGAATCAGACCTGAGTTCTACCTTGGGTTATCGACCCTAACGCTCCCCCCATTCCATCAGCAAATAAGCTCAGATATGCAGTCTATATTAGAATGTGGGGAGCACTAGCGATGATAACCCAAGGAAGACCCCAGGCCTGATTTGCCAAGACTCAGTATAGCCAAAACCATAATGTTTTTTTTTCCTTTTGCTACTTATAGGGTGGGTGTGGGGTGTTAGAGTTGGTTAGGGTTAAGGTTGTGATTAACCAATCACAGTCAAGGAGCCATGCTGTATACAGTACAGTCCTCCTTGAGGGCTCAGTCAGCCCAGCTGCAGTGGTATGAGGAGGACTGTGCTGGTCACCAATCTATGGTTGGGATGGAGAGGGAGTGGGGTGGTGTGTCACCCTAGACAGGGTGTGGGGTGGGACCCTAAACTACCAGGAAACAGGGTTTCCAGTTTGGGGATGGTGATCAGTGATGGGGGGTGACTACACTATGGAAACTTTCATTCACATGTTGGGTGGGTGATTGGGGACTGGAGTGGTAGACTACGCTATGGAAACATTTTATTTATTATGCGATCGGTGTTTCAGGGAGGGAGGGACCACTACACTATGGAAAATGTTATTTATTATGGATCAGCATTCAGAGAAAGGTAGGCACCAGTACACTATGGATAATTTCTCTTATTATGGGATTGGTGTTCAGGAGCAGGGAGGGACCACTACACTATGGATAATTTCACTTACTATGGGATCGGTGTTCAGGGAGGGGAGGACCACTGCACTATGGAAAATGCTATTTATTATGGGATCAGCATTCAGAGAAAAGTAGGGACCACTACACTATGGATAATTTCTCTTATTATGGGATCGGTGTTCAGGGAGGGGGGAGGGACCACTACACTATGGATAATTTATCTTATTATGCGATCGGTGTTCGGGAAGGGAGGAGGGACCACTACACTATGGAAAACAATATTTTACTATGTTGGGTGGGTGATCGGGGACTGAGGAGGGGGCCCACAGTGCCTCTGCCAACCACTAGGATTGCACGGATTACCGCCAGGTTTTTGTCGGTTGTAATTTGCTCCACGCAAGGACATTTGCAAAGGCCCTTGCATGGAGTAAAACCATGGTGAATGGCATTGTGGGCATTTGCAGGTCCCTTCCCCTTCATTAGCATTGCGGCCCCCCTCACTACTTTGCCCAAGCACAAACCTAGTTTGTAGGGGCAAACTGGGCTTTGTGAATACCATTATTCACAAAGCCCAGTTTGCCTCTAATAAACTAATGTTCTTGCGCCAGGGCAAAGTTTGGAAATCTGGCCCCTAATGTCATTAAATCAGTCACACACACACATACTGCAAACTCACAAACTCCCTCACACACTAGCCTTACATATCCACACACAGCATTAAGGCTCAGCTATCAACTCCAGAGAAACATATTCCAGTCAAGCCAACTACTGCTCAATTTTACTAATTTAAAACTTTTTTTTTCAAGCAAGAGAACACACATTTTAACTTACTGAGGAGCCAACCCCTTAAAACTTGTAACATTTTAAACAACAAATAACAATACAAGGGGTTGATTTCACCCAGCATCCAGTGGTAGGGTCCATATTTTTCAGTCCTGCCAGTTCACCTGATGCAAGGCCTGCATTGGGGAGGGGTGGGAATCAGTCCAAACAGTTCAGACACAGCTCTTCTATGGTGGCAGTCTTTTAGTGGCAAGAATTATCCCTAATTCTGAGTCTCCGAGGCATAATATAACTTTGGGTCAGGTTTGGTGACTTCTTTTTCAAAGGTGTCTTCACAGATGATGTCGTTTTCTATCCTTTGTCCCTTTCCATCTTAGACCATGGAAAAAGTCTTGAACAGTGTCAAACCAGTCCTTACTGTGGAGGTGCACATCTGCTTGTCCTTCAGAATGGCTTTCTGCTGGTGTCCTCCCAGGTCCAGGGCATTTCCTCTGCTTCGCTGATTTACTTTTTCTAGGGCCCCTTGGAATACCCAGTCTTCTCTCCTTTCCTCGATGATGTCCCAGATACACTCACTCAGGTATGGATAGTTCTCCCAGGGTACTCCTTTTTAATCCTTCTTCTTACCCAGCACTCAGCATGGGCCCATTCTAGAATGCTTCTCACACTGGTCAGAGGTGCAGTACCCTTCAGCAACCAGCTCCCAGAGGTGTACTTGGAGTAGCGGGGCACAGATGGGCGGAGGGTGTCCATGTCCTTTCTCCTCTTCTGCCAGACCTGGCACAGCCTGGGGATGGTATCCAGGAAAATTAAACTGGGGAAGTGGTAAGGCCTTATAATATCTCACTTTCAAAGAGGATCATCGAATGTACAGGACTTAGGGCAGACCCATGAGCAGGGGATACAGCTCCTATTCCTTTCATGTCTTCCACTGTGTTGGAGCCTCTCTCAGAGTTAACCCCTTCTACCTCTTCATCAGACTTTTCAGCTCCTGCAGCACCTGCAGCACTGAGGGGGGGAGGTCCTTGGGTGGTCTTCTTGGCACCTGCTGCCAAAGGGAGCGTACCATGAGCAGGGGGCTCCTTGGGCTTAGGCTTCTCTGCCACTTCATGGCCTCTTCCTCTGCCACAGGGAGGGTTGGGCACTGGTGGGGGAGAAGGGCTGTGCAGATGCCAATGTCCTTTCCCCCAGAAACTACCTCACTGGCTGCAATTTCCACCTCCTCCCAGTTTTCGAGGCTTGAAGTGTCTGTGTGCTCACCATGGCTGAGGTGGAGTCCAACTACAGGCAGGCTGATAGGGAGGTACAGACTGGGCCAGAGGGGGGTGTTCCACAACTGGCACAATTTAAACAGAGTAGCTGCACCTTCATGTGGCTCTCTGTTCTGTGGCAGATCACAAATTTCTCCTACATGCTACCCTGTTGTGCTACCTCCCACAACCACGACAGGAGCGAAGTGGGAACAGGGAACATCCTGTTCCCATCCCCAGAAGCTTCCACCATCTCCTCTTCATCCTGTTTCACTGCTGCCCTCAAATTGTAGAGAATTATGTCAGCAAACTGCTTCTTCTTGGTCTCCAAATCACCTGTGGTGCAGTTACTCCACACAAAATGGCACTCCCGCTCCTCGTTTTGTGACCTCTGGCCCCAGCCCTGCCATCCTTCAGCCAATGGCATAATGTCCCCAAAGTTCTGCATACATTACATGTATGCTAATCAGTCCAGGCTGGCAAAATGGCACTTTATCAAAGGCATGAAATTTCACAAGTTAAATATGGCATCTGGCAGCAAATAAATCTCCCATGCTGCTGAATCCAACAGTAGCAGTCCAGGCAAAGTTCTTGCACCCCCAAAACAAACATTAAATGATCCAGGATGAGCCCCACCTGTAAGCCCCAGTGTCTAGGAGTATTTTGATGGTAACAAAGGCACTTGCAACCAGAAACACAGTCCCAGAAATTACACTTGTTACCTGGGTTCCAATGAGAGGACTTCAGGGGATCCAGGCATTTCTTCAGCAGCGAGAGGTAACAGCAGTTATTGTAATCACACAGGCCATAATTAAGTCCATTGTTCACTCAGGAGTAAAGGAAGAAAAAAAAATTTAATTGTGCAGACTTGATCAAGATGCTCCGTGGAGTGTGGGGTGCAAATCACACAGTGGGTGACCTTCTGGGCACAGAACCCGATACTGTCAACAACAAATCTTCATTTCCCAAAAGCTTCTCACTACAGTGCTCCCTCTGAGTCAAAAAGGCTCCACAAATCCTAGCAGCAGCAACAATCACAGGCCAAAGACAGGCCACAAAGTTTCCCTTCCTTCAAACTTCTTTCCTGCACCATTCACTACAGTGAAGAAGCCAGAAGGGGAAGGAAGGAAACCTATTCAATTCAGTGCTTTAGAGTAACTGGCAGTTGCTATTTTTCTTTTAAACTTAGATTGTGGGCCTTTAGTGACACTATACTTTCTTTGTTGTCTTTGCTTAGAAATGTTTTTGGGCTGTTGAAAATTTAAAACGTAGTGGTGGTATAATTCTGTGCTGTCTTTAATTGCTGCAAATTTTATCTTGGCTTGTCTGACTGCCCTGTAGTTGGGTGAAGGGTGTTAATTGTCTGGCCTCTGATCTCAGCTATGTGATAACTGGAGGTGGGGCTTAGACAGAGTTGAGGTAGCAAGCAGAGTTTTATTTTCTCAGAAGAAGCCAGAAGGGGAAGGAAGGAAACTTATTCAATTCAGTGTTTTAGAGTAACTGGTAATTGCTATTTTTCTTTTAAACTTAGATTGTGGGCTTTTAGTGACACTGTACTTTCTTTGTTGTCTTTACTTAGAATTGTTTTTGGGCTGTTGAAAATTTAAAACGTAGTGGTGGTGTAATTCTGTGCTGTCTTTAATTGCTGCAAATTTTCGTCCCCCTGCCTCCCCTTCCCCGAACTCTTAATTATATGACCTGTTAAATCTGATTGACAGGAGCTAAACACAGGGTATAGTAAGGGGTGTGAAGTAGGAGGGACATAAGGGGGAAGAAGCCCACCTTCAGCACAAGTGTTTTGACTCATTTATTTATTTATTGGTTTCTTTTTTTTTTTTTAAAGAAAATTATCTGAGGATCAGTGGCAGGATTTTTAGGACAGTAAATTAATAAAAAGGGAACTAGGAGAGCTTCAGTAGCAGACAAGTAGTGGAATAGCAGTATAATTGCAGTATAATGTGGGGAGTGGTGCAATGCAGTGGCTGTGGGCAGCCATATTCAGGCAGACCTTCTGGACACTGAGGTGCTGCCCTATCTGCGTGCATCTGTCTGGACTGCGGGATGAGGTAGCCAGACTCAGAGCGGAAGTAAACTGGGTCAGGAGTACCATCACCCCTATCCAGAGACCACCCAGTCCAATGCAACTGCCTCAAAAGATGCCAAGAACAAGGAGCACTTGGATGACAGTGGGCCAGAAAGGGTTAGAGCGGTCAGGAAGAGGCACATCCCAGATCCTATTCCACTCAAGAACTCATATGCCACACTGGCAAATGAGGACAACCAAATAGAGGTATCCAGAGAAGTGGAAGGAAAGGATGTGGAGGTTAGTCAAGGAGGTGACCTCAGTGGGGAAAGCAGTGGACCTCAGAGGAGGAGGAGGAAGAAGCGAATCCTGATGGGGGACTCCATCATAAGAGGGATCCAGCTAAGAACACAGGAGGGGGAGGACAGGGAGGTGAGGTGCCTACCAGGTGCCACGGCATGGAGGGATGGAAGGAAGATCCTGGGGATCACTGGGAAAAGCAAGATGGGAGGGTGAGCTGGATGTCATTATCCACCTAGGTACTAATGACCTGGCAAATGGGGAGCCAAAGGAAGTTCAGGAAGAGTTTAGGAAATTAAGGAGGGGTCTCAAGGCAGCTACTTCTGTCATTTCTCAGAAGTACTACCTAAGTAGAGGCAAGGGAGCCGCGACAGGAGTGCATGCACCAGGAACTTTAACTCATGCTTGGAAGAACTGGTGCTGTGAGGAAGGGTTTGGATTCATTGGTGACTGGGGACCCACCTGGAGGATGGAGGTTTGCTCAAGCGGATGGCCTGCATCCATCCTGGAGGAATTCAAGCATTCAATGATAAGTTTAAATGCTACATTGACAAGCATTTAAACTAGCAAAGAGGGTGGCAGGCCAGCAAGGAGGGTACCTACTTGCTCACCCCCCACAGTTAGCAGTGGAACCAGTGAACCAGAGGAGTGGCTGTCTCTGCAAAGCAGCATGCAAAAGATGGAGATTAGTGCCCAAGAGGTGGATAGGCAGAAAAGGGGCAACATTTAGCAGAAGGACAGACAGCAAGGAGAACCAGGGATAAAGGACAACCAAGGAAGGGGCTGGAGTAGAACAGTGAAACAGTCTAGGGAGGTCAAATCATGGAAAGCCATGTGTGCAAATGCCAGGAGCCTTAGTAACAAGATGGAAGATCTGGAGGCTGTCATGGTGCTGTCAGACCTGGACATTGTGGCCATCACTGAAACCTGGTGTAATGATAACCACGACTGGGAGATGGCCATACCTGGCTACAACATATTCAGAAGAGACAGAGCAGGCAGGAAGGGAGGAGGAGTGGCACTGTATGTGAAAAATGACATAAGGGCCACAGAGATCCAGGAGGAACAAAATGGGGGAGAGATACTGTGGGTTAAGCTGGAAAGGAAAATGGGGACAGCCATCCACACAGGTGCGGTCTATAGATCACCAGCCCAGGAGGAAGAAACAGATAGGGAGCTGATGCTAGCCATCCAAAGGATGGCAGACAAGGGTGAGATAGTACTGGTTGGAGACTTCAATATTCCAGACGTGGACTGGAGCATCCCAGCAGCAGCATCAACTAGGAGCAGATTTATCCTGGACTCCCTTCAGAGTGCCTTCCTCAAGCAACTGGTCATGGAACCAACTCGGCAGAAGGCAATACTGGACCTTGTGCTCACAAACAGGGACAGTGTGATGGGGGTAACAGTGGGGGAGCACCTGGGGAACAGTGACCACCAGTCATTGTGGTTTGAAATCACAGAAAGAGCAGAACCAAACCACACAAAAACAGGTATCCTGGATTTTAGGGGGGCAGACTTTGGGAAAATGGGGAGATACTTGAAAGAGGCATTAAGGGGAATGGGACAGGAATCAGGGGTTGAGGAACAGTGGGCAGTATTTAAAATGGGGATTACAAGAACAACAGAATTATGCATTAGCAGGTTAGCAAAAGGAAAAGGAGGAGACCATTATGGTTTTCCAAAGAGGCAGCAAAAAAGTGAAAGCCAAAAGATTGCATTCAGGCAATACAAAGACATGGGCAGAGGGGATAGGAGAAGTACCAGGAGAAGCAAAGGGAGGCAGGGAGGTCAGTAAGGAAGCCAAAGCTCAGACAGAAGAACACATTGCAAAATCAGTGGGTAGAGGACAAAACCTTTACAGGTACATAAGTGAAAAAAGAAAGACAAAGGAGGGATAATGAGACTGAAGGGAGGATGGGGGCCCGTGGAGAATGACAACAGTAAAGCTGACATATTGAACAGGTATTTCTGCTCAGTCTTTACTGAGGGAAGAGAAAGGTAATAGGTCTGAAGGAGTACAAGGGTGAGAAAGGTGCAGAAATGGACACAAGTCCCTTTACACGACAAAGGGTCCTGAAGGAACTGGAAGTAATAAGAGTTGATAAAGCAATGCGGCCAGATGGGGTGCACCCCAGGGTCTTTAAAGAACTTAGAGAGATGGTGGCTGAACCTCTGGCTATCCTGTTTAGCCGATCACTGAAAACAGAGGAGGTGCCCAAAGAGTGGAGGACAGCAGATGTAGTCCCCTTATACAAAAGTGGGAACAAAGAGGAAGCAGGGAACTACAGACCAGTCAGCCTCACCTCGGTAGTGGGGAAGATCATGAAAGCACTACTGAAGGAGAGCTAGTGGAACATCTGGTTGTCAATGGACTACAGGACCCAAGGCAGCATGGTTTCACCAGGGGAGGCATGTCAGACCAAACTCGTTGAATTTTGACTGGGTGACTAGGGAGGTGAATCAGGGAGGGCAGTGGACATGGCCTATCTGGACTTCAGCAAGGCCTTTGACACTGTGCCACATAGAAGACTATTGCACAAACTGGGGAATATGGGTGTGGGCAGGACAGTAGTGTGGTGGGTAGGTAACTGGCTGGGTGGCAGGACACAGAGGTGGTGGTAAATGGCTGTCACTCCAGAGAGGGAAGAGTGACCAGTGGGGTACCACAGAGATCAGTGCTGGGACCGGTCCTATTCAACATCTTCATCAGTGACATTGCACAGGACCTAGAAGGCAGAATTTCACTGTTCGCCGATGACACAAAGCTCTGTAACACAGTAGACACACCAGAGGGTGTAGACAGAATGAGAAGGGACCTGTAGAAACTTTAAGAATGGTCAGGGGTTTGCAATTGAAATTCAATGCAAAGAAGTGCAAGATAATGCATATGGGGCACAAAAACCCTGGCACAATATGTCAGTTGGGGGGTGAGGATATAGCATGCACCAAGCAGGAAAGGGATCTTGGGGTTATCATCTTTGATGACCTCAAGGTAGGGAAACAGTGTGACAAGGCAGCAGGTAAAGCAAATAGGATGCTGGGATGTATAAGCAGGGGCATCACCAGCAGGAAAAGGGAGGTCATAATTCCGGCTTATACAAGACACTAGTGGGCCCCACCTGGAGTACAGTGTACAGTTCTGGAGACCATACCTACATAAAGACATAGACAGGGTAGAGAAAGGTTCAGAGGAGGGCAACAAAGATGGTGCATGGATTCATCACAAGTCCTATGAAGACAGGTTGAAGGAAATGAACATGTACTCCCTGGAGGAGAGGAGGGAGAGAGGGGATATGATAGAGACATACAAGTAACTCACAGGGAGGAACAGGGTGCAGGAATACACTATTTTTAAGCGAAAAAGATGTTTCAGGACTAGAGGGCATGGGATGAAGTTGGAGGAGGATGATTCAGAGGAAACATGAGGAAGAATTTCTTCACAGAACGGGTGGTGGACAAGTGGAACACCTGCCAGAGGAAGTGGTGGGGCTGAAAAATCACAGGATTTAGAATGCATGGGATAGACATAAAAGAATTCTGGAGGTCAGGGGTAAGGGCAACAGACTTCTAGGAAAGCATAAACTGAACTTACAAGCTCAAATGGGCAGACTGGGTGGGCCATAGGCTCTTATCTGCCGACACTGTCTATGTATCTATGCACAAACTTATTTTTCACCTCTTTATTCACTGAACACATGGGCCACACACCATATTTGCAGCTACAGGTTTAAGAGTAGCTGAAACATGCAGTGGTAACTCCCTGCACTGGTGCTTTGAATCTGGAGCTCCCCAACTGGATAGACTGTCAGTAAGCAAACAAAATCCCAAAAGGAAACACCAAGTCCTCTCTATCTGAAGCCATTGTAGCTCTGAGCATCCCAGGGCAACTTAGACTCTGCAAGGCCCTGGCGATCTCAGAGACCTGTGCACTTTCCAATCTTCAGCTGTATAGGCTCCCAGGATGCTTTCAAGCCAGGCCAAAGTGGCACCGAAAAGGGAGACAGGCCGACACCACTGTACTCCCCACAGTAAAGACTGTCACCAATGCACAGCCCCAATGGTCTGGTGCAGGGCTTCACTCTCTCTCTCTCTCTCACCCAATGGATGAGGATACTGGGACTCACCTGCATCACCCCACCATGTTACCAGAGATCACGAGGTGGGCCACTACCTTGCTTCCCAGGCTCTGACTCCCCCAAGGAGTAGGTCACCCCTATAGCTCTGGACCACCCACAGACTCCAAAAAAACTCCATTTTCCACCAGAATTCAAGTGCGAAGGGTGGGGGTGGCAAGCACCCCACCCTGGCCCCAAACCTCGGCCCTCACAGCTGAAGCAAACTCAAGCTGTCTCTTCTCTTCCTCTATGCCAGGGACTGTCTCTTCATACCAAAAACCTTCTTCTCTTAAACCCTCTGGGCTGAGGCCCACCTCCACCAGCAGGCAGGGCCCCAGCTTCAGACTCTGCAGCTACACTAAATTTAATTGAAAGCACCCAAAGGGGGCTTACACTAGTGTCCCTCAGTGATGCAGTTCTCAATGACAGTCTGCTTAGTGTCCCTAAGCGATGCGATCCATTGTGACAGACTGCCTACAGTCCCTCAGTGATGTGGTGATCCTCTATGACAGGCTGCCTAGTGTCTCTCAGTGATGAGATCCTCTATGACAGCCTGCCCAGTGTCTGTCTGACGCGACCCTCTATGACAGGTTGTCTAGAGTCCCTCAATGATGCAGTCCTCTATGACAGGTTGCCTTGTGTCCGTCTGATGCAACCCTCTATGACAGGCTCCCTAGTATCATTCAGTGATGTGATGATCCTCTATGACAGGCTGCCTAGTGTCCCTCAGTGATGAGATCCTGTATGAAAGGCTGCCTAGTGTCCCTCAGTGATGTGATCCTCTATGGCAGGCTCCCTAGAGTCCCTTGGTGATGTGATCCTCTATGACAGGCTCCCTAGAGTCCCTCGGTGATGTGATCCTGTCTGACAGGCTCCCTAGTGTCCATCTGTGATGCAGTCCTCTATGATAGACTCCCTAGTGTCCATCTGTGATGTGATCCTCTATGACAGGCTGTCTAGTGTCCCTCAGTGATGAGATCCTCTATGACAGGCTCCCTAGTGTCGCTCAGTGATGTGATGATCCTCTATGACAGGCTGCCTAGTGTCCCTCAGGGATGAGATCCTCTATGACAGCCTGCCTAGTGTCTGTCTGATGTGACCCTCTATGTCAGGCTGCCTGGTGTCCCTAAATGATGCGATCCACTGTGACAGGCTGCCTACTGTCCCTCAGTGATGTGGTGATCCTCTATGACAGGATGCCTAGTGTCCCTAAGTGATGAGATCCTCTATGACAGGCTGCCTAGTGTCCATCTGTGATGCGATCCTCTATGACAGACTCCCTAGTGTCATTCAGTGATGTAATGATCTGCTATGACAGGCTTTCTAGTGTCCCTCAGTGATGCGATCCTCTTTGAAAGGCTGCCTAGTGTCCCTATGATGTGGTCCTGTCTGACAAGCTGCCTAGTGTCCCTCAATGATGCAGGCCTCTATGACAGGCTGCCTAGTGTCCATCTGATGTGATCCTCTATGACAGGCTCCCTAGTATCGTTCAGTGATGTGATGATCCTCTATGACAGGCTGCCTAGTGTCCCTCAGTGATGAGATCCTGTATGAAAGGCTACCTAGTGTCCCTCAGTGATGTGATCCACTATGGCAGGGCTGCATAATTCTGTGATGTAATCCTGTATGACAGGCTCCCTAGTATCCGTCAGTGATGTGATCCTCTATGACAGGCTCCCTAGAGTCCCTCGGTGATGTGATCCTCTATGACAGGCTCCCTAGTATCGTTCAGTGATGTGATGATCCTCTATGACAGGCTGCCTAGTGTCCCTCAGTGTTGAGATCCTCTATGACAGGGTGCCTAGTGTCCATCTGATGCGACCCTCTATGACAGGCTGCCTAGTGTCTGTCTGTGATGTGATCCTCTATGATAGGCTGCCTAGTGTCCCTCAGTGATGCGATCCTTTATGACAGGCTGCCTAATGTCTCTCTGATGTAATACTCTATGACAGACTGTCTAATGTCCCTGACAGATGCAATCCTCCTAGTGTTCCTCAGTGATGCAATCCTTGGTGACAGCCTTCCTTATGTCCCTCAGTGATGTGATCCTGTATGACAGGCTGCCTAGTGTTCCTCAGTGGTGCAATCCTCTACGACAGGCGGCCTAGTGTTCCTCAGTGATGTAATCTTCTAAGACAGATTGCCTAGTGTCCAACTGATGCGATCCTCTAAGAAAAGCTGCCTAGAGTCCCTCAGTAATGTGATGTGATCCTCTACAACAGACTCCCTAGTGTCCATCTGTGATGAGATCCTCTATGACAGGCTCCCTAGTATCGTTCAGTGATGTGATGATCCTCTATGACAGGCTGCCTAGTGTCTGTCTGATGTGCCCCTCTATGATAGGCTCCATAACGTCCCTCAGTGATGCGATTCTCTAAGAAAAGCTGCCTAGAGTCCCACGGTGATGTGATCCTCTATGACAGGCTCCCTAGTGTCCATCAGTGATGAGATACTCTATGACAGGATGCCTAGTGTCCCTCAGTGATGAGATCCTCTATAAAAAGCTGCCTAGAGTCCCTCAGTGATGAGATCCTCTATGACAGGCTCCCTAGAGTCCCTCAGTGATGTGATCCTCTATGACAGGCTCCCTAGAGTCCCTCGGTGATGTGATCCTTTATGAGAGGCTGCCTAGTGTCTGTCTAATGTGCCCCTCTATGATAGGCTCCATAACATCCCTCAGTGATGAGATCCTCTATGACAGGCTCCCTAGTATCGTTCAGTGATGTGATGATCCTCTATGACAGGCTGCCTAGTGGCCCTCAGTGTTGAGATCCTCTATGACAGGGTGCCTAGTGTCCGTCTGATGTGACCCTCTATGACAGGCTGCCTAGTGCCCCCATGCAATGCAATCCACCTTGACAGGCTGCATACTTTCCCTCAGTGATGTAATGATCCTCTGTGAAAGGCTGCCTAGTGTCATTCAGTGATGAGACCCTCTATGACAGGCTGCCTAGTGTCCCCAAGCAATGCAATCCACCTTGACAGGCTGCCTACTTTCCCTCAGTGATGTGATGATCCTCTATGACAGGCTCCCTGGTGTCCTTCAGCGATGTGATGATCCTCTATGACAGGCTCTGTAGTGATGCGATCCTTTATGACAGGCTGCCTAGTGTCCGTTTGATGTGCCCCTCTATGGCAGGCTGCCAAGTGTCCCTCAGTGATGCGATTCTCTATGATAGGCTGCCTAGTGTCTCCCTGTAAAGTACTTGTATGTCTCTATCATATCCTCTCTCTCCGTCCTCTCCTCCAGGGAATACATATTCAAGTCATTCAGCCTGTCCTCATAGGACTTGTGATGCAATCCATGTACCATCTTTGTTGCCCTCCTCTGAACCTTCTCCACCCTGTCTATGTCCTTACATAGATAAGGTCTCCAGAACTGAACACTGTACTCCAGGTGGGGCCTCACTAGTATCTTGTATAGTGGAATTATGACCTCCTTTTTCCTGCTGGTAATGCCCATGCCCATGCATCCCAAAATCTTATTTGCTTCACCTGCTGCCTTGTCACACTGTTTCCCAACCTTGAGGTCATCGGAAATGATAACCCCAAGGTCCCTTTCCTGCTCGATGCATGCTATATCCTAACCCCCCTAACTGATATGTTGTTCCAGGATTTTTGTGCCCCATGTGCATTATTTTGCACTTATTTGCACTGAATTTCAACTGCCAAACCCTTGACCATTCTTCAAGCTTCTGCAGATCCTTCCTAATTCTGTCCACGCCCTCTGGCATGTCCACTCTGTTACGAAGCTTTGTGTTGTCAGCGAACAGGGAAATTCTGCCTTCTAGGTCCTATACAACGTCATTGATGAAGACATTGAATAGGATCGGTATCAGCACTGATCTCTGTGGTACCCCACTGATCACGCTTCCCTCTGTGGAGTGACAGCCATTTACCACCTCCCTTTGTGTCCTGCTGTCCAATCAATTACCCACCCACTGCACTACTGTCCTGCTCACTCCCATATTCCCTAGTTTGTTTAATAGCCTTCTATGTGGCACCATGTCAAAGACCTTGCTGGAGTCCAGATAGGCCACATTCATTGCCCTCCCCGATCCACCTCCCTTGTCACTCAGTCAAAAAATTCAATGAGGTTGGTCTGGTGTGACCTCCCCATGGTGAACCCATGTTGCCTTGGGTCCTGTAGTCTGTTGGCAACCAGATGTTCCATCAATCCCTCCTTCAGTAGTGCTTCCATGACCTTCCCCACTACCAAGGTCAGGCTGACTGGTCTGTAGTTCCTTGGTTCCTCTTTGTTCCTACTTTTGTATAAGGGGACTACATCTGTTGTCCTCCAGTATTTGGGCATCTCCCCTGTTTCCAGCGATTGGCTAAACAGGATTGCCAGAGGTTTAGCCACCACCTCTCTTAGTTCCTTTAGGATCCTTGCATGCACCCCATCTGGCCCCATTGCTTTATCAACTCTTATTCCTTCCAATTCCTTTATGACCCTTTCCTGTGTAAAGGGACTTGTGTCAATTTCTGCACCCTTCCCACCCCTTTTACTCCCTTCAGGCCAATTACCCTCCCGTTCCTCAGTAAAGACTGAGCAGAAATATCTGTTCAGGATGTCAGCTTTACTTGCAGTCATGGAGAGTGCGCACAAGGATTGTGGTGCACCAAACAACACAAGATACTAGACCACAAGGTTCAGGCAGACATCTACCCCATAAGAGGAATGCCAGACATCAAAAATCAAACAAAAGAAAGGACCAAGAAAGGTCCAAAACACATCAGGCAGGATGTGTAGCTGTTTTAGCTATTTCAATAAAATGAATTTTATTTGATGTTTGATGTCTGGCGTCCTCTTATGGGGTAGGTGTGTGCCGGAACCTTGCAGTCTAGTATGTCAGCTTTACTGTTGTCATCCTCCATGCTGCCCCTGTCCTCCCCCTTCAGTCTCACTATCCCTCCCTTTGCCTTTCTTTTTTCACTTATGTACCTGTAAATGGTTTTTGTCCCCTCTACCCACTGATTTTGCTATGCGCTCTTCTGTCTGAGCTTTGGCTTCCCTTACTGACCACCCTGCCTCCATTTGTGTCTCCTGGTATTTCTCCCTATCTCCTTCTGCCTGTGTCTTTTTGTATTGCCTGAATACAGTCTTTTTGGCTTTCACTTTCTCCGCTGCCTCCTTGGAAAACTATAATGGTCTCCTCTTCCTTTCCCCCTTGCTAACCTGCCTAAGTTAATGCCTAGTTCTGCTGCTCTTGTAATCCCTGTTTTAAATATTGCACACTGTTCCTCCACCCCTGATTCCCTCCCTATTCCCACTAGTGCCTCTTTCAAGCATGTCCACATTTTCCCAGAGTCTGCCCTCCTAAAATCCAGGATACTTGTTTTTTTTGCGGTTTGGTTCTGCTCCTTCTGTGACTTCCAACCACAGTGACCAGTGGTCACTGTTCCCTAGGTGCTCCCCCAGTGTTACCCCTATCACATTGTCCCCATTTGTGAGCATAAGATCCAGTATTGCCTTCTGCCGAGTTGGTTCCATGACCAGTTGCTTAAGGAAGACACCTTGAAGGGAGTCCAGGATAAATCTGCTCCTGGTTGATGCTGCTACTGGGATCCAGTCCATGTCTGGAATATTGAAGTCTCCAACCATCACCACCTCCCCCTTGTCTGCCTTCCTTTGGATGGCTAGCATTCACTCCATATCTGTCTCTTCCTCCTGGGCTGGTGGTCTATAGACCACCCCATGTGGATGGCTGACCCTGTTTTCCTTTCCAGCCTAACTCACTGTACCCCAACCCCACCACCATTTTGTTCCTCCTGGATCTCTGTGGCCTTTATGCCCTCTTTCACATAAAGTACCACTCTTCCTCCCTTCCTGCCTGCCCTGCCTCTGATGTGATCCCCTACGACAGGATGCCTAGTGTCTCTCAGCGATGTGATCCTCTATGAAACTATAGACCTGTTAGTTTGACCTCAGTGGTAGAGAAAATGATGGAATCACTTCTGAAAGAAACAACTGTGGAGTGCCTAGAGGCCAGCGGGGCACAGGACTCAAGGCAGCATGGATTCACAGCAGGAAGGTCATGTCAGATGAATCTAATAGATTTCTTTGACTGGGTGACCAAAGTAGTAGACCAGGGAGGGACTGTGGACATGGACTACCTAGACTTTAGCAAGGCATTTGACACAGACCCACACAAAAGATTAATAAACAAATTAGCCAGCCTGGGAGTGGGTCCCAGGGTGGTAGCCTGGTTAAAAAACTTTTACTGGATAACAGAATATAGAGGGTAATAGGAACCGGAGTCCACTCTGAAGAAAGGGGGGTTACTAGCAGTGTACCACAGGGTTCAGTACTGGGACTGGTCCTTTTTCATGTCTTTATAAGTGACCTTGCAGAGGGATTGGAAGGAAAAGTATGCCTCTTTGCAGATGACACAAAGATCTGCAACAGGGTTGATATACAAGAGGGGTGGAAAGGATAAGAAGGGACTTGGCAAGGTTGGATTACTGGTAAAGAGTATGGCAGCTTAGATTTAATGCAAATAAGTGCAAAGTAATGCAACTGGGAAACAAAAACCCAGGGGAAGAATACACAATGGGGGGGAGGTACTAACAACAACAGAAATGGAAAGGAACCTGGAGGTAGTCATATCAGATGACCTAAAGGTAAGCAAGCAATGTGAGATGGCAGTAAGGAGGGCTGGGGGGATACTGGGATGTATAGGGAGAGGCATCACCAGTAGAAAACAAGAAGTTGTTATCCATCAGTACAGACAGTTAGTAAGACCCCATCTGGAGTACTGCATGCAGTTCTGAGACCCCATCTCCACAGGGACATAGACAGGATGGAGGCAGTCCAGAGGAGGGTAACTAAAATGGTGCAGGGTCTGCAGCAGAAGCCATACGAAGAGAGACTAAAGGAGCTTAATATGTATATCCTCAAGGAAAGGAGGGAGAGAGGGGACATACCAGAAACTTTCAAGTACCTCAATGGAATCAACAAAGTCCAGGAGGGTAGCAACTTTCAGAAAAAGAGATGTACAAGAACAAGGGGACACAATCTGAAGCTAGAGGGGGATGGCTAAGGAGCAATGTGAGGAAGCATTTTGTCATGGAGAGTGTGGTGGATTCATGGAAATGCCTTCCTGAGGAGGTTGTGGGTTCAAAAACAGTGGGGAAAATCAAGAATGCATGGGTCAGACAAAAGGCAATTGGGTGGGCAGTAGGAAGAAGTAGGTTGTTGGTTAACTAGGATCTGCAGCTTATCCAATAGGTAGGGCAATGGGCAGACTAGGTTGGCCAAGCAGTCCTTATCTGCAATCAAAGTCTATGTTTCTATGTTTATGACAGGCTGCCTAGTGTCCCTCTGTGACGCAATCCTTTATGAAAGTTGGTCTAGTGTCCCTTTGATGTGATCCTCTAACAGGCTGCCTAGTGTACCTCTGATGTGATCCTCTGTGACAGGCTGCCTAGCATCCCACTGATGTAATACTCTATGACAGGTTGCCTAATGTCCCTCACAGAAGTAATCCTCTATGACAGGCTCCCTAGTGTCCCTCAGTGATGTGATCCTGTCTGACAGGCTCCCTAGAGTCCCTCGGTGATGTGATCCTCTATGACAGGCTCCCTAGTGTCCCTCAGTGATGCAATCTTCTGTGAAAGGCTGCCTAGTGTCCCTCAGTGATGAGATCCTCTATGACAGGCTGCCTAGTGTTCCTCAATGATGTGATCCTGTCTGACAGGTTGCCTAGTGTCCCTCAGTGATGTGATCCTGTCTGACAGGCTGCCTAGTGTCCGTCAGTGGTGTGATCCTGTCTGAAAGGCTGCCTGGTGTCCCTCAGTGATGAGATCCTCTATGACAGGCTCCCTAGTGTCGCTCAGTGATGTGATGATCCTCTATAACAGGCTACCTAGTGTCCCTCAGTGATGTGATCCTGTCTGACAGGCTGCCTAGTGTCCGTCAGTGATGTGATCTTCTATGACGGGCTGCCTAGTGTCCCTCAGTGATGTGATCCTTTATGACAGGCTGCCTAGTGTCCCTCCGATGTGATCTTCTCTGACAGGCTGCCTAGTGTCCCACTGATGTAACACTCTATGACAGGCTGCCTAATGTCCCTCACAGATGCAATCCTCCTAGTGTCCCTCAGTGATGCAATCCTTGGTGCCAGCCTGCCTCATGTCCCTCAGTGATGCAATCCTCTATGACAGGCTCCCTAATGTCCCTCAGTGATGAGATCCTCTATAACAGGTTACCTTATGTCCCTCAGTGATGCAGTCCTTGGTGACAGCCTTCCTTATGTCCCTCAGTGATGTGATCCTGTATGACAGGCTGCCTAGTGTTCCTCAGTGATTTAATCTTCTAAGACAGATTGCCTAGTGTCCAACTGATGCGATCCTCTAAGAAAAGCTGCCTAGAGTCCCTCAGTGATGTGATGTGATCCTCTACAACAGGCTCCCTAGAGTCCCTCTGTGATGTGATCCTTTATGAGAGGCTGCCTAGTGTCCCTCAGTGATGAGATCCTCTATAAAAAGCTGCCTAGAGTCCCACAGTGATGTGATCCTCTATGACAGGCTCCCTAGAGTCCCTCGGTGATGTGATCCTTTATGAGTGGCTGCCTAGTGTCTGTCTGATGTGACCCTCTATGATTGGCTCCATAACATCCCTCAGTGATGCGATTCTCTATGACAGGATGCCTAGTGTCATTCAGTGATGTGATGATCCTCTATGACAGTCTGCCTAGTGTCCCTCAGTGATGAGATCCTCTATGACAGACTCCCTAGAGTCCCTCAGTGATGTGATCCTCTATGACAAGCTCCCTAGTGTCTCTCAATGATGCAGTCCTCTATGACTAGCTGCCTAGTGTTCCTCCAAGATGCAGTCCTCAGGGATATTCTGCCTAGTATCCCTCAGTGATGTGATCCTGTATGACAGGCTGCCTAGTGTCCATCTGATGTGCCCCTCTATGACAGGCTCCCTAGTGTCCCTCCATCATGCAGTCCTCTAGGACAGACTGCCTAGTGTCCCTCAGTGATGTGATCCCCTATGACAGGCTATCTAGTGTCTCTCAGTGATGCAATGCTCTATGACTGTTTTGCTAATCTCCCTCAGTGATGCATTGCTCTTTGATAGACTGTCTAGTGTCCCTCAGTAATACAGTCCTCTGTAAAAGGCTGCCTAGTGTCCCTCTATGATGCAATTCTCTATGATAACCTGCCCTGTGTCCCTCTATGTTGCAGTCCCCATGACAGGCTGCCTAGTATCTCTCAAAGATGCAGTCCTCTGTGACAGGCTGCCTAGTGTCCCTCTATGATGCAATTCCCTGTGACAGGCCACCTAGTGTCTCTCAATGATGCAGTCCTCTGTGACAGGCTGCCTAGTGTCCCCCTATGATGCAATCCCCTGTGACAGGCTGCCTAGTGTTTCTCAATGATGCAGCCCTCTGTAACCCTCAGTGATACAATCCCCTATGACAGGCTGCCTAGTGTCCCTCTGTGATGTGATCCTGTATGACAACTGCCTAATCTCCCTCAGTGGTGAGATTCTTTATGACAGGCAAGCTAGTGTCCCTCAGTGATGCAGTCCTCTGTGACATTTTGCCTAGTAACCATCAGCGATGCAGTCCCCTATGATAGGCTGCCTAGTGTTTCTCAATGATGCAGTCCTCTGTGACAATTTGCCTAGTAACTCTCAGTGATGCAATCCCCTATGACAAGCTGCCTAATGTCCCTCAGTGATGTGTTCCTTTGTGACAGTTTACCTAGTGTCCCTCAGTGATACAGTCCTCTATGTACAGACTGCCTAATAACCCTCAGTGATGCAATCCGCTTGGGTGGGAGAGGGTAACACTGCTTAACGGGGAGAGTTGGGTTGCTTTCACCTTGTTGGGAGAAGGCCACTGATCTGGTGTGAGTTGTGTTGGTGCACATATTTATTACCTGGAGCAAATGATCAAATAAAAAAGAAATAGCAAGCCGTGGTCTTGAAGGGGAGGGTAATGAGGACTAGTGAGTGCTTTGTTGGGGGGGGGTTACAGTAATAAACTTGGGTAGCAGTGTGACTTTTACCAGGGTAGATGGAGGTGTAGGCAACTGAATTTGTGCAAGTATGGGTGACTGGTTTACATCATATGGCAGATCTCATATAAAACAAAATTCACTCATTTGGACTCTGGAGGGAGGAAGGAGGTTGGGTGTTAGAGGATGGATGAGGAGGTTTATTAAATACATAGTAGTTTTAGGGTACTTTTCTGGATGGTGGAAGGGGTTATAGAGTTTTATTATTTGTACAGCCAGATATCGGATTTCAGATTATAATAGTAGGATAGCTGGTATTTGGTTGTCAGACTGGGTTCTGTCCTATGCGAGCATCCCACCTGTACCAAGTGGATTTTTGTTACATGTGAGATATTGGCTACAGTCTAGGACTGTGTAACGTGCATCTAATTTTGTTTACTTTTCCATTTGTTGTGTATGTGCAAGGGACCAGGGACTCATGTGAGATCCATTTTTCTAGATGGTTCGGCAGCTCAAAGATCAGCCACCTTGTGTACCTCTCTTGCTAGTGCCCCCCCCCCACTAGAGGGACAGTTCTTTTTGGCATGGATGGTGTTGTTTGACTTCAATGTGTCTATTACCCAGAACATGTTGCACTAGCTTAGAACCAGAGAAGCTGCAGTTTCCTAGTTTGCTATGGGTGCAAGCACTGCTCTGGACCTTGTTGGAGAATCATAATCTATAAACTCAATAATCCTTGAAGCGAAAATTTTTTTGGGGTAGGGTTTGCACTGCCCGTGGTAGTCAAATGTGGGTTCTTGTTTTCTGTTCCTGATTTCTAGGAGTTTACTACTGGATGACTTCCTGTGGCTTTGGTGTGTTCCAAAAATTGATGTGAATCAGGTGACTGTAGCGTAGAACGTAGCATGTGTTAGACTGCCACTGCTGGCTACTGCAAAGACATGCTCTGGCCTATATGAAATATAAACATGATAAAACAGATTAAAATGCCTCAAATCAGTTAGAAAAACCTTTGCGCAACATTGCATGACAGGACCAAATGCACTCACACACGCAAACATAAATAAACAGTGATTGTTTTAAAAAGTCAGATACACATGATCATTAACCATCAGGTTTTCAGCTTACTCTATGGTGATCGTCATATCATCATATCTGACCCATCCCCAGTTTAAAGGAGGTGATGTTTTATGTAGTTCACCCATGTCTCTGTCCCCTTTTTATGCCCCCAGCACACAGTTAACCTAATCCACTCACTGCCTTTGACGTCTTTGGTCACAGTGGGGACTTTCACAAAAAAAAAATCATCTTCCTAGGAACAGAACATCTTCCCCTGCTGCACTCCTATGTGCTGTTTTGTTAAAACAGGACACTTGAATTACAGAGAATGCAGATAGCATTGACCGACAGCATGTCTCCATCTGCAATCCATAAGTTTGAGAAATTATTGGTGCTACAGTATATGACTGCATGCAAGAGATTTTAACTGTTATCTTTACTTTTTATTCTTTCTAGTTTATTTACTTTAATAACTGTGGAAGGGTTGTGGGATAACAGATGGACCAGACACCGAACTTCAGGTTCAACACACAATCATTGTGTGACGTTTATTCAAAATACAGGAAACAAGCTTCAGTAATGTCATATTCCTTCTTCAGTACATCAGTCTGCAGCAATAGACTATGTATGTTCTTTCTCTGCACTTAGCCAGCACCTACTGACACTGATCTCTGATCTAGCCACTTTTCAGTGAAAAACCCTTCATCCCTATGTGGGCCTCGTTTGCTTGGGTAGTGGGGGCTCAAAGAGAAAAAAAAAAAACAAGCTAAAAACAAAGAACCTCAGTACATAAACACTGAAAAAAGGGTTACCCCAAAAGGCATTGGCAACAAATCAAGTTTCAAAGAAATACAGCATTGTACATACTTCCATAATGCAAAGCATCATGGGATATATGCAAATCACCATGAAATTTCAGACTTGTTCAGTTTACAGCAATTTACATGCATTTTAAATAGCACAGCTAACTTAATTTCTATAACAGTCACCTAGTACTTTTTACCTTTATCAAAAACATATAGTGCCATGGTATTTTCAACATTTACAGGTTTCATAAACATAAGGTATATACATCAAGGTATTTTGTGATATAGTGCTATAACATATTAAATCCAACAATGATAAACACAACCTGTTTTACATACGTTTGGAGGGCACCACTATAACCTCCTTGTACAGGGACCTGAGAGGGAAAAGGGAAATTAAAGAGGACACTATAGCATAGTCAAGAAAGGGAAGGGGGTGCACATAGGTGGCCAACCTTATGGACTAGAAATTGTAAAGGACAGATTAGGCTAAGAAATAGAAGAACTGATGCAACAGATTTAAGAAAAGGCCAGTCCTCAAGAGTGGCAGGAGCTCTCTGTCACAATAACCAGGTAAAAAAGCAAGTTACTGACATGGTGATAAAGACAGTTCAGTATCCAGTATCTAATACATCATACGATAACTGGTTTCTCATGTATTTTGTAGTTTTATTCATCAAAATTAGAAATAACAAATATTCCATTAAGAAAGTTTTAATTTCCATCAGATGTACAGTATGTGAATGAATAAATTGGTTAAAAAGAAATGATCAATTGCAAACATCTCCGTCCTGAATAATCTAACAAAAAAAACAATCTGTGGGCTAAATAATTTTATTTATTTAAATTTGTTTTTCATTAATAAACAGTGACAACAACTATGCCCCACGTTATCTTCCACACACTCCACCTGTGGGTGCACTCAGCTTTCCCCCATGGCTGTTTAGTAACCTGTTCAGTTTTTAGTTTTGGGCTCCACACAGCGGAGATGGCTTCAAGAGTCTGGGATGGGGTGGGATTAAACAGTCTTTAACTAGGAGGACAAACTTTCGTTGGGGCCCAATCATTTTAAACAGATGCAAAACTTTAACTTTTCTGCCTGGGCGCAGCTTTAATCTTGGCGCAGTCCTGGCTTGGACTTAACCCCCCTTTTCTAACTATCTAGCTAGCTAAATAAGACCTCCCCTGAGCCGCAACCCCGGGGTACTTGCAGTTTTGTAGATTCCCAGGGGGGTTTGCAGATACTTGATTCACAGTACCATGCTGGTATCAGGAGTTGTTGGTGTTCCACAGCAGTAGCTGGCTGAAGAAATGAAGAATGCTGGTCTTCACCTGACAGGGCTTTCCAATCTTCACCCCTGGGGCCTTTGCATTCAGTGTTCACTTGGCAGGACTCTCGATGTCTTCCTCTCTGGTGGTCTTCTCTTTGGTCTGGGTACAGGGCAGGCTAATTGGTCCCCAGACTGGTCACTTGGCACACACTTTTTTCTGACTGGAGACATCGACGTCCTGGTACACATAGGGACTAACGATCTCACCAGCCGGTCAGTTGTGGAGACCAAGGAACACCTGACCAGGCTGGGTGACAAACTATCATACATTTCATCCAGCATCTCCTTCTCTGAGATCCTGCCAGTCTGGAAGAGGAGGGCAGATGGACAGAAGGTCAGAGAAGGGGAGATAGGGGAGCTAAACATGTGGCTCAAGGGCTGGTGCCAGGTAAAAGGACACAAATGTGTAGGTAACTGGCAACAGTTTTGGGAGCGAAAGTTCTTTAAATTTGATGGACTGCATCTGACTGAGGAGGGAGTCAGTGTATTGATGCAGAAGTTTGATGTCTTTGAGGAATATTTAAACTAGCTAATGGGGAGAGGGGTGCAGCACCCGATACTTCGAAAGGGAAAAAAAACCCTCCCCCCTCGGCTAGTGATCAAACAGGAGTTCAGCATGTTTGTAGTTCATTTGCATCACCAGGTAAGGAAAAAGGTCCGGCTCCCCATATGAAACACAGGGGACATGCCAGACCTCACTCAATAACCAACACACCAAAATCTGGCAAGTGGAAAATCGTGTACACAAAGGCTCACAATCTGGGAAACAAGATCCCAGACCTGGAGGCAATAATGACAGAGGCTAAACTGGACATAGTACCCATTAGCAAGACATGGTTCACCAGTAACCACACTTGGGAGACTTCAATACCCGGCTATGTACTGTTCAGAAGAGACCGAGGTGCAAAACGGGGGTGGTGGAGTGTCCCTTTATGTCAATGA
Organism: Neoceratodus forsteri; assembly: GCA_016271365.2. Lineage (NCBI taxonomy): Eukaryota > Metazoa > Chordata > Ceratodontiformes > Ceratodontidae > Neoceratodus > Neoceratodus forsteri. The sequence goes on along the minus strand of CM057455.1, from coordinate 1,246,569,246 downwards.
AAATATCAAAGCTACAGAAATTCAGAATACACATAAGGAGCCAGAAGAACTGTGGGTCACCCTGGAAACAGGAAATGGGACAGCCATTAAAAACTGGGGTTGTCTACAGGCCTCCAGACCAGGGGAAGGACATAGACACATTACTGTTAGAAGATATACAACACATGACAGCTAAGGGGGAGGCTCTGATAACGGGAGACTTCAACATGCCAGATACAGATTGGTCAATACCAGCAGGAACATCTGCCAGAACTAGACACATAGTGGATTCCCTGCAAGGGGAAGGCCTTAAATAACTAATACAACAATGTGCAAGAGATAGGGCCATCCTAGACCTAGTACTGACTAACAGGGAAAGGATCACAGATCTCCAGGTAGAAGGTCACCTGGGACAGTGACCAACACATGGTATGTTCAATTTGGCCACTAGAACTAAATTATCCCATTCCAAGGCAAAAATATGGGACTTCAGAGAAGCTGACTTCGATAGGATGGCCAACAGAGTTAAGCTAGCCTTGGCAAGAAGAAATACAGGTGAGGGGGTACAGGCAAAGTGGGCAAGTATGAAGGATGCAATACTTAAAGCAACATCACATTGTGTTAGAGAGAAAAGGAAGTGCAAAAGAAGGAAACCACTTTGGTTCTCAAAAACAGTAGCAGAAAAGGTCAGAGTCAAAAGACTGGCTTTCAGGAAATATAAGGGAATGCAGCGGAATGAAGATAGGGAGGCATACCAAACATCCCTAAGGGAAGCAGGGAAGGCAGTAAGGTAGGCAAAGACCTAAAATGAGGAAACACTAGCACGAACAGTAAAAGAAGGTGACAAGACTTTCTAAAGATACATTAATGAAAGGAGAAAGTCCAGAGGGGGTATTTCTAAGATCAAAGGAGATAAGGGGGCGTGTGAGGAAGAGGACCATGTAAAAGCATTTATCCTTAATAGATACTTCTACTCAGTATTTACTGAGGAGAAAGTAGGGCAGAGCCCACAGCTCAGCACCATGGACACAAGAGGAAGGGAGGTGTGCACTAGTCCCTTCACAAAAGAAAGGGTCCTACAAGAGTTCGATAAGCTCAGGGTGGACAAGAAAATGGGACCTGATGGCATACATCCCAGGGTACTAAGGGAGCTAAGGGTGGATCTAGCAGAACCATTATTACCACTGTTTAGTGAGTCTCTGAGCACAGGAGAGGTCCTAGAAGACTGGGGAATGGCTCATGTGATCCCGCTCCACAAGAGTGGTAGCAGGGAGGAGGCAGGGAACTACAGATTGTCACGACCCCACTCTGCAGGTCAGGCCCTCTGCTCCCACAGTGCCAACCTCTGAGCACAGTATTGTGAACAGTTAACAGAACAGGGTAATCCTCCTTGCTGTTTTTCTGTCTGAATCACCTTTGCTCTCAAGTTCTGGAGGGATTCAAACTGTGAACCTTATACTAGCGTACCCAAATGTACAGGCTCAGATAATCTGCTCTTCGGGGGATGCCAGATATCTTTCACCAAGGGCACCTAACCAGGTATCCAAAATGAACCCTGAAAACTCTATGAAAGACCTTAGGAAAATTCTTACCTTTTTCCAGTTCAATAACACTATTAAGCTTATGCACAGTTGTCAACTTTAACCATCTAAACTTCACATGCAAAAGAAAGAATTTCAATGGCACACCAGGCAGTCTCTTTAAATATAGATTTACTTAAAAATGGATAAAAAAATATGTAAAATGTAAACACAGAAGCATATATCACAAAGCATGCAATCACTTAAAAGAACAAGGTTGAAATACAAACATGAACTCCTGCCACACTACAATTAGACTTGTCTAATGTATTATTACCTTCTTACAGTGCTGTAGTTAGATGTTCCAGAGTCCAACAGGAATGTGTCTAAAGATCAGATACAGAATAGTTTAAACTGTCTCTAAACCTGCCCCTTCCATGATGTCACCTAGCTCCTCCTTGTATATTAAAAAATATACAACCAGGATGTCTTATCACTCAGGAGGTACATTAAATAAGGTGACATCAGCAAAAACTCATTTCCCAATATGTCTCTTTAATCTTGAGTCTTTCCTTTGATCTAGTGTGGTTTCCTGCTTTTCAAAGACATCACAGGACTTTTACAACTCTGCAATTTTCTCACCTAGAGGTCATATAGCTTCTTTTAGCACAAGACGTCATAAAATGGATATTTTAGTTCCTGGCTTCAAAGTCATAAAATGGATATTTTAGTTTCAGGCTTCAAAGCAACATAGATCATAAACAAGGCTGTAAAATGCGACTTCTTGGAAGTTAATCACATTACAGAGATCTGCTGTTTAACATATCCTGTCATTCGAGCTGAAACCTGGTGGGGGGAGGCTCATCCCAGGAGCACAGGATGTCTCATGACAGACAATCACATTCTACATTTTTTATATTACAAAAATCATAGAGCAATCAGAACCAGCTGGCAAAGTGGCACAATCCTCCCTACCTAGACTGAATTTGGGGGCTCTATCCCCCACATTTGATGAGCTTCCCAAATTAGTTCACTCCTCATAGATGCCCAATAAGCCATTTCAGTTCTGATTTTTCCCTCCAACCCTATGTAGGATTGTCATATCATAACCTTGTAAGGCAATATTTTCTCCCCAACAGTAAAGTCTTGTACAGTGACATATTTATTGGGTACAAGCTGACCAGGCTCTACCAGATCCCCTTTTTCCAATGTCGGGGATGCCCCTGTGTCCCTTAACCCTTGTGTCTGCACACCATTCACCGTGACTGGGTGCATGTGTTCCTTCATGTTCATAGGCATGCTTCCAGGGACACACAAACAACCCACTTGCTTCCTACCACCACCTTGCATATTGCTCATCCTTTTGGGATACTGTCTGGCAATATGCCCAGTTTCTTTACACAACCAACATTCATTTCTTTTCTCAGAGAAATCTTTTCTCTGAAACCTGGGGCTAACTGGTTTCAGTGGAGGCAGTGAGGATTTTAGCTGCTCTGAAGGCATGCTTTTCCCTTTCTGCACTGCCACACCCTCCCCATTTGCTCTCAGAGCAGGTCTGCTCTTGGCATAGTGGTCCGAGAGTTCAGCAGCCTCTTGCACTGTTTTCGGATCTCAGTACTCCAGCCAGGTTTTCAGCTCTGCTGGGCATGCCCAAAAAAACTGTTCTAGCAAAACAGCATTTTCAATTTTATCCACAGAGTTTGCTTCAATTCCTTCCCCCAACATTTTAAAAATGGACGTTGTTTTGTGGTTAGCTACTCATAGCTCATATCAGGGCTTCTCCAGAGCTTACAGAATTTAGCTCTGTATCCTTCAGCAGTTAAATATATTTTTTTAAAGTGCAGCTTTAAGTTTGCTGTAATCATTACTGTCCTCATTGTCCATTTGACCCAATACATCCCGAGCTTTCCCAGTAAGTAGTGGGGATAGCTGGAAGCTCCAGGACTCTCTAGGAATTTTTGTCTGAATACAACCTTTTTCAAAGGAATTTAAAAAGGCATTTATATCCTCCCCCTTGTTAAATTCAGCTATCAATGTGAAATTCAATTTGTAACTCAGTCCTGTAGTTTCAGTTACACCCAAGCCACTTGCCTGCTCTGGTGCAGGTGGTTGGAGTCGTAGCTTCTCCAGTTCATATCGCCTCTTGTGCTCTTGCTCCTTACGGTCTGCCTCTCACTGTTCACGGTCCACCTCTCAATATTCTTGCTCCCTCTTCTCCTCTGCAGTTCGCTGGCACTCACGCGCCTCACGGTCAGCCTCTCGCTGTTCACATTATCTCTTCTCCTGGAACTCCAGCTCCATTCTGCACAACTCAATCTGCAGCCTGAGTACTTCTGGCTCCAGAATGCTGCTGATCTTCCCCTGCTACTGTGGTCCTTCACTGGCACTGGCCCTGCTGTCATCCTCATCGGATCTGGACACTGCACTGGCCGCTAGCCCTTCCACACTCAAAGTTTGGTCTTTTACAGTCACAGTCAGTGACTCAGTGCTCTGGGTATCTGCTACCATCAGGGTATCCACAAGGTTCTGCTTTGTGGCTCTCACCTCGTACAGGACTCGTCTGTCCCTGCTCAACTGCCTCAAGTGGTCTACAGTGTGTCCGCTGTAGTTGGAAGCCATCTTCTTCCTTAACTACTGCTACTCTAACTTGCACTTTATAAAAAAAAATAAAACATGTAGGAACTTGACTGTAAGCCAAATAATATAGTTCTGTTTCTTTTTAAAAAAATCACTGTCTTTTTTTTTTTGCAAGTGAGCTGTACAGTATCAAGCTGACACGCTGAACAATTAAATCTTGTATTACCAAATTTATCAGCACTGCTGCCAACCAATCTGTCACAACTCCACTCAGCAGGTCAGGCCCTCTGCTCCCACAGTGCCAACCTCCAAACGCAGTACTGTGAACAGTTAACAGAACAGGGTAATCCTCCTGTCTATTTGTGGGTTCAAATCACCTTTGGCCTCAAGTTCTGGAGGGATTCAAACTGTGAACCTTATGCTAGCATACCCACATGTACAGGCTCAGATAATCTGCTCTTCGGGGGATGCCAGCTATTTTTCACCAAGGGCACCTAACCAGGTATCCAAAATCAGCCCTAAAACTCTATGGAAGACCTTAAGAAAATTATTACCTTTTTCCAGTACAGTAACACCATTAAGCTTATGCACAGTTGCCAACTTTAACCATCTATACTTCACATGCAAAAAAAAAGAATTTCAATGGCACACCAGGCAGTCTCTTCAAATATAGATTTACTTAAAAATGGATAAATAAAATATGTAAAATGTAAACACAGAACCATATATCACAAAGCATGCAATCACTTAAAAGAACAAGGTTAAAATACAAACATAAACTCCTAACACACTACAATTAGACTTGACTGTCTAATGTATGATTACCTTCTTACAGTGCTGTAGTTAGATGTTGTTTCAGAGTCCAACAGGAATGTGTCTAAAGATCAGATACAGAATAGTTTAAACTGTCTCTAAACCTGCCCCTTCCATGATGTCACCTAGCTCCTCCTTGTATATTAGAAATTATACAACCAGGATGTCTTATCACTCAGGAGATACATTAAATAAGGTGACATCAGCAAAAACTCATTTCCCTATATGTCGCTTTAACCTTGAGTCTGTCCTTTGATCTAGTGTGGTTTTCTGCTTTTCAAAGACAACACAGGACTTTTACAACTCTGCAATTTTCTCACCTAGAGGTCGTATAGCTTCTTTTAGTACAAGATGTCATAAAATGGATATTTTAGTTCCTGGCTTCAAAGCAACATAGATCATAAACAAGGCTATAAAATGCGACTTCTTGGAAGTTAATCACATTACAGAGATCTGCTGTTTAACATATCCTGTCATTTGAGCTGAAACCTGGTGGGGGGGGCTCATCCCAGGAGCACAGGATGTCTCATGACAGACAATCACACTCTACATTTTTTATATTACAAAAATCATAGAGCAATCAGAACCAGCTGGCCAAGTGTCACAATCCTCCCTACCTAGACTGAATTTGGGGGCTCTATACCCTGCATGGGATGAGCTTCCCAAATTAGTTCACTCCTCATAGATGCCCAATAAGCCATTGCTGTTCTGATTTTTCCCTCTAGCCCTATGTAGGATTGTCATGTCGTAACCTTGTAAGGTAAGACTGCATCTTAACAGTCTACCATTAGTTTTTCCCATTTGCATCAGCCAAACCAAGGGGCTGTGGTCAGTTTGTACCACAAAATGCTGCCCATATAAGTATGGCTCTAGCTTCTTTAGGGACCACACTATGGTAAGACACTCATTTTCCACAGTAGTGTATGCCTGCTCCCTGGGAAGTAACTTTTTACTCAGGTACACTATGGGGTGATCTTTCCCTTGGTTGGATGTCTGACTCAGTACTGCCCCAATACCCACATCTGAGGCATCAGTCTGAACTATAAAAGAGCTGCTGTAGTCAGGACCTGTCAATACAGGAGTACTGCACAGTGCCTCCTTCAGTCGGGTAAAGGCTTCCTCACAGGCTGGTTCCCAGGTAATTTTCTTTGGCATCCTTTTCTTTACCAGGTCAGATAGGGGAGCAGCCAGGGTACTGTAATTTGGTACAAATGTCCTATAGTACCCTGCTGTCCCTAAAAAATGACTGACCTGCTTCTGCATTTCTGGTCTGGGCCACACCTGGATCACCTCTATTTTTATTTGGTTAGGACGGAGCTGTCCCCGGCCTACCACATTCTCAAGGTATGCCACTTCTCCCATGGCCACCTGGCACTTCTCAGCTTTGACAGTGAGTCCGGTCCTCTGTATCCTGCCCAGCACTTCCCTAAGGTGGGACAGGTGTTTCTCCCAGCTGGCACTAAAGATGGCAATGTCATCCAGGTACGCCATGGTGTACTCCTCAGCATCATTCAACACCTGGTTCACCAACCTTTGAAAAGTAGCTGGGGTGTTCTTCATTCTGAAAGGCATTACTTTAAATTCAAATAAGCCTATTGGAGTGATGAAGGCCGACCTCTCCTTAGCTCTGTCTGTTAACTCTACCTGCCAATACCCCTTGGTCAGGTCAATGGTCGTAAGGTAGGTCACCCTTCCCAACTTGTCCAGGAGTTCATCCATCCAGGGCATCAGGTGGGCATAAGACTTTATGACTGCATTCAGTCCATGATAGTCCATACAGAAATGAGTAGAGCCATCTGGCTTGGGCACAAGGACTACGGGTGAGGCCCAGGGACTGTGGGATCTCTTGATTACCCTTAAATCCAGCTCTACTCCACTTTCCTCCTAATGTCCTTTTGGACTGTCTCTGACACCAGATATGCTGTCTGCTGTATGGGCATCTGTGTCCCTGTCTCCACATCATGTGTCACTAAGGGGGTTAGTCCAGGCTTGGCGTTAAACAGGGGGGCAAAGTCTGCTAAAACCTCCCTTACTTCCTGGATCTTGTCCAGGGCCAGCTGGGGAGACAATTTTACTGCATCCACAGAGGACTCCCACTTGCTTTCTTCCAGCAAGTCCAGAAGGGTGTCTCCTTCATCCATCCCCTCCCCCGGACTACACACTGCAAACACCATGTCAGCCTTGTTAGCATATGGCTGCATCATGTTGACATGAAACATCCTTTCTGCCTGTCTGTCTTCTGTCAGGCAACTCTGTAATATAGTTCATGTCATTTACCTTCCAAACTACTTTGTACAGTCCTGCCCACTCAGCCTGCAGTTTGTCTTTCCTGACTGAAATAAGGACCATGACTTCCTGACCCACCATGTATGAGTGAGTGCTGGCTCTGCGGTTGTACCACACTTTTTGTTTCTGTTGGGCAGCTGCCAGGTTGATCTGGGCTGTCACCATAAGCTCCTTCAGCCTTTCCCTAAATCTAAGGTCGTAATCCACTATGGGGGTTCCCTGGGTGGTGTGCTTGCCTTCCCAGTCCTCCTGGATCAAGCCTAGAGGCCCACATACCCGGCATCCATATAAGAGTTTGAAGGAACAAAATCCTGTCGACTCTTGGGGCACCTCCCTGTATGCAAACAATAGGTGGGGAAGATATTTCTCCCAGTCCCTCCCATGCTGTTCAGCAAATGCCTGGAGCATGGACTTAAGGGTACAATTAAATATTTCCATAAGCCCATTGGCTTGTGGGTGATACCGTGTTGTGCATTTCTGTACCACTCACACTTCTCCCACAAACATTTCATCGGATCCGACATGAAGGAACCCCCTTGATTGGTGACACTCTCCTGCAGAAACCCAACACAGAAGAAAATCCCAAGTAAGGCATTTGTCACTTTGTCTGTCCTCAGTGAGGATAGGGTGACTGCCTCTGGGTACTGGGTAGCATAATCTACCACAGTTAGGATGAATCTCTTCCCTGAGGAGCTGGTTATATTGAAAGGTCCCACAATATCCATTCCCACCCTCTGGAATGCCTCCTCCACTATGGGCAATGGAATCAGGGCGGCTTGGGTTTTCTTGCCTGCCTTCCCTATTTCTTGACACCGGTGACAAGACCTGCAGCACTCCTTCACCTGCTGGGTAAAGTTGGGCCAATAGAAATTCTGGGCCAACCGCTGCATTTTGTGCATGATTTCCAGATGACCAGACAAGGGAATATCATGTGCAATCTTGAGCAATTGCTTATGATACCCTTGGGAAATGACAAGCTGCCTGCCTATCACTCCTCTCTTTGTCTGCACAGCCTGAGTATACATCAGTCCATTTTCCCAATAAATCTTATGTCTGCCATCACCTCCCTGTGCTCCATCAGAGTCTGCCCAAGCCCTCAGCTTCTCTAGACTAGGGTCACTTTTCTGAGCAGCTGCAAACTCCTTACACATTCCCAAAGTATGGGACAGGTCCCCTTCTGTCTCTAAACGAGGGTCCCTAGCACTAGTGTCAGGGCACTCAAGATCACTGTCATTTCTAACCCTCTGACAATAGGTCACCCCTCCCTATTCAGAGTAACCCTCTTTAGCTATGTGGTTAACTGCTACTGGGAAAATTTCTACCCCCTTTTCATTAGTCTTCTTTTAACACCAGTTGAAATTAACTTTCCTTCCTCTGAAGATGTCCTAAAATTGATATTTTAGTTCCTGGCTTCAAAGCAACACAGATCATAAACAAGGCTATAAAATGAGATTTATTGGAAGTTAATCACATTACACAGATCTGCTGTTTAACATATCCTGTCATTTGAGCTGAAACTTGGGGGGGGGGGTCATCATCCCAGGAGCACAGGATGTCTCATGACAGACAATCACACTCTACATTTTTTATATCACAAAAAGCATAGAACAATCAGAACCAGCTGGCCAAGTGTCACTCAGACCAGTCAGTCTCACCTCAGTAGTGGGCAAGATTATGGAGGAACTTCTTAAGGAAAGGATAGTGCAACACCTGGAATACATAGGAGCACAGGATCCAAGACAGCATGGGTTTACAACAGGAAGGTCCTGTCAAACTAATCTCATAGATTTCTTTGACTGGGTAACCAAAATGGTGGACCAAGGGGGAGCAGTTGATGCCACCTACCTTGACTTCAGCAAAGCTTTCTGTACTGTTCCACATAGAAGATTGATTAATAAGTTGGGTAGGCTCGGTGTGAGTCAGAAGTTGGTCAACTGGGTGGTAAACTGGTTGACAGGCAGAAAACAGAGAGTGGTGGTAAATGGTATACAGTCAGTAGAGATGCAAGTCACAAGTTGGGTACCTCAGGGATCTGTCCTGGGGCCAGTCCTCTTCAATATCTTCATCAGTGACATTGCAGATAGACCAGAGGGTAAGGTTTGTCTGTTTGCAGATGACACCAAGATCTGCAACAGAGTAGATGATCCAGATGGGATAGGCAGAATGAGAAGAGATCTGGATAAACTGGCAAAATGGTTGGAAGAGTGGCAACTGGTGTTTAACGCAAAGAAGTGCAAGATCATGCACATGGTGAAGAGAAACCCTGAAGCCACCTGTAGGTTGGGAGGTGAGTTGCTGGCAGTCACAAGGGAAGAAAGAGACTAGGACATCATCATCCCAGATGACCTGAAATCATTCAACCAGACCACTAAAGCAGTAGGTAAGGCTAGGTTAATGCTGGGATGTATTAGTAGGGGTATCACAAGTCTTAAGAGGGAGGTAAAAATCCCTCTTTACAAGACACTGGTTAGGCCCCATCTGGAGTACTGCATGCAGTACTGGCGACCACACCTTCACAAGGACATTAATCAAATTGAGGCAGTCCAGAGAAGGGCAACCAAAATGGTGCAGGGACTGCATCAGAAAACATATGAGGACAGATTAATGGAACTCAAAATGTATACTCTGGAGCAAAGGAGGGAGAGAGGTGACATGATTGAAACATTCAAATACCTTAAGGGCATTAACAAGGTGAAAGAGTCTAACATGTTTCAATGTAAGAAAAATAGTAGGACAAGAGGACACAGCATGAAATTAGACAGAGGCCGATTAAGGGGTACTGTGAGGAAGTTCTTTTTCACAGAAAGGGTGGTGCATGCATGGAATGGCCTACCTCAGGAAGTGCAGGGCTTCAGACAGGCATGGGGTAGGCATAGGGGAGCAATACAGATGAGTATGAATAGATAGGCCATTGACAGAGAAAATGCCAATGGCACATTCATAAGGTAGAAAAGAAATGGGCAGACCGGATGGGCCTTGCAGTCCTTATCTGCTGTCAACTTCTATGTTTCTATGCTAAGACTTGGGCATTCTTGTCCCTCTGCTTATCTGTGATCTGAATTAGGCCTTACAAACCTAAGGGCAAAAATGGACTCCAGAAATCTGAACTATTGGACCAAGATCACCAGAACTTCTGAAGAAATGGGGATAAAACAATGTCTTACTGAAAAGGTCTTTTAGTTCAACTTGGGATATAGAGGAGACTATTGGTATCCAAAACTTGTATTGCTTTTTGTTAAGTATTCTATAGTAAACTTGAAGAAAATGTTTGACAACGGCATCACCTTAAGTCTTAGATATAAGAAATACATTATGAAAAGAGTAATGAACTATTGGAATTTTGAAGAACTGAAGTGTATTGCAGAATCATGTTATTCAAATCGGATCAGTAAAAATAATTTTTACTTTTGTTATAAAACATGCCTAGACATATTGGTCAATAATAAACTAAGGCCTACATTCTTAAAATAATAAATATGAGCAATTCCCCAGCAATGCTTTGTTACATAGATGTAACAAAGAAACAAATATTTCTGACATTTGTGATTGCCCAGTTGGAGGTAGGAAGGACTTAATCCATGTTATGTGGTACTGTACATATTATGTTAAAGAAAGATTGTATTGGCTGTGAGAGTTTAACAGCATGTTGTATCAGCTTGATAAAATGACGTTAACTACAATACTTTTGCACACTGCTGATGCTCCAACCATTGAGAAACTAGCAAATTACTTTAATGCAATAGGGAAGGTAAAGCAAAGAATGGTAGTAATTGTATAATCTTTCTTTGATAGATTAGGTTTTGATATGTCATTTAATTTTTTGTGCAATATGATGTCTGTGATGTCATAACTTATTTGTGTATTTACTGCTTTTAATTGCAATAGCCTTAGGGCTACACAATAAACCTGAAACTTGAAACTCTGGCTTGCAGCAAAAGCAGTCTCCAACACTCTTTCCCCACCGAAGGGAAACATAGGTCGCTAGTTACTTTATTCTCAGCTGCAGACACTGTTTGAATTAAGGCTGTGACCTCACAGTCTCTGTTCTCCAGCGGGCAAACTCCACTTTCTCTTTCAATGCTGCTGGACATGCACGTTCTCTCTCTCTCTCTCTCTAGGGCAGCAAAGTCTCAGGCTGTGGATTCTCCAAAATTACCCACAGCCGCAGGTTCAGATCTCACCCAGGAAATCACCTACACAATCCAGTTCTGTTCACTGGACTTATTTGCTTTTCACAGGCACTCTACAGCTTTCTAACTCTGGGGCCAGCAAGGCCGTTGAGCAAATGGCAGGCCTTTAGGGCTAGCAAGGCCACAACAGTCACTCTGCTACCTAGATTTCAGTAAGGCCTTCAACATTATTCCACATAGGAAACTCATAAACAAACTGGACAGCCTAGGAGTGGGACTAAAAGTAATAAACTGGGTAAGAAATAGGTTGGAGGATAGGCAATAGAGGGCAGTGGTAAAACGGAGTTCACTCGGAGGAAGGGAGGATGACTAGCCAGATGCTGCAAGGATCAGTACTGGGACCAGTTCTCTTTAATATCTTTATAAGTGACATTGCAGAGGGACTAGAAGGGAAGGTGTGTCTTTTAGCAGATGACACAAAAATCTGCAATAGAGAGGACACTCTGGGTGTGTGTGGAAAAAGTGAATAGAGATCTAGGTAAGCTTGAGGAGTGGTCTCAAAAGAAGCAACTAAGTTTCAATGCAAAAAAAAGCAAAATGGTGCACTTGGGGCATGGAAACCCTGGGTCAGAGTACAAAGTGAGGGTAGTAGTACTGGTGACCACCCAACAGGAAAGAGATCTGAGTGGAGCGGGGACGCTAGAAAGCCATCTTCCAGGCAGGACGTACCCAGACTGACCTCTCTTTGGCAGTGCAATGTTTTACGAATATAACTTTATTTAAAGTTAAAATTGTTAATTTCAAAGTGCTTCACTCACTGCAGTTTGCTATTCTGAGAAAAATAATCCCTTTTAATCCATGGGTAGACTGAAACAGCAACAATCTGGACAACCAAAAGACCCACAGCTGACAACAAGCAAGGCTGCAGGTGCTCTGAGAGGTAATGCTACACCACCAATAGAACCTCCGTGGCAGATGATGTTAGAATCCATACGGGCCAGGGATTCTAAAACTTGAAAAAACTCTGCAAAAGTCAGAACCTCATGATTCAGCTCTTAAAGCTGAAAGCTGAAAGCTCATTTTCTCAGGAAGGACATACAGTAGCTGGCTGTTTGTGTTTGTCTCTGTCAGTAGTTTAGTTTTTGTGGTTTTTCATGTGTTTCTACTTGGAGGAATTGGACCATTCTTGGACATAACATCTATGAACATTTCATGGACTAAGAAACTACAAAACATCACCACCAGGTATAGGAATTCTCATCATAAATCAACTTTTTTGAAAGACATCAAAAAGCAAAAGTGAGGTCAGTAAATCTTTCTTACAAGTTTCTGGGTTGCGGAGTGCTGCATTGAATCCACATTTCCATCTCACTTTCTTAAAGGATGTGTGCATGTCTTTGAGGTCTATTCACAACTGTTTTGGAGAACAAAGGGAAGATTCTAACAAAGGATTTTTACATCCTGCATATGCCCTAGGCTAATGTTCATCACCTTCAGGAATTTAACACTTTCTGGGTCTTTGATTTACAGTACAAATCAGTTTTCTGGTCCACAGTAGCTCACCACGAGTCACTCAGGAACACTCACCCTTGCTACAGTAAACATTTGCAGTCTCCTCTACCTCTCACACTAACCATTCAAGCTCGACACCAGCAACCTGGCACCATGACAAATCCTCCCTACCCTCACTTGTGGCACCCTCCTACAAAGGACTGGGAGAAAATGACAGCTCACGCCACTGAAAAGTTGACAAATCGACACCTACTCCTAGCCATTACCCTACGCTGGGACCCTAAACGACTACACTGTACTCTAACAAGAAACAGAGGCATTACATGATATACTATGAGCTGCAGCAGATGTCCGTTAAACTCCTGCTCCTCCTCCTTCTGATGTCAGGAAGTGTCCATTCAAACCCTGGCCCTGTTTCTACCAGGGTAACAAATCTAGCAAAAATGGAGGGGGGTCTCACCATCGCCACCTTAAATATCTGTAGCCTCCTTCCAAAACTGGCATCCCTTCAAGTCTTTGCCAGTCAACACAATCCCGACATACTAGCTATTGCTGAAACCTGGCTGACACTAAGCACTCCGGACCATGCCATCTCTCTACAAGGCTACAATATTTTCAGACTGGACAGAACTAATAAAAGGGGGGGTTGTGCTATTTACATTAAGGACAACCTGTCTAGCCACCCTGTCTGCTTTTCCACCACTAACTCCTCTGTGCAATTTCTCCCTGTCAAGCTACTACTTGGTGCCCAAAATAAAGTGCTTACTGTGGCAGCTGTCTATATCCCTCCTAAAGATCCAGGGTCCGGCCTCCAGACTATTCTTGAATTTGTAAGATCGCAACCACCTGACACTGAGCTCCTTCTCCTTGGTGACTTTAATATAAACTGGCTCGCATCAGACGTTGGGTCCCTCAAAGATGCTATCCTAGCAGCTAACCTAGCAGATGGTGAGCTCCCCACTAGAAAAAACTACAAAACTGGAACTTGCACTCTCATTGACTGGATCCTTGCTAGCCAACCAGCCCGCATAAAAAACACAGCTGTTCTCCCAGACTCTCTCAATGACCACTCCCCTGTGATCTGTACCTGGACAAATAAGTTCCAAAAACCACCTCCAAAAACCTCAAGCAGAGTGCTACCCTATGGAAACCTTACTAAGCTCAAGACCTGTCTTTTACAGCAAGACTGGTTCCCAATATACAATACTCTAGATGTTGACGCAGCCCTAGATTATTTTATCACAACTTTCAACACTGCCTGTGACACCTATGTACCAGTAAAAAAGCATAAAATCAAAGCGCTCTCAAATCCCTGGCTCATGGCCAAACTACTGGCCCAACTCAAAGCTCGGTACCACCTCTGGGCCATATCCAGAGCCATAGGCTCCTTGACAGATATCCAGAAGTATAAACAGGCACGAAACCAATGTACCAAACAAATCCGACTAATGAAGAGCTCCTATTTCAAAAATGCCCTCGCAAACTCCTGGGGTGATGGGAGATCATTCTGGGCCAACATCAGAAATATCACGGGTAAGCAGTCCAAATCCTCTCCCACCATAATGACTGTCAATGGAACCACTACCCTAGACCCAATGGTCATGGCAAAGGTCTTAAATAAAACTTTCACTGACCTCAGTGGGGTCCTCCCACTGGACTTCTTCTCTGACACGGACTCACCAAAACCAACATCTCTCCCTCCCACTGACCAACAGCTTTTCACTTCAAAATAGTTAAGGCACATGAGAGTCTACAAATATATAAAAGCTATCTCTAAATCCAGAGCAAGTAGCGATACTATTGATCTTAAAATTCTGTCCCTTACCCTGGAAGAGGTGGTGCACCTACTCACCAAAATTTTCAATCTCTCCCTCTGCCTTAGTCAATTTCCCAGCAAATGGAAGTCTGCTATAGTCACACCAGTGTTCAAAAGTGGCGACAAGTCCCTACCAGGAAACTATCGGCCTATATCTATACTTCCACCCCTCTCCAAGGCCCTCGAATGCATTGTGGCTGACCAACTCTAACATACTCTGCTTGCAGCAACATGGATTTAGGAAAGGACACAGTACGTCGACCGCCCTACTGGAATTCTCAGGAGAAATTCACACTGTCTTGGACAAAGAATATCAAACCGGAGCTGTTTTCGTTGACCTAACAAAGGTGTCTGATACTGTTCACCATGGCTTACTTATCACACAACTACACAGTCTTGGGCTTTCAGAAGGACCAGACACCTGGGCTAAAAGTTACCTGGCCCAATGCTCTCAATCAGTAAGAATCTCAGAAGTTCCCTCAGACTCAAAACCGGTCCTCTCAGGTGTTCCACAGGGGTCAATCCTATGACCCCTCCTTTTCATCCTTTTCCTAAACTCTCTCCCCAAATCCTGCCTGGAACAAATAATCCTTTATGCTGATGATGCCGTGATTCTCTCCTCTCATAAGAACCCGAAACCCTTACTCCAGAGCCTGCAACTTGCTTTCTCCAATGTTGAAAAGTGGTTCCTAGATCACAAGCTGGTCCTAAATCACAAAAAATAAGATCCATGCTTTCTCCAGTCCACAAAACAGAAAAAGACAAATTCCACTTACTATCAAAACATACAGGAAATACCCTTGAACAAGTGTCAACATTTAAATACCTTGGAATCACCTTTGATCAAGGTCTTACCTTGCAACCCACGTTGATAACACAGCGAAGCGTGAACCAAGCGCATTGGTATCCTGTTCGAAACCACAATTCCTTACCCAAGCTGCGCTGAGGATTGCTGTCCAAAGCTCTGTCATCTCAATCATAGACTATGGCTTAGTTATCTATGGCTCTGCCACTACCACCGCACTAAGGTGCGTCACAACCACCCTAAACAAGGCCTGTCGGCTGCTCACTGGAGCACAAAGACGTACTCATACATGTGAGCTTTACACTGAAACAGGATGGTTGCAACTGTCAAATCGCATAAGGTTGATGTTTGATGGCAAAAAAATCCATCTTGGGCCGCACTCCGTCGTGTATCCTAGACCTACTTTGCCCAAATACCAGCATCCGTCCCACCAGAAGATCAGAACACCAGCCTGTCCAGGTCCCCAGATGCCGGACCACACAGGGCCAAAGAGATTTTGCCAATCGTGCCCCCAGCTGGTACAATGCCCTGAGCTCACTCATTACATCCTCCACATCACTAGCAGCTTTCAAATCTATGCTTTACTCTCACCTCTCAGCCTCTAGCTCCTGTGACTGCTTTGACTAATGATTCTTCCCTCATGGCTGTTTTTACTGTTTTCTTCCTCCTCCTCCTCCTCCTCCTTTCTTGACAAAGGCATCTGAGTACCTCTAACTACTCTAAGTCTGCTCCCTTCCCCATATCTCCTCCTACCCTTCCCACCTTGACCATTTCTCCAACGTTTTGTTTTTTTCCTGTGATGTACTGTATTATACTGGCTTATTGAAACCTTTATAATTTGCTGACCATTCTATGTAACATGTCTTGTTTGTTTGTACATTGATGACGTGGAACTTTTGTAAAAGAGCCTTTGGCTCAAAGGTAATAATTCCTAGAACAATAAGCTAAACTAAACTAAAGCATTGACAGGTACAGTTACCAATTCTGAAAAAATGGATTAATACTTCCATAGAGGGAGCCAGTTTGACCAAAGAAAATGTGCAACTCCATTCCCACATGGAGTCTCTGGAAAACAAACTCTGCTCTCAGAACATTCACTTGATAGTAGTACTGGAGGGATCCGAGGGCCCTAACTTGCTCCAATATTTAATTCAATGACTAGAGGGTGGCCTGCCGACTTTGGAAGGCATGGACTGGTGTGCCTTCAGGCGGGTCTATCGGGTGAACCCACGTGTCTGCCCTGACACATTGAATCAGCCATGCACTATCCTCCTTAAAACACCTGGATCAGAGATATGGGACTTCATTATTTCTTACAGATTACTGGAGCAGATGTTAAGTTGTTCCCAGATCACTCCTTTCAAACGAGGACTCACTGCAAATGCTTTGATGAGGTGTGGCAGCGCTTCTGAGCACAAGGGACAGTGCATTAATTTTTTTTCAGCCTGGTTCAGTGTGGTATATAGAGGCAAAACCTGGCAATTAATCAATCCCAAGGATGACGGTCAATGGACCAAAAAGACAGAAGTCAAATTTGCGGCACGTCAGAAGTCCCAGGCAACCCAGGAGTCTTAAGAAGCTGAAGTTTAAGCGATGTGAGACTTGCTTTCACTGAGACATTTCACTTTGTTTGAATTTGGGAGTACTGTATTTATGAAAAGCTTCCTTTTAAATTTCCAGGAAAGCTACCATACTTGCTGTTGTCCTTCTTGGGTAGCACTTACTGTGAAGGGTGCACTTGTCACAGATTTTTCTACTGTTTAATATGAGGATATGAGATTGTCAGTCCCGGTGGACCCTTCCACCATTTTGGGCTCCCACTCGCAATTTTATTTGCCACAGTCTCCTATGCTAGACGATATTGTCTGCAAAGTTCTTTAAGTTGCGTTTGTATGCAGTTTTTTCAGAATTAATGCTGCAGTGCTATGTTATACACTTCGCTGTTTCTCAGTTGTTTACCCCTTGTTCATTCATAGTTCTCATTACTTTATTGGGACTTGTGATTCGATGTACATGCCTATGGGGATCACTAGAGTCAGTACTAGATATTCTTCTCCCTAATATTGTATTCCAAGTTTATATAGCAGTCTATATAGACTGTGCTTTTTTTTTTCTCTCTCACTGTTATTTCTCCCTAATGGAAACACTTGGCCATTGAAGAGGCTGGCATTTCTTGGAACTGTACTGAATTTGGTGAAAATCAAAGACTCACAGTAGAATCCACCCTATTCCTATTGTACAAGATTACATGGTACTCTACTGTGTTATTTAACATTTTGTGGATGTATTCTGTTTTTTACTACATGTCCACTGTCTTTCCTACTACCATGCATGAGCAAAATAGATACTGATTGTCTGTTTATTCAGAAAATTGTTAAATAAAAAGTTAAAAAAAAAAGGAAAGAGATGAGTGTTAACATATCTGATGACCTAAAGGTGGCCAAACAGTGTGGCAAGGCAGTGGGAAGAACCAGTGGGATGCTAGGGTGAACGAGGGAGGTGGGGTATCACCAGCAGAAAGAGGGAGGTGGTGATAGCTCTGCATCAGTCTCTGGTGAGACCCCACCTAGAGTACTGTGCCCAATTCTGGAGTCCTCAGTTCTGAAAGGATATAAACAGAGTTGAGGCAGTCCAGAGGAGGACAACTAAAATGATGGGGGTTCTGCATCAAAAGCCCTACGAGGTGAGATTGAAGGATCTCAATATGTACAGACTGGATGAAAGGAGGGAGTGGATGGATATGATAGAGATTTTCAAATACCTCAAGGGTATAAATAAGGTTCAAGAGGAAAGCCTTTTTTCAGATAAAAGGATGCACGAGAGCAAGGGTTCATGTGATGAAACTGGAGTGGGGTAGAATCAAGGGAAATGTAAGGGAACACTTCTTCACAGAAAGGGTGGTGGATGCCTGAAACAGCCTCCCTGAAGAGGTGGTGGGAGCAAAAACTAATGGGATTGAAGAAGGCATGGGATAGATATAAGGGAACCTTGGAAGCAAGGAAAGGGGGAGGTAAAGCCAGAGGTCACATAGGGTCTATAGTGTGATAGTAGGTAGGGAACATGGGCAGACTAGGTGGGCCAAGTGGTCCTTATCTGCTGTCAAATTCTATGTTACTATTTTTCTGCTCTGTTCTCTCCAAAGTCCCTCAGAAATCTCCCCTTTTTGGCAGGGAAACAGCCCTCTTTATATTTTTTCTGCAGCCCCTTCCTGATTGACTGCACAGTTCCAAGGCTTCTAACTGCCTTCTGACACTACTCCGAGCAGCCCCCTCCTTCTGGAGTTCTAAGGGGTCCACCATATTTATTTACGTTTTTCAGTCCCAAACACAGAAATACCCTATTTCAACAATATGCCCTCCTTTGGGGGTAGAAATCTATTTCCCTCACACCCAGAGGCATTCCGACAGTGATCTCAGGCTCCACTGCCTGCCCTGGGGCAGGGGATAATATTAAATAGCAGCTGCTCAGCCAAGTACTATTTGGAAAGCCGTGGCTACTTTCAATTTTTTCTCTCCGTCCGGCCCAGTGGCATTGAGGGTTGAGGCACTGGACGCCACACCTCGCACCATGCCGGTGACCCGGGTTCAGGAATGAGCCTGGGTTGCTGGGGGTCGGCTGGGGAGGAGAAGGATTGAGCATCCGTAGGACAGCTCTCCTTCTCCAGGAAGGGGGCAGGATGCCTCTGTGGCCTAGTGGCCTCTAGCAGTGGCTGGGGGTGACGACAGGCCATGGACAGACTGGGGGACATGCAGTGGCAGACACCAGGAAGGGGCGCATGCGGTAGTGTGTATGCTCCTGTCCCTTGGCATCATTGCATGCCACAGATGTCCAAGGGGGAGAATAAATGGAAAAATATGGGCACCAGTCACGGCGGCTTGATGGCCGTCTCCGCAGGGGACTCGCCCAGCGCCGAGGGTGCACAGGTCTACTGGATCCAGTCCTGGTGTGAGAGTGTGAGGTGAGCTCTCCACCTCCCCACTATGGGGGTATGCTGCAGGCCCAAATATGGAGCCAGGGGTCCTTGGGACGGCGGCCAGAAGCCTCAGGAGGATGCCTGGAAGTGTGAGGTAAGCAGACTGGTGGCCAGGGGAAAAAAGTACCAAACAAAACCAATAAATTTTCTCTCCAGGCCGTACACGTGCAAAAAGCACCCAGCAGCCATGATTGTTTGCATTGGCTGGCCTCCCACTTCTTGGTTTCTCCCTGTACCAGACACTTCCCCCTGAGCACCCAGAGGTGCACACATGCAAACAACTGAACCTCAGCCTCCCCATGGCATGGGAATAAAGAGAACAAGCTAACAGCCACATCTGCATGGAACAAATGGGGCCCACAGGCCTGAATCCCACCATGGACCTCTGCTGGAAGCCCTCCAGTCCTGACCCAGCTGCAACGGGGACTGGAGGTAGAATTTGGATACTGCGGGGCCATGGCCCTTTGAGGTAAGCCCAACATGGGTTGGGGGCTTAACATGTGACAGTGATGCATCCAAGACCATTGATTCAGAGAGTAATACCTGCTGCAGCAACAATCTCTTGTTAAGTGCTGATAGCCTGGCTTCAACTAAATAACTCTTTTTAATACAAACTTTCCATTTTCTAAGTATGTGTGTAGGTGTAGCCAACTGGAGTGTTTTGTTTTTAAAGCTTTTGATTTTATTAAGCTACACACAAACATACCAAAAGCACACAGATCACCCCAGATTGCCAATGCTACAATTAGTAAAGACTCTAGCTGTTTCATTACAGAAGAGCCCCACTCAATTATCCCTCAGATGTTTGCCATCTGTAAATGTAGCCTTCATTAGAGCTCCCTGGACAAGTAAAGTTAATTAAAATCACAGCTCAATGGCTGTAAATGTGACAAAAAAAACAGCTCTTGTTTAATGAATGGTCCTGGATGCATCACTGTCATATGGGACAGGAGGCACTGTAGGAAACAGAAGAGCCATAGAAATGCAAATGTGGAGATTCCCAATGGCCATAAAACTAGTAGGCAAATAAAAGGTAAAAATCTCCTTACAGCAAACAAAGATAAGGACACACTAGGATACGTCTACAAATCAAAACACTGCACAACATATTTGTTTGTTTATTTTATTTATTTCATGTATTTATTTATTTTTATTTTGTTAACTGGGTAAGCCCACTGGGCTCACAAGGTCCTTTTTTCAGGGATGATCAGATATTGGTTACACAGAATCCTACTGGGTTCAAAACATTTAGGTGGTACAAGACAGGTTTTGGGTACACACATGGTGAGTCCACAGGTCTAAATCTTTTCACTACAGGACAAGTTTTGGGGTACAATCAAGGTCAGTCCATAGGTCTAAACACTTCTAATTACAATCCATGGCATTACAGCACACACTCCTGAAGGCAAGGAGGAAGCAGCAACAGGAAGCAGAGTAAATTAGTACAGGTTACAATTTACAAGTTACAATTGTATTAGATTGGAAGTAGCAGCCTACTGAATTTTAGATTATTGAGATTGTTGTTACGTTTTGATGGTAAAGAGAGATAGAAATGTATATATTTTTGAATGTTATAGTTATTTTATAAATCCAGAACAAATGATTTGATACCTTTTATTGGACCAACAAGGATGATACAAAAAGAACAAATAGCTTTAGCTTTCGGACCAACAAATCCTGCTTCGGAAACTTAATCAAGCTTAAGCTTCTGAATAAAGAGTTGTTGGTCAGAAAGCTAAAGCTATTTCTCTTTTTGTAACATCCTTGTTGGTCCAATAAAAGGTATCAAACCATTTGTTCTGGATAGTTATTTTATAGTTATGCATAACTAGAGGCTAGGAGAAGCTGGGCTGGGAGGATGTGGGGAATAGGTACATGTGTGGGAAGCAGGAGAGTAGTAAACTGCAATAGCTGTGGGGCAGAAGTCTTTCTGGGGGTGTTGTGGAGTAAAGGGGGATGTCCTGTGTGTAAGAGCCTGGAGCAGCTAAGGGCTGAAATAAGGCTGCTCAGATGGGAGCTGGGGAAGATGGTGTGGGAAGTCAGAGGAGCAGAGCAGTGGAGGGAAATTCAGAGGGGCAATGCCCAGGGGAGCAAGGGCATCAGGCAGGGGATGGGAGTGGGGAGGAGCACCCAGTATACAAGAGTATCTCTTCCTCAGAGGACTAGGGAACCCAGGGTGGAGGAATGGCAAATGGTAAGGGGAATGGGTGGGAATGTGAGAGTAGCATCAGGGGTGGGAAATTCTAAAGGGGTGCCTTTATTGAATAGATTTGCAGCAGGAGGTGAGGTAGGAGGTCAGGTTGAGTCAGGGCTGAGAGTAGTAGTACAGAGAAGTGGAGAGGGAACTAATTAGGTTGGGAAGGGAAGAGGAGGCAGGCAAAATGGAGTGGAGGATGGTGGGGAGGGAGAGAAAAGGAAAACAAGAGGGAAAAGAAAACTGAAAGCAGATACAGATTGTCAGAAGGGGAGAGGCAGAGTGGGAGATGGAAAAACAGTTAAGGGAATAAACTGTGGATGTGGAAATAAGTTCACCAGGGTGCAGAGGGAGCCGTTAGGTGGGGTAGCAGCTAGTACTGAAGGTAAGAAAGGAAGGACAGGGAGCACGGATGCAGGAGATGGAAGGGTGCCAATCATAGGGGACTCCATAATTAGGAGTATTCACTGGGGAAGGAAAGGGAACCCAAATGCAAGCAGGAGGGTGGTTTGTATGCCAGGGATGACAGCGGGGAAAGTGGGCCCAAGGATAAGGGAAATTGTAAAGGAAGTTGAGGTAAACCTTATTTAGTTATATGACCTAGCTGGGGAAGGGGTTGAGGTAGTGCAAAGTAGGTTCAGAGAGTTAAGGAAGATCTGCAGGGAGGATGGAAGTTCACTGGCCTTCTCAGAGGTGATACCAGTACCAAAGACCAGCACTGCCAGAAAAAGAAGAATAGAGAATTTTAATGACTGGCTGAGGAAATGGTGCAGGGAGGAGAAGATTATCTGTATTGGGGACTGGGAGGAGAGCTGGTCAAACAAAGCACATTTTTTACCAGACAGGCTACACCTCAGTAGGGAGGTTTTGAGGGTACTCAGGGACACACTGGGGGAATACAGAACCACTACACTTAATTTAAACTACTGAGGGGGGCAGCGGGCATGCAGTCCCACAGACACCGAGAGGAGGTCAGTGACCCCCCCCCCCACAGTGATGGAAGAGGTCTGGAGGGAGGAGGTGGAAGGGACAAGAACACAGTTAGCAAAGGGTGGAGGGAGTGAGGAACACAAAACAAGGGTACATGGAGGGGTGCACACAGAGAAAATAAATGTGAATAGAAGAATAGAGGGAAGAGAAGGAAGGTCAGATTCTAGGTGGAGGGTGGTGTCTCTGAATGCACAGAGTCTTGGAAACAAGATGGATGACCTGCAGGCACTATTAGCAGACAGGAGGGTGGACATAGCTGCAGTAACCGAGACTTGGGCAACATCACACCATTACTGGGACCTTGCAATCCCTGGATAGAAACTATACAGGAGGGACAGGGTAGTTGAGAAGAGGTGGCAGTTTATATCAGGGAGGGAATAACTTGCATGAGGTAGGAGTTGGAGGAAGAGGAGGTGGAGGCAATGGGTTCAGTTAAGGTCCAATAGAAGGAAGGCGAGGTTGGGGGTGGTTTACAGACCACCCAGTCAGGATGAGGAGAGGGACAGGGAACTGAGCATAAATATTGGAAGCTAGGGGGAAAGGAGAGGTGATAATTGTGGGGGACTTCAGCCTGCCCAAAGTGGACTGAATCATACCCTCCACAACATGTGCTAGGAGTCAGGTGATCCTGGAAGTACTGCAGAGTTGGTTCCTGACTCAGAGCATCACTGAACCAAAAAGAAGTGAGGCAGTTCTTGATCTGGTGCTCACAAATGGGGAGCATGTACAGGAAATAATGGTCAGGGAGCCACTGGGTGGAAGTGACCACTGCACAGTGTGGTTCCAGTTGGATATGGGCAGGGAAAGCATCCCGACTAAGACCAAAATCCTGGATTTCAGGAGGGTGGACTTCAGGAAAATGGGTAAGGTGCTAAGAGCCATCTGGAGGGCATCAGAGCAGGTATGAGGGTGGACCAAAGGAGGTCCATCATTAAGGAAGGAATACTGGTTGCCACAGATGAGCACGTTAGGCTCAGGGAGAAGAACACCAGGGCCAAAGCACCCAGCTGGTTCAGTTCTGGGGTTGCCCAGGCAGTAAAGGAAAAGAGGTTGGCCTATACAAAATTCAGGAAGACCAACAGAGAGGTGGATAGGGAAAATGACCTAAGATTAGCTAGTGAGGCAAGTCCGGAGAGCAAAGGCACAGAAGGAGCTGCAGATAGCTGAAGGAATTAAGGAGGGGGAGAAGGCTTTCTTTCGCCATATAACTGAGAAAAGACACAAGAAGGAAGGGATTGTTAGGCATAAGGAAGGGGTGGAGTGGGTGGAGGATAATAGGGGAAAAGCAGAGATACTAAATGAATACTTCTGTCTTTACCAAGGAGAAGGACAGACCAGTGCCTTCAGGAGGGAAAGGAGGAGAAGGGGGAAGGGGAACACAGATGTAGTGATACAGGAGGATAGAGTGAGGGAGGGCCTGCTGGCATTGAAAGTGGACAAATCACCAGGCCCAGACAGACTACACCCAAGGGTACTAAAGAAGCTGGCTGAGGAGCTGTCAGGGCCACTGCCAGACCTATTTAATAGTTCACTAGAGTCAGGCATGGTACCGCAGGACTGGGGAACAGCACATGCAGTGCCCCTCCACAAAAGCGGTCCCAAGGACGACCCAGGGAATTACAGACCAGTCAATCTGACCTCCACTGTAGGTAAGCTCATGGAGACCATACTAAAGGAAAGGTTGGTGGAATATCTAGAGGAGCATGGTCTCCAGGATGCGAGGCAGCATGGATTCATGGGGGGGATCGTGTCAAATGAATCTGATTGACTTCTTTGACTGTGTCACCAAGACAACAGACAAGGCCAAGTGGTAGACATCCTCTGTCTTGATTTCAGCAAGGCCTTTGACTCTGCGCCCCACAAAAGGTTGATCAGGGAGTTGGTGGATCTTGGGGTTGGGGAGAAGATTGCTAGATGGGTGGAAAACTGGCTGAGGGACAGAACTCAGAGGGTGGTTATGGGGGCAGAATTATCTGGCACCAGAGAGGTAACCAGTGGGGTCCCACAGGGCTCAGTGCTGGGGCCGGTGTTTTTTAATGTCTTCATTAATGACATTTTCATCAGTGATATTGGGGATGGCATTAAAGGCAGAATGTGTCTATTTGTGGATGACACCAAGCCCTGCAGAAGACTAGACACAGCTGAAGGGATACAGGACCTAAAGGAAGATCTGGAAAAGTCAGGGAGGTGGTCCAGGATCTGGCAGCTTGGCTTCAATGCCAAGAAATGCAAAGTTATGCATATGGGAGCCAATAATCCCAGGACAGAGTACTACCTGGGTGGAGTCCAAGTATCTACATGCGAGGAGGAGAGGGACCTGGGAGTGATGATCACTAGTGACCTGAAGCATTCCATGCAGTGCAAGAAATCAACAGCAAAGGCAAACAAGATGCTGGGATGCATATCTAGGGGGATTAGTAGTAGAAGAGAGGAGGTTATACTGCCCTTGTACAGGTCAGTGGTAAGGTTGCATCTTGAGTATGGAGTTCAGTACTAGTGCCCACACCTCAAAAAGGACATTAACCTGCTGGAGAAGGTCCAGAGGAGGGCTACAAAGATGATAGTGGGTCAATAGGGTAAGGCATACGAGGAGAGGTTGAGGGCACTGAACATGTACCCCCTGGTAGACAGAAGGGGGGGGCATGATTGGGACCTTCAAGTACTTGAAAGGGATAAATGGGGTTGATAAGGAGAATTTCTTTAAGCTGATTGGCAACCATAACACTGGGGGGGCACAGTCTTAAGCTGAAGGGTGGGAGGTTTAGGAGGGAGGTCAGGAAGCACTTTTTCACTGAGAGGGTGGTGAATACTTGGAATGCACTGCCAGAAGTGGTCATCTCATTGAAGACAGTGGGCAGTTTCAAAAGAGGCTGGGATAGGCATAGGGGGAAGATAAGGATCATGGGTAGGAAGGATGGGAGGAGTGGGAAGGGAGGGTAAGGACATTAGCTCAAGCTGTGGACCTTGCAATACGAGCAGACTTGATAGACCAAATGGCCTTCTTCTGCTGGCTTCTTTGCATGTTTGTATGTATGTTCGTATGAAAACATACATGAAACCTCATTGGCCAGTTATCACACTGCTTAGTTTGTGTAGTAGTGCTCTTATAGTGTATGGTAGAACATGGTTATGTGCAGAATTTGGTGCGGTGTGAAATGTTGTTCTGCTGCAGTAGTGACATCCATAGTGCAACAGAAGGACTTTGTTCTGCTGCACTACAGACATCACACTGCACCAGTTGCCACAGAAATGGTAGGCTTAACCAGATGACAGTCTGGTGGTGTCAGCAGCACAATCACCCAATCCTGCATAGCTCAAGAGTGCTTTAGAACTGCAGGATCAACCAGATATTTAGTGTTAATATTAAATTGCAGAATCAACCAGATATCTAAATATAACTTACAAATCTGGTCTCCTCCCAGTTACCTCTTCTTGCTAAGTGAGGAATTCAGGCGCCATGTTGTTTTTTATTTAAAATCCCACCCACACACAGTTAGCAACCAATTCAAGGTTGCCACTAAATGATGGACATCTGCTCCCTAGTAACCTCACATCCCCAACCCTAGCAACCACCCTAACTACCAGCACGCGCTGTAGAAATGACCAATTTGAATTTGTATTTTGCTATAAAAAAATTTATTTATTTTATTAAAGAGTGGCTACCTTACACTATATAGAATGGCAGATGGGCAAAACTATACACAACCAGTGTTTTGTGCCACCTCAGGGATCTGATTCCATGGACCTCTTGAGCTTCGCTCTCAAGGTCACAGGAAATCAGAACCCCTCAGTGGACACAACACACTGGTGTCACTGCGCAGATGCCATCTACTATCCTATATATTATGCTGGGGCATGATTACCAACCCGAGGGGTAGGTTTACTAGCTGTCTTATACCGGGATTCTCCCTAGCACATGCACTGGTTGTTTTCCAGTAGATAGGCTCTGAGTCCTTTTCTGAAGGTGATCAATGAGCAGGCAGTTTGTAGGTGGTCCAGGAGGTTGTTCCAAAGGATCAGAGCTGCATAGGAGAAGGACTTGTTGCCTGCTGTCGTCCTTACCCTGGGCACCTCCAGGAGCCTCTGAGCAGAGGTGAAGAGCACTCTGCCTGGTTGCTTAGGAACCAACAGCCCAGCTAGGCTTGTTAGGTGTGAGCTGTTTACTATTTTGTAGGCAGTGCACAGGAGAAGATATTGAAAATGTTGGGTGAGAGAGGGACAACTTAGGGAGGCCAGTACCTCGCAGTGATGATGCCTCAGGTGGGATTTCATGGCAGACTGAGCTATCTTGTTGTAAAGCATTTGCATCCTACCCATTTCCTGTCCAGTGAGAGACTGCAAGGAGCAGCGTAGGTGAGGCTGGGAAGGAAAATGCTGTTAACAATAGCTATCCTGGTTTCTGGTATAAGTTGTGAGTTTAGTCTATATAGTAGACCCAACTTTTGGTGAATTACTTGGGTGACCTGGTCCACATAGCATCTGTATATGAGTCCTTGGACAGTGGTAAGGCCCAGATGCCTGAAGGAGCTCACAATTTCCAAGGGCATACTGGATGAGGATGCTAGGGTGAGTAGTAGGGTTCTAGCCAATCCCAGAGTTTTTGGACCAAACAACATTACTTTCATTTTCTTGTCATTCAGCAGCAGCCTATTGGCCCATAGCCAGTGTTCCAGAATTATAAAGTCCTGCAGCTGCAGTCCAAGGGCTGACATGCTGTTTGAGGACTTGTATGAGACAGCATCATCAGCATACTGTATTGCTGAGCTGCTACCACAGTTGCTACCGAGGTAATATACAAACAGGGAAAAAAGGAGGGGCGCCAAGATAGATCCTTGTGGTACTCCCTCCTTGATCGGTAGTTGACCTGATATAGCCCCTTCCATTTGACCTGCTGGGAGTGATTGGGCAGATAGCTCTGAAACTAGTTTAGGGAGTGATGGCCAATGCCTGCCAGTTTAAGTCTGTCTAGTAGTAGGTTATGATTGACCAAATCAAAGATCTTGGTCAGTTCTATGAATATGGCCCCAGTGGGGTGCCATTGTCTAGTGCTTTAAGGATATCATCAGTAAATTTGATTAAAGCTGTGTCAGTTCCACGGTTTTGTCTGAAACCATGCTGACTGAGTACTAGAAGTTGATTGGCCTCCAGATAGTCACATAACTGGTTATAGACAAGCTTCTCCTGTATCTTTACCAGAGTGAAGAGGAGGGAGATTGGCTTATAGTTTCCAATCGGTTCCTTGGGACACTTCCCTTATGGATCAGAACTACACAGGCTTCTTTCCACTTGGCTGGTATGACACCTTTGACTAGAGATCTGTTTATTAGCCAGGTGACTGGGGTGACTATGGCAGGGGCAGCCTCTTTTAATAACCTTGGGACCAATCCATCTGGCCCTGCAGTACCCCTGACCTTTATTTTCATAAGGAGAGGTAGCACATCTTTCTGCTTTATCTTTTTAAGATGGAATTCAGGTTGCTGCAATGCAGATTTGTAGGGGGAAGTACTGGTCAGCAGCCTGAGTCAGGAAGTTGGCAGTGTAATTATCTAGGTCAGTAAATAACCTATTGAAGGCCTCTGATGCCTCTTGGTGGTCACTTATGGTTTGGCCATTTGTTTCAATTGGACCATGTGGGGGTTGTTGGTTTCATTCATAAGACCAGTGATTTGTTGCCAGAAACATTTGGGGTCCATTAAACTGTCCTGTTGGAGGTTTTTAACATACCGCATATACTCGTGTATAAGCTGAGAATTTCTGACCAAAATCTAACTTGCACATCATGGGTCTCGGTTTATACACGGGTCACACTGTACTCATGAATAATTCAAATAATGCATTGCTTCAATTGCAGTTCCCAATCATATCCACTATTACCAGCACATAGTTCACACTATAATAGAACACAGAACAGTAACACATCACTCTCGATGTCAGAATAAGTACTGGTATCAGTACAGAAAGAAAACAGAGCTCTTACACTGCAGCCTTTAAGCTGCGTGTGGTGGAAAATCTGCAGCCACTCGACACTGAGATGAGTGAGGCAGTTGCCACTGAATGCTACTACCAGTATCGTAGTTTTACTGGCTGGATATGAACTTGGACTCCAGATAAGTTTTACATTAAACCGTGCACAAGTATTTGTTTTCACTTATGTGCCTATTTTGATTTACTGTGACAAAACACTGAAGGACTAGTGAAGCACTTGTCAGTGTTGCTGTTTAAGAATTGCTGCAGCCTAAACCCACAGTGCTCAGTTGGGTACAAGTGCTTTTACAGAGTAAGGAGACATCACTCGGTATTGTATGCTACCACAGTTACTATTTAAACAAAATAGTTACTATTTAAACAGATTTTAGAAAAACAGGCACACAACTGTGCGTGTTGCTGTGCCTTGTGCCACAATTTGAAATAAATAATGTATTGGCTTATATACGGGTCATTGTGCTTTTGGTATATGGCATTTTGGGGGGGATTGGGCTTGTATGTGGGTTGACTTATCTGCGAGTATATACGGTAATCACTTTTTGCAGTTTTTGCAAATTTATTTACTTTTTTTCTCAGCACCCTATAGGCCACCCAATTGGAGGTTGTGCCAGACTTCTTGTAATTCACCCATACCTTATCTCTCTGTTTCATGAGGGTCTTAAGCTC